>OY728148.1:1062112250-1063460629 GCA_963277665.1 Viscum album | reverse complement strand
ATTGGTTCTAATGGCACTAGGGACAGTGTCAATTCCATCATCACCATCATTAAAAATATGTCTTGGAATTACTTCAACTATGACACCAAATTCAGGTTGAAGTTGGTCTTTTACATAAAAAACTTGTTTAGCCATTGATGCCAACACATATGGTTCTTCAGTAGCAAGAGTGTGAGTCATATTAATTACTCGAAATCCACAATCATCAATAAATGTGCCATGTCTCGTCATCGAATCAAACCAATGACATTTCATCATTGTGACTCGTCCATGAGAGTAATAATCCAATATTATTAATTTCTCAACAACTCCATAATAACCCACATTTTCAAATCGCGGTCTACTATCTGATGCACTGGCATAACAATCTGTTGTGGCAGTAACCATAACACCATCATGTTGTGTTCTCATGTTCTTTGCTCGTTCAGTGACAATAAATTTGTACCCATTGATAACAATTGATTTACAGTCACGAACCATGGTATTAGGACAAAAAACCAAAGCTCTTATTTCCTCAGAGACAGAGTCAGCAGACAAACTCAATACCTGCAATATAAATGACTATTAAACTTAATTAAATATTGATATAATTATTTTAAACACTAATTTTTTAATACCTTCAATTTTAACCAAGCAGAAAACTCTTTGCTATGTAAAGTCTCTCTCTTTCTCAAAGATAAAGAATAATGCTTCCTATTTATCATTGTTTTATGTTCCCTGTAGATAAAAAATATGAATAGTTTAACAGATATATATGTAAGATATACATAATCAATTTAATTACCTGATATAGTCATCGAACAAATCACAGTTGAACAAAACTGTGCGATGTGTCATCTCCCGCTCTTCATGCCTTAATGTCTTTAATGTATATGATCCAAGAATTCCTCCTATTTGAGGAAGTGATGGAAAACTGGGTTCAATTTGCTCATACTGTTCTTCTTCATTTCTCATTGGTCTGTTCAATCTTGTAGTAAGATCAGACAAATACATCGAGCAGAAATCCATACATTCTTGAGCCAAGTAACCGTTCACGATAGAACCTTCGAGATGATTTCTGTTTCGGACATAAGACTTTAATGTGAACATATTTCTTTCAGTTGGATACATGCAACGAAAAGAAACAGTTCCTCTGAGAAGTATTTCAGTGGGAATATGAACAGTCAGATGCAGCATGCATGTGAAAAATGATGGAGGAAATATTTTCTCCAACTCACACAAAATTAATGGAGCATCTGTAAACATTTTTTGCAAGAAAGACTTGGACAACTTCTTAGCACAAAGATCTCTAAACAAATGGCACAACCGAATAACAACCACCCTTACATTATTGGACAAAAGATGACAGATTGCTATTAGAAGCAACTCCTGTAGTAGAACGTGATAATCATGAGTCTTCAAAGATTTTAGCTTCAACTCTCTTATGTTGACCCGTTTAGATATGTTGCTTGAATAGCCATCAGGAACTCTAATAGTCTCTAATACTTCCAGAAATTGTTTTTTTTCCGTAGGTGTCATCACATAAGAAGCACATGGAAGTTGCCATTTATTTTCACTAATACGCACAGGATGCAATTCTGATCTGATGCCCCAATCCACCAAGTCACGCCGAGATCGTAAATCATCTTTTGTCTTCCCCTTGACATTTAGAAGAACCGAAAGCAACATTTCACATATATTCTTTTCAATATGCATTACGTCTAAGCAATGACGTAACAAATTGGTTGACCAATAAGGCAAATCAAAAAAGATACTCCTCTTCCTCCAATTGTAACAGGTTTCAGTGGAAACATTCTTTCTCTTTCCAGATTTCATTTGACCCTTCCCAAACGAAAAACTGAAATCTTTCAATTCATTAAGCACGTCAGTTCCAGACATACGCTGAGGTGGATCATCGGTCTCTATGGTATTATCAAATCTTCGACGATTCATTATATATGGATGATCCTTTGGCAAGAATCGTCGATGTCCCATAAAACTGAAACTACAACGATGTTTCAGTCTTCTGGATCGTGTATTCTTCATACAAACTGGACACGACAGTTTTCCCTTCGTGCTCCATCCAGACATCATTGCATAAGCCGGGAAAATCATTGATCGTCCACATAAGCGCAACACGCATCTGAAATATGTATTTCGAACATGCATCGTATGTGCGCACACCCACATCCCAAAGAAGTTTCAACTCTTTTATTAAAGGTTGCATGTATACATCAATATCAATGTCGGGATCAGAAGGACCAGATATGAGTGTACTCATGGAAGTGAAAGGTTTTTTCATACACAACCATGGGGGAATATTATAAATGTGTATAAAAACTGGCCATGTGTTGTGCGAAGTAAGCATCTTCCCAAACAGATTAAAACCGTCGCATGAAAGACCCAGCCTCACATTACGCACGCCAGCTGCAAAATCAGGATGTCGAGCATCAAATCTCTGCCATGCAAATCCATCTGTAGGATGAACCAACTCATCATTAGTCTTCTTTCTCTCGGTATCATGCCATCTCATTTTTATTGATATGTCATCAGACATAAAAAGATTCTGGAGTCTGGCGATCAATGGAAAGTGCCACATTACTTTTTGTGGAACGCGAGATAGTGTTACATCAGATTTTGACTTCCAGCGGGATGTGCCACATTTTATACAATCATTTCGTTCAGCGGTTTCCTCCCAGAATAAAATGCAATCTTTCGGGAAAACATGAATTTTGTTTCTTGAAAATCCAAGTTCTTCAAGTAACTTCCATGCCATATAGTGGTTTGAGGGAATATCTGCATCATCTGGAAGTAAATCCTTCAAGATGGTAAGAATGTAATCGATTGCTGTATTAGAAATCTCATACATAGTTTTCCCATGAAACAATCGGATTAAAAACTCCAGCTTTTTCATTTTATCGCATTGTCGATATACTGGAGTCGTGGCAGCATCATTCAATTTTTTCACCCTATCAATATCATCATTTTCACTAGATGCATCAGTTGTCCTCATATCGAAGTCTTCTTGAGTCAAAATCCTTTCTTTTTCATGATGACGAATAAACAGAAATCGATCATCTAACAAATTCTCCATTCCAGTCCTTTCATTTCGATCATCACCAATTTGAGATTTCATTTTCCTCCATTGTGATACCACACAAAGTAGTTTGCTTGAAAACCATTTTTGGTTATGTGGTAGTTGACTTCTTCACGGCTCAACCAAGGTCTACCAACACAATTGGAACATGGGCAGTGTATGCGACCACTATATGAAGCATTGTGAAATGAAAAATCTATAAAGCTCTCCAAATTGTTTTGAAAATCGCTTGAGATCCGATCGGTTTCATACATCCAACTTCTGTCCATTCTGTAAAAAGAATTTATATAAGTCATTTTGTCATAAACAATTCAATAGGATTGAAATTTAATAGAACATATATTTAAGTAAACGATAAAGGAATGAGTTTCTAGTTGATCTAGTGAACTATTAAAACAATGTAAAGATATACTAATTAATTCAGTTATGTGTGCCTAGATTTGAGGTGAGATGTGTTTTGTAATTTTTTCATTTATCACATACCAAGAAGACACTATAGACCTGATAAAACATTGTTCAAGATATTACAAAGTGAAGGCTTTTCATGAAAGATGCAGAATGTGTAAAGAGAGTTTTTTAAATAAGTTATTGATTCTAAAAAATGGAAATATTGTGAAAAGTTAGTACATTTCATAACACCCAAACTAAAGTCCACAGAAAGTACCATATGACCCCACTAAAAAAAAGGAAAACCACCTACCCCACTACCCCAACCATGTCAATTACCTCAATGAGGGCTTCTATGTCTGTATTTGGGAAGAGGTTGAAGGAGTCTAACCTGGATGGGGGAGTTGCAGCACGATCAGATGGAAGACCTCAGGTTAGGGTTCACCTGCGCGGGGGGTTCTGAAAATTGGGGGAAATGCAGAGTTATTTGCTTCTGTGTAATCGGGGGCGGGCTGTCCACGGGGGTGTCGGGGTTGTCCAGGGGGTACGGGGTGTTCAGGGGGTAAGCGGGCTGTCCACGAGGGTGGCAGGGCTGTCTAGGGGGGAGGGGGGTGTCCGGGGGGGGGGGGGGCTATCCACGAGGGTGGGGGTGGGGGGGCTTTTCAGGGGGTACAAGGTGTCCAGGGGGTGGGGGGTGTCCGGGGGGGGGTGGGAGTGTCTAGGGGGTGGGCGGGCTTTCCATGGGGTTGGGGGGGCTGTCCAGGGAGTAGGGGGTGTCCAGGGGGTGGGCAGACTTTCCACAGGGGTGGCGGGGTTGTCCAGGGGGTACAAGGTGTCCAAGGGGGTGGGCGGACTGTCCACGAGGGTGGCAGGGCTATCCAGGGGGTAGGGGGTGTCCAGGGGGGGTGGGCGAGTTGTCCACAGGGGTGTGACTGAGAGCTATGAGATTTAATTGGGTTGTCATTCATGTTATGAAAAACAAAAGATGGGTGTTAAGGATTAGAATAGTATTTTTTAGTGAAAATCCAATTTGGTAGGATTAGTGACTTGATAACATGATGGTATCAAGTTTGCAATTGGGAAAATGTTGGGGCATTGGGTTCTAAAAGGCTCCCACAACCTTCCAAGGATATATTATTTCTAGAAAAATGTGTTGTGGGAGATGGAATTCATCCTATATAGTTGATGTCACTTTTAGATCATGTGATGCCTTACTCATCAAGATGACCAGACAAGAACCAAAACCAAAGAGGTCTCAAAACTATCCAAATCTCTAGAAGTGATGAATTCCCCGTGCTTATTGGTGAACTATGGAAGTGATGACTTCCCACCTGCACAGCCCCCCCTCCCCACCTCACCCCCAACAGACTCCCCCTGCACAACCCCCCTCCCATCCACCGACTGCACAACCCCCCCCCCCACCTGCACCCCCACTTGCACAACCCCCCCTCCCCCACCCCCACCTGCACAACCCCCTCCCATCCACCCACTGCACACCCCCCCACCTCACCCCCCAACATACTCCCACCTGCCCAGCCCACCCCCAACCTACACACTCCCCTCCCCCCACCCACTTGCACAGCCACCCCCCACCTACACCCCCCACTTGCACAACCCCCCCTCCCCCACTCCCACCTGCCCAGCCCCCCCCCCCCCCAACCTGCACACTCCCCTCCCCCCACCTACTTGCACAACACCCCCCTCCACTTTCACCCTCCACCTGCACAGCCCCCCCTCCCCCACCCCCACCTGCACAACCCACCCCCACCCCCACCTGTACAACCCCCACCTCACCCCCAAGACTCTGACCTGCCCAGCCCACCCCCCCTCCCCCCCACCCCCACCCCCACCCACTTGCACAACAATCCCCCTCTAATTGCACCCTCACCCGCACAACCCACCCCTCCCCCCACCCCCACCTGCACAACCCACCCCCACCCCCACCTGTACAACCCCCCACCTCAACACCCCACCAGCACACCCCCTCCCCCCACCTAAACACCCCACCAACACACCCCCTCCCCCCACCTACTGCACCCCCATCACCTCCCACCAGAACAAAAACATAAAACAAAAACAGAACAAAAAATTGATTCACACATGACACCAGAACAAAAACAGAAAACAAATAACAAATCAAATTGAAATTGTTGGGTATACCGTACTGCACAAACCTTAGGTTTAAGCCAAATCAAAACAGAAAAGAAAAAAATTAGATGCAAAACATTAAACATAACGTACTACTTACAGATTTGAAGTGTAGAACAAAACAACCTTATGATTGAGTATGGATCTGGTGGAATGATTTTCCACGCGAGAGAGATTTTAGGTCTCAATTTTCGCAGTTCAATCGCGTGGATGAGATCTCGGGTTCGCTGGGATTTTAGGGGAAAACTTTCCCAACGGTTTTAACAAACCGTTGGGAAAGGTGAGCTTTACCAACAGTTTACACAAACCATTGGGAAAGCCTTCCTAAGTCATGGACATTACCAACGGTTTTGTAAAACCGTTGGTAAAGGGAGAAAAAATTTTAGATTTCCCAACGGTTTCTTCAAACCGTTGGGAAATACTTGTTTTATACATCTATGCCAATGGTTCAGTAGAACCGTTGGCAAACAAGCGTTGGGAAAACCCAACTTCCCAGTAGTGTGGCTTGACACAGCCACTGGAGGTACCAGATTGGAAGTGAGATGATATCTCCATGGACTTCGTGACGGTGTTACCACACACGTCTAGGGGCCATGATTCTATCTGGGTGATCATTGACTGACTCACCAAGTCGGCTCACTTTCTACCCATCCAGGAACATGGATTAGTAGAGGGATTGTGACACCTCTACATCCAGAAGATAATGCAGATTCACGGGGTGCCTTTGAAAATCATCTCGGACCGTGATGCACGTTTTACATCCCAGTTGTGGAAGGGGTTGTGGGAGGCGTTTGAGACTCAGCTACGCTTGAGCACAACTTTTCACTCCCAGACGGATGGTCAGACGGAGCGGACCATATAGACCTTGGAGGACATGTTTCGTGCTTGTGTCCTGGAATTTGGTCGCAGTTGGGAGGACCACCTACTACTGGTGGAGTTTGTGTATAACAACAACTATCACTCCACCATTAGCATGACAACGTTTTGAGGCCTTGTACCAACAGCCTTGCAGATCACCTCTATGCTGGACAGACCCAGGGGAATCAGCACTCGTGGGTCCAGAGTTGGTACGGGCTACCACTGAGAAGGTGTAGATCATCTAGGAGTGGATGGTGACTATGCATAAGTCGTATGCCGACAGGAGACACAGACCCTTGGAGTTCGAGGAGGGAGACCATGTTTTCCTTCAGGTCTATCCCTGACGAGGATTGTGGAGATTTGGCTGGGGCAACAAGCTATCTTTGAGGTTCATCAAACCTTTCCAGATCCTCAGCAGAGTTGGCGAGGTGGTGCACCGCCTAGCTCTTCCCCCACCGATGCACCAGGTGCATGATGTTTTTCACGTGTCACAGCTGAGGAGGTACGTGCATGATCCATCACACGTCATCGACTGGAGAGAGCTGGACATTGACAGTGGAGCGACGTTTGTTGAGTTCCTAGTGGAGATAGAGGATCAAAAGGAGCGGGTCCTTTGTAGATGGTCGATTACTCTAGTGTATATTCAGTGGCAGCACGAGAACCTTCATCAGATTCGTGCTCATTACCCCCACTTATTTGATTACCCTTTGTCTTGGCTTTTAAGGACGTAAATCCCTAAGATGGGGAGAATGTAATGTCTCGTAATTTCTATGTAATTTTTTTTAATTATATGGAATTATTTTGAGACCGCACACTTTGACGACATGTGATTCCAAGGCTCTGAGTGCCCAGAATGTAATTTTGTACTTATTTTAAAGTACGTTCAGTAAACGTGCGAGTGGGTATTTCTAACTTTTGAACCGGTGCTCAGATCAAAAATCTGAGGGCACCGTTGAACTCAGAACGTCGGGATTTGCCTAGAAAGTACTTAACTTTGACTGGTAAGGGTCAGACAGAAAAGTTATTTTTTTGGTACTTTTCAAAAATAAAATAAAATAAAATAACTTTAAGAGTTATTTTATTTTTCTTTTGCACCATTGAGCGGAGGACGACGACGTTGCAATGCGGCGATGAGGTGACGACAAGGCGCAATTAAGGGAGCCCCTTAATGGCTCGTTGTGCAAACGTAACGACGCAACGTCACAACGTAACAGAAACACTGCGACGTGTTTATTTTTATTAAATGAACGCGTTGGGGAGTGGAGAATTAAACTGTGGGCAAACCTCTGACGAACCTCCGATGAGATTTCTCTCCAACGAAGAATGAAAAATGGCAACGAACGCTAACGAAGCCGGGAAGCGACAATCGTCGACGAAGCTTAAACCACCATGAACAAAATGCTTTGGCAGTGGACATCAAATTGAGGTAGGGGTTTGATGTTGGCTTTTTGATTTTCCCCATTCTTATTCTAAATGACGAACGCAGATTAATCCACGAAAAGGTTAATCCGCGGATCGTGAGTTCTTGTAAGAGGGTGTCATTCTTGATATTTTTTCTCTATCTGGGATTATATTAACACTTTCGTTGGTTGAATTAAAATCCCAGAACCTCCCCATGTTTTTAAACTTTTAACGCGGAGGGCGCGGGCCGACACGAACATGGCCCGAGCCCCTTCGCATGTACGTTCTTCGTGGATGATTTTTCAAAATGGAAGAAAAGAAATTTTGAGGTCGTCGCAGTGAAGGTGGCGGCCTAACGATTCCATAAACGCAGACGGATCGAGAAGCGGACCACCAGAACAACTCCAGTGGCCTATAGAAGAAACCACTAACACGTCGGCGCCAACACCGGTGGCCGCAGGCGGAGGTAGGGGGCGTGCTTGTCGGCGCGCCACGACAGTAGAGGGCCATGATCAATGGCCGCGACGATGGGGATGTGCGACGCCGAGCTGCGTCGCGTGGATCGGCGACCCGCGTCCGGGCCGCCTGGGCGAACAACAGAGGTCGCAGCCCCCACGACCCCAACGCTGGAGAACTGCGGCACCATGCTGGCACCGCGTTGACCGGGGTCAAACCTGCGGACTCGGTCCACAGGTGACATGGAGGACACGACTGCATCGGGGACCGCGTACAACATGACACGTAGCGGGCCGCGATCGCTCGACTGCGGCAGAGAGGAGGCCCTGCGTCTGCGAGTCAGCAGAGAAGTCGGACGCGACTCCCAACTACGTCCCGGCCAGGCTGAAGGCCGGTCCACCTCGGGCGGACCGGATGAACCCACCGATCAGATCCGCGCTACCGGGTCGGACCCACGCTAGCGGGATGGACCCACGCTATTGGGACGAACCCGTGCTATCGGGACGGACTTGGGCTACCGTACCAGACCCGCGCTACCGGGCCGGACCCGTGCTACTGGGTCGGACTCGCCCTACCGGGCTGGACCCGCCCTACCGGACCGGACTCGCCCTACCGGGCTGGACCCGCCCTATTAGGTCAGGGCCAGGCCAAACTGGGTCGGGTCGGGTCGGTCCGACCGAGGCAGACTAGACCGAGACCCCACCGACCCCCTTTTCACTAAAACGCTCATATCCCTCAAACTGAGCATCTGATTGACGCGTCGTCAGTGGCGTTGGGACCCTTGCTATGGGGCGGTCCTTCTGAGATACTCTACGTGAGTTTTGGCGGAAGTTGACGTATGGCCGGCTTGGATCAGACTCGAATCCAACCGGACCCTTTTTACAAAAATGCCCATATCTTAAAGACTAGACGTTCGTTTGATGCTCCGTCTATTACGTTGGGACCCTTACGACGAGACGGTCCTTTGAGGTTGCTCTTTGTGGGACTTTATGGTGGTTGAGGTATGACCGATAACTTGAGGAGCAGATCCTCTGGGAATCAAGCGTGCTAAGTGCGTGAATCCAGTGGTTGGCTGTGACGTGAAGAATGAATAGTGATCATGTGTAGGTCAGTATCTAGTGATCCTTTGTGGGTCATCACCTAGCGATCCTGTGTGGGTCAGTACCTAGCGATCATGTGTGGGTCAGCACCTAGATACCCTATGTGGATCAGCAGTAGAGCCTATCAACAGAATAAGTTAATCTAGCTTTACAACTAATCATCTTTATTTTTGTACTTAGTTATACCTTGTGCGCGTTGTGTCTCTTACTTTGTGCTATGTGTTTGAGATCTTGCTTGGTGGTATTACCTCCTTGGTATTTCCTTTGTGGTGTTTTCCTTTGTGGATTACTGAGAGACCTTCAAGGGTCTCGGGGTCCCTACTGAGTATTGTTATACTCACCCCTGCACCGACTTCGTCCACACATGTTGTGTCTTGTGCAGAAGACGGACCACTTGGACTGGGACTTTGGGGAGCCAGGACTAGGCGGTGCTTGGAGGTGGATTGATAAACGTGGTGTTCTGCAGTGACATCTGACAGAGAGATGTACCCACCCTTCAGGTAGGATCCTTGGCGGGCGACCTCCGGAGCTTGTACTTCTTTTGCTGTACTTTCCTTTCAGTTGGACTTGTATTCTGGCCCCTTTACTTTCAGCTTTCACACTTTACTCTCATTAGTGATACTTTTCGGTGGTTATACTACTTTCTTTCCTTTTTGGTTTCATTGTGTGGTATACCCTGTCTGTGTGTGTACATGTTTATAGGTAATGTCTTCCCTTTTTGGGATATGCCTTTGCGATGCTAGTCACCAGCCCCTGGCCTATAGAAGGCAGGCTTGGGGTAGTCACGACACGAGCCCCGGGGGACGGGTTGTTACATAACACCTATAATTATATTGTTACTTATTTTATGTTGGGATAAATCCTAGGGTTTTTTCATAAACCCAAAATGATTCACCGGATATCATTGGTGGTTGAGTGATTTGTGTCTGTCTTCATAACTGAAACTCACCAAGGAAACACATGAACAACCCAATGTGTTATAAAAGATTTTATATTATTTTAGTTTGGAATAATTAAATAAACATATATGGCCATGGAAGTTTTTATTTTAATTTAATATACCAAAATGAACCACATAAAGACTTCAAATGAAAGGGGGGAGAAGAAGTGGTGAATGGTTTATGAAACATCATATGAATGGGTAACCCCAAATATGATCATATGATTTTGAGTATGAAATAATAGTACTTAACTCAATTAAATATTAATAAATAATGGTTAAAAACAACATAAAAACTTGGAATTTAAAATACCATTAAAATAATACAAATATGGAGGTTGAGATTTGCATCACATTCCTCCTCAGGTGATTATAAGGAATTTAGAACTCCATGGAAGGTGAAGAATCCATAGATGATGAATAAGAATGTCCCAATCACTCAAAACTCATCGTATGGTTGAGAATCCTTTTATGATGAGTGGGAAGAGTTGTTTTATGGACAATTATATCAGAAATCAACAAAAGAGTTCAAGTGTCTAATGGTCTTTTTAGATTATCATGGAAGACTTTATTCATCTACTTTATCTAATTGGTTGACAAACTTAAACCTCAGTATTGACTTGAAATTAGGTGGTGATTTTAGATTATCTATACAATGGAGGTGGAATTAGAACAATTGGATGTATTAAACCCAAGATATTACCCAAATAAGAGTGATCCATTCTACATCACACAAATTTTCTTCTCTTTGTGGGCTCAATTAGGACTCTTTTGATGATATATAGCTTTAGGTATGATGTTATTAATATTTTCACAACTTTTTATATACCCCCTTTATTTATTTTATATGAAATGTGCATAATGTGTGTGAAATGTTAATGTTTAAATATTAAATGTAATTTTTGAGCATTACTTGAATTAATCCAATCGATGTTAGTTTACTCTTTTATTTATAACTCTCACCCTACTTATCCAAATTGCACGGTTCTTCTTTTTTAGGATTCCTCTTCCAATATTCAAGATTTCATTAGAAGAGATCTTGGACCAATTCTTCCATTTGAAGGGTCATATGATGTACACAAGAAGGCCCACAAAATCTGTGAAGAAATTGGATCAGCCATGATAATGGAATTACTGGGATCCATCCATAAGACCAAATTTGATGATACTCCAGAGTTTGTTCTTGATTATCCAAAGGAATCCTGGATAAAAATTTCAAGGCCCAATCCCAAAAATAAGGGGCCCAACTGATTTATTTAAACTCAGCCCACCATTCTGGCTGGGAATTAAAACCAGTACAGTATTCATGACTTTTTTCTTGATCTAGACATCCAATCTAGCCAAGATTTTGTAGTGTAAAAGACAAGATATGAGCAGCCAACTTTGTTGAAGAAAGTGTTCGGATTTGAAGGCATCTTCCTATTGATAAACCCATTCACATTTCGGCCTTCTAAAAAGCATGGATTGAAATGAGCAGATTATAATTCTTTACTAAACCCGCCATAACTTTTTCTCACTAAGTCCAAATTTTTCCAAATTTTGATAGTAGACAGACAACATTATTATCTACAACTTTGAAGAATGAGATATCTCGAGATTCAACTGTCTAGATGTCCAAATCGTCGAGTCAAGTGGAGGGGTAGTTTTGGAATGCAAACAGTCCACCACCTTGGGCTATAAATTCATCCCCTCATCTCCTTTCAAAAGGGTTGGCAATTCAGAATAGAGGAGGATCAATTGTCACGACCAATGATCTTTCAAAGTCCTAGGAGGACATACTAAACTCAAGTTTTCACTTAAGAGACCCTTCCTCCTCTCTTTGATTTCATGCTCTTTCCGTTCATTTTCAATTGTAATTTCATAAGTGTTTATATTTGTAATTCTGTTTTAATGCATGTTTATTTATTCATAATCTCTTATTATCATCTACCTTCTGTAGTTTAATATTAATGTTCGTTAAATATTCTAAATCAACTTGAAAATCATTCTCTTCATTCACTTTCTCATTCAAGCAAAAGTGTGTTTTTGTTATTTCTCTTCGTCGCTCGTGTGTGTGTTCGACACACCACTCTTTTCTTATCCCTTTATTTTTCTTCTCTTCTTAATTCATCATCATAAACATAATAAACCAGATTACTAATCATTTCAATGGATGAGTAAATCTCTCATTGGGGTGAGTTATAAGGTAGGTATGTTAAGTGATTGAGAGCTTTTGCTCGATGAATATTCTTTGAATTAACATTATATATGTTAGACTTAACATGTCATGGATTAATGACTTGTTTTGTTTAACGAGTGGTTTCCATGGATTATTGGAACCATAAATACACTACTATCAACATGTACTGATTGAGATTAGAACCCTATGTTAAGTAATGGCTTGGATTAAATCCTTAACACTTAGGAATTCCATGAACGTCATCTTGTGAAATGAGTGTTAATTTAATACAATATAAATCAAGGCTCAAGGATATCACTAGTTTAACTACCCAATGATGAACTCACTCCAATATTTATCAATTTATCAAATCAATCTTAATCAATCAATCATTTAAATTAAGCTCTGCAAAGAAACCCCTCAATCAAAATATAATTTACTAAAAACAATCGACTATTAAAAAGTATCATTGCCGAGGATTCGACCCGAGTGCTGCTATACACATTAGCAGAGCACCAAAACCTTGAACGGTTGATAGACGACAATCGTTCGCGCTTTCAAATGGTGTCATTGCCAGGGATGGTGTAATTAAGTAGTTGTTAGTTTCTGGTTATTGTAAAAAAACAAAAAAAAAACAAAAAAACAAAAAAACAAAAAAAAAAACAAAGAAAAACCCATCTTCTCATCCTTTCCAAAATCTCTCTGAATGCCCTGTATCCTTTCAAACAATCCATCGGATTTGTTTGACCCTAAAATTGAGCTAACACTTCGGGATAATCAAATAATTAAAGAACCAACCCTTGACCAACCAATTGAATTAGATATGACCAATCCTATGAAACAAACACTTAAATAACTTGATGTCCTTGATATGAATTACCAACCTCTTGGTATTCAATATCCAAACATAGAGGCTGACTTCGAACTCAAATCGGGTTTGATTTATCTTCTCCCTCATTTCCATGGGCTAGCCAGTGAGGATCCTTATCTTCATCTTAAAGAGTTTCAAGTGGTGTGCTCTACCGTGAAGCTTCAAGGGTTTTCTAAGGAACAAATCAAACTTCAAGAATTCCCTTTTTTTCCTTAGATAACTTCGCCAAGTCATGACTTTATTACCTCCCTCTTGGTTTCATAACCACATGGAATGACATGAAGCGACTCTTCTTAGAGAAATTCTTTCATACTTCTTGTACTGCTTCTATCCAAAAGGAAATAAGTGGTATTCGTCAATTCCCAAATGAATCACTCCATGAGTACTAGGAGAGGTTCAAAAATCTTGTGGCAACTTGCCCGCACCACCAAATCTCTGACCAACTCTTGATCTAATACTTTTGACTTTCAGCCGGCAGCCACTATAGCACTTTTGAAAAAGGTGGTCGCTGTTCACTTATAGTGACGCAGACTTACTTTTCGGAATAGTGATAATCTTCTCCATTTTATAGCCCATTTTCGGGCTAGGGTTACTACTGAAAAAAACTCTGTACTTTGTGCTCCCGAATTAGTGAAGTTCTTCCTCTCCATGGACATATGGATTTTTTTCCGAACCACGTAAATCGTTGTGTTCCGTGTGTTTTCTTTTCTTCTACATTTTCTGTCATTTCTCATTTCTGTCATTGTGACTCCCGATGATTCCACAACATCTATGAGGGGTTATTGGTTATGGATAGAACTCCCATTGATGCCGCAAGTGGCGATGCTCTTGTTGTTAAAACTCCCACAACTACAAGAGATCTCATAAGCAACATGGATGCAAACACACAACAATTCCATACTCGAGCACATGCTCAAGTCAAACAAGCTAAAGATAATCAATCGATAGAGCCCACCAAGATGACAGAGTGGATGAGTGAACTTACAGGTCTTGTGTGATAACTAGCTGTGGTGGCCAAAGTCCCAACCTCATCATCTCCATAATCTCTGTTCCCTAGACCTATCAAGATTTGTGGAATCTATAGCTCCCCATCTCATCCAACTGACACATGTCCACAATTTCAAGAGGATCCCTTTGATTCATCCATACCAATAGAGCTTAATGCAACATATGCTCAGCGGAACACCAACCCTCAACAATCATGTCAGTTTGTTAGAAACTTCAACCAACCCCATTCTGAGCCCTTCTCTTCCACCTTCAACCAAGGCTTGAGGTATGGTAATCCCATTTCTCATCCCCCTCAATTCCCTCCTCAAAACCCAAACCAATTCCAATATGGTCAATGTGGTGGTAACTTCCATCAACCCTATCCTTTTGTTCCTCAACCGCAAAGGATCAATCCTCCTCTTCATCCTCATGGATTTCACTATCCTAGTGAGCCTTCCCAATTCCCAAACCAATACAATTGCTTTCCCAAAAACAAAAATCAAGGTAATCCCAATCCAGGACAAGCCTCTTCTTCCAAGAAACCATGGGAAAACGTTGTAGAAGATCTTGCCTCCTTCACCCGTTCTAGTCTCAAGAACATTGAAACCCAAATTGTTCAACTTGCTTTCCACCTAAGCCAGCAACAATAATCAAATTCTTCCCAACTCCCAGCTCAACCATTACCCAACCCCAAGGGTAATTTAAGTGAAATTGCACTTAGACCAGGGAAGCAAATTTCTATGCCTCAAGATAAGCCCTCCAACTCCCCTTTAAATGTTGACCTAGAAAATGAAAAGAAAAAAGAAACTTGAAAAGGAATCTGAATCCATTCCCTCACCCTCTTCCATTCCACTTAGGAATCTAATTCCTTTTCCTCAAGCTGTTTCTAAGCCAAATAAGTCCTTTGAACCTGATCCTGAAATGCTCGACATGTTTAGACGTGTTGACGTGAGCATTACCCTATTATATGTCATTAAACAAATTTCTAAGCATTCCAAGTTTCTCAAGGAGTTGTGTACCCATAAGAGGCAACTTAGGACCTTTGAAAATGTTTCAACCCAAGAGTCCATACCCATTAAGTGAAAAGATCCTGGGACCTTTACAGTTTCATGCCAAATAGGAAGTTCAAACTTCGATGATGCACTCAAAGACCTAGGAGCCTCAATTAATTTCATGCCCAAATCCATCTTCTCCGACATTGGTCTTGGTCCCTTACATCCAACTGGTGTTGTCATTCAATTGGCCAATCGAAGCACTGCTAGTCCTGAGGGTATAATCGAGGATGTCCTTGTCCATGTGAATGATCTTATCTTCCCTGCTGATTTCTATGTCCTTGACATGGAAGGTGAGATGAACTCTTCTCGATCTCCCTTAATTCAAGGAAGACCATTCCTAATGACAGCGAGAACCAAAATTGATGTCCATTCAGGCATCTTATCCATGGAATTTGGTGACCAACTGGTCAAGTTCAACATTTTCCAAGCCATGTGATACCCATCTAAGGATCTCTCTATATTCTCAATCCATGCTTTTGAGGACACTTCTAAGATTCAATTGAACCCCAATTCATTATGTTCTTCATGTTCTAATGATAAAGGATCTTGTGAAATTTGCACCATGATTAACCAAGTCTTAAATGGTGAAGTTGATGCGGACCTTTCATTCATAGACTCTATCAATCTAGAGGATCTTGAAAACTCTCTTAAATCCCACATCAACTATGATCTCTACTGCTCCACCTTAGACAATATTAAGGAAAATGAATCTGAAGCAACTGGAGTCCCTTCCTCCATTCATGAGTTGTCTAACCCACAAATGAATGATGCGACTGATCTGAAACCTCTTACTGAACACCTGAAATATGCATTCCTTTTCCATGATCACTCTTATCCTGTCATTATCTCCACTTCACTTACTGAAACTGAGGAGTCCAAACTTATTCAGGCATTAGAGGAAAACAAAAAGGCCTTAGGTTGGACCCTAAATGACATACTGGGAATCAACCATGCCCTTTACATGCATCGCACCCATCTTGAGGAATCATCCAAACCAATTAGACAACCACAAAGAAGACTCAATCCACTCATCCTTGAGGTAGTTAGGGAATACATCACCAAGTTTCTTCAAGCTGGTATTATCTACCCAATTTCTGATAGTGAATGGGTTAGTCCAATTCAAGTTTTACCTAAGAAAGGTGGGATAACTGTTGTTACAAATGAACATGGGGAGGTAGTCACAACTCAAGTGAAGAACAAATGGTGTGTGTGCATCGACTATAGGAAATTGAATGTTGAAACAAGAAAAGATCACCAACCTCTTCCATTCCTTGATCAAATGCTAGAACGATTAGCTGGAAAGTCACACTATTGCTTTCTTGATGGATACACCAGCTACTTCCAAATCCTAATCGCATCTCAGGACTAAGAAAAGACTACTTTCACTTTCCCCTTTGGAACATATGCATATAGGAGAACGCCTGTGGGCCTTTACAATGCTCCTTCAACATTTCAGAGGTGTATGATGAGTATCTTTTCTGAATTCATTGAACACTGCATGGAAGTCTTCATGGATGACTTTACCATTTATGGTGAGTCATTTGAATCTTGCTTGAACTCACTCTCTCTAGTCCTTCAAAAGTGTGTCAAGTGTAACCTTGTGTTAAATTTTGAAAAATGTCACTTCATGGTTGCAAATGGTATTGTTCTATGCCACATAGTTTCAAAATAGGGTATCAAAGTCGATCCTTCCAAAATTGAAGTGATCCAATCACTTCCTGAACCCACTTCTGTTCGAGACATCCGTTCATTCCTCGGTCATGCTGGTTTCTATCGGCGATTCATCCATAACTTCAGTAGGATTTTTCTCCCACTCACCTGACTACTCCAAAATGACGTCACATTCCATTTCGATGAGGCTTGCAAGAGATCCTTCATTGAAATCAAAGCTTCTCTTACATCTGCCCCAATAATCCAACCCCCAGATTGGTCCTTACCCTTTGAATTGACGTGTTATGCTTCTGATAGAGCCGTTGGGGATGTTCTTAGTCAAAGAAGAGAAAATATTCCTCATGTAATCTATTATGCCTCAAAAACATTGGATGAAACTCAATCTCACTACACTGTCATTGAAAATGAACTTTTAGCATTGGTTTTTGCCTTATATAATTTCTGGCCCTATCTCTTAGGTGCCAAAATCATCGTCTTCACAGACCATTCTGCTATTAAGTTTTTACTCAATAAAAGTGATTCCAAACCAAGGATAATAATATGAATCCTATTGCTACAAGAATTTGACCATGAAATTAAAGAGATGAGGAAAAGAAAACCCTGTAGCTAATCACTTGAGTAAAATTTCTAATTCTTTCTCATTTAGAAATCATTGATCATGAATTCCCTATTGAGAACCTTTTATCTCTCACTCAAAAAATACCATGGTATGCCCCAATTGTAAATTACTTGGTTTCTGGTGTTTTTCCTATTTTTTTTCAAAAGAACAAAAAATAAAGTTGAAAAGTGATTCAAAATACTATTTTTGGGAAGAAAATAAACTTTGGAAAACTGGGGTAGACATGGTAATTAGGAGATGTGTTGATGAAGATGAACATTCCTCCATCTTAGAATTTTATCACTCACTTCTCAGAGGTGGACACTTTGGACCACAAAGGACCTCCCAAAATGTCATAGACTTTGGATTCTTCTGGCCTTCACTCTTTAAGGACTCACATGAGTTTTTTCAATCATGTCCTACTTGCCAAAAGTTTGGCACAATTTCAAAGATAAATGAAATGCCCCAAAAGCCTTTAATTTTCTGTGAGATCTTCGATGTTTGAGGCATCGATTTCATGGGACTATTCCCCCTTCAAATGGATTCTCATACATTCTTCTTACGGTAGATTATGTTTCTAGATGGGTAGAGGCCAAACCCACTAGAAAGGATGATTTACATACTGTTAGTGAGTTCTTAAAGACACATATCTTCCACTAATTTGGCACACCACGTGCCTTTATAAGTGACTTAGGAACCCATTTTTGTAATAAAACCATGGAATCGCTTTTGAAAAAGAATGGTGTTGTACATAAAACTTCAACTGCATATCACCCTAAAAAAATGGCATGAGTGAACTTTCTAATAGATAAGTCAAAAGAGTTCTTGAGAGAATTGTTAATCTCATCAGAAAAGATTGGCCTGAAATATGTGGTGAAACACTTTGGGCTTATCGAACTGCCTATAAAACACCCATTGGAATGTCTCCTTTTAGGCTAGTTTTTGGTAAAGCATGTCACTTATCAGTTGAAATCCAACATAAGTCATCTTGGGCTATAAAAACTTGTAATTTTGATTGTGAAAAATCGAGTGAAGAAAGATTGTTGCAGTTGACTAAATTGGAGGAGCTTAGACTTGATTCCTACGAGAATTCCAATCTGTACAAAGAAAAGGCTAAGGTAATACATGACAAACACATCCTGAGAAAGGTATTCCATGAAGGTGAAAAGGTATTTCTCTTCAACTCTTGATTTCGGATTCACCCATGTAATCTTAATTCTCGTTGGAAAGGTCCTTTTGTTATTACTAATGTTTACCCATTTGGTGTAGTGCAAGTCCAAGACCCCTCTTCAAAAAGGACATTCACAGTTAATGGACATCGGTTAAAGCATCACCATGAGAGGACACACAATCTAGGAACCATCTCTACTTCCATCAGATCCACAACTTCCACTGACCCACCACCAGATGGGGACAACGACCCACAAAATCCAAACCAGGGGCACATCTTTCCCTTTAACTATCTCTCCATCTCTTCCTCTCTCGCCCTATTTCTTCTTCTTCCTCTCTCTTTCTTTTTTTTACCACTTTCTTCATCAAAATCTTTCTTTTTCTCTTTCTCTTTTGTGCGGGTGTGTATGTTAGAAACACTAAAAAGCAAAAAAAATGAAAAAAATGAAATGAATAAAAAAAAGGAGTTCTACGTACTCACCATCCACTTTTGATTTTTTTTTCAACCATTTTGGGGAGTCAAAAGACATGGTTTAATCTCAAAAAATTTGTGTTTTCATCATATATTTGGATAAAGAATATTCTGTCAAAACCAAAAAAAATTGAATGCTCAATTTTTTATTTGGAAAATGATTTTCCCCAATCGTGAGAAATAAAATCAGCTCCGCCTATGACCATTTTTTCATTTTGTGCATTTTCACCCCCGATTGTGAGTTTTGAGTTTGTGGACTTTCGAGATGAATTTCCTACTTTGGTGTTCTTGAATATGATAGAGGCATTTTCTGAACCTTATGAGAATCACAATAGCCAAATAGGCTCCCATTACCCTTACATTAATCCTACTTTTGAAAGCCCCTCTGAGCCTATGAAAACCTTTTCTTTGATAGCCGCATTACAAGCCCAATACCTTATCTCACCCAACATCTACATAGATTTACATTGCATTATTTATTGAAATTTAAGTGTGGGAGGATGGATTTCATTTTGGGTGCCCTTTTATTGATCTTCAATGTGTTATCATATGCTTGGGGGAAAACATCCATTTTAGTGTGGGGGAGAGGTTGTCATTCAGTGTGTTTTGGGAATGTATATATTCTTATGACATATTGTTCAAATTTTATTGACCAGTGTTCAAAAAAATCCAAATAAAAAATAAAAAAAGAATAAAAAAAGAATGGGTTGTGTCTTTGGTGGGTCAAAAATCACTCTTCCCCAACCTTTGATCTTGTTATAACTATTACAATTAGTGTCGTGAGGAGATAAATCATAGGTTGGGAGATGAGTGTGAGACCTGTTTCAAATTCAACTTTTGAAAAAATATAAAAAAATAGAAAAAAAACTTATGTCATTGGGAGAAGTTTTGTGGTTTGTAAATATTTCATATTCTCATCCACTTCAAATTTCCATCCTCTTTTTTGTCTTATTTCACATTTTCATTCCCTCGTAAATATGTGTTTCCATTTCCTTTCATGTCTCATTTCAAAAAAAATGTGCATTGCTTTTTCTATGTTGTTGTTTTACCCCTTTTTTCTTATCTTTTGGATATCATCTTCCTACCGTCCCATAGCCACAGGAAAACCCCTAAAAATACCTCTTGATTTTTGATCACTTTTGGATAGGGAATGGAAGCTAAGAGCTCTTTCAAACTCTAAGATTTTCACTTTTGGTTGGTGAAAGAGTGAACCTCCATTAATGAATTTTATCATCTTGAGAGGTGTGAGTTTTGAGTGTCCATATTTTCCATTTCTAAATCTGAGCATGAAAAAATAAATTACTTTTGGAACATTGTTTCTGTAACAACTTGTGGTGGAATTAAATATGGATGAGTGAAATTGTCTAAATCTCCTATAATTGGGGAAAACAAAATTTTAATATTTGTTGGTGAGTGAAAATGATTTTTTCATATTTTTATATTTGTTGCACATGAGGACATGCACAAGAATAAGTGTGAGGGATTTGATGTTATTAATATTTTCACAACTTTTTATATACTCCCTTAAATGATTTTATATGAAATGTGCATAATTTGTATGAAATGTTAATGTTTAAATATTAAATGAAAATTTTGAGCATTATTTGAATTAATCCAATCGATGTCTATTTAGTATTTTATTTATAATTGCACCCTATGTATTCAAATTGCATGGTTCTTCTTTTGTAGGGTTCCTCTTTCAATATCCAACATTACATTATAAGGGATCTTGAGCTAATTCTTCCATTTGATGAGTTATATGGTCCACACAAGAAGACCCATAGAATCTATGAAGAAACTGGATCAACCATGATAATGGAATTACTGGGCTCCATCTATAAGACCAAATTTGATGATACTCTAGTTTGTTCGTGATTATCGAAAGGAATCCTGGATAAAAATTTCAAGGCCTAATCCCAAAAACAAGGGGCCCAACTAATTCATTTAAATTCATCCCACCATTCTGGCCGAAAATTTAAATCGGTACAGTATTCATGACTTTTCTTCTGATCTAGAAATCCAATATATCTAAGATTTTTCAGTGTGAAATCCAAGATATGGTCGGCCAACATTGTTGAATAAAGTGTTCGGATTTGAAGGTATCATCCTATTGGTAAACCCATTCACATTTCGGCCTTCTAAAAAGTCTGGATTGAAATGGACAAGTTATAATTGTTTACTAAACCCACCATAACGTTTTCTCACTAAGTCCAAATTCCTCCAAATTTTGAGAGTAGACAGAAAACATTATTATCTACAACTTTGAACAAGGAGATATCTCTAGATTCAGCTATCTGGATGTCCAAATCATTGAGTTAAGTGGAGGGGTAGTTTTGGAATGGAAACAGTCCACCACCTTGGGCTATAAATACATCCCCTCCTCTCCTTTCAAAAGGGTTGGTAATTCAGAATAGAGGAGGATCAATTGGCATGACCAAGGCTCTGCCAAAGGCCTGAGAGGACATGCCAAACTCAAGTTTTCACTTGAGAGACTCTTCCTCCTCTCTTTGATTTCATGTTCTTTCCGTTCATTTTCAATTGTAATTTCGTAAGTGTTTGTATTTGTAATTCTGTTTTAATGTATGTTTATTTCTTCATAATATCTTATTCTCATCTACCTTATATATTTTAATATTAATGTTCTTTAAATATTCTAAATCAATTTGAAAATCATTCTCTTCATTCACTTTCTCATTCAAGCAAAAGTGTGTTTTTGTTATTTCTCTTCGTTGCTCGTGTGTGTGTTCGGCACACCACTATTTTATTATCCCTTTATTTTTCTTCTCCTCTTAATTCATCATCATAAACCTAATAAACCAGATTACTAATAATTTCAATGGTTGAGTAAATCTCGCAATAGGGTGAGTTATAAGTTAGGTATGTTAAGAAATTGAGCGCTTTTTCTCAATGAATATTCTTTGAATTAACATTGTGTATGTTAGACTTAACATGTCATGGATTAATGAATTGTTTTGTTTAACAAGTGGTTTCCATGGATTATTGGAACCATAAATACACTACCATCAACATGTACTGATTGAGATTAGAACCCTATGTTAAGTTAAGGCTTGGATTAAATCCTTAACACTCAGGAATTCCAATCAACGTCATCTTGTGAAGTGGGTGTTAATTTAATGCAATATAATGCAAGGCTCAATGATATCATTAGTTTAAATACCTAATGATGAACTCACCCTAATATTTATCAATTTATTAAATCAATCTTAATCAATCAATCATTTCAATTAAGCTCTACAAAGAACCCCCCAATCAAAATACAATCTACATAAAACAATCGACTATTAAAAAGTATCATCGTCGAGGATTTGACTCGAGTGCTGCTATACACACACTACAAAATATTTCACTTTTTCCAACGAGGTCATATCTGTTGGTAAAAGTACATTTTTTGTTGGTAAAACGTTTTACCAAAATATATGTCTCTATCACTAAACTGTCGGTAAAAACTCTGTCACTAAAAGTTTTTGTGATAGATAAAATCATTCAGTTACAATTATAATAATACCAACAGATAATATATATGTTGGTTAAAATGTTTAGAAACAGTTTCTAATGACAATTTTTTCTGTTGGTAATAATATTACCAATATATATTATCTGTTTATAAATCAAATTTGAATAAAAGTTATAAATTTTTATTTCTAATAAAATTTCATATTATATTTTTTAATTTGTCATATATGACACATTTTTAAATTATTAAAGAGGAATATTTTCACACATGATCAAAATTAGGAAAAATTTAATTATATTAATAATGAAATTTAATACAAAATGAATCAATACAAAATCAAGCCCCCAAAATGATCTATCCCACTGCCCCACACCCCCCTCTCCCCCCGTGCTAGGAGCCCATCCATGGCACACCAGGGATCAACGAGCTCATCCATGCCAGAAGCCCATCCATGTCACACTAGAGACCAGCAAGAAGCAACAACTAGCAACAACCCATCTATGTCAGTGATCAACAACATCCAGCAGCAGCCCATCCCTGACATACCAAGGACCAGCGAACACCAACAACCCATCCATGCCCCAAGACCAACGATCCACCTCCAGATCAAATCAAACCAAAATATCTACATGAATTGAAATTAAAATATAAATAAAGGGAGGTATAAAAAAATTATTTTCATAATGATCATTTTTCATCATCTCTGTTGACATCTCAAGAACCTGGTAAGGGTGGATATTCCCATTAACCATAGCCTACTCCCGCTACAACATTCAGTTCATCTTCAACATCTGGTCCACCAGGAAAAACCTGCAACAAAAAAATTTGAATCACTCCACCTCACTAAATGATTTGAAATAAGGTTGTGTTTGGTTCAGGAAATTTTTTAACAAATAAACACTTTGAAGAATCCATGGAAAGAGAAATGGGCATACATGCTCGATCTTTAATGAGTGAACAATGGCAGCATGAACACACTACCCTAATAGCTGTAAACATGTTCTCAAAAATAAAAATATAGCAAAAATAAGATGTCTTGACATGAGACATGCATCTAACACAAACCAATGACAGTCTGCAAAATATACCCTACTAGCCTCTAATGTTAGCACCAATCCACCAAAACATAAAATCTAAAAATGCTCACTGAGTGGCAATAGTAATGAAGAAGCTCGTAGTGGACCTGACATAGAGATATGTGCTCCACCAGATGTGAACCAACCACAAAAGCAACTAGATTTGGAATCCTCTGTACTTCACACAAGCTATCATATGCTTCTTTGGATCTAAAAATGCACAACATCACCATCCCTTTGATTGTGGAGGAACACCCATCTATGTTTGAAGCTGCACATGACATGAGCTCCCTCCACTTTAGAGAGTCACCATCATAAGTAGCATGTTGAGCACCCAAACATTAGCAAAAACAAATAGTTTTCATCTAAATACAGGATATAAAAATAATAATGCATGATATAGACAACTAAAAGAAAATCAAACCAGTGACCACAATAAGAATATATAACTAGTGAACACAAAAAACATCCATAACACATGATAGAAAAATAACCATTGACAACAACAATCCAAAAAAACCAGAAGAACCAGTGACCACAACAATAGAAAACAACCCATGACAACATAACAGAAAATAACAATACATGATAAAAATTAATATGAAGATTATATTAACAAGAAGATTATCTAAACATAAAATGAAAACACATGATAACATTTACCTTTCATTTATGTTTCAATTTTCCACGTGGCAGCATCATGTTGTAGCTTTAGTTAGCTCATAATAAATTCATTACCTCTTTTAGTTCATCTCTCAACTTGTCCAGTTTGATTCCCCTTTAATGAATTTTATTGAAGCGAGAAACTTTCATCTTTTAACCTTATCAAACCACCTATAATGAACATCAACCACTAGGAACTAAACTTTTGAGAAAGAAACTCATAATCCTATCAAGATTCAGCATAAACCAGCCAAAAATTCTGGTCAGTAGTATCTCAAACCCATGTTCCAGAAATCAACAGTACTGTCACAAAACTAAGAGTTTCAGATAGTTCCATCGACAAAAACATGTGGTCTCCAGTCAGTGCAACATCAACATAGTGAACCCCCTTCATTATTTAATCAATAATATGATATGATGCTAACCTATTCTGCTTCCATGCGAACCCCTTCATCCTATTGCCTAGACTACCTGAATTAGCAATCCTGTATAAGAAAAAATAGAAATACACCAAGATCAAGTCTTCAGATAAAAGTTGTGATGCCAGAATGCTTGCAAGGGTTCATTGAAAACACAATGTAAGACTTGTGTTTCCTTCAAAAAGATTTAACCAACATTATAAGATGAATAAAGATCCCAAGATGATAACAAAAAAGCAATGAAAAGGTAATGCTGAAATATTTCTTGTAAATGATAATGATGCTAGTAAATAGATGCAAGAACATTAATTTAGAGTGGATAGTGATTGGGTCGTGAGACTTGGGTTTCCTACACACAGTTTGCACACAGAGAGAAAGATTGCACACACAGATTACACAATGAGATTACACACCGAGTTTATTAGAATCCTCTTGATGATTTCAAACTCCATCCATTCTGAAATTAATAATCAATTTCAACAGGTAGCATAGAAATGGAATAAAGCACTATAAAATATAAAAAGAAATAAGGAAGAAGAAAAAACTCCACTCAATGTGTAGCTCTAGATCCATCGAGTTTTCCTATTAACTCCATCTTGGAAGTTCTCCATCTTTCTCTCAGTTTGCAGCAGTATGGAATAGTTGGTCTGGAATGCAAAATGTCCCATCACCTGTTGCATTCATTCCCTCTTCAATTCCTCATACACTCTGACTTTCTACATCTAATCATCCTTGAACAATTAGTAAACCTGTAGCCAAACAATCCCTTACTAAACCTAAACAAATGTCCATGTATAACTTTTTTGCTGCCAACTCACAACAACCCCATATTCTATATTCTTTATTAGTTAGGGCACACCAATTTTCATGTGATCTATACTATTTAATATCCATTTTCACATGTCTCAACCCCCAATAACATCACTAAAGAAATTAATCAAACACCTGTTGGAACCCATAATTAGATCAATCTTCACTGCCCAAACAACTCATTGTCCACACGAACCAACTCCTTGGATTGAGTCAATGTCCTTAGGCCAGACTCGAACCACCTGAATAACTCAATAGCTTGAAAAAAATGAATAAATGTAAACCGAAAACCACCAAAATCCAATACCAGAAAATAGATTCAGAAACCTTATGCTAGTTCTACTAAAAACACTATCAAAGCAGCATACTTTAACTAACTTCACCAAATGGAACCTCTCCTTGAATGAACGGACAATTCCAATTGAATTAGTGCAACATTCATCCTTGAACGAACAAATGTACTCCATGCTTAATATTATCAAGATGGATCTCTACACAAGATGCTACCATGAGACAAACCCATCTTCAAAAATCGAGTGGATTTTAGATCTCAACGGTCCCAACATCGAACCAGCAGTGCCCAGCAGTGAGCATCTCTGATTTCAAATCCCCAACTTGGGACCCATCTTGTTGTCCCAACCAGTCATCTTGAATAGTTGAAGTAGGCACCTGAGCTTTTGACAGACTTCACAACCCCACAAATAAAAATTATAGACACTAATCACACATTGAGTTTACAGATACATATTACACACTGAGTTTACATGCACAAATTGTACACAGAGACACAGATTGCACACACAGATTACACACTAATTTTACACACCGTTTACACACACAGATAAAGATTGAACACACAGATTGAACAATGAGGTTAGACACTAAACATACACACTAAGTTTACATTGGTGTTTACACACAATGATAATGACGATAATAAATATATGAAAGAACATTAATTTAGAGTGGATAGTGATTGGGTTGTGAGACTCAGGTTTCCTACACATAGTTTGCACATAGAGAGAAATATTGACACATAGATTACACAATGATATTATGCACTGAGTTTATACACAAAGTTTACAGAAAATAAGGATTTTTTCATCAGAATCACCTTGAAACCCTAACTGAAATTCAATTCAAACACTAGATACCCAGGATTTTAGGTGCTTAAAACCTAAAGAGAAGAATTTCATGTTTGATAAGAGGCCCAAACATCGACCGATTGAATGAGAAATGCGGTTGCACTTGAGGGTGTGGGTGAGGGTGCGGTTGTACTCGACGGTGATGAACTAGAAGTGTAACACGGGTAGAGATTTCCACTGTGTGGGCAGCGAGTGATGAAGAACAAGAGGCAATCAAGGAAGAGGGGGAGCCACAATGAGAAAGCGGGGATGCAGAGGAATATGTTTAATTAATTAATTATTATTTTATTTTATTTTTGAATGGATTATTAAATCCTAATGATGAAATTTATTTTCAGTTTTTTAAAATTTTATATGAATGGTATTTAAAATCTCACTCATATAATATTTAACCTCAAAAACAATACATTTAATATGTAATTTTAATTTTATACCAAATATAAAATATCATGAATTATTTTTTAAAATATATTTCAAATATTTATCAATTGTTTTTGTTAATATCACTGATAGTACTAAAAAAATTATTATTAGATGATTTATCTGTTGCCAAAAAATACTAGCAACAAAATTATATGTTGGAAAAAAACTATTTTTAATGATAATTAATAATAATAGATCCATTTTTTTATAAAACAACCGCTAGTATTTATATGATAAAGCAACAAATTTAATTGTTGGAAAAATATATGTTGGTATTAAAAAATTACTAACATATATATCTGTTGGTAAAAATAAATGTTGGTACTTGAATTTAATACTAATAGAACTTAATATCTATTGGAATTGTTCATTTTTACCATCATATATATTGTATGTCAGTAATTTTCTGTTGGTAGAAGTCAGTTTTTTTGTAGTGACATTAGCAGAGCACCAGAATCTTGAATGGTCGATAGGCGACAATCGGCCGCGCTTTCAAGGTCCAACTAACTAAATTGTCTCCCAATGAATTTTGCATTTTGATAAAGGAATTCTATTACATGGATATGTGTATATATTTTTATGATAAAAATATGAATGTATTATCCAATTGGGTCAATGTGTAATTGAATATTTTTAAAAATATTCTCAATAAGTGAATTCAAAATATATATTGAGTGAAAAAGGATTTAATAATGGTATACTAAAACACACAAATAATGTAATGCAGAAGTATAAGGGTGATAATATATGATATAGAATTGTACGATCAAACCCACACACCTAAACCATTATACTCCTGGAAAAATTGTTATATACTAATCAATACCCATTACTAAATAAAATGTGAGAAAACTACCAAGATTTATTTCATTTAAAATACATCATGTCTCATTTAAGAAATCAATTTTCCTATCATTCCTCTTATCTCACATTCAAATCTATTCAACTTCATATTTTCACTCATGTAACATTTTTTAACCAACCACACTTTGAAAATCTCCCTCTTCACTCTAGGAACATATAAAAGTGGATTTATACTCATTTCCTTGATTTCATGTGATCTTACTATATTCTTGTTCAGATCCTAAGTTCTCTACCACTGTAATCTAGTGTTCTACTCAAGAGAACGTACAATAGGATTTTATATATTTTAAGGGTTGGTATGATTTGATGTTCAAAAAATATGTGGTCGAAGGTGAGTATTTAGTCTCCTAAGTACAAATCATGTAAAAATGAAGTAAATTTTAACAATGAATAAACTAACTAAATAAAGTTATCTAATCCTATAGAACATGGGTTTATGTACTTAGATGAATAATGAAGTATTATTGATTAAAAATATTGTTTAATGCTCAATGAATTAGACTTTATTTGGTGGCATGTTGACCAACCAACAAATTTTTCATCACCCTTTATGCATGATTCCAAAGTAAACCAAAGGGGTTGTATCTTACATCGATGCCATGAAACATGATCTATATAAAAGTGGATATATATTATGGCTTAAAATATCATAATGTAATATCATTTTATATTTACTATTATTTTTATTTTCATTAAAAAAATTATATTAATGATTGCAATTTAAATTTTAGAGTGTTGTTTTTTATCAAAGGAAAGTGCATTGCTTGGATCTCTAAGAAGAAATATTTTTCCACATTGATAAAAAATACATTTTAAAATGTTTCTTTATAATGGTTAACAAGAAAAATTATATTGATAAAATCATAACATAAGGATATTTGAGTGGAAGTTTCATACTCATTTGTGATTGGGTGTCAAAATCAACGTACAATCAAATTTTTAAAGAATCATGTACCATATTCAACATCAATTGTGATTAATGTAAAATTAAAATTAAATAAGGATAATGTTGAATATAGAGATATTATCATGTAATATGTTTTAATGAAATAGAAATTGGTTGATATCTTGATTAAAACCCTGAAAAAGATGCAATATAGTACTTGTGTGTGTTGATGGAAGAGCATTTTCTCCCAAAACACTTATACATTCATTGATTTATTTTATATCATACATTCCTTTTTATTTTTTATAGAGAGGGGGAATACTATGGGAGTTGTTTTTGAAAAAATAGAGGTAGTTTATTCCAATTTATGGTGATAATAGGTGGGAATATAGTAGGAGAATTTTACTTATATAAGGAGATATGAGGTACCTGTATGTAAATCTTAGAGAAGATCAAAATGAAGTTATCATTTATTTTTTTCATGTTTAAAAAAATCTAAATAGGTATATTAAATAAACCTTAACGATAAGTGATAATGGTGATCTCTCTTGAAATGAATTGAAAAAGGGGGAGTTGTGAGATGATCTCTAAGATAACCCATGTCTTAATACACATATTTAATGATTTTTTACATAAAGGTACACATTATATAGCCCCATATGATCATGAAGCCTAATGTCTTTGAGAAATTAGGTATATATCACAACCTGATACATGGATAAAATAAAATTATTGATAATTTCCTTAACATGCTCTTAAAATTCGATTTTTCTTTTAAAACTGCATGGGATAACATGGGGACATACATAAGAAACGGGTGAACTATAAAGACCAAGAAGGGAATAAAAAATAATATAAAAAGTTAAAGTAGTACATGTGATACAAGAGGAAAATAAATGTAATATAATAGTGTTGTGAACCAAAATCTTTTATAATAAGGCATGATTTAACATGATATCATAAAGGCAACATTGGAATGTGGAGACAACATTAAACACGACATCATAAAAAAAGGTCAAGGATAACCACCAAAACATCATAACATGGTGGAAAATTCCCAAAATGGATTAGGTTTACTCTTTAATCCCATAAATGATTTCTCATGAGATTAAAACATTACCCAATTCGTTAGAGTTCTATCTAGGCACACCCATCATTTTGATGTCACGTACATGCATAAGTGTTCCACATAAATCATACAACATAAAAATTAATTTTATAAATTTTGATCCCAAGAAAAAGGAGTGTGGGTTATATAAATGAAATTCCAAAATATATGAATGATAGGTACATCTAAGTGACTGTAATAGATTTGAAGTAAGGATGGATATTCATAATAAAAATGTTTGGCATGGAAAAGTCATAGGATAATTTCGGCAGCATAAAGGGGTATGTAATGGTTCATGGGAGGGATTAATGAGAGTTGAAGGGGTATATAATCACTCTTACATCATAATTGAAGTAATTGGGATGTTTCAAACCATATAAAAACATGAAAAATTGGAAAAAACATGGCATAATATAAAGGAGGTGGTTGTATAAATTAGAGGAGAGGATCCCTTACCTTGAGATGGTTATTCTAAAAGATTTGGAGGGGATTCTTGAGAGAATGGGTCCTTGGTAGGGATCTAGAGAGGGATGTAAAGACTAATGTTGTTATTAAAGTATTTTTAGTGAATATAAATGGGATGTTGGTGGGTTTATATTGAAAAATATAGGATAATTCTTTATTAATTTCTAAAATTAGGTTTTGGACTCTATATGTTAAATTAATCCAAACCAAAACCCTTCCCATGGTTTCTACCAATGTGAAGTTTTTTTAATTATTTTATATTTTTAAGAACCGATCACTTTAAAATAATTCCCTTGGTGATAATAAAGTGAGTAATGTTTATGAAAAATTGATTTTAAAACCATAAAATATAATATAGGTTTTGGAGGATTCATTAAGGGTTTATAAATTTAATCATACACCTCAAAAATATATTATTTAAAATTGAAATTATTTATTTAGTCATGGATACCTTTTATGGACAATTTTACATCACTTTTGTTTCATTATGATGTCATAATACACACCATATATTTATATTGTTTTTGATTTTTCCCAAAAATTCGACTATCACACAAAATTATGAAAAAACTAACCATTGGATAATTTCAACATGATTATTTCAAAACTATTATTTATTTTATCCAAATAATTATCTAAAAATTATAATTTATAATTTATAATAAAAAATTAAACATTTATTGAAAAATACTTGTTTTTTTGACAATAACAGTTTCTTGACACTTATAAAAATTATTTTTTACTTCGCAAAATTATTTTATCATTAATATTTAATAAAATTAATTTAATATTAATATTTTATTAAAAAAATTTAATGAATTCATTAAAATATAGTTCCTTGATTGAAACTATAAGTTTTCCAAAAATATAATTTTTGTTTCAATGTATCATAATCTATTTTTTATCAAACTCATTTTTTAATAATTTAAAATTTAATATTAAAAAGAGATAAATATAATTTTTTTATTAAATTAAAATATACAAATTATTATTGTTAGGGTCTAAATACATTCCACATAATTACACTAGTTAATTCACAAAGGTTAAGTTATGCGATGGTGAGATTTCCTTAGGGTGGTTTGGTGTACATGATTTGGGTCGTGATCTCGATGATCTTGAACTTCTCTCATAAATGTTTTTATTCATGCATTAATTTTTTAATCTCTAATTGAGATTGAACAGGGGAAAGTCCCATTTATTTTATCTCCATTTGAATCTCTAATAAATTATCTTTATTGGGTATAATCCTACAAGTCAAGTTCATCACCTCTTTCATCTGTATCAATTGGACTTTATCATAACACTTATTATATACTAGTTATAAGATCACTATTCAATGTATTCTTTATCATTAATTGTGATGCTTAAAATTATTTTAAATATAATAGGAGACAATTTTCCAAAACAACCAAATTATTTCATGTGTTTACTATATCATCATTACTTAATAAGGAATTTATTTATTCAAAAAAGGAATTTTACTTATAAAAGTTTGGGTTGTTACATTTTTCCACCCTTCAGAAATTGTTCCCTAAAAATTTTCATTTAACACACTAAAATAGATGAGGGTACTTCTGTTTCATCACCTCTTATGATTACCATGTCATATTCTAAATCTTTTGGTCTGCCATAACACTTTGACCAGGTTATTTGTCTTATTTTGTAGGACCTTGTCTCTTTGTTATAAGATCTTCATCAACTACTCCTTGTATAAAATATCATTTTCCAATGGTGATACCTCTCGATTCAGTACATGTAAGGGGTCTGGTATGTACTTTCTCTATAGGGATACATGGAATACATCATGTACTTGATATAGGTTAGGTGGGAGTGATAATTTATAGGCCTCTAAGGGGATGATCTATCATAGACTAACCATTCCCTTATTCATAAACCTCATGACATTCTTCCATGGTGGTATACTAAGGAACACTTTATGTCCGACCTCAATCTCTTGATAACTTCAATGATCATATGCATATCTTTTCATTTGAATTTTTGATAATTTCATACAATATTTAATGGTTTGAAACCTCTCTTTATTTTCTTGAATAATATTAGGACCCATCATATTCTTCTCTCTTAATTCATCCCAGCATGTTGGAGTCCAACACCTCTTCCTACATAGATCCTTATAAGGTTCCATTTGACTACTAGATTAGAAACTATTGTTATATAAGAATTATACTAGGGGAAGGTGTTGATCCCAACATCCTTGGAAATACATTGAATATGATCTCAGCATATCTTCTAGAGTTTTAATGATCCTTTCAGTATGACTACCTTTCTGAGGGTAACAACCAATGATGAATCTCATTTTTTATCCAACTCTTGTTGAATGCTTCTCCAAATCCTCATGGTAAACCTTGGATCTTAATCATATATAATTTAGAGGTTAAAACATGAATTATTACCACTTTACTTATGTTTATCTTGGAAATTTGGTCAATAAATAAACATTCCTTGATGGAAATGAAAAGTATTAACTTTGTAAGGTGAATGACTACTACCTAAATTTAATTATTTCCTTTAGATTTCATGGGGAGTCTTATAAAAAATCCATGTCTATGTTTTCCAATTTCTATACTGGTATGGGAAATTTTTGTATCATACCCATAGACTTATGTTTATTAGCTTTGACCTTTTGGCATACCAATCATCGAGAAAAAAAATTATACAATCTCTCATTTCATGTTATCCCACTGGATATTTTTCTTTAGATCTCTATAAATCTTAGTGCTTCCTGGATAAATAGATAAGGATGAGCTATGTGCATCAACCAAAATTTTTCTCCTCAGTTATGGTTTTGATGGGACACATATATGGTTTCCAAACCATATAACTCCATCTTTTGAAAATTTGAACTTTGAAACATTCACAACCTTCTTATGTAGTAACTCATCATCTTTTGGAGCCTCCTTAATACTCTCAATAATGGATGGGTGGTATATTATTTGAGAAAGGTTGGATGAAGATCCTATTATTATTCCCATTTCCATCCTTTTTAGGTCAAAAAATATTGGATTCCTTATAATCCTCATCATGGATAGGGTTGCATAATCCTTTCTACTTAGGATCTTCCACATTGTATTCCTTCCCAAGATGGTAATAGATTGAAAAAACACAATCCTTTATTAGTTATAACCACCTTCATTGGAGAATTTAAGATCCTTTTGTGTGAATATATACTTGAGACATTTATAATCCGTATATAGGTCACACTTTTCTTCATAAATGTAATGTCCCAAATCATCAATGTGAAGATCACTGCAGCAAATTATAGATCATGAGATGGGAAGTTATTCTCCTAGAACATTAGTTGGTAGGAGGCATAGACTATCAATTTTTCATCTTGCATGAGTACATAACCCAAGTCCTTTTTTGATGCATCATTTTAAATCACAAATCCTTCCCCATTGGTGGGTTATATGAGCAGAGGTTTCATGATTATCCAATTCCTTAGCCTTTAAAAACTTTTTATACATTCATCATTCTAACAATCTTGACTCCCTTTTGAGTAATCTTGGTTAGTGGGATTGAAAATCATGAGAAGTTTATTACAAATCAATGATAGTACCCTGATAATCCAAGGAAACTTTGAATTTCTATCACAGATATTTTCATTATCCATCCTTCAATATCTTTATTTTTTAAAGGATCCATATTTATTGTAACACCTCAAGAATTTACAAATAAATTTAATATTGAATGCATGAAACACTAAGTCTCTACAAAACACTACTTCGTTATAACCTATCCATTAAACTTAAATTTTCCAACTCTGTGATTTGAATTTTAAAAATCTGACATGCACGGTTGTGTTCAGGATGATATTTAGAGTTTGATAGAATTAACTTATTTTTTGGTGAATAGTAACCCGCACTTATGAATAGTAACCTGCATTTATGAATAGTAATATTAATCTTATGAATGGTATCCATACCCTTGAATGTATAAATAAATATAGGCACCTTAAAAATGAAGATGAATATTTTAAGTGTTTGTATTTTTCGATTAAATAATGATTTTAATTAAATATTTAATTAATCATATTTAGAAAATTATTTTTGAAAAATGGAATTCATTTTTGGATTCTAAATGTCGAAAAATGGTTAGGGTGAATTTTTGGTATTTTTCTGAAATACTTGAATTTTTGATGAATAGTGAAATACCATAATTTACAAAATAAGCTAAATACACTAATTATAGAGTCATGTATGATGTTCTGCTGATGTAAGCCCAATTAATTCGGATTCACATGATAAAATTACTATTCTTGATCATGGAAGACTCATTATTCCTTTTCTTGTGGAGAAATAATAAATTAATGAATATAATATAGAGAAATCCCCTCTCCCCTCCACTATATAAACCACCCCTCACCCCCTCTTCTCCCACACCACTCAAGCTTCAAGACTTGCCTAAATTATGCTCAAATAGCTCTCTAACCTCCTCCCCCACATCCAAGACCTGCTGGTATCACCAAAAGGCTAAAAACAAAGGCCTTAAGGAGTTTCTCAAAGATGAGTACTCAAGAGGTGAACCTCTCTTCCTTTTTCTTTCAATTTCTTTTACAAAGTTTCATTCTTTTGTTCTCTCTTCTCACCTAACCTCATCCAAATTTCATGATAATTCTAGTACCATACATGTACTGGATTTTCTTTATTCTAATGGAATATTTCATTATAATCTCTCTTTTTCCCTTCCTTTTATGCTATAAATGCAAACACCGTCTGAGATGTGTTAATTTATCACACTCAAGGAATACGGGTTTTTAATTTGCATTACTATCTTCAAGAATGGTCATGAAACCTTTTCAATGGTTGAACCAGATCATAATATATGTATTTTATCTTGTTTAATATTCTGGAATCCTTACACACTCATAATATGGAATAATAATACAAAACAAGTTCATTGTGCACAAAACCGCCAAGCCAAATCCAAGCGTTTATCATTAACTCATCGAATGAGTCATCCTCATGGTATATAACCAGAATCATTATAAGATCATTTATATGTCTTTAATTTCACTAATATTATATACTAACAATTATTTATGTTTAACCACATTTCAAACGAACTTCCATTCATGAATACAAGTAAACAGATCATGGAAACCAAGTAAGAAAATGCTTTCAAAATAATAAAATTGAATCTCTTAAACCCATCAAAAATGCCATTAATGAACCTAATAAGGTTATATCATATCAATTAAATGTTTATGAGGTTCTGGAATTATTAATTAATGAAGCTAAATTTGATTATTCAGGTCATTAAGAACAATCAAGAACACCTTCGAGCATAAGGTAAGGGATTGCTTAACTCAATTTTCATTCTTTGAGTTAAACATCTATTTCTTTGGTTACATTTTTCCAATAATATGTGTGAATGATATCTGATTGTTTTATACTTTATATAAACTTATATTTTGTGAATTTTTATTTGTCACACATAAATATTTCATTAATATATCCCCACTCTAATGATACAATCTTTGAAAGGGTTTGCTTAACTTGATTTTCATTCTTTGAGTTAAACATCTATTTCATTGGTTACATTGTTCCAAGAATACGTGTGAATGACCTATGATTATTTTATACTATATATCCACTTATATTTTTTGGATTTTTATTTGTTACACATAAATATTTCATTGATTTATCATCACTCTAATGGCACAATCTTTGTAAGGGATTGCTTAACTCAATTTTCATTCTTTGAGTTAAACATCTATTTCATTGGTTACATTGTTCCAAGAATATGTGTGAATGAACTATGATTGTTTTATACTGTATATGCACTTATATTTTGTGTATTTTTATTTTTCATTCATAAATATTTCATTTATTTACCATCACTCTAACGATACAATCTTTGTAAGGGATATCTAAACTCAATTTCCATTCGTTGAGTTAAACATCAATGTCATTGGTTTTGTATTTTCACAGAATATGTGTGAATGATCTATGATTGTTTTATTATGTAAATACACTTTTATTGTGTGTGTTTATGTTTTTCACACATAATTATGTCATTGATTTTTCCTCAATCTAATGATACGTTCTTGGTAAGGGATCCTCTCTCTCACTTTTGTTCAAGAATCTCCTATATGTTGTGCCCTTTTATTTTTAATACCTAATGATGAGGTATGTTTCCGCACCTCCCCCATACTGAAATTATGATATATAAATAATGGGATACCCCTTTACCTCTCATTAATCCCTCTCAAGTACACTCGTTACCATGCTGAAATGTTTGTAAGGGGTTTTCTCATCTCACTTTCAATTCTGTGGGATTTCCATTGTTCGCCTCTTATTTCTTATATGTGGTATAGGTGTAATTCCATTTGAAATATATTATCATGATTCTCTTTATATTTATTGTATTCTGTGATTCATTTGGTGGTTATTAACTTTTGGTCATACGAATCAACTGATTACAACGTGGTAACGAGCTTTGTCTCAATTTTCACTTCGTTGTGACTTGCTTAGTATTGTGCACCTTCTCTTTCTTATGTGGTGTACCTAATGCCAATTTGAGATCACTTTTAAATTGAAATTATTTTCCATTTAAATGTCCATATTATCATATCATGGATATGATTATTGTCTAAGTCATATACTATTTTACATACGGTATTTATTTTGAATGTTTTTTTGACTGAGGAAATTTTGATGAATTCATATCCTCTATTCTATACGGATAATGTAAAGGCATATTTATCTTGTGTTGAATCTATGTATAAATAATTATTTGGACATAAAACGGTGGGTGGGTCCCACTACAGCCCCTCGATGCATCGATAGGTCTCATGAGACAAATCAATTGGTGACAAACCCTTCGAGTTTGTTTCTAAAGATCAAATGGGTTTCTACCCATAGAACTAAACCATTTTAACGGTATTATGGTACCATGTTCCAGATACATTACTTACAATTAATAATCATTCTATTTATTCATTATCAGTTATTACTATCTATGAGGTTTTGACTATGAAAAAATCTATGGATGTAGTTTCATTCTCAGTTTATTATTGGCGTGAGTTTTTAATTTATTCACCATTCCATATTGACTATGCTAAGTTGTTTGTAATTCAGTTATTATTGATTCATGCTTCCGCTATTTTTAACCCTTATTGAGCATTTGAGCTCACCCCTTTCACTTTTTTACCTTCAACAGGTTATGAAGAGGAGATCACTTATTGATTTTCCTTGGATGCAGTTTATTAGTTTTTGTTATGTATTGTACTTTGTTACCTTTCCCGATGTAATTTGAGTTACATCTATGTATCTAGTTTCTTCAAGATTACTAAACCGATCGTTCCTTTGGGATTTCATTCCTTTTAACCATTCCAATGTAACAAGTAATGCACCTGATCTAGTCTAGAGGGGTCGGGGCGTTACATTTATCCCTTTACTAGTGATAACACGTCCTAAGAAAGTTACTTACTCAAAATAAAAATCACATTTACTATACTTTTCAAATAAACTTTTCCTTTCACAAAGTCTTAAGTACTAAATTAAAATATTCCCCATGTTACTCCTTTTTTGTAGAGTATATAAGAATATCATCTTCAAATACTACCACAAATTTATAGAGGTAATCCATAAAGAATCTATTCATCATGCCCATGATGATTGTTGGAGCATTAGTGTGTCCATTTGGAATTACTATGAAGTCATAATACTTGTACCTTATACAAAAATTATTCTTGGGGATATAATCCTTATTTATTATTACATGATATTATATTGACTTAAGATCCACCTTAGAGACATATGAGGCCCCACATAATTGATGGAACAATTCATCAATCTATGGAATATGGTATTTGATATTTTTTTTGATCTTGTTGAGCTCATGATAATCAATGAAGGGGTTCTTTGAACCATCCTTATTTTGGATGGTGATCACTAATGAACCCAATAGTGATTAATATGGGTATATAAAACCTTTATCTAGATTATCATGATTTTTTTCTTCAACTCCTCAAGTTCAACAATGACCTTTCTATATGGAGTCTTGGATGTTGGTAAAGATCTGGGTATGAAATCGATTGAGAAGTAAACCTTAGGGATGCAAGGAAGACCATGAAATTATTATGGAAACACATAAATGAATTCCTTTATAATTTTCATTTCATAAAGGATGATAATTTATTTAGTCTCAATCATTTGAGCTATATATACTTTCCTAAAAGGAAAGAATATTTGTGTTGTAGATGATGGTACCAAATAAAATTCACCATCCTCCATGAATTTGTATAAAATGAGAGGATGGTTCGAGATACATATGGTGATTTCCTACTCTCAAAAATTTATGTTAGCTCTATATAAGGAAATACAATCAATATCCATAATTATATAAAATTATACTAAAGGGAGAATAAAATGTTTTTCAGAGAAGTTCAGCCCGCAAATAAGGTCATGGAATGAGTTATATGCTTGGGATGAAAAAATTACCCATTTTTTGTCTTCACTGATAACTAAACTTTTATGTTTTTAAGTGGGGTATGAATAGTATTACTAAACTTTTGTGAAATGAAAGAATGCATAGAAAATATGGATGATAAGCCTCCCCCTCACTATTTTATTATACTTTTAATTATTTACTTCATCCAAAATAGACTTAGGGATGAGAATTTTCAAAATAATAGAGATATAATTGGGAACCATTAACATTAAAGGGACGACTAATAAATTATATATATTCCTTAAATTATGAATTTCTAGGTTCTAATCTAGGTTTTACATGATCTATTTGCTAACATAAAATACTATTGGAATTTTCATTCCCTTAATAATGGTTCATAAGGATCTTGTTAATTTATCAAATTATATCCCCTAGTAGTGTTAAACCAGGTGTGTAGAAAATGTTTTTTTTCATGAAAAAGGAAATTATTGATTCTAGGTCAATCTACCCTTTCATGTTTTTTACCCTTATGTAAATCTATGCCAGATTCACATCTATTTGTAGTATCTAGACATGGATGTATTTCTTTGGAAACCACTTAGTCTATAATTTAAAAATAATTAGGTATTTTTTCTTACCTTTAGTCCTATCAATAAATCCATTTATAGATTTTTTTAATCTTAATCCCAAAAATAACTAGACTTTTCTCTAATATCAACTGTGAAAAATCATGTCTTAATACATATTATTTCATGGTTTATTACATAAAGGTGCACATTATACAATTCCAAAATATTGTGAAGCCTAGTGTATTTGGAAAATTATTTACATATCACATCAACTTGATACATGGATAAAATAACATTATTGAAAATTTTATTAACATTATTCTACAATTCCATTTCTATTTTAAAACTGCATAGGATAAACTGGGGATATACATAAGAAAGGGGGGAGATATAAAGACTATTAATGGAATAAAAAAAATCATATCATAAGGAATATAAGTACATGTGATCTAATAGGAATATCAAGGTAACATAAAAGGGGTGAGAATCATAATATTGAACAATAAGTTGTGATATAACAAGATAACATAAAGGTAACATGGGAATGTGGTGACAATAATAAACATGGCATCGTTAACATAGGTCAAGGATAACTACCAAGCCATTATAACATGATGTAATAATTCACATAATGGATTATTTCTACTCCCTAATTCCATAGGTTTTGTCTCATGAGACTAAAACATTTTTCAATGTGTTGGAGCACTATCTGGGTGCACCCGTCAATTTCATATCATGTACATGCGTAAGTGTGCCACATGAATCATACAATATAAATATTCCTTTCATAAATTTTAATCACATTTTTAAGGAGTGTGGGTTATATACATGGAATTACCCAATAAATGAAGGATAATTACATCTAGTTTAATACTCTTCAATGGAAATAAGTATGGGTATTCACAATGAAAATGTTTGGCCTGAAAAAATCACAAGATAATTCTGGAAGCATAAAAAGGGTATGTAAATTTTAATTGGAGGGATTAATGAGAGTTAAAGGGTTTTATAACCACTTGAAAATAATAAGGGTATTATAAGGGTTGTTTTAAACCATATACCAATATGAAAAATTCAAAAACAAAGGGCATAATATAAAGGAGGTTCTTGAAAAAAGACGACCAGGAGAGGATCCCTTACCTTGAAATGTTACTTCTAAAAGATTGTGGGAAATTTTTAAGAGATTAGGGGTTCCTTAGGATGGATTTATAGAGTTAAGGGTATATTAATTTATTCTCTAAGTATTTCGAGTGAAGAGAAATGGAAGGTAGGCTGGGTTTATATAGAGAAAGATAGGAGAGTTATTTATTAATTTCCAAATTTTTGTTTTGGACTCTATATGATAAAGTAATCAAAACCATAAACCATCCCATGGCTTCGACCAAAGTGAAGTGGTGTTTATTATTTTAAAATTTTACTAGCTAACCTCATTAAAATAATACCCTTGTTGATGTGGAAGTGAGTCATGTTTATAAAGAATTGAATTAAAACCTTAAAATCTAATAGAGGATTTGGAGGATTCAATAAGGGTTTAAAAAATTAATAAAATAACCTCAAAACACTTTATTTGAAAGGTTGAATATATATTTGGTCATGGATAACTTTTATGATATATATTACATCACATTTGGGTCATTGTGATGTCATACTACACACCATATATTTATGTCGTATTTAATTTTGAACCAAAAATCGACCACCATCAACAATTACAAAAAATTATTTGTTGGATAATTTAGATATTTTAATTTAAAAAATAATATTTATTTTATTAAAATAATTCTATGAGTATGATAATTGTCACTTTTAAATCAAAGATCCATATTCATTGAAAAATATCAGTTTTTTTAAATAACAGTTTTCTTACCCTTATAAAAAAATTGACTCAAAAAACTCATATTATTATTTATATTTTATAAAAAAATTTAATAATTATGTTTTATTTGAAAAAATAATGAACTTATTAAAATAGAGTGTCATGATTAAAACCGCACATTTCCCAAAAATATGATTTTTGTTTCATCGTATCGATATTTAATTTTTATCAAAATAATTATTTAATAATTTAAAAAGTAATATTAAAAAGAGATAAATATAATCAATGTTTTTTTAAAAAGAAAATATAAAAAAATAAAACTATAAGTGTCTAGATACATATACCTTTATTAAACCAACGAATTTGATAAGGGTAAGATGTATGACGTTGATATTTTCTTAGGGTTGTTGAGCATACATGGTTTGGGCCTTGATCTCAATGAGCTTGAACTTCTCCCGCAAACAGTTTTTTTCATGATTTAGTTTTTCATTATATTATAGGGATTGATCAAGGGAAATTTTGGTGATTTTATCTCCCTATTATTCTCTAATAAAATTTTTATAGGGTAGGATCTTGTACCACCCCAAAATTTTGAAATACGAGCATCATATTTGATAGCGTGTATGACATGCAACACTAAGAATAAAAAGGAATATAACAACATGATAATTTAAGATATATTTTATATTTTAAATAAATTAATCCTGTTATTTATCTTTCAAATCATTAAATAATAGGTTATTTTTCATTACATGCAACAATGACTTTCTTCGATGGCTTGCATTACACACAAGACTGAGTTATACCGAATACTATTAATAATATTATACAAAATGAAAATTAAAACATAGTTATTAAATTGGATGTTATGAATAGGATTAAATAGCTTATGAAGATATATTTTTGAATTAATTGGTTACTAATTAATTGGAAATGAATATAAAAACAAAGTGGATATAAAGGAAATGTTTTTATAAAAAAATTATTTTTATGCGCCAAAGATGTTTTATCTTAATAAATTAAATAAATTAATATTATTGGATTATCGTAATGAAATTACATATTATATACTCAATAAAAAATCAACATTAATCCATGAAATTTTATAGGAATAATATAATAAAAATCCAATTTTATGCGTAAAATGTTTTTTCAAAATGTAGTTTTTCTATATTTTAATGCACCACTTATTTTAAAATTAAAATTTTACAATTTTATAAATTTTATAGATTAAATAATGTTATTTTTTAAAATGGTAATTTCAAAATTATCTTTGGGTGAATTTTTGTTATTTTTACGAAATGTTTTATTTTTTGATGAATAATGGAAAATACTGAATTTTAATTAAAAACAGAACTTTTCATATAAATAATTTATAATGATAAATTATAATTTAATTTAGTTTTAAAGTTAATTTAGATCAATTATACACATATTAATATAATTTAGATATTTTTAATCATTTTTATATTTAATTTATATATAAAAACATTGTAACCTTCTGAACATTGCCACTTTGAAAACCTGCTTTCTCACCACGTCTGTTGGATTAATTTTAAAATAATTTTATCCAATTATATGGTTTGAATTTGTAAAAATTGATTGAATATTTGGATTCATAATAATTTATAATTTATAATAAGGTTAACTTAATTTTTAACAAAAAAATTACTAGTGAAAATAATTGAAGTTAATCACAATGATTAAGATAAAAATAAATTTACTTAGTGATTAAACTTAGAAAATATGGTGTACAAATGACCCAAAACTTGTTAAAAACCCATTATATGGCCATATTTAGACCTTAAAACTTATATTATAGATACTGGGGCATCATTGTAGCCAACTTACATGAAAAACATATGGGTGGAATTCACTCTTTCAAAAAAAACATGTGTGCCACTCACCCCACATATAAAAGGCCACCCGACTCCTGTCCACTTCACCCCTTAAAACCATGTTTTATCAATAAATAACATCCCAAATAACTTATAAAATTCATTCCCCTTGTCTTATAATACTTATATTGGTCATAAATTTAACTTATGAAGTCATTAGTGAAAACCTAAGGAGGATACCCGAAGAAGAGGTAATGTTCTTATAAAAGTGTTTTTATTTTATTTCCATCTCCACATAAATACATTTTTATTATACCATTATTATATAATAAACTTGGTATATTACCTATATATATATGTCTGTGTTTTTATTTTAAGGTTACTACCTACAACTTCACACACTTCCATCAAATAGGTTACAAAATCATTGATCGTGTGTAGGGCTGACTACGGCCTCGTGAACCAATGTCATTTGTTTATCCATTAACACCATTAAAGGTTGGTAATAATGATTTATTTATAGTTTATATATGATATATATTATATTTATGATATTATTATGATTAGTTAATTATTATATCACACATAAAATCATTATTTCCATTTTTTTGGATGATAATGCCACTCGTGTGTTCAGAGGACTACCGTCTCGCAAAACAATGTGATTTATTCACGCTTTACATGGAAGGTATTAAAGACGGTTTTAACAAAAAAATGTGATTTATATGAAATAAAAATTATATTTTAATGATAATATATATATAATTTTATTTTTTGTCTTTCAATATGATAAGAAAATGGAAACATCATTCATAAGTATGTATGACCTACCATCTCTATGAACGGTGTATTTCATTTCCTATCACCAAATTTTATAGATTAGTATAAATACATATATACTGAATATATATGATATTTAAACCATGTATTATATTATTCAGATTATTAAATCATTATTTAAGTAAGAGTAAAAAATAACAAGTCAAAACACACTCAAAAAACAAGGCAATTAACACACGAATCAATGAAAATAATGGATGATTATTATTATACAGGTGATAAGATGTTATAAAATAATCATATATGATATTTTAAATATTAATATGGTTATTTATAAATTAATAACATGTTTAAAATCACTATAAATGATGTTAAATAATTTTCATCCAAATAGAATCATAACGTAAGGGATTTCTTAACTCAATTTCCACTCATTGGGTTAAACTTCTACTTTGTTGATTATGTCATGATAAGATTATGTTTTAATGAATTTTTATTTTATTATGTTGTATTTATACTTGTTTTATGATTATTTAAAATTGAAACACATAATCTATTCATTTATTAAGCCTCACATCAATGTTATGATAATTTTAACGGTTTATTTCACAATCTCATTCTAATCAAGATTGTATATTATTGAATATGAGTTAAAGGAAATTACTTGACAATTTCCTAAAAACCCTTCCATTATATTTTTTTTATTAATGAGAACTTTAATCTAATATTATCAATTTCCACTATTTGTTACTTAAAATGTTTTAGAAAATTATTTCAAGAAAATTGGATTTCATTTATCTCTTTGGTTAGGAATTTGTTTTCTTCCGAAACAATGTTTTCAAAAAATGATTTAAAAAATCTGTTCACATTGTCAAAATGATTTATTAAGGGAATTTTCTCCCATTTTTCCTCTTTAAAATATTTTTGCAAAGTAATATTTATGTCATTTTCAAAACAATGTCTCTTTGGATTTTATTAAAAAAGTGAAAGTAAACTTTGTTTTTTGTTGTACGATATGAATAGAATTTACAACTATCATGACCACTCAAATGATTTCAATATTATTTTATTATATTAAAATTTTATTTTCAAATAAAATCATTTTCAAAATTTTTTCTAAAATTTTAGATTTTGAATGTTATTTTCGATGAAAACGATTCTCAAAATGTTTTTTGTTTTAAAAAGTGATTTCAAAATAAAAAAGATATTTTCCCAAAAAAAATATAAATATATTTTGATGATATTTCTATTCATCAATGAAAAAAATTATTCTTACTCCAATGGTAAGACATTATATTGATACCATCCTTATTCTTCCTATAGATGGTTTATAATCATTTTAACTATTGAAAGTATTGAAAATAATTTTCTTTATCCAGTTATGTAGTAAATAACATTCCCTTTAAATGTCAACATTCCTATAATCATTGGAGATTAAGTTTTAAATAAATATTTAAATTATTTATCATAAATATGATTATTTTCTAAACCATATAAAATTTTTATATATGGTATTTACTTTGAAATTTATTTGATCAATTGGGAAAATATTGATAAATATGTATCCTTTACTAAATACGGATATTTGGTAAGACACATCTTTTATGAATAAAATAAATTATTCAATATATAAGGAATTATTTGGATTGATATTACATGGGATGTGGATTGTTTAAATTAATCCCCTCAATACATTAGTAGTCTCATGATATGAAATCAGTTAGAAAAAAACCATATGCATTTGTAACCCGTGTTTTTAAAAAATATTATAAAAGGTATTGAAAGTAGTATGTTTTAAATCATCTTGTGAAAGGTATTGATGATAATGGTATCATGTACCTAGAAAACATGATGTTCAATAATTAATAATTTCCTTCATTTAGATTCAGTTATTATTATCCATGATATTTTCATTATGACAAAATCTATAGATTAATTTCATTCTCATTTTATTGATTAAATGGAATGTGTTTCAGTTATTTACCATGAAAAATTGATTTTTTATTATCTTACAATGACGAAAAAGTTATTTAAATGGAATGTGTTATCATTTATTTACCTTTCTATATTTTTTATGAACTTCCTTCTCAGTTTGTTAGTTACATGGAATGTGTTTTCAATTATTTAACTTACTATATTGATTATTCTCATTGATTCATTATTGATTCCACTATACTTAAACCTAACTGGTAATTGAGATAACCCTTATTTTGTTTACATTCCCCAAGATTCTATTAATTTTACTCTGATTGATATATAAGGATATTCTAGATAGAATAATATTAATCTTGAAAAAAATTATGTTGCAATTTCTATATTCAAATTCAATTAAAGACTCATATATGTATCTATTTTACTACTACTAATAAATGGACTGATCCTTTTGGATTTTATTCCTTGTATATTATGCTAAGGTAATGGTAGTAGGCACTGGCTTTCGGCTATTGGGGTCGAGGTCGCTATAGATCCTACTAGTCGAGGCCATCACTTCTTTTATTTATATTAATATGAATTTATCATATCCATTAATATACACTAGTTATATGATCAATTTTCAATGAATATATTATCAATGGTTGTGATTATTAATGTTCTTTAAATAAAATAGGATATAAAAATCCAAAATAACCAAATTAGTGTATGTATTTTCTATAACGTCGGTACTTAATAAAGAATTTATTTATTCAAAAAGGTAATTTCAATTATAAAAGTTTATGTAATTACAATCAAAGTTTAAAAATAATCAATAAAGTATTAATATTTACACTAATAGTTGTATAAATATTAAAAACACTATTTTATCCAATTGTGTGGTATTTAGAAAATTTATAGTTTGGGAGTATTCTATGACATGTCTCTTGAGATGATTTACTTAGATGTTTTGATGATTATTTTTTGTTTTATTTATTCAAATCATTCTCATGGATGATTAAATGTTTTATAGGATTTGATAATGTTTTATGGGACTTAAGAAACCATAAGAGGACAATAAACATGTTGTGGTTATTAAAAGAACATTTCACAGTTGATGTGCTAAAATGATATGTGAAGAAGATGAGTAGAGATTTCCATTTTGATATATATTATGAATTTAAACATGGTGGATGGCCATGTATATGAATCAACACACCATATTAGATATTCACTATGGATTGGTGGAAGATAAAAACTCCTAGGTTGATGTTGGTCATGTTTCTTAGAAATTATAGCGGAAAATCTAAGTCAAACCATGAGTATTCATGGAGAAAATAGGAATGGATCCATGCTTGGTGGAAAGAAAAATCTTTTTATTCCACACTCAAGGAGAAAAAACCAATTAGAAGCACTAAAACACAATTATATTCATTATTTCATGGTGATTTGTGAGGATATGTTCAACGGAGAAAAATATCCATTGGAAAATGATTGGACAAGAAGATATCAAAGTATAGTTTTGGATCTATCCTTGACTAAAGGAACCACATCATGGTTAAACCAACATGCCATGATGATGATATGTTTATAAATATATATTATTTTTCATATCCAATTATGATAAAACTTTTATATAGCTGTACAACCATTCATTTGAGCATTACAAGAATTTTTTTTCGGATTAGGGATAAAAATGAAGGTTCACACTTGATACAACCATTGATTCCCTTTAAAAGGGAAGAAAATGTTTTATTTAATTATTAACTGTCTTGTATATATTTATTTTACTTACAATTTAAGACCATATTCTATCTTTTTTCCTTGTTCTTATTGAAAATAAGATAATAATTTGGATAGTAAGATCATAACCAATAGACACCAAGGACTATCCACTCAATAATAAGAGTGTGTAAACCTTTTAAAAGTATCCTATGTCATGTGTGTTTTATCTATTTATATATCCAAACACTACTTTTTTTCATTCATGAATCTAAGGTTTAACAAAATACAGAATAATTAATCATTTTTAGAGTTGGTGTTTTTATAATCAGTAATTAACCCAACCTCTCAATGGTTCTAAATCACTCACCTGTGACTCATAGTTATCAATATTTTGTATGGTTTAACCGAGTTATAATTTTTTTATAAAATAGTGCTAAAAATCCTATAATAATTACGTTATATTTATTTCTAAAGATGAAATATCTATATAAAAATAAACTACAGGTTGTCATTTTTTCATAAATATGATATCGATATTTTCCAATCTATGTGATATTGACTATGAAAACTCAAATGTTGTATGATTATGAACTAATTCCACTAAAATATCTAGAGAATAAACTTTAGACACATGGAGAACATCATATCATAGGATCATCCATCCATGCTTTTATGTGATAGAGCATGTCAGTTGCAATGACACTAAAATTAAAGAATCAAAATAGACAAGATTTTTTGGATAATTATCTAAAGATTATTTTGATTCATTGATTGAATAAAAAATATATGTTTATATATAGAGATATATTTCTAAATGAATCATATAATTAAATATCAAAAATTTAAGGAGAAATTCATAGAAATTAAATTTTAAGGGGTTGGAATTATTTTCTACAAAAATGAATATTTAAATGATTATATGGGGGGATATTTTGGATATCTGTGAGATATAATTAATGAAAAATATTTTTCAAAATTTGATTAAAATAAGATGTTAAAATTTTTTTTCATCTGAATTTTGAATTAAATATTGACTGGTATATATATATAACTAGGAATAAAAATAAAATAATATTTAGTATCTTGGACATTATTATTATTATGAATTAATATAGGTATTTGAAATTGGTGAAGGTTGGTAACCATAATTACTAATTTAATTATATTCATTAATTTTAATAATATAAGATCTCTATTAATAAATATTGTTAGTAGATATAAGAATTTATAAAGGAGTAGGTTCTTCATTAACAATTCACTTTTAAAAATTGATAAGGGAGTGTGAGATATTGTTATAAACTAGTTGGGTGATTATAAATTTAGTGGGATGTTAAACAAGAGGTTAAGGGTAATGAATTCTTAATTAAAAACTAATTATAAATAAAAGTATATCTAAGAAATACAAATTTCATATTTCATAGAAAGAATATAAATTATAGACTATGAGTTAGTCTTTTAAAAAACTTATGTTCCATGTCTATTAATATATTATTTAAATATGAGTGGGGTTGAGGGAAAATATTATGAGAGAAATTTCTTAATAATTGGTGATAGAGTTTAGATTAATTTTATAAATCATAAAATGGTTAAAAGGAATTTAAAACCAATTGAATTAGGAAGATTGATTTACCCCCATCCCCCTCATAGTATTCCTCACACACTGGTATGGGCATAATGAATGGATCAGAGTCTATGTTACCTCTATATTTTCTCCTCTATGGAAGAAACATATCAATTTTATTGATCCCACTTTGTGTGAGTTGTATTTTTTATCAAGTATTGATTATAAAGTCATGTCAATATTTTGGTGAAGATAAATTATCTTGGATTTTACAAGAATGATGAGGAATCTAGGATTCCCAACCAATAAAAAAGGGGATATTATTGATCCCACTTTTTGTGAGTTGTGTTTTTTTTCATGGATTGATTCCCAATGCATGGAAATATGTTGATAAAAAGAAGTAGATTACATGTTACATGAATTATGAGGAATCCATACATAATAAAGAACAAGGTTACCCAAGATTTTATTTCATTCCTATCAAATATATTTTCTGATTATGTTTGAATACGTTGATTTAGTATTTGAATCTGTGTTGGATAAGAGATTTGAAATATGTATATGTATGATGAATAATGTTTGAGTATATGGATGAGGAAGAAGATATTAAATAGAATATCATGCAAAAATATTTATACTTTTTTCATGAGGAAAATTTAGGAGGAATCATATTTTAGGTGGACTTATATTATATTGAAATATTTACCCAACTCTTTTTGAAAGAGTTTAGTCAAACAAATTCTATCCCCAAGAAAGACAAGGGGTTAGATTAACTACGCATGTGGGATAAAATCTCCCTACAAGGGAGCCATCCCTCATGGCCAACCTAAGGTGGTAGGGAGGTATAGTTCCTATATAGTAAGGTGGTTCCATGCACTAGTGGTACACAAGAGATGATTAGGGTACATGGGTCGAAGCACAAGATGTTCATGTGTGTGTGAGTGATCTAGAGATGACCTATCTACTACCATCGATTGGATAAGGGAATGGGTTTTCTTATTAATAAGTGTAAAATACCATTTGGAAGTGATGTGAGAACTTCCAAGAATGCTACACTATTCACCAATTTAAAATGTATGAAAATAACTAGTAATTACTGATTAAATTAATCAACACCATTTTCTCATGCCATAGGTTTTTCTTTGACCTTTATCCCTTTAAGGGTTTACTACTAACAAAATATCAACCATGATAAGGACTGAGATCATGATTGGCATGCTACTATGAGGTGTGCCCACAAGGAAGAAGATATGTTCATTAGTGGTGTGCTTATGTGAGGTGTGGTGATAAGGAGGTATTTGAGATCATGAGAAATGTTCTTCTACGAGGTGTGGCCATGAGGAGGTCATTGTGACTTTGATTATTGCTCTTCTATGAGGTGTGACCATAGAATGGTAGGAGGAGTTACCTTGACCTCTGAATTGGAGGAGGTGATACCATGAGCATCACATGGAAGGAGGAGAAAGTATGACCCAAATATTCCCTGAATATGATATGATCATTGATTAAGCCACGATACACCAATATTGATGCAAGTCATCCCCTAGAATTATATAGTGTTCAAATCTTTTCATATGTTCTTCCATGCACATTTTCATGACCTAGAGTTTCTATGTAAACTTATTCTTGAGCATTGAATATGGATATAAATTAAACCGAATCTATGCATGGTGTGAGATAAAAATTTAAATACATATATGCAGTTACAATTTCATACATGTAAATCAATGGAGAACCCATTATTAAAATTTTAAGGAAACGACATTCCAAGTTTCAACACAATCTGTTCAATCTCCATAAAGTCCATAAACATATGATAATCTAATTGAATCATGTTTCATGTGACATAAATGAAACTTCCATGATTAAAGATAAAATTTCATGGGTATTTATTTTCATACAATATGAATATTAATGATGAATAAGTGTAGATATTTCAGTTATTGAAAATTCTATTAAAAAATATAAGGAAGAATACCTAAGTCCTTTGAGTATTTAGATGAGTAGTTATGGAATTAATATTATTATAAAATTAATCCAATATTTTAATCTATAATATCATCAAAATTAGATCATGATTCATGCAACATAGATGAAGAGTAATTTTGGTATATTAAATAGTAAATAATATCAATAATTAATGGAAAGTTAATACAAGTTTCAATACAGATAAATTAGAAGAAATAAAAATACCTTTTGGTTATATATAGATTTGATAATGAAATCACAGAGGATCATATGTAAGATAAGAATGTGTAAATAAGTAGTTATCACTACATCTATTAATTTTTCCATATATATATATTTCAAGTTTCCCATGATATGGGTGATGTGAAAGAAATATCACAAAAAAAAGAGAATAATTACTTGTATCTAAGGAGAAGATAGAGACATTACAATTATTTTTATCCTAATAAACATGATTTAAGTCAAATAAAGGAAGAAGGATATCTGGTGCACTACGTTTTTCACTAAAAAATAAGTAGAGAAGAAGAGATAAGAGATAAATTATTTTCCAATTTCTATTTTCATAGGAAGAAGAATAAGTAGGAGGATAATTGGATAAGCTTGCTATGAAGTTAAAAAGAGGAATAAGTCTCTGTACAATGTAGTTTTTACTGAGAAATAAGGGTCTTGAAATCAGTGAAAGGGGAGAAGTAGAATAAGAAGATGGTTATGGGCCCTGTTTTACATACAATATAAGAATAAGATAGGTTTCTTGTATGATGTTGTGAATAAAACAGAAGAAGAAGTAAGAGAAAAATAAAACAAAACTGTGACATTAAAAAAATTCACAACTTGTTGAGGAATTTATTTATGTTGAAAATAAATCAATTAAATTGAACACTGTCTATATAGGTAGTAAAAATACCCATAAAGGTGTTACAGTTGGACCAGGTTATCACCAGTCCAGTGACATAGGATTTTTTATATAACCCATATTTAGTATAGGTTACCACACTTTAGTTTTATTAATTCTTTATAACAAATCCATTATAATAGGTATCACATTATAGTGGCTTGTGTGAATGAGGATTATTTCCCAATTCCACTAAAGGCAACCATTATTTTTTAAAGATGACCTTGTAAATATCCTATCCACTTTGTATCTATGATAATGAGTAAAGGAAATGTAGGATAATGAGAGAATCAATATCCAAAAAATTATTAGTGGTAAAGAGATAAAAGTATCAAATTGAAATAAAAAATATCTCAACACTGATTCACCCTCCCTCCCCCCAACACACACACACACTCCCTCTCATTATTAAGAATTTGTTTAAGTTCTCCTAATAATTCATATCAGATCCATAGGTTCATCTCTGTTGGATTCTATATATTATAAGTTGTCATATTTTTAATATTTTAGTTTCTTTATTGATTTATAATTAAGTGTATTTTGGTGAATAATTTTCTATTTCATATCAAAATTCAGTTTTTCACAAGACTATACAAATTAGGAAAATAATGGAGAAAAGGATGAAGAATAATCTTTCCATATTCTAAAAAGGGGATGAATTTTCATGTGCCACAAGAAAGTAAGGAAGATTTATATTTGATGGATAATAATAGTTTGTTCAATTTACCACAAATGGTATGAAAATAATTACCATCCCAGTGGGATGAGGGTATTCAAGTGATCCTAAGGTATTTAAAGATTCTTGTTTAATCCATCTATATGAAGAACCAAGAGGGAGTGACCATATGTGAACATATTTTACTGTTGAATAATTAAAGTATATGATGAATTCTATTCCAAAATATTTTGTTTTTATTATCTATGGTATTTTTGATAGCATGTAGGATGAAATCACTCGATATGATGGTGAGAAAAACAACATAGATAATTCTTTGAACGAAAGATCATCAACATATATAAATCTCTGTAAGTAGGATGGTTTCTTTGAAGAAGTAAAATTTGGGAATAATTATATGTTCTCAATGTTTGAAGATATGTATCTCAATAAAAATCATGATAAGGATGGGACCACTAAATAATTTTAGAATAATAATCATTAATTAAAAGTAAAAAATGAGAAAAAAAATTAATATCAAGTATTTTCAATTGTAAGTGAAATACAAGGGGATCAAGGAACTTGACTCATTTCTACATAACAAAGTTAAAATTCATGATGAATATGCTGAAAGGGTGGGGAAGGAGTATAAAGATAGAGTGTCATTCATTGAAGATTAGAATAATTATCTCAATATGAAATTTCCAGAATTGGAAATCCAATTATCCAATTTGTAATTGAAACATGTTGAGTATACATTTTCGAATAAGTGTGCATATGTTTTCATAGACAATTATGAGGAGGATTCATATGAAAAAAATAATCTTTTATTTAATAAGATGATCTTCAAATCATTTTATGATTATTCCTATGTAGTTTTGAAGAAAGAAGTATTGTCTATACCCAGTTTTGTTTTATCAAAATCTATTTTTCTCAATAGTATAGGATTACATAAAAAATCTCTGAAAGTATGATTGATTAAAAGTCATGAGAAGACTACCACCATGTCCATGGTGGATAGACATTTATGTGGAATATGGTTCCCCATGTTCACCCCAACCATTGATGAAAGAGGTCCAAAAATAGTATGATAAAAAATCTAGACTACTATATATCAAAGTGAAATAATCTAGATATGTAGGTCCTTCTTGGTGATGTAACAAATTATGGAATTTTTCATTTTAGTTTTCATACAATCCTTTGAATGTTAAATAAAAAAGGATGCCCATTTCAAGTGGAGATATTAGAGAAGAAGAAACTTAAGAAAATAAGGAATAATATATCTATATCTTGTAGGATTGATATTATAGATAATATCGATGATGTTTCCTTAATCAATTGTCACATGAGTGTTGTATTCTCATTTATACATGTATTGGTTTCAAATAGGCACAAAACACCACATTATAAGGTAAAGCGTGAAGTTCCAACCTTGAGAAGGAACTTAGAGAATTATTAGAATTAGAATACCTATGAGAAACTTTCAAGAAATGTTGATGGTTCATCCTTGGTTAAAAATTACTAGAAGGCCAAGATAAGTGTTTCATATAAATTTTTTATGTGGATAAGAACACTCACAAGATACTAGGAGGAGACTCCATAAAGGCTGAAAATGGTCCTAATTATTGGATAGTAATCTTTTAAGAAGATATGGAGAAAGAATTGAAATTAGAAGAAGCACAAGAAAGGGATAGTGAAAAGGTAATGGAGAATATTCCACATGAAGAATTTTAATTTCATGAGATTTTTTTTGAAAAATAAAACCGTTGTATGGAAATATTTCTTTGTGATTAATGAATGAAAGTTAGATAGAATAAAATAGGTCGATAACAAATTTTCCAAAAAAATAAGGGGCCTTAAGAAGAATAAAGAATGAACTCAATATAAAGGTAGATAATAACCCATGATCTCTACATAAAAGAGTTGATGAACTGAGGAGATCCATACTACCAACATACAAAATATATATGAAAATAAAATGTGTAAGTATGAAGAATAGAGAAACTTAGTTGATAAAATCATCTCAATCTTGTTGTTCACCTTGAGGAACAAGAAGATACACCTTATTCTATTAATATTTTTTTATTGTATTTGTCCTTAACATACAAGGAATCAAAGGAGTATAATTTTATCAGGGGGAGAACCTGAGAAAGACTGATGGCTGTCAATTTTGTATAGTCTAAAAGAGGATGTCACCATCTAAGATGATCTCTAAATTGGTATTGTAGAAAATTTTATTATCATATAATCATTGATAAAGATTAAGTAAGTGGTTTATATTAACAATTGATAGAAAAAAAATATGATTATTCCAACTTAGTTTTACTATACAATTAGTAACAAAGAAGATCATCATTTGTGAAGTTGTGAATTTTGTCAAATTTATAAAGCCATAAGTAGATGAATCATTTTGAATTATTCTCAATATAAATCACCTTGAAATATATATTATTAAGAGATCAACCATTATAAAGATAATTAGAAATATCTCCTTAATGGTAATACAGGTGGATAATGTTAAAGAAGCTTCTAGAATCATTATCTCATAAAAATTTGATTATTCTGGAAAGTGATTGAAGATAATGTCATTAAAGATGTATGATTTCCTTATCTCCCATCCTTTCATAACTAAAATAAAAAATCCTAACTAATATAAAGATAAATTAAATTAATAAATGACATAAGAAAAGTGAAAATATGAAGTGTTGAATGTATCAAGGCACACAGTGGAAGCTGTTGGGTTGGAGATTTTAAAATTTTCCATCATCAGAGTGATGAAACTTGTCATCTCCTGCAATCTAAGCCCCAATGCTGTCTGAGGATATCATGTAAATTATTGAAAAAAAAACTATAATGAATACATAATTATATTTGGAGTGTGTTTGAATGCATCTCATTATAGGGGACTAATGCTTGAAGGACCTAAAGCTGAACCCCTCTAGATCACTAACACATTCTCCAAGAATCCATGAAACCTATGTTCATCGAATTTTGGGTGCTAGTGTAGAGATATAAATAAACCTATGGTGTCACGTTGATCAACATGATCACGCGCCTTTGATTAAAAAAATTGATTGTAATGTATCGAACCTCCTTGGCCCATTTCTTTGTGAGAATCCAGTGTTTGAGGTGTTTTGGGGAATCATGGTGACTCATTGCAACACTTTGAAATTTTTTTACCAGTTTTCCAACTTTTCCAATGGTTTCTTGCACCAACAGTGTGTCACCTTGGTGGTGTCACCCTGGATGTTGCTCTTTAATGGTCTCTCTCTGGCGGTCACTCATCTAGAGGTGCCTCAGCCAATGGTTCCTCATGCCTAATGGCAGGACGTCTAGTGATGTCTCGCCCGATGATATCTCATTGATAGTGGCAGGTGTTTCATTTGACGGTGCCTCATCCAATGGTGCCTCTTCCAGCGGCACTTCGTCTGAGAATTCCTCTTCCAGTGGTTCCTTGTCTGGTGGTATTTTGTCAAGAGGTGACTCACTGGTGGTGCCTTATCGAGCGACACCTCGTCGGATAGTGTCTCGCAAATAGTGTTTCCAGCTTCTTATAGTTCTTCCCTTTTTTACATATCCTTTGACATAAAACGTTTTTAATGTCTTATTTAAAAGTAATTGAGACCAATTTAAAGCCTATGAATCATGTATTAAATTACCTAAGAGCTGTGAGACTTTTAATTTCTCAAAAAAAACATGGTCTTGACCAAATCCTCATTTATTGGAGAATCAAAACATATCTAAACTCATGACTCGGTTTAGATATTTCCAAACCCATGATATCCTTCCCCTTGTTCTTCCTTATTTATTTTTATTGGTATTGGATTACCTAAACCATTATTCCCATAGGATTCATGTGGTTAGGATACAACCTTTGGTTCATGATTCCCCATAGTCTTTCCTGCTGCTTGTGCACCCCTATTTCGGCATAATTAGGAAGTCACGATAATATTTTCTTTAAAGTAGGTTTTCCTTCATATCTCTTAATTTTGAATTATGAGGGGTGGGTGTACGAATGTTTAATTTTTTAAAGATATTTCAATTTAAATTAATAATGTTAATTGAATTAGTTTAATATCATTAAACAGTGGGCTGGGAAATTGAATTATATTCTTGCTGTGTTTTGTTTTTGGTTGATGCTGTGATTTGTATGGGATGACTATCCACTGAAAAATCATGGTCATTTGGGGTCCTTTCTTGTTCACATAATAGATTATGTAATTTTTTTTTGTTTACTATTGAATGATTATATATGAAATTTATATGCCATGTATATTGGATAATAAATGGATTCCCTAGGATCATACTATTTTTTATAACCCCTGAATTAACAAGAGGAAATTAAAGGAGGGATTTCATGTTAAATATGAATATGTCTTTCTTTGGTTTGTATGGTGATGATGTGATGGGAAAAACTATGAACAAGGGGTTAGTTTTTTTGGTGTTATTGTGAATTGGGGTTTTTTTTGTTGACATGGTGGTTTGGGCTGGATGACATTGAAGAATAATGGTAGTGGTTGGCATGGGTGATTTGCCATTGATAACATGCATAAATATTTACACCATATCTATATCTATATAAATATATGATATATCATGAATGGGTGTTAAATGGAGAGGACATGGAATGATGTATCTTTAATTTGAAACTACCTTTATTTTACAGGCTCCTCACCTTCTAGAATGACTAATTCTGTGTTTATTAGTTTCTTGGATAGTGATGGAATGGATAAATGAATTGTTTAATAAAAATGGAAATCATTAATTAAATTGTTTGGGAATATGGAATGGGTTTTATGGCTTGTTTTGTGGTGTTGTGAATTTAGATATATCATCAAATTTGGTAGTGTTGTGAGTTTGTGGTTTTTCTGAGAACCCATAGGTTGATCTTGAGTGTTTGGTATCCTATATGTATGTACATTTATTTTCATTTTGATTTCAATACACACCCACCCTAGTTCAACACTATGTTCCGAATACCCCCATAATTATGGGGGAGGGTGTCTTTCCCAAACATCCTAGTGGGAGGATGGATGGTCGGCCACCTTCTCTTACCTTATCCCTCCTATAGGAGGTTATATCCCAATATTCTCCAGGAAGGTTGTGGTTTTTGAGGCCCAATTGTGTGTCCGAGTGAGTTTTTATTCCCTAGGCGTCTTTGGGATGAGATGAGTTTTTCATTCCCTAGGGTCTTCAAGATAAGGTGTGGTTTATGGCCTAAGTGTTTACTTTTGGGATGAGGTGTGGTTTGTGGCCAAGGTGTCTGCGGGTGGGATGAGGTGTGTCTTGTATCCTAGGTGTATTCAGGCAAGATGAGGTGTGGTTTGTGGCCTAGGTATTTGTGGGAGATATGTGATGTGTTTTGTGGCCTATGTGTTTGTGGGAGGGATGTGATGCGGTTTGTGAGGCTCAAGTGTGTGTGGGTGGGTTGTGGTGTGGTATTTTCGAAAGAGGTGGGAGATAAAGGAAATTTTTTGTTAGGAAAGAGTGGATAATCAGTGGGAAAGCAGTGTGGGGTACCCTATCATCGATGTAAATTATATTACATTTCTTTACTTTTCTTATTTGGTGAGCATCCTTTTGTGAGGTTGGGTTTGTCAGTATACTCATTAGCTTTTATTTGGTTATGTGATTTTCTCATAGAGGCATTAGTATGATTCTTTCACATGTGAATAAGATACTTTGGTTTTCCTATTGAGTATACATGTATACTCACCCTATGTATATAAAATTATTTTTAGGTTTCCATGAAAATTTCGTGGCTCGTGCTAGACCCTACTAGCTCGGATCTTGACAGTTGTTATGTCACTGCTTATTATTACTCTTGGAATTTACTTTTAAGCCCTTGGTACTTATTAAAGTTCTACTTTATGCATGCATGCATGTTGGATGGATTTTGGATTTCTTATATATATATATATATATGTCTTAGAGTTGTTTTGTGGATGATCCATCATATAAACTGATCTTGTTTAAAAAAGGGATAATGCATCTCATATTGTGAGATCTCTATACCCTTGGTGCTAGTCACCAACCAAGGACCTACTGGAGGTGGGACTCGGGGGGTCATTATCTCCCTTTCTCAATTTCTATCCCAATAGAAGAATTTTTGGAGGGGGGGGGGTCACGACAAAATGGTATCAGATGTGATAGTTGAGGGATAAGATGGAGTTGGAGTTAGGAACATTGAGGATTTCATGGGATGGTATGAAAAAAATTCTAGTTAACCTTGGGGCATGAAATAGGCCAGTGAAACCTACTAGGAAATGATATTTTAGGGCCCTCCATGATCCAGTTCACAGACTTTGAGCCTATTGAACAACCAAGAAAGACAAACCTTGTTTCTAGGTTGAGACCTAGGAATGGTACATTCATCACAATTACTTGTGTTATTTTTTTAATTGGGTTGTTTTGGAAAATTTTTAATGGGTAAAAATGGGTTAAATGAGTTAAAATTAATCTTAAATAAAAATTATTTGCTACTCAGGCTTAGGAACTCTGTTTAATTTTCATCTATGGGTCTCGGTAGTTATCTGCGTGTGGATCATGTAGTTGAGGATCAGCAGACTGATCTGATTGACTGATGGAGGGCTGATCTAGTTAAGGAGGATGGCCAGTGGAAGAGGATGCTTCATTATTTCCAGAGGCATGATTTGGGATAGTATGGGGGAAGTATTTTGGATATAGAGACAGAAAGCTGGCTCAAAGAGCTTAATATTACCTTCAATTTGATATGGGCCCTTCTGGAGTATTTGGATCCTTTAGAAGTGAGTCAGATGTGAGGATCTGTGTGTCAGTGGTGGATTCTTTATCTAGGGGAGAGGAAGGAAGGAGACATGTTATGGGCTAAGTTTTAGAAGGAATTACGAGTGGATTTCCTTTCATCAACCATGAAGGCTAAGAAAATAAATGAATTACTCTCCCTTCAACAGGGGTGTATGTCAGTGCGGGAACCTAGGATCAAGTTCAGGGAGCTCCTTAATTTTTTAGTATATCTCTTTCTGGACGAGGAGTCTCTTACAAGATTCCTTGAGGAGGTGATACATCCTTAGATCTAGCATGTTGTTACTCATTTTACATTTCCAATTTAGTTAGTTGTTTAGAAGAAGGAAGAGGTGATCAAACAGATACACTCACAAGGAGGTATACCATGAGAGGGGAGCCAGTAGAGTTCTTTGATAGGTAGGTTTACCAGTGGTAAGTATCAGGTTCTAGGACTTTCAAGGTTTCGACCAGTAGGGAGTCAACCTCAACAGTTCCCTTTTTGACCTTTCGGTCCTTGTTCCCTTACCTTGGTATTGGGGTCGAGGTGTTTCTTCTATGGAGTTTGTGGTCATCTTCAAAGCTAGTGTCCAACAACTATTTGAGTTCAGTATTGTGGAGGTGAAAAGGTTCAGTGCTAGCCTCGGCAGGAGTTCCCGGTGAGATAGTTTCAGCAGCAGAGAGAACAAGCATTTTCTCCACCAAGGGGATATGGATCAAGTTGAGGACAACCTTAGGATTTTCCTCATGTTTATGGGCCTTGAACTAGGAATGTTCATAGAGGCGGTTGTCAACAGAGAGGCATGGGAGCCGAGTGTGGTTAGTTTCACGCAATGGAGGTGGTCATTCCAATAGGGTTAGAGGTCATCAGAGGTACAATTAGTTTGTTTAGTACCGTTTATTGTTATTTTTTTTTGATTCAGGAGGTTCTCACTCATTTTTTTGACCCACTTTATCCCATGCTCTTGGAATATTTGTAGAGAGGATTCTCATGTACCTCATGTTTAATTTTCCATTCAGAAGCTAGATTATCTTTTTTGATGTGTTCAGGGGATGTAGACTGATGATGGCACCGCATCAATCCCATGGAGATCTGTAATTGATACAGATGAAACCATACTATGTCATTCTTGGCATCGACTAGTTATATTCTCTACATTCCATTATAGACTTAGTTTGGAGAAGATTCATGTTCTCATATGTGGATGGATAGTGTGTGGTTTTCGTTGGCAAGATGGGCTGTCAGGTGGTTTTTCAGCATGGGGAGCATCTTCTTTTCTTATTGGATGAGAATTTAGTGGATTCATTGGATGCTGAGATAGTAGAGGTTCCCAGGGTCATCGGGGAGTTCCTAAATGTTTTCACCAGGGATGTTGTGGTGCTACCCCCTCAACGTGATGTTGAGTTTGGTATAGCCTTGATGCCCAGTGATTCTCCAATTTTGATGGACCCTTATGGAATAAAACCATCCAAGATATCGGATATGAGGGTTCAGATAGATGATAAGATGAATAAGGGGTTTATTTGGGCCATTGTGCCACCATAGGGTGATCTAGTGTTGTTATCCAAGAAGGAAGATGAAAGTCAAATGTTGTGTATAGGATACCAGAGGTTGAAATAGGTAACAGTCAAGAATTTTTACCCTCTTCCAAGGATAGACAGTCTCTTCGACCAGATGATAGGGGAAAGTTGGTTTTCTTTGATCAATATCCAGTCTAGATATCACCAGTTAAGGGTGAAGGAGGGTCATATCCTGAATACTTCATTTAGATGAAGGTATGGGACTTCGATTTTGTGATCATGTAATTTGGTGTTACGAACACACCAATCGTGTTCATGGGACTTATGAACTCCATATTCTATGAGTTCTTGGACAATTTCTTCATCATATTTATCGATGATATATTAATCTACTCGAAGTCAAAGGAGGATCATAATGAGAATCTTAGAACTATCTTACAGGTTCTTCGATACCACAATCTATATGTAAATTTATCCAATTATAGGTTTTGTACATGATAGGTGCATCTCCTCAGGCATGTGGTGCCTCAAAAGGGTGTAGTAGTAGACCCATCAAATGCTGAAGAAGTTTTTTCTTGGGTATAACCCAAGAATGTGGAAGAGGTTTGTATTTACCTTGGTTTTGCAGGCTATTTTCAGAGGTTTGTACCTGATTTCTCTCAAATTACAGCCCTGTTGACAGCTCTAACCTGAAAATACCAATATTTTGTGTAGATAAAGCTATGGTAGGAAGTTTTTGACTACTTGAAGGGAAAGTTGGTTATTTATCCATTGCTCCAGTTACCTGAGGAAGGGGTGATGTTTTAGGTGTTTTGTGATTCTTCCCATCTGGGTTTGGGATGCATGCTGATGTAGAAGTGAGTAGAGATCTCTTATGGAACCAGGAAGTTACGTCCTAATGAATATAGCTATGTCACCTATGATCTAGAGTTAGAAAGAGTTGTGTTCGTGATGAAGTTGTGGTGGAATTACCTCATTGTGGAGTGCTTTTTGGTCTTCACGAATCACAAGAGATTGAGTTATATCTTTTCCCAGCATGATCTAAATCTGTGGAAATAAAGGTGGATGGAGTTTCTTCAGGACTATGATTTTGAGATCTTGTACACCTCAATAAAGGTAAATGGTGTGCCTGATTCCTTGATAATAAATCCGAATAATGAGTTTTTGGGAATATTCCGATGCTTGGAGAAAAATGGAGGAGTTGGAAGCTTTTCACTTTGATGCAATAGTGGATGGTGGTAGAGTTTTCCTGTTTTAGGGGACAATGAAGTATTCTATGATAGAGTAGGTGGAAGAGTCTCAATGGGGAGACTCAAAGGAAGAGGTGTTGTGAGATCATGTTGGTTGTAGGGATGCTCTAGAGGGATGGGTAGAGGATGGTCATAACCAGATTTTGTTTGGAGGAAAGTTGTTTTTTCCGGTGGTGATGTGTAGTGGATTCTTTCGTGAGTTCCATAGCTCACCATTTTAGGTACGCTTGGGAATTTATAAGATGTAACTTGTCTTGAGGATTCAGTTTTGGTGGCCTAGGATGAAATAGGTAGTGGCAGATTTTTTGGTGAAGTTCTTGTTTTTATATCAGTTAAAGGTCAAGTACCATGTCCCATATGGTTTGTTTCATCCTTTGGATGTATTTGAGTAGAAGTAGGGTAGATTCTTAGTGTATTTTATCATGGGGTTACCCAAAGCACATGGAGGCTGTGATTCTATCTGGGTGATCATGGATTGGTTGATGAAATCATCCCACTTCTTAGAAATAAAGGAGTCAAGCACAATGGATGCCTTGTACAAGAAGTATGTGGATTATGTGGTTTGTTTTCATGGAGTTACAAGGTCCATTGTCTTAGATCATGACGTATGGTTTACCTCACGAGTCTGTAGGGGATTTTAGTGTGCTTTTGGAACTCAGTTATGCCTCAGTACTGCTTTCCACCCTCAGAAAAATGGGCAGATGGAACAGACTATCCATACATTGGAGGATATATTGCGGGCATGCATCTTGGACTTTGGTGGATCTTGGGTGTGACACCTACCCTTGGTAGAGTTTTCTTATAATAATATATATCACTATTCCATTTTAATTCTTCCATTTGAAGCTTTGTATGGAATACCATGTTGCGCACCATTGTGCTGGACAGAAGTTGGGGAGATGGTTGTTCTTGGTCCCGAGGTAGTGTAAAGCATGACCAAGAAGGTTCATATTATTCATGAGAGGATGAAAGAATCACATGATTGGTAGAATTCATATGTTGATTATAGGAGTATTCTCTTGGAGTTTTAGGTGGGGACCATGTGTTCTTAAATGTTTCCACTCGATGTGGGTAGTAGAGGTTTGGAAGAGGCAGTAAGCTTTCTATAGGGTTTTTTGGAACCATTGAGGTGTTGGGGCGAATTGGAGAGGTGGAATACCAATTGGCATAGCCACCAGAGTTAGAGAGAATCCATGATGTCTTCCAAGTACCTCAGCTTCATTAGTATCTTCACGATGAATCCCATGTCCTTAACTGGGTATAATTGGATATCGAGGACGGCATGATGTTTTAGGAGCAGCCAGTGGAGATCCAAGATCATCAGAAGAAAGTACTGCAAGGAAGAACCATTCCTTTGGTTCATGTGATGTGGATGCATGGTATCCAAGAGGAGAGTACTTGGGAGTGAGAAATTCATATTCATTCCTAGTACCCAGAGCATTTTTTTTAGTTTTTATTTTCTTATTTTTTTTATTTTAGTGAGATGTTTTAATCTCATTGATTTTGAAATGAGCTATTCTCATTTATTTGTGATAAATTCTTGACATGTGAATAGGGGGAAATGATTCCTAATTGAGACACATTAACTATTATGTGATTGAACCTGTGTGGGTGAGTCAGTGCCGCCCAGAATGGATAGTATCTCGATATGGAAGATGGGATTCCATTATTTCTGTGTTCAAGATAGCAATATTATTGTGCTTGTATGGTGCAATTTTGGTCATTTGGTTTATGTGATGAGTCTTGTGTTGTCAATGTCGAAGGTGGTGTTCTTGGATTTAGATGTTTTACTCTAGATTTTAAAAAACATAGGGTAGTTTATCATTGAAACCTGATGTGATTAGTCGGTAGCGGTGTTCCAAGTGAAGCAGGGACCATGAGAGTTATCTTGAGGGATGGTTGTTTGGACCCTTTCTCTTTTTTTATTCTAGGTCAGTTTTTAATTCTTGGGGCTGTGAATTGTTTAATAGGTTTCTGATGTAATGTCGTGGACCTCCCCAGTCCATTTCTTTATGAGAATCTGGTTTTTGAGGTGTTCTGGGGAATCGAGGTGACTCATTGTGACACTTTGAATTTTTTTTCTAGATTTCCAAGTTTTCCAATGGTGTGTCACCCTAATGGTGAAACCCTAGCGGTGTCACCCTATCATTGTCACTCTTACTATTTTATCCTGGAGGTCACTCACTGGTGGTCCCTCGCTGGCGGTAGCTCGCCCATCAGTGCCTCATGCCTGATGGTAGGACGTCTGGCGGTGTCTTTCCTGAAGGTCTCTCACTAATAATGGTAGGTGTTTCATCAGATGGTGCCTCTTTTAGAGGTGTCTCTTCCAAAAGTACTTTTTCTGATGGTGCCTCATCCAGCGGTGCCTCATTCAATGGTACTTCATCAGGTGGTTCCTTGTTTGTGGTGCCTCGTCGAGCGACACCTCTTCCAGCAGTGTCTTGCAAACAGTGTTTCCAGCTTCTTCTAGCTCTTCCCTTTTTATGTCTCCATTGACGTAAAAAAATTTCAATGTATTATTTGAAAATCATTGAGACCGATTCAAACCCCATGAATCATATCTATAATTCCCTAATAGTGATGAGTCTTTTAATTGGAAAAAACATGTGGTATTGATCAGATCTGCCTTTATTAGAAAATCAAAATATATTTAAACCTATGACTTAGTTTAGATATTTCCAAACTTGATATATCCTTACCCTTTTTCTTCCTTATTGCTTTCTCTTGGTATGGGATTTTCTGAACCTTTCTTTCCTTATGATTTTTTTGTTAGGCTATAGCCTTTGGTTCGTGATTCCTTGGTGTTTTCCTACTGCATGTGCACCGTTATTTCAGTGCAATCAGGATGTGTAGATCATCTTTTATTCCAAGTAGTTTTTCCTTAATCTCTCTTATTTGTGCATCATGTGGGGTGGGTGTACGAATATTTCCTTTGTGAAGATAATTCAATCTAAATTAATAAAGATAATTGAACCAGTTTAAGATCATTAAATAGGGGGCTGGGAAAGTGAAGTATAATCTTGTTGTGTTTTGTTTTTTGTTGATATTGTGATTTTTATGGTCTAAATACCCACTAAAAATCATGGTTGTTTGGGGTCCTTACTTGTGCACATAATTAGTTTTGGAATGTTGTTTGTTTCCTGTTGAATTATTATATATGAAATGTGTTAACCATGTATATTGGCTACTAAATTTATGCCCCATGATAATAATGTTTTTTATAACCCCTGAATTAACAAGAGGAAATTAAATGAGGGATGTAATGTTAAATCTGAATATTTATTTCTTTGGTTTGTATGGTGATGAAGTGGTGGGATCTACTATTCACATGGGGTAAGTTTAGTCGATGTGGTTGTGAATTGGGGTTTTTTTTAGTTGGAATGGTGGTTTGGAAAAGATGACTTTGAAGAATGATGGTAGTGGTTGGTATGGGTGTTTCTCCATTGATAACATGCATAAAGATTTACCCCGTATCTAGAGATAGATATATGATATATCATGAATGGGTGTTAAATGGAATAGTCGTGCAATGATGTATCTTTAATGTGAAGCTTTCTTTATTTATCATGCTCATTACCTTCTGTAATGAGTGATTCTATGTTTCTTAGTTTCTCGGATAGTGATGGAATGGATAAATGAAGTATTTAATAAGGAATATAAAAGGTTAATCAAATTGTTTGGGAATATGAAAAGATTTGTTTGGCTTATTGTGTGGTGTTGTTCATTTTGAGATACCAATAAAGTTGGTAGTGTTGTGAGTTGGTGGTTTGTCTGAGAACCCATGGGTTGGGCTTGAGTGTTTGGTATCCTATTTCCATGTACATGTATTTTCCTTATTATTTATATATGCACCCTACCCTAATTAATCACTACATTCTGAACACCCCCATTGTCATGGGGGGGATGTCTTTACTAAACATTCCAATGAGAGGATGGTTGGTTGGCCACTTTCTCTTCCCTGCTCCCTCCTTCAGGCAGTGATATCCCATGATTATTTAGGAAGGTTTTGGTTTGAGAGGTCCAAGTGTGTGTACGGGTGACTTGTTCTTTCCCAGGTGCCTTTGGGAGGAGATGTGTTGTGCTTTACCAGGTGTCTTTAGGGTGAGGTGTGGTTTGTGGCCTCAGTGTCTTTGGGTGGGATGAGGTGTGGTTTGTGGCTGAGGTGTCTCTGGGTAGGATGTGATGTGGTTTGTTGATCAGGTGTCTATGGGTGGGATATGATGTGGTTTGTGAGGCCCAGGTGTTTACGGGTGGGTTGCGATGTGGTAGATTCAAAAGAGGTGGGAGTGTGAGGATGTTTGTCATTAGGAAAGAGTGGATAATTGGTGGGAAAGTGGTGTGGGTACTCTATCATCAATGTGATTTAGATTAAATTTATTGGCATCCATTATTTGGTGAGCATATGTTGGGGAGGTTAGGATGGTTAGTATGCCTATCAGGTGATGTTTGGTTATACTATTTTCTCACAGGGGAATTAGTATTCTTCATTCACATGTGCATGATAGACTTTGGTTTTCCTACTAAGTATACATGTATGCTCACCCAACATGTATAAAACCGTTTTTAGGTTTCCATGAGGATTCCAGGGACCGTGTTGGACCCTACTAGCTTGGATATTGATAATTGATGTGTCTCTACTTATATTTACTTTTGATATTTAGTTTGGGGACTTGTGTACATATAAAAGTTCTAATTTATGCATTCATGTGGGATGGATTTTGGATTTATTATATATATCCATCTTGGAGTTGTTTTTGTTAATGATCTATCATGTATCCTGATATTGTTTCAAAAAAAGGGTAATGCCTCCCATATTGTGAGATCTGTATACCCAAGGTACTAGTCGCCAAAACGGGGGATACTGGAGGCAGGACTTAGGGTTCATTATCTTTTTTTCTCTATTTCCAACCTAGGAGAGGAATTTTTGGAGAGAGGTGGTCATGACAATGATGTTGGATCATTATCTCAGAGAGAAGATTTCTCTCTTTATAATGATGGAGGAGAGAGAAGATCTCATTACAAATTCATTGAATTAGTGAATGGAATGAGCCACTCCTCTTGTTTATATAGTAGGTGTCTCCAAACACTCGGAAGGGTTCCCCAACCCCCAAAAAATCAACACCCACTAACTAATAAATAAATAAAAATTTATGACAAACTAACTACACCATAAATGTTATTTATATTTTACCACATACATGTAATATATATTAAATATATTACATGATAAAATAGGGTCATTTAACTTGAATTGTAATTCCCAATAATATTAAATGAACTCGAAATATTGAAATAATATTCATTCCTATAATATTTTTCTTGTATTCACTAAATACCCCAAGAATAATTTTAATAAATAAATTCAACCAAATTATTTTGTACTTGAATAATAATGAATTTATTTATTTATCGGTGATCTATAACATAGACAACTCTCGGACCCCATGGTGGGTCCCACCATGTCCTCTATACCTATTTACCATAATAGGTATGATTCTCGTTTACGCTATTGTGTGTGACCCTTTAGGCCCTTATGTCGATAGTAAAAAATAGTATTCACAGACCAAGAGTGGAGTCTAGAAACTTATCATGGCCCCTAAAGAGATAAGGAATAGTCACGAAAATGAAAACCAACCTATGAACACGCACTATGTAATCTAATATCTTTGTCTTTAGATATCTTATAAGGTAGGATGCACACATGTGTCATCATCCTTTCTTGCGCTATTGTTTTTTATCTAACTGGAAAGATTTACCTTCGACTACCTTGGCCAATTATTTATGATGGTACTACCATCGTAATCAACTAGGTCTGATATATTACTTCCTCAACTCGGAAGTGATAAATTCTATCTTAATCGTTCAACCAATGTAACACCACCAATGACACACCCAACATAAGTAACCTCACCATGATTTCATTATCATGAATTTTCCCTTGCATCAATTTACGTGATCAAATGGATCACATTTTAAATGGTATCAATTATGGAGACCAATATACATGTCCATATATAGGAATAAACAATGACACAAGAAACATGTGGTGTTCCTATTGGTGGGTCTTTCCTTATGATCTCACATACTGGGGGTCACCAAGTTTGGAATTCATGAGAAGATGTATCAATGCTTATGATCCCCTAGAATGTTATATTTAGACATCAACTATGCCTAGTTAGTATGATGTATCCAAATAAGGGGAACATGGAATACATGATTGAACCATCATAGAAGCATATGGAATTAAACTCACTACATTAATCACCGATTATATCATGGACATGTCTCCATGGAGATATATATTCCATGTGAAATTGGTAAAAATTATCTCTCAAACTATTCCAACTTATATTTTTCAATACCATGTCAGTATATGTACTATTGACTTAGTCTAAGAAACATTTAGATCTGCATCAATAGATAAAGTCCCCTAAAACGAAGGTTTATACTTTAAGTAAATATATGAAGAGATTATTTAATTATAGTATTAACTAATTATAATACCAATAATTATTTTCCATATGTTAATAAACATATTTTACTTAGAAAAAAATGGCTCTCTCACTATCCATCCAATGGCCCGAAGGCCTTAATTTTTTATTGATTTTTGATAATCCACCTTTCAAGGGGTGAGGTGGAACCCTTACAAGGCCTGTAGGTGAAAGTATTACATGGCCCGTAGGCCTTAGAGGAATTCATTGCCCATAGGCTTTCAAACATTACATACAACCCAGACTAATTACTTGGAACTGCTCCTCCCCAGCATCTTCATCGTGAAATCAGCTCTCCACCTTCGCATGGATGTTCGACTAGGGGCTCTCCCACTAACCTGTGGTAAACAGATGAAAGAGATTCAGTCCAAATGTGTATTCTATGATCTTATTTCTTAATTTAATGTGAATCCCCAAAAATCTAAACTAATAACCTTGAATTATATATCATTTATGACACGTGACACCAAGCATGTAAGGTAATGTAATATCCTTATACTTCATAATATATTTAATATTTAAAATAAATTATATATATTTCAATGCATGAAACACCAAGTTAGCTTGAATTACACACAAGAGAGGCCTTACTTTATAGTTTGTGTTACACACAAGAGATACCTTCCCCAATATCTTGTGTTACAAACAAGAGATACCTTCCTCGATAACATTCATTATACACAAAACTAAGTTTCACCAAACAATGATATATTGATAAAATATTATTATTTAATATCATATGATATAACCTAACTGTTATTTAAGAGGTTATGAATAGTATTAACTAACTTATGAAAATTTATGATTTATATAAATATAAAATTAATTCATTGGTTAACAATTAATGACAAACAAAAATAAGAACCGATTTGACATAAAAAGAGATATTATTATTTTTATCCTTCCAATGGAGTTTTGTCTAAATAAATATATTTAATTAAAATTACTTACTGATTTTCATGAAATATATATTTTATATATTAAATAAAATATTTTTTATATTCATCAATTAGGTTTTATAGACCTAAGATAAGAACAAACTCTATTTTACACATAAAACCTATATATTTATAAAGATAATTTTACCACCTTCTAATTGAGAAACCATTTTAAATATGAATTTTGACACTTTAATTGATTTAATATATAACAATAATATTCATATTTTAATTATAAATATAATAATTAGGTTAGGTTAAAAAAATTTCTGAAACATTTCATTTTTCAATGAATAGTTAAAATTATTGAATTTTAGCTCAAAACTACCTTTTCATCTAATTTAATTATAATGTTAAATTATAATTTTAATTGGGTTCAAAGTTTAATTAGATAATATTTTTGTCAATTAATACAATTTATGTCATTGGAATAAATTTCACTTTGAAATTTATTATAAAAATATAGCACACTTTCAGATGTTTTTACTTTCAAAACTCACATTATCGTCCCACATGTAGGATTAAATTTAAATCAATTAATTTCACTTATATCATTGAAATTTGATAAAATGGATTCCATATTTGGAATCATCGTAATTTATAATTTCTAATAATTCTAACTTTTTTTGACCAAAATAATTAGTGAAAGTAATTAAAATTAATTACAATAATTAAGGAAAAATTAAACTTAATAAAGGATGGAACCTTAAACTTAGGGCATAAAACGACCTATAATCTTTTCCAAATTACATTGTATGGCCATATATCAACCCTATACTTTATTTTCTATAATATTTTTCATTATTGGATCCACTTGAAACATGAAAAACATTCATGGAATTCCCTTGTCAAAATATTACAAGAGTGTCACTCCTCCTCTACTATAAAAGGACCACCTGTAACACCCCAAGCTTCCACGGTACACTTCTCTTTGAATAATTCAATAGCGTGTGTCGTACGCAACTTTGAGTTCTAACACACCACAACCAATGAAACTACCTGTTATGAATAGTAATACCCACTTTTTTGAAATTTTAGAAATTTTATCTTTCAAAATGGACTTCATTTTTGGATTCGAAATGTCGAAATTAGCTTAGGGTGAATTTTTGGAATTTTTTCTGAAAACCTTCAATTCTTGATGAATAGTGAAAAACACTAAGTTATAGTTTAAAACCGAATTTTTATTTAAATAATTATTTATTTTATTTAAATTTATTTTAGGTAAAAATAGATACATAATACCTATATAAATTCAATGGGATTCATTAGAGTCAGTTTATAATAATTTTAGATATATAAAAATTTTATTGAACTTTTTACCGTCTTTTACCCACCTCCTGGGAGCATTTGCAAATTTACATAAAACTTAATTTTACCGCTTCTGTGAGTTGAATTATAAAAATCCGAGATACACGGTTGATATCAGTAAGAAAAATGTGGTTCAATAAGATGAAAATAATTTTTGGCGAATAGTAACTTTTTACTTTTATTCCCACGGTTAAAAGTGAATAGGGTAATTAAGGGTAAAAATGATATTATAATTACCCTAACACATGTCCTATTTCTATTGGATAACTATAATTCGTCCAAAAACAACCTTAGAATAAAATATGAACCTATTTGGTCTACTTGGTTTAGATTAGGACATTTATTATTATTTAATTCAAAGAAGAGTTAAAATAGTTAAAATCAAAGTTTAATAACTAAAACATTTTTAATATAGGGTTACACATTAGATAAATTCAAAAATAAATATTCGTTAGAAATATAAAAATATTTCCTACATAATGGTATTTTATTTATATTTTTTAGACATTAAATAATTTAATTTATTTATGACACAATGATGATGCAGTAATTACCTAATTAATGAAAGATTAAAATAATTGACATTATAAATATCCAAATAAATGAAATTTGAGACTTTTTATGAATTAAACTAATTTTATAGGTTAATATGACATATTAGGGTTGGTTAGATGAATTGTGTTTGAAGTAATAATGCTGTTATGAATTTAGAAAAAACAAAATACCAAATAGTGTCAAAATTGACATAAAAGAGTTTTTAAAACAAATATTATATTATTAATTGATATTTTATTCCTAAAAATCTAAGTTTCAGAAAAAAGAATTATATAATGATATGTGTATCATTAATGAACCACTTGGGGTTCCCTTGGAAGTATATAGTAAGTTTATTAACCATATAATATAAAAATAGAAAGAGACATGGTAAATGTCAAACTATTTAACTAAGAGTTAAATCTAAAAGATAAGGTTAATATAGTAACCCAAACCTGTCTAAAACCTATTGGTTGAGTGGTTTTCGACCCATCCCCACATTAGACTTTAAATAATCCATTTTGGAGCCATTATAATCCAAAAATGATTTTATTATAAAATAATATTTCTAGCTTTTCCTAAGGTGCACCTCACCCCTCTTATAAAAGGGCACTCCCCCTTCTCTCTAATTCACATATTCAAATCCATTTGGATCGGCCAACCCCTACCCAAATACCCTGTAAACTGTCCACCCTTAATCCTAGAGTCCTTCCTTTAGTCAGAAAGCCAACCTAAGGAGCCCTTTTGATCAAATCAACATGAAGAACCCGAAGAAGAGGTAAATATTTCATCACCTCTTTCAAGTTCCTTTCTTCTTCCACTTCCTCTTTCTTTGTTGTTTCCATTATAAAATAATAACTCCAGTATATTATATATATTTTGATGTTATTATAAATATGGTACAACCATATTCATGATTCTATCCATACTTTGAATGACATGTCACCATACGTGCGTACGTACAGCTTACCGTCTCCACGTCGTGGTGTAATTGTTATTCAATACATTATTATTTGGATGGGTATAATAATGATGTGTAATTAATGTAAATAATAAATATAACATGATAATGATTATATATATATGACATACCATCCAATTATATATTATTTTAATATCAAAATAATGATATCGTCGCTCCTGCATACGTACGGATTACCGTCTCCACGAACGTGATGAGATTCATTCCCCATCGTATCCATTCAAGACTGATTTTTATTAGATGATTAAAAATATTTTTTAAATAATTAATATAATTATGAATATGAATAATATAGATCCTATCCATAACAAACATTACTTACATAACAAAGCATATAAAGGAAAACAAATCAATTAACACCTGAAACGACGATAATACTAAGATATTATTAATAAAGCAATGTTAAAAGATCATATATGATATCATATTAATGTATATGATTATTGTATAATTTAATAACAACTATTTCACCATTATACATGAGGTTAACCTACCCTCAACAAAGGAAATGTACCAGGTAAGGTTTAATTTCCCAATCTCTTTATTATCTGAGGTTGTTTATACGTAATTATCTACTAGGACCTCTTTATCATCCACATCCATGTTTCTTAAAAATGTTTTTCAAAACATTTTTACTATTTACTAAACAATGTGGTAAAGTCATTTATACCCTTATTTGACCTTATATGTTTTGAAAGGAATCTTTTTGTCATTTTCCAAACAATGTACTTTATGACCTTTTCGAAAAAATTAAGGTAAGAATGTTTTTTTAACTTATACGGTGGGTGCGACTATTTTCTGCCATTATAACATCGTCAAAGCTTCCATTACAAGATTATAAGAATATTTTCAAAATAAATGTTTTCTTCATAATTATGTGACTCTTAAATAATTTCAAAATAGAAAGAGATATTTCTCTAAAAAGGGTTTTGATTTCATCTATGTCAACATCCTTTGATGGATTTTAAGTTTATTTAAAGTTGATTTATTATGATAAAAAACTTACATATTGTATTTAAGGTTTTTTGATATGTTTGACTGTAGATGTGCTATTTTTATACCATTCATGGTTTATGGTTAAAGTATTGAAATTTATATGCTAGTTTTAATACGAATGTTTATGTTATATTTCAATCTTTTCATACGAGGAATGTATTGGACTTAGTAAGTGAAGGGTGGAGCCCACTATAGCTCCTCGATGCATCGATAGGTATCATGAGACAAATAGAAGTGAAATTGGCCGAGGCCTTTCCCAATTTGATATATGGTTTTGGCTGAGGCCTTAATCATTTTTAGACTTCTTGGCTGAGGCCTTAACAAAATGTTTCAGAATGTCTGGCATTATACATTCCCTCATTATGAAAATAATATTGATGATTCATGTGGTCATTCGACTAGTAAAATACCCATGATTATGTTTTATTATGGCATTATTTACTCAGATCATATTCCTTCCATAAAAGTATTCATGTTTACTATTGGTAAAGGCATGTGATTTCAATTATTCACCATGCTTAATATTTATGTTATCTTACGCTGTATTGCTTACCCTTACTAAGCATTCAAGCTCACCCCTTTCTTATGTTTCGTTTTCCCAGGATATGAAGAAGTTAGTTATGAGTGACTTGCAGGCATAATCTAGGAGGCTTGGATGTTTTTAATGGAATAAATTCGTGTTGTATTTCTTTTCAAGTTGTAAAGTTGAACTTATGTATGAATATTGTTTCCAATAATACTAAACTGATCAGTCTTTTGAGACATGATTTCCTTGTGATCATGACAATGTTATGTAATAATGCACCAAATATTGGTAACTAGGGTCGGGGTGTTATAGTTGGTATTAGAGGAAGTTTAGTAAAAACCTTGGAAACTAGATTTAGATAAACTCTGATTAGAGCACATTACCCTAAGATAGACTTTGAGGATTAGTATAGAAGAACTTCCTAGAATTTTGTTAATGTAGAGATTTTGTGAGTTTTCCAAGAAATACATCCCTGTTTGGATATGAACAGGTAGAGGTGGCTCTGGCACAGAAGTACCTAGGGGTAAAACATGAAAACACCGATTTGAGCTAGACTCGAACGAGAACTGGTGCACAACAATGGGCCTTACTGCACTCTTGGTTATGACACTCCCGGGTGATATGCTTAGGATAATTCTCATTTTCTTTACAAACTATTATGAAGGGTTTATGAGTATATACTTCCTTAAAGAAAACATTTTTATGATTATGGATTATATTCATAAACTGTTCAATTTATGTTAAGTGTTTTATAAGTTTGGATTTATGTATTACGATTCATAAACTAATCTAGTGTATGTCATTATTTAGAAATGGCGCCTAGTGGAAGGAATGTAAACCATATCAATGCATGCACTCCATGTAGGTATTTCCCTCCTGCTGAAGATAATTATAGTGGAGTTGGTGATATAACTAGTGTTGATCAGCTTATCACCATATTGGGACAACTCACATAGGTTATGAATAATAACCTTACCCGTATAGAGTACCCTGATCTACAACGCGGAGGATCAATGTTCGATCGCTTCATGAGGCAACAACCACCAACATTAAATGGGGGTACAAATCCATTAGTAGCTGAGCAATGGATAAATTCCTTAGAGAAAATATTCCACGCTTTGGGGAGTAGCGAAAGGAAAGAAGTTTTCATGGAAGTTTACCGCCTCACTGGAGATGCTGATCATTGGTGGTCATTGATTCAAATCAAAAAGGAAGACGATGAATTATAAAATATGGAATGGAGGGAGTTTAAAGAAATTTTCTTAGAAAAATACTTTCCTCATGACCATCGAGTGGATATGGAAAGACAATTTATGAGTCTGAGGAAAAATGAAGATGAGAATGTCGCAAAGTATGAAGCTAACTTTACAAGGTTAGCGAGGCATGCTGCAAATTATATACGTAACCCAAGAAGTAAGATTGACCATTTATTTGATGGGTTAAAACCATTTCTCCATCGAACATTAGTATCACAATCCTTCTCATCATACGAAGATATTGTCTCGTGTGCTATTAAGACAGAAAAGAAATTATCTAAGTGTTATGACTTTTAAGTAAAGCAATAGAAGAAGAGATATGTTGAACACTCTGGGAAAGGAAATAAGGAAATAGGGAAGTGGGGAAGATTTGAATTTACACCATGTGATAATTGTGGAAGGAAGCACCCTGGTACCTGTCTAAAAGGAAAAGGAGTATGCTAAAAACGTGGACATAAAGTCCATCTTGCTGGTGATTGTAAGGGAAAGAAAGATGCTACAAATTTTCAATGCTACAATTGCAGGGATATGGGACATTATGAAAATTAATTTCCTAAGCATTAGGAAAAATTACCTCAAAAGATGCTAAGGGATCAAGGCCAAGCTTATGCTATCACTACTGCTGAGTTTGAAGCTCTGAAAGACGTGGTGGCAGGTAATTTAATGGTTTCCTCAAGTTTAGACATTGCTTTATTTGATTCTAGATCATTGTATTGTTTCATATCTTTCTATTTTGATAAGAAAATTAGATATTTCCAATTTGATTTAACAAGGGAGTTGTCGGTCAAAACTCCTAAGGGAAGTATCATTGCTACAAAGTTTTGTGAATCAACTCCCATTAGGGCATATAAATGTTCTTTATCTTATGATCTCATAATCATACCCATGATTTAATTTGATATAATCCTTGGTATGTATTGGATTTTGGACCATGATGCAAAGATTTATTTTAAGAAGAATGAGGTTACTATTTTTGATGACGATGATAAAGAACACCTTATCTTTAGAGCAGAATCATCACCACCTAATTCTTATTTAGATCCACCCCTAGTAGCTCAACTAAGTTCAATTATTGGGGAGGAAGAGAATTAAATAACTGTGGGTGAGGAAAAGAATGTTCAAATAGAGGATGTACCTATTGTTCAAGAGTGTGTTGATGTATTTCCAGAGGATTTACCTGGACATCCTCCAGAACGAGAAATTGAGTTTTCCATTGATTTAATTCCTGGATCAAGGCTCATATCGAAGACCCCTTATAGAATGACCACTGTGGAATTAGTGGAACTAAAGAAAAAACTAAAGAAATTGAGTAATAAGGGATTTATTCACCCTAGTGTTTCTCCATGGGGAGCTCCTGTCCTTTTTGTTAAGAAGAAATATGGATCTATGAGGTTGTGCATTGACTACAGGGTGACCAATGCTATAATAATAAAGAACAAGTATCCTTTACCTCGCATTGATGATTTATTCGACCAAATTCATGGAGCTCAATACTTTTCAAAGATTGACCTTCGATCTGGATATCATCAATTGTGTGTGAAGAAGGAATACATTCTGAAAACAACATTTCGAACCAGGTATAGGCATTACGAGTTTACAGCAATGCCTTTTGGATTGACTAATGCACCCTCTGTCTTCATGGATCTAATGAATAGAGTTTTCAAGGAATATCTTGATGAATTTATAGTGGTATTTATTGATGATATCTTGGTATAATACAAAAGCTATTAAGATCATGAAAATCACTTGCACATTATCCTGAAGACTCTTAGAAGACATGAATTATATGGGAAGTTTAGCAAGTGTGAATTCTGGCTTCAGGATATTTCTTTTCTTGTCCATATTGTCTCCAAGTATGGAATCTCTATTGATCCTTCTAAGACCAAGGAAATCCAAGAATGGACAACACCGACGAGTATAACTGAGGTATGCAGTTTTATTGATTTAGCAGGTTATTATTGACGTTTCGTCTAGAATTTTGCCCGATTGGCTAACCCATTAACCAAGCTCACACTTAAAGGGATGAAATTTGTTTGGACAAAAGAATTTGAATATTGTTTTGAAGAATTGAAGAGAATATTAGTCAATGCTGCTTTATTGAATCTACCATCGGGGAATGATGGGTTTGTTATTTATAGTGATGCTTCAAAGAAAGGACTTGGTTGTGTCTTTATGAAGAATGATAGGGTTATTTTATATGCATCATGACAACTAAAAATTCATGAGAAAAACTATCCTACTCATGATCTTGAGTTAGCAGCTGTAATCTTTGCTTTGAATATTTGGAGACAGTATCTCTATGGTAAAAAATGTAAGATTTATACTGATCACAAGAGTTTGAAGTATATTTTATCATATAAAGAACTCAACATGAGGCAAAGGAGATGACTTGAACTACTCAAGGATTATTATTGCATGATACACTACCACCCGGGGAAGGAAAATAAGGTGGAAGATGCTTTGAGTAGAAAGGATCATGGAGTTTTGAACAAGATGAGAGTTGAAAAGGATCCTATATACATGGATCTAGTAAAGATGGATATGGGAATCACCATGGAAGGTGAAACATCAATACTTTTTTAAATGGTTTCCAAACCATATTTACTAGAAAGGATAAAGAGTTCTCAGACTAATGATGAAGATTTTCAAAAGAAGATTAAAGCTGTGAATGATGGGAGATTAAGAGACTTTGTATATGAAGATGATATTTTGAAATTTGGGAGGAGACTTTGTGTTCCTGATATACCTGATCTAAAAAGATAGTTGTTGGATGATGCTCATAGCTCCAATTTCTCGATGCACCATGGGAGCACCAAAATGTATAGATATTTGAAGGAACATTTTTGGTGGGACAACATGAAGAGGGAGATTGCTGATTTTGTGTCAAGATGTATGGTTTTTCAACAAGTGAAAGATGGAAGGCAACAGCCTGGATGAGTCTTGCAACCTCTACCCATACTTGAGTGGAAATGGGATAATATTACAATGGACTTTGTCATGGGACTACCAAAGACTCCTAGAAGGAATGATGCAATATGGGTCATTGTTGATCATATTACCAAGTCAACACATTTTCTTGCTATAAGAGAAGATTTACCACTTGAACGTCTAGAAAGACTATATATTAATGAAGTTGTGAGACTTCATGGAGTACCACTATTGATTGTTTCTGATCATGATCCCCATTTTACATCAATATTCTGGAAAAGTATTCAGAAATCTCTGGATACTGAACTTCGTTTGAGCACTTCCTACCACCCCCAAACTGATGGACAATCAGAATAAACTATTCAAACCTTAGAAGACATGTTGAGATCATGATCACTTGACTTTCAAGGTATGTGGGATAAATATTTACCTCTGATATAATTTTCCTATAACAATAGCTTCCATTCAAGTATTCAGATAACACCATATGAAGCGTTATACGGAAAGAGATGCCGCACACCAACCTATTGGGATGATGTTGGTGAAAGAAAACTCATAGGCCTGGAACTTGTGGAGGAAATGATGGAAAAGGTGAAGGTAATCCAAACCCACATCAAAGCAGCTCAAAGTAGGTAGAAGAGCTATGCTGATAACCAAAGGAATGATTTGTAATTTCAGGCAGGAGATCATGTTTTCTTGAAGGTATATCCATGGAAGGGTGTTATACGTTTCGGTAGAAAGAGAAAATTAAGTCCCAAGTACATTGGACCTTTCGAAATTCTAGAACGAATTGGGATTGTAGCTTACCGGTTGGCAATGCCGCCAAGTCCCTCCAAAGTTCATGATGTGTTACACGTATCACTGTTGAGAAAATACATGCCTGACCCAATGCATGTACTCACCTATGAGGAATTATAGCTGGAACCCGATCTGTCTTATTGCGAATAGCCTGTCAAGGTTCTTGATACAAGATAATAAGTGCTGAGGAACCGGAAAACTCGTCTAGTAAAATTTCTATGGAGAAACCATAAGATGGAAGAGGCAACGTGGGAACCTGAGGAACTTGTAATGAAGAACCACCCGAGTCTTTTTATGCAGTAATACTCTAGAAATTTCAAGGATGAAATTATTTTAAGGAGGGGAGAATGTAACACCCCAAACTTCCACAGCACGCTTCTCTTTGAATAATACAATAGCGTGTGTTGTGCGCAACTTTGAGTTCTAACACACCACAACCAATCAAACTAGCCATTATGAATAGTAATACCCACTTTTTGAAATTTTATAAATTTCATCTTTCAAAATGGACTTCATTTCTGTATTTGGAATGTCAAGATTAGCTTAGGGTGAATTTTTGGTATTTTTCTGAAAACTTTCAATTCTTGATGAATAATGAAAAACACTGAGTTATAGTTTAAAACCGAATTTTTATTTAAATAATTATTTATTTTATTTAAATTTATTTTAGTTCAAAATAGATAAATAATACCTATATAAGTTCAATGTGATTCATTGGAGTCAGTTTATAATAATTCTAGATATATAAAAATTTTATTGAACTTTTTACCGTCTTTTACCCACATCCTAAGAGCATTTGCAAATTTACATAAAACTTAATTTTACCACTCCTGTGAGTTGAATTTCAAAAATCCTAGAAACACGGTTGATATCAGTAAGTAAAATGTGGTTCAATAAGATGAAAATAATTTTTGGTGAATAGTAACTTTTTTACTTTTATTTACCACGGTTAAAAGTAAATATGGTAATTAAGGGTAAAAATGATATTATAATTACCCTAACACATGTAATAATTCTATTAGATAAGTATAATTCGACCAAAAATAACCTTATAAATAAAATATGAACCTCTTTGGTCCACTTGGTTTAGATTAGGACATTTATTATTATTTAATTCAAAGAAGAGTTAAAAGAGTTAAAATCAAAGTTTAATAACTAAAACATTTTTAATATAGGGATACACATAATATAAATTAGACTATAAATATTAATTAGAAATATAAAAATATTTCCTACATAATGGTATTTTATTTATATTTTTATACATTAAAAAATTTAATTTATTTATGACACAATGATGATGCAGTAATTATCTAATTAATGAAAGATTAAAACAATTGACATTATAAATATTCAAATAAATGTAATTTGAGACTTTTTATGAATTACACTAATTTTCTAGGTTAATATGACATATTAGGATTGGTTATATGAATTTTTTTCGAAGTAATAATGCTGTTATGAATTTATAAAAAACAAAATACCAAATAATGTCCAAATTGACATAAAAGAGTTTTTAAAACAAATATTATATTATTAATTGATATTCTATTCCTAAAAATCTAAGTTTAGTCCAAAAGACTTATATAATGATATTTTTATTATTAATGAACCACTTGGGGTTCAATTGAAAGTATATAGTAAGTTTATTAACCATATAATATAAAAATACAAAGAGACATGGTAAATGTCAAACTATTTAACTAAGAGTTAAATCTAAAAGATAAGGTTAATATAGTAAACCAAACCTGTCTAAAACCTATTTGTTGAGTGGTTTTCGAACCATCCCTACCTTATTTTTTAAATAATCCATTTTGGAGCCATTATAATATGAAAATGATTTTATTATAGAATAATATTTCTAGCTTTTCTTAAGGTGCCCTTCACCCCTCTTATAAAAGGGCACTCCCCCTTCTCTCTAATTCACAACTTAAAATCCATTTTTCTTGGACAAACCCTACCCAAATACCATATAAAATATCTTCCCTTCATACTAGAGGCCTTACTTTAGTTAGAAATCTAACCTAAGGATCCCTTTGGATCAAATCAAAAGGAAGAACCCGAAGAAGAGGTAAATATTTCATCACCTCTTTCAAGATCCTTTCTTCTTCCACTTCCTTTTTCTTTGTCGTTTCCATTCTAAAATAATAAATCCATTATCTTATATACAATTTGATGTTATTATAAATATGGTAAAACCATATTCATTATTCTATCCATCCTTTGAATGACATGTCACTATACGTGCGTACGTATGGCTTATCGTCTCCACGTCGTGGTGTAATTGTTATTCAATACATTATTATTTGGATGGGTATAATAATTATGTGTAATTGATGTAAATAATAAATATAAAATGATAATTATTCTTTATATATGATATACCATCCAATTATATATTATTTTAATATCAAAATAATGATATTGTCGCTCGTGCGTACGTACGGATTACCGTCTCCACGAACACGATGAGATTCATTCCCCATCGTATTCATTCAAGAATAATTTTCATTAGATGATTAAAAATAATGTTTAAAGACTTAATATGATTTTGAATATGAATAAGATACATCCTGTCCATAACAAACATTACTTACATAACAAATCATATAAAGGAAAACAAATCAGTTTACACCTGAAACGACGATAATACTAAGATATTATTAACAAGTAATGTTAAAAGATCATATATGATATCATATTAATGTATATGATTCTTGTATAATTTAATAACAATTATTTCACCATTATACAGGAGGTTAACCTACCCTCGACCAAGGAAAAGTACAAGGTAAGGCTTAATTTCACATTCTCTTTATTATCTGAGGTTGTTTATACGTAATTATCTACTAGGACCTCTTTATCATCCACATCCATGTTTCTTAAAAATGTATTTCAAAACATTTTTACTATTTACTATACAATGGGGTAAAGTAATTTATACCCTTATTTGATCTTATATGTTCTGAAAGGAATCTTTTCGTCATTTTCCAAATAAGATACTTTGTGACATTTTCGACAAAATTAAGGTAAGAATGTTTTTTTAACTTATACGGCAGGTGCAACTATTTTCTATCATTATAACATCATCAAAACTTCCCTTACAAGCTTATAAAAATATTTTAAAAATAAATGTTTTCTTCATAATTATGTGACTCTTAAATGATTTCAAAATAAAAATAGATATTTCTCTAAAAAAATGTTTTGATTTCATCTATGTCAACATCCTTTGATGGATTTTAAGTTTATTTGAAGTTGATTTATTATGATTAAAAAACTTCCATATTGTATTGAAGGTTTTGTGATATGTTTGACCGTAGATGTGTTATTTTTATACCATTCATGGTTTATGGTTAAAGTATTGACATTTCGTATACTAGTTTTAATACGAATGTTTATGTTATATTTCAACCTTTTCATATGAGGAATGTATTGGAATTAGTAAGTGACGGGTGGGGCCTGATATAGCTCCTAAATGCATCGGTAGGTATCATGATACAACTAGATGTGAAATTGGATTAGGCCTTTCCCAATTTGATATATGGTTTTGGCCTAGGCCTTAATCATTTTTAGATGTTTTGTCCAAGGCCTTGACAAAATGTTTCAGAATGTCTGGAATTATACATTCCCACATTATGAAAATAATATTGATGGTTCATATGGTCATTTGACTATTAGAATACCCATTATTGTGTTTTATTATGGCATTATTTACTCAGCTCATATTCCTGCCTTAAAAGTATTCATGTTTATTATTGGTAAAGGAATGTGGTTTTAATTATTCACCATGCTTAATATTTATGTCATCTTTAGCTGTATTGCTTACCCTTACTGAGCATTTGAGCTCACCCTTTCTTATGTTTCATTTTCCTAGGATATGAAGAAGTTAGTTATGAGTGACTTGCAGGCATAATCTAGGAGGCTTGGATGTTTCTAATGGAATAAATCTGTGTTGTATTTCTTTTCAAGTTGTAAAGTTGAACTTATGTATGAATCTTGTTTCCAATAATACTAAACTGATCGGTATTTCGAGACATGATTTCCTTGTGATCATGCCAATGTTGTGTAATAATGCACCGACTCTGGGTAACTAGGGTCAGGGCGTTACACCACCTCTCATCCCACTTCCTCACACCTCTAAAACCACTTTGTATCAATAAATATAAGCAAAAATATATTATAAAAATATATCCCCTCATCCTATAATCCTACCATTGGGAATAAATATTTAGAAGGAATCCTTCTAGTAAAAACCAAAAGTGTTACCCGATTAAGAGGTAACAAAATTTCTTAAGCATTTTAGTTTTATTTATATTCCCCAATCCATAAAATATTATAATATCAATATTTTATAAAAAAACCAGTATCCTATATATACTAGTATTTTTTATGAAAAGGTTTCTACCTACACTCACACACACATCCATATAATGGGAAACGATCATACTATTTCTGTGTACGGCAAACTACCACATCACAAAACGATGATTGTTCATTTTTCCATTACCAACTTACATGGTTGGACATTATGATGGAAAAAAATTTATATATGTTATATATTATATTTATTATGAATTTATACTTATTTAATCATTTTATAACAAATACATTTAATACTTTCCATTTTTCATTAATACGATAACATCGTTTGAGGAAGTGTGGACTACCTTCCCCTCAAAGCAATGTGATTCATTCATAATAAACATGGAATGTGTTAAGAATAATTCTATTGAAAATATATGAAAAATTTACATAAATATTTTAATTTAATTATAATATGAATTTATATACATATCATTTACTCTTCATTCTTTTAATACGTCAAAGAAATGAGAGCAGCGTTCATGCATACGTGTGGCTTACCATCTCCTTGAACTGTACATTTCATTTATTATCTCCAAACATTTTAGATTATTCTAAATACATATATGATGGATATATATGATATTAAAATCATGGTTTAAATTTTTTATATGATTAAAAAATGATATATTTAATAATAACAACAAATAACAAGTTAAAACATACTCGACAAACTAGGAAATTAACACCCAAAGTAGTTAAAATAATGAAAGGTTATTAAAAAATGGGTAATAATATATTATAAGAGGATTATATATGATATCATAAATATTAATATGGTTATTTAATAAGTTATTAACATTTTTAAACACCTTATATAGGAGGTCAAAGTATGTTCACTCAAAAGGAAACACAAGGTAAGGGATGTCATCTCAAGTTACATTCCATTGATACATATTTTTGTTATAAACCAGTTCACTTTTATTTGGTGTATATATTTCCTTTCAACATGTTATCTCATGAATATACTTATTCTTGTGATATTATAACGTTCATTTAATTCATGGTGAATTATTATTTAAATGTTTAAATGTGGTATGGGACACATTGGAATGTTTAAATATTATTTTTCCTCAAGAATGTTTTAATTTCAACAACCCTTGTTATTACATATCATCCTCTAAGTTTTTATTGATAAATCCATATTATTTACTAAATATGGATATTTGATAAGGCACATTATTTATTTATTATATTAGTAATTCATTTTACTGGTATGACCTAGGTGGGTACTAGTTATAGATAGCCCCTCGATGCACCGGTAGTCTCATGGGACGAGTCATTTGCCTAGCTACCTTATATGGGTTTTTACCTGATATTTTGTAAACAATATTATGAATGGTATTGATGGTAAATATACCATATACCTAGTAAACATGGTGTCCAATAAATAATCATTTACCATATATTAGTTTCAGTTATTATTCATCTATTAGATTTTGTGTCGACATATCTATGAACACATTTCATTTTTAGGAATGTGTTTCAGTTTCTTACCTTTCCATATTTATTTTTAATTATATATTTATTTGAATGGAATGTGTTTCTAGTTATTGTTGAGTCAATAGGGTTTTCCTTATGACTTTTCCATTCCTTCTTATTTTGAAAATCACAGACACCTTATACTTAAGTAAATCTATATTTTACATCCATAAGGAAAATTTCATTCTCAAAGAAATTTACCCCTACCATATTTTCATTACTCATAAAAATATTTTTTCTTAAGTATAAAAATCGGATTCATACCTAAAACCTTGGAATCATATAATACTTAGATATGAAGAATTCTGTTTTAGGATCCGAATTCTAGATAAGAAATCTAATGAAGTTCCACTTTGAATTCTGGATACAAACTCTAATGAAGTTCCACTCCGAATTCTGGATATGAACTCTCATAAAGTTTGACTCCAAACTTTCACTAGTTTGACTTCGAACTTCTATAAGTTTTACTCCGAACTTCTATGAGTTTGACTCCAAACTTCTATAAGTTCGACTCCAAACTTCTATGAGTTCGACTCCAAACTCTTACTAGTTCAGCTCCAAACTCTTACCAAGTTCAACTCCGAACTCTGTAAGTTCAGATACCGAATTCTAGTGAAACCGGACTCTGAATTTCCTTAGAAATTCAGACTCTGGATTTCTACAGAATTCCGGTTCCGAATTCTTATTAAAATAGAATCTGAATATCTCTTTATTATAGACTCTGAATTCTATTTTGGTTAGACTCCTAACTATTATTTTCTTACATTCTGAACTTCAGTTTTTCTTATGCTTACACTTGTTTCATTACAAAATGATGTCGTGATTTCAGTTATTTACTAACCTTTGGTTGAGTGACACGTGTACAGGTCCCTCCGAAATTCAAGGATAAATATGACCGTTGGAGGAGGGAGCTGACTGTTGGAGCTTCACCTATAAATAGGATCTCATTTGAAAGTCGACAACACAACTTTGACACATCTTTGAGATCTGTGCTTACATGCTGTTGAAGTGATTTATAGAGAGAGAGGCTCTTATCAACTCTCAAAGCTTCGTGCAGAATGTTTGAACAGCTTGTTCAAACTTTTCCTTGTACAAACTTGCTTCGTGCGACTCCAATTATTGCTGATTACAATCGAGGGCTTCTGGGGATAAGAAGACAGAGGTTCCAACACCTTGAAGTTGAGGGCTTCCTTGCTGAGGAAGACAGAGGTTCCTACTACCATATAGTTGAGGGCTTGTGGGGATAGAAAAACAGACTCCGATCTTCGTATCGAGGGCTTACCCTAGTGTGGGTAAGACATACTTGCTTGAAAGTATAAATCAAGGTACCTTTATCCAAGGTTGTTGGATACCCTTCTCTTTGGTTTAAAAGAGTTATTATTTGATTACTTGTAGTTTTACTACTTGTTTTTTCCACTGCATTTTGTATTGTTAAGGAAAGTATAACTTTCTTATACTTCCTTACTTGTACTATGATATAGTTAGATTCTATACGCTTTAAGGTAGAATCTTAATCCTTGTAACTTTTGTTAAGTTCCATTTTCGGAATCACTATTCCAAAATCTATCAAGTCTTTAGTACTCATAGAGGTCTTGTGAATTATCTTGTTTAACTTTGTTAAACATAACCATATTTAAAAGTTTCTCTAAGAAATTTTTAAAAGGTACAATTCACCCCCCCTCTTGTATCTGAGAATATCATTCTTAATTCGATCCTAAGTTTGGTATCACAGAGTATATCATACTCAGAGTCATACCATCCTAACAATTGGTATCAGAGGATTTGATTCAATCTGAATTAATCTCATGATTAGATTTAGAAGAGAATTCTCAGATTTACTTTTTCAGATTCATACTTTCCGGATTCATACTTTTCAGAATCTATTTTTCGGAATCAAAGTTTGGATTCACTTTTTTCTTAGAGATACAATTTTTCTTACTTAGAATATTTTTTCTTGTTTACAAACTTATACTTATAACAAGTTTGTGTGCCAAAGATTTTCTTAAGGATGGTAGGTTTAAATGTTGGTTCTATCGACAACTTAAATCCTACTAGACCACCTATCTTTGATGGCAATGATTATGAATATTGGAGAGATCGTATGAAGACTTTTGTTATCAATACTAGGGTAGATAACTTTGTTATGATTACTGGTGGATACAAGATTCCTGATAAGTAAGTAAGTGATTTTACTAATCAAGAAAAGCATGATTACCAACTCGACTATAAGGTACGCAATACTTTATTGTGTTCAATGACTAGGAACATATATAGCCAAATTTATTCTTATGAAACAGCCAACTGTAAATGGAAGAAACTTGAAGTTACACATTTTGGTACATCCAAAGTCATAGAGACAAGAAGAGATATGTTGAGAGCAGAGTATCATGGTTTTAATTTTCCTTATGGAGAACCTATAAGCAAAGTACAAAAAAGGTTTATGACTATCGTGAACAGCTTAAAATCAATGGGAGAAAAAGGTTTGGATGATGAAGCTCTTGTTGATAAGATCATCGACATCATTCCAAATGAGTGGGAATCCAAGAGGACAAAAATCGATGAAAACAGAAAGGTTACTCAAATTCTCTTGATGAACTATTTGGGACTCTTCTTCAACATGAGACGAGAATGAAGAGAGATGCTGAAAATATAAAGAAGAAGAATGGGAATGGTAGTGTTTCTTTTACTACAACTTCAAATCACATAAAAGCTAAGACTCCTGAGAGAGTAACTAGATAAAAGTATAAGATGGTTAATATCCAATCCGAATCTAGTGAGACTGAAGTCTCAGAAAATGAGTTAGCTAATCTTGCTCGAAGGATGAACAAGATAGATGGACAAAGAAATTTCCAATCCAAGTATAAGAAGAAGAAAAGGAAAGACAAGAAAGATTCAGAGGTCACATGCTATGAATGCAAGAGAACTAGACATATAAGATCGGATTGTCCTTTGCTTAAAAAGAAAGAAAGAAAAGAGAGGCATTCTGAAAGGAACAGGAAGAAGTTTTACAAAGATAAAGCTAAGAAAGTCCTGAAAGCTAATACTACTTGGAGTGCTAGCTGTGGAGACTCTTCAGAAAGTGAATCTTCGGAATATGATTCATTATCTCAGAAGAATATGGGATTCATTGATACTACTTCTTTCCCACATACATGTCTTATGGCCAAGGTATGCTATTCCGAGGCTTTAACAAATTTATCTCTTGATAAGAATTAATATTCTGAAAATAGTACTTCTAATGAAGATACTTCATTCTTAGAAAATGAAGAACCTTAATATGAAGAAGTATCTAGATTTTCCAAGTTACTTGAAGCAAAAAATTGTAAAATTTATAAGAAATTAGACAAGGAAAATAATAGGGAATAAATTCTTGCAAAAATAGATTTCAGATCTTACTATAAATTTTAGAGATAAAGAATAGATTTTAGAAAAACTTTCTAAAGACCTTGAGAAAGAAAATTCTGACAAGGAATAACTTTCTAAAGATCTTAAGAATGATATTTTTGAAATGAATTTTTTTGAGGAAAAATCTAACTCTAAGGAAATGATTCCTGAGGATAGGAATTTGGTCATTTGACTGAAATCTGAAATATTTTCTCTTAAGAAACTCCTTGCAAAATTTACCTCTGGGAAGGAAAATTTTGACAAGATGTATTATCAAATTAAACCTCAAGGAAACACTACTGGAGTAGGTTATACTCACCAAAAACCAGTTTTCAAAAACAACTATTTTGTTCCTTCTAGAGCCCCTTTTTGAACTAAGTGTCAAAGTGGTGGGCATTGGAAGAGAAACTATTCCTTGAATAGAGTTCAATCTCTTGGGTTTAATAAAGCATATTTTTCTAAACAAATGTGGATACCCAAAATTTTGTTGTCTAACAATTTCGGATCCAAGAAAGTCTGGATTCCGAAAACCTAACTTGTTTCTTATTTTCAAGAAAATAGGGAAAGTACCAACAGTAATACATGGTACATGGATAGTGGATGTTCCCAACATATGAATGGTAACAAAAGATATTTAGAAAATATTATCAAGAAGAAAGGATAAAAATTAACTTTCAGAGATAATTCTCAGGGAGAAATTATTGGTATAGGTAACATTTTTATTCTTGAAAAAACCTTGATTTCAAATGTATTTTTTGAAGAAATAGTACATGTCAAATTTGATGAAACTGATCCTTTTGTTTTCAAACAACCCCAACCTATATCTTCGGATGTATTTTCAAAAAATAATTATCAACCTTTGATAGAAAATCCTTCTGATAAGGAAAATTTTTAAGAAGATACTTCTGAAACATTTACCCCAGAAGATTTCCTACCCTATGTTGATGAACAGGTTTTAAAAAACCCAAATCAGTCATTTCTAAAGAATCATCCCAGTGATAGTATCATTGGTGATGTGAATCAACCTGTAAGGACTATAAGTTCATTAAGAAATGAAGTAGAACATCTAACATTCCTTTCCCAATCAGAACCAAAAATCACGGATGAATCTTTAGGTGATGAAGATTGGATTAAAGCCATCCAAGATGAACTAAATGAATTTGAAAGGAATAAAGTCTGGACCTTGGTTGAAATACCTAAGGAAACTTCTGTTATTGGAGTAAAATGGGTCTTCAGAAATAAATGTGATGAAAATGAAGTCATCATTAGAAATAAAGCTATATTAGTTGCTAAAGGCTATAATCAAGAAGGAATAGACTATGAAGAAACCTATGCTCCAGTAGCTAGACTTGAATCTATTCTTATTTTACTCGCTTTTATAGAATTATTCAATTTGAAACTTTTTCAAATGGATGTGAAATGTTCTTTCCTTAATCGTTATGTTCAATAGGAAGTTTTTGTTGAACAAACTTCTGGCTTTGAAGATACAAAATATCCTGATCATGTTTTTAGACTTACCAAAGCTTTGTATGGCCTTAAACAAGACCCACGAGCTTGGTATGATAGACTTATAAGATTTTTGCTTCAAAATAACTATGTTAAGGGAAATGCAGATCCAACCCTTTTTATAAATAAAGATAAGATTTTTTTTAATTGTTCAAATTTATGTTGATGACATTATATTTGGTTCAACTCAGCAATATTTAACTATTTATTTTGCGGATCTAATGAAATTTGAGTTTGAAATGAGTATGATGGGTGAGTTAACATTTTTTCTTGGTTTTCAAATTTCTCAAAAACCAGAAGGAATCTACATATCCCAACATAAGTATATTAAAGATCTTCTTAAAAAGTATGAGTATAACAACACTGAGAGTATAAGTACTCATATTGGTACCTCAAAAACACTTGATCTTGATGAAGCTGGGAAACTAGTAGATCAAACATCTTTTAGAGGTATGATATAAAGTCTACTTTACTTGATAGCTAGTCAACCAGACTTGATGTTTTCAGTATGCCTATGTGTAAGATATCAATCCAATCCTAAGTAATCTCATTTAAAGGAAGTGAAAAGAATTTTTCACTACTTAAAGGGAACCGTGGATCTAGGACTATTTTACACTTCTGGAAATGATTTTGTTTTGAAGAGATTTCTAGATGCTGACTTTGGTGGATGTATAATGGATAGAAAGAGTACATCTGGAACTTGTCATTTCTTAGGAGATTCATTATTTTCTTGGTCATGCAAGAAGCAACATTATGTAGCACTCTCCAATGCTGAAGATGAATATGTAGCAGCTGGAAGTTGTTGTGCTCAAGTGTTGTGGATGAAACACACACTCACAGATTATGGCTTGAGTTTTACTAAGACTCAAATTTTGTGTGATAACAAAAGTTCCATTACCCTTAGTAAAAACCATGCACATCACTCTCGTGAAAAGAACATAGACATTAGGCATCACTTTCTTAGGGATAACACACTTAAAGGAGATATTATTCTTCAGTTTATCGGAACACAAGATCAACTTGATGATATTTTCCCAAAATCTTTACCCTCTGATAGATTTTAATACATTAAATAGAAGTTAGGAATGATAACCATGAGGTAATCTTCCTTCATTGACTTCTTGTTGAAGCATTCTCCTTACAGTAATAAACTCCTTTTGATAGGGGGAGTACATTTGATTTTGAGTCTTTCAAAAAAATTTGTTGTGAGTCTTTCAAAATTTTCATAATGAAGTTTTCGTACTGGAAATTTTCGTAATGAAGTTTTCGTACTGAAAATTTTCATAATGAAGTTTTCTTACAGTAAATTTTCGTAATGAAGTTTTCGTACTGGAAATTTTTGTAATGATTTTTTCGTACTGGAAATTTTCGTAATGAAGTTTTTGTACTGGAAATTTTTGTAATGAAGTTTTCGTACTGGAAATTTTCGTAATGAATTTTTCGTACTGAAAATTTTCTTAATGAAATTTTCGTAATGAGAATTTTCGTAATGAGAATTTTCATAATGTGAATTTTCATAATGGGAATTTTCATACTCATTGTTTTTCGTAGTGAGTTTTTCGTAGTGAGTTTTTCGTAATGAGTTTTTCGTAGTCAAATTTTCTTCAAGAAGAATATCACCTATTACAAATAAACTTCCTATCAAATCCGAAAGGTATAACTTCCTTAATCAAGTTTTCATAGTCATTTTTAGTTGCTGGGAGTTTCTTTTTCTTATAAAATTTCTCAGATTCGTTTCTTCTTAAATCCAAAGTTTTTTCTTAAAACCTCAAAAGATCAGATTCAAGATTTCCTTACGGGTATTATTTCAACCATCAGATCAGATAAGAGAAATTATCAATCGTTAGATTGCTTTTGGAAGGTGAAAGGTCACCTCTATCACCTGTATAAAGGGCACCCCCATCTGTTTCCCACATTGATCTCCAAGCTCTCGCGTCTTGAAGTTCTGCCTCATTTCTTAAAACCCGATCCGAATCTCTCAGAGATACTCCTTTCCGAATGTCTGTAGAAGCCACTTCCCAAGATATGTCTACCATGAAGCCAATTTCAAAATGGAAAGTGTACAGAGAAAGGCTGGTCCATCCGAACTTTTACAAGTATGATTCTATCATCTCCAAGAACATCAAGTTGAATGGTTGGGAAGATGTATGTGTATCCAAGATAGGTGATCAAGATGCGGTCTATCCGGAGTTACTTATGGAGTTCTATGAATTAGCAAGATTCTATGAGGAAGAGGGAAGAGAAAAGTTTTCTTTCAAGTCTTATGGGAAGACTTACAAACTTACTTACACCAAGGCAACAAGCTTGGTGGGGCTGAAATATGATGGAGAAGCTGATTTTTTCTCACACAAAATTCCAGATGTTCAAGGCAGTTTTGTTAAGGTAAAGGCCTTGGAATGTCTTGGACTTAAAGATGACAAAACAGCAAATATTTCTCATATTTACACCAAAAATCGGATTCTGTAGTTGTGGGTGCAAGGTTTTTTTGTTCCAAGAAGAGGTGATAAGGATAACCTAAAGAAAAGTGATATTTACATCTTGGACTTCTTGGTGAATCTAATAAAAATAAATCTGATGAGGCATGTTCTTATGACAATCAAGAACATCAAGGAAGGAAATTTGAGAGCTCAAATCATCATGTACCCTGCCTTACTATCAATGTTGATAGTTTGGTGTCTGGATTCTTTCAAGATTGCATGTAATTCTAAGGCTCAGAATTGCAAGGTTATGCTTGTTAGTGATGATACCTTGAAAAGAATGAATATGGCATATTATAAGGAAATAGGAGAGTTTTATAATTTTCTAGAGGAAGAGGATGAAACCAATCCGGAAAATGTGGAGAAGGTTGAGCTAGTGAAGAAGGTTGGTAAGAAGAGAAAATTGAAAGAAGTGGTTGCTAAAGACAAGACCCCCAAATCTAAAGAAACCCAATCTGCACCTCCCAAGCCGAAGAAACAGGAAGATTATCCAGATGAGGTGGATGCTAAATGAAGAGAAGATAAAGAGAAAAGGAAAGAAGGGGATCCAAATTTCAGATTGGACTCTACTGAGGCTAAGGCCTTAAGAGAAAAAGCTACAGATGAGTTAGAAAAACAGGCCAAAGAAAAAAAGATGAAGAAGAAGATGTCAGAGGAAGAGATTTTTCAATATCTCTTGAAAGCCACAAAAGTATCTTATGATAAGATTCTTGTTCCAGAAAATTTTCTTGTTGATCCATTACTGGAGACCCCCAGGAAGAAGTACTTCACTCCGGAAAAGTCCAAAGGGAAAGAGGTTATTGAAGAAGAAGTAGAGAAAGGAGCTGGTGAAGAAGAAGTGGAAGAAGTTGTTGAAGAAATAGAAGAATAAGAGTAAGTATAAGATGAATAAGAAGTTGAAGAATGAAGTGGTGATCTAGATGATTTGATTAAACAAGTGGGGGATTATCAAGAGAAGGCAAACCTTTCAGAAAAACTACCACTCCGAACTTCTGAGGCCGAGTCCTCAAAACCTGTCACTCCGAGAAAGGGAGATGAGGAAGAAGGTAAGAAAGTTGAAGACAAGGAGGAAGAAGAAGAGAATGTTTTATCTGAATAAGAAAGCTATGAGAAGCACTTTCTTGAAGAAGGAGCAGAGAAGGAGAAACCAGATGAAGATAAGATTGTTCAAGTATCTGAAAGCAAGGAAGAATCTCCTGATGAGGCAGTTCTGAAAGTTGATAAGGGGAAGCAAGTTCTTATGGACACCCCAAAAAAAGACATCATTAGGAAGAAAGATGTTGGTGGTTCTTATAGAAGAAAGATGGTGAACATTGAAGAAGAACAATCCCCAAGCAAGGTGTCTGATTTGGAATCATCAGCACTAGGTCATGATTTTGTTGTTGAGTATTTGAAGAAGTTGGTGGATACAATTCCAGTCTTTCCCACCATAGACTCCAGATGCCAGATGCTTCAACACATTCTGAATCAGAAGTCATAATCCTTATCTATGGTTATGGATAAGTGTGTGAAGATTGAAGAAGATCATAGAAATTTCCTTATCAATTATGATGTTCACAGTAAATCTTGGAGAAAAATCACTCTATGGTCAAAGAAATTTGATGATGACTTGACTGAGTTTGATTGTTTTCAGAATGATGTAAAAGATTCTTTTGTCACCGAGGATTCAAAGATAAATAATCTTTAGGAAAATCTGAACCTTGAGCAAAATTCTCGGAATCAACAGGTCAGATATTTGAATGGGAAGCTTAACTCAATTGCTCGAAACTGGAAAGGGGAAAGAGATTTCCTGATTGAGTTTCAAGAGAAGCTGCAAAATAAAGATGAGTTACTGAAGATGCAAGAAGAGTCCATGAAGGATCAAGAAGAAGTCTTGAATGCTCAACAAGAAAGGATCAAAGATTTGGAGAATCAAGATGAGGAGGATCAGAAAGATTTGAAGAAGTTGAAAACCCTCTTGAAGAAGCTGATCCCAATGGAAAAGAAAGACAAATATACTCAATCTGATCTTTTGTTGCATTTGATCTTCCTTGTAAAAATTCTTCCAATTATAATAAAAATATGGTTTCTTGTTTTTCTTGCATGTCTTTACTAATATTTCAGGTACCAAATTTATTTTACATTCCCTTAAATTCTTTTTGAAAATCACAAAGGGGGAGAAGGAAAAATAACTACTCAAAAGAGGAAGAAGGAAAATTTTCTAAGTCAAGAACTTTCCTTAAGTAAGGGGGAGTTCCTCATTATAAAGTTTTTCATTTCCAATGATAATGAATACTCCAATCCATAAATTCAAAATACAATCCTTAGATTTACTAAGCCTAAGAGGGAGTTAGTTGTATTCATCATCATCTATGAACAAAGGGAGATAAGTTTTAATTTCAAAGTCTAAAGAAATTTTTTCTAAGTCCTTATGTTCTTTTTTGAAAGGTTGTTTGTGATTTCCAAAAAGGGGGAGATTGTTGAGTCAATAAGGTTTTCCTTATGACTTTTCCATTCCTCCTTGTTTGTAAAATCACAAACACCTTATACTTAAGTAAATCTATATTTTAATTTCATAAGGAAAATTTCCTTCTCAAAGGAATTTACCCGTGCCATATTTTCATTACTCATAAAAATATTTTTTCTTAATTATAAAAATCGGATTCATACCTAAAACCTCGAAATAATATAATACTTAGATATGAAACATTCTGTTTTTGGATCCAAATTATAGATACGAACTCTAATGAAGTTCCACTCTGAATTCTGGATACAAACTCTAATGAAATTTCACTCTGAATTCCAAATACGAACTCTCATAAAGTTTGACTCCGAACTTTCACTAGTTCGACTCCGAAATTCTATGAGTTTGACTCCGAACTTCTATGAGTTCGACTCCAAACTTCTATAAGTTCGACTCCGAACTTCTATGAGTTTGACTCAGAACTTCTATGAGTTCGACTCAGAACTTCTATAAGTACGACTCCGAAATTCTATAAGTCCGACTCCAAACTTCTATGAGTTCGACTCTGAACTTCTATGAGTTAGACTCCAAACTTCTATAAGTTCAACTCCGAACTTCTATGAGTTCGACTCCGAACTCTTACTAGTTTGACTCCGAACTCTTACCAAGTTCGACTCTAAACTCTGTAAGTTCAGATACTGAATTATAGTGAAAGCAGACTATGAATTTCCTTAGAAATTCAGACTCCGTATTTCTACAAAATTCAGGTTCCAAATTCCTATTAAAATAGAATCAGAATATCTCTTTATTATAAACTCTGAATTCCATTTTGGTTAGACTTAGAACTTCAGTTTTTCTTATGCTTACAGTTGTTTCATTACAAAACAATGTCGTGCTTTCAGTTATTGACTAACCGTTGGTTGAGTGACACATGTATAGGTCCCTCCAAAATTCAAGGAGAAATATGACCATTGGAGGAGGGAGCCGACCGTTGGAGCTTTGCCTATAAATAGGAGCTCATTTGAAATTCAAAAACACATCTTTGAGATCTGTGCTTACATGCTGTTGAAGTGATTTCTATAGAGAGAGGCTCTTATCAACTCTCAAAGCTTTGTGCAGAAAGTTTAAACAGCTTGTTCAAACTTTGCCTTGCGCAAACTTGCTTCGTGCGACTCTGATTGTTACTGATTACAATCAAGGGATTCCAGGGATAGGAAGACAGAGGTTCCAACACCTTGAAGTTGAGGGCTTCCTTTTTGAGGAAGACAGAGGTGCCGACTACCTTATAGTTGAGGGATTTCAGGGATAGCAAGACAGACTCTGTTCTTCGTATCGAGGGTTTAACCTGGTGTGGGTAAGACATATTTTCTTGAAAGTATAAATCAAGGGACCTTTATCCATGGTTGTTGGATACCCGTCTCTTTGGGTTAAAAGAGTTATTGTTTGATTACTTGTAGTTTTAATACTTGTTTTTTCTGCTGCATTTTGTATTGTTAAGGAAAGTATAACTTTCTTATATTTCCTTACTTGTACTATGATATAGTTAGATTCTATATGCTTTAAGGTAGAATCTTAATCCTTGTAACTTTTGTTAAGTTCCATTTTCGGAATCACTATTCTGAAATATAGCAAGTCTTTAGTACTCATAGAGGTCTTGTGAATTATCTTATTTAACTTTGTTAAACATAACCATCTTTAAAATTTTCCCTAATAAATTTTGAAAAGGTACAATTCACCCCCCCTCTTGTATCTGAGAATCACATTCTTAATTCGATCATACGTTTGGTATCACAGAGTATATCATACTCAGAGTCATACCATCCTAACAGTTATTTATCTTGACATATTATTTACTCACTTTCTTCTTAGTTATTGATTATATGGTATGTGTGTTATATTATTTACCATTCTATAATAATTATTATTATTGATTCATTATTGCTTCGACTACAATTTATCCTTAATGAGAATCTGAGATCACCCTTATTATGTTTCTTTCCCTAGGAATCCAAGAAGATTACTATGAAATATATGAAGGGATTTACTAGATGGATTATAGTTATTCTCAGAATTATTTATTTAGAAAGAAGAATAATAATATGTTGTAATTAGTGTATTCTTTTCTCATGTATGTATCTAGTTTTCCAAGAGTACTAAACTGATCAGTCCTTTAGGGATTGATTGCATGGAATCATGAAAATGTAATTGATAGAAGAGGCCGACTCTGTGCCTTCTGGGGCTAGGTTGCTACATTTAATCCTGATCTTAATTTGAGAAACTTTCACCCCTTATTGGATTTCTCTTATATTACTATCCCTTTCTGGTTGTGTCATATAGAAACCTTCCATGATTGGTGGTCTTGATATCCAATTTAAAATATAATTTTAATAAAAAATAGTTATGAGAAGTAAAATTCTAATAGAATCAGGAATAACAACTTGATATTACCAATCAATACTTATAGGTACCTCATTTGTACCATCCATGTATAGTATCACTTGAATACCCACCATAATATTCAAAATTGAAATCCCGTATACTTTGATACATGGAATACATCATTGAATTTTAATTTTTAACATCTCTAATTGGAATCTACTGAAATGGTTCCTAGATCTAGTTCACCACAAGACCTCAAGTGTGTCTCCTAGTATGCCAGAGGATTCTGAATAGTAGTGGGGGTCTAAAACAGAACTTTGATGAGTCTTTACCCCCATATCAGATTGAAAAAAAATTAGCTATTAAATAAATATCATGCATAATAGAGTATATATAAAAATAAATAAACTGATATTGAAGCACACTATAATAAAATGAAATGTAGTAAAGGGTACAAACAACCATGTCATACATACATCCAACCACCCACTAGACAGTTTACATAACATACAAAAAATAAGAGGGACTACAACAAGCTCCACCACATCACCAAGAAAAACACATACTGTCATCTGATACCACTCAATTAATCCTTCATGATCAAGCATACACACCATGGGCCTTAGGCTGATCATGTTCCCACAATAAACATGTGAGATATTCATGGGTACCCAAGTGAAATGGTGGCCTGAGTAGTGTGTGAGTGAAACTTAGTAGGCCACCATCAATGGGGTCTAATGAATATAATAGTTACTACATTAGTGTATGAAAATAAATAGTGGAAATAACTAGACAATAGATTAAATAAAAAAATACAAATAACTTAAAAACTCATCTATTTCCCACTAACCTAAGGGTTCTAAGGTAAAACCGTGTCCAATAAAAGCTACAAGACCTAAACCAATCATTTGAAACATAACATGAGAGAGTGCATTGAACACAATTTATACATGGGGTTTCTTCCTAATCATTCAATAACGGGAGGATGAACTTACGCTCATGGTACCTCATGAACGTACCCATGTAATCAGGGACTAGAGTGTTTGTTTGGCCTCCAAATCACATGTCATCATCAACATTAAATGTGACTAGATCCTCCATCCAACAACTGGCTATAAACTAAACTATAGGTATCAATACTTAATATAGGGTCTACCAAACCCATCATAAGAATCATAACAATGACCAGAAACTAGGTCCATAATCCATCTATACATAACATTGGTGGTTTCTAGAGCATCATTCTGGCCCAACATGAGAAGAAATTGCCTTAGTCCAATATCCATTTCATATTTCATACCATTATCACCCAAAGCATCAGTCTGGAACTAACCAAGAAGTGTACTATCATTGTCCAGAGCCTCATTCTGACACCATATTTCTAGTATACCTCTTATTCCCATAACATGATTACATCACCAAAAACATACATGTGGCATCACATACACTACACTCAACCACTTCACAATATTCCTACAACCTCATTCCATCACTCAAACCATAAAAAAAATCTATTCTAAAATACTAATCTCAATATCATGACCACACAAAACATTTAAGACCAACACAATAGTCCTCTTTAAACCATTCAATTACTACGAACCCTACAACCTTCAAAACTAAGATTGCCTCAACTAGGCACAACACTTTTTCTTAGGTATAAGAACTAGACCAATAATCCTTATTAAATATTTCATAAACACCCTTAAAAACATGTTTCTTTATATTTTAAAAACATCAAAATACCCAAGGCCCATATTTACTTTAAATACATCATAATATCCATTAAATAATTTTTAATAAATATGTCACCACAACCCTTTTAAATCAACATTTTAAATATAATTAAAATTCCTTTTTAAATAATCCACTTGAAGGTCAGCACCTCATTTCAAAACAACAATCATTTCAAAACATAACCTTCATTCTTTTAAAACCAATCCAAGTCAAAACTTAATTTACACGTTTAAAATCATTTCACATGACTCATAGGAATTTTCATGAAAGACAAATAAAATCATTTCAAACCAACCCTTTACAACACCACTTTAGCCCTTTTTATGAAATGGATCAGGCCATGGGAGACTCTAGGTTCAGTCACACGAACACCTATAGATCCTATGGGGTTCCTGAAAGGTCTAGGGTATCAATTATAAGAACAAAAAAATTTATTAAATAAAGGGATAAATCATATCATGCATGTGATTAGAGGAATAAAACACCTTACACATATAAAAATTTATTCACATATAAAAAATTATTAAGTCTATGTGTAAATCTCTTAGACCATCTAGCTCTTTAATGAAGATTCATATTACATTTACAAATCACGACCACCTTGCAAAGGCTCGTCCAAGCATCTTCTAAACCACTCAGCACCCAACCGAGATCGCTACCACAAACTGAGTTCTAGCCTCACACCAAGAAACCATAACTAATTAACTATAAAAATCATAATTAATTACTCAACCAAAAACTAATTTGGTAAAAAATCATAAGACTTACCTTGTGCCCTCCTCTCATAGAAACTCTATGAAACCACCATGGAAGGTTCACAATGGATCCTCAAAACCATTCCTAGGAAATTTCCTAGTATGAAACACCATATTGACCATTTATTAAAATGAACCATTTGGAAAAACAAAAAAATCATTGTGGTCACACACCTTAACAAAATTCCATGAAAATAAGTGCATAATCCATTTCAGAATCTCATCTATCTATGAAGAAAAAAATCCCCATGATAAGCGATTAATTTCACTATGATCCAATGGAATAATAAATGAAACCATAACTAAAGAACTCTTAATGTATATAGGAGAAATAATAGGAATAAGGGAGATCATCGAAGGAAGAGAACTTACAACAAATGCCAAAGAAACACCAGCAAATCACCTTCTTAGAGGGGCTTGAAAAAGGGAGGAAAATGAGGAGGACCCTCCCCAAGTTAGTGCATGTGAAGGGAGAAGAAAAAGGGAGGGTAATATATAATATTAGAGGAAAAAATGGTAAAAAAATAACATTTCATTGGAATTATGAGCAACCACACAGTTTAGAAGCATAGTTTTCCAAGACACGTTCCAACTGTATGGTTTGCTTTTCCCAAGACAACCCACTCACAAAATTAGGCTGAAATGTTTGAAAACCATTCCCCAACCATGATAACATCATATCCTCCAAGCTAAAGTAAGGTGCATAGTTTTTTTGAAACCATGTGTAGCCTATGCGCCATCCCTCAAAACCTCCATAGCCTCTTATGGTTTCTCCTCTCACCCTGCACGATTTACCCAAAACCATTGTCTCATCATGAAACCCAATTATGCTAGTTTAAAATGACCTAAAAACCTACTAAGAATCAAGGTATCACATGGGTTATCCTAAACCATGTACACCAAACCATAAACCCTTTCGCGAGAACTCCAAAAATCATGAAACATAACCTGAACCCTCTGAAGCTCACCCAAACACTAAAATACCCTCTGAAGCATCATTCCATGTCTCAAAACACCATATTAAGGTATTAAAACTATTTAAATTTCATTCCAAGTATTAATTAAATATTTATAATGTCTTGTAACAAACATTAAAATTCATTTGGAAAATTTCAATTCATCGAGATGTGGGATCATGCAACCTCCCACCATAAAAATTATCCTCCTTAATAAGACTTGGTGGCCATAAATATACATCACTTGACCTATCTCGGTCACCACATTTTATCCATTAGTGTCATTCAGATTCTAAATGCCTAAAACCCTATCAGGGCACAACCTCCAACTCAAGGTCCTTGACCATTCAAAATCTGATCTAACACCCCTTCCCAAAACCAAATACCATGATGGTGATTTACCAAGTCCATCCAACTAGAACATTTATTACATAAACACCTAATCGAACATTAAGTTATGGTGATCCCCACTATAATATTTAGCTTAAAACCACTAAATTTCATTACTTAACACCTCACCATCAAGAAATCCCCACCCATCCTAAACTCATGATCCCACAACACATCTGACATCACTCCTAACCTACCATATTCCAACAACCATGAGAACACAAATCATCATTGGAACCTATCCTCATTACCAAAAACCAAACAAATAGGATGAATACCCACCTTTCAAGCCTAATTAAGAACATACCAACTTTTCCTAAAAAAACCCAACTCAACTCAAAATATACCGATAATTCTTGAAATGACACACTTAATGTATCGTGTATCCTTCCACACCCACATTGTGCACTAACCCTAGTTGTACTATCCTCAACTAAATTGCCCAAAAAACATGCCTCCAACTACCAGTTAGTCTCCATCTCATTTGATCATGATTCTATCAAACCTAAAGGCATTTCACAGCCACCCAATCATAGTCACCGGGTACATACCTAAACTATTTTAAAAAACCACCTAAATCCTAAATAAAACACTTTTATTGATCATTTTCCATAATTGATCTCCCATTTTAATTCCCTATGAAGTCAAAGTACTCACCACAATGGTTTTTTTCTAACATATCCATTCCACTATGATCGACCCACAATCAGGTCCACACACCTACAACCCATCTAGAACGAGGGTCATATGTCTACAACTGACACATCACTCCCAACCATAGGGGATTCACCATCTTCAACTCACCCCAAACAACTTCAACCACTTTGGACCATGCTCCAACCACTAATAACCCAAGAAGAAGACATATCCACATCCCCTGAACCTAATAAACCAAAAAAAACAAAAACTATCACCCATAATTTGAATTTGAGAATAGCACCCATGGTATTCGCAGACATCTGGTCCATCTAGAGGACCCACCCACAACCGTTTGATGGTGTTCGCCCCTCCATATGAATCCACACTCATCACTCCATGAGTGTAACCTCCGAGAGTCCCCATATCCTTCCAAAATACATTAGGGTATCTAGGTATATAGCCATTACCATCTCAGGGTACCTAAAACAATTTAAATATATTGGGAATGGTCATCACTACTAGGAGTACAACAATATTTCCTCAATGAACACCACCACCACACATCCATTTTTGATGTCACACCTATTTTTAGGGATATTCCAATCCATTAAGATCTTGGACCTCCCTACCTTCATGTTCTCACCACATCCACCTCAGTCCCTAGCCTACTCAATATTGCCCACATAACTTTACTACCTCAAACATACAATCTATAACGTCTAATCCATAATCCAAATGACACCACATGTCACCAAATACTCATTCTTTCAATATCTTAGGAACACATAACTGTCACAATCAATCTTGTGTAGCACTTCCATATAACCTTATTCCAACTCCAACAAGTCAGGCCTTACAAAACCCCATCTCACAAGACATATCCACTGGCTATACCTACCCTGAATACTTATCTCCCCTGACATAGAGAAACCTTGGTTGTTTCCAAACCAAAATCAACTCACCAAACCAAAACCACATGCACAACCACTTAGGATTTGAAATTTATTCAATAGTTTCATAAATATCAGTTCCACTCTCACTGTATTCCTAGAGACGCATCTAGATCTAACTAGGATAGTCATCTAATAGGTCATAATACCATAAAACACATGGACTACCAAAACATCAACCCTCCAAGCACCTTCCATCTTAAGAAAACCAAACACCCCTGTGCGACTCATTCCAAAAAAACTTTAACATAAGGTTTCTACTAAAGGATAACTTGTTCACATGATAAAAAATTTCCACGAGCACTTCATGTGCTCCTGATTCAACTCATAACACCATGCACACCCATCTACACATCCATCAGCTGGGATAAGCACCAAAAAAATATCTCCCCTTAATAAACCAACCACAATACTAAAAATATATCAATAAAGTGCTCTTACTCAAAACCAAAGGCATCCCATGTGAGAAAACCTCATACTAGGTTGTACCCATCATTCACCATTGTTAAAAGTTCCAAGATGGTCACTCATGCCTCAAGCACACAAAGGCACTACAACTCCCCCCCCCCCCCATGGACCATCTATAAAAGCTACACAACACTAAATCCCTAAAATAGAGTCACATAAAGAAGGAAACTAGGCTCTCCCACCTGGACCCATCAGTAACATATCATAACAGGTCACTAGGTCTAACCAAAAAGGTCTATGAAAAATCACAGAAGGCCACAAATCAAGGGTTATTAGCATGCACATGTCTCATCATCACAAAACATCAACATGTAGAAACACCCTCCTATATAGTCTCAAACTATAAGGTGTTACATAAAACAAAATACCCACTACTAGGGCATCCATCCTATCCAAGAATCGTTACATCAGACTGCTCCCTAGAGGACCCAGACATAATACCAACCTAAAACAAATAAAACCCACTAGTGGTCCAATGATCACAGACTCATATCACACTAACTCATTAGGGGAACCACATCCCGCTATTCACAAGAACCACACCATCACCATCAACATCAGGTGCCCCACTGTAGATCCATATGACCTTCCATCAGAAGGAAACCTATAAAATCACACACTAGCAGGCCTATAATATGTAAATCCTACATGCCTAACATGATGTATGAGACACCTCTTTCCTCTGTAGGAAAAGTCAAAACCAATTCAAGGGTGTATTTTCAATGGTCCAATAGCCTGAAATCCATCAAAAACCATCAAATCTAATCAACATATGCATCAATCAATTAAAAATCATATACAACCATTACATCAAAAACTCGAGCAAAAATACGACCCTGGTAACCTAGAATTACTACTAGAATAGGTGTTTTTCATGCTCCAGACCGGTATCCATCTCAATATATGACACATTCCTATATTTCCAATCTACCAAATATAAAATAGTAATATAATAGGAATGTAACATATCTGATACCACTTTGTAAGGTCCCAACTCTGAATCGACTAAACTAGTGCCCTAATATGGTTCACTGCAAGACCTCTAGAACATCTTCTCATATTTTAAAGGCTTGCATCTAGCAACATGGGTATAAAATGGAACTTTTGGGAGAACATACCCCATATAATAGTTTATAACTATAAGAAAATAACCAAATATCATGCATATTAGAGTATGCAGAAAGAAATAATTTACTGAAATGGAAAAATTATATAATTAAATTAAATTAAATAAAGGTCCCAAATGGCCTTTCCATACATAAAACCAACCACCCACTGGACTAGTTACAAAATTGACCAAAAATAAAAGGGACTACAATGGGATCCACCCCATCACCAAGCCAACCCCATACTGTCACCTGATACCACTCGATTAATCCTACCTAATAAGCCAATACTCATCATGGGCCTCATCTTGATCTTATGTCTAAAATGAACACATGAGAGATACTTAGGTACCCAAGTGAAATGGAAGCCCAAGTAGGGTGTGAGTAAAACTCAATACACCACCACCAATGGTGTCTAAATAAAAATACCAATCAGTACATTAGTTTATGAAAATAAATAGTGGAAATAAATCAATAATACTACAAGTAAAAAAACAATCCAAAGAACTTGAAACTCATTTTGTGCCCACTAACATAAAGGTTATAAGGTGACACATTTCCCAATGTAAGCTACAAGACCTAAAACAATCATCTAAAACATAACATGAGAGAGTAAGTTTCACACAATCTATATAGGGGGATACTTCCTAATTGTTCAACATAGGGAGGCACAAACCTATGATCTTGATACCTCACAAGTTTACCCAATTAATCAGGGAATAGAGTTTTTATATGGCATCCAAAAAAAACTTCATCATCAACATTAAACAATACTAGAGCCTATGTCCAATATGTGACTATAAACTAAACCAAATACACCAATATAGAAGCATCATTCTAACATCATTACATTACATCGGTGGTGCCTAGAGAATCTTTTTGTTCCATCATAAGGAGAAGAAGCAACAATATAACTTCATTTTTCACATGGAATGAAATTATCATCCAGATCATTATTCTGTAACTAACCATGAATCATACTATTAGTTTTTATATTCACAGTCTGACACTATATCCATAGTATACCTCCTATGCCCGAAACATCCATCAACACCAAACACATACATGTGATGTTGCATCCACTAAACTAAACATATTCACAATGTGACTAGAGCCTTGGTCCATCACTCAATCCTGAAACAAACTATTCTCAAATAATAATATTGACGTCATGAACACTAAAATATTCATGAACAACACAAAAAACCTCTTTAACTCATTCAATTACTAAGGTCCCTACCACCTTCAAAACTAAGCTTACCTCAACTAGGAACAACATTTTTTTTTAAATCCTAATAAGTATACAAATAATATTCATTAAAAATTTTAAACCCACATTAGAAAGATGGGTCTTTCTATTTGAAAAACTATATAAGGACCAAGGCCCACAATTTCATTAAAACCATTGCAACATCCATTAATGAATTTTCACTAAATATTTGATCATCAAACATTTTAAATAAATCTTTGTAATATAATTAAAACCCCCTTTTAAATAAAACACTTGGAGGTCAACACCTCATTTCAAAACAAAAAACATTTCAAAACATAAACTTTGCTCTTTAACACCCAAACTGGGTCAAAACCTAATGAAAACATTTATAACCATTTCAAAAGATTCATTGGAATTTTCATAAAATATTAAAACATAAAATAATTTCAAACCAACTCTTTACAACACTAATTCACCATTTTTATGAAACATATCACCCCATGGGTGACTATAGGTTTGGTTACACAAACACCCATGGATCCAACATGATTCATGAATGGTATAGGGTATAAATTCTAATGAAAAAACCAATTTTATAAATCAATGTAGAAATAGTATCACACATGGAATTAGAATAAACCACATTGCACATATAAAAAAATTATTGAGATTGTGGGTAAAGTTGTTTGACCACCTACCTCTTTACCAAATATTCCTATTACATTTCCAAAGCACGAACACATTTCCAATACCCATCCAAGAATTTTCTAAACCTCTCATCACCCAAATAAACTCACAACCACCATCTAGGTTCTACCCTAAAACCAAGAAACCAAAACTAATTAACTATTACAATCATAATTAATTACTCAACCAAAAACCAACTGGGTATAAATATGGAAACACACCATATTCCCTCCTCTCGTCGATGCTCCATGAACCCATAATGGAAGGTTCATAATGGATCCCCAACACAATTTTCAAGAAAATCCCTATGAGGAGATATTATATTGACTATTTAATAAAACAAAAAATTTAGAAAAACTGAATAAAATTCCATGTTTCCACATACCATAATGAAAGTCCATGAAAAGAAGTATGGAATCTATCTCAAAATCTCCTTTACCAAATTCGTCCAAAATAACAATGTGAAACAATGGATTCCACCATGATCTAGTGGAATTGAAAATGAAACCCAAACCATAAAACTCCAAAATTAGAAAGTAGTGAGAAGAGGAAGAATGTAGATCGTCCTAGGAAGATAACTCACCTCAAACACCAAAGAAATGCCACTAAATCACCTCCTTGGAGGGGATTAAAGAAGGGAATAAAGAAGGAAGATCCTCCTCTGGTTTGTACGCATGAAGGGAGAATAAGGGGGAGGTTAAAATAAAATAATAGAGGGGGGAAATGGTAGAAATTCTATTTTAATGGAATTTTGGGAAAACACATAGTTTGGCCACATGGTTTTCCAACCCATGATCAAACCATTTGGTTGGATCTGTCCATGGCAGCTGACTTGCACGGTTTGGAAAACTATGTGCCAACTATGGTGATAGCATTTCCTACCACCTACAAAAAGGCATAAAATTTTCTTAAAACTATGCATATCCCTTAGGTCATGCCTAAAAACCTCCATAGTCATACATGGTTTACCCCAAATTGTAAAAACCATACAACCCAACCATTTCCAATTCAAAATTAACTAAAAACCTCATGAGAATCAAGGTTTCATATGGTTTCACAAAAACCATGAAAACCAAAGCATGAAACCCTACCGATAACTCCAAAATTCTTGAAACTTAACCCAAAGCATTTTAATATCATCCAAAAACTCTGCTAACTCCACCGAATCACTCCTTATATCAAAACACAACTTTAAGGAATTCCAACTCTCAAAATCAAATTCTGATTCTTACTTAAAGATTCAGCCTATCTGTTAATAAAAATTCAAATTCCATTGTAAATTTTTTATCTTTTAATATGTGAGATCTTACATAATTTGTCTTTTAAATTTTATTTATTTTCTTATACTTATTACTTGTATGAATTTTTATTCTCAATGAGTAATGTATCACTGACCATGGTGAATATAAAACCATCACCATGATTTTATCCTTCCAACACAATATGTGTATCTGGAATATTCCTCTTGTAAGAGCTCTTATGGGACTTTTTCTAATGGAAACTACTTGTTCATCTCGGGCACTGACTTAACCTAATTCAAACATTGTCTTACTATCTCAAATAAATATGTACACCCATATAAATAAATCTATTTTATTACTTGACTATATATTTTTTATCATAGGGTTTTCAATAATATCCTTTTAAAACATTAGGATGATTAGATTAGATACACATTGTTTTTTTATTGATGCAATTTTGTTTGTATCCTCAACAAATTTTTTGCATATAAACACATGTTCTTATGAAATAATGAAATTTGATCACACTTTAACTCATATTATATCCATTTTTTATTATAGTTGGCACATGGTTATGGGATAACATCACTATTTGAAAATAATATCTCAAAATAAAAAGTATCTACAATGGATAAGTTTTAACATTGTTTCTCCTTTTACTTACTTTATAAATCTGATGTGTGTAAGGAAATTTGTGTTTAGGAATTACTCCATGCTACATTTTTTATCAATGTTAATATGTAAGAATCATCATTGCTACTTCTTATTATAATCATAGCTCTAATGTGGATAATGTATTCAACACAAGACAAAAAACTATATCCTTTCCCTATACATCAAGTGCAAGATGCCACATGTATGATTGATAAGGGATGACCCCACCTCTTACATTGTGGTACATGTATGGGATTTCCCAAGTATGGTCATCATGGGATGCCACCATCTCTCCAACTTCATTACATATACCTTCTATATCAGGAAGCTAACATGTGTCAACCCCACCTACTTTCCTAAATAGTAATCCTCTTGTGAAGGGTATCCCTCTTGGAGTAATCCCCATTCATTCTTATGGGAGGTGTCACTATTTCTCCTCCTCACCTGCCCAGGTCGTAATTGGATAGATCACCAGATGTGACTATCTTGATTTCCAAAATAAAAGAGGATATGGACATTTGAGTTCACCCACTCCCTTTACCTTTGGACTTCAGTAGAAATCCACTAGAAGGGGAAGTGGATTGTGTGATATTTAGGCCCAATACTTTCTCTTGTTTCTCACACCAAGCATGAATCACATGGGAATAGTGGTTAGTGGAGATAATGACATCTACATGATCCCAAACCTTTTATGGGAGTCCTATACAGTATAATCCCCAATCAACCATATTCAAATGGCCTCCTATAAGGTATAAGACCCAATAAACCATTTTAAATAGGCCTTCTCTATATATGTATGCCCCAACCTCTATTTGAATGGGCCTCTAATTCAGTGTATTCCCTAACCATATTCAAATGGGCCTTCTCTATAGATGTAATCCCCAAACTCTATTTAAATGGGTACCCTATTCGATGTAAGACCCAAACATATTCAAATTGATCTTCTCCATAGATGTAATCCCCAACCTCCAATCAAACGGGCCTCATATTTGATGTAAGCCTTAATCACCTCCACCCAATGGGCCTCCCCCATAGGTGTAAGTCCAAATCTATTCTGAACTAAGTGGGATTTTATTTTAGTCCAAATGGGATACATAGGAAGCCTACCTATGGTACAAACCAAACATCCAAATTCAACTTGATGTTCTCCGATCCACATCCCCAAAAACATCATGCCCCTACCTGAAGACTGCATCTCTTCCGGGTCCCTTAGGACACCTCAGTATAAGTCCCATACCATATTTTTCTGATTACATTTCACCCAAGCATCCTTAAAATATGAGGATAAACTATATGAATTAGTATTATCACATGAAACTAAACTACGGAATCAAACTACATGAGTTTTAACCCTTGTTTTCTAAACTGGGTGTAAGAATCCTCCCTGAGGTTCAATCCTGACCAATGGTAATACAAGGTTATCCCTCATAGGGACATACCTCCCAAATCTTCCTCAACAGTCATCATGATTCATTCATATCAGATTCAACTCACACTGTATTCTGATCCATTCCTCGTTAATCCACCCCAAGGGGAATTATGATCAATATTCTGGACCATCTCAAGGGATTCATAATCCATCAATCGTGGGTATTCCTCAATAGAGTGTTCTCGTCTATCAGTAAACCTTATTGTGTGACAACATACCTCCTTGGGACACACCTCCCCAATTCACTTCATGGGGTGTTCCAATCCATACCTCCCTAATCTACCTCAAGGGGCATTCTAATCGGTCTCTTTGGTTCACCTTAAGGGGTGTCCTAACAAATGGTAAAGTTAGGTGATCCCTCCTAGGGAAAAACATCCCATATCTATCTTAAGGGGTATTATGACTCATTAATCCATCCCCATAAGACTTTAAACCTACAACCATCTCCATAATACATTAAAATCATTTTGTGATCCATCTCAACCAGACATCCTTATTCACTTGTGACATAACTTGTCCCATAATACAAACTCCATGAATGAATGGGATTCCTGAGGTAAAATCCTTGAATACATAATCCCCTAGAATTTATACCATGTTATCAATATGAGATTCCTTAGTTTCCATTCCTAAAATGCCTTAAATGAGATTCCTTCCTATGATAAAGAATACAAGTGACCACTACTTCTAATTTACAAACATACACAATGATTACCAACTTAAATACTCTCCTAACCAAAGGTTTTTACCCTGTTAAGATGAAATCATAATATTCAGACAGAAGTAGTGTAATTAGTCAGCATCCACAAAGATATGGCACTAGGAATGAGTTCCACAAACATGACTTAAATTTATGAGGGAGACCCGGACTAGGTGATGAGTTCCGAGGAGGAATCCATGGAAGGAGGAACCGACATCCCTTCATCCCATTTCAACTAAGTGGAAGAAATCACCGTTTAAATTGATGAAAGACAACCACTTTTGGAAAGTAAGAACTTGGGGAAACAAAGCATTCATCTTGCATAACCATGTGTGGAAGCGTGGGTGCGCCCTGATGAAAGTGTCCGAAAAAAAAATGGCAGACCCAACGTGAAGTTATTCTCCTCAACATGGGGTCTATTATATTTTGAAACATAAGTAGAATAGAATGTCACTATATTCAACCATTCAGTGTTAGGTCCCACTAAGAAAATGGTGGCCCCGACATGGAACTCACCTGAAATTGGGGAAATTAGTAGTTGGGAATCCTCAGTCTGTGGCATTATCAGTGTGAATCTCTCTATCTTTTTTAGAAGATTGGATGATGTTGGAGAATTGATTATAAATTTAATTATACATGTACTAAAAACTAAACCCACCTGCCTTGAAAGATACCATCCATAGAAAATTAGCCACCCAATGCACGCATGCATCACAATAGGAGAAATATTAATGCAACAATCCCGCACGAAACCAACCTAGCCACAAATACTACTATGCCATTGACTATTAGGTTTCCACACCCCATATCACCCTTGGGAATCATCCAATGGAGGCTAATAGACACCCTCAAACGTTAGTAAGAGATGGAGGGGGTCATTCCCATAGGGGATATGGCCTTCCAAGACCTGGAGGCTTTCATTCCTCACTAACACCACAACCCCCAAGGGTCATGTAGGGAGAGAACACTCCTCTTTCCAACAATGAATTGTTTTAGTAGCCTCTCCTCAAAGTGATCCTATGTATCATTCCCCTACACTGATGATGTGGGGATTCCTGAGTCACTTTGGATGTGACTTATACCTAAGAGCCACAAAGGAGGGCTCCCACCATGCCTTGTCAGTGCTAGAAATGGTCAGTCCCTCCAGATATGGAAGAGGTTGCATTTACCAATGCTCCACTAGCCTTGCTCCAAACCACCAAACACCAATGTTGGGGTAAGGATCAAGATAATGAATTATAATGGGGAATCATATTATATGGCTACATTGGACCCATCCACTTTCATCACATTCCTCCATATCCCTTCCACCAAAAAAATAGGTATCCTTCTTTACTGGATTGAGAGTGAGACCCCAAAAACCTTATAGGTAGGTCAGGTTATGCCTCTTAATCAATGTCACCACCGAAAGCTGTTACAGTCTAACCCATAATTATGAGATGTAGTGAGGAGGTTTCCCCCATGCTATCACAAAACAGAGTAGATGTATTTCTAGATCTTTTACTAACAAGCATGTTGTCCTTTCCCATGAATTTCCATGATAAAGTATAGGCACTCCCTGGTCCAACACCAAATCAGGTAAATTCACTCCCTATGCTTTCAGCAACCACTATAAATATCTACTCTGCACTCCCACTCCTAAACACATAGGTCCACCCCGTGTCTAGTTTGACTAGAATGTGGATATTCCTTGTGATCCAACCCATCATCATGGAGGTCCTCCTTATGATGATGATGTAACCTTCCCTGAAGATTTGTCTCAAGGGATAAGAGAAAACAACTATCGTCGAAGATGAAATCCTGGGAAGCTCCAAGTTATCGTCGACCATGACAACCTCTCAGAATACAAAGACACAAATGACTCGGTGATAGTGTTCCACCTCAGCTACCATAGTTAAGGGAAAGGGCCTATTGGTCAATGTTAAACATCTCATATGGTTAAATTTGTAGGATCCCCAGATCCCAACACTTGTATATGTAGGTGTACAAAGTTGTGGCTCCCTTGTAGGGTCTCACGGTGCAGCCACCCCGTCATCGCTAGTATCCCTCTCCACCACTACCCAATATAATGGAGATCTATTCTAGTATGGTATGAATTATTCATATTTTTAGATACCTAAAGATCCACTAATAAGTGACTCTTCCCTTTCAGATGAGGAAATGGTGAACACTTAGTCTTATAAGGACATTATGATGTGATTGGTGCTTCCCCCAAGGGACATCTTAGTGTGTAGTGACTAGATACCTTGATGAAGTGACTCCTATGCTAAATAACCAACCTTATAATTGATCCAAATTGGTTTCCCCCACCCATATCTCATCCAGTTTTGATTGGATATTAGGATGACCATGAATAGGGCTCTGAACAAGAGGAAATTTTGGGATTCCTAGCACCCGACCAGTCACCTGTGGTGTTCTATCCATCTCCAACCCCAAACATTAATATCCTAGAGAACCTTTTAAAGGTTTAGTTCATGTGTTTTCACCAAACCATCTGGGTGACACTTCACTACCCCCATGATTTTCGGTTGACCTATCAAAGATTCTAGGGGAACCTCAAGGATATCGACCAACAGTGAATATGGGTTGAGTTGGAATCACTTCCAATGTCTTAGCACCATAGATATCATAGATTGCATCAAACCCTCCTACAATGTTTCATCATGATCCTTAATATGCACTTTCTCATTATAGAGGAGGCGTCTCCTCATGTGTATATTAGAGGCTTAGGACAACATTTCACCCTCCACTTTAGACATATCATGTGACAGCCTAACTTACCCATCAACAATGAAAATTCTACTCCAAGTAATGTGACATTAAACATGGATGTTCCCAAATTTTACATGGAAATGGATGTTAAAATAGGTTTTTATGAGGAAAACCCACCCCTAGTGAAGTGTAGTACTAGGTAGACCCTCACACAGGTGTCTGCACCCACAAGAAAAGGCAGGCACTCAGCCTCGAGGATCGTTCTGAATCATTGTCTACCTATCAGAACATCGACAAGGGTAATGTGTATATTGAGATATCTGATCCATTCGAGGTCTCACAAAAAATAGAGGCAAATAACACTATAGAATTCTTACTCCAATATCGTGAAAAAAACAAGAATATCCTCACTAATTTCATGGTTGGTCGGTTCTTGGAATACAATGTCGCCTGAATAGATCCCATTTTACACCAATGGGGTAGCAGTAAGTCCTCCTTTCCCACTTTCTCCTAGTAAAGCATGTTAATACTATGCATAGATACAAAGTATAGGTAGGATTTCATGGAAATTGAGCAATATATGAGTCATTGAACCCTCCATAAAAGCATGATCACCATCCTTTAGATCCAAGTTGTGCCATCCCACGAGCCACCAAGCCCTCATACAAAGTTTATGATCCTGTCAATGCATTGGTGGATATGAACCCTCATCGAGAAATAGATCCTCACTATGAAGATTTTATAGCCACTCTCCATACTCGTCTCAAAGATTTGGAGATGCAACTAGTGGTGATCCCTCCTAATGGAAAGCTATACCAGGTGTTGGTGGATAACATGAGAGAACCCCCTGATTTTGGGAACCCCGTATTTTTTCCATTCAACATGATGGTTGACCCACTATAGAATTTATCCTTCTTAATATTGAAGTGTGGGCCTATATTGGGAACCTGGAGTAGCAGGAGGCTGCCAAGATCTAGTGTTTCATACAAACATTAGAGGGACCCCCATTAATCTGTTATATCAAGCTTCCCATAGGTTCCACCGCTAGTTGGGAAGATCTTCGTAGTTAGTTCCTCAACCAATTCAGCTCAACCACATGCCATACTAGTATTTCCATCCTCTTCAATTATAAGAAAATTCCAAATGATTGAGTCACAGATTTTGTATCTTGATGGAAGGACCACACATACTCACTCAACATGACACAGAATGAATAGATTCTTCTAACGATGTGTGTGGGGAATATTAAGACTGATCCTATTCCTAATATCATCACTCTAAATTTTCTAGGTGAGTTCCAAGATTTCTCTGACAAGGCCCAACTTCTGGAAGAAACCTTGTAGTATGATAAGAATGCATGTACACTAATTCTTCCAACTCTACTAAGAAGTCATGTCACAGAATAAATTGTCACTACAGTACAAGTAGTGGACCCCAATCTTCTAGAATTGTTGTACCCACTTCCTAAAAAACTATGTCGAGTAGAACAAACTTATCAAGCATAGCCTCATCAAGTGAATAATCAACAGTCACCACCTTGACATGAAGAGCCACCTAGATGATATTATATAGATATGTATCCTCATCTAGCTTCATCCCCTCGTCTGGTCCTGGATCGCAAAGTTACCTTTCCAGATATATGGAACTGATCCTATTATTTTAAGGATGCATACATCATCAGTTATTTTTTTAGTGCTTTAGAGCATGGGATTATAAAACTTCCAGAATGCAGAAGTCCCCAAGAAGCTGAACTCGCTATTCACCCCGACTATTTCCCTTACCACGGGATCCAAGGAAATATATTCAAGTACTTTTATGTGTTCAAGGATTATCTTCAAGACTAAGTGGATAATGGTGTGGTCATTTTAGGCAATGTATGAACATAGGTGGAATATATCTCCACTAATCCTAACAGTGATAGCAATGGTTTAGGTGAATGGAAGCCATTTTCCAATCATGGGACACAGAAGTATGATAATTGGTTGACTTTTAGAGTGGATAATCACTCCTATGGAATCATCTTTTCCATATTAGGCTGGACCTAACCTCCTAAAATCATCATTAATTCCATAGATGATGCCTCTGCTTCTACATCCCAGCCTTCTAAATCTTAGAAGAGTAGACACTAACAGCATAAAGGAAACCAAAGTCCCCTCCAATGCCAAATCGATCACAAACCCTCAATTATTTCATTACTCTGGAGTTGGGAATCACCCCATAGTCTTCCAAAAAATGGAATACACCTCTTATGATGATAAAGAATATTTCTCTATTTTAAGAACTCAGATCTTCTTTTCAGGTATGTTTTTCCTTTCTGGTTGTTTTTGAGAAAAAGAGGAGTTTTTGGAAGTTTTAGGAGTACACACTGTGTACCCGGTTTCCACGGGTGACCATGTACTGGTCATGTAATGGATGAGTACATGTCCGTGTGTGGTGACCTGGAGACCACCTAAAGTGGAAGTCAGAAAAGGCAAGTAAACGTTGTGCACTTTTAAAATACACGTCGTGTACTTTTTTTCATTAAATGGACCAGGGTCACATCTAATCGACAGAACCCTTTTTCTCTTTGTCTGTCTCATCTAGAAGCAACTGTATGGTTGTGGATCTTCTCTGATCCCCTGACTAGTCTTCCGTTTTCCGAATAGACCACCTTTGATTGCGTTGGAATCACCACGATGAGTTCTTCCTTCTTCTAGAACTTCATCTCTTGATTTCTCCCCTCTCACAAGTTATCCTCGATTGAACGTTTTAAGAATTTTTGTAGATCTATGGAGTTCTAGGGAAATTCAAGGCATGAGGTTCACATATATCGATCTTACGACACCGAGGCAGGTGGTTTGTGCCTTTTAATAGTTAGTATTTGAATTTTATGTGCAAAAGTGCTCAATACCCAAGAACAGGGTATTGTGTGTTTATGGTTTTAGCCCTGTTATTACCTGTTATGCCTTGTTTGATTGGATAGAGGTTAATTTTTGTGAATAGGGTTAAATTTTCCAAGCTAGGGATGTTTTTCCCATGTTTTCTTATTTTTGACCGTTTGGTCTAGCTTTCCTGTTAGGTTGCTGCTTTGATTCTCATGCCTAGTATTGTTAGGATGGAGTGATTATTATTCGACATGCTATGATATGCTGTAGATTTTTTATCCAAGTAGTTCTTGAGGTTTACTTTGGCTGCCACATATCATTTGTGCACGACTGACTTATATAGGGTCGTGAGAACTTGGTGTAGTAGACCATAGGGAGAATGGACGTTGAGGGATTCTCTAGAGTGTCTGTTTACTGTTACATTATGAGACCATAGTGGGGATGGAATTTGTTCTCCCTTAGAGTGTCTATAGCTTCCTCAATATGGGCCACAGGGGGAATTAGACGTTGAGTGCTTCCTCAAAGTTTCTATTAGTTACCAATATGATACCACAGGGGGAATTGACGATGAGTGCTTCCTCAGAGTGTTTTTCCTAAAGCTGAACCAGAGGGGTTAGACTGTGTGTACTTTTGAGAGGGTTTCTTATGTTTGTTTGGTTGAACTAGAGGGGTTAGTCTATGAGTACTTCTCATAGGGTTGCCTGCTTTTTATTAGATACTTACTTGATATATGAAAATGAATGCAATTGAATTTTTAGTATTGTTACTATGTCTACTTCCTTGCTTACTGCTTCATTTTGTTTATTATTTGCCATATATATTCACTGAATGTTAGGAAAATATATTTAGGTGGTTGCCTACTGGGATTAGTCTCACACCCTGTTTGGGTTATGCTTTTGGGCCTAAACATATTATATTGTTTTTGGTATAGATAAGGGAAAGCACCCTTCTAATTCAAGTATATGATTGATATGGAGTTGGGGAGTATGGGACCAAGCTAAGGCTTGCGATGCTGTGGAGTTGTTTACTGCTTTTCTTTTGTACTTTGGTTTGGTACTGTATTCCAAAACTGTGATTTGTTTGGATGATTTCCTAGACATATGTATCGTGTATTATTTAGATATTTGAGCTCCAACTATTTACTATTTATTATTTCTGCTGTTTAATTTTGGTATGGTATTATTACTGCTTCTGCTATTGCTACCTGTTTTACTTCCACTGTGTTACTCTGCCAATGATGGCATAGTTTCCCCACTATCACACCCAAGGCCCTCACTGCTAGTCAGCAGCCTCTGGCATTTGAGGAAACGCACTTGAGGCCATGTGACCAATTGGGTACGGGGCGCCTCTGGGAAGCTTCCAGAACTGTAACGTTACAAAGTTGTATCAGAGGGTTATTTTCTTATTAACTTACTATTTGGAGCCTATAGCCTGGGATAGAAAGTAAATAGGTACTTGGTAATAATTTTTTCCTGAGAGTAGCTAACCTGTGTATAGGGAAAATCCAATTTACCTCATTATTTCAATTTTCTGATTTTGCAATTTTTATAGTTGATTTGATTTCACCATTGGGTGATTCACATGTTTTGTGTTGTTATTGTTAATATTATTGAGGTTCTATTCTGTTGAAACCCGATGAGATGAGGGTATTCCATCTCATGCATCATATATGAACTTTCTAGATATCACATGTCATGCATTCTCTCCATTCCATTTAGGGTGAATTAGTAATTGCATGTTGTTGTGATAAATGTTGTGTAAGACATGAATGTTGTTGTGATAGATACCTTGATAGAATACCTTATTTTTTATAAGGTATTGGTTTTTGTAAGGTTTTGTTTGAATGGACGCCAAACTTTGGTTCTTAATGTGTTATGGGCCCTCATGGATTGGAAATTGGTGGATCATTGTATTGTTATTCCTTGTGTATGACATGTATAAGATACCAAGATTTGATTCGCAGGGAGTATGGGCCCTCATGGATCAGAATTTGTAACTTTAATGTTTGTTTCAATGTCTTTATGGGTTCCTGAGTAGTTTCTAAGGATTATTGTCTGGAAAAACCCAGAATACATGGCGTGTAATGATAAATACACACCCTGTGTCCTTCTATTCAAGAAGGAACTTTTTTTTAAGTACATGTTGTGTACTGTATGTACATGTTGTGTAGTCTCTAACCGTGTCACTGGTTGTGTGGGAAGAGACACAAATTTGAGAAATCTTTGGTGGAACACACCATGTACCATTGTACATGCCATGTTGTGTAGACCATATGTCCACCCCTATGACTAACGACACGGATGGATAAAACTTAAGTTATACACATCGTATCAACCTTGAACACGTTGTGTAGTATATATATTGTATCCATCCATGTAACGAACAACACAAGGCGGTGGAATCCTTCTAGTACACGTTGTGTCCATCTGGAACATGCCGTGTAGAGTGAGCCGTGTAATCGGTCGTGTGATGAACAACACGGGTCGGTGAAGTTCGTCTAGTACACGCTGTGTCTAGCACTAACATGTTGTGTAGTCTTGTTTTAGGAGAACCATGTAGCTTAGCCGTGTAGAAGAACTCAGGCAGGGGAAGAGGATTCAAGTACACGCCATGTGGTAGGACAAAACGTCGTGTGTATGGGGTGCTACATGACCTGGGTTGGCAGAAGTACATGCCCATGTGAAGTCTTAAGGGTACACACTGTGTATGCATTATACAAGCCGTGTATCCATCTTTTGAAAATTTTGAATGCTTTCTTTCTCTTGTTCCCTTATTACACTTCTAAGTTTCAGTCCCTATTAATCTTGATCTAAGGTGTGTGCTTGAACTTGCAGAGCCATGCCACCAAGACGTCCTCTGGTTTTCCTCTAGTTATAGGGCAATGATCAGACACTAGATATGGTCGATCAGGGACTACCAGTGTATCCTCCAGTTATGCCAGTATTGGAACCAGCTGTCATTTCGGACACAGGTGTTGACGCACAGTTTCTAGAGGGCTTTATGAGGTTCATACAGACCTTCCGAGGAGTATAGCATCTTGCCCCTTCTATGGTAGAGTTGACGCGGGTTTTCCAATAGCAAAATCCTCCCACCTTCACAGGAGAAGGAGGACCTCAAGATGCAGAGTCATGGTTAGAAGACATGCTTTCTATCTTTGAGCATCTAGATATGCCTTCAAATAGGAGGGTGAAGCTCGCTACCTATATGATTCAGGACTCCACCAAGAGATGGTGGGATGTGATCTCACAGGCAAGATGCCAGCAGGTTATGGCATGAGATGAGTTTTATCAGTCCTTTTATGACTACTTCTACCCAGATACTTTGAGGGCCGATCGAGCCCAATAGTTCATGAGTCTGGAGTAGGGTACTCTTTCTATTATGGAGTATTCTTCTCGCTTCATAGAGTTGCAGCACTTCATGCCTATTCCAGGAGGTGATGAGTTGTTTCTAGCAAGGAAGTTTGAGGATGGTCTCAGGCACGACATATGATCTTAGGTGAACATCTTCAGTTTTACTTCCATCACTTCTATAGTCAACCAGGTGCTGATCACATAACAAAATCTAAGGGATTCTGGAGTGGTGAGCCAGGGTGGTTTGACATCCAGAGTTGATATCCCTCCGACTGATAGCAGGAAGCACCGTAGGGAGTCTATGTGTGGATATCGTAGTAGGAGAGAGACATTTTCTGGTAGCCAAGTGGTGTGCTACCAGTGCAAGAAGATAGGGAATACAAGGGAACATTTCCCGAGAGACCCAATGGAGTGATGATCATGCAGCAATATGGGTCATCTTCAACGCTTCTGTCAGATCTTCTCACCAGTAGTTGGTGATAGGGGTTCTTCCATGACTCCCCGTTCAGGAGTAGCACCACCAATTTCTCATCAGGGAGGGAACTGGAGTTCTTCTATCCGTTCAGGATGAGGTGGAGGTTGTGTTAATGGTATCTAGTCTCTAGGATTTTAGTGACAATAGGGTGGATAAACTCAGAGTGGTCGAGCGGAGTCGCATGGCCCTAGTGCAGGTCCGACTTTTTTAGTGGAGCAGACCCAGTAAGAGTAGGATCCCAGACCCTCTACAGTTCTAGGTACGATCCTAATTGCCTCAGTTTTAGCTTCTACTATTTTCAATATAGGTTCTTCCCATAACTTTATATCTGTTTCTATTGTGGAGAGACTTGGGATTTGTATCTTTTATTTTGCTGATATCTTGATGCTAGACACACCATTGGGTAAAGGAATGGCTAGTATACGTCAGTGCAAGGAGTTCCCTCTCGAGGTTGGTGGGTGTCACTTCTTATGGGACCTTTATGTCCTAGAGATGATAGGATATGATTTCATTCTCAGAATGGACTGGTTAGTTCCCTTCTAGGCAGTTTCTGATTGCTATCGTCATAGGGTGAGTTTCACATCACCATAGGGTGGATCATTTCTTCATAAGGGCAAGTGGGATGTACAGGCAAGCAGAGAAGGACCCGAGCATCATGGGTTGGGAGGAGTTACAGCCCAGATTTCTATTCTATATTTGAATGACTAGGGGACTTCCCAGATGAACTTTCCTCCAGTGGTGGATAATTTTAGGGATGCATTTCCAGAGGACTTTTTAGGTTTTCCTCCAGAGCAAGAGGTGGACTTTTCTATTGAGCTTGTGCTAGAAGTGGCACCAGTGTCTATTTCTTCTTATAGGATGGCTATACTAGAGTTTCAAGAGCTCAAGAAGCAGTTGGAGGAGTTACAGGCAAAGGGTTTCATCCGACCTAGTACTTCTCCTTGGGGTTTTCCTATCCTGTTTGTGAAGAAGGCAGATGGTACCCTCAGACTTTGTGTGTATTATCAAAAGTTGAACCAGTTGAAGGTCAAAAATCGATATCCCTTGTTGAGTATTGACGATCTCTTTTATCAGTTTCGAGGAGACCAGGTGTTCTATAAGATCTAATTCAGGTCCGGTTATCATCAGTTGCGTGTTAGACCATCTGATATACCTCTTACAGCCTTTTAGAGCAGGTATGGTCTATATGAGTATGTGGTTATGCCGTTCGGTCTCACGAACATGCCTGCAGTTTTCATGGAACTGATGAACTGAGTGTTCCATCCATACTTGGATTCTTTCATGGTAGTCTTCATGGATGATATCTTGGTGTACTCTAACACTCAACATGACCATGCTACCCATATTAATATTGTTTTGAGTACACTAAGAGAGCATCAGTTATATGCTAAGCTCTCTAAATGCCACTTTTGGATGGACCAAATTAACTTCTTGGGTCATGTTATCTCAGATACAGGAGTATCAGTAGATCTAGAGAAAGTGAGTGCAATATTTTCCTAGGAGAATCCAAAGAATTTCTTTGAGGTACGAAGTTTTCTAGGGTTGGAAGGTTACTACATACATTTCATATAGGACTTTTTATGCTTACCAGCACCACCGATGGGCCTGACTAAGAAGGGTGTCAAATACTTGTGGTTAGATTCTTGCGAGTTAGCCTTTCAGGAGCTGAAGGGGGGGTTGAATTTAGCACCGATACTTTTTTTTCCAAAGACGATCAAGAGATATATTGTTTACTGTGATGCATCAGGTATTGGGCTGGGAGTAGTGCTTATGCAGGGAGAAGGGGTTGTTACATACGAGTCTCTGCATTTGAGGCCACATGAGAGGAACTACCCGAAGCACGATCTTGAGCTGGCTGTAGTTGTTCACACTTTACACTGCTAGAGACATTATTTTCTGGGAGGGAATTTTGTGGTTTTCACCAACCACAAGAGTCTCAAGTATATCTTCACTCAGCATGACCTGAATTTGAGACAACGAAGGTGGGTTGAGTGCCTTCATTCTTTTGATTTTGAGCTTTCCTACACGCCTGGGAAGGGTAACGTAGTGAATTATGTATTGAGTAGGAGGACTCAGGTACAAGCAGTTCAGAAGGCCAGTAGTGATTGGCAGCTTATGGCCCTGTTCTCTAAAATTCATTTGGAGGTGCATGATAGATAAGGGCAGACATTTCTATCTTCTATAGTTGTTACCTATACTCTTCTTGATTGAGTTCGAATGAGGTATCTATCAGATTCAAAAGGCCTAGTCCTACGAGAGAGTGTTTCAGGAGAGGACCCCATTCCTAGATGGACAATAGTCAGGGATGAGATATTTCATTTTCATGGACTCGTGTGGGTGCCAGCAGACATACACGAGGAGATGATGCAAGAATTTCATTCCTCAGTTTGGTCAGTTCATCATAGTGTTCCCAAGATGTATCGAGATCTACACCATCAGTATTGGTGGCCATGTATGAAGAGAGACGTTTCTGGTTTTGTCATTAGGTGGTCCACCTGTCAACAGGTGAAGGTGGAGCATCAGCAACCAGCATGGATTTTGCAGTAGTTACCCATTCCCGGGTGGAAATGGAATGTTGTCGCGATGGATTTCATGATAGGTTTTCCAAGGTCGCCTCGAGGGAATAATTTAGTTTGGTTTGTCATTGATAGACTCACGAAGGTTGCTCAATTCTTTCCAATCAAGGAGACCTTCAGTGTTGATGAGCTGGGAAGGTTGTACATCCGAGAGATTTTACATCTACATAGGGTTTCACACTCCATTGTTTCAGAAAAGGACACACGTTTTAATTCTCGGGTCTAGAAGGGACTTTATAGGGATTTGGGTACACAGGTACTTCTGAGTACAACTTACCATCCCTAGAAAAATGGCCAGTCTGAGCGTATGATTCAGGTGCTTGAAAATATGCTTTGAGCATGCATCCTGGATTTTAGTGGTTCTTGGGAGAAGCAGATACCTCTTGTGGAGTTTTCCTACAATAATAGTTTTCAAGAAACTATTCAGATGACACCTTTTGAGGCTTTGTACAGTAGTCCATGCTGATCACCCTTATATTGGTAGGAGGAAAGAGAGACAACTATGCTGGGACCTCATCTTGTCCAGGAGACCACATAGCAGATAGAGTTGATTCGGAAGAGGATGAATACTACACAGTCATGATAGAAGTCTTATGTTGATCAACGAGGATGACCTCTATAGTTCGAGGTCAGAGATTAGGTTTTTCTATGTGTCACACCGAGGTTGGGAAAAAGGAGGATTAGGAAATATGTAATCTTTCATCGAGATACATCGGGCCATTTGAGGTGTTGGGGAGAGTCGGGCTGGTTGCCTATCAGCTGTAGTTACTTTAGAGGTGTCAGGCTATGCATGATATCTTCCACATTTCTTAGCTCTAACGTTACTTCTCAGAACCATCTCATGTTCTCCAACCCAAGGAGGTTGAGCTCAAGGTGGACGCCTTGTTCGAGGAGCATCTTATCCAGATTGTTGATCAAAATGAGAAGGTTCTACATGGATGGTATGTTCCTTTGGTACGAGTGATATGGAAGCACAGGCGAGTACAAGATGAAACCTGAGAGAGGGAGGTCGATGTACAATCGCAGTGGCTGTAACAGTTTGAGGATTAATCTTCTACGCCACCTTGCTAGGGAAATTTGGGGATGAATTTTTTTAAGGGGGGAAGTTTGTAAGAACTCAAATATTCTTTTAAGGTATGTTTTTATTTTCTGGTTGTTTTTTTGGAAATTTCAGTAGTACACGCCATGTACTTTAAGTACACACCATGTACCCAGTTATCGCGGGTGACCATGTACTGGTCGTGTAACGGCTGAGTACATGGTCGTGTGTGGTGACCTGGAGACCGCCTAAAGCAGAGGCTGGAAAAGGAAAGTACACACTATGTACTTTTAAAATAAACTCCATGTACTTCCTTTTTTTTCATTAAATGGACCAGAGTCGCGTCTAATTGACATAACCCTTTTCTCTTCGTCCACCTCATCCAGGAGAGACCATACTACCACAGATATTCTCTGAGTCCCCGACTCTCCATCTATTCTCTTAATCGACCGCCGTCAATTGCGTTGGAATCACCATTGTGAGTTATTCCTTCTTCTAGAACTTCATCTACTGATTTCTCCTCTCTCACAAGTTATCCTCAGTTTAATATTTTAAGATTTTTTACAGATCTACAATGTTCTAGGTCAATTCAAGGCCTAAGTTTCACGTTTATCGATCTCATGATGACGAGGTAGGTGGTTTGTTCCTTTCCATAGTTAGTCTTTGAATTTTATATAAAAAAGTTCCCAATACCCAAGAACAGGGTATTGTGTGTTTATGGTTTTAGCCCTTTCATTACCTGATATGCATTTTTTGTTTGGATAGAGGTTAATTGTTGTGAATAGAGTTAACTTTTCCATGCTATGGATGTTTTTCCCATGTTTTCTTGTTTTTTACCGTTTGGTCTAGCTTTTCCTATTAGGCTACTGCTTTGATTCCCATGACTAGTATTGTTAGGATGGAGTGATTATTATCTGAGATGCTATGATATTTTGTAGATTGTTTAGACAAGTAGTTCTTGAGTTTTACTTTGGTTGCCACATATCGTTTGTGCACAACTGACTTACACAGGGTTGTGAGAACCTAGTGTAGTAGACCATAGGGAGAATGGACATTGAGGGCTTCTCCAGAGTGTATCTTTACTGTTACGCTATGAGACCATAGTGGGGATGGACTTTGTGCTCCCTTAGAGTGTATGTGGTTTTCTCGATATGGGACACAAGGGAAATTGGACGTTGAGTGCTTCCTCAGAGTGCCTATTAGTTACCTATATGAGACCACAAGGGGATTTGATAGTGAGTGCTTCCTCAGAGTGTCTTTGTTAAAGCTGAACCAGAGGGGTTAGACTATGTGTACTTTCCAGAGGGTTGCTTGTGTTTGTTTGGTTGAGCCATAGGGGTTAGGCTATGAGTACTTCCCAGAGGTTTACCTACTTTTGATTAGCTACTTACCTGATATATGAAAATGAATGCAATTGAATTTGTAGGATTGTTATTATGTGTACTACCTTACTTACTGCTTCATTTTGTTTATTGTCTTCCATATATATTCAATGACTATTAAGAACAGATCTTTGGGTGGTTGCATACTAGAATTGGTCTCACACCCTATTTAGGTCATACTTTTGGGACTAAATAGATTATATTACTGCAGGTATAGATAAGGTCAAGGGCCCTTCTACTTCAGGTACATGATTGTTATGGAGCTAGGGAGCATGGGACCAATATAAGGCTTGTGATGATGTGGAGCTGTTTACTACTTTTCTTTTGTACTTTGGTTTGGTACTATATTCCAGCATTGTGATTTGTTTGGCTACTTTCCTAGAAATATGTATCATACATTATTTAGATATGTAATCTCCAACTGTTTATTATTTCCAATGTTTACTTTTGGTATGGTATTATTATTGCTTCCACTATTGCTATCTGTTTTACTTCCACTGTGTTACTCTACCATTGAGGGAATATTTTCCCCAATATCACACCCAAGGCCCTTGCTACTAGTCAGCAGCCTCTGGCATTTGGGGAAATGCGCTTGAGGCCATGTGACCAACCGGGTACGAGGCACCTCTGTGCGGCTTCGAGAACTAGGACGTTACATCTGTAAAAATCATTGAATTAGTATATCCCTTTATAGTCCATGATGATGAGGAATGTTAGGTAAACCCCTCGGGTGATTCTAAGTAACGTTATATATGTAATGATAGAAGATGCATGAACCTCTGGAACACTCATGATTTCACTTCAAGTCATGTTTTCCATGATACTGAGACAAGGTAGAAGGTTTTTCATAGAGCTCAGCAAGCATGCCCCCCCAAGCCTGCTCCATTGGATACACCACCAGATCATACCATTATAAATGGACAAAAAGATCAGACATGACTGTACAATGATCGACCATGTCTAGATAGAGCTAAACCTCAGCTTGTTGAAAATCATCCAATAATGGTTTTGGGTGAGTTATCTAGTCAGCGGTAGGATATATGTAGCACCATCTAGAACCCAATGGTATATTCAGCATAACTCGTTGTGCCTCCTTCCAAAGAATTTTCTCCTAAGAGAAGAAATGTGTGTTTGTCATAAAAGTATGATGTGTTAAACCACCTCACTAGAATACCTACAAGTCTCTTGATCCCATATACCCTCTTCTTTTCAAAAGAAATGTGTGATACCTCATAGAAACCTTGTATATCCACCTTCAGTTTGAAGTATAATTAGTAGTTTTAAATAAAAACTATGCAGAGGAGGTTGAGCAAGAGGAATTATAATCCATACTCACATTCTTCAGAGAAGATGAATCCTCCCTCGTGAATGGTCACATTTGAACATTGTATATCATAGGACATTTCAATGGTGTGGAGATCTACCATTGGATGGTGGAAAATAGTCTGATATTAATCTCATCCTGACCTGGATGCTCTGCAAGCTGGGGTTGACTAAAGAAGATCTAGATCCCTCCAATATGAAGATTCAGGGCTATGACAGAATGGAGTAGAGATTGTATGGTAGGATTATTTGAAAACCTAGTTTTTTTGGATTGATATCAAGTGTCTAATTCATGGTAGTCTTATAAGATACAACCTTTAATGTGCTTATGAGAATTCAATGGCTTCATATACATGAGGTAGCCACTTCCTTGTAACACTAGTGCCTCAAGTACTCCCTCGATGGTTGGGTAAGGGTAATCTAATGTGAAGTGTCTCCCTTTTACTCCTATGAAACCCACTATTGGGATTTTGACTATTACAAGAGGGAGGGAAATAATGTTCAGACTAATGAGGTTGAGCATGCAACCACTGTAGCCAGTCCATGGGAAGACCTACATGTCACTTTCATTGTCCTAATTCATCGATTGGAGTCCACGACCCCATACATGGGGTTTTTATCATCTTTTCCAAAATAAAAGGACATCTCATACCTAAATTGAAGGAACATTCTAATATTACCTCATACTAGTACAAAAGATAGGTTCAGGTTATACAAGAATCCCCCAACCCTGTGAAGTACCTAGAGGTTCTCCCTATGAACACAATTCCATGACACCCTTGCCTATTCTATATAGAAGGGTTCAATCACCATAAGAAGACTCACTTCCATTTCTTTGATATCAATCATGGTCCTCGCAGTTGAAGGCCTCATGGAATTGGATCGAAAATGATTTTCACCATGGATTCTTCAAAGCAGTATTCACCCAGAGGAGATTCTATTTCCACCCAAAAAACACCATTGTTCCCCTTCAGTCGTCTAGCATGGATGAACTTACTCCCAATGAATCTACTACCTCATAAAAAGAAGGTTATTTGGAATAAGCTCTCCCATATTTTAAGAGGTAATCTCCACCACCATTGATGAGTTGATTCAGGTGAACCTCAGTACTGAGGAAGATCTGAGGCTGATGCTAATCATTGAAACTATTCCCCTAGAGGAGTAGCAACAGTATGTGTCTTTCCAAAAGAAACATCACAATGTATTTTCTAAGAGTTATGATGAGATGATAGTTCTATAACCAGAAGTTATTTTCCACCATCTTGGTGTCCTAGGAGGTCATCATGAGTTCAAGCACCCTCCCAATAAAATGAATCCCTCTAATGGTTCCATGGTAGAGGATGAGTTTGATAAATATATCAAATCAAACTTCATCAGGGAAGTCTAGTACCTTAAGTGTGTATCCAACATCATGTCGGTATAAAATAAGAATGGTCATATCATATTCTGTATCGACTTTTGAGATCTCAACTATCATTTCCCAAAGGATGATTTTCCCCTTCCAGTGATAGAATTATTGATCGATGTTATGTACTGGTGATGGTATATATTATTTATGGATAGATATTCTAGGTACAACATATTCGAGAAGTCCCATGGGGTGTCTACCACCTTCAAGGCACCATATGGGACCTTTTACTACTAGGTGATGCCCTTCAACCTAAATAATGTAGGAGCCCCTTATCAGTGGTTCATGCATTTCACATTCAAACCGATCCTTGAAATACTAGTGTAATTCTATGTGGATGACTTGATGGTAAAATACCACTAGTTTCAGGACAAAAAAGACCATGAGAAGGTGTTCGGTTTCTTCCACTCCTAACATATGAAGATGAACCCCTTAAAGTGTGAATTTGGATTTACCTCTCAAAATTTTATTGGCTTTATCATTAGATATTGAGGTATTGATATTGACTTAAATAAGATCAAGGACATCATCCAGATGCTTCCCTCGATCAACCTTCAGGAGCTACGAGGCCTCTAAGGACCTTTAGTCTACATATGCAGATTTATTGTAAACCTGGCCAAAAAGTGGAATCCCTTTTATAGGATCATGAAGAATGGAACTATATACCAGTGGGATAAAGAGTTCCAAAATTACTTTGAGGATATCAGGAAATATCTGCTACAACCTCCGATCTCAATGCCACCCATCTCAGGAATGCCTCTTGTCCTCTATGTGACTACCCTATAATGGTACCCTGGTTACCTTCTCACCCATAAGAACAATGAGGGTAAATAGAATGGTTTATACTATCTCATTCACATTCTCATTTACAAGGAGATAATATATTCCACTATCAATAAGAGTTTCCCTGTGTTGGTTTTCATAGTGAAAAAATTGTGACATTATTTACAGCATCATGCGATACAGCTGGTGTCCCGATTAGACACGCTAAAGTATATATTAAATATCCCCATGCTATCATGAGGAATAGAATGTTGGGGAGGGATCCTTCTATAGTTTGACATCAGGATCATTCCAAATAAAGTCATCAAAGGTCATATGTTAGCAGACTTACTGTCCACCCATCCGGCCCCTAAAGAATTTCCCCTAGTCATTGACTTCCCAGAAGATTCCATCCTCTAAGTGGAACAATATTTCCCATGATGGAAGATTCATTTTTATGGTGCCTCCAAGATCCCAATCAAAAGAAGGATCAACAATACTATGCTCAAAAGAGTGGACCTAGGAACCCTCTTCATCACCCCTACACAAGTTGTCCTACCATAATATTTCTTGTTGTCAAAAGGTTACACCAAAAATGATGCAGAGTATTAGGCTCTCATCACTGGTCTTGATTTGTACATCAAGATTGATTTATCCCATCTAAAAGTGAAGATAATGGTGACTACATCAACATAAATCCATAGTTAATTCCCCTTCCAGAGTGCACACACAAGTTTATGGCCAAATTACCTTCTCATCCAAAAGTGACTAATGTAACTTGGTCGAAGAATGGTCAAGATAAATCCCTAGATACTTTAGACGCATATCCCACAAAACTTGACTAGGATGAAATATTCATTCATGTGGAACATATAAAATTCATCACTCCCATCATTCCTGATGATGATGATAGGAAGAATGTAAACTAGATGGCTATCAGTGCTTCTACATCAAAACCTTTGGGACCCTTATAGAAGAATACCCCTATAATTGGATAACTCATTTCTTTTAGTAACTCCAACATGGTATCATACCTCCATACCAAGCCAACCGTGAGCTATTCTAATGGAACATAATGCAGTTTACCCTCCAGATATGGCCTAACCTTGAACCAACTTTCTATAGACAAAGGTTTGATTAAATTATCCTTAGTTGCATCCATGGAGAAGATATTATTCAAGTTATATAGTAAGTTCATGTTGGGTACTATGGTGGTCATCAAGTAGGATGAATCTCTCCAGCTATATTCAAAGGATGCTCTACTTTTAGGCCACCATGGTCCATGACTACATCGAGTATTCCCAAAGGAATCATGCGTGTTGGATCTATGCCAACTTTGTATATCAACCATCATAGCTCCTCCATATCACCAAGTATTATTAGCCCTTTTCTGTATTGGGAATTGATATTTTGGGACCATACCTGCTAGTGAGATCTTTCCAATGCAGGTTCATTCTGACCACAATGGATTTATTCTCCAAGTGGGTAGAAGCAATTCCCCTGAGGGAAGTTAAGTCCTAGTCTATGATCAAATTTCTGAGCTCCGGAATCATCCTTCAATTTGGATTTCCTCACGTCATTCTCACTAAAAACCACACTAAATTATGGGATGTAGATTTGAAGAGATTTTATGCCAAGTAGGACATCTGTTCAAACCATACTTCTCACTACCATTCACAGAAAAATGGACAGATCAAGGAATTAAAAAACCCCTCTATAAAATTACATAAAAGATGGTGGGATAGAACAAGAAGGGTTTTCTAGACACGCTCCACATTTTCCTCTAGGCCTATCAGAAAACAACTCTTAATTCCACCCCAGTAGCCCCATATTCTTTGGTGTATGGAATAGAGGTAGTCCTTCCCCTCAAGGTTTAGTTTTCATCACTCTGAACTGGTATCCATGACCAGAAGACACTAAAAAAATAGAAAAACTCCATCTTTCTGATCTATAATCCCTCAAAGAGAATAGACTCTGGGACTTGCACAATTTATAGAGTCACTAGAATTGGATACTAAGACAGTTCAATAAGAAGATTCTCCTTTACTCCTTCCTCTATGGAGACATGGTACTGGATCTCATAACACTAATAATACCTAGAAAAAATCCTACATAGTTGGATAGCAAGTTATAAGGGCCTTACATCATTCAAAATGTCTATTCTAATGGATCATATTCTTTAATCACCATGGATGGAGAGTATATCAATCCCCCACCAACGCTATGTTCCTCAAGCAGTACTTCGCTTGAAGGGGAGAAGTAGGTCCAACTCCATGACCTTAAACTAAAAATTAGATTCTAAGTATCATGAATTTAAACTATATGTGGGAACTCTATGGAATGTGTTATATGGTGTTGGTCATCCTTAGTACTCTATTCACATCATTTTTGACACTCCTCCATGCTACACATGACTATTTGAGGTGCGCCTTTCAATGGTCCAAACTCAATGACCTTAAACTAAGAGCCAACATCCTAGACACATGATGATAAACTGTGAACCATGTACGAACTCCACAACCATAAACTTGGATCCTTGATTCAAAGCATCATGAATTTAAACTATATGAAAATACTATCAGGAATATGTGGTGTAGAATTGGGCCTCCATGGACCTCCATTCACACCACTTTTGTCACTCCTAAATGCTAAATATATAAACTTAATACCCCCCCCCCCTCTAGGGGTGTTTTGTGTGGCATCAGGTGTCCATTTAGGCCCCTTCATTCATGATAGGTTGTTCCATTTATGCCACATGTTTCCCTTTTAGTCAATGTACTCACCCCACTAGTATGAAATCTATGACTTTAAACTAATATCCATGTTGGTACAAACTCTATGACTTGAAACTATGATACCTCTATCCAATCATCATAACTTTAAAATGTATTCATTCTCCTTAGGAATGTGTGGTGTAGTAATGGGCCTCCTTATTCCTCATTCATGTTAGTTTTTTAACTCCACCACACTACACAAATCTGTTTGAACCACCCACCCATCATCCAAATTTTAAAACCTTAAACTAATAGTCATCCTATGGTCCATGAAGCAGGACCTTAAAATGTTTGAAAAAGGTCCAATCATTATAACCTTAAACTATTTTTATCCCCTACCATCTGAATTTTATGACTTTAAACTGAAAATCCTGAATTCCTCAACACATAATGTTAAATTGTGACACCAATCTTTACAAAATCAGGATGCCTCCTAATAAGAGTTTTTCTTTACCTCATCTCAAATCGGTATGCCTCGTATGATAAGTATGGGATGGACAATAGATCTCACTACATTACCCAAACATGGGTTTCTCTATAGTAACCATGAGATGCCTCAAATTCCCCTCTCTAGAGAGGATCACCCCTACTGGTGTTGGACTTCTACCAAGTCATGTTTTCAATACTACATGTAGTTTGATTCCCATCCTTATGGGATATGTAGTGAGACCCGAAATTCTCATCATTAGGACCATCCACAAATTTATCAACCCTTTGGAATATTGGACATGGTACAAAAATTGTGACCTTAAACTATTTTTTTTTTGTCCCCTAGAATTTGTATGGTATGTTGGGCCTCCTTGGCCCTCCATTCACACTAGATTTTACCTTTATTTTCCACATATATTCCCATAGGAAAAAAATAACCTACACTACCCATGAATCATGACTTTAAATTGATTTCCCATGGTCAAATCCATATGACATTAAACTATGTGAAATGTACCAATCAAATGAAATTAAACTATGAGATACTTCTTGATCACATGATGTTAAAATATGTAATGCACCATCTTCGTCGTATGATGTAAAACTACGTGTCTATAATTCTCATTTCACAATATAAAGATGCAAGGAATTATAGGACCTCTCCTAAGAGGTACTATCCTCTGGTGTCAAAAATCTTTTACATCATTCATATTAATTTATTGTCCCTATGCATCCTAGACAATTCTCCCCTAGAAGACAAGGTCAAATTTGTTTAGACAGATATGCCTACACCAATTTTCTCTAAGCCATAGTGGTGTAATTATTGGAATATTAGAATCCATTCCAACACTCCATCACTTAATCCCCATTCTTTTCATGACACCTATTGGGATCCTCATCCTTCTCCATGTCTAAAGGGATGCCCTAATGGCATGGTTTCTATCCAAGGCCCACCTACCATCTTAGGCCAATATTCCAAAGGAATTTAGACAAAATTATGAGACAGGTTAGGTGTTTTGAATATGTTCATTGATAGAACCTCATTTTTTTTAATTATTAGATAAATAATGTGGGTGTTATATTTCAAACACATTAAACTATTATCCTATATATTCATGTCACCCCCTTTTACATATTTTGGGTATTGTTATTAACATTCTTTATTCCCATTTGTTTGGGTAGAATTTAACACCTTTTAAATTGTAACATTCATGTATTGGGGTGTGTTAGAAAATAAATTCATATATTTAGTGAGACTTTTTATCCATCCATATCCCCTCTTAGTCCAAACACTCTTGGTGTCCAGTTGAAAAATGAATACCCTGAGTGTTCGATGTTTATTTGTCACACTCATACAGATGGGAAATCGAATGGTCTTCCCTTATTTCTCACACTAAGCATGAATCATGTGATCTTAGGGATTGATCATTCATTTTTTTATAAATTTCATTGAGATGAAATAAAAAAAGAGAAAAAAAGTAAGTATGTCCATTCATGCAAGAAAGTTTAAACAAGAAAAGTATGGAATTTGGTGAGGGTCATCCATATGTTGGAGCCTCTCTTGAGTCTTTGAAAATTTTCCCTATTTCTATGCTCCAACAATAGAATGCTTCAGCTCCTCCAACCTCTGTGATGTGGTGTCCAAGGCATACTACCACCTCACAATATTGGATTCCTCCTCATCAACCACATGATAGATCTCATCAACCCTAATCTACACCTGGTCCAATTCATTATGAAGCCTGGCTATATTAGATATATCCTACCTAATTTGACTCATGAACTTTTCTAGATGAGAACTCAATTGGATAACAACCATCAATTGAGTGTCAAGGAAGGTATCACACTCATTAATTTTCTCCTCCAGATGTTGGATTTCTTGGTTGACTCTTGGAGATTATGAATACTGTCAGACCTATGTTGGCACTAAGAAATATCTAAATGTTGGCTCCCTTCACACACATAATCAACAAAAAAATCATGGGCCTATGTGTGGAGATTGCGAGTATCCACCCCTCCAGTGCTTAGGTTACATAGCCAGTGGTGGAGGGACCCCATTTGAGTCACCATGTATGGTTCCTGGGTTTGGGTGATGAAACTATGTATGTTCCTTCATGCCCTATGCCAAACTATGAAATTTTCTTCAACAACCTCAGGCCTAGAGTCTTCTTTCTCTTTAAGAGTTGCATGATCATACTCAGGTAATGCTATAAGAATAGAGGAAATAGTTCCTCCTATAGAATTATCTCACATGGGATAGGCTCCAGATCATGAGGTTAGTCATCCTATCTCAACTCTTCCTCTACATATTTTCCTCCTCTAGACTTGAGCTCTACCCTGCAAGTGGTTTCAATCACATCCACAATATATTGTTCAAATGGGACTAATTTATAATTACTATGAATGAGCATATCCTCAGGGACTGACACAATTATTAGATAAGTGACCCCAGATGTTCTGGCCTAAGCCATTTGTAGGGAATTCAAAATTTCAAGCACTAATTATAATAGGACCACATTAGTAAATTCAATAAAAAATTGGTCAGTTGAACATATGTGAGAGAAAAAAACATACCAAGGGTGAGAATCATAATATTGAGTCCCTAATTTTTTGTTGGGAACTCCAACACAAGAGACCCCTCAACTCCAGTCAGTACTTCAACAGCCAGCATCGGATCCTCATGCATGGATAAAGTGGGGGCTATATAAAATAGAAAATACATTGATGCAAAGACTCCACAAAAATATGATAAATTTAAAGCGAATTGGAATGTAATTTTAACATGGGGAAGAGGGATTTCAATGATGATCCCGCTTGGGAATTAAACTTTCTCATTAGTGGGATTCACCATTAGAATTTCAGGGTGCAGTCCCGCATAGGTAATAGGGAGGACCCAAGGATCCGAGGTCACCACCCAGACCTCCCTGACTAGCCCGCCAGCTACATATTCTTTGGATACAGGCCCTGATGTGTGCTCTTTAACACCCAGTGGTGCACCTTCACCCCCTCTAGTAGTGGCCCCTTTTCCATCTCCAAGATTCTCCTGTATAAAATAAGTTTTAATTAGATCATATGGATAATGAAATTGAAGGATCAAGATAGCAAGGTAAGTTAAGGATGACATCAAGAAACTAGAACAAGGCTTATTTAGAGGTAATGATTTCACTTATTTCCCATGGACTTCCTTGATGAGTGGCTGATACCTAGGATTCTTCATCGTTGGAGTCAAGCTCTTTCTCATCGGTTAATTCATCCTCATATGAATCATCGATAGGTGTTGTCTCCTCCATCCCTGGCTCATCACCTAGAATTACCCACATCGAGGCGGATGGAGGTTCATATTCCCCATGATGTCATGTGTATGCATCCATGGACATCAAATATAGGTTTATTTGATACAATTTAACCCTATATATGATTAAAATGGGATTGAACTTTGTAAACTTGATTCCATATTAGGTAATCTCTCACCATAGGTCCATCGTTGACTTTGACATTCACATTGTCCTCTAAGATTCCCAGAGAGAGGGGAAGGAAACATTAGGTATTGGATGTAGCAAGTATTTTAGATTCTTATGAGGAGCCTTTTTAGCTTGGCTCATCTCAACTTGGGATCCCCTTAATTTACCTCAAGTTCATTTTCAAGACCTCTCTCCTCCTCTAGTGGGTGAGGGTGAAACAAAAACTTAAATCATTCCCACTATAGATCCAACTCTAGTTGAACTAGATTCCTAGATTTCTCTTTGAAGGGTATCCTTCCAACCACCTTGTTTCTCTAGCACCACACTCTCTAGTTCGATCAACTAAATTATTTTATGAATAATTTCCTCTTGATATGCTTCCACCAAGTTACTAGTGTACCCCATGAACAAGTAAGTGTAAAAATTGGTTGGAGGTAACAAAATGGTCTCCCTTGATCCCGCAAGTATCAAAATCTACCAAATATGATGAAGGATATAGGGATTCTACTCCTCATAGACCCACATATAGAATCTCTTTATCTACCATTGAAGACACTAAAACTTTCTAGAAAACTAGAATGGTGTGCACTATTCACTGTACACATAGTTGTTAATCCTTTTTATCAGAACTCCTCTCTTGAAGATCTATTGGTACTCCTTTTATTTCTATCTTCCCAATAGGTTGTCCACTATCAAAAAACTATTTTTGAGAATGGATGGAAGTTGAAATTTATGTGGTTTACAATCCAAATTGTAACCACAGACTCATCGAGCATCACTGGCTGGACCCTGACAATATTCATTAAAGATGGTCACATACCATCATTTGGAGGGACGATGGAATTCAAGAATTCAAAATCCCAAAGTGTGCCAGGATCCAGCCATGTAAGAACTAGAATTGCCTATAGATCATCCTTGGAATACTTCCACTCACCACATGGAATAGTAGACTATAGAGTTGGGACAACATGGGTACCCCTAGGCTGACTATATTTCCGGCTACCAAAACTGTCGCCATCACTAGTATGCCCAGGCATAGGGCCATATGCATGTCTCTGACCGAAAGCATCTAATCTATATGGAATCTAGCAAGAAATGCGGTATAGCGAACTAGTAGCTCCCAAACTTCCACCTTGTTTTACCCCCATTGCTCAAAAATCCCTTCTTTTAGGATCAAATAGTATGATCCTAGCCTCCTCTTTTGTAGTGCTATCATGAACTATATTCCCATCCCTGGCATCCTCACAGTCAGATTCTCCTTCAAAAACATGTCAAACCATTCCTTTAACATGATGTCTCAATGAAAAATGGGATCATGACCTAAATTATTCTCCATCACCTCCAGAAGATGTTATTATGGGGGATAAGTATGCTGACTATTGTCCCAAGTGTTCTCCGATAGGAGGAACTCATCAAAATATAATCCTTCCTGTGGGATTTATCTAATACAATGAACTTCCCAAAAACTGATTCTCACTTCCCCATGATGATGAAGGATGGTATTTGTATCTAGGGACCACCGACAGAGGAGCTCTAGAACCCGCTCCTACTAACTGTAGAAGTGGAACTGTGATGTCCACACCACCTCATACAGTCTGACATGGCACAACTATTCCCCACGCAAAGAAATTGTATAATACCCAGTACATCAAGGACCATTAACTGGTGATTTTTTTCCCAGATATAGAATCCCATTCCTTTTTCCATCCTAATCTATTATTCTACATGATGCATTGAAAAGTACCGGCATGGTGGGAAGGAAATTCTTCAGCCTCTAGGTCTTTCCCTATAAATATCCCAGTCCACCCATTCATCATATGGATAGCCATAGCCCCATGCTCCCTAGAAGGTTGTCCATGAATTGAGATATTCCAGTGATTGATCCCATCCTCATGTGTGAACCATGATCATGACATGTTAGCTTCTAGGCCTAGGGTATTCACCTCATTCATCCATCCAAATTTCCATAGAATAAGGTAGGTGCTCAGTGGATTGTTCTTATGTGTCTCCGTCAGCATGCTCGTGAGCATATGATTATCTAAAACTATCCTCCTAGCTTGAGTGATTTGAGTATTTCCCACCATTTTTACTATATAGGAATTTCTAGAATATTTGATTTCAACTGGATTCTGTTGGTGGTCTATTTAAAATGGAATATGAAAATTCTAACAGAGGTGAAAAAAATAAGAAGGGTTATGTGCACAAAATTAAATATGGAAGGAAAGTTCAATTAAGTGCACACAAAACCAACATTTTTGGCATGTAAGAAGTTACATGAAAATAGGTTTGCATGAAAAATGTGTTCAAGGCTTAGATGATCTGTGAAAAAGGTAGATTTACTCGCACAAGAGAAAGGGAATATCACACACAACGTATAGGTGTTGTATAGAGGTATACTCCACATATTTATATGCATTGACCAACACCTTGCGCGTGCGCGTAAGACACTTGCATGACCAGTAGCCAAAGTTGCATGAACCCAGGAGAATGGACCACTCTCTTAGGTGATTCCACTAAAACCTAGCCTTCTGTTCCCCATTCATCTTAGATTCCTAGGAGTAATTTATTTTCATTGAAATATCATATTGTAATGACCCAATCTTTTATGAATAAAAGTCCCTTTCTTGTAATGACTTATAGATATAGAAAAAACATGCACTCTTTTTTTTATTGGGTTTAAATGACCATTAAGTATCATTACCATTGATAATATAGTTGTTGAACAGTGATAACATTACTGATATAAATATAAGGTTTTTTAAAAAAATTCGACATAGACAAAGGAGAGGATGGCCTCATCCAGTAGACTCAGGCCGTATGAAGCTCATTTTTTCAGAGCTTAAAAAGGAGGTAGCATCACTGGGCTTCACTCCTGACCAAGACCAAGTCAAGATTCAACATGTTAATCTTGAATAGAATCACATATAGGAGAAGTTCAAGTTAAAAGATATTACCACCCAAGCGATGTTATCTGAGCTACCCCAAGAGTCTGTCACCATCGCACACCTTACTCTTAGGTCTTATGCGAGAGTTATAAGGGTTTATGTAATAAGGTATTAGTTACGTATTGTGTAATCCATTTTTATAAATAAAAGTCTTATTCCATCAATTCCCTTAAAATAATAGTCTTTCTTAAAAAATGATGAATTTAGTAAATTGATTTTTCAGGTAAAAATGGTACTTTGGAGAAATATATACATTATTATATTAAACTAAGGTTTTTATTAATAATATTATAAAAACAATTATTATAAATGATTATTACATCAGTTTCTTATCTGTAAATGATTAGGTAATCAGTTTGATAAGTGTTATATTTTTATACGACAAAACAGAAAGTGTATATTTTAAGGAATTAATGATTTTTTGAAATAATTAATATTTTAATAAAATATTATTTTCAAATTAATTTTATAAATAATAAATTATTACATAATTTTTACATAGTCAAATGTAATTTTTATTATGGTTTGGAAACTATTTTTGTTAAAACCCGTGAATTTTCAATAAATATCAGTTTTCATTTTAAAAGTAAAAATACACATATTTATAAAATTATTTAGATAAAATGAATATTATTTTTGGAATCAGGATGTCAAAATTATCCAATGGTTACTTTTTCATAATTTTCTCAGATAGTCAAATTTTTTGGTAAAAATTAAATACCGTATAAATAAAATATGTATTTTATGACATCATAATGAACCCAAAATGATGTAATAAATACTATAATGGGTATTATATTCCCAATATATTTTTCCCATTAAAATAATTTTATTTTAGATTTGTTTTACTTATTTTATAAATACTTAGTGAATCCTCCAAAATGTATAATATATTTTATGATTTTAAATTCATTTTCTTGAGAGTGTGGCTCACCTCCACATAAGAAAGGGAAATATTTTAATATTTTTGGCCATTTTACTTATAAAATAATGTTTTCTGATCCTCTTTGTAAAAAAATACGGGAAAAATCATGGGAAGGTTTCTATTTTTGAATATTTAATTATATAGATTTTAAAACCTAAGTTTGTAAAATATTAAAGAATCCCCCTCTCATTTACTATATAAACCCACTTCATCTCCCACTTATCTTAACTATAAATACTTATAGAACGTCCCTACTATTCCCTACCCTCTCTAGAATCCTCCCAAGTTTCCCCAAGCTCTCAATAATCCCCTCATCAAGCTTTTGAAGTCACACACTCAAGTAAGGGATTCCTTTTTTTCTCCTTTTTATCCAAATTTCTTTAGGTTGTTATACCCTTTTATTTTTAATTAAAAATGTTGGGGTATGATTTAAAACCTCCCCCATAATTCCATCCTTATGTTTAAATTATTATATACACCTTTATCTCTCATTAATTCCTTTTGTGTACACCTGTTACCGTGCCAAAATTATGTAAGGGGTTTCTCTCTACTTATTTCCATTCAAGCATTTCTTCTATATTATACATCTAAATTCCATTTTATATATTGTGATATTATTTTACATAATCCCATTACTTTCCATTTCATTTATATTTTATGAGGATCCCTTTTATCTCTCATCAACTATTCTTATGACTTTTTATGTCATGTCGTTAGGCTGTCGAAATTGCACCGCAATTTTCCATGCCAAAATCATCATGTAGTAAATACCATGTTCATTTCTCTATCAAGGGTATTCACCTTTATGCACATATAATTATTTATTATAGACTTTCATGTATGTATTACACATTCCTTTATCATGTAATAAATGACTATGTTGAATTAATTTGTGTTATTTGATCTATGTGGCACACTTAAGCAAGAGATTGAAATGATTATGAAGGGTGTGCCCTGATAGCGCTCTAATGCATTGGATAATGTTTAGTATCATGATACACCATGTGAAATGAGGGTTTACTCATGCTAATTCATGTTCAATGAGGGTTTAATAATGATAATCCATGTGAAATGATACTTGTCTCATGCTAATATCATATTGTTTGTTGTTGCCACATTTCCATGTTATGATAATCTTGTTATATCATACCTTTATGTTCATGGTTCTCTTATACTCCATTGATATTCCTATTGCCTAAAATGTATTATATTATTCATTTTATGCCTTTTTTACTCCCTTAATGGGATTTATTGCTCACCCCTTTCTTATGTAAGTCCTCAGGTTATCCCATGCAGTGTTAAGTATGAAGGAATGAGTTGGTCATGTCAAAGAAGTTTGAAATAAGGATATTGTATTTCAAGTTTTAAGTTGTTATGTAATGTTCTTAATTTCCAAAGACACTATACCACTTGATCCTCAGAGTTGTATTAAGTTCAATTTTATGTAATAAATCATGTTTAAGTGTGTAATAATGAGCAGGGTTGTTATAGTTGGTATCAAAGGATAGGTTTAGTTATTTTTGGGATTAGGGTTATAAAACTCTAGTGAAAACCTTAGGGATAAGACTGCTTATGATAAAATAATTCCTAAATTTTGATGAGTATAGTGTAAGTGGTTTATCAAAAAAAATACATCCCTGCCTACATATGAACAAGTAGAGGTGGCTCTGGCACAGATGTATCTTAAGATAAAACCCGAAAACACTGCTTTGAGCTAGACTCGAAAAGGAACTGGTGCACAACAATGAGCCTTTCTGCACTCTTGGTTCGACACACTCAGGGGATATACTTTGGTATATTCATAAGCGTAGTATAAACCATTATTAAGGGAATAAAAAAAATTCCCCAAGGAATATATGTTGGGAAGTAGATCATGGATAACTTAGATTGAAGCCTATAAATTCATAATTTAATAAATTTAATTTAATTTATAAGTTATCCATTTTTGTCATTAGATTCCCATTTATGTGTTTAATAGTTTAAAATACTTACCCATAACTTTCCTTTTATTCTATCCAATGACTGGTAACAAGATGACTCGGGCTAACAACCGATTTGAAGATCAATGTGATGAATATTCTAATGAGATTCCCAATCCAATGGGAGCGGGAATGGAAAACTTTTTCATGATACTCTCTCAGTTAACTGAAGTTTTGAATAGAAACATTGGTCAAGAGGAATGTCCACCCCCCCCCCCAAGAAATAACAAGCTGAAATCGAGAACTTCATGAGATAAATACCTCTTACATTCAATGGAACATCTGATCCCTTAATCATCAAACAATGGATCAACTCCATTGAGAAGATCTTCCCCATCCATCAATGTTTCGAAAAAGAGAAGGTTATTCTAGATGCTTATCATATAGAGGGTGAAGCTTATCATTGGTGGACATTGATCAAAAATATGAAGCCTGAGGAAGAGATTGAGGTGCTGGAATGGAAGGATTTCCAGAAAATGTTTTTCAACAAATATTTTCCTCACACCCTCCAACTTAAGATGGAAAGGTAATTCCCTTCCCTTAAGAAAAAAGATGACAAATCCATCATAGTGTATGAGGAAAACTTTATAAGTCTTGCATGATACTCCTCTAGATTTGTCATTACCTCTGAATTCAAGGTTGACTTCTTCTTTGGTGGGCTAAAACCAAGCCTACGAAAATCCCTAGAAATCTGTGACTTTGATAACTATGAGGAAATTGTCTGATGTGCCCTCAAAGTCAAAATAGAGATTGGATAATCTTAGGGGTATCATCGGGATAAGAAGTAGAAAGTGGACTTTAATTCTATAGGTCCAATGGATAAATCCAATGGTGATAAGAAATTCTAACACCCCGCTTTCCAAAGGTGTGGAAAGAAGAACCCCGAAAATTTCCTGAAGGGGATGAGGAAATACTTTAGGTGTGGAATAGAAGGGAACCTAGAAAATAGTTGCCAACAAGAAAAACCCGATACTGAAAAAGAGGAGAGGGAAGCTCTGTTAAACCCTCAATGCATTTTTCATTGCTACAACTGCAAATAACCATGTCACTTTGTGAACCAATGCCATAAGCGAAGGGTTTTTTTATGCAACTGACAACCTCCAAGGTAGCAAGGGTGAGATTATTTCATCACTACTGTTTAATTGAATCTCGACAATGAAGTGTTGATAGGTTTGTTAGTTATTCATTCAAGAATAGAGAACATACTTTTTGATTCTAGTTCTACACATTCTTTTATATCCTGAACATTTAGTAGAACAATCCAAACACCACCACAAATCATGGAAGTAGATATGTTAGTGAGAACAGAAAATGGGGAAATTATTACATCCCATGAATATAACTCCTCCCATGTCACAATTTGTGGATTCAACTTCCTAGTGAACCTAGTCATACTCCCTCTGGAAGAATTTGATGCAATTCTTGGCATGGATTTTCTTTCCCTATATAGATCCAATATAAATTTATATGAGAGGGAAATCACTCTCTATGTGGAGAATCAAACCCCGATTCTGTACAAGTGCAATGAGGAGGATGAATATTCTTTAGAAACATCATCTCAAGCATGGATATTACTTCCCTATGAGGAAGTATATCTTTCTCAGATGATTGAGTTTAAGGAAGGAACCATCCTTAAAGACATTCCTATTGTGAGGGAATTCGCTGACGTATTTCCTGAGGAATTTTCTGGTCTTCCTCCTAGAAGATATGTTGAATTATCGATTGATCTTATATCTGGGGCGTTGCCAATATCCAATAATCTATATAGAATGGCTATTGTGGAGCTTGAGGATCTAAAAAAACAACTACAGGAGAATCCAGATAAAGGTTTTATATGCCCAAGTGCTTCACCATGGGGTGCACTAGTCCTCTTCATCAAGAAGAAGGATGGGTCATTGCACCTTTGCATTGATTATCGTGAGCTAAAAAAATCATGATAAATAACAAGTATCATCTACAACAAATTGTTGACTTGTTCGATCAGCTACATAGAGAACAATACTTCTCCAAGGTGGATCTGCAGTCAGGATATTACCAAGTATGGGTGAAGAAGGAGGATTTCCCCAAGACTACTTTTTGTACGATGTATTTGTACTATGAAATCATATTAATGCCTTTCAGACACACTAATGCTCCAAAAATCCTCATGGACTTGATGAATAGAGTCTTTAGAGGTTACCTAGACAAATTTGTGGTAATATTTATAGACAATATTTTAATATACTCTAAAATCAAGGAGGAGCATGAGAAGTATCTAAGCATTGTACTAGTGACCTTGAGAAAGGAGAAGCTCTATGCAAAGTACAACAAGTGTGAGTTCTAGTTGGAGGAAGTATCATTCTTAGGTAATGTCATCACAAGCAATGGGATATCTATGGATCTCTCCAAGACAACTACAATTGAGGGATGGTTGAGGCAAACATCTGTGATGGATATCTGTAGCTTCCTTGGGTTAGCTAGATATTATCACTGATTTGTGAGAAATTTCTCACGATTCAAACACTATTACCAAGCTAACTCTGAAGGGATTCATGTTTTTTTTTTGGAATGATGAACGTGAAGAGAGCTTACAAGAGTTGAAAAGGGGGATTATCACTACACCCGTGCTCCCACTACCCACAAGTGGAGAACTTACTATGGTATTCAGTGATTCTTAAAAGAAGGGACTAAGATATGTGTTGATGAAAATGAAAAATTCATTCCCTATGCTTCAAGGCAATTGAAATTTCATGAGAAGAACTATCCAACACATGATCTAGAGTTGGATACGGTGATATTCGCTTTGAAAATTTGGATACATTACCTATTTGGGGAGAAGTTTGAAATATATACAGATCACAAAATCCTCCAGTATATATTCACTAAGAAAGAGTTGAATATGATCCAACAAAGATGGTTAGATCTGATCAAAGACTATGACTGATCAATCCATTACCACCCTGGGAAAGAGAACAAGGTGGAAGATACTCTAAGTAAAAAGGACCCCGTGATTCTATCATTGATGAGAATTGAAAAGGATCCAATCTTCTTATATTTGATGAAGATGGACATGGGGATCATAAAGAAGGGATAATCATCAATACTTTCACAAATTATTACTCAACTATCTATTTTGGAAAGTTTAAAGGATTCTCAAAAGAATGATGTGGGAATTTAGAAGAAAGTGGAAACTATCAAGAAAGGGAAATCCTTAGATTTCAATGTTAATGAAGAAGGAATTGTGATATTTGAGTCAAGAATATGTGTTCCATCAAATCTAGAGTTAAAGAAAGAAATTTTGGATGATTCACATAGTTTGAATTTCTCCATTCACCCATGAAACACAAAGATGTATCGAGATCTCTGAGAGAATTATTGGTGGGATAACATGAATAACAAGATCGTTTTGTATAAATCAAAGTGCCTGGTATGTCAGAAAGTTAAGGCTGAGAGGAAGAATTCTAGGGGGATGATGCAACCATTACCCATACCAATATAGAAATGGGATAACATCACCATGTAATTTTTCACTAAACTTCTGAAGACATCCAAAGGAAACAATGCTATCTGGGTTGTTGTGTATCATCTTACAAAGACTACACACTTCATTTCAATTCGAAAGGATTTCTCATTGGATCAATTGGAATGCATATACATTATAGAAGTGGTAAGGCTGCATGGAGTACCACTATCGATTGTATCCGATCGAGATTCAAGATTCACCTATAAGTTCTGGAAGAATCTCCAACACGCTCTCAATACTGAGCTAAACTTTAGTATAGCTTATTATCCTCTAACTGATGGCTAATCTGAGAATAATATCCAAACACTTTTGAACATGTTGATAGAATGATCAATGGACTTCAAAGTATTATGGGATCAATATATTCTTTTGGTTGAGTTCTCTTACAATAACAGTTTCCACTCAAGCAACCAAATGGCTCCTTATAAATCCATTTATGGGAAGAGGTGCAGAACACTAGAATGTTGGGATGAAGTTGGGGAGAGAAAACTTCTAGGTCCAGAAATAGTCAAAGAAATGATGGAGAAGGTTAAGACCATCCAGAAGCACATTAAAGATGCTCAGAGTCAATAAAAGAGCTATGCTGACAATCATTGATGAGACATAGAGTTTGATGTTGGAGACATGGTATTCCTCCACATATCACTGTGGAAGAGATTTATGAGATTTAGAAATAAGGGAAATCTTAGTCCAATGTACATCATCCCTTTTGATATCCTTGATCGCATCAGAGCAGTGGCATATCGACTAGAACTCCCACCAAACTAGTCTCAAGTACATAATGTTTTCCATGTATCACTCTTGAGAAAGTACATACCTGACCCATTGCATGTACTCAATCCATAGGTGGTACCATCGGAGAATGATCTCTCCTATGAATAGAATCTGGTAAATATATTAGATCGTAGAGAAAAATTTCTACTAAATAAGATGATTCCTCTCATCAAAGTGTTGTGGTGAAACCATAAGTTTGAAGAAGAAATGTGAGAACCTAAGGAAGTGATGAGGCTAAGTTACCCTCATCTGTTTTAGTGTGGGAAAATGAAATTTCAAGGGTAAAATTTCTTAAGGGGGAATGTTGTAATGACCTGATCATTTATGAATAAAATTACCCTTCTTTTAATGACTTATAGACATAGAAAACACGTGCACTCTTTTTTTATTTCTTTTATTGGGTTTAAATAAACATTAAGTATCATTACTGTTGATAATAGTCATTTAAGTGATCGTATTACTAATATAAATATAAGGTTTTTAAAAAAAATCCTTTCGACATAGACAATGGAGAGGATGGACTCATCCAGTAGACTCGGGACGTATGAAGCTCATTTTTCAGATCTCGTAAAGGAGGTAGAATCACTGTTCTTCACTCTTGACCAATCCAAAGCTGAGATTCAACATGTTAAGCTTCAACAGAATTGCCTATGGGATAATTTCAAGTTAATAGAGATTACTACCTGAGTGATGTTATCCGAGCTTCCCTAAGAGTCTATCATCATCGCACACCTTTCCCTTAGGTCTTATGTGGATGTTATAAGGGTTTATGTAATAAATTATTATTTACGTATGTAATCCATTTTTATAAATAAAAGTCTTATTCCATCAATTCCCTTATAAGAATAGTCTTTCTAAAAAATTATGGATTTGATAAATTGATTTCTCATATAAAAATGGTACTTTTGAGAAATATATACATTATTATAATAAACTAAGGTTTTTATTAATAATATTATAACAACAATTCTTATAAATGATGATTATATCAATTTCTTATCTATAAATGATTAGGTAACCAGTTTGATAAGAGTTATATTTTTATATGATAAAATAAAAAGTGTATATTTTAAAAAATTAATGAATTTTTTAAATAATTATTATTTTAATAAAATATTATTATCAGATTAATTTTATAAATAACAAATGTGTATATAATTTTTATGAAGTCAAATGTAATTTTTATTAAAGTTTAAAAACTCTTTTTGTTAAAACTGGTGAATTTTCAATAAATGTTTGTTTTCATTTTAAAAGTGAAAATTCACATATTTTTAAAATTATTTAGATAAAATGAATATTATTTTTGGAATCAGGATTTCAAAATTATCCAATGGTGAATTTTTCATAATTTTCTAAGACAGTCGAGTTTTTGGGTAAAAATTAAATCCCGTATAAATAAAATATGTGTTCTATGACATCATAATGACCCCAAAATGATGTAATAAATACTATAATGGTTATTCTCAGCCCAATATATGTTTTCCCATTAAAATAATGTGATTTTATTTTTGTTTTACTAATTTTATAAATCCTTAGTGAATCTTCCCAAAAGTATAATATATTTTATGATTTTAAATTTATTTCCTTGAGAGTTTGACTCACCTCCACATAAGAAAGGCAAATGTTTTAATATGTTCGGCCATTTTACTTATAAAATAATTTTTCACACTCCTTTTGGGAGAAAAAAATGGGAAAACCCATGGGAAGGATTGTGGTTTTGAATATTTAATTATATAGATCCCAAAACCTAGGTTTGTGAAATATTAAAGAATTCCCCTCTCGTTTCATATATATACCGACCCAAGATCCCCCTTCTCTTCACTCAAAATACTTTTAGAACGTCCCTAATCTTCCCTAACCTCTCTATAATCCTCCCAAGGTGCCCCAAGCTCTCAATAATCCCCTCTTCAAGCTTTTGAAGTCACACACTCAAGTAAGGGATTCCTTCCTTTCTCTTTTTTATCCAAGTTTCATTAGGTTGTTATACCCTTTTATTTTAAACTAAAAATGTTGGGGTATGATTTTTCACCTCCCCCATACTTCCCTCCTTATGTTTGAATGAATAGATACCCCTTTCTCTCTCTCATTTCATGTATTTGTGATGAAATTACCTTTTCTCTCTCATCAGCCATTTTTATGAATTTTTATGTCACGCTGTTAGGATGCCAAAATTACACCACGATTTTCCATGCCAAAATCATCATGTAGTGAATACCATACCAATTTTGTTATCAAGGTTATTCACCTTTATGCACATATACTTATTGATTATATACTTTCATGTATTTATTCTATATTCCTTTATCGTGGAATAAATTATGATGTTGAATGAATCCATGTTATATGATCTATGTGGCACACTTAAGCATGATATTGAAATGATTATGAAGGGTACTCCCTGATAGTTCTCAAATGCATTGTGTAATGTTTAGTATCATGATAAACCATGTGAAATGAGGGTTTACTCATTCTAATTCAAGTGAAATGAGGGTTTACTCATGCTAATCCGTGTATAATGAGCCTTGGCTCATGGTAATATCATGTTTGTTTTTTCCACATTTCCATGTTATGATAATCATGCTATATCATTCCTTTATGTTCATGTTTCTTTTATGCTCCATTGATATTCACATTGCCTAAAATTTATTATATTCTTCATTTTATGCCTTTTTTACTCCCTTACTAGAATTTATATCTCACCCCTTTCTTATGAATGTCCTCAGGTTATCCCATAAAATGTTAAGTATGAAGGAATGAGTTGGTCATGTCAAAGAAGTTTGAAATAAAGATGTTGTATTTCATGTTTTAAGTTGTTATGTAATGTTCTGAATTTCCCAAGACACTAGACCTATCTATCCTCAAAGTTGTATTAAGTGCGAGTTTCTGTAATAAATCATGTTTAAGTGTGTAATAATGAGCATAGTTGTTATACATATAAATCCTCAAATGTATAGTTTTTGGTAAACCAAGAACACATCACACCCCAAAGCACCATCCTATGACCAATGAGTGCAGTGCATGTCCATTTCTATACAGAATACCTTAATTCCATGCGAAAGGTTCTTACATGCTAAAATAAAGGGAAGTTTTAATTTCTTCCACAAAGGATGAAAACATTTCCAAGGAAACCACACATAAGAGATAATTAATACATTCTAGAAATATTTTTTAAGAACAAAATCTTACTTTTCATTCCAAATGAGACATTAAAGTTGACACCTTGCTTGCTTCATCTCCAATGTTAAAGGAGAAAACTGCATGCAAAGGCCTTCAGTTCCCAAAATTATGCACTCCCACCATCAAACATTTTGGTATCAATAGAGGGTCACCCCCTTATTTAGGGAGGCCCTCCATAATACAAAGTGTCTCTCACTTTTCATGTAAAACTGATAATCTATGATAGCAAGAAACATGGAATCCCCAAGGTAGAGTATATTATACGATAGGCCTACTGTGGGACCAAACTTACCTTAGCCTATAGTTTAGTAACCCTCATTCAAAACCTCTTAATGTAGCCTGGGTGCATGAAAAAGAATCCACTTTCACATAGCCCTAACCTATGAACAACCCAAATCTTGTGTGCACTTACTCTTTAGGATTAATATTATGCTCTTATTCTAGATCCCTTACCTCACACAACTCCTACATGTTACCCACCAAACATTCATGAAACAACTTCTATGTCCCCTACCTGATGTTCTATATGCATTCACATCACCTACTTCTTAGCATGGGTACTCTAACCTTGGTTTATTCTGAGCACAGGGACTCTAACATGGACCTCATGACTAGTCATTCCTCCCATAATTGCACCTTGGTAGTGCTAAAGCCATGACCCACCCAAAGTCACATGATCTATGGTTACATAATCCCTAGGGGTATGGTGTGAGTCTGCCCACATTCAGGATGCATGATGTAAATCTTCCTAGATTCAGGTCCTAGTCATATGATGTTAAACTGCACTGCAACATCCTCAACACATGACCTAAAATTGTAGCCTTACCCTACACATCAGGTGCAAGATTCCCTTTATATGATTGATATGGGATGTCCCCACCTCCTACCAAATGTGACAATCACGTGATTCCCCATGTATTATTTTCATGGGATTCCACCATCTCTACCACCATGGTACATAGACATTATATACTACACATCTAACATTTATAATCCCCACCTCCTTCCCTAAAGAGTAATCCTCTTGTGAAGGGAATCCAACCTAGATAAAGCCCCAATGTTTCCTTTGGGAGGAAAAACTCTTTCTCCTCTTCGACTATCTAGGTCATAACTGGATAGATTATCAGATGTGACTATCTCAGTTTCCAAAATAAAATGGATACATGTGTTAAATCTCACCCTCTTACTTTCCCTTTGGGCTTCAATAGCCATCCACTATCAGACAAAGTGGATCATGTGATCTTTCGGTCTACTAATTCCTCTTGTCTCTCTCACTGACCATCACTCACATGGGATTAGAGGTTAGTATTTATCATAATTGCATGAACCTTTGATGATCAAGTTAATACACAATCTATCCCTTTTAGATTTTTTATCCCTAAGTGCATATGTATCACAACTATATCCAATTTCTAGTATCAAGTTATGGATGAATTCCATAGAAAAAACATAAAATATATATTTCACCAAATATTGGATATGTTATCTTATACATAGTCTTATATTTAGGGTTTTCAACAAATTTCTATAATCTTAATATTTCAAGATAAATAAACCCTACTATGACACCAAATGAGGTGACCCAATCATTTTATACATAAATTATACATCATTTTAGATGAATATTCAATGCATCTCATAAAAAAGAACACCCCATAACTGTAAAGGTTTAGTGTATTTTGAGACTTGATACATAATCATCTTATATCAAGAAATATCTTTAACATCTCCCACAAAGTTCTTCTCATATAGTATACTTATTATATATAACCTATAAAAAAATTTATTATATCCTAGGAAAGGAAATATATAAAAGTGTGATCGAAGATGTTTAGTATGGGTAAACATAGGTGATATCAATCAGTGATCATAACTGGGTATAATATAAGAATAAGGGTGTGATAACATGATCATAACTTACAAAATTCATACCTAGTTATTAAAATTTATTTAATAATGAACCATGGCATAAGTATTTATCATAAAAAATTACATAATTCATAACAGTGTAGAATCAGCAGTAATAAAACATGATCCATGATATTATTTCATAAGAATAAGTCATAGGTTTTTTTCAAACACATGAAAATAGAAAAGAGTTTCCTTAGTCTGGTCTCACTTCCAAGGTTGTCATAGTGGATTGGGTTCACTCCCAATTAAATCGTTTTCTTATTCAAAGATCACTCAAAAGACTATCACAGTGGATAGATTCCCTTAATAAAATGGTTTCACATCCCATTTTAGTCCTTATTACCTCATGAGATATTATTCTTTACCCAATGAATTAGAGGAATATATAATCCTGGTCCCACCCATTACATAATGAAAAATTTATATATGTGTTTACCACAAGATCATAAAACACACATCATATCATCCTAGCATATCCCTTTGAAAATAAATGGGTTTGATAAAACTTAAATCATTTCATTATAGCATAACCCATGGAAAATAAGTGGGTTTTATAAACACTCCATCATTTCATCATAACTTAATTTATATATGGGAAAGAAATGAGTTTCATAGAATCATCCTTAAATAATAATAATACAAATTTTGAATGAAATGGGATGGTATCTTCAGAAAATATCCCTATGGAATCATAAAAATAATTAATGTATGTTGACATGGATAAAATATACCTTTAAAATATTATTTCAACATTTCTTTTAAAATAGGTAAAATTTTCTTTTTATTCGGCATTTTTAAAAACTAAAATTTTCCAAAATATTGAAAAAATATTTTATTTAAAAATAAACATGGAAACTTGTAAAGTAATATTCAAATAAAATAGTATTCATGACACCAGAAAGCATCATTCATGTGGTAAAAATTAAAATAAATATTATTTTCTCACTTTTTGTAAAATGTGTTGAATAAAAAAGTCCATAAAATGTTGTAAAAAATCATTTTAAAACCATTGAAAAAAAATTAAAATATGGATTAAAGGGAATTTAAAAAATCATTTGATCATTTAAAATAACATTCTTGGAGAATTTTAAAGAACATACACATGGAAGAAAAACTTCATTGACCAAAGGGGAAATAAGGTAAGTTTTTCTTAAAAACATTTTCTCAATCATTTTTAGAAACAACGAGAAGGAAATGGTACTATTAATTCAAAATTAAAAAAATAAATAGTTAAACATAAAATATATGGGGAATAAGGAATAATATCTATATAATTCCCTCTATGGAAATTTTCCATAGACAATCCTAAAAAGAAATGAGATTGTAACTTAATACCTTACTGCTTTGGTAACTTTTGAATCATAACCATCATAAAAGAAAAAAACAATAAATGATATTTTAAAAACCATAAATATAAATTTATTAATAATATATCATATAAAAGGTGTAGTATATACACCACATTAAATAAACAAGTGGTGAATATTGATGTCATATGTCTCAAAGAAACAAAAGTGATACATGAAACCCCTACCTCATGTCTTATCTTGCTTTGTGTGCATTAAAACCTACAAATAATAAATATAGATTTATTATAAATTTAATAAAGAAACATATTAATACATATCATACTATGTATAATTAATTTATAATTTTTATATTCATTTTATTAACAATTTATTTTTTTAAATGAACATTCGGGTGAAAAGTAGTGTATTTTCCATGCATGTTTCAGTTTTATGGTTTCAGTACTTGAACCTTGGTCATGATTTATTAATATAAATTATAATAATCATGACATAGGTATCATATTTATTAATTATATACTCTTTTATAACCATTCATATAATGTAGTAATGAAAAATTAATTACATCCCCTCATCGATGTGGTAGTCTGCACATACGCACAGTTGATGTTTTCACTATTTGATAGCAATAAATAAAGAATGGTAAATAATAATTAATCATTCAAAAGTAATTAATATATCAAAAATATCATTTATATCAATTAAATATATCCTTATGACCATCCATGTAAAGATTAAATAAAAAATGAATTAAATCACTTCGTGGAGGTGGTAGACCACATGCACACACAAGCAACATTATCATTTTCCAATGGATGGGAAGGAGATAGAAAAATGTTTTCCCATAATAATGATAAAATATTATTATATTGATGATAATTTAATAATTATGTTAGTATGGATATAAAATATTTTTATTAATTATAATAGGAAATAAAATTTAAAATAGTTTGCTAAGACGATTACCTCTTCTTTAAGAGACCACCTTTGGATTATACCTTAATCCATATTAGGTGTCACGAACCGTCCTCGGGGCCTGTGTCGTGACTACCCCAAGCCCACCTTCCATAGGCTAGGGGCTAGCGACTAGCACCAAGGCGTAAATCCCGATAAACAGGGAAGGCATTGCCTTTGTAAAGTAAACAAGCACCTCAGAGTAAGCAAGCGGAAAGGTAAACACTAAGTAAAAGCTGGTACAACAGTAAATGCGGAAAAGTAAAGGGGGGGCAGAAATACAAGCCCAACTGTAAAGTACAACTGAAAGGGGAAAAACAGCAACTGAAAAGTAAAGCTGCAACGTCGTGTCGTCCTCTGGAAGTCCCACCTGAAGGGTGGGTACAGAAAGCCTCCACTGCTCCTCGGGTCCAGTCGACCACTCTGAATGTGTCCCGCCCAGTGGTCCACCTCCAGGTACCATCCTGCTCCGCAAGCTTCCACCACGATCAGCACTGTCCGTCGTCTGTATCCAACACAACGAAGTGTGGGCATAGCCCGTGCAGGGGTGAGTATAACGATACTCAGTAGGGACCCCGAGACCCTCAAGGTCTCACTAAAACCAACAAGGATAACCACAAAGAAGATCTCAACAGATAACCTCTACTTAGGTATATACCCATACATAAACCTAAGTTACCAAGTAACCCATCTCAATCATGAAAAAACACAGGGATTATGAAATCAACGGATAACCACCACCCAGGTATATGCCCATACATATACCCAAGTTATCAAGTAACCCATCTCAATCATGAGGAAACACAAAGATCATGGACTCAGCTCAAACCAGGATTTTCATTATCGAAACCGTAACTACCGAAGAACCTCGTCTCTAGAGTGTACAGTGGTCCTGTCATGACTCCGAGATACTACTCACTAACCTAAGACTGCTGTAGTACTCCACCTATCGAGTACTTCGGGCCTGCTGCTACAACCAAGCGCTCTCCCGTGCCGCTACAACCAAACGCTCTCCCGTGCCGCTACAACCAAGCGCTCCTCCGTCGTGGGTCTGCTGCTACAACCAAGCGCTCCCCTGTGCCGCTAAAACCAAGCGCTCTCCCGTGCCGCTACAACCAAGCGCTCCTCCGTCGTGGGTCTGTCGCTACCACCAAGTGCTCCCCTGTGCCGCTACAACCAAACGCACCTCTGTCGTGGGTCCGCCGCTACAACCAAGCGCTACCCTGTGCCGCTACAACCAAGCGCACCTCTGTCGTGGGTCTGTCGCTACAACCAAGCGCTCCCCTGTGCTGCTACAACCAAGCGCACCTCTGTCGTGGGCCTGCCGTTACAACCAAGCGCTCCCATGTGCCGCTATAACCAAGCGCACCTATGTCGTGGGTCTGCAGTTACAACCAAGCGCTCCCCTGTGCCGCTACAACCAAGAGCACCTCTATCGTGGGTCTGCCGCTACAACCAAGCGCTCCCATGTGCCTCTACAACCAAGCGCACCTTTGTCGTGGGTCTGCCGCTACAACCAAGCGCTCCCCTGTGCCGCTACAACCAAGCGCACCTCTGTCGTGGGTCTGCCGCTACAACCAAGCGCATCCCTGTGCCGCTACAACCAAGCGCACCTATGTCATGGGTATGCCACTACAACTAAGCGCTCCCCACTGGGCTTTCTGTAACACACTGAGTCGTTCGATCAGCAGTCATCGAAGTCGCAGCCAGCACTAGGGTTCTCGCACATAGCAAGCTCGTTCGGGAGGGTCCGCTCCACGAGCCGAGAGGCTGATACATCAACTGACACAAGTTCCAGATTTGATGTATCCAAAAGTTCCATATCGTCAATAGGAACTCAACGTCGCAGACGGCACGTCAATCGGACGTTCGGTCTGAGAGTTATTGTCTTTTTCGTCCTAGGGGCTCGGTTGGTTTTTAAGGAAAAACCAACCCGAACATACTCCACCTGTGTCCAAACCTCGGGCGGAGTATGCCAAAAGATCAATCTCACTTAGAGGAATCCACCAAAGTTGACGGCACGTCAATTGGACGTCCGGAGCTCAAGATATGAGTTTTTCCGCTACGAGGGCTCGGTTGGTTTCGTGTACGAACCAACCCGGCCGAACCCAAAGTATTCCAAAACCTTGAGTGCAATATACCGAAACGACCGTCCTGATCCAAGGATCGCATCTTCGCTTACGGCGCATCGTTCGGAGGCCCGTACCTCAAGTTACGGCCAAAAGACCGAAACAGTCCCAAGACGGGGGGTCTGGGCCCGGGCCGACCCGGCCCGACCCCCCCCCCCCCCCTGGGTCGGCCGAACCGGTTCGACCCGACCCGGCTAGACCCGGTCCGGTCCGTCCAGGGCGCGGCCCGGCTGGTCGGACCGGCCCGGCTTGGCTCGACCGAGCGGCCGAGCGCGGCAGCCGCGGGGCACTGCCCACGCGGGTTGGAAGAGCCGCGGCCCCACGTGGGGCCGCGTTGGAGATCAGCGGACGCGGCTTTTTCCACGTCCCACGTGAGGGCCGGACCCGCGCAGCCGCGGGTCCGTTGGCCGCCGCCACCGCGGCTTCAGCCGCGGCGGCCCTGTCCGACGGCGCGCCGGGGCGCCGCTGGCGGCGGCGTCCGCGAGCCCCCAGAGTTGCTCCGGTGGTCCGTTTTCCTTCCCGTCTGCGCCGTTGTTCCTCCCGGGATCCGTTCTTCACTGCGGGATCATCAAATCGCCCTTGCGTCACGTTTTTTCATCGGCCGCCAAATCCGCACAACAACGAAGAATTGCGGAGGGTTGTCGGGCCATGTTCGTTCGGCCCGCACCCTCCGTGTTAGGTGATATCAATCGGGAAGAAATAATCAACATATCAAACAACAATTTTAATAAATTAAAATTGTTCTTATGAAACTGGTATCTTTAATTAAAAAGAAACAATCACGGGAAAAATAAAACATTCAAATAAAACCCCTACCTCGTCAAGTGTCGCACGCGCATTCTTCACGGAATTGATCGCCGCGGAAGGAGGCGATCGTCGCGTCGCGGAAGGCGTCGCGTCGTCGCGGAAGGGCGTCGCGTCATCGCGGAATACGGTGCGCGTCGACGAACTCTGAGGTTCAAGAACATATAGATTTAATTAATAATAATTAAATCCATATTGTTGTTTTAAACCACAATGAAAACTAAAGAACCACAATCTCTCACCTCAACGGATGACCGAAGATTTTGTTGCGGATTAAGGAACGTCGCTGAAGAACGTCGCGGGAGAGGAAACGTCGGTGTCGCGGCACACGGCGTCGCATCATCGATTTCCGCGGGTTCGAATTTCTTCGCCGGAGGCTGGCGTTCTTCACGTTCTTCGCGAAGGAGGATGAAGAATTCTTGGTTTCTGTCAAATCCTCCCAACGAACATTTTTCCTGAAGTCGTGCGTTGGTCTTATTTTATTATTACGCCAATAGATTTCAAACAGATTAAGAAACGAATAAATTAATTCGTAGAATTAATTCAACGAAGAAAACCGCCCAATTAATTTAACGAATAAAACCGCCCAATTAATTGGTGCATTAAGAAATCAATAAAATGCGTCAGTTGACTTTCATAATGACGGGTTTTCGCAGGTGCGTTACTTAGCGGAAAAGAAACGGTGAGGCTCGTGCGGGCCCCACCCCACAAATATCCTACCAAGAGGGTAGGATATTTTTGGATATCACCCTATCTGCAACAACTCAGCTTAAGTAGCTTTAAGTGGTCTTAGAGCGGCTTTAAGTGAAATAAAAATAAAATTGTTGCACAACTTTATTTTATTTCTTAACTTAAAACCCAAAAATTAAAAACCACAACCGAGCAAATGCAACTCCGGAAGAGGCGTTTCTAAGCAAATATCGGCGCTGCAATTCCATCGGTGCCCTCGGAATTCGATTCCAAGCACCGGTTCAAAAGTTAGAAAAACCCGCCCGTTCTTTCACTGAACATACCTGATCCAAACTTCGGAAATTAATTCCGGGCACACCGGGCCTTGGAATCAGGCGTCGTCAGAAACTGCGTTCTTGTAAAATTCCAAAGAAAATTAAGAAAAACAATTTCCTTGAAATTTCTGGGTCTTTACATTAGGATATCCTTAAGATAATACCATAATATCATGAAAATTAGAAAATAATCTTGGAAGGTATTTGTTGGGGATTTTTTGAGCTATGTGGCTCAAGAGGTGTGAAGAAGAGAGGATAAGTGGGGCATTTTTATAAATTATGGGAGTGGAACTCTTATAATAATTTAATTTTTTAAACTAACATAAAGAATTATTCAGGGTCAACTAGAACCAAGGCACCAAAAATTAATATAGAATATCTTATGTGGTAGAAATTATCTTAACCAATCACATTAATATTTGTTTTGGAGATATTTTAAGATTTATTTTCTAGTTATACCCCATTTAAATTCAATTTATCTTTAACCACGAAAACTTAACATTTTACCATGATAACTAAATTATAAAAAAAAATTAAAAGATAATTTCAAAACAAATTTGGACATTATTATTCCAAATTTAAAATATATTTTATTAGAATCAAAATCTATAGGTTAAATATATTACATTTAATATAAGTATGAAAAATGAATAAAAATAGTTTTTAGGAAAATACTTGATTTATGTGTAATAATCATTTCACCTTAAAATTATTTAAGAAGTTTATTTTAATGAATTTTTTTGGTTAAATTTTTTAAAAAAATAAACCTATTTATCAATCTAAAACAAAATGTTACCTTTAAACTATACCATTAAATACAAAGACCCAAAATTATTTTTAAATTTGAATAAAATATAATTTATGTTCATAAAAGTCAACTATGGGTTACCAAATTGAAAATACTGTGTTAAAATAAATTATTTAACCCATTAGAAATATATTTTTTCAAAAAAATCATAAAATAAAATAACATTAATTGTTATTGAGATTTTAATTCCCTACCCTGTAGTTTTAGCTATGTCTCACTTGTTTAACCCTCACCAAGAACACAAAGTTTTACTATTTTTAATATTTATTATGAATAAAAATTAAGAACACCCTATTGAATTATATTAGTTATGATAATTAAAAATATTTCTCAATTTTACATGATTAAATTTATATAATTTGATGAAATTCATTTTAAAATATGTACTGAAAATGCAATAAAACCCATTTTTAGAAAAAAAAATCATTTTTTAGCATAAAACTAAGTTTTTCTTCATTCCTTTACATGTTAAAAGAATTAGTGAACGTTAAAATATTTTATTTAATATATTATAAAAAAATTAAATAAAATAATTTATCAATATATATTAATTTTTTTAATATAAAAATACATTGTGCGCATAAAATAGTTTATTATAAAGACATAAATTTTTACCTTTAAATGATTTTATTATAATTTTTATCCAATATATAACAAATTAATTCAATTTATACATGTTTAAATAATAAATTTTCACAATTTATTTAGTCTTGTCCATACCCTCCAATCCAATGGCTAGGAAATAACTTTCACATTAAATAATAATATTTTTATTTTATATCAGAGTTTGTTTAAACTAGGTGTTGTGTGTGAAGGAAGATATCAAAGAAATCAAATTTATTTAAATGAAAATAATTCTTAAAATATCAATCTATAACATTACATATATAAAGTGTGACATAATGTAAATAAAAAGTATACTATGGATAAAGTAAGACATTTTATATAAATAATATTAATATACAAAAAATATTGTATCATATATAGTGAATTATTTTTATAAGTTTCTCGTAAAAGAAACTATAATGTGATGAATAAAACAAAGGATATTTATTCATAAGTTAACAAAATCCCCCAATGTATAATATTAATTCATCACAAAAACCTTCTATCACTCGACATAGAATATGATCATAGTTTAAAGTATCGGTATGGCCCTCACAAATGTACTTTAAATTATCAAGGAGTTCCAATGAAATTCTTGGGTCCCCTTTACCAAGTTTCATCAATAGGTTTTTCCCTATAATGACTTGTGGAACTTGTAAGCAATAATTAAGGAAATATGAGTTTTGGATTTGAAAATAGGAGATTCCCCTCAACTTATCAATGAGTTTTGAGTTAATGAAGTTGGAAAGAAAATCATATGTAAGTGCTTTTGAAAAAATTATTCATGCCTTCTTCTGGGTATTGTTAAGAAAAATATGGGTCTTTTACACTATAATATAAGATATACTGGATATTATGAATCCAATTATAATGGATTTTATAGTTTTATAAAATATACTGAGACTTAATTAAATCATTCATTATTTGATTAGTTGTAATTGAGATAATCTACTAGATGTTTTATTTTATTTGTTGTATAAAATGGAATATAAATCCATTAATTCACTATGATAAATTAAATTTAGACACAATATCATTATAGGTGTAGATTTACAAGATTGGTTAATGTTATTTCACAATTTAATATAACAAAAATATATATTATATGTACTAGAATCCCCTATACTTGATCAACCACCTCCGATAGCGAGTCAAGGTGAGAAGGATGCATACATAAGACATATGTTATACACATCAGATGTTTGGTGCATCATGTTATTATTTATTCCCATTGAGATGAAGTTATAATATTAAGATATCGATGGATACACCACATTGACTTATCTCTAAGAAATTCATAAGGAAAAAGCAACATAAAAGAATCATAATATTTTCATTACACTATGAAATTTTAAACTAAATGATAGATACAGGGTTAGTTAACATGTACTATAAATCCCAATTATTTAGTAAGTTTTATCCTTTAAAAACACAATGTTTAAAATCCTATATCAAGTGCAACACAAAACTAAAAAACCATGATATAATAATAAGAAAAAAATCATTGTACTAAATATAACTGTTATAATATAGTCATTCAATTTATGGGTATAAATACAAGTAACTAAATTATAAAATATAAATTGAAAGGATATAAAACTAAACTATGTGGTAGTATTTTTCTTTATGAGGGTTTTCTTCTTAAGCTTGTAAAGGAAGTAGTGTAACTAGGATTTTCCTTAGACTAATCCCAATTTGAGGTTCAATAAGCACAGCTTGAGTGAAACCATATACAAGTGATGTTCAAGATCATGGAAATCACTACAATATCTATTCAAGTTAAATCACCACCTTTGACAGACACTATTACTTATCTTACCCTCAAGTCTTATGGTTAGGTCTTTAGGGGTTTTGTATATATAATTTAGGATGATATAAACATATAATTATTAATGTATATGTTATCATAATTTAGAATTTTATAAAATTTACTATTAAAATAATTTTAAATGAATTTATTTAATAAAAATTCATTTTTTATTTCCTAGTAAATTAGTTATTATTTTTAAAAACTTGGATTATAATCAATTGATCTTAAAATAACTTGAAGAATTATATTTTTCTATATATAATATATATTTTTCATAATAAAGTAAATTAATAAATTTTGAAAAAACAATGTAATTAAATTTATTAATAATATATATTAAAAAAATAGCACTAATTTAATAATTTTGTATTGGTAAATAATAAAAATAAATTCACCTTATGGTTAAAAATTACATTTTTCTAGAACTTATTTTTCTATCATATAATTTATTATATTAAAATTAATTTTTATAATGTATAGAAATTGAATCAAGAAAAATATTTTTCTTATTTAAAATCATCATTTATAAATTATTTTATAGGTTCGATATCATTTTTCCATTAAAATAATTTTTCAAGGAAAAAATTAGTCACTATGGTAAAAGTTAAAATGAGGAGAAATGTTAAATCAGGATGTAAAGTCTAAAAATATCCTAAAACCTAGTATATTAATGGTATTAAGATTGATTTCATCACCATAACTTATCCTTTTATCTCTAATTATCAATTTCTAATCCACTTTCTATGAATAGTAAATTCCTTTTTATATAAAAAATTAATTTTTTTAAAAAAATCATCTCTATCTCTTATAAAAGGACCTTTTCACCACCCAAGTCCTCCTCAAACATAAAGATTCATACATCCACTAAAAATAAGAAAAAACCATCCCCAACCCTATTTCCCACATCCTATAGGTTTTGGGTAAATAAAATGATCAATCTATGAAGAATTATGGTGTGGTCTAAAGGAGGATATCCAAGGAAGAGGTGATTATTTTAACCAAGTTCTTTCAAGTTTCTTTGTTATTCCACCTACTCCAAATATATTATACCCATAATAATATATCAAAATCCATATAATTATTATAAAAAAATGTTTTATTTTTATGTAATAACCATATATGATTTTCTCTTATTCTTTAGAAAATGAAAATGTTTCCCATGCTATGGTTAGACTACCACCTCCAAGAAAATTATATATAATTTTCATCACCCCTCACATGGTTGGTTATAAAAGTTTATTTAATAAATAATTAGGGTATTTATGAAATTATTAAGATTATATAATGATAAATTGGTAATTATATTACAAATACAAATAATGAATGGTAATTAAAAATTTAACCACCTAAAATAATCATATAGAGATACTTTTCTTAATTTGAAAATATTTTTTACAATATATTAGAATGTAACAAGTTTTTGATACTAGAATGATAAAATATAAATATATAAAAAAATTCATATTTTATGAAACTATTTTATAACTCATTTGACCATGGTCAACATACCGGAGTTGTTTTAGATGAATTGACTGAACAATCCCAAGTAGTCGATGATAGAAAAAACTATAAATTAAATTAATAAAATATGATAATAAATTAACCATAAAAATAAAATATATATGAAATCTATTCTAAATCAAAAATTTAATAAACTTAATATTTTTATTTAGGAGTTTAGATGCACGAATCAAGTGATTTGGGACTTGTGGTTTGGGTGTTTTGTCTCAATTTCAATTTCATTAGACATGTTTCTTATTATAAAACAAAATACTTATATATAGTACAAAAACTAAATTATTGTCATATTATATCTTAAAAAAAAAATTATTCTTTGTATTTTCGCTTTAATTTAATCTCCCACAATTCATTTTCCTTCAATTAAAACATTACCTCAATCGTAGGGGTGGTTGATAACTTAATTTGGTTTTATTAATTTATAAACTTTATTAATAAATTACATCATTATATCTCTTGTTTAATCCACCCAATGATTGGATTATATTTTAATCCCTTATTATTTTATGGTATTTACAAGTATTCATGAAATTTCTCCTCCCATTGATTCACAATTCAACCAAACAATTGCTTGTATGTGGCCTCAATATTATGTCTTCTTTAAACATAGAAATAATTCTCTTCCATATCCATATTATTTATATTATTTCATGTATATTTCAGTCTATACTTAAATGATTTTTAAGGTCATTTTACATTATCTTTTACTTTATTTATATATTTTAAAATAAATCTTTGAAATTTTTTATACATGAATCATTTTTTAGATGTAAAAGAGTGAAAATAATATTCTTTTTATCATTTTAAAAATTAATTACTTTTACATATTCTATGTATGTTATTGATAATCAAGATAAATTTTCAAGATTACATGTTTTTCATGGAAAATATTATCCCCATTTTTCTACTAATTTTTTATTTTAAATATAATTATTAGTTTTCTAGAAGAATAAATAAAGGTATTTCATTCCACTTACGTATATTTTAATATTCTAATCCACATTTTCTATTTTTAACTTTAATTATTTTCAAGGATTCAATATTTGAAATCCATTTAAAATTCATATTTTGAATGTCCACTTTTCACCCCTTGAATTGGATTTTTTAAAATGACTTAGGAGTTTCTTTTTATAACCATATTACAAAAGCTTTATGAAAATTATTTATATAATTTATTTTCGTTTCCCTATAAACTCTAAAATATCTATCTCATTTTAAGTAATGTTTCATGTATTAACCTCTAAATGGTCTTATGAATTTATATTTCAAACCTCACAATATTTTTAAGAGTTATTTTATCTATTTATCTACATCTATATCTTAAATTTATTTTTCCCTTCATGTAAAAATTCTTTAATTTCATGTACATATTCTACATCACCTCCACTATTTCTATATTTTTATTAATAGTAATTAATTTACCATATATCCATTACTCTATATGGTTTAAGTTTTAAGGGTTCTTACCAAGAAAGTTATTCCATTTATTAACTAGGTAAATAATAAAAATTTATATTATTGTTACTTTAATATAGATGTTTATTTATCACTAAGGAATATTTGTTAAGTATTGTATTGTATATCCATTCCATCATATGATGAATAGAGTGTAATTAATTAATGATGTGTGGGGATATAAATTTTATTTCTTTTATATAATTAGTAGGTCTTATGAGACAAAAATTCCTGATTATTTTTTGTAAACCTTACCCATTTAAATCTTATTTCTTGGAATAACCCCTTGATAATATGTTTATGTTGTCTAACATTATGCATTCCATCACATTAAATCTGTTTTTTCCATGTGATTATTTATATTATTTTGGTATCCATGGTTGTATCACATGCTCAAGTTATCAATTATTTGGAATTGAATTATTATTATTATTATTTATCCCTTCCTTATTGTTCAGGTTTTTTTATTTCATGATAAATTATATCATACATTACCACTTAATGAATGTTTAATCTCACCCATATTATGTTTTTCATTTCTCTAATTTATGAAGGAGATTATTGTGTATGGAACATGTATATGGGTGTCATGTGTGGAAAATTTTGTTCAAGATGTTAAAGAATTACTTTAAAATAAGGATTCTTCAATTTAATAGGAAAAATTTCAACTTAATAGAAAATAAAAGGGTTTTATTATATTAATATTTTTATAAATTATATAAAACAATAAACATAAAAGGAATTTGGTGTGTATGTGACTAAATAATTGTTATTAAGATTGTAGTTATGGATGGTTATGTTTAGATAATAATAGTTGGTATCAAACTTGTATGAAAATTATATTTTTTTATCACCATAACTATGAGTGCAGGTTTGGGGCATCACAGTTGGTCTCAAATAAAGATTTTGATAACTTTAGATATTGTGGTGTTATCAGATTAGGATAATATAATATTTATATAAAATATCATTGTTTAATAAGTTTAGTGTTGATCATAAGTTTAAAGGAATAGATACACCTTTTGAGGTCTTATATGATTGTATTTTAAAGTGATTGGTAATATTTTGGGAGATGTTTATTTGGTTTTAGGAAAAATACTTGATCTGGGTAATGTTAGACCTTAGGTTTGGTTGGTAATTTTATTTCAAGGAATTCCATGATATTTTGGAAAAATATTAAACTATTTTTGAGAGTATACATCATTAAGGTACATATTTATTGGAAATAAATTAATGTTTTTTTGTGAATAAATTTTAAGATTGTATTCTTATAGAATACATTTCCATGAATTTTGTGTTTTTTTAGTAATAAAGACCTTTATTTAATTATTATACTAAAATTAGGACTATGATATATTATTTGAAACCATGAGTATTAATATAAACATAGGAAAACATCTTAAAATTGTTGTAAAGAAAATAGTGTGTGGTTTCCTAGAAATGACATCCCATGGGGTAATTGCCGTTAAAAAGGTCGGTTGGGTGTTAACTTAATCTTTACTCAATTCACAAGAATATGGATCATGTACACTCCTAGTTTGATAATCCTAATGGATATGACCTAGATGATTAAAAATACTTTTAAGAATCATTATGATGGATTTTAACACATTTTTATATAAAGAGTCATTAGTTAATTAAGAAAACCCTTGACTATTTTCTTTATTGAAAGAAATAAAAATTGAGTTTATGTAATTTATTTAAGGGGGTAGGTTTTAACATATTAAGATTTTAATAAGTTTCATCCTTTAAATAAATACCTTATTGGATATCTTATATCACACAAAATGCCAAAACTAAAGGAAACCATGACATATCAATGATAGAAAATTATATTTATTAAATTTGAGTGTTATAATAATAATGTTGAATTTAAGGGGATAAATATAAGTAACTGAACTATGAAATATATATATATAAATTAAAATTAAAGGAGTAAATAATTTAATATATTCCACTTGTAATTTAAATGATATTAATCCCACCACTTCATCATTTAATGGGTAATTATAACATGATTGAATTATTTAATTCTTTTTGGATATAGTGAGAAAATAGATTAAATAATGATTTTTAATTTCTTATTTGTTCTTTGGGAATTTTTAGGATAATAGAAACATTTTATCTATGGTATTTTAATGTTTATTTTAGGTGGTTGGAATATATTATGAATAAATCATGGAGATTATATTTTTAAATGTTGTTTCTGGAACATCCTTAGTTTCTTATGGTCACTTTTATTTTGTGTGGTTGATCAATAGATTGTAAGGATTAAATTGATTGACTATGCCTTTATGAATCAAATATTAATGGTAATTCTAGAATGTCCTTGATTTACCACATGACCTTCAAATCAACTACATGCTTAATATTCTTCATGGATGGTAATCTATTATAAAATCACTAAAACTTCATAATAAATCCATTGATGATAATCCTCATGGTCGATAAAAGTCTTTTAAAAAAAACCAGATTATAAACATCACATTTTGGATTCATGAAACTCACACTCACTTTGAACATAACCTTTGGGATTCCATGTTAGAAAGTATATTATTAATATAATGTTTCCATATAGATTTAATCATGAATAATATCTCAATATTTAACATGTAATGAAATCCATGGATATCATGTGGATTTAAAACCATGAGGAAGTAGGAAGACTATAATTAAAAGAACCCATATAGCAATTCAAAAGAGGGTCTTGGAATATTTTCACATAAAATAGATAGGACCTGATTCATATAACTAAATTTGGTCATGTTACTATGAAATGAATCATCCAATATACAGAGAAATTGTGCCAAAGTTTTGTAATTTCATAACTTTTTTATGATACAGTTAAATTTAATTTCTTGATTATGCAATCATATTCCATATTTTAATTAATTTATTTCTATCTCTTTATCTTGTCTCTCATTTACTACAAATCATTTCTTCACTGTGATATATGAATACTCATGGTAAAGAGTAACTAAACCATCGAATCTATTAGGGATTTAATATAGTGTTTTTACCAAATTCTTCACACATTCATGATTATTTTTTCATAATTTCTTGGTGTTGGGTCAAGGGTAATCTAAGTGGCTAAGATGATGTGTCTCTTTACTTGGTCATATGAAGTATATCTTCTTATTTTATAACCATTTTTTATTTTATGGAGGAGGTGGATGTGTAGTGAAATTTATGAGGGTGATATATGTTCACAATCAAGGAAAAAGATGGTGTTAACATTCAATAGAGTGTGTTCATCATGTAAATATTAAATTAATAATAGGATAATTAAGTTTCAATTTAGATAATTATTATAGGATAATTTACTTTATTTCTAACTTAATTATATTATTATTCATTATATTTTTACTACAAACTTATTTTTTTGTTTTTTAATTACACATTCATAAGAAAAAACTCTAAATTTCTATTTCTTTCATAAAATATAAAAATAAAAAAGCCATTAAGTGGAATATAATAGTTAGTGATTAGTAGTGAAAGATCCTCCAGTGAGTGGCCCCATTTTACCAATTGTACTGCACTAGGAAAATATATAATATCATTTTCCACACCCCATAATAGGTGTGTGTCAGAACATGGTGTCATTGTTGGGAGACAAGTAGTATTTCACTCATTGTTTATTTTTCATGTTGAAAAATTTAATGGTTTTCAAATTAAATTAAAAAAGAAAAAAGAAAAATTCTAACTCACCCTCATCATGGAGGAAATTTTTTCTTTATTATTTAAATAGGTGGGGGGATCTCAAAGATAAATTCAATCATAGGAGTAGTCCAAGTTGATCATCTAGGATATTAAAGAGGCCCTTGAGTACCTAGTATTTGAAGCATTGGGATAAGAATTAACTGACCTCTATGAGTACTTCCCATAGTTTTATCATTAAGCGGTCAAGGAACAAAAAGAGTCTGATGTGATCCCTCTATGATTTTTTAACGAAATTCAAGTGGTTTGGGCCTTACTTAAAGACCATGCACAGCCTCACCATCTCAATAACATGATTTATGCCTTCTATAAAAAGTAATAAGGGATGCCTAAAAAATAAATACCCACTTATAAACATATGTTAGATATATAGAACTTGGATTAATTTTTTCATAAACTTAAATGAATTGAAATGACACTTGATGAACTCATTCTAGAAGAATATAAATCAGTACCACTCTTTCTTTCTCTAACATTAGAACAATAAACCACCAAATTGGTGAAATTTAGAGAGTATATGGAGCAACCTGACTAAAAAATTTCGTCAACTATAACCCAACTCCAATAGGTATTGAACAATAAATAATCACTTGAATTTGAACTAGCTTATGGATTAAAATTGTTCTTGAACTCAGTTTCCTTTAATTTCATTGACAATAAATTTTGAATTTACTCCCATTGTTTACATTTTTAAAATTCGGCCAACACATAGTTTTCTTTAGGGGATAAAGATAACTTTGGAAATTCACATAAATAGGAACATATGGAGCTCTTTGAACCTATTGAACCATTATTTAAGGGAGTAATAGAAATAAATCAAGGTTATTTTCATAATGAAATTGATTCGTAAGATTCCTATTATGAAGGGGAATATTTTTATATAAATTATTCATGTTTTAATATTGGATAAATATAATTATTCTTGAACATTACATTTGAAAAATATATTGATTTGAATAATTGAGATGATGTTGGATGTTTATGATGAGGTTGTACAAATGGCATCCAAAGTGTTGGAGGGCCCAGTCTTACTCCAACCCCCACCTTGCAAGATATATGATTTTTTCATGGGAATGGACATGAAGTACATTTTGAATGCGCTTCTCTCCAACAAATGTGAACTAATGTAATCTATAAATAACAACATGTGGTTTTACAAAACAATGTATCTCAAACCACTATAAAACTATGGATAAAAATGAAACTACCCATATAGGGGTAGTAAAATCCTAGGGCCCAATATGGGTTAAACTAAGATTATATCTTTTTTTCCTTTCCCTTTTCATTTAAATTTCATTTATTTTTTATTTCAATAAAATTTATTTTTTACTTTTTTCCTACTTGTAGGTTTTAATTATGAAACGTGTAGGATCTATACTCAAAGTTTTTTCCTATAATAAACTAGGATTTATTCCTCCCCTTAAGCTTTGATTTGTCTATTATACAATTAAAATAAATTCTGCATAAAAATTATGAAATAATTTTGGAGACAAAGTAAATTGTGTAGTAACAATATTTGTGTGGGGGTGGTATGAAACAATTTAGGGATTTCATTTTTTCTTTTTTAATTTATTTTTTTATAATTTTTTAGGTTAATAACATTAAGATTCATTGATATTTATAGAAAAATTGGGACTCTATTTATATTTTTGATATAATTTTTTAATTTTAATTTCTAAATATTTAAATTATTTTTAAAATAGATTTTTTTATTTATTTTTAATCTGATTATTTAATTATGTTTGATTAAATTTGAAACTCAATATTCACTAGTGATGTCTATCATTTTTAAATTTTCTCAATACCAAGATACTTCTAAACATTTTTGGAATCTTCTTTATAATTTTATCTTTCTTGATAGTCATGTGGCATGCTATGAAATTTATAACTTGATGTTTTCACCTTAATAAAAGAAGTTATATTTTATGAAATGTGTTAAAATGGATTGAGTAACCATTTTAGAAATCAAAATTTTTATATTGACCACTATCTTCAACCATTACCTTACATCTGTCCATTTTTATTAATCCCCTGGTAGCCTAAAAAAACCTTGTTATGTTGACATATTATTGACCAAAATCCCTATTTACTTAATATAGAATTTTATTTTATGAATTTTGTTGAACTCAAGGGTATGGGAGGGAAAATTTTATAACATTCAAAAATCCTTTGGACTTTTTGTGATCTAATGTAAATTATTTACTACTACTATTTTTAAAGGAAATACAAGCCAAAATGATGTGAGTATTGACAAAAATACCATTCAAAGATGTGTTGTAAGTTCTATAATCCTTGAAGAAAAAAATATGAATCTCTTTCCCCAAGAATTTATTTCCAAAGAAAAATCATAATCCTAATGAAGGATAAATAAATGCCACAAAGGAGAGAAGATTTAGAAATTTTACCCATTTATGCTGAAAATTTAATGTTGTGGCTCCCTAAAAAACTAATTTGAGTTTGAAGGTCAAATATTTTAAAGGTGGGATGAGTGAAGACCCATTTTTGAGTTTATATTGAAACGTGAATTTTTATTTTTATTAGATTCATGTCTCCTCATTCGGTATTAATAATTTCTGCACTCAAATCCTACCTACCCTTATGCCTTATAACAAAATAGAAAAAGACTTCATAATTTAACAAATTTGATTATTCCTTAAAGTGTAAATTCTTGTAGGGGACCAAGATTATGGAAATAATGTATGCTCTTAATAATGAGAAAAAATATAATTCAAAATCTTTGAGTGATGAGATATAAAAATTTGTGTAGGTAAGAAAATATAAGCATGATAATTAATATGAGAATTAATGAATTTTTATGCTCAGTGGGGAAAGGGATAATTGAAATCCATTAAAAATTCATGATAATACATTGGTAGTTTGAATTAAAAAGCGATGTCAATTAAATATTGAGAAATCATATTTGACCATGGTATACGATTATTACTTGGAGTGAAATGTTTAAGTATGGTATAATTGATAAATTAAGTAATTTCATATATTTCAATTATAATTAAAATGATTTTAATCCCAAAAATTAATCCTTTAATGGTTACTTGTCACATGTTTGAATTATATACGCCTTTTTGTATTTAGTGTAAAAATGGATTAAATCTTGGGTTTTAATTTCTTATTTGATCTTTGGGACATTTTAAGATAAATCCTCTGTTTAAACTTTAGTTATTTGATGACTATTTTAGGTGTCTATAATCCATTATAAAGAATTTTTGGTGATTATATGTTTAAATAAATATTTTGGAATTGATATAGGTTCCCATGATCACTTATCTACCATGTGGCTGATTGATCAACAAAAATAAGTGACTAAAAACACATTAATCTAACCTACCATGAAAGTCAATGAATAGTGTGAAGATTGACCCCATAGAGGAAACCAATAGGCCATTCCTTTTTAAATTGACCATGATTTGAAATTATACAAAGTATGGGATCGTTCACACGCCAATCAAATCAAATACACACTAAATCTACTCCAAAATAATTTTTATTTCTTATGGAAACTATAACCACATGGTCAATCCATTGAATTTTATCCTTACACATAATGCAATTATTTTCCAAAAATCAACTTATTAATGTCATGTGCAAGCTTTGTGAAACTCACATGAACTTCGAATTGAACCTTTGGGATACCATTTAAGCAATAATATGATCAATTAGAGGCTACCTTGTGGTTATAATTAATCATAATATATAAATATGAAATAAAAGAAATAAATATATTGATCTCATAGGGATTCAAACCCATGAGGAAGAGGGAATACCATGGGAGAAAAAAAACTATCCATGAATTTATAAGTGAGGATATTGGGTGATTTTTAACTCAAATACAAGGGACCTAGTACCTGTAAATAAAAGAGGTAATGTGACTATAAAAGGAATTAGTCACTATATAGAGAAATAATGATGATGTTCTATTACTATGTAGGTAGTATTATGCTAATTTTTAAGGTATTTTATTCATTCTATTGTCACAATGCATATTTTAATAAATGTTCTTCCATATATTTCTCTCTATTCTATCATTTTCTCTCTTTAATTTGTTCATCATCATTTATTAATGTTGTTGTTCATGAGTAAATAACCCAAGTAATCTAATGGGGGAGTAATCTAGTTCATGAAGCCAATAATTCAAGAATTCATTATTAATATTTCAAAATTTATTATAGTTATTTTGAGTGAAATCTAAGTGTTAAAGACATTGTGTCTCTCTACATGGTTATCAAAGGTTTGGATACTTCTTCAACAAAAATTTTCTCTTTGATGGAGGAGGTGAATTTTTAGTGAAATCTGTGAGTGTACTATATGTTTAGAACAAAGTTAGAAGAGGGTGTTCACATTCAATAGAGTTTGTTCATTTTGTAAATATAATATTAGTAATAAAACAATTAAGGTTCAATATGGATAAATCTATTTAGGAAATTTCATCCCTTTTAACATTATTATGTATGCAATCATTATATTTTAATTGAATGTTAAATTTTTAGGCTTTCATTCCATGTTCATAACCAAAAACTATAAATTTATACTTATCTCATAAAATATAAAAATAAAAAAAATATTATAAGTAAATTAGAATAGATAGTGATTGATAGTGAATGGTCCTTAAGTGAGACAGTTGAGGTCATCCATTGTGATGCACTAAGAAAATAAATAATAGATTTTTTCACACTTCACAATAGGTGTGCCTTAAGAATCATTAGCATCAAGAAGTATGATTCTTCCTTTTCATGCTCATTTTTTCTAAGCATGTAAAGGAAGTATCATCACTAGGAATTACTCTAGACCAAGCCCAAGCTGAGCTTTAAAAAGAATTGCTTGAGTGGAATTTTCTGCACGAGAAATCCAAGCTTGTGTATATCACTATGAGACCCATTATAGCTGACTCAACACCTAAAAAGATCATAATTTATTATCTTACCCTTATATATTATGTAAAGGACTTTAGGGGATTTTTAATTATAAGTTAGGATGATATAAATATATAATTATTGATTTATATTTTCTCTTTATTCTGATTTTTTTTAATTTAATTAAAAATAAATTTAAATTGTTTTATATAATAAAAATAATTTGATGAATTCCTATTAAATAAGTATTTAATGTTAAAAATTGGAAGTAAAATTATTTTATGTTCAATACATCTATTTTTTTGAAAAATTGTGTTTTTATATATTATGTATTTTTTATTAATAAACTAAATTAATCACTTTTTATTAATGGGTTTAATTAAATATATTGATAGTATATATATATATAATAATTAATACTCATTTAATGACTTGTACTTGGAAAGGAAAAAAGAATGAATTCATTTTGTTCCTAAAAAATATAATTTTCTAAAAATTATCATCCACATTATGAACTATTATATTAAAATAAATTTTTATCGGTTTTAAAAAAAAATCAAGTAAAATGTATTTCATATTTTAAATGACTATGTTCAAATTATTTAATAAGATTGATTTCAATTTTTTTCATAAAAATAAGTTACCAAGGTAAAAAATAATAATCACCATGCTATAGGTTAAAATGAGATAAAATTTTTAATTCAAGAGGTGGGGTCTCAAAATATGCTAAAAACTCATCTATAAGTGGGATTATGAGGTCCTTATAAAATATTAATTAACTTTTTTTCTCTAATAATCAATTTTGGATCCTCTTTAATGCATCTCTTTTTATATTAATAAATTAATATTTATAAAAATGATACCCCTATCACTAATAGAAGGACACCTTCAATGACCAACTTTTCCTCACATATAAATCTTTCTAGATAAAATTAAATATAAAAACCCCCAATAAAACCATGTTAACAATTTCATAAAGGGTTTTTCACACTAAAAAGACAAATCTAATAACATTTAGGGACTAGTCTAAAGGTGGATATCCAAGGAAGAGGTAATCATTTTAACTAATTTCATTCACATTTCTTTTTTATTCCAACTCCTCCATGTAATGGCCCGGACCTCTCCGGCCCATTCCTTTGTCAAAAAGAAGGTCACGAAGTGTTCTGGATGGTAAAATGTGCTTTTCCCACACTTTCCTGAATTTTGTAAGTACATGCCGTGTAGTGTGAGTACACGCCGTGTACCACCTTGCCGGGCATACCCCGTGTTGAAGATCGTGTCCTTGCCGTGTGAAATAAATGGGTACACGCCGTGTTTCCAAACTACACACTGTGTAGTCCTTCCCTGCGTATGTGTTACCCTCAAGTCATGTGTTGACCAATCAATGGTCGTGTGACGCGTTGAAGACCGTGTTGGAAGCCGCGTAGAGACCGTGTGAAATAACCGAGTACACGTCGTGTACCATAAAGTACATGCCGTGTACTTTTGGTTTTCTTGCCTATAAAAGGAGGGGTCCCCTCCTCCTTTTCAACTCACCCCTCTCCTCCCCTTTCCTCTGAGCAGAGCTCTCCCAAGAGACTCGAAGGCTCCTTTTCTTCCATAACTTCTTCGTCCGAGCTCCGATTTACGATCCGTCAGCGGCCACGGTATCGTAACGACAAGCCGGAACTTTTGAGATTGGATATGTTGTCTTTCCTTTGGCCTTTCCTTTCCAACTTCCACCCGAGGAGGTTTTTCCGGGACTCGACAGAAGTGACGGACGTTGACGGACGTCTTCTAAAGTTGATTCGGGGGAGCGTTGTGATCAGAACCTGTTGAAGTAGGGATCTTACCTTCGTCTCTCTAATTTTTACATCATGAGGGGTGGGTTTCCTCTTGTTTTTTGAAACACAGTTGAACCGGTTTAATGAAGATAATAATTGGATTATATAATGGGGTTGGGAAGGTTGTGATTACTGTTACTTTACTTTCTATATCCTGTGATATCATTTTGTGAATTGAATAGGCTTATGCCTGCTGAAAATCACGATTGTTGGGGGCATTTGATTGTGCAATTAAATGTTTCCCTATCTTTATAGACCGTTCTTATAAATGGAACTTTTTTGAATGTGGAATTTGGTTAATCACATAAAGTTGGCTGATTAAATGAAAATCCGGAACCCTTGTGTGATCACCCCGGTTAAAAAAATGGAATAATGAACATGTGGGTGTTTTCTTGGATATGTGGCATGTTATGGGGGTGTTTTGTGGGTTTTTGTGGATCGGGTGAGCAGTGGGGCTGCGGTTGGCTTGGTTGTGGGATGGTGTGAATGTTATGTTGGTGATGGGAAGCGGGGCTACGATAAAGGGTATTAAAAGGATAATGATGTACAGGTTTTAGTGTGATTGTGGTTATGGTGGTTGGCAGCGGGGCTGAAAGGATGGGCTTGAATGTGAATGAGTTATGAGTTATGGGTTGTGAATAATAAATAAAAAGTGGAAGAGTTAATTAATGTTGGGTCATGGTAATGGAATGGGATTAATAATTAATGGGGTTGGTTGGTTGTTAAGAAGGGACTTGGTTGTTGTGCTTGTGTTTTCCTAACTTGATTTGTGGATGGTAGGGATATTCTTTACGAACGATTGTTGTGGTTGGTTGTGGATAGTTGTCCAGTAGTTAAGGAACTAATAAACTAATTCTGCTGAAACGTGAAAACCTAAATGGGGTTGGGGTTGTTTTTTGTATGTATGCTTCGTAGTAGAAGTGTTGAGGCACGTGCTCAGTTTCTCTGTTTAGAAGCCATAGGTTGGGCTGTGTGTTTGGTATATATATATATATCTGTATCTTTTGTGTTTTGTGTTTTATCACACCCCACCCATGTTGAGCACTTAGTGACGAACACTCCCATTTCATGGGAGAGTATGTTTCCCCCTTAGTTACTAGCTCCTTACTGCTCCGTCTTCCCTAGGTTGTGATGACTTGAGGCGACCTTACACCTAAGACCCTTCAGGTAGGTTTTGATTGGGTTGGTTTTAGCCCAAGACTCTTTGGGTAGGTTTTACTATTTTCCAAGAACATTCGGGATGAGGCCCAGGTGTGTGCGGGCGGGATACATGGTTGTGAGGCCCAGGTGTGTGTAGGAAGGATGCGTGGTTGTGAGTCCTAGGTGTGTGCGAGCGGGATACATGGTTGTGAGGCCCAGGTGTGTGTGGGCGGGATATGTGGTTGTGAGGCTCAGGTGTGTGCGGGAGGGAAGAGTGTGGTAGATTTAGGACGTTCGCCGTTAGGAAGAGCAGCTAACTAATGGGAAATGGTGAGGGGTACCCAATACTCTAGTTATTATACTACTACTACCTCTTTTGATTGTTTTTTGGTGAGTGTGGTTGTTGAGGTTGGGTGGATATATTTCCTTGCTAGGTTTCTTCTGTTGTTCTCACGGGACATTAGGATGTCTCCCCACTTGTGCATGAGAGCTTTAGGCTTCCCTACTGAGTAGAATTGTATGCTCACCCTATGTTTACTTTCAGGTTTCTAGGAGGACTACCAGGGCCGTGTGGGACCCTACTAGTCAAACAGTTGGAGTTGTTGCAGTTGTTGTACTCTTTTTTTCTTTTGGTATTGTACTTTTGAGCTTTCTTTTACTTGTACCTTGTTATAAAATTGTTTAAACATGCATGTGGGATTGGTTTGGGTTTATTTATATACACTTGTTCTTTTCCTTTTTGGTGGTTGACTTATACTATTTCCCGATCCAAAGTAATAAAAATGGTAATGCGTCTCATATTTGTGAAAACTCATACCCTTGGTGCTAGTCGCCACCCTGGGGCCTACTAGAGGCGGGACTTGGGGGTCATTATCTCCCTTTCACCATTTCCAGCTCAGGAGGGGCATCTTTGGTGGGTGGGGGTTGTGACAGAATGGTATCAGAGGTTATGGTTGAGATATAGGATGGAGTCTGGAGTTAGGCACAATGAGGATTGCATGGTATGGTAGGGCAATAGTGTTAGTTAATCTTGGTGCATGACATAGGCTAGGGAAGACCGGCTAGGACATGGGATTTTAGGGCCCCCCGTGATCTGATGCAAGGATTATGAGCCTAACGAATGACTAAGTTAGACTACATTGATTTTAGGGTAGAGACCCTAGGGAAGGTACATGCATCATCATGATTGTGTTTTACTTGATTTGGGTGTTCTGGGAAAGAAATTGAAATAAAATGATAAAATAAAACCATGATAATTTCCTTACTACTTGGGATTAGGCGACCCTTGTTTACCATACAGCTATGGCACCTGTACGTTGTCCCCAAGTGGCTCAGATGACCGAGGCCTAGTAGATTCAGGCGGTTGATTAGTTGAGGATTGACCGAGAGGAGGAAGATAGCCAGTGGTAGAAGACTCTCTGTTCTTTCCAGCGGAAAACCCTCAAGAATTATAAGGGTAGTACTTTGGATACGGAGATGGAGGGGTGGCTTGAGGAGATAGGGATCTCTTTTACATTGATTCATGCTCCGAGGGAGTAATGGGTTCCCCTAGAAGTCAGCCATCTGAGAGGTACGGTGCGACAGTGGTGGACACTCTACCTTAGAGAGAGGATAGAGGAAGAGGTTTTATAGGCTGACTTAGAGAAGGAATTCCGAGAATAATTCCTTTCTTCCATGATCAAGGCAGAGAAGTGGCGGGATTTACTCTCCCTTCAGCAGGGGAGTATGTCGGTACAAGAGTTGGGGACCAAGTTTAAGGATCTCCTGTGCTTTGCTCCGGATCTCTTTTCGGATGAGGAGTCTCGGGAGAGACGTTTGGAGGAGGTACTTCGTCCTTCGCTCCAGTATACTGACACCCCCTTCACCCTTCCGACGTACTTGGCAGTACAGAAGAAGGCAGAGGTTGTAGAGAGGATGCACTCACAGGGAGGTGCACCACGTGAGGGGATCCAGCTAGGTTTGTTGAAGGGGAAGGCAGTCAGCAGTAGGTCTCCTATGACGGGACCTTCCAGGTTTAGGCCAGTGGGGAGTAGGCCCCAGCAGTTCCAGTTCAAATCTTCAGGCCCTCGTCCCTTATTCACGTGCCCAGGACCGAAGTGTTTTTCTTGTGGAGGTTTCAGGCACATTCAGAGTTGGTGCCCGACCCGAGCTTAGTACGGTGAAGGTGGGAAGGTTCAACACCCACCTCAGCAGCACCAGTTTCTGGCAAGGCCCTTCCACCAGCAGCAGGACCATTCTCCTTCGAGGGCGGACTTTGCAGGAGGAGGCCGACCTCAGGGTGCTCCTCAGGGACCTCAACCAGGGCGTGGTCGGGGAGGTGGACAACATCAGAGAGGTAGAGGAGCTGGGCGTGGACAGTTGCACGCAGCAGAGTTGATAGCTCCGGCGGGACCAGAGGTGGTGCGAGGTACGATTTGTTTGTTCAGCACTCTTGTTTCTGCTTTGTTCGATTCGGGAGCTTCGCACTCCTTTGTTGCACCTGGTCTAGCCCATGCTTTGGGACTAGACGTAGAGAGACTTTCCGTACCACTAGTGCTGAGTACACCATTTGGAGGCCAGACCAGCGTATCTTGTGTTTGCCGGGGATGTGGGATGACGTTGGGACCATATCGATCTAGTGGGGACCTTCTTATGTTACAGATGTAGCCATACGATTTCATCCTAGGCATCGATTGATTGTTTTCTGTTATTGTCGTTATCGACTGCTTCCGAAGAAGGGTTGTGTTCTCCGATGTGGATGGGAAACGTGTAGCTTTTGTTGGTGAGAGGAGCTATCAGGTGGGAAGCCGGCGTGTGGAGCCTCTCCTTTCCTTGTCGGGCGGGTTATCAGTGGTTCTAGATGATACAGAGATGATGGATGTTCCGAAGGTTGTTGGGGAGTTCCTCGATGTTTTTCCTGAGGAGGTTGTGACTCTACCCCCCCCCCCCCCAATGTGATGTTGAGTTCGGGATAGACTTACAGCCTGGTGCCCGTTCGATTTTGATGGCCCCTTATCGGATGGCACCTTCGGAGTTGCGAGAGTTGCAGATTCAGATTGATGATCTGTTGGAGAAGGGTTTTGTTTGACCCAGTGTATCGCCATGGGGTGCTCTAGTTTTGTTCGTGAAGAAGGCAGATGGTGGTCTCAGGCTATGCATAGACTACCAAAGGTTGAACCAGGTAACGGTCAAGAACCATTACCCCCTTCCAAGGATAGATGATCTCTTCGACCAACTGAGGAGAGCAGGTTGGTTTTCCAAGATTGATCTACGATCTGGATATCATCAGCTGAGGGTAAAGGACAGTGACATATCGAAGACTGATTTCAGGTGCAGGTATGGGCACTTCGAGTTTGTGTTGATGCCGTTTGGAGTTACGAATGCACCGACTATGTTCATGGGACTTATGAACTTTGTCTTCCGAGATTTTCTGGACCGGTTCATCGTTGTGTTTATCGATGACATCCTGATCTACTCAAAATCAGAGGAGGAGCATATTGATCATATCAGGGTAGTCTTATAAGTCCTTCGACACCACTATCTTTATGGGAAATTGTCTAAGTGTAAGTTCTTGACGCAAGAAGTACACTTCCTTGGGCACATGGTGTCTCATCATGGAGTGTCGGTGGACCCGTAGAAGGTGGAGGTAGTTGTTTCTTGGGTAGCACCTAAGAGTGTGGCAGAAGTTCGTAGTTTCCTGGGGTTATCAGGTTACTATCGGAGGTTCGTTTTGGACTTCTCTCAAGTTTCTGCTCCATTGAAAGCTTTGATGAGGAAGAACCAAGTCTTCCTATGGAGCGATCAGTGCCAGAAAGCTTTTGACTACCTGAAAAAGAAGTTAGTCAGTGCTCGCGTACTCAGGTTGCCAGAGGAAGGGTTGTTGTATGAGGTGTTTTGTGATGCTTCTGGCCTTGGTATGGGGTGTGTGCTGATGCAGAATAAGGGAGTGATCTGTTATGGGTCTAGGCAGTTATGCCCTCACAAGCATAACTATGCAACCCATGACCTAGAGCTTGCAGTAGTAGTGTTCGCACTGAAGTTGTGGCGACATTACCTCTTTGGGGAGCGCTTTGTGGTCTTCTCAGATCACAAGATCTTGCGTTATATCTTCTCCCAGCATGACCTGAACTTACGGAAGTGGAGATGGGTCAAGTTTCTCCAAGACTATGACTTCGATATCTCTTACACTGAAGGTAAGGGAAACGTTGTAGCCGATGCCCTGAGCAGGAAGTCACATAAGGAAGTGTTTCAGGAATCCGCTGATGCTTGGAAAGTGATGGGAGATTTGGACACCTTGCACTTGGATGCAAGGGTAGAAGGTGTTAGAGGCTGTTTGTTTCAGATGATGGTGCAGTCCTCCTTGTTGCAACAGGTGGAAGAGTCTCAGCGGGGGGACTCCGAGGTGGAAGTGATGCGGGATCATATCGATCAGGGGAATGCTCTAGAAGGATGGTCAGAGGACAACCGACATTGGATTCTTTTCCATGGAAGGTTGTTTGTTCTAGAGGTGATGTGTGAGGGAGTTATCCATGAGTTCCATAGCTCAGCCTTGGCAGAACATCTAGGAGTTTCAAAAATGTACCGAGTCCTGAGGGAACAGTTTTGGTGGCCCGGGGTGAAATGAGCAGTGGCGGAGTTTGTGGCTAAATTCCTAGTGTGTCAACAAGTGAAGGCTGAACACCGTGTTCCCAGTGGTTTGTTGCATCCTTTATATGTCCCCGAGTGGAAGTGGGATGACATCTCAATGGACTTCGTCATAGGAATACCCAGAACTTAGGGTGGTTATGATTCTATCTGGGTAGTGGTGGATCGACTGACAAAATCAGCTCACTTCTTAGCAATTAAGGAGTCGGGCCTGGTGAGTACCTTAGCACAGAGGTACGTGGACGAGGTGGTGCATTTTCATGGAGTTACGAAGACTATTGTCTCAGATCGGGATACTCGGTTTACCTCACGAGTCTGGAGGGGGTTACAGTATGCTTTTGGCACCCAGCTACACCTTAGCACTGCTTTCCACCCCCATACCGATGGGCAGACAGAGCGGACTATCCAGATGTTGGAGGACATGCTACGAGCATGCGTTCTATATTTCGGAGGATCATGGGTACGACACTTGCCTTTAGTAGAGTTTGCCTACAACAACAGCTTCCACTCTACTATTGGCATGGCACCGTTTGAGGATTTGTATGGGAGGCCATGTTATTCACCAATTTGCTGGGCAGAGGTTGGTGAGACGGGTGCTCTTGGGCCAAAGGTAGTGCAGAGCACTAGAGAGAAATTCCAGCTTGTACATGAGAGGATGAAAGTGGCACAGGACCGACAGAAGTCTTATGTTGATCTTCGGAGTAGGCCCTTGGAGTTCGAGGTGGGAGATCATGTGTTCTTGAAGGTTTCCCCTCGACGGGGGCAGCAGAGGTTTGGGAAAGGAAGAAAGCTCTCACCTAGGTTCATCGGACCTTTTGAGGTGCTAAGCAGAGTTGGCGAGGTGGCATATTAGCTAGCCCTGCCACCTCAGTTGGAGAAGGTTCGTGACGTCTTCCACGTCTCCCAGCTACGTCGATACTTACACGGCGGCTCTCACGTTATCGATTGGGGAGAGGTAGATTTGGGAGACGACGGGACCTTCGAGTAACGACTATTCATAATCAAGGATCGTAAAGAGAAGGTGCTCTGTGGACGAACCATTCCCTTGGTTCATGTTTTGTGGAGGCATGGAGGCCTCGAGGAGAGCACTTGGGATCGGGAGGCCCAGATGCACGCTCAGTACCCGAAGTTGTTTTGTCTTTTGTTTTTCCTTGTTCTTCTGAGCTTTGTGTTGATTTTATACTTTATACCTTTGATATATGGAATTCTTGGCTTGTCGGTTATGAGACATTTTGTTTCCTTGTTCTCTGGAAGTGTGTAGCATGTCCGGATGTGTGGGGAAAGGGAAAAACCTGACTCTTAATCGAGACGTATTAATGAGGATGCGATTGAACCCGTGTGGGTGAGTCAGTGCTGCCTAAAGCGGATAATATCTCGACATAGAAGAAGGAATTTTCCCCAAACCACATGTTTGGGCAATGTGTGGGTTGTACGGTGTTGGGGGCAGTGTAAGTTGGAAAATCCTAATATATGAAAGTAGGAAGGCCCAATCCTTAATCAAGACACATTAATGCGGATGAGATTAAACCTGTGCAGGCGAGTCAATGCCGCCTAAAGCGGATAATATCTTGACATAGGAGAGGGAATTCCTAACACTTGTGATTAGGATTGTTGGTTGAGTTCCTGGTATAACGAGAACCCTAAGAGGTATCTTTTCGGGTTCCTCTGGGTTGGTTTTTGAATTCTCGGGGATGAGAATGTTTTAAGAGGTATATGATGTAATGGCCCGGACCTCTCCGGCCCATTCCATTGTCAAAAAGAAGGTCAAAAAGTCTTATGGAGGGTAAAATGGACTTTTCCCACACTTTCCAGAATTTTGTAAGTACACGCTGTGTAGTGTGAGTACAGGTCGTGTACCACCTTGCTAGGAATACCCCGTGTTGAAGACTGTGTCCTTGCCGTGTGAAATAAATGGGTACACGCCGTGTACCCCAAAATACACATCGTGTACCCCCTCGTCGGGTATACCCCGTGTTCAAGGTAGTGTCCTTGCTGTATGAAAGGAATGGGTACATGCCGTGTACCCTGAACTACACGCCATGTAGTCCCTCCCCACGTACATGTTACCATTAAACGGTTGTGTGCCGTGTTGGAGTCGTTTCTTTGTCGTGTGAAATAAATGGGTACACGTCGTGTGTCCAAACTACATGTCGTGTAGTCCTTCCCTGCGTATACGTTGCCCTCAAGTCGTGTGTTGACCATTTAATGGTCGCGTGACGCATTGAAGACTGTGTTGGAAGCCGCGTAGAGACCATGTAAAATAAACGAGTACATGTCGTGTACCATAAAGTACACACCGTGTACTTTTGGTTTTCTCGCCTATAAAAGGAGGGGTCCCCTCCTCCTTTTCAAATCACCCCTCTCCTCCCCTTTCCTCTAAGCAGAGCTCTCCCAAGAGACTCGAAGGCTCCTTTTCTTCCATAACTTCTTCATTCGAGCTCCGATTTACGATCCGTCAGCGGCCACAGGATCGTAATGACGAGTCGGAACTTCTGATCTTGGATCCGTTGTATTTCCTTCAGCCTTTCCTTTCCAACTTCCACCTGAGGAGGTTTTTACGGGACTCAAAAGAAGTGACGGACGCCGACGGACGTCTTCTAAAGTTGATCTGGGGGAGCATTGTGATCAGAACTTATTGAAGTATGGATCTTACCTTCGTCTCTCTAATTTTTGCATCATGCGGGGTGGGTTTCCTCTTGTTTTGTGAAACACAGTTGAACCAGTTTAATGAAGATAATAACTGGATTATATAATGGGTTTGGGAAGGTTGTGATTACTGTTACTTTACTTTCTATATCTTGTGATATCATGTTGTGAATTGAATAGGCTTATGCCTACTGAAAATCATGGTCATTGGGGGCCTTTTCTTGCTCAATTAAATGTTGCCCTATCTTTCTAGACCGTTCTTATAAATGGAACTTTGTTTAATGTGTAATTTGGTTAATCACGTAAAGTTGGATGATTAAATGAAAATCTGGAACCCTTGTGTGATCACCCCGGTTAAAAAAATGGAATAATGAACATGTGAGTGTTGGCTTGGATACGTGGCATGTGATGGGGGTGTTTTGTGGGTTGTTGTGGATCGGTTGAGCAGTGGGGCTACGGTTGTCTTGGTTATGGGATGGTGTGAATGTTATGTTGGTGATGGGCAGCGGGGCTGCAATAAAGGGTATTAAAGGGATAATGATGTACGGGTTTCAGTGTGATTGTGGTTATGGTGGTTGGCAGCGGGGCTGCAGGTATGGGCTTGAATGTGAATGAGTTATGAGTTATGGGTTGTGAATAATATATAAAAAGTGGAAGAGTTAATGAATGGTGGGTCATGGTAATGGGATGGGATTAATAATTAATGGGGTTGGTTGGTTGTTAAGAAGGGACTTGTTTGTTGTGCTTGTGTTTTCCTAACTTGATTTGTGGATGGCAGGGATATGCTTTACGAACGATTGATTTGGTTGGTTGTGGATATTTTCCCATAGTTAAGGAACTAATAAACTAATTCTGATTAAACGTCAAAACCTAAATGGGGTTGGGGTTTCTTGTTGTATGCATGCTTCATAGTAGCAGTGCTGAGGAACGCGCTCAGTTTCTCTGTTTAGAAGCCATCGGTTGGGCTGTGTGTTTGGTATATATATATATATATATATATATATATATATATATATCTGTATCTTTTTTTTTATCTCACCCCACCCATGTTGATCACTTAGTGTCGAACACTCCCATTTCATGGGAGAGGGTGTTTTCCCCTTAGTTACTAGCTCCTTCCTGCTCCTTCTTCCCTAGGTTGTGATGGCTTGAGGCGAGCTTACACCTAAGACCCTTCAGGTAGGCTTCGATTGGGGTGGTTTTAGCCCAAGACTCTTCGGGCAGGTTTTACTATTTCCCAAGAACCTTCGGGATGAGTCCTAGGTGTGTGCGGGCAGGATACGTGGTTGTGAGGCCCAAGTGTGTGTGGGCGGGATGAGTGGTTGTGAGACCCAGTTTTGTGTGGGCGGGATACGTGGTTGTGAGGCCCAGGTGTGTGAGGGCGGGATACATGGTTGTGAGGCTCAGGTGTGTGCGGGCGGGAATAGTGTGGTAGCGTCAGGACGTTCACCGTTAGGAAGAGCAGCTAACTAATGGGAAATGGTGCAGGGTACCCAATACTCTTGTTCTTATAATACTACTACCTGTTGTGATTGTGTTTTGGTGAGTGTGGCTGGTGAGGTTGGGTGGATAGATTTCCTTGCTTGGTTTCTTCTATTGTTCTCACGGGACATTAGGATGTCTCCCCACTTGTGCACGAGAGCTTTAGGCTTCCCTACTGAGTATAATTTCATGCCCACCCTACGTTTACTTTCAGGTTTCTAGGAGGAATACCAGGGCCGTGCGGGACCCTACTAGTCGGACAGTTAGAGTTTTTGCAGTTGTTGTACTCTTTTTTTCTTTTGTTAATGTAATTTTGAGCTTTCTTTTACTTGTACCTTGTTATAAAATTGGTTAAACATGCATGTGGGATTGGTTTGGGTTTATTTATATACACTTGTTCTTTTCCTTTTTGGTGGTTGACTTGTCCTATTTCCCGATCCTAAATAATAAAAAGGGTAATGCCTCCCATATTTTTGAAAACTCATACCCTTGGTGCTATTCGCCACCCTGGGGCCTACTGGAGGCGGGACTCGGGGGTCATTATCTCCCTTTCACCATTGCCAGCTCAGGGGGGGCATCTTTGGTGGGAGGGGGGCGTGACACTCCAAGTCTATTATTCACATCCTGATATAATAATATTAGTATCATTATTATCATTAAATGTTATTTTTTTGATATAATAACCATTATCTACCTTTCTCCCATTCCTTTTAAAATAAAAATGTTAATCATATTAAAATATAACTATCACATCCATAAATGATGTATTTCATCTTTCATCACCGCCATACATGGATTGTTATACAATTGGACTAAATAAATAAATATTATATTTATATCATTATTAATATTCCTGAAAGATAAATTTTTCATTATATTAATAATATTAGTAATAAATAGTAATTATAAATTTAACATCCTAAAATGAGTATACCAAGACAATTTTGTTAATTTTAATCAATTTTTTATAACCTGTTGAAATGTAAAAATATCATGATACAAGAATGATAAATAAAATATATCTCTTTATTTTTTTTGGTTGTGAAACTATTTTATAACTCCTTTGACTATGGTCAACGTATTGAAGTAATTTTGGAGTAATTAATCAAACAACCCCAAGTGGCTGATGAGAAACAAAACTATACAATAAATGAATGACATATAATAATAAATAGAACTTAAAAAATTAAATATTCTATAAAAAATTTCTAAATCAATTATTTAATAAACATAATTCAGTTATCTATGAGGCTATACACATGCACCAAGTGATTCAGGACTTGTGGTTGGGGTTATTTGAATCAATTTGTATTCCTTTATATATATTTCTTATAATGTACCAATTAAATTTTATATTGTATAAATACTACCCTATTGACATATTATATCTTAAATAATTTTTTATTATTAGAAATTTCACTTTAATTTAACACCCCATTCCTTTTCATTTGATTTACGCATTACTGAAGTCATAAGGATTATTGTAAACTTAATTTTCTTTGATTAAGTTATAATATTTATTCTTGAAATTCATCCTTATTAGTTTGGTTTCATACATCACAAAACTATATTATATTATATTACCTACTACCTTTATATCATTTACAAGTATTATTTACATTTCATCGCCCTTTAGTTCACAATTCCACCAAATGGTTTCTTATAAATTGATTCGGCCTTATCTTTTATTTATGATTGGGAGTCATTATATTATATGCTCATATTCTTTATAATAATTAATGAATTTTCCTATCTATATATCAAAAAAACTTACGTAATTTTCTGGTATATTTTAGTTTTTTAATTTTAAATGAAACCCTTTTATTGTTTTCCACACAAGTCATTTTTTACTTTTTTTTACAAGTGTGAAAAGAATCATCATTTTCAACATTTCCCACATGAATTAATTTTTTGGAATTTATGTATTTTATTAATTATCAAGATTCATTTCCAAGTTTTCGTTATTATTTTTTAAAATATTATTATCATTGTTCTTTGACTTTTCTATTTTGAATATAATGTTTAATCTTTTAGATGAATAAATTATCAAATTTCATTCCACTTATGTAAATTTATGTACTGTAATATTTATTTCTTATATTTAACTTAAATTATTTTTAGGATTTTAATATGTTTATGTCTTTTAAAATTATGGTTTTCAGATTTATTCTTTTCAACTATTGAATTTTATTTTTGAAATTTACTTAGAATTTTGTTTTTACAGCCATAATATAAAATATTTATGAAAAATATTTTTATATTTTCACTTCCAATTTCCTCTCAAAATCTAAAAAATATATCTCCATTGTAGTAATATTACATGTGTTACATTGTAAATTCTCTTATGAAGTTATTTATTAAACCTAATCTTATTCATAAGGGTTATGTTTTCTATCACTCTTTATCTCTCTCCTAACATTATTTTTTTCATTCATGTTCATATTTCTTAATTTAATAGATATGTTATATATCACCTCAATTTTTATATATTTTGTTTAATATTATTTAATTAATTGTATACCCATTACTCTATATGATTTCATCAAGAAGGGTTCTAACCAAAAAAATTATTTCATATATTTATTGGTGAAATATTGAAAATTGTTATATTTTTTAATTCAATATGGATGTTAATTGATTAATAATTCATGTATGAAATGAATATTATTGTTTATTCACTCAATCATATGATGAATTCATTGGAATAAATTAGTGTAATTTTGGGCCTAGAATTCTATTTTCCCTTAATGTATTGGTATGTCTCATGAGACAAACTAGCCTGGGTATTTGGTATAAACCTTAACCATTTTTGTATAATGTCTTGGCATAATGCCTTGATGATATTTTTATTCAGTACATAATTATTCATTCCATAATAATGAAATAATTTTTTTTTCATGTATTTATTTATATTGTTAGGTTACCCATAGATATATCACATTCTTATGTTTTCAATTATATATCATTTATTAATATTTTTTATTCCTTCCATATTATTCATGACTTATTTATTCCAAGATATCTTATATTTTTAATTACCCCTTACTAATCATTTGTATAGAAACCTAAGTTTTTCACACATAGATATTACATATTTTTATATGAATATTCATTACATTACAAAAAACATGCATGCAGATCGTAAAGGTATACTAATTTTTGAAACATATAACCATAAACAATTAGTCCATAACTAGACTACATCATCTCCCACAATTTTATTCATAATAAGAACCCTTATAAGACATATAATATGTAATAATTTTCATCATAACCTAGAAAAACGAAACATAATAAAGGGTGATATCAGATGCTTAGTAAGGGTAAACAAGGTAGATATCAACATATCATGTTCATAAGGGCATGAGAACAATATTTTAAAACTATACCCTATATATCATAGATCATAAACATGAGAAATGGAATTAATATTTCCAGTTCAAAATTTCTGAATCATAATAGAATCAAAGAACATGAACCATGACAATATTACATTTTCATAAGGCATAGATTTGTGTCACACACATAAGAATATAAAATCATTTCCACAGTAGTTCATTTCTCATTCCCAAGAATATAATAGTGGAATGGGTTCGGTCCCAAAAGCATCATAGAAGTAAATATTCACTCCCATGACTATCATAGTGGAAAGAGTCCCTTACTAGACTAGGTTCACTCTCCAATCTAGTCTTATTTATCTCACGAGATATCAATATTCACCTAATGCATTAGACAGAGATATATTTCCTACCTATCACATAATAAAAATAAAATATATGTGTTCTAAAAGATCATAAATAATTAATCAGATTAGAACCCCTAAAAAATAAATGGTTTTCATAAACATTTAATCAAATCATAACCCGTGGAAAAAATCATGTTTCATAAGCATTTTATCATGGTGTAACCCATGGAAAAAAATGGGTTTCATAAAAATCTTGTTATCTTAAACATATACCATTTAGAGAAATAATAAAAAAGGTATCCTTGGATAATATACCCCGTAAATCATAAGTAACCTCAAAATATGTTATCTTAGAAGGAAAATGATTTTGAAATATCACTTGGAACATTTCCTATAGAAAATCACTTTTATTTGAAAATCACTTTTTAAAAATAATAATTCATAAAATATTTTGGAAATAATTTTCCTTTAAAATAAAATTTAAAAATAACAAAGGAGTTATCAAATAAAATAATAGTCATAATGGTGGGAAATTATGTTCATGTCGTACATGTTAAAAAAATATTCACTTCATATTTTTTGTAAAATCCAAATGAACCTTGTTTAGAAAATGGCATAAATATTAAATTTAAAACATTTTAAAAAAATAAAACAAGGGTAAAAGTGAATTTATAAAATCATAAAGTAACATTAAAATATTTTTGAAAACATTTTTAGAAAACATGAACATGGAAGAGAAAGGTTTTCAACCAAAGAGAGAAATAAAGTTGGATTTCTTTAAAAACATTCCTTAAAAATATTGATTGTATAAATAGAGTAAATTGAATGGAAAAAATTATTCTCATGAAATATCAGAGGATAATAAATTTCATGAGTTTATTTTGATATTGATCATAAAATTTCATCCTCATAAGCATAAACATAAACAACCCTGGTAAACGATGAGATTATACAAAAAAATCTTGGTCACTTGGGTATCATTTGAATCATATGCCCCATTAAAGAATAACATAAAATGAAACATTTAATGTAACATCCCCGACCTAGGATCCACTAAATCGGTGCCCTAATCTGATTTGTCACATGACCTCAATTGTACCTCCCCATATGCCAGAGATTTCCGACTAGTAGTGAGGGTCTAATGAGTCACGTAGGGAGACTATACCCACTTTATCAGAGTAATTCACAATAGAACACAATATAAAGAGTGGAAACAATGAAAAAATCAATAAACATACAATCCAAACATCACCCAAATTGGTACAAACCATAATTCAACATTAACAATGTCATGACATACTAGTAGTGCAAGTGAATAAAACCCAAAAATATGACAAATGACCAAATCACCAAAGGATTCCCAACTCAAAGTATGGATCCTTCTCCATGTACATCCTGATCCCAACTCAACATCCTAGAGTAGGGAATTTTCCCTTGTCCTGGATTGCAACCAAGAAATTTTCTTGGGTACCCAACAATGGCCCGAGCTGGGTGTGAGTACAAACTCAGTAGGCCACCACCAACTGTGTCTATAAAATATCTAGTCTAATAGATATTGCATGCAAGTAAAAATAAATGGTAAGTAACCAAGGGACAATTTTGGTTCCATTGATTAACAAGGTTTATTTAATTCATGACTAGAATTTATCCCAATTCCATTTCTTATACCATTTTTACTACATAATCCATTTTAACACATGTTCTTTAGGTTAGGCATATACATCATCTCAACATGGGTCTAAGTCAATCAATCACTATGAATAGGGTAAAATAAGTCAAGCCCTTATCTCACTAGGGCTACATATATCAAATCAACACATTATCCTCACCTCGAAGCCTCAGTCTAGGTGGAATGCTACCATTAGGGGAATAGAGCTCTGTCCCCTTCCCTAACCCATGTATTTATGGGGTGGAGTTTAGAGCCTCAATATAACTCGACCCATGGGTGTAAAACCTCATGTAAATACCCCACTCTACCAAGCCATGTTCACATTCTTATTTATCAAATCACCACAACCATACCACAACAAAACCAAGCATAACCAATGCCATTATAATTCACAATACATAACAACAACATGGAAAACAATAATATTTCATAACCCATTAACACATTTACCAATTTCAATTCATAGTCATTTAGAAAAATTTCAATTCTCATGCCTTAACCCCTTAAGTGTATTCAATAACCCTATACCTTAGATAATATTCATCAATTACCATATATTAACCCACTTAGCTCATTCTTAATTTCACAAGCATTTACCTCTTATGCACTCAAGTGCAATTCTCATATCACATAACACAACCACTTTATCACATTCAATCATTTAGGTGCACCACATAATTCTCATGTATTAACACATTATACATATTCGTCCATTCCCTTGTTACAACTCATTAATATATTCCCCATTTTCCATTCCATTACCCAATTACAAGTTCACCATTTAATATTCACTAATCCCATTATGAAAATCTAACCAAAATTCATTAAACAATCAATATAATCTCTTTCAACCCAATTGCCCATTTTTATGTCATTCCAACAACACCTTATACCCTTATCACCCTGGTCATATCTATTATCATTCTATTTACAACATAATCAACCATTAAAATATGTTCTACATAGGATTCAAACTTTACTCAGCAATCCATCACTTATCCCTATAACTCTCTAGATCCGAGATTGTTGGTGCACCCCATGGGTGGACCTAAAATGGTCAAGTACTCCTCTATGCATCCCACAGGGATCATGAGGGTTTCAATTGGTTACTTAGAAGCCCATTTTTATCAAACACTTCAGTGGAACCAAGAAAACAATTAGGGAAAATAAGAACACAAGCTTCCATGCAAAAATCTAAAATAAAACTATGGGATAATACTTTTAGACCACCTACCTTGAATCCAATGATGAACATACTCTTAATCATGGCCTTGGATATGGATTCAAGCATCCCTTGAATCCCCAACCTAGGTTTCACCAGAAAAGGAGGGTTTAAGGTATTCGGAAGGAGATGGAAGAAACTACAATCCCTAATCCGAAAAAGATAAGCAAGAGGAGTATTATACTTACTTAGGGATTTGATCTGCAACCAACGACACTCTAAACGGCCAAGAATCGAAGAAGAACCACCCTTGGGAAGCTTGGTTCACCCAAGCTCATCACTAGGGTTTCAAGGGGTATAATAGAGAAGAATCTTGAGTTGGGGTTTAAAATCCTAGGATGTAATTTTTGTAATTTTTTCAAAAACACTAGGTCGTATAGTTTACCCGCATGGTTTTACAAACTGTGCACAAAACGTGTGTGATCCACTGTCCGAAAAACACCCCTTCACACAATTACCCGGGATTCCTGCACTGTTTTCACTAACTATGTGAAAACCATGAAACACACCCAGGAACTCTTTTTTCTTCCTCCCTCATGTCCCAAATCCCCAGAACACCCCTGATCCTTCATATAAACATGGGGAAGCACTTACTTGGCCAAAAATAAGAGGCCAAACCAAAACATAAACAAAAACATACCTTAAGAAAATCTGGGATCTTACAACCTCCCCACCTTATAACAACTCATCCTCAAGATACTCTTCCAAGCATCTGCAAGATTCTATAACTAGAATTAATTACACTAGGCCTACCTGTCTGTTTCCATCTTCCAAGTTTCTAGTTACACATCAAAATTCCCACCGAACACGGATCAAGGCACAGACTTTCCCCATGTTTTTTCCTCACCACAACCACAACATGAACCGAAAACTCTTCAAGGATGCATGAACTTAAACCATACCCAACCATTAGAACTTTATAGAGGAAAATTAGATAACATTTCCTGACTCACTACACATGGAAACTTCACACACATCATCACATCATCATAGAGGAACCGACCAGAATCCCCTCAGTCTGATCTTCTACACAACTCAATACCAAAATCACTTGGATTGGTTTTCCTCTATTTTTCCCAACTATAATGGTAACCAAACTCAATATCTCCCAAAGAATCAATCATGGTCTTTTCAACCCCATTTCCCAACTTACATAGATTCACCGCTATCGAGGAAAGATCACCTAAATATCAACTCAACATTCACATCACCTGACATGTTACAACTCACCATGTATGAACATCCATAGGGAATTACCCTGCATTGGCATCCAATCGCACCATTGAAACCATTCGGGTGGACATTCCTACACTATCCATTCAAGGACTAAGATCAACTCGACCTCAGTCGGGTACAACTTCATTTCAGAAAGGCACTTTTTTCCACAACATGAAAATGGAGGTGGTTCGCTCTCACCACACCCATTAAAGTTCACCATCTCAGGTTGGACTACCCTCGACTAGCTTGTTACAGAATATCCACCTTCCATTGATGGTACGCTACCCTTTTCTAACCTTCCTAAGGTGATTATTAACTTGAATCCTATCATTATAATCCCACGCACCCACTAAGGTCTTTCCCTGAATTCTGGTATAATTCCATCATCACAACATTAATACCCTCTAGAACATCATCAGGATTCACCCTTGGCATGACACCACATCACATGGCCAAGGTTCCCTCAACTTTGAGATGTTCTAAAAACATCCATGGAAAAAATCCTGAGTCTAAACCTGATATTCATTGTATTTATAGAACCCAAACTCTCTTGTCATAACCTGATATCATATCTAACCACACCCTTTTATGACTTTATCACATACATCATAAGTTTCACATGGAACCACCCTAATCTTGAAACCAAAACTTGGCTCATCAGTCACCATATCCAAGTCCCACATTTCCTCTCTTAGGAACCTAACATGCACCTCATAGGTTCCTCGTTAGCATCTCGGTGCCACTACATCAACTTGATGTTCTTCTATACACATACAAAACTGAATTATCACTCCCAACCATAGGATTTTCATTACCATTTCTCTTCATGAGGAATTCTAACCATAGTGTATTTACACTAGATCAAAATCTTAACCCCAAAACATAGACATGTCTATATAGCTTTTTCCGAAAACAATAAAATGAACATCACCCAGTACCTGTTCCCAGCTTCCGTGAACAACTCCCATGGAATTTGTCGACACTTAGTCCATCCCAAGGACCTCACCCAAATCCATCGAGGGTGTATATTCCATCATCAAGCTCCATATATACCATTTCCATCTGTGTAAACTCTTTGATGTCCCTCATCCAACCAAACACCTTCAAGTCTCTTGGCATAAATCCAAAGCTTCTCAATGTAGCTAGAGCGATATTAAGATATTGGGCAGGATCGTCATTAGATGAGGTACACTAAGAAGTTTTCAAATAACACCACCGCCAACTTATCCATTCTGATGTCGAACTATGGGACACCATGACCTGTCAAGGATCTCATGCTCTCTAATCGAACACATCTCATCAACACTTAACTATCACTGTTCAGGTGTGATTTCCAACCAAGTCTCACCTTTTCTCCATGACCAAATCATAGGAAATCCATAAACCAACATTTCAGGTTTCACTACTACCACCACATAGCTCGAATTCTTTCAATGTGTCCCTAACAGCTAACAAACGAAGCACAATGTTCTACCACACCAATAAAACCAACAATCTCCCACAAATCAACATTTACCTATGTATGTCCCATCACTCGCTTACTTACCTAACCATGCATCTTGGTTAGTAATCCTCATCAGCCCTGAGGCAGCCTCTGCATCTCACCCAACAACCAAACCATTCATAAAAACATGTTCATCCATGTGACCACCCTCACCTTTGGTGTCACCATCAAGAGAAATCATATAACCGCACTTCATCCACCCCTGTCTCTTCTGCTCAAAAAGAACTTCAAGAACTCCTTTAATAATTATCGTGAGTCAGGCGTCCATATGATATAACCCTTAAAAACAAACCTTACCTCTTATCGCAAACACTAGGGTGCCCTTATGAAAGAAATAGGCATAAATATACCATTTACTAAAACTTGGAGGTACTTAGTATGCATTGAAACCACCTCTGAAGCATCTTTGATGCTTTATATTCCAAGGTAATTAAACTATTGGGCTAACCTCCCATGAGGTCACCCTTGATTTTCTGAAACTATCATCGCATAACTACAACTCGAGTAGCACCACCATCCATCAACCTTCCCACTTATCCCTCTACTCCAAACCCGCACCATGCAACACTCTAAGTTCCACTATCAAATTCCAAAACATCTACATGTATGACACACACCCAAAAGCACTAGGAACACTGTCCGACCTATCCTATAGGTCACCTTGAAGTCTGAATGATACCAACTCCCTAGACTAGAGTTACAACCAGGAAAATCTATTATCCCTCTATCCAAACCATGCATATCATGACATGAACAAAGAAATTATCTTGCATGGAACACTCACCCCAGTTCTGATGCACATTGTGCCTAACCCCCCAATAAGTATTTATTCTAGGTTCCGTACCAAAGGTGTACACATTCATCGACACTACGAGAAAAAAATCTCTCTGGGGTTCAAAACATAAATCACAAGGTCTCTACTCACAAGGTCACTAAGACCTAAGCACCATCCATAGGGTCCATCATGTACTTCGTACAGTCACAAACCACAAGAGTTTCCACACTCACATTACCAAACAATGACTCACAACCCAATGACCACAACCCTACCAAGGGTTCCCTAAACACACCACCTAGGCCATATCATAACTGGTAATGCCTCACAATCCAAATCCAAAGTCTCAAACTATGGCACTATCGCTGCCCCAACCCACACATACAAGGGTAAAACCTACAATGCAAAGGATACCCACCTTTAACTCAATCATTCCCATTTTAAACTTTTCATTCACCCGATGCTTTGAAGAATGATCGATATGATTTAACAACAAATGGAAAATATCTCACGCTATAAACCTTAAACAAAACATTATTCATACTCTATCACAACAGTCATCATCACACTTAGAACAGTACCCTCTACCATACCTACCGCGGGTCATGGTTAACATGGGGTGACCAATTTACTTAATAAAAAGTCTTTCGCCAATACCTCTTCAAACCAATTATTCTTTTACAACACAATCCTTTCCTCTTAGACAAATTTCCCATTTCAAAACTTGTTACAATCATCATTTTAAATCATTTAAACCTTTCATTAGGAAAAATTCATTAACAAATTTACAGTCATTATGAGATATTTTTCTTTTAGACATTGAATCAACCTTTACAATTTATCACAACCCAAAATGGTAGCTCATTCATAACATTTCTTTATACATGATATTCCTTAACTATTAATTTTCATTATTTTCATTCACCCACTTACATTACCATTATTAGTCTTCATTTTCTTCGGATTTATCAAGGAAGTAAAATTAATTTTACTCTCTATGACCTGCACACCCATCCTGTGTGTGTGCCTATAATGATGCATTCCACCTATATCCTTAGGTTCCTAAAATGATGCATGAATACACAACGTTATGCCATTCTGACAATGAGAAGAATGTCATAAATTAGTCAAATCACACAACATGTGCATCACCCAATGATGAAATTTCATTCAAGTATAATAACACACATCAAGAACAATAATTCCTACCCTGGGTGATGCAGGTTTTCCCTTGTACATGGGTTAGCTACTCCCAAGAATGAGCTCATTACCAAGGCCCGACACATCCTAATATCCTGTCTAGAATTCCCAAATAGTAAGAAAGAGAAAAGAAACTCCATATGATACGACATTGTAACATCCCAAACCCAAAAGACACTAAACCGATGCCCCAATCTGAGTCATCACATGACCTCAAGTGCACCTCCCAGTATGCCAGAGGTTGCCGACTAGCAGCGGGGGACTAATGAGTCGTGTGGGGATACTATACCCTATTTACCAGAGTAATCTACAATAGAACATAATATAAATAATAGAAATAATAAAAAAACAATAAACATGCAATCCAAACATCACCCAAATAGGTACAAACCATAATTCAACATTAACAATGTCATGACATACAAGTAGTGAAAGTGAATAAAACCCAAAAATAAAAAAAAAGGGTCAAATACCCAAATAGGTCCCAACTCGAAGTCCGGATCCTTCTCCATGTACATCCCGAGACCAAATCGACATCCTAGAGTAGGGCCTTATCCCTTTTCCTGACTTACAACCAAGAAATATGCTCGGGTACCCAATGGTAGCCTGAGCAGGGTGTGAGTACAAACTCAGTACACCACCACCAATGGTGTCTAGAAAATATCCATTCTAATAGATAGTGAATGTAAGTATAAATAAATGGTAAGTAAATAAGGGATAGTTCGGGTGACATTGGTTAACAGGGTTCATTTAATTCATGACTAGCATTTATCTCAATTCCATTTCTTATACCATTTTACTACATAATCCATTGTAACACATAACCTTTGGGTTATGCATATACATCATATCTACATGGGTCTAAGGCAGTCAATCACTATGCATAGGGGGAAATAATTCAAGTCCCTATCTCACTAGGGCTACACATATCACATCAATATATTATCCTCACCTTGAATCCTCAGTCTAGGTGGAATAAAACCGTTAGGGTAATAGCACCTCTTTCCCCTTCCCTAACCTATTCATTTATGGGGTGGTGTTTTGAGCCTTAGTCTAAATCAACCCATGGGTGTAGAACCTCATGTCAATACCCACTCTACCAAGCCATGTGCACATGATTATTTATCAAATCACCACAACCATACCATAACACAACCATGTATAACCAATTCCATTATAATTCACAATACATAACAACCACATGGAAAATAACAATATGCCATAACCTATTAACACATTTACCAATTTCAATTCATAGTCATTTAGCCAAATTTCCATTCTCATGCCTTAACCCCTTAAGAGAATTCAAAAACCCCATACCTTATCCAATATTCATCAATTACCATATATTAACTCACTTTTCCCATTCATCATTTCATAATCATTTACCCCATATGCACTCAAGTACAATTCTCATATCACATAACACAACCACTTTATTACATTTAATCATTTAGGTGTACCAAATAATTATCATGTATTAACCCATTCTACATAATCATTCATTACATTGTTACATGTCATTAACATATTCCCCATTTACCATTCCATTACCCAATTACAAGTTCACCATTTACTATGCACTAATCCCCTTAGGCATTTCTAACCAAAATTCATTAATCAATCGACATAATCTCTTTCAACCCAATTGCCCATTTTCATGTCATTCCAACAACACTTTAATCCTTTATTGCAACGACCTGAAATTTTGAATAAATCTTGTTTCCTAGTTTTGTGTGTTATTTTATTTTATACTCAAAAAAACTATTTCATTTAATAACCTGAGTATAATTAAAATGAGACTATTGGGTTTTGACTGTTATATGACCATTTCTCAATATGACCGTTGGAAACTAAATGTTGTGATTCGTCTCTAAATACAAGTAATCTTGGTTAATTAATATAGAAAGAAGATTTGATGGCCTCATCCAGTAGTCTTGGGCCAATCAAAGCCCATCTAAAAGAACTTGGGAAGGAGGTAGCACCACTGGGCTTTGCTCTGGACCAAACCCAAGATGAACTTCATCGTGTGATGCTAGAACGGAATCACCTTCGCGAGAAGTTCAAACTGATAGAAATTACTACTCGTGCGATTTTGGACGAGCCTCCCTCGGATTCTCTCACCTTAGCACACCTTACACTTAGGTCCTATGCTTGTGTGATAAGGGGGTATGTAACGAGACCATAGCTACTTTGTGTAATCCTTTGTTATAAATAAAATTGTGTTTTCTTCTTATGGTGAAGTTTGTGAGTTTACAAATGTTCAAATGAATATAGGATGTATTTTTGTTGATGAATTTTGAAAAAAGGATATTTTAAAATATTTATGTAAACCTTAAATAATTAATGATGTGTAATGATTTTCAAAAAAATGGTCTTCTGTAAATGTGTTCAGTAAGAAATTTAGAGTCTAATAAGATCAACTTAATTTTTTATGAATAGTAAATTATGAATAGTGATTTTATGCTTAGGATTAGTAATGTGACCAAATGGATTAGTAATTTCACTTAAAGAAAGTATTAATATAATTTAGGCACCTTGATTAAGTAGTGTGATTCAATAAAATAGGTAAATAAATGTTCCATTAATTATTAGTCAAGTATTAGTTTTTTCAGGTGAATAGTGTTTTTTATTTAAAAATTAAATTAAAAATATTTAGAAAATTATTTTTATAAAATAGACTTTATTTTTGAACTCAGAGCATCAATATTATGTTATGGTAATTTTTGGGGTTTTTTCTGAAAAAAATGAATTTTCAGTGAATAGTGTTTTTATTTAAAAATTAAATTAAAAATATTCAGAAAATTATTTTTATAAAATGGAGTTTATTTTTGAATTCAGAGCATTGATATTATGTTAAGATAAATTTTTGGGAGTTTTCTGAAAAAGTTGAATTTTAAGTGAATAGTAAAAATACAGTTTTAGGGTTTCGGTATGTTTAATGACATCATAACTGCATCATGATGATGTGATTAGATATTTTAAGGGATGTTCGACTTTTGAATAGTGATATAAAGAGTGATTTGTCCCAAGTTTCCAATACCATGAGGAAATACCACTTGTTTTTCCAAAACCACCAATGAGGTGTCCCTTGAACATTAATGCCTTGTCCCCTCACTTTCCCTATAAATATCAAGCCATCCTCTCATCCATTCGACTCCAAAATCATCCTAAACGAAGTTATGGTCTCCTTACCTCCCAAGGAGTCCTCCCAAGGTTCCCCCAAGCCCTCAAGGTCCCAACCTTTGAGTTTTAAGAGTTACGTTTAAGGTAAGGGATCCTACCTCTCTCTTTCTTTTCAAGTAATCTCTTTTATGTCATTTCTTTTATGCTCCATGATCTTATGTTGGATTATGTTATTTTATATTCCTCTTAATTCCCTTTTAATGTTAATATGATGATATACCCCCTCTTTCTCTCATCAATTCGTTTTAAGAATGTTTAAGTGGCGTCGTTGGGCTGCTGAATTTTTAAGGGATTCTTTCACCTTTCTCATTTTTCAAAGTTCTAATTTCATGTCAAGTCTTTCAAGTTCCTTTTTATTATGTTGGGGTATGATATCTATATCTATCATACTAATATTTTATGTTCATATGATTAGAGACCCTATTTTATCTCGTCAATTAATTTTTGTTGAAGTTTAAGTGGCGTCGTTAGGCTGCAGAATTTTTAAGGGATTCTTTCGCCTTTCTCATTTTTCAAAGTTCTACTTTCATGTCAAGTCTTTAAATTTACTTTTTATTATATTGGGGTATGATATATATATCTATAATAATGATATTTTATGTTCATATGATGAGAGACCCTATTTGATCTCGTCAATTCATTTTTGTTGAAGTTTAAGTGGCGCCGTTAGGCTACTGAATTTTTAAGGGATTCTTTCACCTTTCTCATTTTTCAAAGTTCTACTTTCATGTCAAGTATTTCAAGTTCCTTTCTATTATGTTGGGGTATGATCTATATATCTATCATAATTATATTTTATTTTCATATGATGAGATACCCTATTAGATCTCGTCAATTCATTTTTGTTGAAGTTTAAGTGACGCTGTTAGGCTGCCGAATTTTCATAAGAGAAATCTTATTTTTTTGTCTTCCTTTCATGTTCTTCATTTCATATGATATATCTTTAAAATTTCATTACCATGTTCTTAAATCCTTTATATTCTGTCCCTATACTATTTTTTGGATCATTTATGAGTGGTTGACCCATGTCCCCACTCTTTTCAATGTTTTCTAAAACCCTGAAACATAGCCGTTATGTTGCAGAATTTCCATCTCAAAATGTCTCTCTCTTATCCTAAAATTCATTTATTTTATTAAGTGAATACTCAAATATATTTATTATAAAGTGGTATTCACATATATACCAAAATTTTCTATTTTAAATTCTACGATTTACATACATGAGACCCGCTTTCCCTTTCCATGGGTTTAAAGTGACATAAAGATCATGTCTTTAAAGCAGTTTTTAAAACGTTATGATTATGAAATGAAACCAATTTCTTTTATGATATATGGGTTGTTTATGAAATGATTGATGATGATATATGTGGATCACATGATAATAAAGGCAAATTTTAATTGTGCGCCCTGATAGCGCTCCAATGCATTGGGTAAAGACTTAATCTCTAGAGATGGCTATTTTTAACGACGCCTTGGTGAATAACCTTGGTAATTTTTAATGACACCTTGGGGATGGACCTTAGTGAAATGGAAATTATTGTCAATGTTAAATGTTTTAGCCACATATTCAAGTTATTAAGCACGTTATTTTTATTATTATATGCCTCATGAACTCTTTCTCATGCCTTAAAGTTATTTTTCATGACTTTTGATGTATCTCAAGTTCTCATGTAAAAGGTTTCCCTTGTTTCCCTTAATAGGCCTTTTGCTCACCATTTCTTTTGATGTATTCTCCCAGGTTATGAGATGTTGTAATGAAATTAGGATGAACAAATGAAGAATCCTTTCAAGTGTTTAAGAATAATGTTTTTGTTGTTGTCATGTATTAAGTTCCTGGTTTCCAAGACACTAAACCTTAAAGATCCTCGGTTTTGTATAATGTAATGAAAGTTTATGTGATAAAAAAGCGGGATGTTATAGTTGGTATAAAAGGATGGTTTAGTTATTTGTGGGAATTAGGATATTAAAACTCTAGTAAGAACCCTATAGAAAATTTTAAATATTGGAAATCTTCCTGGTATTTTGGTGAGTATTGAGTAAGGGGTTGCCAAGCAAATACATCCCTGTCTAGATACGAGCAGGTAGAGGTGGCTCTGGCACAGATGTAAATAGGGGTAAAATCTGAAAACACCGCTTTGAGCGAGACTCGAACGGGAACTGGTACACGACAACAGGCCTTACTGCACTCTTGGTTACGACACTCCTAAGGTATATGCTTTGGTAAATTCATAAGATTAGTATGAACCATTATTAAAGAAACAAAGATAAAATAAAATAAAGATTCACATAAGAATATATGATCATGGATAACCTAGATTAGAACCTAGGGGATCACAAGTTAGGATATACTTTTATTCTACAAGTTTATCCTTCTATTCCTAAAGTTTCCTTTTCATGATTATTGGCTAAGTATTTAAGCCCCATAATTATACGTTCTTTTCTTAGTTAATGGAGGGAAACGGAAGAGCATGTCCCAACAACCAATGTGATAGGAAATGTGACGATTTACCTATTAATATGACATAGATGACAAAAGATCAAGTTGAACATATTGAAATTATGCCAAACCAGCTATCAAAAATCACAATTAATAATTGGTACCTAGTTGAATTCCCAAATTCATCAAGGAAGAAGAATACAAAGTCTCAAGGATGTTCATCTGATAAAGTTGATAAGGGAAAGAAGACCCAATTTATTTTTTGCAAAAAGTGTGAGAAGAGGCACCAAGGAGAATGTCACAAAGGAATAGGGAGATTTTTTAAGTGTGGGAAGATAGGGAATAAAGTAGCCAATTGCTTTAAAAAATGGATAATGTGATGAATGGAGATAAGGTTTGATCTAATGTACCTTATACATTTCAATGTCGTAAATGTGGAGAAGTTAGACATTATCCAAGGAAATGCTCTCTTTGAATGGATGAGAAGCATTATGAGCATCAAAAATCTTCGAGGACAAGGGAACAATGCAAGTCCTATGCTAAGATGGATCATGATGACTGAAGTACATGTAACTTCTTCGAAATAATTGTCTATGTCATGTTGTATTTTAGTTCGTGCTCTTTGAGCATATCTTTTATGTTTTCTAAGATCATCGAGTCACTACCTAAGATGATTTTATATCATTAAGGAAATCATCTATTGTTATGTACCACATGTTGTTATAGTGAAGTTGTTCTTATTAAAAAAAAGGTGATTAGGGGATTAAAAGATGATTATTATTTTGGAAGACGTTCACTATTTTGGGAACCCTATATGATCGAGGTAAATAGATTACTACAATATTTTCTTTTAGGAGTAAATTTTGACTTATATTTTGAAGAATCGATGAATTTAAGGCGAACTTATGGTAATTTAGGTTACTTATGGAAATGATTAACCTATCTTGGGGAAAATGTGATTAGGTTAGTAACTTTTGTTGTAAGACGTTAAGAGTGGTTGATGTTGTTTGGAGATGAATGAAAAAGTTTATCTTGGAAGACTATGTTATCAAATCCTTCTTGTATTTGGGTTTCAATCTTAGTTTGGTTTATTTTGAGGAATTTTAAGTATAGTTATTTATGGAATGGTCTATGATGAACTTTGGGTAGTACCGTGGAATTTTGAAGATTTAAAAGTAGTTTCCCATCCTATGGGGTTCTTTCTTTTTGAAGAGTTGTTTTATCTCACCCTTTCTGTTTTTGGGATAATGTTTAAAGATAGAAGAAATAGATAGTTAATATTTTTTGGATTATGTGATTCTCTAGAAGATGATTATTGTGCTTTTGATGAGACCAAGTGTTTTTGAATGCTCGTCGTTTGGAGAAAAGATTAGTTTTGGTAGAAACTTATTAAAGGGTGAAACTGTACTTAAAGGTAAATATATGTCCTTGTGTTTTTATTCTATATAGTAAATGAATTCCTCAAAACTATAAAAAGGAATGTAAAACAAAAACATTGTCTGTTAACGTTTCCTACTGGGAAATCAAATACCGTTTTACCCATCATAAGTTTGTGATTTTCTTGTTGTTAACTTTCTCCTAATCATGTTTTCTATCACTCTCCCTCAGAATGTGACCCTTTGTTTTCTCTTCCATGTCCATGTTTTCCTACATGGAATCCTAGTATGGGTTAAATCGGGTGACCATTGTACTTACCTTTCTTTCTTTTAAAGTAATAGTGTTACTGACTCTTTTTCCGATGTGGGACTTTCAATAAAATTTCCAAGTCCAGTTTTAAAAATTGCGAGGATGCAATTTCTTAAGGGGGGAAGATTTTAACGACCCAAAATTTTGAATAAATCTTGTATCCTAATTTTGTGTGTCATTTTATTTTATACTCAACAAAACTATTTCATTTAATAACCTGAGTATAATTAAAATGAGACTGTTGGGTTTCGACTGTTATATGACCATTGGTCAATATAACTGTTGGAAACTAAATGTTGCGATTTGTCTCTAAATACAAGTAATCTTGGTTAATTAATATAGAAAGAAGATTTGATGGCCTCATCCAGTAGTCTCGGGCCAATCGAAGCCCATCTAACAGAACATGGGAAGGAGTTAGCACCACTGGGCTTTGCTCTGGACCAAACCCAAGCCAAACTTTATCGTGTGATGCTAGAACGGAATCGCCTTCGCGAGAAGTTCAAACTGATAGAAATTACTACTCGTGCGATGTTGGTCGAGCCTCCCTCGGATTCTCTCACCTTAGCACACCTTAGACTTAGGTACTATGTTGGTGTGATAAGAGGATATGTAATGAGACCATAGCTACTTTGTGTAATCCTTTGCTATAAATAAAATTGTGTTTTCTTCTTATGGTGAAGTTTGTGAGTTTACAAATGTTCAAATGAATATAGGATGTATTTTGTTGATGAATTTTGAAAAAAGGATATTTTAAAATATTTATGTAAACCTTAAATAATTAATGATGTGTAATGATTTTCAAAAAAATGGTCTTCCGAAAATGTGTTCAGTAAGAAATTTAGATTCTAATAAGATCAACATAATTTTTGATGAATAGTAAATTATGAATAGTGATTTTATGCTTAGGATTAGTAATGTGACCAAATGGATTAGTAATTTCACTTAAAGAAAGTATTAATATAATTTAGGCACCTTGATTAAGTAGTGTGATTCAATAAAACAGGTAAAAAACTGTTTCATTAATTATTAGTCAAGTATTAGTTTTTTCGGGTGAATAGTGTTTTTTATTTAAAAAATAAATTAAAAATATTTAGAAAATTATTTTTATAAAATGGACTTTATTTTTGAACTCAGATAATCGATATTATGTTATGGTAATTTTTGGGGTTTTTTCTGAAAAAAATGAATTTTCAGTGAATAGTGTTTTTATTTAAAAATTAAATTAAAAATATTTAGAAAATTATTTTTATAAAATGGAGTTTATATTTGAATTCAGATCATTGATATTATGTTAAGATAAATTTTTGGGAGTTTTCTGAAAAAGTTGAATTTTCTGTGAATAGTAAAAATACAGTTTTAGGGTTTCGATATGTTTAATGACATCATAACTGCATCATGATGATGTTATGAGATATTTTAAGGGATGGCCGACTTTTTAATAGTGAGATAAGGTGTGAGGTGTCCCAAGTGGCCAATACCATGAGGAAATACCACTTGTTTTTTCAAAACCACCAATGAGGTGTCCCTTGGCCATTAATGCCTTGTCCCCTCACTTTCCCTATAAATACCAAGTCATCAACTCATCCATTCGACTACAAAATCATCCTAAACGAATTTATGGTCTCCTTACCTCCCAATGAGTCCTCCCAAGGTTCCCCCAAGCCTTCAAGATCCCAAAATTTGAGTTTTAAGAGTTACGTTTAAGGTAAGGGATCATACCTCTCTCTTTCTTTTCAAGTAATATCTTTTATGTAATTTCTTTTATGCTTCATGATCTTATGTTGGAGGATGTTCTTTTATATTCCTCTTACTTACCTTTTCATGTTCATATGATGATATACCCCCTATTTCTCTCATCAATTCGTTTTAAGAATGTTTAAGTGGCGTCGTTGGGCTGCCGAATTTTTAAGGGATTCTTTCACCTTTCTCATTTTTCAAAGTTCTACTTTCATGTCAAGTCTTTCAAGTTACTTTTTATTATGTTGGGGTATGATATCTATATCTATCATACTGATATTTTATGTTCATATGATGAGATACCCTATTTGATCTTGTAAATTCATTTTTGTTGAAGTTTAAGTGGCGCCGTTAGGCTGCAAAATTTTTAAGGGATTCTTTCACCTTTCTCATTTTTCAAAGTTCTACTTTCATGTCAAGTCTTTAAAGTTCCTTTTTATTATGTTTGGGTATGATATCTATATCTATAATACTGATATTTTATGTTCATATTATAAGAGACCCTATTTGATCTCGTCAATTCATTTTTGTTGAAGTTTAAGTGGCGTCGTTAGGCTGCCGAATTTTTAAGGGATTCTTTCACCTTTCTCATTTTTCAAAGTTCTACTTTCATGTCAAGTATTTCAAGTTACTTTTTATTATGTTGGGGTATTATCTCTATATCTATCATACTTATATTTTATGTTCATATGATGAGATACCCTATTATATCTCATCAATTCATTTTTGTTGAAGTTTAAGTGACGTCGTTAGGCTGCCGAATTTTCATAAGAGAAATCTTATTTTTTTGTCTTCCTTTCATGTTCTTCATTTCATATGGTATATCTTTCAAATTTAATTACCATGTTCTTAAATCCTTTATATTATGTCCCTATACTGTTTTTTTTTATCATTTATGAGTGGGTGACCCATGTCCCCACTCTTTTCAATGTTTTCTAAAACCCTGAAACATAGCTGTTATGCTGCAGAATTTCCGTCTCAAAATGTCTCTCTCTTATCCTAAAATTCATTTATTTTATTAAGTTAATACTCAAAGATCTTTATTATAAAGTGGTATTCACATATATACCAAAATTTTCTATTTTAAATTCTGGGATTTACATACATGAGACCCGCTTTCCCTTTCCGTGGTTTTAAAGTGACATAAAGATCATGTCTTTAAAGCAGTTTTTAAAACGTTATGATTATGAAATGAAACCCATTTCTTTTATGCTATATGGGTTGTTTATGAAATTATTTATGATGATATATTTGTCTCACATGATAATAAAGGCAAATTTAAGGGTGCTCTCTAATAGCGCTCGAATGCATTGGGTAAAGACTTAATCTCTAGTGGTGACCATTTTTAACGACGCCTTGGTGAATAACCTTGGTAATTTTTAATGACACCTTGGGTATGGACCTTGGTGAAACGGAAATGATTGTCAATGTTAAATTTTTTAGCCACATATTCAAGTTATGAGGTGCGTTATTTTTATTATGATATGCCTCATGAACTCTTTCTCATGCCTTAAAGTTATTTTTCATGACTTTTGATGCATCTCAAGTTCTCATGTAAAAGGTTTCCCTTGTTTCCCTTACTGGGCCTTCTTCTCACCCTTTCTTTTGATGTATGCTCCTAGGTTATGATATGTTGTAATTAACTTAGGATGAACAAATGAAGAATCATTTCAATTGTTTAAGAAGAATGTTTTTGTTGTTGTCATGTATTAAATTCCTGGTTTCCAAGACACTAAACCTTAAAGATCCTCGGTTTTGTATAATGTAATGAAAGTTTATGTGATAAAAAGGCAGGATGCTATATTTATAACCCTAGTAATATATATCATCATTCCATTTACACCATAATCAACCATTAAAACATGTTCTATATAGGCTTCACACTTTACTCGGCAATCTTTCACTTAACCCTACAACTCTCTAGGTCTGGGATTGCGGGCGCACCCCATGATGGCCCTAAAATGGTCAAGTCCTTCTCTACGCATCCCACAAGGATCGTGAGGGTTTCAATTGGCCTCTTAGAGACCCCTTTTTTCAAACACTCCAATGGAACCAATAACACATTGAGGTAAAATAAGAACACAAGTTTCCATGCATAAATCAAAAATAAAATTATGGGATAATACTTGTATACCACCTACCTTGAATCCAATGATGAACGCACTATTAATTGTGACCTTGGATCTGAATTTAAACACCCATTGAATCCCCAACCTAGGTTTCACCATAAAATGAGGTTTTAAGGTCTTTGGAAGTATATGGAATAATCTATATTCCCTAATCTAAAAAAAAGATAAGCAAGAGGAGCGTTAGACTTACTCGGGGCTTCAATCTACAACCAACAATGCTCTAAACGGCCAAGAATTGAAGGAGAACCACCCTTGTAAAGATTGGTTCATCCAAGCTCATCACTAGGGTTATAGGGGGTTTAATGGAGGAGAATCTAAAATTGGGGTTTACAATACCTGGATATATTTTTTGTAATTTTCTCAAAAATACTGAGCCACATGGTTTACCTGCACAGTTTGCCAAACCGTGTGTAAATTGTGCGTAAGCCACTGTCTGAAAAAAAAACCTTTGTACAGTTACCTAGGATTCCCTCGCTGTTTTAACTAACCATGCAATATTCCCAGAAACTCTATTTTCTTCCTCTCTCATGTCTCGAACCCCTGGAACACCCTCGAGCCTTCACATAAACATGGGGAAACACTTATCTAGCCAAAAAGAAGAGGCCACACGAAAACTTAAACAAAAAATACCTTAAGAAAATTTTGGATCTTACAATTAATATCATAAAAATACTGAAATTTATTATATACCATGTAAAAGGAGCTATAAATATATCTTTTAGAAGAAGATATTCTCATATATAATGTATGTCCCAGAGAAGAAAATTTGAGACAAAAAAATGTTTACCTTTAGTTCCTCTTGCTTCAAGAGTTCTCTGTAATCTTTTATAATAAGAATAAATTTATTTTAAATCCATTTCAATACCATATTCATATATATCATATTATATATGATTTATATATACCTTTCTATTATCTATTTATTAACAATTACATGTTAAAATTATGTTTCATGTAATAATTGTTTTGTTTTTCACATATGTTTTGATTTTTTATTTTTGGTCCTCATACTTTGAACATGGTTAAATCACATAAATATTGTTAAAAATGATATAAATATAATATATATTCATTATATATGTATTTATAGTAATTTATAAAAGTTATAAATAAAAATGAAATACAACGTTCGTGGAGATGGAAGGTCATACGTACGCATGAATGTTGTTTCCATTTTCTAGAAGGATTGAAATAATGAAGGGTAAATAATATATTTTCATTTAAGAATCATTTATATTTCATATATATCACATTTAATCATTAAATGTATCCCTTTATACCTTCCATGTAAAACATAAGTGAAAAACGAATCACATCACTTTGTGAGGCGGTAGTTCGTCGTAGATATGATCGACATTATTGTATCCACCATAGAATGGAAATTATAAAAGGTATATGTGGTTATATATTTAAATAAATATAATAATGTTACAAATATCGTACATATAAATTATATCCATCATTATATTTTTTCCATCAAAAGATTTTGTTTGGTTCCCCAAGTTTATGAGACAAGATGTTTGATGCCTATAATGATTTAGTTATTATCTAGTTAAATTATTTTACACTGGTTACACTTTTTTTTTGTTTACCTAAGAGATATATGGTCTCTAATGATTAATTTTTTAGGGTTCAAGTATGTTTTCAAAGTCATTCACATCGGGTTGACACTTTTTATCTTACATAGAAACTCTCAATGGTTCCCACATCCAGAAGAAGGTACAAACTTTATTTCTAAAGGAACAAGGTCATTTTGGGTATTAAACCCAATAAAATATAATAAATCAAATTGATAATGAGGATAATAGTATAGTATCATCATACCCTTTTGGTTAAGGGTATCCAAACTCGTCCCAACCCGACCAACGTGAACTGAACTGACAAGGTTGGGTTAGGTTGTGTCGGGTTCAAAATTCAATATGAACGGGCCAGGTTGTGTCGATTTGAACCATGGTTAGGTTGGGTTGGGTCACGGGTTGAGAAAAAACAACCCAACCAACTCGACAAACTAATCCCGCCCCTCTTTCGCGTGTTGCATCACTTCCCTTGGAAACCCATCATCGACACTATTGTGTTGTGTTTCATCCCCATTGTCTACATCATCCATGTCATCACCCACCCTATCATTCCATTACTACCACACATCACCTAACCCTTTCCATCGTCTTCCTCATCCACTAAGTTCACTTAATAGTGCGACCACCATGATTGACCCCAAATTAACTATATAATACTCCCTCGACCTTTTCTTTTTTCCTTCGTCCCCACTAAGACCCTATATTTTCTGTAGACTTCCCACTTTGCCTTCATCTTAGCCTCTATCTCCATCAACACCATCGTGACACCCGATCAACCAGAGACTTCCCCCTCTTCCATCACCTCCATGTCCATAACCACCATTACTGCCACGAACCTAAATTCATTTGTGACTTCCCCCTTTACTTTCTCCTCTACCTTCATCTCCACCAGGACCACTGTTACTCAAGATTTTCTAGAGACTACCCTTTCTAAATTCACCTCCACATCCATCTTCAATATGGATTCCATGATCCAAGATCCACTAGAGACTACCTAAATGCGATAGATATGGGCATCAAACTACAGATTATGTCATTGAGTGCTTATTTTTGGGGTCTATTTTTCAATGGAATGAGGATTCCTCTTGGCATTGTGAGGAAGGAAAATCACCAATGAAAGAGAAGAAGACGTGGCCACACAGTATGCGGGTTATTAATCTAGGAGCATAACAGCTATTTTTTTCATAACCCATTGATCTGACCCAACCCAACCGGAAATGAGACAGATTTTTTCAGGTTGGGTCCAAACTAAAAAACCCTCAATCCTGACCCAACCTCTTTTGGTTGGGTTAGGTCCAAAAAAAACACATACCCGACCCAACCTGACCCATAGACACCCCTACTTTTGGGGTAGAATTATCACATATTCTTGGAATCTATTATAGATAAATATATGTTTGTGAATCTTTTATAAATCCAGATATGGGATTGGTTACCATAATAAAATGATTGGATGTTGAATCTTTTTACTTGTAAAGGGGGTTCCTTTAACAAGACCATATATATGTATCTAAGGTTCTCCAACTGTTTCCCATTATTTATTAGAAATGGATAGATGCTTATATTTTGAATCTATATAAACATGAACTCTAAAGTTTACTTCTATCCAATATGGTGATTGGTGTTTTGAGGATGGTATTAAACCTTCTTAAGGTTCCATACATATCCTATTCATAACAAGAATCAAAACACACTTAGTTCATTTAAGTAAAATCTATTTAGTTTAACATTATGCAGAAAAGACATATATGAGGTCACATAGACACAAGGTTCATATCTTGGTCCTTAGGAAGGTTTCCTATGTATCCTTCTTATAAAAATAATCATATTCATCATAGTTCATATGACAACCCTACTTTTACTACACACTTAAACATAATTTATTAAATAAACTATTCACTTGATACAACATGGAAGATTGAGAGTTCTAGTGTCTTTGGGGTTTAGGAACATTACATAACAACTTATTACATGAAACACAACATCTTTATTGAAAACTTTCTTGGCATGACCACTACATTCCCACGTACTTAGCATTGCATGGGATAACCTGAGGACATGCATAAGAAAAGGGTGAGCTATAAATCCTAATAAGGGAATAAACATGGAATAACATGAGGAATACAATAAATGTTAGACAATAAGAATATCAATGGAGAACAATAGAAACATGAACATAAAGGCATTATAAATCATGAAAATCATAACATGGAGATGTGGCAACAACACTTAACATGGAATTAGCATGAGCCAAGGCTCATTGCACATGAATCATGAGTAAACCCTAGTTTCACTTGAATTAGTATGATTCAATACTAATTTCACATGATGTATCATGGTACTATACTTTACCCAATGCATTGGAGCTCTCTTAGGGCGCACCCTTCTTAAACATTTCATTTCATGCATAAGTGTGCCACAGGGATCATAAAACATGGATTCATCATCATTTATTCCACAATAAAGGAATGTGGAATTAATACTTGAAACTATATAATAAATAAGTAAATGTGCGTAAAGGTGAATACCCTTGATATAGAAATGGGCATGGTATTCACTACACAATGACTTTGGATTGGAAAAATGTGGTGCAATTTTGGCAGCATAACAGCATGACATAAGAATTCATAAAAATGGTTGATGAGAGAGAAATGGGTGTATCATCGTATGTACATGAAATGAAAAGTAATGGGTCATATAGATACATGTCCCAACAATTGTAATGGAATTTATATTAATGATACAAAATAATTACTTGAATGTAAATTAGGAGAGAGAAATTCCTTACAGAATTTCGGCATGGTAACGGGTGTACATGAGAGGCATTAATGAGAGAGAAAGGGGTATCTCATCATTAAAACCTAAATAGGTCAGTATAGGGGAGGTTGAAAATCATACCCCAACATTTATAATTTAAAATAAAATGGCATAACAATATAAGGAAACTTAGACATAAATAAGGAAAGTGAGAATCTCTTGCTTGGAAGTGTGATCCCAAAGGCTTGGGAGAGGCTTGAGAGAGGATTATTGGGAAATTGGGGAGCCTTGGTAGGATTATAGAGAGAAGAGGGAATATGTTTGATGAACTTCAAAGGATTTGAGTGAAGAGGAAGTGGGATTTTGGGTGGGTTTATATAGGAAAGGAGGGGTAATTCTTTATTATTTTGGTTTGGGACATCACACATTAAACTAATCAAAACCACAAACCAGCCCATGGTTTTTTCCCATTGATTTTGCCCACAGTTTTTTCCAAATGGGAGTGGAAAACAATATTTTTTAATACAAATTGTCAAAATTCTTAAAATAATAGGGTTGCTTATGTGGAGGTGAGTCACACTCTCAAGGAAAACAATTTAAAAAGACAAAATGTTTTATAAGCCTTGAAGGGTCCACTTAAGCTTTGTAAAATAAATCAAACAAACCCAAAATCACATTATTTTAATGGTAAAACATATATTGGCCGAATATAATGTTTATAGTATTTTATTACATCACTATTGGGTCATTATGATGTCATAAAAGACATTATATGTTTAAACGGTATTTAATTTTTACCCAAAAAATCGACTCATAAAATTATGAAAAATTCACCATTGGATAATTTCGATGTCCTTATTCCAAAAATAATATTCACTTTATCTAAATAATTTTCTAAATATGTGAATTTTTACATTTAAAATAAAAACTGACATTTATCGAAAATTCATGGGTTTTGACAAAAAAAGCTTTCAAACCTTAATAAAAATTACAATTGCATTCATAAAATTATACAATCATTTATATTTAATAAAAAGTAATTTAATAATAATAAAAATATTTTATCAAAATATTATTTAATTCAAAAATACATTAATTCACCAAAATATATTTCTTAGTTTGAATATTAACTAAAAATACTATTTGTGCTTTAAAAACTATTTACAAAGTAACAATAATAAAAATAATGTATATTATCTATATAAGAAAAATGTACATACTCTTAGTGCTGGGGTCTTGTTACATAACCCCTTAAAACACCCACATAAGACCTTAGTTTAAGGTGCGTGATGGTAACAGACTATTGGGGTGGCTCGGATAACATTGATCGAGTGGTAATCTCTATCAACTTCCACTTCTCTTGTAAGTAGTTCTGATCAAGCTTAATATATTCAAGCTTAGCTTGGGATTGGTCAAGAGAGAATCCCAATGAAGCCATCTCCTTTTCGAGCTACGAAAAATGGGCTTCATATGGGTCAAGTCTACTAGATGAGGCAATCACTTCCTTTGTCTGAGTAAATTGGATTTGTTAAAGCCCTATATTTATACTAATCATGTGATCATTGTTCAACAGATATATTAGAAACGGTCACAATTCTTAATAGTATTTTAAAATTAAAAAATATAACAAAATAAGTTCATATGTTTTAAATAACCATAATAGTACATTTAAATAGACCAAGAGGAATTTTCATTAATAAATTTTTGGGTCGTTATAGTTCTATCTTCCCTCAACCTGCAGATGTGAAGTGGTAGATAAATAATTCTAATAAGGGTTATTTTCTTAGGGTTTAACAATATGGGAATGACTTAGATACATACCCCAAGGTGGATTACCTTGTATTGGGGTAGTAGTATCATGATAAAGAATAGGTATTACACACTATGATATCCATGGCTTGGGGAAATTTGTGACTCTAGTGATATGATCATTGAAAATCCCTAAGTCCAAGTGAGTCATACTTGGTGTGAGAAATAAGGGATAGAAAGTGATCAATTTTATCACATATAGATATGAGACTTATTCACTTAGGAATCCCATTTAGGGAGTTTTATATAGATATTGGTCCTTAGAAAGGAATCCTATGTATTATGCATATAACAGGAATCAGATTCCTCATAGTTCAATTAGATTCTCGACCCATTTATGGATGAGGAAGAATGATAACCCCATGAGGGAGTTTGGGTCCCATAAGTTAGTGTGTCTGAAATATGTAGGTACTTACACCTAGGTGAATGCCCAATTAGGTCCTAGGCCTTAGGAAGGTTTATTGTGTATCATTTTTGGATTTTAATCAGATTCATCATAGTTCAATTAGCTTCTCAATCTTCTAATGGATGAGGAAGAATTATAAAACCATGGGATTTTTTGGGTCCCATGGGTTAGAGTGTCTAAAATATGGAGGGGCATACACCAAGGTGGATGCCAAATTAGAGTTTGAGAGTTTGGAATGGGTATTATATATCCTGTTTGTATAAGAATAAGAGTCCTCTTAGTTCAATTAGCTTCTCAATCTACTGATGGATGAGGAATAATGATAATCCCATGGATGAGTTTGGGTATTGTTGGTTAGAGTGTTAAAATATGGAGGGAATTACACCAAGGTGGATGGCCAATTGGAGATCGTTCCATAGAAAGGCATCCTATGAATCATGTTTGGATAGGAATTAGAGTCCTCATAGTTCAATAAGGTGTATATCTAAGTGTGTCTACTAGACACGGTTATTGTGTCCTAAGGTGTCTTCCTGACATGCCCGACATGTCAAGGATGTATTCTAGAAATGTCCTTGTTATTTTCCTAACATTCCTGAGGATTTCTATACATGTATTTTTGTGTTATTTGCATGATCCAACTGACTTGTTTGGGGGATACTTCTAGATAAGGCTAACATGTACAAGGATTATCACATTATTAAAGAAAACATGTCATAGGGATTCTGCATGATTCAACTAACTTTTCCAGGGACCTTCGCATTATCAACACAGACATGTACAAGGGTGTATCTTGATTAGTGATAAAATGTTAGAGACATTATTCATGATCAATGCAGACATGTACAAGTGTTTCTCATGATCAGGTCTGACATGTGAGAGGGCTTTTGCATGATCTGGATGACTTTTATAGAGGACTTCATGTGACTTGGATGACATGCTCGGGTGGTGTCACATAATATGTATAGCTTATGTGAAGTGCATCAAAAAAATTTATGAAAATTAGTGTATCCATAATCACATAAGGATTCATTATTTTTCATCCTTTATTGAAAATATGCCTCAATGTTTTTCAAGAATTGGATTGTTGAGGTTTCATATGACCAAGTCGACACACATAACATCCTTCACATAATCTAGTAGACACAAAAAAATTACTTCCCATAATAAATAGGTTGATCACATTAAGCATATATATAATAAACATAACCTATAAGTCATTCCTTAGGTTTACCTAGGGGAAGACCCTTATGATTAAGTGTCTTTCTGCTCTGAGAAGTCCACTCGCACTTCTACGCTCCCATGTGTGTCTCGTGTTCATTTTTAGGCTAAGGGGGAGTAATCTATAAGACTCTATAACCTTATTATATTCCACATTTCATGGAATATATATCACAGATATGGACTTTATTCGGTGTAGAATCATGTGTTTCACATGAAATGATCACAAGTCATCCATGAAGTCATATTCTTGTCACATAGTAAACAATGACAAAAATATCACTATATCATTGAAATATTTATCAAAATCATGTCTTGATAAAGTTATTTCCCATAATCAAATTGACATATCAAAGTTACTTCATAATATTATGCATGCATGTTATGGAGTCTTTGTAATATCAAGATGCTTATCGAAGAGTGTTTCGTGTGATCGGGGGAGACTTGACTGGGGCCCTTCACAAGATCAAAATTTCCTATCATAGGCCCTTCATGATATCACACTAGCATGTTAAAAGGCTTTCACATGATCTATGAAAAGATCAAATGGGGCACATAACCCCCTTCACATGGAAAAACATAACATTTCTTCATGTAAGGGTACCTCCTTTTTCATCTTTTATTGTTTATTTTAAAATATTTTTTGGATTTCACCATTGATTTCCCATCAAGTCATAGCATGATCAATAATGGATCTAAAAATGGTGCACAAGAATTATCATGGATGGTCTATCCACTTTTATGCAGTTTTTCGTGTGATCAAACAGACATGTTTGAGGAACTTCACATGATAAAGGTCACATACCAAAAGGATTTTGCAGGACATGGTTGACTTGATACCAGGGATCCCATATGATTTTTGAACTAATCATGTGATACATATGAGTGTTTTGTGTGAAAATAATTATAACATTAATCACAATAAGCTTCCACCTTTTCCATATTTTATTTCAAAAGGGACATTGGGTGGTTTTCCAGTGCTCGTCAGTTGGCATGTTACTTGATCATAGGAAATCATCTGATGACCTTCACATGATCATGAGGGCTTATTTGAGGGTATTCTCATGATCATACATAAATTATGTGAAGTTTATGATTCAATACCATGGTTTTCCTAGGGTCCTTCATTCATGTGTCTTTTTGGGGGTCAAATAATCCATGTCACCTAGCCACCTAATCTTTATGTATTCATCATTATCTTTATTTACTTATACATAGAAAAAAATACTTATGATTTAGGTATTTTTTTGATCTTGTAGTCTTTTATTCTCATTTAGTGGGTGTCATAAATCCCCCTCCCCCTATAATCAAGGTCTATAGGGATAAGTACTCATTTATGAGGAAGGTGAAAGCCATCCTAAGTCCCTGAGGATTTCATTGGTCGGTGTCCTGAGTGGATTTTTCTCTTCCAATATACCTTTTTTATTCTATGAGGTTCTCTATAAATGGAAAAATGAGGGGTTGTTCATTCCACCGGTCACCTAAACTTTTATATATCTTTTGATCTCCTCCCTTTAGTGATTATCCAACAATAATTCACAAAAAGAACCATTCATGATATCCAATCATGTGATCACACCTCATAATTTATTCATAGAATCATGTTGTCTCAATGAACCATGTGAAAAACTTACTAGCTAATCTATGCTAATTTCTTTGAACCGTGATATATTCCTTGGTCATAGGGTCACTTCATATGATTCACATGATCTTAAGGATTGTCGCATGATCACACAGTCTTTATGTGATTTTTATGACCTTTATATGGTCATGTGATCACATGTTTTGAAATAGATCATGAGATTGTGAAATGTTACATGATTCACACACCTCACCATAACTGTGGTGGGTTATAAAATCTCAAACCCTTATATTGGACACATGATTTCTAATGATTATATCTTCTCTATGAACTTATTTTAATCCATTTGATAATATTTCTTCCCTATCTGAAATAAATCTCTTGTACTATACATATATCTTCTAGATCTTGAATGGTTTCAAAAAAGGAGGCTACGGTAGTGGTGGCTCATCAGAATGCCACAGTCATGAGTACATACATTGGAAATCATTATTCCATCTATTCAACCTAGATGAATCTTCTTAAGATAATGGGGATAAGTCTAATGGAATATCCCATGTCATATTTCATACACCTTTATAGGTTTTTCTCATAAATGATACTCCAATTATCCCACCACAGTAATCAATCATGACCACTTCTTTGGTCCTGAGGACCCATAACACCCTCAGAGAAAATATCTCCCATATGGGCCACTTTATTTCCTAAAAAATTATCAAACAAGTATATGAATAAGTTTATGAAAATATAACTTGGAAATAATAAACATAAATCTAATTCATATATCCATATGTAATGATTGATAATGATGAAATCAGCCACGAACCATAGGTTCATATGGTTTCCTAGTTGGGCCTTTGATCGGGAGGGAGCTTCAGGGTGGACTGGGGCTGGCCCTTCTTGGTGTATCATACTGATTCTAAATTTTCCATAGATCTATAAAAAAATGAGAAGTATAAATCCATCTAAATCTCTTAAACCATTTATTATTGTAATAATATCTTGATGGAGGACTTTTGGTCAGTTTATAGATTCCAGACATAAATAAATTTCATCTGACACATGGTGAGGTGGGAAACAGTCACTGGGATGTCAAGGAGATTTGAAGCACACCAAATTTAAGATATATGTATAATGGGGTTATCCCCTAATCATATGTGTGGAGTGATAAAAATTAGACCCCTCCCATTTCTAGGGAGTTGATCAAGCTGGATGAGAAGGCCCTTAGGATGGACCCACTTCATGAGGAAGACAACCCATTTAAGTATTCAGTAGGATATTTTATCAAGAAGTATCACTTTGAACCTAAATACAAGAATCCAAACTCTTGTCCCACAAAAGATTCATGTTTTACTAAGGGTTTCTACTATCCCACAATTAAAAAGGGTTAATTTGAAAACTGAGGTTGGGAGGTTTTTATCAAAATCGACCAAGTTGTTTAGTTAGACAGTTTTCTTATTACGTACCTAAGTGGGTACCTACTCCCAACTTGGGAGATGGGTGGAGTCAGAGTTTCCACCTTTATGATGGATTCATCTATGGTATTAGGGAAGAACATTGTGATGTCTATTCCTATGTTAGACAAACTATACCACCTCTAATGTCATATTTATAAGGGAAGGTCCCCACATAGAATTCATGGTCCCTTATAGGTGTTATGTGGTTAGATGGGGGCTCGCTTGGGCGGCTACAAATACCTAAGCATAAAAAACATTCCCGAAATCCATTTCAAGTCTTTTATATAGTGAATCAATGGGGTGAGGCCCATCACATTAAAGGACCAAGAAATCAAGTCATGCATGAGCCTTCATGACTGCTTCTCTTTCAATCCCTATGAGATGCCCACTAGTAATATGAACAAAAATACTAGTGTTAACTATGAGGCTTGGGATTATATGATGTTAATCCAAAAGGGAATAATTTATTCCCGGATTAATGGTAAAATTATATTGGAGTGGTATACTCTTTGTTGGTTCATCTTAAAATTTTGATGTGTTTAGAAAAAATGTCCTACCCCTCTTCAAATTCAATTTGAAAATCATCCAATAGTGTTTTTTCAGTTTTGGTTAATGTTTACCAGATATGAGACTCAAATTAAAATATATTTCTTTCCAAACGATGTTGATATCAGTTTATCTCAACATTATTCTGATATTTTGATTCTTTTCTATCTGAATGTGAAATTATCTACATCAATACCCAAGGCTATAAATTTACCACTAACCATCAAATCCAATCCAAGGCTCGAATAGTAAGTCACTTCTAGAATACTGACAACCTCGAATATTCCTTGCAAGGAAGTGAGACATTTGTCATCATATTTGTTACCAATATAGGTTCCAAATGTCATAGATTCATTAATTTTGTCACCTATAATAAAAAAACATTTGCACTGGTATTTCCCCTTTCATTTCTACAATAGAGAAGTTTTAGGGTGGTGAAATCTGATGCTAATCTTTATGGGGTACTACGCTAGGAGGAGATACACTTGGATATATTTGCATTCATTACTTCTCCCATGAGAATATCATTCAAAAAATAACTTACTATGTTTGAGGCCTTCCTCTTAGAAATCAATGTAGAAACAGAATAATTGAAGTGTGGGATCTAATACTCTCACATGGTGAAGAAGTAAGTAGTTTCTGGAACAATGGAGGTTTTTATTGATGAAAAGGGCCACCGTATTGTTTTTTACATGGTAATACTATCCTTAATACCATGTTAAAAAAAATTTACTTCCATTGAATTTTTAATAATGTCTTTTTATTTTTTATGTGTATGGAAGGAAGATACAGGAGAACATTCACCCCCACCATTCCCAGTGTATTCTCCTAGCGATACGGCTATCAGATATGACTTGGATGGTGACTAGGGAACTGGTGATAAGGGTTCCCTGGGTCAAATTTCTCTAATGAGGACAATGTATTACATTTCTTAGTTGTCACAATCTACACTACCATAACTCTATCCTAAATTCCTTCAATATCAGCCACATCTTGGTGTCCTTCCTCAGAGAGGAAAAGAAAAAGGAATCACTCCAAACTATCAGAGTCCTCTCACCCAAAATCCCCAAGTAAGTATTTTCCATTACTTATTTTCTTATTCCAGGTCATTTAAATAGATCATTCTGTTTTATCAAAAACACGTACGTCCCCACCAAGAATTCCTAGAAGACCATACATCTCATCCCAATAATATTGGTAGTTTTTCATTGCTCCATTATAACTTTCAATATTAGACCCAGTCTGCTAAGAATAAAAAATAGTTAACATTCTAAAATGGTCATACCTGGATCCTATTGCTGATACTCTAGTTGTTGTGTCATTTGATCCGACATAGGAAAATGAAATTCTGTAGGAGTTTGATGCTGGTATCTATTCCAATAAAAAATTATCCATGATGGAGGCATCTCTGGGAAAAGGTGTGTACTTCTTCAACACCAATCATATTAACCACATTATATTATATCGCCTAACATTTCTTCTTTATTATAACACTTAATGGTGGTGAGTAATATATTCCAATTGAGAAAACATCAGTGGTTCCACGAGGTTTATTGTCACAAGAGGGTTTTACCTCTTTACTTGGAAATTTGGTTGGGGAGACAGATGTCACCAGTTATGAAATTGAGAAAGGTATATTTCCAACACCGATCATGTCTATTTACTATCTGACAACATCATATTATTTACCTTCCGAATAATAATTTTTTTCCTCTTATTGTATTACCTTCACCTCAAAACTTAGAATTTTAGATCCCCTCTTCTTTAGGATTTCCTCTGATCGATTTGACTAATGTGGAGGTCGGATCTATACCCAACCCACTAAAGGTTATAATGCCTTGACCCCAGAATTCTAAAGTTGGTGCATTATTTTAATAAATTGGCATGATTAAAAGGAATCAAATCCTGAAGGACCAATTAGTTTAGCAGTCTTGGAAGACTATATTACAGTCATGATAGCTATAATATATTGTAAAAAGAAAATAAAACATAATACAATATGAAATAAATTACATCCTTGAAAGATTATTCAATGTTTTCTTCTACATAACCTGGGGAAAGGAAACATAAGAAAGTGGTGAGCTGAGATGATTAGTAAGGGTAAGTAATACAATGGAAGTTATCATAAACATAAACATTAGGCATGGAAAATAATTTAAAACAAATACCTTTAAAAATAAACTTGATCATAATAAGGCATGAATTAAATTTGAGTAAATAACTTTATATAATTGATCACATGAAACTCTACCATAGATATTCTACTAGTTGAATAATCACATGATTTATCAATTACTAATATCATAATCAGGGAAATTCATATGCTAAACATTCTGAAACATACCATTAAAGCCTCATCCAAGACATCTAAAAACGATTAAGGCCTTGACCAAAACCATATCTGAAAAGGGGCAAGACCTCGGCCAAGTCCATATATGTTTGTCTCATGAGACATAATGATGCATCAAGGGGATATAGGAGTCCCTACACATTACTTAATAAGTCCAATGAATTCCTCACATGAAGGGAGATAAACTTAAATAATATATACATTCATATTGAAACTAACATATGGAATGTAAATAACTTTCCCCAATCATTAAACATAAACACTAACCATTCGGTATAATAAGGTGAATGGTATCAAGATAACACATCCATAGTCAAAATAATCAGAAACCCTTTAAAAAAATATTATATAAGATATATTAAGATATAAACCTCAATGAAGTACAAGATTCAATAAAGGATTATAACATAGTTGAAGATACTATTAAATGAGACCATTGAAATATTCTTGAGGAAATAATCCTTAAACATTCCAAAGTGTCTCATACAACCTTGAAACATTCAAATCATAATCCCTTAGAATATCATGAGAATAATGAGACTCTTGATATGATATACCAGAGGTCAATAAATACACTACATGCAAGGAATTAGTGTTTAACAAGGCATATATCTCATAAAAGTTAAAGTGAAATAATAAAAAACCTTTTTACCTCAGAAAGAAGAGTTCTTTTGGAAAATCATTTATATTTGTCATAAAAATCAAATTGAAAACATGTATATCCCAGAAAAGAAAAGTTAAGAATATTGAGTTTATATTTTAAGCATAAATTATGTCCCATTGAATTGAAATTATGTAAAAAAGTGTTTTTAAGAAGCTTTAGAAATAAAACATTTTTGTGCGGTTTAAGGAAAATATTGAAGAGATTTTAAAATAGAAAGGAATGTTTATTTCCATAAAACAAGAACAGAACCAAGATATTTTTTAATGGTAAAATGTTTGTTTTTTAAAAAATAATTTTGGATTAAAATATAATATATAGTGCACTTGAAAATGGGTAAGAATTCAAGAAGTTCCCTTGAATCAGGCTTGTATTTTGGGAAGAATTTTTGAGTGATTATTTTAAAACATGTAACTCCCCGTAAAAAAGAATTATTATGATTAGTACACATGTATAGAACATTAACACATAATTTATAAGAAGTAAATAATAATAAATAATAATTTCAATGAGGTAAGTAGAGAATAAGAGTAACTCGAATGAAAATAGAGGTTCGGGTAGAAAATCCTAACCACTTCGTAATCAATAGAATCATATGACCCAAAATTAATAATCATAAAATTATACATTGAATACCATAAAAATAAATATATTAATGATATGATACATCAATGGGAAGTATACATACATCATACTCAACTAATAGTAGTGAATATGGAATATCTCACAAAAATTGAAATGAGATGAGGAAACCCTTACCTTATGTCTGAATATATTCTACAATTGATCTTAATATCTGAAATAATAAAATTATATTCATTAATTAATAATCCCAAAACCTTATCTATATGTAATTTATTTAGTTTATATTTATTAAGTTCATTTATGGTCTTTTATATGGTTTAATAAATTCCATTTCATCATTTGGGAGTGCACATTTTCTTAGTTTTCATGATCGGTCCGCTTGTATAAGAGTATGAAAGTTCATGTAAAATGGAAAATGAAATCTAGAATTGAAGTTATGAGTTGTTTTTAATCATACATAAGGTTAAATTATCATATAAATCTATTGTTTATTTTGGATAGGATGAATCATTAGATAAAATTTTAATGATAAACTCTTGGATTAATTTGGTGGTTTTTTTATCACCACAAATTCATTTTGTTTTTATAATTTAATACCATGTGTAAAAACTGATTACATAACATTAAATAGTATATATTATATATATCATGGTCTGTTTCAACAATAAAAATGGTTTCATGACCATAATGTTACATGGTAATATAAATTGAAAACTCTTCGTCCTTGAGTGTGATAAATTAACACATCTCGAACGGTGTTTTCATTTTTAGTATAAGAGGAGGGGGAAAGAGAGATGATGATGAAATATTATATTAGAGTAATATCATTCTAGTATATTTAAGGTATTTTAATTATCATATAATTTTGATGAGGGTAGGTGAGGAGTAAGAAACCATAGAATGGAACTTATAAAAGAAATTGAAAGAAACGGAAAAGAGGTTTACCTCTTGAGTACTCCTCCTTGAGAACCTCCTTAAGGCCTTTGGTTTTGGCCTTTTGGTAAGACCATTAGGTATTGTATGTGAGGAAGTGTCTTGAGAAGAGTATTTGGTATAACATAGGCAAGGATAAGTTCTTGAGTGGTGTGAGAGGAAGAGGGGGTGAGGGGTGGTTTTTATAGTGGAGGAGATGAGGGTTTTTTCCATTATTTTAATCATTATTTAATTATTTTCGCTCAAGACTATGAATAGTCCTAGTTATTATGACTAAAAATAGTAATAAGTGCATGTGATTTTGCAAAAATGGACATTTATATAATCCATAACTCAAGCATTATGCAAGAATTCATTTATTTAGCATATTTCGTAAATTAATGTATTTTCACTATTCACAAAAAAACAAGTATTTCAGAAAAATACCAAAAATTAACCCTAACCAGTTTTTGATATGTAGAATCCAAAAATGAACTCAATTTTATGAAAATAATTTTCTAAATAAGATAAAATTAATTTTTTAATTACAATCACCATTTACTCGAAAAATACAGTTTTTAAAATTATAACTATTTTATAATACCCAAAAAAATTAAATAAGGTCTCATTAAATTATCCCAAAATCATAGGAAAATAAAATATTCATTTATGACTACATTTTAGGAATTATATTTTAAATTAATTAATTATAAAATTGTAATTAAATATTTATTGCTCACAAAAATACCAATACTTAATTATTAATGTTTAAAATATTCAATTTCATTTATAAGGTGCCTGAATTTTGTTTATACTTACATGGATGAGTTTACTATTCATAAGGGTACATTACTATTCATATGGTTCATGTTACTATTCATAAGTGTATATTACTATTCATAAGGGTCAAGTTACTATTCACCAAAAAAATTAAGTTGATCCTATTAGACTCTAAAAAACTTATTGATTGCAATGGTGTATGTCTATTTTTTGAAATACAAATCACAGAAGTAGAAAAATTATGTTCATTGGCTAGTTTATAAAAAAGTGATGTTTCACAATGACTCGGTGTTTTTCACATATAAGATATCTAATGAATTGAAATTATTTAAGAAGAACATTCCATAAAATGTTGGGGTGTCATATTAATAGTGAAAATATTTGTAACATGACTTAGTATTTTTCAAAATAATTATAACAGTCAATATATGTATTATTCTTTAAAATATTTAATTAAATAATCTATTGATCAAATATTTATATTCGTATTAAAATATTCTTTTACACAAAATAATAGTATTTGTTTTTTAGAACATTAATTAATTAATTTGAAATCTATAAATTATAATTATTTATAAGTATTATTATCAATTAAAACACTTAATTTTAAATTATTTAAAATTATTAAACAAATTACTGGGGTGTTACATTATTCCCCCTCAACAAAATTGTGTCCTTGTAATTCAAAACTACCCTCAAAAAGTTAAAGGTTGATGCTTGAAAATTCCCTTTTGGGAAACCCACATAAAAAATAGGGTTAATAAAATATCCTCTTAAAAAGAGGTTAATGGAAATTAGGTGGTCACCACAAAAATTATGCTTTCAAATGGGGTGAAATTAGTTGGAAGTAAAAACTTGTACATTTAAGAAAAATCAAACTACGAAGTTCTGATGATAAGCGATAGAGAACACGTTCAGAAGAAAGTTGATTACTATAAAACTACAAACTACTGTAAAAAATCATTGATATTATCAAATACTATGATAATAGGACAAAATTTTATTTAAGACTCTATTCCTTGAGTTGAGGAATTATTCCACTCTATAAGTATAACACCCCAGCCTCTGGTTGCCCAGAGTTGGTGCTCTGGATATGGTGTGTAATTTTTTTTATATTACAAATAGGAACAATAAAATTATACATCATTCCCCTTTAGGAGGAACTTTATGGTTTAGGTTCTAGAGAATCAGACACAACAGCTTCACTTATTCAATTCCAAAAAGATACAAACTTTAAATCTTTATAAATCCACTAAGCCTGTAAAAATTCATTAAAAACGTAGGGTGAGCATTTAAAATACTCAGTAAGGGGTTTTGAAAAATACTTAATACAAATTTCAAAAACCTTCTTTGAAAATACTACACATACATAAAATATTTCTTTTAAAGAAAACATCAACACTTTTCAAAGTTTCTTAGGAAACATTTAGGGGATTCCACACAAGTATATAAGAAATTAACTGAAGACTATTAAAAGATCATGTTACAAAGTAAGCATGCTGGTACAAAAGTGTATGGTGTTCTACTAAATATAAATAAGCATAATATGCAAAGTATGCAAGCACTACTGAGCATAAAAACTAACATATTTTCACATAAACAAATTTTTTAATAACTTAAAATATAAAAATGCACATGATAAATGAGATGCTAACATTTGCATTGAAATTCTGGAAATTAATACTGTTTTTTCTTCATAAATGTCTCATCATATTCCATGTACATTTAATGTCATACTCATAAGTAAAGGGCTACTGACCAAGGATGTTCTACTAGTCAAATAATCACTTGGTTGGTCACATACTAACACATAATGAGAGAATGTATAATACTGGACTTTAATTTTTGTGTCAAGGCCTCATACCAAGACCTAGGGGCTAACTATAACCGAACCCCAACCCAGAGAGCCTCTGTAACCGGACTCCATCATGGAGAGCCTCTGTAACCGGACTCCAACCCGGAGGGTCTGCTGTAATCGGACCCCAACCTGGAGGGCTTACTTTTACTAGTCCTCAACCCGGAACATACTAGTCCAATACATTCCTCATATGTTCAGTAAAGTTTTATATTCAAGTTTCCCCATACCACTATGAATATTTAAGTTTTACTTCATATTTCTCAAGGTGTCCCATGCCACTTTAAGTAATTTAATTTCTTATCTCATTATTATGATTTACCACATGCATTCATTATTGAGTGCAACTATAAATAAAATGGAAAATGAAACCATTTAATCCAAAAATACATAATATGACAGATAACATTGAAAATATGGTAGTAACAGTTTATTGAAGGCATATATGGTTTATTACACATTCTTTGCACATGAGACAATTACTAAAGCACATCAAATAATGTATGATAAGGGGTTTTCCATATGAGATGTTAAAATGATAACTCTTTAATTTAAAATCCTTATTCCATGAATGAAAATACATTTTATTTAATATGATGATAAAAGTGTCAGTGATCAGGCAATTAGATTACATCACGACTTAACTAACAATGATCATCGCAGTTGATAAAACATTAAGTGATCATAACATGATCACATGGTTTAACACACCCTTTTATCCTTTAATATATTTTGGTCAAATCAAAAACATATATTTTTTTAATCATAAAACACAACAAGGTAAATCATATAATACCTTTGAAACATGAAATTATAACAATGCTAATATCATTAAAAGTTCTTTAACTAAAACAAGTTTGACATACTTCATGTATTAGGACATACATATTTACATAAATACCTATTGGTTTGGATTACACAGAGATTGATGTTCATTAAAGTCTTACAAGTATTAATTACATCAATACATTAATTAAATTCTAATAATTCATACATGAAATTAGGGTTTTGGAAACTATAACCATATATACACAAAGTGTATATATGAGTTTTAATAATTAAACTAGGTTTAATAATTTCTCATAAGTAATAAATACTTTAAAACATATTTAATACACCATTATCACTTGATTAAAAACCAAATTGTGTTAGGTTTATAACACATGTGACTGTATGTATATATATATATGTAAGAGTTAGGGTTTTGCATACTAAATATAAATCCAATTAAACCCAAAGAACATTTCACATCCAACCCATTATTTAAATATTTTTATTCGCCTTTTAAAAAAACATAAACAAATTTGTAATTAATTACCCATGTATATCTAAATATACAAAAGTGTATATTTGTCTTTGGCTTAGTATAACCATTCAAACTAAAACCCTTGCATCATTTAAACCTTAAAAATAATTGTGAACACAACATCCAGCCTTTGAAAATATAGATAGGTTTGGATTTGAAATACATGTAAATATATATGTATATACCTGAATATGCACATAACTATATATTGGTTTTGCATAAGAAGTACAAATCAAATTGAACCCAAAACATAATTTTCATCAAAAACATCATTTTAAGGGTTGGAAATCATCTTATAAAATTCATAAAATAGATTTGGTTTGAGTCACATAAATTTTTTTATATATATGTGTGTATGTGTGTATATGATTATATACAAAGTGTATAATCGGGTTTGCAGATATAAAAACACGTGAAAATAAATCCCTACAACATTATAAAATCTTGAACACAAACGTCCATCATTTTAAAACATGAACTAGCTTGGATTTGAAATACAAATAAATATACCTATATATATCTGATTATATATAAAAACTATATGATCGGTTTTATATAATAAAAACAATTTAAAAAGGCCCCTTACCTGGCTTGGATGAGAGGCTCGGACTAGAGATGGCTTGCTGGAGATTTGAGGAAGAGAACCCTTAGGGTTTTCATGCAGGGTGTGGGTTTAGCTTAGACTTCTTCCAAATTTATAAAAGAAAGGAAGTTTTCGCAAGCTTAGGGGAGAAGCTAAATAAAAAAATTAATTAAATAAAATAGGTAATCAATGACTCAAAACATGGGTGAATGGTTTTTTGTTTTTTTTTATACTTTGGTTTGTTTCACATCACTTTCAAGATAACATATATTATTATCATATTTTTTCTTTTTTTTAACTCACATTTTTTTATTTTTTCCAACACATTTATCTCTCCAATCAATTCACCCTTGTTTTTAGTCAACACTTTATTTTTCAATTCAATCATTTCACTCTTTAACATTATATTTTTTTATAAAACAAATATAATCATTAAAAAAACTTTTTTAATAACATATATAGATATAAACGATATATATATATATATATATTATAAACACATATCAAAGGTGCGTTTTTTTATAATAAATTTATTAAATGCATTTATAATTTATAAAAACATAATATATTTTCAAATATTTATAAAATATAATATCTTAAAATTAATAATAATATTTTTTATATAAAAAAAATGTTTATATTAATAATACATTCAGAATAGTAAATATTAAAGCATACTTTTTAAATTTATATATATATATATATTAACTTATTAAAGAAAACATTTATTTAAAGAAAATAATATTTCAATTCATGAGTTCATGTTACATTTCAAAGCATAAAAAATAACTTCAATTGGAAACTAAATTTTAAATATAATACCTTTAAGTTCTAAACAACATTATAAATAAAAACTATAGTTTTAACATTTAAATGTATAAATTATAACTTACAATATAATTCTAGAACACACATGAAATACATAAGTTTTGAAAGCTTATAAAATATAATGGTTTTTTAAGCACTAGGTTTCATAATTAAAATGCTGTGACATTATAGATGGAACATAAAATACTTTAAAAACTTGAAAAGATTAAGTTATATAATCTTTATAAAACTAGGTGTTATTATTTTGAAAATACGAAGTAAAGTACCAAATTATAAAATATAACATTATCCATTTAAATTCGAGTTTATAAAACTTAGGGTGTTACAATAAGAGTGTAAATATACGTTTCTATTTCATAAACCCAATATTATCCTTTGATTGTGCGTTGAACTATCTATACATCATCTCTTAGCACAGGTTGCGTCATGTGGTGAATTAATACGTTAACCTATAAAATCTCATATAATGATCAACTTAAACCATTCATAAATGGTTAAAATTTCCAAAAATATAATGATTTAACACTTTAAAAAGAAGGTTACTGAATTTCCAAGATGAACATAGCCATGATGCAACTCTAAATTTTCACATTACAAACATGTGAATAACTTCATCATGTATCCTCTTGAAATATAGTAATAACTCAAATTACCAAAAAACCTTATTGTAAACATGCATTCTTTCATATTCCTTATGTAAGATACATGTTATCGGATATATTACTTAAATCCAAAAGTGTTGTAAACTCCATTGATTATAGCATAGACCACTTATCGACAAGTCAATAATCAGTTCCAAGGCAGTCAGTACTTATCAAAATCAGTCATTTCTTCATCATTATCTCATCATCAGAAATATATTAAGGGTTTTATTTTCCTTAATCATGTGTTTTCCAAAAAGTTTAGCTTTCTACTAAATATCTTTTCTCGGTACCATTCAACATATGGTCTCAAATCCTTAATGAAAAATTATTATAGTACAATCCTCATATATTCCATCGTTCTTATAATCAGTACATTGCTGATAAAATATTCAAATGAAATAATTTCTGAATATACATATTAATTATTCTTATTCATCTATGGTAGTAAGAATAACTTTCTCATTAGACAATAGCATCATTTGGGGTATATTTCTCTAATGCTTGGGACATTGATTTGCATAGTGTCCCATCTCCTGACAGTTGAAGCACTATACATTGCAAACCTTTTTCTTACCCTTTAAATCACGAACTTGGTATCCTTTTTCTCCACACTTATAACAAACTCTCATTACCTTTAGGCATTTTCTAGGGTGATTCTTTCCACAGTTATCACATGTGGGAAAACCCTTCATTCCTTTCTTCCCTTTATTTGTCTTTTCCTATGCCATCCTTTTCTTCTCTTGCTTCCCTTTAAAGCCACAGGACTCATATAATTCTTTACATATCTTGTTAAAACATGATATTCTTTTCTCATAAAATGAGGATACCTTGAATACTATTTCCCTTTGAAATTTTGGCTTAAGACCATGAAAGATATGATCCTTCTTACACTTTTTATCATGTGCATTGGTGGAGTTAGCATTCCTTCTATTATGCACCATTTCTAAACAATGTCATATACTATATTGGATAATAAAATTATGAACTTTATATAACTATAATCATGGAATAAAACATAACATAAATTTATGCATCAAAAATCCTAGAACCATATACTTTGGTTACTTTGGAAGCTTAAATCCTTTATAATGGTATGTAAGAAAAATGTAAATTATCCTAAGAATATCCCTCAGGAGTTTCAAATCAGGTGTGTGGTAAGGCCCATTTTCATGTACCAGGTTACCGTGAGTCAAGCTCGGAACACCTTGTCAGAGTTGTTTCCCCTAGGTACATATGTGCCAGAACCACGTCCACTTGTAGTATCCAGACAAAGATTTATTTTTTAGGAAGATCCACATAATCTATACCTTACCAAAATTCTAGGATGTTATTCTATTCTTATCCTCAAATTACATCTTAGGGTTATTTTCCCTGAACTATATTTTCTAAATCTAGTTTTCAAGGTTGATTCTAAACTTCCTCGAATACCAATTGTAATGCCCCGATCCCAGAAGTCCAAAGCTGGTAAATTATTTTAATACGTTGACATGATTACAAGGAATTAAATCTTGAAGGAAAAATAATTTTAGTATTCTTTGAAGACTAGATTACAGTCATGATACCCATAATACATTGGAAAAAGAAAATAAAATAGGATATAATATTAAATAAACTACATCCTTGAAATCTTGTTCAATGTTTTCTTCCTCGTAACCTAGGGAAAGGAAACATAAGAAAGGGGTGATATCAGATGTTTAGTAAGGGTAAGTAATATAATATAATTTATCATAAACATAAACATTAGGTATGATGAATAACTAAAAATACATGCCTTTAAAAATAAATTTGAGCATAATATGGTATGAATGAAAGATGAGTAAATAAATTCATATAACTGATCATATAAAACTCTACCATGGATATTCTACTAGTCGAATAATCACATAATTTTTCAATTACTAATATCATAATGAGGAAAATTCATATGTCATCCATTGTGAAACATACCATCAAGGCCTCATCCAAGACATCTAAAAATGATTAAGGACTCGGCGAAAACCATATCTGAAAATGGGTAAGGCCTCGACCAAGTCCATATTTATTTGTCTCATGAGACATACTGATGCATCGAGGGGCTATATTAGTTCCCACCCATCACTTACTAAGTCCAGTTTATTCCTCATATGAATGAGGATAAACTTAAACAATATATACAGTCATATTAAAACTAACATATGAAATCTAAATAACTTTCTCCAATCATTAAACATAAACACTAACCATTCAGAGTAATAAGGTGAATGGTATAAAGATAAAACATCCATAGTCAAACTAATAATAAACCCTTCAATAACATATTTTATATAATATCTTAAGATATAAAGCTCAATGAAATACAAGATTCAACAAAGGATATTGAAATAGGTGACGATACTATTAAATGATACCATTGATAAATTCTTGAGTAAATAATCCTTAAAAATTCCAAAGTATCTCATACCACCTTGAAACATTCAAATAATAATCCCTTAGAATATCATGAGAATAGGGAGACTCATGATATGGTATACCAAATGGAAGTAAATACACCACGTGCAAGGAATAAGTGTTTGATAAGGCATATATCTCATAAAAGTTAAAGTGAGACGATAAAAAACCTTTTTTACTTTGGAAAGAATGGTTCTTTTGGAAAATCATTTATATTTATCATAAAAATCAGATTATAAACGTGTATATCCTAGAAAAGAAAAGTTAAGGATATTGAGATTATATTTGAGGCATAAATTATTTCCCATTGAAGTGAAATCATTTAAAAAAGAGTTTTTAAGAAGCTTTAGAAATAAAACATTTTTGTGTGGTTTAAGGAAAATATAGAATATATTTTAAAGTGGAAAGGAATTTTTTTTCATAAAACCAGAAATGAACCGAGATAGTTTTTCATGATAAAACTTTTGATTTTAAAAAAATAATTTTGGCTTAAAATAGAATATACAGTGCACTTGAAATTGGGTAAGAATTTGAGAAGTTCCCTTGAATTAGGCTTATATTTCAGGAGGAATATTTGAAAGATTTTTTTAAACCCTATAACTCCCCATAATAAAGGATTATGATTGATACACATATATAGAATATTCACATAGAATTTATGAGGAGTGCATAATAATAAATAATAATTTCATTGAGGTAAGTAGAGAATAAGAGTAACCTGGATGAAAATGGAGGTTCTGGTAGAAAATCCTTACCACTTTGTAATCAATCAAATCATATTCCCCAAAATTAATAATAAAAAAATGATACATTGAATACCATGAAAATAAATAGATTCAGGATATGATAAATCAATGGGAAGTATACATACACCATACTAAACTAATATTAGTGAATAAGGAATATCTCACAAAAATGGAAGTGAGATGAGGAAACCCTTACCTTATGTCCGAATATATTCTGCACTTGATCTTAATATCCTGAATAATCAAATTTTGATTCATTAATTAATAGTCCTAGAACCTTATATACATGTAAATAGTTTAGTATATATTTGTTAAGTTCATTTAAGTCTTTTTAGATGGCTTAGGAGATTCAATTTCATCATTTGGGAGTGCACATTTTCTTAGTTTTCATAATTGGTTCGCTTGTATAAGAGTATGGAAGTTCATGTAAAATGGAAATTGAAATATAGAATTGAAGTTATAAGTTATTATTGATAATTCATAAGGTTAAATGATCATATAAATCCTTTGGTTATTTTAGAGAGGATGAATTATTAGATAAAATTTTAATGATAAACGCTTGGATTAATTTGGTGGTTTTTTTATCACCGCAAATTCATTTTGTTTTATAATTTAATACAATATGTAAAAACTGATTACAGAACATTAAATAGGATATATTAAATATATCATGATATGGTTCAACCATAAAAATGGTTTCATGACCAGAATTGAATATGGTAATAGAAATTGAAAACTCGTCGTCCTTGAATGTGATAAATTAACACATCTCGGACAGTGTTTTCATTTTTTAGTATAAGAGGAGGGGAAAAGAGAGATGGTGATGAAATATTACATTAGAATAATATCATTATAGTATATGTAAGTTAGTTTAATTATCATAGCATTTGGATGAGTGGAGGTTAGGAGAGATAAACAATAGAATGGAACTTGTAAAAGAAATTGAAAGGAAAAGGAAAAGAGGTATACCTCTTGAGCACTCCTCCTTGAGAACCTCCTTAAGGCCTTTGGTTTTGGCCTTTTGGTGATACCAATAGGTCTTGGAAGTGAGGAATGGAATTTATAATAGTATTTGGTAGAACATAGACAATTCTCAAAGCTTCAGTGGTGTGAGAGGAAGAGGGGGTGAGGGGTGGTTTTTATAGTGGAGGAGAGGAGGGGTTTTCCATTATTTTAATCATTATTTAATTATTTTGTCTCAAGACTATGTATAGTCTTGATTATTGTGACTAAAAATATTATTAAGTGCATGTGAGTTCAAACCAATGGCCAATTTAGGAATTCATTTATTTAGCATATTTCCTAAATTAACATATTTTCACTATTCACCAAAAATTCAAGTATTTCAAAAAAATACAAAAAATTCACCTTAACCATTTTTTGATGTATAGAATCCAAAAATGAACTCTGTTTTATGAAAATAATTTTCTAAATAAAAGAAATTTAATTTTTAATTACAATCACCATTTACTCGAAAAATACAGTTTTTAAAATTATAAATGTTTTTATAATACCCCAAAAAAATTAACTAAGGTCTCATTAAATTATCCCAGAATCATAGGACAAAAAATATTGATTTATGAATACATTTTATGAATTATATTTTAAATTAATTTATTAATTATAAAATTTTAATTAAATATTTATTACTCCCAAAAATACGAACACTTAATTGTTAATGTTTAAAATATTCACTTTCATTAATAAGGTGCCTAAATTTAATTCATACTTATATGGGTGAGGTTACTATTCATAAGGTTACATTACTATTCATATGGGTCATGTTACTATTCATAAGGGTGTTTTATTATTCATAAGGGTCATGTTACTATTCACCAAAAAATTAAGTTGATTCTATTAGACTCTAAAAAACTTACTGATCACATGTGTGTATGCCCATTTTTTCAAAATTCAAATCTTAAAAGTAGAAAAATTATGATAATTGGCTAGGTTATAACAAAAAAAATCACAGTGACTCAATGTTTTGTGCATATAAGCTTTCTAATGAATTGAAATTATTTAAGAACATTCCATAAAATCTTGGGGTGTCATATTAATAATGAATATATTCGTAACATAATTTAGTATTTATCAAAATAATTATAATAGTCAATATATGTATTGTTATTTAAAATATTTAATTAAATAATCTATTGATCAAATACGTATATTCATATTAAAATATTCTTTTACACAAAATAATAGTATTTGTTTTTTTAGAACATTAATTAATTAATTTGAAAATTATAAATTATAATTATTTATAAGTATTATTATTAATTAAAACAATTAATTTTAAATTATTTAAAATTATTAAACAAATTAACGGGGCGTTACAAAGGCCATGAGGATGAGTGCTTTGCTCAGTGACTTAGTCTAGAAATATATTCTTTTTCCCAAATTGGGCTTGAGTTGAGGCTAGATTCTATGTTACTCTATCAAATAATGTAGAGGTAAGTGTGGGTGGATATTTGGACCATAATTTCTGAGGTTCCTTTAGAGGAGCTAAAGGGTCAACTGGGTCATCTCAGGTATATGTTTACCTCCCTCATTTATAGGCGATTTGATGATACAAATCTACTTACTCATGTGAAGCAATTGATTTCCCTGAGAGATTAGAGGAGATTCCTTTAATCGAGGGTAGCGGTGGTAGAGACCTCATCGTTGGTCATGTGATGTTGGGATGAGGCCCTAAATGAGGCTTCCACATGTGTGATGGAGGCAACAGCTCGCAAAAATGTGATCAACATTGGGAAGGTCGAGATTGGATGCTTTCAGTCTGATATTGGTCATATTAAAGAGGATCTATATTAGTTGAAGCATACACTACACTCCTTAGATAAATTAGTTTTGGAGTAACAAAAGCTCCTTGACCTAGCAGAGAATGCCATAATTGATGTTGTTTCCAGAGTGGAACCTTGGCGTCAGACTGTAGAGGCATAAACTAAATCCATTAAATAGTTACACTAATCCATTCCCTCTTTGGAGTAGAAGTTGGTGGAGATAAATGAATCCATTAATAAAATTAAATAATGTTCCTACAGTTTCATGAAACTCATTTTGTTAGAGGATTCATGGGAGAGACTCTGAACTATATAAATTCCTCCAATTTTTTTACATTATCAATAAACGATCATGTTCAAATTTTTAACATCTTTATCAATATTTCTTTTATTCATGATGTGCATGAACTTTTTTTATTTGATACCATATAGATCATCAAAGATAAATTTCCTTTGTATAATACCAAGTAAACCCAAATTCCTTGATTTGAATGCTTGAATCATAACATATTTCACTTTAGAATTTCTCATTCTTGTCCATTTAAATGAGATTCCTCATTAATTTATCTACTTTGATTATCTTTGGATCACCTATTTTAAAAGAAAAACTTTGGTAACTATATCGTAGAGGGATGGATCTCTAATATTTTCCTAATTCAATTTACTTTGAGAGAATGGTTTGATTTTTTTCTAGGGACAAATAATTATCCCCACAAGCTTTGTATCTTTTTTTATTGCCATGTCTTTTACCTAAGTTTCATATAGTGGAAGATTATTAGGTGTGGACTTTTATTTTCCTCAAGCCTCCCTTTTATGGGTTCTTAACCTGACATTTTTATGCTTTTTCCATTTTATAATTGCTCAATATTTCCCATGTCACACAAAGTGCATGTCCAGTGAGCAAAGACTCAACTTTATCCCAGGTTTCCCTTTTTGAGGTTTTAACCTGGAAATCATTGTTTCTCATTCAATTAGTTGTTTTAAGGTCTTGTAAACTAGACCACTACTATGTTCAAGTTTAGGTTCTTCTAGATTTTACCATTTACTTCTGTAGTTTTTGGTCTTCTAGTCTAAACCATATATTATTTTAGATTATCATCTTTTAGCTCGTACATTCTATTGTTTTAGTTTAAGGTCATATAGCTCAGAAAAAATGTTGTTTTAGTTTAAGGAGATTTTTTCTTTGACCATCTATTTTTGTGGTTTAGGTTTACTTAGCTCAGACCATCTATTGTTCTAGTTTAGGGTCTTTTATCTAGGACAATCTATTGTAGTAGTTTAGGGTCTTTTTTCTTGGACCTTCTACTGATGTAGTTTAAGGTATTCTAGCTTGGACCATCTATTATTGTAGTTTAATGTTTCGTAGATTGGACCATCTATTGTTGTCATTTATATTCTTTTATATTGGACCTCCTATTGGTGTAGTTTATGGATTTTTAGCTTAGACCATCTATTTTTGCAGTTTAAGGTCTTCTAGATTGGACCATCTATTGCAGTAGTTTATGGTCTTTTAGCTCAAACCATCTATTATTGTAGTTAAGGGTCTTTTATCTCACACCACCTATTGTTGTATTTTAGGGTATTTTATCTCGGGTTATCTATTTTTGTAGTTTAATATCTTCTAGATTGGTCCATTGGTACATCTCCTGTTGATGTAGTTTAAGGTCTTTTAGCTTGGACCATGTATTGGTGTAGTTTAAGGTCTTCTAGATCAGACCTCATATTACTGTAGTTTAATAACTTTTAGCTCATACCATATATTTTTTAGTTTATGTTCTTCTACCTTGGACCATATATTATTGTAGTTTATAGTCTTTTAGCTCAAACCATATATTGTTTTATTTTAGGTCTTTTTTAGCTTGAACCATCTATTATTGTAGTTTATAGTCTTTTAGATCAGAACATATATTCCTAGTAGTGAAGGATGGGTATTCATGAAGGTTTTTAGACATCTTCATACCTAATGGGATTCTAAATAATTAGTGCCGAGACAGTCTTCTGATACCATACATTTTTAATTTATATTTTGACGAATGAATGTTCATGAAGGGTTTGGGCACTCTTCCATCTTGTAAAAGACATGAAGGATAAATTTTCATGATGGGTTATGACACACTGCATCCTCAATGAGATTCGGTTTTGTGATGACCCGGACCCTCGCGGTCCATCCCTTTGCCAAATTCTGGATCCTATGGGGTGGCGTCTTGGTGGTAGGACGTCATTTCGGCGCGACCGATTGGGGCGACCGATCGGGGCGACCGATCGGCGCGACCGATCGGGGCGACCAATCGGCGCGACCGATCGGGGCGACGATCGGCGCGACCGATTGGCGCGATCGATCGGCACGACCGATCGGGACGCATTTGTATCTATGGGAATTGATGAAACCAAACTTAATGAAGATAATGAACAGACTTTTAAATAATGAAGGGGGGTGTGATCGATGTTTCTGTTGTACTACTTTTATGTTGTATGTGTTGTGAATTGTGCGGGCCTATGCTCACTGAAAATCGTGGTCGTTGGTGGTCTTTCCTTGCGCACTAATGAACCTTTGTCTTCTATGATGATTAAATGACTTAACCTGGAAATTGTTTAATCACGTAAACTTAGTTGGTTTAAATGGATGTTCAGTAAAACAAGAACCTCTGTGTGACCACCCTAGTTAAAAAACAGAAAGAAGAACCTAATGAATGATGTGCTTGAACCTGGAAGTTTTCCACTCTATTTGGTGGTGGGTGTGTTTTTCTTCCTGGTGCTTATGGGAAGGTGTGAATGGGGATGGGATCCTCTGTCGTGGTACGGTTGTTGGTTGTGAGTTTGAAGCTGTTTGGTTGCTCTGCTTGACATGAACTCGGGTGGAATCCTCTATCGTTGAGAAATGGTGGGTTCCTGGTTTTGGGAACATGGGGTTGTGTCTTGGGGTTTTCTTTATCTCCAGTACTTTGAGGGATCTCACTTATCCCTTTTGTGAGGTTTTCTTTGGTTCCAGTACATTGAGGGACCTCACTTATCCCTTTGTTGTTGTGACCTTACAAGAGAACTGGGTGTGAATGCTTAAATTATTGTTTGGATGTTTATTTTTTTCCTGGCTTGTGTTTATGCCTATTAGTTGCCCAGTAGTGTATAATTCACCCTAATGGGATCACTTGAACATGAAAGCAAGAATGGTTGAGTGGGGAATTAGTTTGGGAATGAGTTGTGACTTGGTCGTGAGTGTCGTGGCTTCTTTTGTGAATGAATAGTAACAAGGGTGTTTGTGCTTAGGTTTTGGAACCCCTAGGTTGGGATAAGTGTTTGTTACCTATACATATATTTGTAGCTTTTATGTTTCTTATTCACGCCCCACCCAAGTTGAGCACTTAGTGTCGAACACCCCATTTCATGGGGAGGGTGTTTTTTTCAACACTCCTATGAGTGGCTGGTTATTAGCTCCTTTTCTGCTCCCTTTCCCGAATATCCCAAGACTCTTCGGGCAGGCTGTGATGGCCTGAAGTCCATTATCGGCCCAAGAATCTTCGGGCAGGGCAGTTGTGGCAGTTGGCCCAGGTGTTTCCGGGAAGTTTGTTTCCCAAGTGTCTTCGGGATGAGGCCCAGGTGTCTTCGGGCGTGGTAGTAGTCGTTCTGACCCAGGTGTTTGCGGGTGTGGTTACACGTGGTGGTTGTGGCCCAGGTGTGTGCAGGCGGGGTTTGGCAGTGGGACTGCGGTGAGAATGGCAGGATTGGTTCGATGCGTAGGATGTCTTCAATAACCAGTGGGAAAGTGGTGTGGGGTACCCAAATATCGATGTGCTATTACTATACTTTACTTGTCTTGCGTTATTTGGGGAGTATGCCTTGGTGATACTTGGGTGGATAGTTTTTCCTTGCTAGGTGCTTTGGTTTTTTTTTCTTTTCCCACAGGGAATTAGAATGCCTCTCCACTTGTGCATGAGAGTCTTTGGTTTTCCCTACTGAGTGTACTTGTATGCTCACCCTACGTATATAAAACTGTTTTCAGGTTTCCAGGAGGACTTTAGGGATCGTGTGGGATCGTACTAGCTCGAACCTTGGGGCAGTTGTTGTTATCGTTTTCCTTTTTCTTGGTACATTACCTTTGGAGTTTGTGTGGCTTGTATCTTTTACTTTTGAACATGCATATGGGAATGGTTTACTTTTGGATTTACCTTTACTTTAAGCTTCAGTATTGTTGGGGTTTCTATCTTATCTCTCGATCCTATAAAAATAAAAAGGGTAATGCCTTCCATTTTGTGTGAGATTCTATACCCTTGGTACTGGTCGCCACTCCGGGACCTATTGAAGGCAGGTTTCGGGGGTCATTATCTCACCTTCAACTTAAAGAAGGAAGGGCTTGGTAATCTGCTGACCCTTCCCTTCTTTTGGTGAAGGTGGGTTGTGACAGAACGGTATCAGAGGGAGGTTGAGAGATGGGATGGAGTCTAGAGTTAGGCACAATGAGGATTGAATGGGGTGGTAGGGAAACAGTGTTGGGTGACCTTGGTGCATGAATTAGGCCATGGAAGACCGGTTAGGACACGGGATTTTAGGGCCCCTCGTGATCCAATTCAAGGACTTTGGACCTACTGAACGACCAAGTAAGGCTACACTGATTGCAGGGTAGAGACCCTAGGAAAGGTACATGCATCATAATGACTTGTGTTATTATGTTTCATGGGTGTTTGGGAATTTAAAATGAATAATAATCCTAAGAAAATTTAAGAACCATATTCTACACTACTCGGGAATAGGCATTCCTTGTTTACTTTGCAGCTATGGCACCTAGGAGGCGACCACGAGTAGTGCGGGCAATCGAGGCTTAGGAGGTCAACTTGGTCGATCGGCAGAGGATTGACCGAGAGGAGGAGGATGATCAGTGGCAGAAGATGCTTCAAGCCTTTCAACGACAGACCCTCAGGAAGTACGAGGGCAGCACCTCGGATATGGATACAGAGAGCTGTCTTGAGGAACTAGTGATAGCTTTCGGCCTGATTCGGGCTCCGACGAAGTACTGGGTTCCTCTGGCCGTCAGCCAGATGCGTGGAGCAGCACGTTAGTGGTGGATGCTTTATCTTGGAGAGAAGAGGGAGACTGAGGTTGCGTGGGCTGACTTTGAGAATGAGTTCTGGGTGGAATTCCTCTCTTCCACGATGAAGGCCGAGAAGAGGCAGAAGCTACTCTCCCTCCAGAAGGGGAGTATGTTAGTGAGAGAGTTGGGGATCAAGTTCAAGGATCTCATTCGCTTCGCTCTGGACCTCTTTTCGGATGAGGAATCTTGGGCGAGACATTTAGAGGAGGCACTTCGACCTTCTCTTCAGTACGTTGTTACTCCCTTCACCCTATCGACATACTTGGAGGTGAAGAAGAAGGCTGAAGTGGTGGAGAGGATGCACACGCTGGGAGGTGTGTCACGAGAGGGGATCCAGTTGGGCTCGTCAAAGGGGAAGTCCGTCAGCAGAAGGCCTCCAGCATCAGGGCCCTCTAGGTTCCGACCAGTAGGGAGCAGGCCGCAGCAGTTCCAGTTTTGGTCTCCCGGTCCTCGCCCTTTACCTTCAGGCCCAGGACCGAGGTGCTTCGTATGTGGTAGTCATGGGAACCTTCAAAACCAGTGCTCGGACAGAGTACAGTACGGTGGGGGCGGGCAGGTCCAGCACCCACCTCAGCAGCAGCAGTTCACGGCTAGGCCCTTTCAATAGCAGCAGCAGGGGCAGTGGGCTCCCGCTCCGCCGAGGGCCGACATTGCAGGAGGAGACCGACCTCAGGGTGTTCCTCAGGGACCTAGAACCGGGTGTGGTCGGGGAGGTGGCCGACAGCCGAGAGGCATAGGAGATGGGTGTGGGTAGTTGCACGCCACAGAGGCAGCAGTTCCAGCAGGGTCAGAGGTCGTTCGAGGTACGATCAGCTTGTTTAGTACCCTTGCATATGCCTTATTCGATACAAGAGCTTCACACTCCTTTGTTACGCCCAGTCTGGCCCATGTTCTGGGTTTAGAAACTGAGAGACTTCCAGTTCCCCTGGTGTTGAGCACACCAGTCAGAGGTCAGACCGACTTGTTGTATGTTTTTCGAGGATGCAGACTGATGATAGGGCCACATCAGTCAGTCAGGGATCTTCTTCTGTTGCAGATACAGCCATATGATGTCATCCTAGGCATTGAATGGTTGTTCTCTGTATGTGACGTCATTGAATACTTCCGAGGAAGGGTTGTGTTTTCAGACTTGGGCGGCCGACGGGTGACTTTCATCGGCGAGCGGAGTTTCCAGGGAAACAGCAAGTGAGGGGAACCCCTCCTCTCTTTGCTGGCTGAGCTATCAGTGGAGTCGGTGGATGCTGAAATGGTGGAAGTCCCAGGGATCATCAGTGAGTTTATGGACGTCTTCCCTAAAGAGGTGGCAACTCTTCCCCCTTGACGTGATGTTGAGTTCGGGATAGACTTTCAACCTGGTGCCCGTCCGATTTCGATGGCTCCCTATCGGATGGCACCTTCCGAGTTGCGGGAGTTGTAGATTCAGATTGACGATCTGATGAAGAAGGGTTTTGTTCAACCAAGTGCATCACCGTGGGGTGCTCCATCCTTGTTCGCAAAGAAGGCAGATAGTGGTCTCAAGCTGTGCATAGACTACAAGAGACTGAATCAGGTAATGGTCAAGAATCGCTACCCTCTTCCAAGGATAGACGATCTCTTTGACCAGTTGAAGGGGGAAGGATGGTTCTCTAAGATCGATCTACGATCTGGATATCACCAGTTGAGGGTGAAAGAGGGCGGCATCTCGAAGACGGCCTTCAGGTGCAGATACGGGCACTTCAAGTTTGTGTTCATGCTGTTTGATGTCACGAACGCTCCAGCTGTGTTCATGGGGCTCATGAACTCCGTCTTTTGGGAGTACCTGGATCGGTTCGTAGTCGTATTTATTGACGACATCCTAATTTACTCAAGATCAGGGGAGGATCACGCTGAGCATCTGAGAACGGTTTTAGAGGTCCTCCTACAGCACCAGCTCTATGGGAAGTTGTCCAAGTGCAAGTTCTGGACGCGAGAAGTGCATTTCCTTGGGCACGTGGTGTCCGGGTAGGGAATAGCAGTGGACCCATCGAAGGTCGAGGTGGTTGTTTCTTGGGAAGCACCCAAGAACGTGGTGGAGGTTCGTAGTTTCCTCGGGCTAGCAGGTTACTACCGGAGGTTCGTTCCCAACTTCTCCCGAGTTGCGGCACCCTTGACAGCCTTGACCAAGAAGAACCAAGCTTTCGTATGGGACGAGCAGTGCGAGGCAGCCTTCAGCTATCTGAAGGAGAAGTTGGTTAGTGCCCTAGTGCTAAGATTTCCAGAAGAAGGGGTAGCATATGAGGTGTTCTGTGATGCTTCAGGGCAAGGCCTCGGATGTGTGTTGATGCAGCAGCAAGGGGTGATCTCCTATGGGTCTAGGCAGTTACGTCCCCATGAGTGTAACTATTCCACCCATGATCTAGAGCTTGAGGCGGTCGTGTTTGCACTAAATTTTTGGCGGCACTACCTCGTTGGAGAGCGCTTTGTGGTCTTCACCGATCACAAGAGCTTGAAGTATGTCTTTTCCTAGTAGTACCTGAACTTGCGGCAGCGAAGGTGGATGGAGTTTATTCAGGACTACGACTTTGAGATTTACTACACCTCAGGAAAAGGGAATGTGGTGGTCGATGCCATGGGAAGGAAGTCGCATAGGGGTTCATTTCAAGAGTCGGCAGATACTTGGAAGGCTATGGGGGAGTTGGCTTCCCTACACCTGGATGCTAGGATGGAAGGTGGTAGAGGTTGCCTGTATCAGATGACAGTGCAGTCTTCTCTATTGCAACAAGTAGAGGAGTCTCAGTGGGGAGACTCATAGGGTGAAGTGATGCATGACCGAGTTGACTAGGGAAATGCTCCGAAAGGGTGGACAGAGGATGGTCAGAACCGGATACTTTTCCGAGGAAAGATGATTGTTCCAGAGGCGATGCACAGAAAGGTTCTTAGTGAGTTCCACAACTCACCCCTAGCAGTGCACCCAGTAGTTTCCAAGATGTACCAGGGTCTGAGGAGACAGTTTTGGTGGCCCGAGATAAAACGGGCAGTAGCAGGGTTCATAGCAAAGTGCATCGTGTGTCAGCAGGTGAAGGCCGAACACCGTGTTCTGGGCGGCCTGCTGCAGTCTCTCGATGTCCCCGAGTGGAAGTGGGAGGACATCTCAGTGGATTTCTTCATGGGACTACCCAAGGTTCAAGGGGGATGTGACTCTATCTAGGTAGTGGTGGATTGGTTGATGAAATCGGCTCACTTTATGGCGATCAAGGAGTTGAGTGTAGTGGATGATTTGGCATGGAGGTTTGTGGATGAGGTGGTGCGGTTTCATAGAGTTCCGATATCCATAGTCTCGGATAGGGGTGCATGTTTTACCTCACGAATCTGGAGAGGATTGCAGCATGATTTTGGCACCCAGCTACGTCTTAGCACTGCTTTCCACCCCCAGATAGATGGGCAGACAGAGCGCACCATCCAGACGTTGGAGGACATGCTACGGGCATGTATTCTGGACTTTGGGGGATCGTGGGCGCGACACTTGCCTCTGGTAGAGTTCTCCTACAATAACAGCCATCACTCTACCATTGGCATGGATCTGTTTGAAGCCTTGTACGGGAGGCCATGTCGCTCACCCGTGTGCTGGACTGAGTTTGGGGAAGCAAGTGTCCTTGGCCCGGAGGTGGTGCAGAGCACGACGGAGAAGGTGCAGCTTATACGAGAGAGGATGAAGGCGGCTCAGGACCAGCAGAAGTCGTATGCAGATAATAGGAGGAGACCCTTGGAATTCGGGGTCGGGGACCACGTGTTCTTGAAGGTCTCCCCTCGGCGTGGACAATGGAGGTTCGGCAGGGGAAGTAAGCTTTCCCCTAGGTTCATCGGACCCTTCGAAGTGTTGTGGCGGGTGGGATAAGTGGCTTATCAGCTAGCATTACCACCGCCGCTACTAAGGATACATGACGTCTTCCATGTTTCCACAACTCCGTCGGTATCTACACGACGATTCACATATCCTCGACTGGGGAGAGTTGGACATCGAGGACGACAGACCTTTGTGGAAAGACCAGTGAAGGTCGAGGGTCGTGAAGAGAAGGTGCTTCGTGGACGAACCATTCCTTTGGTTCGTGTGTTGTGGAGGCATGGTGGGCTCGAGGAGAGTACCTGGGAACAGGAATCACATATGCGTGCCCAGTACCCAGAGTTGTTTTGAGTTTTGTGTTGTTCTATTTTGTATTGTTGTGACAGAACGCTTTACCTTGTTAACTATGGAGTGTGTGGTTTTACTTTTCTATGGATGTGGGTGAAGTATCCTGAGATGTGGGGAGGGGAGGACCTAATCCCTAGTTAAGACGCATTAGAGTGGATGCTCCTAAACCTGAATGGGTGAGTCAGAGCCGCCCAAAGCGGATAGTATCTTAGCATGGAGGAAGGGAAACCCCACACCACATGACCAGATGGTTTAATCCTTGTCTTACGGTGATTGTAATTGTTCGGGTTCACTCTTGAGAGGTATCTTCCGGGGTGGTTGTTCGGACCCCCCCTCCTTTCTTCAGGTCTGGTTTTAAATTCTCGAGGGTGAGAATGCTTTGAGAGGTATCTGATGTGATGACCCGGACCCCCGCGGTCCATACCTTTTCCAAATTCTGAATCCTAGGGGTGACGTCTTGGTGGTAGGATGTCATTTCGGCGCGACCGACCGATCGGCGCGACCGACCGATCGGCGCAACCGATCGGTGTCACCCAGCCTTGTCAATTTCTCTTCTATAGTTCTTCCCGTAACGCCTCTTTGAGCTTTTCAACTTTTTTTCAAGTGGTTCAAAGCCATTTAAGATCCCATAATTAATACCCAATAAATCATGAGGGACCTCCTCAATGGAGAATTAAATAACAATTAATTCCATTGTGTGTAACCACCCAACCGCGTGGGGAACCACGGTCTGAATTTAAAGTCGTTCAAATCCCTATATCCCGTAACAACGGGATCTTATCTATATATTTCATGGGAATTTCTTCTTCCTTCTTCTTCCTCTTGGCTGGTTTCCCTTCTTCTTAGTACGTTTGGAGTTCCCGACGTCCCTCCCCTGCGAGTCGCGCTTTTCCCTGATTCTTGGCGTGTGGAGAAGAAATTCAATCTTTGATCAATCAAGTAGGGTTTTCCTTCGTCTCTCATTTCTGTGTATCATGCGGGGTGGGTACGTTTTTGTCTCTGTGGGAATTGATTAAACCAAACTTAATGAAGATAATGAACGGAATTTTAAAGAATTAAGGGGGGTGATCGGTGTTTCTATTGTACTACTTTTATGTTGTATGTGTTGTGAATCGTGTGGGCCTACGCTCACTGAAAATCATGGTCGTTGGTGGTCTTTCCTTGCGCACTAATGAACCTTTGTCTTCTATGATGATTAAATGGCTTAACCTGTAAATTGGTTAATCACATAAACGCAGTTGGTTTAAATGGATGTTCAGTAAAACAATAACCTCTGTGTGGCCACCCCGGTTAACAAACAGAAAGAAGAACCTAATGAATAATGTGCTTGAACCTGGAAGTTTTCCACTCTATTTGGTGGTGGGTGTGTTGTTCTGCCTGGTGCTTATGGGAAGGTGTGAACAGGGATGGGATCCTCTGTCGTGGCATGGTTGTTGGTTGTGAATTTGAAGTTGTGTGGTTGCTCTACTGTGACACGAACTCGGGTGGAATCCTCTATCGTTGAGAAATGGTGGGTTCCTGGTTTTGGGGACATGGGGCTGTGTCTCGGGGTTTGCTTTGTCTCCAGTACTTCGAGGGATCTCACTTATCCCTTCTGTGAGGTTTTCTTTGGTTCCAGTACTTTGAGGGACCTCACTTATCCCTTTGTTGTTGTGACCTTACAAGAGAACCGGGTGTGAATGCTTAAATTGTTGTTTAGTTGTTTCTTTTTTCCCTGGATTATGTTTATGCCTGTTAGTTGCCTGGTAGTATAGAATTCACCCTAATGGGATCACTTGAACATGAAAGCAAGAATGATTGAGTGGGGAATTAGTTTGGGAATGAGTTGTGACTTGGCCGTGAGTGTCGTGGCTTCTTTTGTGAATGAATAGTAACAAGGGTGTTTGTGCTTAGGTTTTGGAACCCCTAGGTTGGGATGAGTGTTTGTTACCTATACATATATTTGTAGCTTTTATGTTTCTTATTTGCACCCCACCCAAGTTGATCACTTAGTTCTGAACACCCCATTTCATGGGGAGGGTGTTTTTTCCAACACTCCTATGAGTGGGTGGTTATTAGTTCCTTTTCTGCTCCCTTTCCCGAATATCCCAAGACTCTTCGGGCAGGCTGTGATGGCCTGAAGTCCCTTATCGGCCCAAGAATCTTCGGGCAGGGCATTTTTGGTGGTTGGCCTAGTTGTTTGCGGGAAGGTTGTTTCCCAAGTGTCTTCGGGATGAGGCCCAGGTGTCTTCGGGCATGGTAGTAGTCATTCTAACCCAAGTGTTTGCGAGTGTGGTTACGCGTGGTGGTTGTGGCCCAGGTGTGTGCGGGCGGGGTTTGGAAGTGGGAATGCGATGAGGTTATGGCCCAGGTGTGTGTGGTCGGGGTTTGGCAGTGGGACTGCGGTGAGAATGGCGGGATTGGTTCGATGCGTAGGATGTCTTCAATAACCAGTGGGAAAGTGGCGCGGGGTACCCAAATATCGATGTGCTATTACTATACTTTACTTGCCTTGCGTTATTTGGGGAGTGTGCCTTGGTGAGACTTGGGTGGATAGTTTCTCCTTTCTATGTACTTTGGTTTTGTTTTCTTTTCTCACAGGGCATTAGAATGTCTCTCCACTTGTGCACGAGAGTCTTTGGTTTTCCCTACTGAGTGTACTTGTATGCTCACCCTACGTATATAAAACTATTTTCAGGTTTCTAGGAGGACTTTAGGGATCGTGCGGGACCATACTAGCTCGGACCTTGGGGCAATTGTTGTTGTCGTTTTCCTTTTTCTTGGTACATCACCTTTGGAGTTTGTGTGGCTTGTATCTTTTACTTTTGAACATGCATATGGGAATGGTTTACTTTTGGCTTTACCTTTACTTTCAGCTTTGGTATTGTTGGGGTTGTTATCTTATCTCTCGATCCTATAAAAATAAAAAGGGTAATGCCTTCCATTTTGTGTGAGATTATATACCCTTGGTGTTGGTCGCCACTCCGGGACCTATTGAAGGCGGGTTTAGGGGGTCATTATCTCTCCTTTAACTTAAAGAAGGAAGGTCCTAGCAATCTGCTGACCCTTCCCTCCTTTTGGTGAAGACGGGTCATGACAGGTTTGATGTATGGTTAAATATTAGGGATGTCGGGTCCACTTGGATAGTTGTAATATGGGTGGTGTAAATCATAACCCCAAAGTTTGAATCGATGAATATGGAATGAGATGGGCATGATAGGGATGACCACAAAAAACTCTATGGTGCTAAGTTCCTCCATGGTGTTTGTAGGGATCATGAGGATTGGAGTTCCTTTGATACAAGGAGGAGATGCCTCTAGTTGGTGGGTCAAAGTCCCTTATCCATGATCCCATAGGGCTTACAGTCATGGTCAAGAAAAGGGGGTCACCACTCTTTTCCAAGGGACATAAAATATTTGTGAAGATTCAAACATTTGGATGATGAATTGGGGTATGGATAAAAGAGATATTCAAGAAAGATTCTTGAACCCTAGGGTAGGTTAGTCCTTTGTTGGGAAGTTTGGGCCCTAAAAATTGTGGTTTTGAGTCATGTTGTGTGGGCTATCAAAAGGTTCAGGCATAGAATATCGCATTTCTTCTTTCAGAAAGGGTACAATTCATGGTGATGTAACATCGATGATATCAAATCCTATTGAATAGTCTGTTTATGGGGAATGTAAATCAAGGTCTAGAAATATTTGAGCTAAATGGAGGTGGAAACTGATGGATACAATTCAACCATTGATAATAGAGGAATCCCATATTTCATGAGGCCAGGACAATAACTCCTGGATTTAAGGGGGGTCTCTCCTTTGGGACCAAAACATCCACTAGGAACAAGCTCTTTGGAAGGGTTTCAATTCTCCAAAAAAATCCTAGTGGGGTCATTTTGGATTAGCTCGTCCATGTTACCTATTTTCTACAGGGAAGAACTAAGAGTAAGGGAGCCTAAGGTCCATTGGTTTCCAAGAGAGGAACATCAAATCAAGGAGTCGGTTGGTGTCATCTCAGACATCAAAGACATGAAGTTGGTTTATGGAAAATGAAATGTCCAAGAAGGGTTCAATCACCCTAAAAGTTGTTCCACATCCTAGTGAACACATTATCAAGACTAAGCGATGTGAAAAATCATTTATATAACTTCTTCCTATATCAAGGGATCCAGTGATCATAATCAACATTAACTAAGGCCAAAAAGTGGGACCCATGAGCATTATTCGTTGTTTGGTTACACTCTAACTTTTTTCTAAACTCTAGAGATAAAGGCTTTAGAGATCAAAGATTTGACTTTTTATCAAAACTCCCTTTATGGTTTTTCAACCTAACTAGTTTTATGTCCCTTTCGCTAGCAGTTTTGGGTCTTTCAATATGGACCATCAAAGTCTAAAGTTTATGGTTGTATAGTTTTGACCAAAGTACATTTAGTTTATGGTCATGATTCATGTGGACTTGGAATTAGGGGAGTGTTACACAATATCCTAATTGTGGTTACTAGGGTCAAGAGTACTCCAATAAACTTTTGAGAAAGAGATGAAATAATTTTAAATCATGGATCAAAGTTATTGGGTCATGAGTAATATTATGGGACAGTCATGTAGAAAATGAATGTGAATCACTCTAATGTGGCGAGATCCATTATGATAATGTTAGGGTTGAAAAGGATTAGAATTCCCTTCCTATATGGCCAAGATGCCTCAAGTTGATGAGTCTAAGGCCCTAATATAGATCCACATCTTACATGGTCAAATAGAGATATTTATTTTTCTTTCCAAGAGTCATGAAAGTTTTATGGAAACCCAAAGTACTCAAGACATGAAGTGGGATTTATGGATTTAGGTTCTCATAAAGATAATGGAAGCACCCTGAACATTGGATGACCAGGGTCAGGTTCTTATGGTCCTTTGATAAGGTGTGATTATAGATAATGTTCTGCATAGTTTAACGTCATGCAGTGAGGTTGCATTTTTTTTTTTTTTTGCAGTTTAATTTCATGCAATGAGGATATCTTCCTTGCAGTTTAGCATCATTCGGTAAGGATTTAGGAACCGACATGAAATTTTGCAAGATTTCCTTGGGGAAACTTTTCACCGGATAGGGGAATCTATATATGGTAAATACCTTTTATCCATGAACATGATTATTTATGGGTATCTATATGTTAGGGCCCTTCTTGCACAGATTTATCGCATGTCCAAGCAAGCTATATGTAGATTTGACTAATACATAGACTGAGTGTGTCTAAATGACTTAGACCCTTTTGAAGAGAGGTATATATAATTTTTTTAGTTTGGATTCCCTAGGCTTCCCTATTTATATTGTAAGGAAAGGAATTATTCCATAATCATCTTCTTTATGGATATCCCTCCACATAGATTTGACTCGTATGTAGGGGAAAGGGGCATTCTATCTTCTTCCCTAAGTGAGTCTCGACACTATGGTCAGCTTAGGGGTCCTCTACAAAGATTGATCTCATATATAGGGATAGGTAATTTCCATACTTCATTCTGGTATGGAGGTGAACAATTCACCTCACTACTACAAATATGGCTTTTATCAGTGCTAAAAACGGTCATTAACAGCGCTAGAAAAAGCGCTATTAATGCCGGCGAAGATAAAGGGGGGTCCCCTTTATCAGCGCTCCAAAAAGCGCTGATAAAGACCCCTTTTATCAGCGCTTTTTTTAGCACTAATAAAAAAAAATACTGCCAATCTCGGGGGGGCTTTTTACAGCGCTTGAGCCCCCTTTATCAGCACTTTCTCGCACCTCCAGCACCCGCCCACACCGCCTACACCCTTTATCAGCGCTAGCCCTTTAAATCACCCTTGCGCACGCACCCGTGCCTCCACCCGGATTTGATCTTGAGACCTCTGCCCTGCGCACCTAAAGTCTTTGTCACTAACCTATATTGATTTGTTCTCTTATTCATGATATATCTATTTATTTATATATATATATAGTTATATTTATTCGTATAGTAATATATATTTATATTAATATATATAGTTATATTAATATATATATAGTTATATTAATATATATATATAGTTATATTAATATATACATATAGTTATATTAATATATATATATATAGTTATATTAATATATGTATAGTTATATTAATATATAGTAGTTATATAAATATTCATATATTGGTATTTTAAATAAAATGGATATTAGTTATTATTTAGATAAAGCTAATATATTTTATATGTAAATATGTTTAATTATTTATTTAAAAAAATTAATTTTTAGGTGTGAATATATAAAAAATATGTACATATAGTTATATATTTGATTATAAATAGCAGTGCATTATAAAAAAGGATGAAATTTCAAAGACATAATATCAATATGAATGTAATACCTTGGAATAAATTCAGTCCCCACCAAAAAAAATCCAATAATACCCCCTTAAACGAGGCTGAAAATGCACAAAATGTTAAAAAATCTGGGTACCCCGACTAAAAACTCAGTTTTGGAGGCCTTCTGGGCCTCTTTTGGCCTCGAAAAACGCTTGACCAAGGTCCCCCCCCCCCGGGTCACAGCGACGTAGAGCTCGTCGCAGGCTTCGATTTGATATGTGGTAGAGCTCAAACGGACACCCGGATCAAAAGTTATGGTCATTTGAAATTCGAGTTGCGTTTTCAACATATTTTGGATCTTTTTTTATTTTTTTTTATTTTTTAGTCTTCAAATTGTTATTAAATGACTATTACTCCGTAATAATTAGAAAATTATTAATTAAAAAAAATTAAATTTTTTTATAAGCCATTTTCACTAAATATCTTATATATTAAGTATAATAAGTGTAAATGTACATTTATACTTATCTAAAATATATTTAAAAATTATATATTATATTTATATCAATATAACTATATAACTATATTTATATATTTATATATTTTTTTAATTTTTTTTTGAAGTCGACCCTTTATCAGCGCTTTTAAAAAAAACACTGATAAAGCCCCCCCCCCCTTTATCAGCGCTACTAAACAAGCGCTGATAAAGGGGGTCCCTTTATCAGTGCTAAAAAAAGCACTGATAAAGGGGGGGCCTTTATCAGCGCTAAAAAAAAGCGGTGATAAAGGGGTACTTTTATCAGCGCTTTTTTTAGCGCTGATAAAGCACCCTTTATCAGCGCTTTTTTGAGCCCTGATAAAGCCCCCCCCCCCCCTTTATCAGCACTTTTTCATTAGCGCTGATAAAGGGGTGGCGCTGGCTTTGCCCAGTTTTGTGGTAGTGCCCCTAGCACTGATTCATGGATAGGATGGCATGCTCTAAGAAATATTATGTCTTGCAAGGTAGATTATATTTCATGAATTTTATTTTCATGTGACTATGATGTTTTCATGAAGTTTAACATCATGAAAGTAGGATGTATCATTGATAGAAATAACTAAATCAGGGAAATTGGGTCTTCACAAAAGATGCATACCCAAAATGGAAGGGTACAAGAATACAATGTCATAATCTTTCTTTTAGAATAAGTATGATGCATAGACATGTAACATTGAGAGTAACTGAATCCACGTGAATAGTTGGGTTATGGAAGGTGTATATCATAACCTCATAATATATATGAGTTAACCGGTGGTAGAAATCAACGAGTGCAATTAAACCATTGATAATGGTGGAAACCCAAATTCCATGTGGTCAGGATGATAACTCCTATATTTAATGGGGACCTCTAATAAGGGACTAAACATCCTCTTGGCATAAGCTCTTTAGAAGGGTTCCAATTCTACAAAAAATCCTAAAGGGGTCCCATTGCATTAGACTGTCCATGTTACCAGTTTTCTATAGTGAAGAACCAGGAGAAAAGGATACCAAGGTAGATGGGGTTCTAATGGAAGAACATCAAATCATGGAATTGTTTGGTATCAGCTCGATCTTCATATAAATGAAGGTGGTTTATGGAAAACACAATATTCAATAAGGGTTTGAGTACCCTAAAAGTTACCGGATCATGTATTGAACACATATCAAGGTGAAGGGATAAATCATGTAATTCTTGAGTACACAATCATTAGGGGTGATTTGTTCAACATGAAGACCTCTTGTCATGTAGTATAACGTCATGCGACTATGATGTGGTAGTGTGGTTTAATGCCATGCGACTAGGAGGTGGTTCCCTATCTAAGATACATCTAGGTCACATATTCCAGACTAGCCTTCTAGGCTCCTTAAGCTCAAATGAGCCCTGATTGACATGATAAACAAGGGATAACTTCACAGTTTATTAATCCACATGAGAGTATGTGATGATGAATATGTGGTGGGGATTATAATTTATTATGGACTATGACCTCTACACGGATCAGACTCTCATGGAGGGACATGATTACGAGTGATAATAACTCATGGATGGGCCTTGAATGGAGGATCCAGGTTTCACTACATATCATATGATAGTACTAATTAATACACATGTAGTTCTCATATGGATACCTGTATAGGTCCGGTCCATGCACAGGGAAGGGTGCATTTTTTTATATATAATATGCTTGGACCAAATATTTGAGTTCTAGGCATCACTATATATCCTATGATGGTAGGAATGAAGCCACACATAGTTCTTGAATGAATACTCTATACGCTAGTCTGACCCATACACAAAGGCGATATTTTTTTATTTATGTTGCGGTTGGACTTAGGATTTGAGGTCTAGGAATCACTACATATTTTGTGATGACTAGAATCAAACCGCACATAGTTCTTGAATGGAAAACTATCCACATAGGACCATACATAGATGGGAGAATTTTTTCATTTATATTGCGTCTAGACCAAGGATTTGAGGTTTGGGCATCACTACGTATCATGTGATGGAAGGAATCAATCAACACTTATTGAATGGAAAATTCTCCATGTAGATCTGACCCATACGTAGAGAGGGGAATTTTTTATGTTTATGTTGCGACCGGACCTATGATTTGTGGTTTGAGAGTCATTATGTATCCTATAATGGAAAAAATCAAGACACCAGTAGTTCATGAAAGGAAAATTCTCCATGCAGGGTACCATGCAGTTTAGATTCTTCCTTCCAGGACTTAGGATGTCGTGAAGTTTAAAGTCCTTCTAGGACTACGAATGCTTAATAGTATCTATGAAATTACTTTTTGAGAAACCTCGCATTGGTGGGGAGTGTAAGGCCTTCCCCATCCATTGTGACTAATGATTAAGCTCCATTGGGATATACCTTATGTATGGTGTAAAAAACTTCTCACATGGGTTCCATATTTGGTGGTCTCTTTCCTAGTATTATTTGGGTTCTAAGAGTTGATTCTAGTTCTCCCTAAAAGAATGAACATAGGTGAACTTTTATATTGAAGACTCACAATATCTAATTATGATGAACATTGAGGATGTGCAATGTATACAACCTTTTCTCATCAAGTCGTTCAAAATCATCCAGCCATTTTTTGTGTTTTATCATCATCTGAGAGTTTTCCACAGATAGCTATACAGAGCGAGGGAAACTAGACTTCAATGGGAAACACTACTTCAGTTCTGTACACCAACATATATAGAGTCGCTTTTATGGAAGTGTGCATGGTGGTGCGATAGGCCCATAAATCATGAAGGATCTTGTGTATCTCGAATTTCTTGTCCTTGCCCACCATTTTTTGGAGTATATGGTGATAGAGTCTTATTGATGGCCTCTATTTTCCCATTTTTCACTGCATGATATTGGGATGAATGATTGGATTTGATGTTGTACTCTTGTTACAATTTCTTCAATTCTTTATCATAGAAGTTGTTGTTTTCTGTAAATATTTCATGAGGGACTCTGAATTTGGGGATGATATTGGGATTTATAGAGTTAATTATATTCTTCATCTTGACTTCCTTGAGGGCAATTACCTCATCCAATTTGGAAAAGAAGTCAATAGAAATAAGGATGTACTCAAACTACTTAGTTGTGGCTGGGGGATATGGCCCCACAACATCCATTCTCCATATGGAAAATGGCCAAAAATCTTTAGCTATATGTAGCGGCTATGGGGGTTGATGGATGAAGTTTTCATGAATTTGGAATTCATGAAATTTCATAGTGAATTCCACACAATCATGTATCATTGTTTTCTAGTAGTAACCAAGCCTCCTAATTTGATGGGAGAGTTTAGTCCCGGACTGATGAGCGTCGCAGGAGCTTGCATGGACTTCTTCCATAACAACGAGAATCCCTCCTACTGTTATGCTTCTGATGAGGATTCCATTGAAGCCTCATTTATAGAGGGATTTATGCTCATTTGACCCATCCTGAAGAGTAAAGTTCATTGATCTGTGTGAATTATATTCCCTTTCGGATCGATCTAATGGGAGGGTCCCATTTTGGAAATAATTGAATATGGGATCCATCCATCCATGGTTGGATATTGATTCATCATGCTCTGTGGTAGTGTTTCCCATATTGATTTCCTTCATGTCACAAAATATGACTAAAGAGACCATCCTTTAGTGTGTGGTGTGCATAAACGCTTTGTCTTGGATGATGTTTGCTAGGATTGTGGGTGCATTAGCCAATACACTGGGTCAAACATTTTTTTTAGAGGCGCATAATGCAAATTTTGATCAAAAGGGGACTCTTCCATCAGTCCTCTTATATAACTAATGAGGGGGAAATTATTCCTTCCTAGTGGCATAATCTTCATTAATTTGTTTGATCACTAACTTTGAATTCCTATTGATTTTCAGGTAGGATACCTATAGTTGTAGGGCTAGTTCCAAGATGGAAATGACATCTTGTTATTTTCCCTCATTATTATGAGGAATAACCACACATTTGTACTCTGTCAACATATGGTGGACAAGTATGTACTTGATTGGGTCAAAATGAGACCAAATGGACTTTATGACGCGTCGAGTAATGTCTCATCTCTTTCACTACAAATATGAGTGTGAAGTAGTTATTCTCGATATTGGAATACCATGTCTCAATACTTAGAATCTTTCAACTGAGATAATAGAGATTGTTTTCATTCATTGTATCATTTTACTATGTAACGAGAGAACCAAGCGATTGTTTCATGGTGGCCACATATATGATAATTGAATTTCCTTCCGGCAGTGGAATCAAGCCTAGTGGGTGTAGTAAGTACTTGAAACTCTCGAAGGCTTCTTGGTAGTCCTCTCCCATTGGTAGGAAAGTCCCATCTTCATTAAATTGTTTACAACCGAAATTTTAATTTTTATAGGATAAAAAATTCATACAAAAACAACCAGGGGACTAACAGAGAGTAGTAAGTCAAGGAGGCTTGTAATGATGAAGTCTCAGCGCGTCTCCTTTGATAGTCTTCTTGCATTCGAGAGGTAAGGAACCAACTCTACTATAAACAATAATGTTTTCATCCGCTCTACCAGCTCGAGCTAACCTTCCGCCATAAAATTCTGTTCACGCCACACATGCCTAACCGTGCAATCCTGCATGATGAATAATTTTCACTTCCTGACATAATACTCCAACTCCTAAGGAGTTTCCAATGTCCCTTGAAGAATCTGAACCAGACCTTCATAGTCCTATTCAATTTCATCAATCATTATATTAAACTTTTCGCAAAGATTAGTGAGCATGACTCTTACCTCCACACCCGTGGAATTTCCAGAACCATAAAAGGCGCTGAATCCAATAAGAACTGAGCCATTACCGTTTCTCACCAGCCCACCTCCCCTCATCATCCTGGCCATAAACAAGTCGTCAACATTTAATTTCAGACCTCTGTTTGGTGGCACCCAACAGACCCATCGACCCTGCACAGCCTGTAAAGCACTAGCATCCACTGATAACCTGGGAAAAAATCTGGAAAGCATAGAATTTTGCCCGCCTATAATTTGAAGACCTAACTCCATAACCAACGACTTTGTTTGGATCTTCAGATACCTGGAGGATCGATGCTCGCCCTCCCTAGCTATGTTATGGGCTTCCCAGATGGACCAACAGATAGACACTAATAAGAGGGCACACACCCGAATTTCCAGCTCTTGGGATCCCACACTCTGTAGCCATTCTGAAATAAAATCATGAGCAGAATTCCCCATGACCATGTTGTGAAAACCCACTAGGGCCCATAAACCTCTTTCCCATTCTATCTGAAAAAATAGATGCACCGTGGATTCAATCTGAGGACTGCTGTAGCAAAATCACCGAGAGACCAGATTGATACCTTTGCATTACACGTTATCATCTGTGGGAACAGCTTGGTTCCTAATGTGCCACATGAGAAAGTTCGTTTTATTTAGAAGTTCCTTGCACCATAGTTTCGAAGCCCACATATCCCATGTGCTTTGTTCATGTAAAATGATTCTGTAATCACGGTTGGAGAACCAATCGGATGCAGAACCTGTGAAACAACACCTATCAGGGGTATCATCCAGGAAAATGCTCCCAACACGTCACCTTTTTCTCCACATTAAGAATAACCTCCATCAAAGTAAGGTGGTTGTTGGCCTCCTTGAAAGAAATGCCAGGGGATGGACACCCTGAGAAATAAAACTTCTCCCCCACCCAGTTTTCCTTCCAAAGATTGATATCCCCTCTGCCAGTCACCCAACGAGAATAATCCTGCAAGTCTTCCAAATGATTCAGCATGCACTTAGAGAGCCTGGAAAGCACCATGTTACCTGTCCAGTCCTCCCATATTTCCATGTTTCTATCCCGCATGAATCTGTCCATTAATGAATTTCCTTCAACCGCTTCCCAGGTCAGACGAGCTTGCATGAATTGCATAGTTTCAGAGATATTCCAGATACCAACACCTCCTTATTCAATAGGTTTAGCCATCCGCTTTCACAAAGCCCAATGGAATCTTCCCTCCTGCTTAGCATCCCATAGAAAAGAGTTCATAATACTTTCCATCTTTACAATTGTCCCCTTGGGCAGCCTGATGGTCGATAGGACATGCATTGGGATAGAAGTCAGTACACTGTTAATCAAATTAACCCTTCCTCCAAAGAAGAGGAACTTATTCTTCTAATTACTAATACTTCCAGTAATTTTGTTAATGAGATCATCAAACAAATCCTTCTTAATCCGGCCATTGGAAATTGGAGCTCTGAGGAAGGACATTGGGAGAGACCTCCAGTGAATCCATAAAATCTCCTGAATATCCCCACAGCGACGACCTGAGCATTTATTTGAGATGAACACTTTACTCTTCCGAAAGTCAATTTTCTGACCACTGGCTTTGCCATAAGATGACATGATGTCGGTGAATTGGATTAAGGATCTTCTCCTGCCATTTGTAAACACAAGAACATCATCAACAAACATTAGATGGGAGACCAGATTACCACCATATCTGTTGATAAATGGATATATCCTCCCCTCCACCAGGCTGTGGTTAATGTTCCTGGAAAGAGCCTCCTAGGCCAATAAGAAGAGAAATGGGGATAAAGGGTCTCCCTGTTTGACGCTGCACACATTCTTGAAGAAACCAAAGACTTTCCCAATAAGAGAAATAGTGATCTAAGAAGAAGAGTAACACCTGAAACACATATCGCAGAACCATTCATGGAATCCCAAACTTCTCAACACGCTGATGATAAATCATCACTCAAGACGAACATAATCTTTGTCCATATCTATTTGAATGATAATATTAGAACCAATGGCCCATTTGTTAATATCCCCAACCATTTCTTGGGAAATACCGATCGCCCCCTTGAGACCAGTATTAGAATGATCCTACTCAGCCTTCTACCAATAAGATTAGGTAGAATCTTATAGGAAAAGTTACATAGGCAGATTGGTCTGAACTGATTTACCATAGTGAGATCTTTGACCTTTGGAATTAAGACCACCCTAGTAGCACACACCCTTCTCGGAAGCGGACCTCCTCTGAAAAAATCCTGAATGGCACCACCAGCTTGACTCTTCACAAAGTCTCAAGCCGCCACATAGAAAAGACCAAGAAAGTCATTAGGTTCGAGTGCACTATCCTGCTTCAAGCTGAGAATGGTCTCTTTCACCTCCTTCACCTTAGTGATTTCAACCAACAAATTGTTGTCGTTGTCACACACCAGCTCTTGCATGCAACTCAAAAATCCATTGTCTTCATTATTGCCATTTGGACCATCTCTACAGCTAATACCAGGTCCGGCCAAAATATTTTTAAAGTGGTCAAGAGTCATTTTCCCTGCAACCTCCACATCCGAAGTAAACACGCCATCTTCCAATTCGAGGTTGATATGCATATTCCTTTTCTTCTCTTTCAGACATGCATGAAAAAAGATGTATTACGGTCCCTTTCCTTCAACCACAAAGCCCTTGATTTTTTCCTATAGACCCTCTCAACCTCCAAAAGTTTCTCAGATAACAACCTGTGCTTGTCATTGAGGGTAGAAAAGACATCATCATCCCAACGATCCTGGAAACCCGCCTCAAAATTATCAATTTCAGACTTCAGATCATCCAAATTAACATCCTCTACTGGATTAACCCTCATCCAATCCTGAATTCATTTCTTGAGTCTCCTAAGACGATTAGAAAGTCCAATCCAGTTACTCCCAACTTCTGTACTATCCTAAGATGGCCTCATCATTTTCATGAATCCCTCCCTCTGATGCCAGCAAGAAGAATAGAAAAAAAGATGTTGTTTTCAACTCCACAAGAAGAGGATTGTGGCCAGAAAGGGATCTAGACATATGTGTCACTGAAGTCGACCCAAAAGAATCTAAACCCTGAATATTACAGCGACGTCGGTCAAGTCGACTCCAAATTATGCTCGTTCCTTTTCTGTTATTTCACCATTTATATTTGTTACAACAAAGCCTAGATCCATGAGCCTAGAAGAAGCCATAAAATTCCTGAAGTCCTGCATACGGCTGTTGAAAACTCCAACCCCTCCTTTCTTCTCCGAGGTCTCTGCAATAGAGTTAATCCCCCCCACCCCCACGAACCATGGTTTATTTCCCAGCGTGAAACATTTCTAGACAATGCCAAAGAGTTTTCCTTTCCACAGCCTCAACACTAGCATAAACAAAGGAAAACAGGATGTCAATCCCTCCGGCAAAGATTTCAGTAGTTAAACATTGAGCAGTAGCCTCAACCAGCTGAACATCTAAATCATGTTTCCAGAAGACCCAAATGTGGTTATTAGAAGGAGCAGTATGTAAATACTGCAGGAAACCAATGCTCTTGGCATAGAAAGAAATCCGTTCAACCTCCTTCTTAGGTTTAAGAATCACCACCATCAAAGCATGATGTTGTCTAAGTTCCAAAGAAATATAAGCACATTTGGCCTGGCATTCCAAACCAAAATAGAACACATTAGTTAAATAGTGGGGTGATCACACGACCAGCAGTACCTGAGACAAACCCCAAGCCCTCCTTCTTGGCTTCTCTAGCTTTGGATCGAGTTATAGGACCAACAGAGGAAGTCGCATTCAACCTAATCATTCAAGGGGCTGCCGAAGGCGGAGCATCACCCTTGGGATCCTTCAGATTCACAGCTTCATCAAGAGAAAGAAGCCTATTGGCAGAAGAATTGGAATATTTATGGGCCATGATCTGCAACCAATCTGGATAAAGAGAGATAATAAACCTTCTCTCAGGAGCATGCCAGGACTCCCGAATTTCTTTTAGAACCCCCTCCGACATGAAATTGCAATAGGATCCACCCTTTGAACCAGAAAAATCATCAGCATTCTGCATCAGCACCACGGGCAGACTCCTTGGAGAAAGCCGGATCGGGCAAGGGGAAACTGGAAACCCAACATCTGATGGAGGAGAAGCAGCAACCTCTTGAATAGGAGAGGGCATGAGCATCTTCAGAGAGTCAAGAGGACCCTCTGTGCAGACGCTCCCAACAAGGTCACGGACAGCCTCAGGAGGAAACCCCAGCAGGCTAGATGGTTGGTCGGGGATAGTAAAAACTGAGACCAAAATGGAAACAGAAGCACCCACCAATTTGAGGATGTCGCATCCCAGAGAAGGACAATCCGTCGGAGCCTTCCCCGAGCAAACGGGAACCCTCTGCTCCTCCAATAAACCAGAACCACCATCCCCATAAGAGACCCACGAAACAGCAGCTCTGAAAGGGCCAAAACCTTTAAACCCAGACCTCTTCCTGTAGGAAGATTCCAAATTCCCCTGGAAACCACAAGCAACACAGAACCAAGGAGGTGAAATAAACACGAGCCACTAGCACCACATGAACCTGTCTCCAGCTCTAACCAGAATCATCGAAGGGAAATTTGAACCTAAATTCATCTCAACGCATATCTGAGGACAAGCCATCGATTGCAGGGATTTCGTACTCTCATCCATGCAAAGAAAGTAACCAATTGCATTACCAATAGACTGAAGGATGGATGGATTGTGGAGAGGCAGAGACGAATCAAAACCACAGCCATGCTGGAGTCCCTGCCATAATGGGCATCCCAGGACCAAAGCAACAGCGAAAATCTCCATTTTCCACAATGTCTACCTTCTCTTGACCAAGCCTGAACAAAATCCTCTCTACTGCGCAGATGACTATATAAATAAAACCTATAAATCTCTGAAACGGCCACTGGAATACTGAGATCCCAAGAGCACACATAAGACCGAAACCAACCTAAAGGCGGTTTTTGTGACCAAAACGGGAAACCAAATTAGCTCATGGAAATTCGTCGCCTCAGCAATCTCACCCTCAGAAAGGTCAATCGTCGGGAACCCATCAACCTGTGCAGCACATCTGGGAGCCAGGTCAATAGTCAGGATGAATGCCAACCGAGAAGGAAGAACTGGTTTCAGATCGCCAACCAGGGTCTTCGGATCGCCGATCAGGGCCCCCTTGAAGGATTTCGGAGCAAAACCGCCAGCAGAACCAACCCTAGCAGCACATCTCGGGGAATAATCAGTCGTCGCACATCAGGAGTAGAGAGCGGTAGATTTGAGGAGGAATCGCTGAGGCTCAAAGCCCACAGGGAGAGCCGATGAGAGCCATCGTTTTTTTAAATTGTTTTAAGGGGAGAGATTTTCCTTCCAGGTTAGCTATCAAAAACATAATAGAAGTGAGGTCCCCTTGGATCCGTATCAGTTTTATAAGAGGGGGTGACATTTCTAAGATTGCATTTAACTTTTCCATATTTTCCCAGATGTAGCGGCGGAATTCCATAAACCCAATGAATTTCCTGTTGGGGCTGCTCCTCATCTGGCCCAAATATTTTTTATCTTTGAAAAGATATATATGATATCTTTAAATCATGTGATGAATCTTCTATTTATATGAGATGCGTGGCTTTTCTCTCGGCAGTTGTTGGAGTCAGTGCAGTTACGTTTTCAAGAAGCGGTTTTCAGATCTGCAACTGGTGGAACTACTTTGATTTGATCGGCTTTCATCTGCGGTGGTTTTTGATCTGATCCCGGTGTTTTTCATCTGCACTTTTGTTCGGACATCAATCTTCTGCTTTCACGGTCGGATCTATTTGAGTTTTTTTAGCAGACTGTTTTCTTCTTTTCAGGCTTCATTCAGACTGCATCTATACTCCGACTCTGATCCACTATTTTTCTAAATATTACTTTTGAGATCTCTTTCATTTTTTGGGAGTCTCTACCGTGTACTTATCTATTTTAGTGGATCCCTCTTTCTGAACTAGGTCCCGTGGTTTTTCCCTTTTGGGTTTTCCACGTAAAAATTTCTAGTGTCAATTTTATATTATGCACCTATTTTTTGTCGTTGCGCATCCGCTGTTTGAGGGAAAGGTTTTTCCGCTGCGCGTTCGTGTTTTTGTTGTTTGCGCGTTCATTGTTGTCATCTTTCCCAACATCTGGTATCAGAGGAGGTTGGTTTGTACTTGCAATTTAACGTAAGGATTTTGGAAGCTTCGAAGAGGATCGCAGATGCGTGTGTGGAGCAGAATAAAGTTTGGAAATTAAAGCAGGTTGAGAGAGGTGATGCACAGATCCACTCATGGGATGTTGAGTAGAGAGAGCAGTTTATTCCTGCAGGTGCTCCAGATTATGTGGTAATCACTATTATGGGGGATCTAGATGTTTCTGGTTCTTGTCTTGTTCAGCAGGATGAGCAGGATTGTGCAAATACAAATGTGACAAAGATTTCGTCGTTTGATTTTCTTTTTGCAGGGGGAGCTGATATTTTTTTATCAGAAGTGCAAAAAGGACGTCGTCATATTTTTATGCAGTTGATGATGATTGGTGTGATACCGACATACTTTCTTTCCAACTGGGTTTGTTGAATGGTTCCATTCATTAATGTGATGAAGGAGGAGATTGTTGAGATGCATCACATTTATTGATGAGAGAAGAAATTTATTAATGGAGGGATTCATCACATTTATTGATGAGAGATGAAAATTATTAATGGGGAGATTTATATCACCATTAATTGAAGATTTTCTCCTAACATTAATGGATATTTAATTCTCAATATTAATGGATGAAATAATGGATGTTGACTGCATTAATTGATTATTATGGACTTGGTCTCTATATAAGGAGGATGCAGAAACATATTTTAAAAAATAAGGGTGTGCTAGCAAGATGTAGTCGGCAAGGGAGACCCAGGAAGGGGTCGTCGCGTTTGCGGTGACCCGTGTGGCACGACGACGACGACGCAATTATCTTGGACGTGTGGCGATGTTCTTGGCAGGGTGTTCAAGATGCAGTCCACCGAGAGCAAAAAGAGGGTTGTCGCGTCGGTGGTAGCATGTGCGGCGCGTCGGCGTTTGACAGGTGCGGAGCAGCGGCGACACAATTGATGATAAAGACCACGTATCTAAAGTCTTCCTGATAGCGGTGATCAGGTGGCGTGTCCCGATTGGAGATCGGCGATACATCATAATGGCGAGATCATTCAGGTGTCGCAAGCTGGTGCGAGGTTAACGCATGTTCGGGTGAAGATTTCCGAGGTAGTGACGTTTCGTCGACAGAAGGGTGACATTTTGTCACAGATTGATCTTCCGATACATGGCGTCAGCGGGATGTTTATCAGAGAGATGGCAGAGGCGTATCGGGGTGTGGTTTTCACACAGGTTTTCTACGCTATATTATTTGTAATTCAAGTTCGGGCATTACTTGGATTCTTATATTCTCTGATTCATAGTGGATATTTTGGGAATTGCCCCGTGGGTTTTTTAATCCTCCGCATGGGAGAGTTTTTCCACGTTAAAAAATCTTGCGTGTTGATTTATTTATTCTGCTTATATCGCTTCCATATTTTGACGGGTTTCTCACGATATTTTTGGCAAGCAATTTTCAGTCCGGAATCAGGATTCTCCCTAACATTTCCATGATGTTACTTTGAAAGTACACTTTAGAGGTTTCATTTTAAAATTATGCTGCCACAAATTGTTGAAGATAGTTTGAATATCATTGAGATGATTACATTTCTGTCAATATTTGACAACCAGGTCATCGAGATAACATTCTTCTATTCATCCAAGAAGTCCTTAAATTTATGATAAAAGGAACATTGGTAAGTAGCATCAATGTTCTTTAATCCAAATGGCGTGACCTCATAGAAAAAAATCCCCTAAGGTGCTCTCGTGGTAGTGAATTCCTTATCTTTAGGGTCCATCTTTATCTAGTTATAACCTGAATACCCATCCATGAAGGAAAAAGCTTTGAAGCTAACATTTGCAACAACCAAAAGTTCTTTGATCAGCAATGGAAAATCTTCCTTCGAGAAGTGTCGCTTATGGTCTCTGAAATCGATGCAAACCATGATCCGTCTATTCTTTTTCTTGATAGAGATAATGTTAGCAAGCAATTTTGGGTAATGCACTTCTTAAAAAACAATTGTCTTTGATCAATTTGTCAACTTCTAATTCTACATTAGTAGAATGAGAGAGGTGTATCCTCCTAGTTTCCAACTTGAAACCTTGATGGTCATCAGTTGAGACCAGGGGGTGTGTATCCACATTGGGGTTCAACCCAGGAATTTCTCTATAATCCCAAGTGAACTTTTATAGATGCTACTTTAGAAATGAAATATACATCTCCTACCCCTTGAGAGACATGTTAAAACTAATCAATATAGGTAGTGGGTATTTTTCTATTCTAAAATTCACTTATCTTAGCTCATCAATGGTGGTGGAGACACTTTCCTCGATTGTAGGAGGAATATTCCTTAGTTCATCCTCTTTTTCTTCCAACTCTGATTCTATGGAGGAATTTTCAGGCATGGAGGTAATCCAATGGCATCTCTATCACTGTCAATGTTTGAGAGGCTGCGATAAGAGACATTGACATCCTATACTTCCAATGTCATTTTAGAGAGATTCTAGGGATGCTTGTTTTCTTTTATGCTAACACCGGGGGAAGGAGGAGTTTCATCATCCCAAGTTACAAATAATTCCTTGGGGAAATCATCAATTTTTAGTGATGGAGCATGGCAATTATCGAGTCCTGATAAAGCATTAACTAGATCCCCTTTTGAAAAATCTCCATCAACTGGTGCGACTGCTATCACATGAAGATGATCCAATGAAGCTTATAGTTCATGATAATTTATTAGGATTAAATATGATACCTCAATCAGGTTTATGGGTAGTATACTTTTTTTGAGCATGCTCCATGGATTTACTGGGGCAGTCCCCAGGCCATTGGAGGCTAAAAACTATATACCATCATCCACCATTGGTTGTTTGTATTTCTTCTTGTAGAAACCTACCATAGAATATATGGATTTACAAGACTTGAAGGGGGAACTATCACCATATATTATGCTAACCATCCCATCTATGGTGTATTTCAATTAATGATGAAAATTTGAAGGTAACACCAAATGGATATGAAGCTAAGGTTTTCCAAGAAGAAAATTATATGTTCAATCTTGCTGTTTATCCATGAACTCATTGTTAGATGTGAGATTCCCAAACTGAACCATGATCTTGATCTTCCTGAGAGGCCTTTTCTCACTCTTATCATACCCTTGAATGGTTAGCTTTTTCGGGGGATAAATCCTCATCGCTATATCCAAAACTTTTTAGGGTCCAAATCTAGAAGTGGTTGATCCTACAACCGTTTTCAACTAAATCCCTTACAATGTTTACATTTTTTAATTTTCTTGAAATTTATAGGGGTCTGATATGTCCCTCAATAACTTCTTCCTAATCCTATCCTGTGAAAGAGACAATGGCGTGGAATTCTAATGGAATAGACTCCACTTAGTAAACCAAAACTATAGAGAATTCTTTCTAGAAATCTTGTGGAATCTGGAGGGCCTCAATGAGTGCATCTCTGAGTTATTTTGAAAGATAGAGAGCATCCAGTATTGAGAGGTTGGATAAAACAACCATCAATTATTTCATAATTTAATACTTTTATTTCAGAGGTTTACGCTTCCTAAGTTGGGGTTGCACCATATTATGTGGCTTGAGATTTGTGGTGATATTGGCATATGGTCCAAGTGATTGACTAGAGATCGGAGGAGCTATTACAAGTAGTGAAGTTCACACTATCCTTCCCCTTTGTCTGGGATAATAAGATAATCACACCCCAGCCAGTTTGTAATGTAAAATGATTGGGACTGAACAACCACTGTGGGATCTGAGGAATCTCTATGATTCTGTTGGGCTTGTTGCAGTGCACTCCCATGGGTCTTGACTGCATATATCACTTCCACAGTGATGTAACTGAAAGATTAGATTAGACCATGCCCATTCCACACCTTGTATCCTTATCTACGACATCCTCATCCTTCAACTCCCCAATCAGGCATGGGGAACTCATAGTCAAATCATATTCATTATCATAGAAGGTATCTGTTAAGTGAACTACGCTAATAGGAAAAAATGAGCACTTCATCTGATGAGGGTTCCATTTGGTGGGGAAATTCTCATTCTCTGGGTGTTGAAGGAAATAAGTCATCATGAGTCATAGATTATGTGGGAGTTGGATATAAATCTTTCTCTTGTGCCTTTTACTATGTAACATGATTATTTCCACCTCTAGGAGGTTTATTCAATGATGCCTCTCTAGGTACTGAGATCATTGTTGGTTTGTGAAGTTGTGCTCTCAAGGTTGCATGAGATTGGTCAACTATCTTTCAATTCATCAATTTATCAAATTTCTATCTATGCCTGGCCAGAAATTCTTTCTAGTAACCCTCTTCTTTTGGTGGAGTGATGGTTACACAGGTCACCTATATGAAGGCCTTATCTAGTACCACCTACCATGAATCAACCATGCTCTGGTGGATATCCTTGAAGACAAATATGTCTTGTATGGTGTGACCACGCCTCTTATGCAAAGGGGAGTATTAAGGATGATCAGTCTGAATGATCTCATTTATTTTCTTGGGATCCGGTTTCATGAGTAGGATCTTTTCCTTGTATTCATAGAAATAACCAAGGACCTTCTCATTTTAGAAGGAGTATGCTTTATCCATCCATTACTCAAATCTCAATTGACCCTAGTCGCTTTTTTCTTCTATTTGAGGAATATTTTACTATTACTGTTGCTCAACGGGAGGTGCTGGACAATTTGGGGACTGCATGGGAACCACTTCTTGTTTTAGGGTTACAAAAACAACCTCTTCCTTACCAACCCTTTTTCCATGTGTTGGGGGAATGGTTTAAGATTTAACCTAGGTATACTAAATAAAATCTTCTAGGAATTATGTCATCTCTACAAACTCACATAATCTTCTTGGATACTTCATCAGGATTAGAGGTGTTTGCAGCTCACCCTGATGATTTTTAGCATTGAGTTCTAGAAAATTCCCTTGCTATAGAGGGATACTGGTTGAATATGTTAGACATTTCCATCTAGAAATGAAGTAAAAAACCCTCTACTTTTCTTGTTGTTTTTCAATTTTTGAGGTCAAAAATTGTCATTTTCCTTAACATGGAGATAAACTTATAAAGTAATTAATGAAAAAGGTCTTCCCATCCCACAATGGATCATACTGAAAGACTATTATACCAAATGAAGGATACCCCTATCAGAGTCTATAAAAAACCTCCTCATTTGCTCACCTCATACTAATCTCAAGGTCACATCATCGGGCCACATCAGGACATGAAGTGATTCAGATGCTGTTCTGGATCTCCAACACCATCAAATGTTGAGAAGGTCTGAAATTGGGAGGGTGTAAATTTTCATCCACCCATTAATGATATGTATTCTTTTTGGGCTGTAGGGGTGCACGTCACCCTTATATGAATTCCATTTGATTAGTCAGGGATTCAATAAGGTTGAGGTGTTCTATAGGTAACGTTATTTGGACCTCATATTGTCTATAAGGAGTTGGTGAGGCCTAATGAGGAATCCCCATTTTTATATACCACTGATTCTTATTACATGCTAGGGCTTAATGATCATCCTGATGTGGGATATGTTTCCTCTATAATTGAGGAATGTCACAATCATCCTCAATATCCTCATTTATATAGACTAGTTTCTTGGATCCAGAGCCAACATGCCACTTAGATGCCATTATTCTAGGCAAATTAACATTATCCTAATGTATAGGAGGAGTGATTTTTTTCTCTATCTTGAGATGATACCCAGTTGGAATGTTTTCCCTGAGTAGTTCCTCATTGATCTATTTGATATTTTTTTATCTTATTCTCATACAAAGTATGTCATTCCTCCATGGAAGGAATTTAGACACCTCTAGGTTGTGAGTGGGATGTAGCCACATCTTTCTATTTATCCATGGTAGTTTTCTTTCATAGTGGTGGAAATTCAACATTCATGGGTTCTAGGTTTTGGCACCTTCTCTGATTCCATGTACGTGCAGTCTCAGTTTGTGCATCCATATCTCCAACCTCTCAATGTAAGATTTCTCCATTACATCCCTCTATATTTAAATATTGTTCTAAATCATATGTTGTGTTGATGGTGATGAAATTCACTAAGGTGTATTGGGAAATTGTATTTATCACATTATTGTTCATGCAATATAGTGATTCTGCACTACTTCTCCTCCTTCGAGGGTAGCATTAGTGTCATTTTCTCTAACCCCTATCCATATTGGACCATTTTTTCTTACGACCCTTATGTGGTTTGATTTCCTTTTCCATACGTTCCTCCTATATTGGTCTGTGGAAAGTGATCTTAAGGGTGTTTCAGGTCATGTTTTTCGAATAGACCCCAAATAAAAAAGTTATGTCTCATGGAAAGAAGAACATATTGGATTCCAACCATCAGTATTTATCTTCAAACCTATAAAAGACTGATTCCATCAGGGGTGATAATAATTAGTAAAATTCCCTAATCCCTATGTGTTGGGGATGATTCAGGGACACTATTATCACTTTCTGATTCTTTTGTTGAGGATTTGATGATTCCAGTCGAGGATTTGATGGATCCTGAGATGGAGATTTGGATATAAATGCACTTAGCCTTGTGGGATGGGGTTGATATGTAATTTCAATTGATTTATCTAGGATCCTTATAGGGTGTGGTGAAACTAATGATAGATATTAAGATAAAAATTCAACCAACCTTACGTTAAAGGGTTAGTTTGTAGCTTCCACTGACATTTCCAAGATCATCTTAGGGTTTGATGACCCAAGGGGTGGAGACATTGATAAAAATTCCACTATCCCTGTGGGATGGGTTCTCTTTTGGATGGTTGTTATGGTAGCTATTATTGTGGTCTATTTGATTTGTTGAAATTATGGTCGTTTATGAGTCAGGATCAATGGATGTATATTATGAGAATCATTTTTTATGAGAAAATGGTGGGTGGTCCACAATTTTTTCTTCCATGTTTGAAATGCGTTCACATTTTTTTGAGGGGCACAGCTTAGGTTTCTGTTGGTATCCCTATCCCTCTTTTTGTGACATCTTGGAATATTTAAAGAATGGGAATATCATTGTATTGTCCAAATGGCATGTGAGTTACATGGTCCCTTGATTTATCCTACATCTATAACATTACAAGATTCCATATCAGGGAGTTCAACTATTTCGGGGATGTAGTTAATTGAAATTATCCATACTTTCCCCATCATCAGATACATATATCAAATGAGGCTTCAGGGATCAATTTCCAAAGGGTTGTGGTGAAATGGAGGAAAGTGTGCTATAGATTGTCATTTTTCTTTTTCGGTCTTGGGTTATGGGTCATAGAGATAACATAAAGGTCTATTTGACAACATATTATGTGTATGGTCTGAATATGACCCTCATATATTGGATAGGGTAGGTCCCTATCCTTTAACCACTAATGAGTTTCCCACATGTTTTGGCATATGTAAGAAATGAAATCCTTATCTAGCCCATCTAAGATCTCAAATTTGGAAGTGGTGATGTGCCAGATCATGGTTGAGAGGTTTTCCAGTTAAATCTCTCCATATATCCATGAAAATCTCTTATTAATTAGATTTATATGCCTTCTCCTTATCATAGAATAAATGATTTTTTCTAGGTTCCCTGATGACCACAGTGAAATGTTATTGATAGTTTATGGGTCACTATATATAGTAAACCCTGGTGTTTTGTACAACTCTCTATACGAAGGTGTCTGAGTTTATGAACTTCTATATACGAAGGTGTATGGGAAATGGTAGGATTTCCTTGTCTGAGAGAGATATCAGCATAGGAAGGTTGACCATGGAAGATGTCAGGAGTAGAGTTCCTACGATCCATCTCTGCACTACCATGAGGAAAAAAATTGAGGTAATGATCTCATTATGCTTTAGTTTAAGATTCAACCATAATTTTTATGTGTTGGGGATATGTATAAAAAAGCCTCAAGAAAACTGATATCAAGTATATCAAGGACATGAGCCTCATTTTTCATTGTGGCCTGAGTGTGTTGACATACCCTTTGGGGTTTAATAGGGATATGAGCCTACTGTATGATGGTTTCTAGAATATTTTGATAACCATCCGGTGATATAGGGATATGACCCAACTATTGAGAAACTGCTAAAGTATGATGGCGAGCTTATGTATTTTTGGCTGGAATATGAGCCTTCATATATGTTTTTTTAGGATATACTAGTCAATCTTGGTTGAAGCGAGGGTATGATCCTAGTTCAAATATGAATTCCTCACTAGAATATACCAATATGCCTCCAAAATGGGAGAATAGATATGAGCCTTATCCTATATAGCCTTTGAAGGATACTAGTGTAGTTGTTCATTAGAAGAAGTAAGGATATGAAACTAGATTATGTAAGCTACTATAATATTCTGAGTAGCTACATTTTTAGGGATATGATCCTTATTTATGGTGATTTTCATATTCTTGTGACAAACCTTTGCTGGAGTAGGGATATGAGACCGATCATGAGCCTTTAGAATATGCCACCGGTCTTTTTTGATAGGAATATGTGCCTATCCCAAGGAATATTTCAAACTAAATTGGTGAGCCTTGTTCGGAATGGGGATATAAGCCTATTCCTCTACGTTTGAATTATTCCCCCATCCTTTTTCTATAGTAATGTGCACCTGTCCCGAGGAATGTGCTAATTTGGGTTGGTGAGCCCCTATCATAACAAGTATATAAGCTTGTTCCAGTGCCTTTAGAGTATGTTGTCCATATTTTTCGATGGTAATGTGCACATTTCCTGAGGCATGTTCCAAACTAGGTTGGTGAGCCCCAATCAGAATGAGGATATGAGCCCAGTCTTATGCCTCATCCTCTACTAGAATATGCAAATAATCCTTCTATATGGGAGAAAGAATGTGCACTTTATCTGGAGTAGACTCATGTTCTTACTGATCATGTGGATATGTTGATATGGCTATCGAGATAAGAATATGTTCATGTCCTTGTTTATCTACCAGTGTCGTAATATTTTGATGAAGCCCTTCTATTGTTTCTATAAGGTAGTGAATTTTTTTAAAAGCGTGTATAGGAATGTAGAACTTCGCATTATCGGTCTCCAAGATAAAGGATATAAGCTCACTCCTATCCTCCTTGTTCCATTGGAATATTCTAATGGAATTCATGCTTGGGGTAACAGATATGTGCCTCCCCCATGCTTCATACAAAACTATGTGTGTTTACTTGATCCAAGTGGGAAGGGATATGATCCTACTTTCTAGCTACTACCAGAATATGCCGACAAGTGTTGTTAGTGGAAGCGAGGATATGAGATCATTGTCATAATACATAGCTTTTCATACCTAGAAATACCACCTTGGTACCCATGTATGAGTGTCTAGGCTAACAATTTTTCATTTGGTTCCCTTAGCATGCGACAGAGGGGCACTACTGGGATTACCCTGGTGATGATGTTTGATAGGATCCATCCTAGGTAGATCCTGAACTGGGACATATCTATAATTGAATCTTTGATCCACATTACTAATATATGTATGGTACTGATTGCCTTACTATGGGGATAAACTTATGAAGTAATTGGTGGCGGCGACATGTTCCACTGGTTTCATTGCAACTTTCCCAGAATTAGATGAACTTACCATATTCTATATCTAGAGACCACTTTATATAGCCTCAAGGGTCGGGATCATACCATGTCTATGGTATTCTCAAACCATCACGTTTTCCACCTGAAGGTGAAGGTGTTGGGTGGGTGAGGTAGTTTTGTGACCTGCAGATGTTACTAACATAGTTGAGGTTCTAGAACATTCACATGATGATGGAATGATCTCGATTCAACATGTTTGTGAGAGAAGTTTTTGTAGTCACAAAAACAACAAGGAACAAGGTCACCATATAGTGAATCATCACATGTTTTAAGCATACTCAATCAGCTATGCATAGAAAACTCGATTTTACTTTATTTCTCTCGACTCGGTTATTTTTCTCGTATGTAATTTTCATGAAAAGAATGGATTTGTTTTATGGAAACCCCGGTTATGTTTTATTATTAAAGTATTTCATGTTAGGTGTATAATTTTCATTTGTATAGGAGACACAAAACAAAATGTCCCAACGCATGGTCAATCGATCTTTTTTATTATTTGAGATATTTCACATCATGTTCACCATTTTTTCCATCAAAATTTATGGTTTAGTTCCCTAATTTCAAGATACATGACACTCAATGCCTATAATGATCTTATTATTCTATCATTACATTTATTTAAAACTGTTTCATAATTTTTTTCCTTCATAGAGATATGGTCTTTGATGATTGATTATGGGGGGTTCAAGTATGGTTTCACAATCATTCACATCGGGTTTACCATTTTAATCTTTGATAGAAGCTCCCAAAGGTTCCCATATCCATAAAAAGGTATATAACTACTTTCCAAAGGTAGTCATTCATTTGGGATTTCAAACCCAATTATGCTTAGGAACTCACATTGTTCCAGAGGATGGGAGTTCGGGCTCATCTCACCCTTTTGGGGGGAATTATCACATATTTTGGGACTCTCTTATAGATTAATGATATGTCACTAGTATACAAAACAGTCTTTAACGTCGTTTTTTTTATTTTTGACGTTAGTTTTTAACCGACGTTGAAGTCGCCGACATAAAAAAATGACTTTTTATGTCGGTTTTTGTAAATCGATGCCAAAAATGAATTACATTTGTTTTTTGGCATCAATTTTATAAAAAATCGATGCCAAAAAACTCATTAGTATCATGTTTTGTGTCGGTTTTCTTAAAAAACTAAGCCAAAAAGTTAAAAAAAAAATAGTTTCGGCATCGGTTATTGAAAAAAACCAACGCCATAAATGAAAAAATATATATTTTTGGCGTTTGTTTTTAAAAAAACCGACGCAAAAAAGAAATTTTTTTCTTCTATGTTTTAGAACATTTCCTAATCTTTTATTTTATTGATTGTGGAGCTAAAACGGAGTTACAGATCAAAAGTTATGGTCGTCGGAAGTTTAACCTGTCAAAGTTTCGATTGATACAACTCGTTTCAAAGAAAACATGATAAAAATGAATTAAAATCATATACACCAAATGAAATAAAATAAACATAATAATTTAAACATATTTCAATGGTTTTAGGAGATTCCATCAAAATGATATGTTTTTATCATCATATAACTTATATTTAGAAATAAGAATTAATCATCATTATAAGAAAGCTAATCGAGTTGTTTAGAAATGAAGGATAATAATAATAAAGGAAATAAATAAATAGAATATGTACCGTGTTCAAATTAACGATTGAATCCGTGTTGAAAACATGATTAAATCAAAGATGTTGAAAATTATGAATGAAGTAGAAAATGTATATATATATATATAGTAAACGAAATTATTTTCGATTGCGTTGTATGAAAATGTAGGCGGGATTTTAAAAAGTTAAACGCGCATTGTGAAAAAATTGAAATTCTGATCCTATATTACTCTTTGGAATCAGTTTTGTTTGAAACCGACACAAAAGAGGATTTACATTGGTCTTTTGGCATCTGTTTTTTAGAAACCCATCGCAAAAATGCCAATTGATATCCTTTTTGGCGTTGGTTTTTAAATAAACCGACGCTAAAAAGTTAAAAAAAATATTTTTCGTGTTTGTTATTTTAAAAACCGACACCAAAAATTAATTTTTTTTTGCATCAGATTTTTAACAAACCAATTCTAAAAATTTAAAAATAAAAAACTTTTCACGTTGGTTTTTTTAAAAACTGGCGCAAAAAACAAAAAAAAATTGTTTTTTCGTCAGTTTTTAAAAAAACCGATGTGAAAAACTAAAAAAAACAAATGGTATTGGTTTTTATGAAAACCGACACCAAAAAATTAAAAAAAATACAATGTTTTAGATAATTCCTTAATCTTTGATTTTACTAGCCATGGAGCTAAAACGGAGTTACGGATTAAAAGTTATGGCCTTTGAAAGTTGTACTTCTTTAAGACTTCTCTTAGAGAAGATCAACTTCCGACATCCATAACCTTTAATCCATAAATCCGTTTTTGTTCTACGACTAGTCAAATCAAAGCTTAGAAAATTATCTAAAACATTGTAATTTTTTTTTAAAAAAAATGGCATCGGTTTTTTTTAAACTAACATGAAAAAAAAATTTTGTTTGTTTTTGGTGTCAGTTTTTAAAAAATCCGATGCCAAAAATTCTCCGCAAACATTTTTTACGTCGGTTTATAAGAAACCAATGTTAAATTTACGACATTAAAAATCATTTTTCTACTAGTGTGTTCATGAATCTCTTATAAATCTCAATATGGTATTGGTTTCCCTAAAAAAATAATCTAGCGTTGAATCCTTATGTGTGTAAAGGGGATTCTATTAACAAGATTGTCATTATGTATATGAGGTTCTCCATCTATTTTCATTTATTTCTTAGAAATAGGTAGCTGCTTATATTTTGAATCCATATAACTAGGCACTCCGAAGTAAACTACCATCCATGAAGAAGATTGGTTTTTCAAGGATGGGATTCAACCTTTTTGAGGTGTCCATCATATCATGTATATAATAGGAATCAAAACCCGCATAGTTTATTTAAGTATAATTCATGCAGTATAATGTCATGAAGAGAAGAAATATATAGGGTAAGTTATACATTGGGTGTGGAGATCGAGGCTTAGAAAGGTGTCCTACATATCATTCTTATAACAAGAATAAGATACATCGTAATTCAGTCTTACCTCAACCAATTTATGGGAGGTGATATATAAATAATTCTCATGAGGTTTATTTCTTCAGGGTTTACCATTATAGGAATTCCTTATGGACATACTCTGAGTTGGATTCCCCTGTATGGGGGTATTCATATCATGCCACTGAATGGTGCTTACACATTGAGGTTTCCCTAAATGAGGTAAATTTATGATGATTATGATATGATAGTTGCAAATCCCAAAGCTCACATGAGTCATGCTCAGTGTGAGAATCCAAGGATAGCATGTGACCAGACTTACCACATATAGATATGGGACTTATGAACTAGGGAGTTCCTATATGGGAATTTTATTGGGAGATCATTCCTTAGAAAGGAATCCTATATATCCTAATTATAGTAGGAATCAGAGTCCTCATAGTTCAATTAGCTTCTCAATACATTGATGGATGATGATGAATGATAAACTCACAGGATATTTTGGGTCCTATGGGTAAGAGTGATTATTCACTAAATGAGGATAATATTCATTGTTAATATATATAATATTCATGTTCTTTATTATTCATAAACACCATTTTAGTGCATTTTACACTTTGAACATCATTTCACATTATGATTGTAATTACTTCTTAAAATGCACTATTATGTGGTACATTTGTGAACATCATTTAAAGTAACCAATGATCTTGATTTTATTTTCATATTTAATTTTCAGGTTTCTAATTATATTGGGAACAATTCATACTTGTGTATTGTTGGAAGATTCACATTGGAAGACCACCAAAATGGGATTTCATGCAAACAATTCTGGAGAAGGCAGATTGGACACCAGTCCACTGATGAGAATGTGGGGGCCAACATACAAGCCCAATAAAGCCAAAATTTCATAGGATATTAGAAGACATATATAGTAACAAATCATTATTCATGATCCAGTGCTAATTTGGCCTCCATAGTGGTTATTAAGGCGTCCCAATTTGGAGATAAAATTCTGGGCCAAATTATGAGGCCCATAAAATCATCCCACCAATTTAATCATATCTCGAAAATCACATATTCATTTGGGATTAAATTTTATAGAGACCTAGGGGAAATCCTGAGATTAATTTTTTTCTTATATGGACCACTCAAATTCTTCCATATAGAAGGTTTTATAGTCGCCTATGTTCGGTGGAAGCAAGATGGATGCAACTTCGGGTCAAGGGTGGAAAAATCTTCTCTCCCTTACTTTCCACCACCCTAGGCCTACCTTACTCAAGTGGTATCCTTTGTACTATTGGGAGATATACCCAAGCCTCTTGAAATTTATATTTAAGTCAGTGGTTGTTGAGGAGTTTATCATCTTTGGAGCTTTCTTTCATTGTAATGTTATGCTGCGATTTTGTTGTCTCAAGTTTGTCTTTCACATGTAAGTTATTTTAATTCATCCTAGTTTCTTAATAAAAGTTATTCTTATAATATTATTCCATTCTTATCTATATTAATTTTATACTGTTGCCTCAAGTTCTGAATTTATTCACACCAAACCTTGTGAAATTATTCGCACAACGGTGGAGTGATCATTTTCTTTTTATTGTTTTCTTTACTTATTCAATTCCTCCCTCATGAGTCTACTTCCCGCTTCCATTGAAACCATAGAATAAATGGAGGGATAACCCACTTATGGGTTTATCAAAGGGAGTATAAAGGGGATGTATTGGATTTTATTTATCACCCCATTAATGTATAATCACTTCTTTTAATTGAGATTTTTATTTGATGATTTTAAAACTTCTTCGTCCTTGTTTAATTTTAAGGCCACATACTTCAAGTGCTAATACAAACCTTTACCTTGGAGTGCTCATAAATTTGATCCTCCAAGTGTATAGGTGATTAGTATTATGATGTGTTGGTATAAAATTAGTAAGTGATGAAGTTTTTTGATCTCCATTAATGAACTCATCTCAAATATAAGAAATTAAAATAATTGAAAAGGGAATACGTTCAATCCACCCCAAGTGATAACCTAGGATCAACTCATTTTTTTAAATTGAATTCACTTAAGTCTCTTAGAATTAATTTAAAACCATCTTAAATCAACCCAATTTGTCCAATTTATAGAAAAAAACAATCCATATAATGTACGTGTATGTAGGTTACTTCTTAGGTCTCTGAGGATTTGACAACCCAAGCTAGACTACAAGGACCGTTCTACCTTCTTATCTTGGGTAAATTTGAGCGTGAATCAAATTTTGGCACCGTTACTGGGGACCCAAGTAAGTAATATCAACACCCATTATATTCTACCCCATTTCTTCTATTCTCACCCAAGATCTCTTATCTTTTCCCTTTCTCATTTTTTTTCTTTTGGCACATGTCTGCCTACACCCGCGATCAATCAAACCGTCTAGTTAGGGTGGAAAGTCATAGGGTTGGGGAGTCAAGTGAACCCAGGGGATTGTTTCTATTAGATCCTAATTCTCTTGATATTATAGAGTCTAAAATTTATCCCATTTCAATGAAATGTCTTCAAAGAAACCAACTTATAAACCCGGGTGGAAACCAAAATGGGAATCCAAATGAGGCAGCCCCAAAATTGGGGAATGCGATCAATCAAACCATGAATGACTACCTCACACCTGCCTGGACCAATGCCTCCTCATGCATTAGAAACAATTCCCTAGTATATTCCAACTACATCTTTAAACCCCATGTCCTAAACCACCTTCCCACATTCCATGGAATGGAGTCTGAGATGCCCTACCTTCATGTTAAAGAGTTCAATGACATTGTAGAAACCATGTGTCCCCAACATCAACTAGAATCAGCTAATTTGAGGCTATTTCATTTTTCTTTAAAGGATTGAGCTAAAAATTGGCTAAATAATTTGATACTATCATCCATCAAATCTTGGGACCAACTACAAAGATAATTTTACAAAAAATACTTTCCCCACCACAAAACAATTTCACTTAAAAAGAGTATCCAAAACGTTTTTGAAAAAGAGGGAGAGTCATTCTATGAAACATGGGAGAGGTTAAAAGACACTCTAAACATGGTTCCACACCATGGTTTTTCTATTCCTGAACAAGTGAGAATTTTATATGAAGGGTTGGTTCCGGGGAAAAAACAATTCATTGACATGATGTGTAATGGAACCTTTAAAAACAAAGCCCCAAATGATGCTTACGAGTATCTGGAAAGCCTTTCTGAACAAAAACAAACATGGAGAACTTCACCTTATTCTGAAAATACACAAAGAAATACTAGAATTTATACACTTAGATAAGAGGAAATCCTTAGGGCTAAACTCGCAACACTCTCTAGGAAGGTTGAACAGATAGACCTTAGGAAATTCCATAAAATCCAAGCTGTAGAACCAATTTGAAAAATTTGTGAAAAATATGACCATAAGACAAAAAACTTCCCAACCATTCCATCCATCAAGGATGTTATTTTAGAAGGACCCCTAGAGGAAGTAAATGCTTTAAACTTTCAAAAGCCTCAATACCAAAACAACTTCAAGACAAGGTATAATGACCACCTAGGCTTCCACTGGAAAGATAACCAACAACCTAGCCAACCACAAGGACAAAATCCTTACCCCCGTAAGAACTATCAAACCCATAACCAGATCTAAACCCAACCTATCCAATACCAATAGACACCGGTCTATTTTCAACAAACCATCCTACCTCCAAAATATCCCCTGGGATAAACCTATCTTCTCAAGCACCAACCCAAACTGTTCCACAAATCCTACTAGAACAACTATGCAAACAAATGGAAAGGATGAACTCGGAAGTCTCTTCCCTTAAACAAGAACTTCAAACCATCAAAACTGGAAAGGCACCCATGCCTACTCAGGTGGTACCATCCTCAAATTTAAGGGGAGAGTCAAGCTGTACTCAAACAACTCATGAACAACTAAAGGTTGTGACTGTTTTAAGAAGTGGGAAATCAATTGAGAAACCTAAACAACTAATTCAGAACCCATCCGAAGATTCAAACTTGGATGAAAATTCAAATGAACCAAATGATCAAACTAAAAAACACGATAACATTGTCAAAGAAACAACTCTTCAACAAACAACCCCACAACCTGCACCATTTCCTCAACGCATGAGGGGGAAAAGCAAGCCTTAATTGAGTGAAACATTGAGGAAAATATTCTCACAAGTTAAGTTGAACATTCCTCTTCTCAATGAAATCCAAACCATACCATCCTACTCAAAGCACCTTAAAGACCTGTGAACTTTTAAAAGAAAATTTTCACATAAAACAAAATCCTTTTGGCTACTAATGTGAGTACCACCATTCAAGGGACCATTCCTCCTAAGTTGAAAGACTCAGGTTTCCCTTACATCAATGTTGAACTAGGAGAGAGGAAAGTTGTCAAGGCCTTGTGTGACCTAGGTTCTAGTGTCAATCTCATTCCCTATGTTGTGTACTTCCAGTTAGGCCTAAAAGAGATCCAACCCACATTTTTCACACTTCAACTTGCTGATCATAGCATTAGGCTTCCAAAGGAGATTTTAAAGGATGTTCTGGTAAAGGTTGAAAACTTCATCTACCCTACTGACTTCATTGTCCTTGAGAACCATCCAAACTTAGGAAATAAGGAACAAAACCCAATAATCATTGGTCATCCTTTCCTTGCAATAATAAACTCTGTTATCTGAGTTCAAAATGGGAACATGACCATCACATTTGGAAACACGAGTCTAGACTTGAACATCTATAATGAAAGATCACAAATAGGGGATGACGAGGACATTCATGAAGTAAACATGATAGGAAGCATTGATAATGAATCCATAGAACATCAAGGAATATTTGATGGATGTTTAAGTCAGGATGAGATTGATTTCCTTTGTTCACATAAAGGAAGTTTATCTCCTTGGTTTGAATCATTTTCAAATTTCTCTTATGATAAAGTCTTAGGTCCAACAATCAGTGAAACCTTTCATGAAACCACTTTCATGGAGACCACTCCAACTTCCTTCCCTAAATCTGATCAAGACAATCTAGTCGCTGAAACTTCTACATGTGGGGAATCAATCCTATCTAAAACTCTAGGAAGCAAAATTGATCTTGATCTAATGTCCCAATCTTCTTCTGAAATTCCAAACCAACCTGATTTTGAATTGAAGTAACTTCCCGCTGCACTCAAGTATTCCTTCCTAGGGGACAATCAAACACATCCTATTGTCATTTCTTCTTATCTTGAAGCCAATCATGAGAGGATGCTTCTAGATGTCCTTAAGAAACATAAGAAATCCATTGGTTGGACCCTGTATGATATTATTGGGATTAGACCACTTATCAGGACTCATAGGATTGTTCTAGAATCTGATTAAAATCCATGTCGTCAACCTAAATGGCGACTCAATCCTAATCTCATGGAGGTAGTAAGGAAGGAACTTCTGAAATTGTTAAAAACTGGTATCATATATCCCATACCTTAGAGTGAGTGGGTCATCCCAATCCAAGTGGTTCCTAAGAAGGCAACAATCACAGTGATAACCAATAAGGATGGAGAGATTCTTCCAACTAGGGTGAGTAGTGGCTGGAGAGTCTGCATCAACTATAGGAAACTAAACTCATTTACCAAGAAGGAACATTTCCCCTTACCATTCATCGACCAAGTCCTTGAGAGAGTGACAGGTAATGCCTTATACTATTTCTTAGATGGGTACTCGGGGTACAATCAGATTGAGGTATCCCTATAGGATCAAGGGAATACTACATTCACCTGTCCATTCGGCACATTTTCCTTCAAACACATGCCCTTCGGGTTATGCAATGCCCCTGGAACCTTCCAGCGGTGCATGATGGGAATCTTCTCAGACATGGTAGGGGATTTTCTTGAGGTCTTCATGGATGACTTCTCTATGTTTAGGGATACATTTGAGGGATGTATGAGGAATGTAGAGAGAGTATTTTCAAGATGTGAAGAAAATAATCTAGTCTTAAACTAGGAAAAATGTCATTTCATGGTTAAATAAGGACTAGTTCTAGGCCACTTGGTCTTAGGTAGGGGGATTGAAGTTGATAAATCCAAGGTTGACATCATTCGTCACCTTCCATCACCCAAAACTGTCAAGGAAGTGAGGTCTTTCTTAGGACATGCTGGTTTCTATAGAAGATTCATCAAGTACTTTAGTTCAATCTCTCGTCCCCTTTGTGCTCTCCTAGTAATGGATGCTCCATTTGTTTGAACAGAAAGCTGTGAGGGTTCATTTTCAACCCTCAAATACCCTCTCACCTCTCCTCCCATTATGAAATCTACAAATTGGAACCTTAATTTCGAACTTATGTGTGATTACAGTGACTTTTCTGTAGGATAAGTGTTAGGAAAACATTGTGATAAAACTTCTTATGTCATTTCTTATGCAAGAAAATACTTAAATGATGCCCAAATAAACTACACCACCACTAAAAAGGAGTTAATTTCTATTGTGTTTAGCTTAGAGAAGTTTAGTTCCTACCTCTTAGGATCCCCCATCACTGTGTTCACTGACCATTCTTCACTAAAATACCTCTTCCAAAAACAAGATGCTAAGGCTAGACTGATTAGGTGGGTTCTTCTCTTACAAGAATTTGACCTCACAATCAAGGATAAAAAGGGTGTTGAAAATGTTTTAGCTGATCACCTCTCTAGGATATAATTCAAAGACAACTCAAATCACATTTCTGTGTCTGATTCATTTCCTGATGAACACCTATAATCTATGAGTGACCTCCCTTGGTATGCCGACATAGCCAATTTCTTAGTTATAGGAGTCATTCCAAAATTCTTAGGGACTCAAGCTTGAAGGAAATTACTTTATGATGTTAAAAACTATGTGTTTGATGATCCATACCTCTATAAGTTTTTCCCGGACCAAGTCATTAGGAGGTGTGTCCTAGAATCTGAACAAGAGTCCATCTTTAAATTTTGTCATAGTGAGGCATGTGGAGGTCACTTTTCCTCTAAGAAAACATCTACTAAGATTCTTCAGTGTGGTCTCTTCTGTCCCACCCTCTCAAGGGACTCCTACACATTTTTCCAAAGCTTTCCTAAGTGTCAACAAGTAGGGTCAATCACAAAAGGAATCAAATTCCACTCACTCCCATCTTAGTGATTGAAATCTTTGACTGCCGGGGAATCGATTTCATGGGTCCCTTCCCAAACTCTAGGGAATACCTCTACATCCTCTTACCTATTGATTATGTCTCAAAATGGGTTGAATCCATTCCCACAAAGTCTAATGAACATCATGTTGTGATCTGATTTCTGAAAGAGCACATATTTTCTCGATTTGGAATTACTAGGGCTATAATCAGTGATCGAGGAACCCATTTCTGCAACCGTCCATTCTCTTCACTCATGTCTAAGTATGTGATTTCTCATAAAGTTCCCACTGCGTACCATCCTCAAACCAATGGTCAAACTAAGTTAAAAAATATTGAGATTAAGAATATTCTTGAAAAAAATGTCAATCCTTCTAGGAAATATTGGTCTGAGAAACTCTTGGATGCTCTTTGGGAATATCGTACAACATACAAAACCATCCCAGGAATGTCACCATATAGGTTGGTTTATGGAAAAGCATGCCATTTACCTGTTGAAATTAAGAATAAGGCTTTTTGGGAAATTAAGAAAATAAATTATGACCTCTCATTTTCCAGAACAAAAAGGAAATTATATCTCAATGAACTTGAGGAACTAAGGATGAAGGCTTATTAAAATTCAAGGATCAATAAAGCTAGAGTTAGAGCCTGCAAATCTAGGAATATCAAAGTCAAACATTTTGAACCAGGAAAATTCGTGCTCTTGTATAGTTCCAAACTTCATTTACACCTAGGAAAGTTAAGGTCTAGATGGTCAGGTCCTTTCACAGTGCATCATGTGTACCCCCATGGGGCAGTAGAGGTTCAAGATCCCACAAGTGGTTACATTTTCAAGGTCAATGGTCAAAGGTTAAAACCACTCATTTAATCATTAAATAAATTAGAAATAGAGGTTGAGTTAACTGAGCCAACCTATGAACCGGGAAAAAATTGATAGATTTAGGATCCATGTTGGGCTAACGGCGTTAAACAAAGTGCTGCATGGGAGGCAACCCATGATTTTCAAGTTTCCAATCATTTTGTGGTTTTATTAAACTTTATATTTTAAATAGGATTAATGAATCATTTTGATATTTAAAATAATAAAAAATAGACTTTTGACCTATTCTTTTATTATGAGTATGGATGGGTATGAAAGAGGAGCACCATATTCATCCATGTCATGTGGTGTGATCCTTGAGTAATACCTTACCCAGAAATTTAAAAGAAGACAATATATCATCAGTTCATTTTATTTTTATGTGTTTGTAGGATAAAATAAAAAAATATAATAATAATAATAAAATTAAAAGGTTACATCGTAGGTCGTGGGGCAAACCCCATCACAACTGGCGAAGTTACGGGGACTCGAACCCGAGACTGAAGGGAGACAGGGGCTCGCACTTACCACTGACCTAAGACTTATTGTGATTCCTTATTATAATATATATATATATACTTATATTTTACTTTCTTTATTAGATATATATATAGTTTTTTTGTTTGTTTTTCCTTTTTTTTCCACTAGGGAATTCTCAGAGTGGCATTGAGATCAAGGGATTAAAAGGGAGCAGTAAGAATTTCAACTTCAACCACCAGGTGACTTCATTCCATGATCCTCGTTTTAAATTTCCTTTTTGAACTCTCATTCTCTACCTCTACCCCTGTTGGGAAAAAATTCCTCAAGGAATCATTGAATTTTTTTTGAGGTGGTTGTGTTTGTTGAAAAAGAAGGCCTCCGTGTTGTGATTGTTCACAAAGCAGACAACGATATATAATTTGTTGAAAAATGGGTTTACATGGTGATTTGTTGGGTTTAAGAGATGGTGTTGGCTATTAATGTTTTATTGAAGAACCTCGACAACAGAATGGATGATCTGGAGGCGGTACGAAAAGAACAGATACAAGGTGGTGTCGTTTTCCAGTGTTTGCCAAATTTTTGGGCCTGAAAATCAGAAAATGAAGACAGAGGTTGTTGGCAAGAGGAGGTGCGCACAAAGAGGAAGTGTTGTGCGAAATAAAGAAGGTGTGCATGAAAAATAGTGGCGTGCACGGGAAAACACCGGCGTGCGCAAAAAACAGCGGCGTGCGCAGAAAAACAGCAGCGTGCGTAGAAAAACAGCGGCGTGCGCCGAAAAACAGCGGCGTGCGCCGAAAAACAGCGGCGTGTGCCGAAAAACAGCGGTGTCCGCGAAAAATAGCGGCGTGTGCGAAAAAATAGTGGTGTGCGCAAAAAACAGTGGTGCGCGTGAAATATCTTCGCGGTGCATGAAAAAGAAAATTGTGTGAGAAATATTAGCGGGTGCGCGAAATAAAGGATTGGTGTTTTTCACGTAAGAGGTGTTTCGTGATCAGAAGTTCAAAAATCGGTAAAGGCATGAGGTGCGCGAAATATAGGAGCTGTGTGCGAAAAATGATGTTGCGTGGAAAATGTGTTTTTCACACTCGAAGAGAATTACGTGCTCAAGGAGGGTTTTTTCACGTGGGGTCGATTTTGCCTATAAATATGAAGTGACCCCCCTTCATCCATAGAATCTCAAGACATAGAGAGTATCCGAGCTTTGGCGCCCGAAATTGGAGTGCACAAGAGAGTTGCGCGTAAAAGAACTATTTTCACGCAAAGCAGAGGTGGCGTGAAAATAAGACTATTGTGTGAAAAGTGAATTTTGCACAAAAGAAGATAATTACGCGCAAGGCAGTGTAGAGGGTGTGCGTAAAAGGTGTTGCGCATAAAATAATTTGTTGCGTGTAAAAAGGGTGTTGCGCATAAAATGGGTGTTCCGCGAAAAGTGAATTTTGTGTAGAAGCATAGAATTACGCACAAGGCAGTTTAGAGGCTGCGCGAAAGAGAAGAGGTTGTGCAAAAAAAAGTGGTTGCGCATAAACAAGGTGTTGCGTGAAAATTATATTTCGCGCAAGGCAAAGGAATTACGCGCAAGGTGCCATAAGGGCTACACATAAAAATTGGGGTTTCCCGGTACACTCAGTGCAAAGTGAGATTCATCTACGGGTGAAAGTTGTACATTAACAGAGCATCTATCAAAATTTAAGAATGTATAATTCATTAGAGATAATGAAGAGACCTACAGTTCTATAAACTATGAGTGGATCCTTTCCAAAGCAGTGAGCCAATGAAGAGTAAGAAGGTGATCCTCTCCACCGACAGTGAGCCAGAAAGAGAGACACAAGGAGTGACCCTTGGGAAAGAAGTGAGTTGATATTAAACTTTGTAAAGGTAGTGATCCTGGGCATAAAAGTTATCTGTCCCAAACATTGTAAATTGACAGTGAGCTTTAGTGGATTTGGTACAGTGGCACATCGACGTTGTATGCACCTTAGACGTAGCCCAGTGAGGGTGAACCAAGTAAAAATCGCTACTGGAAATACAGTCTTTCCCAACGGTTCTGAACTGTTGGGAAAGGCTGCAGAACCGTTGGTATATGTTATACCAACGGTTCTGCAAACCGTAGGGAAGTAAGCCGTTGGGAAAGCTTTTCCCAATGGTTTACTGTGAACCGTTGGGATAGGGTGGGGAAATCCTAACCTATCCCAAGGACTCTCCTCTTTCCCAACGGTTTCTAAACCATTGGGAAAGGTTTTTTACCAACGGTTCATTGAACTGTTGGTAAAAAAAGAATCAGAGATGCTATGCCACTGGTTTGAAACCACTGGCATAGCCTATGCTGTTCAAATTGCACAGCAGCCTGCAATTTTCACAGCAGCTCTGCAATTTTCATAGCAGGCCTCATTTTGTGCATTCCCTCCCATTTTCAATCCAATTATTGTACCTGCAATAAACTAACACATATATATAAGATTATTGTGTAAAGACCCGTAAATTTCAAGGGAATTTTTTTTCATAATTTTCTTTGGAATTTTACAAGAACGCAGTTTCTGACGGCACGTGATTCCGAGGCCCGGTGTGCCCGGAATCATTTTCCGAAGTTTGGCTCCGGTACGTTTAGTGAACGAATGAGCGGGTTTTTCTAACTTTTGAACCGGTGCTCAGAATCGAATTCCGAGGGCACCGATGGAATCACAGTTCCAGTACTTTCTTAGAAACGCCTCTTCCAGAGTTGCGTTTTCTCGGGTGTGGTTTTTAATTTTTTGGGGTTAAGTGAAGAAAATAAAATAAAGTGGTGCGACAACTTTATTTTATTTCACTTAAAGCCACTTAAAGCTGCTTAAGCTGAGTTGAAGCGGATAGGGTGGAACCCAAAATATCCTACCCTCTTGGTAGGATATTTGTGAGGTGGGGCCCGCACGAGCCCCACCGTTTCTTTTCTGCTAAGTAACGCACCCGCGAAAACCCCTATTAAATGAAAGTCAACTAATGCGTTTTCTAAATTCTTAACGCCCCTTTTAATTGGGCGGTTAGTTTCGTTGCAATCAATTCTATGAATTAATTTGTTCGTTACTTATCTTTAATTTTCGTTTGTTGGCATGTAATGAAATAAGACCAACACATGTCTTCTTGAGGATTGTTCGTTGAGAGGATTTGACAGAAACTTTAAGTCCTTAATCCTCCTTCGTGAAGAACGTGAAGAACGCGAAGAACGCTGGCCTCCGACGAAGGGCGACGAAGAACGCCAGACCCCCGGAGATCGACGCGACGCGACGCCGATGCTTCTTCTGCGACGTTCCATCCCCGCGACAATCTTCGATCGACATCTTGAGGTAGGGGATTGCGGTCCTTTTAATTCTCTGTGGATTATAACATCAACATGGATTTAATTGTTATAATTAAATCTGTATGTTCTTGATCCTCGGAGTTTGTCTACGCGACGCCGAGTACCGCGCGACAGCGACGCCCTTCCATGACACGACGATCCTTTTTCTTCCACGACGGTCAATTCCACGAAGAACTCGCGTCCGACGAAGACGTTGAGGTAGGGGTCATTTTGAAAATGATAATACCCATGTTTGTTTTCCTCCAAGGCAAGAACGCGGACCAACCAATTAACAAGTTGGTCCGCGGATTATTATTGCGGGTCTAGGTTTATCAATTGCTGGGAATTATGGTGTTGTTTCAAACCGCTAATGCGGTGGGTGAGGACCAACGAACAAGTCCGAACCCACTTCCCTTTTGTTCTTGGTGTGCAAAACGGCGGGCGACGACAAAACGGGCCGCAGAGACGATTTGTTGATTCCGCAGTGAAGAACGGGACCCGGGATGAGTTACGGCATAGACGGAAATGAAATCGGACCACCGGAGCAACTCCGATGGCCCACGAACTCCACCAGCGGCGCGGGTCGCCCCGACGCATCCCCGGACGGAGCCGCCGCGGCTGAAGCCGCGACGGTGGGGTGCGGTTCTGCGGCCGCGCGGAACCGAAGGCAGGGACGCGGCCGGCTGCCGCGTCCGTTGGTGAGAGGCGGCCCCAACCGGGGCCGCGGATCCTTCACGCGGGGGCAGTGCGCCCCCGCCGCGGTTTCCCTCACTCGGCCGCTCGGCCGAGCCGAGCCGAGCCGACCCGCCGGGCTGGGTCGCGCCCAGGTCGGGCCGGGTCGGTCCGTGCCCAGACCCCCGTTTCCGGACCTTTTCGGTCTTTTGCTCATAACTTGAGCTACGGGCCTCCGAACGACGCGCCGTCAGCGGAAATGAGATCCTTGGATCGAGACAGTCGTTTTGATATATCACACTCAAGGTTTCAGAATACTTTGGATTCGGCCGGGTTGGTTCGTACACGAAACCAACCGGGCCCTCAGAGTGGAAACACTCATATCTTGAGCTTCGAACGTCCGATTGACGTGCCGTCGACTTTGTTGAATTCCTCTAAGTGAGACGGATCTTTTGGCTTACTCTTCCCAAGGTTTGGACGCAGGTGGAGTACGGTCGGGTTGGTTTTTCCTTAAAAACCAACCGGGCCCCTGGGACGAAAAAGCCAATAACTCTCAGACCGGGCGTCCGATTGACACGCCGTCTGCGACGTTGAGTTCCCGTTGACGATACGGAACTTTTGGATACATCAAATCTGTACTATGTGTCAGTTAATGTATCAGCCTCTCGGCTCGTGGAGCGGACCCTCCCGAACGAGCTTGCTATGTGCGGGAACCCTAGAGCTTGCTGCGACTGCTAATGTGACGACGACGACTGTGCAAAGATCCTCAGTGGATTCAACGGCGATGACTACAACACTCAGCGATCCTTTGTGGGTCAGTGCTATCGATCCTGTGTGGTTCCGATCCTGTGTGGGTCAGCGCTCAGCGGTCCTGTGTGGGCCAGCGCCTACAGATCCTGTGTGGGTCTGATCCTGTGTGGGTCATTGCGGGGGTTAGTTACCTATCGATCCTTTGTGGGACAGATCCTTTGTGGGTCATTGCAGGGGTTAGTACCTATCGATCCTTTGTGGGTCAGATCCTTTGTGGGTCATTGTGGGGGTTAGTTAACTATCGATCCTTTGTGGGTCATTGCGGGGGTTAGTACCTATCGATCCTTTGTGGGTCATTGCGGGGGTTAGTACCTATCGATCCTTTGTGGGTCCGACGTCTTAGATGAATCAGTGGAAATATCTGGTCATCTTTATCATCATACAAAGAAGTATTCCTGTGTGAGCTGAATCCCTTTTTCTTTCCTTTGTGGATTGTGTTGTGCTATCCTGTGTGGATTTACGTTTTTCTCTCCTATGTGGACTGGGTTGTGCTTGGGCTTAGATGTTGGAGCCGAACGAGATTTGATGACTTAAGTATATGTATGGGCATATACCTAAGTAGTGTTGGATGTTACTTCGTGATTGTATCTTTCCTTTTTGGATTATCCTTTGTGGATTCTGGGAGACCTTCGGGGGTCTCGGGGTCCCTACTGAGTAGCTTATACTCACCCCTGCACGGGCTATGCCCGCACTACGTTGTGTTGGTTGTAGATGACGGACAATGCTGATCGTGGTGGAGGCTTGCAGAGCAGGACGATACCTGGAGGTGGACCACTGGGTGGGACATACTCGGAGCGGTCGGCTGGACCCGAGGAGCAGTGGAGGCTTTCTGTACCCACCCTTCAGGTGGGATTTCCAGTGGGCAGCTCGACGTTGCGGCTTTACTTTTCAGTTGCTGTTTTCCCTTTCCAGTTGTACTTTACTTTCAGTTTGGGTTTGTATTCTGGCCCACTTACTTTTCCGCACTTACTATTGTACTCAGCTTTTACTTAGTGTTTACTTCTGCCTGCTTACTCTATGGTGTTTGTTGTTTACTTTACAAAGACAATGCCTTCCCTTTTTCCGGGATTTACACCTTGGTGCTAGTCGTCGGCCCCTGGCCTATGGAAGACGGGCTTGGGGTAGTCACGGCACGGGCCCCGAGGACGGGTCGTGACATATTGTACCTGTAATAACCAACTAACACATACATATAGAGAAAAAATTCATACACATTTAACATATAATGCATCCTGGAACTATACAAATCCATAATTAAATTAGAATTCATAACGTAATTATAAACATACATAATTCATTTAGAATTAAATTTAAAATTTAGATGAAAATTATAAGTGGAATCTAGAATTCAATTCATAATTTGATCAGTTTTTTGTATACCATATATTTTTACCTGAAATGATGTCCATTTTAAACAAAATACATACACCTGGAGTGATACCGGCCGCACCATTCCTCGGATTGAGGCGAGTTTAACTCGTACACGTCATAAATGACCCATCGATCATTGTCCTAAAGTATCAACATATTCCAAAAGCATTTTCTCAGTTTTCTGAATGCCAGTTGATGTTTTTCACTTAAAATGATGTCCTTTTGAAAAAAAAGACAGACACTTTGAGTGGTGTCGGCCACACCGCGTCTCATATTGAGGCGGGGTTGATTCATACACGTCACATATGACCCATGGATCGTTGTGCTAAAGTATCAGCACAATCAGAATATGTTTGGTCAGTTTTCTGTATGTACTTAAAATGTTGTCCATTTTAAACAAAAGAGAACCACTTAGAGTGATCCCGGCCACACCGTGCCTTGGATTAAGGCGGGGTTGACTCTTACATGTCACATATGACCCATGGATCGTTTTCCTAAATCATCAACACATTTCAAATGCATTTGGTCCGTTTTTCGTATGTTAGTTGTTGTTTTCACTTAAAATGATGTCCATTTTAAACAAAAGAGAGACACTATGAATGGTGTCAGCCACACTGCGTCTCAGATTGAGGCGGTGTTGACTCATACACATCATATATGACCCATGGATAATTGTGATAGAGTATCGACACAATAAAAATCTGTTTGGTTGGTTTTCTGTATGCAAGTTGTTGTTTTCACTTAAAATGAAGTCAATTTTAAACAAAAGAGAGACAGTTTGAGTGGTGTCGTCCACACCGCACCTCGTATTGAGGTGAGTTTGACTCGTACACGTCACATATGACCCATGGTTTGTTCTCCTAAAGTTTCAATAGAAACCTAATGCGTTTGGTTGGTTTTCCATATGTACTTAAAATGTTGTCCATTTTAAACAAAAGAGAGACACTTAGACTGATCTCAGCAACACCACGACTCTGATTGAGCCCAGGTTGGCCCGTACACGTCACATATGACCCATGTATCGTTGTGATAAATTATCAACATATTACGAATGCATTTGATCAGTTTTCCGTATGCCAGTTGTTCTTTTCACTTATAATCCTGTCCATTTTAAACAAAAGAGACATAGTTAGAGTGGTGCCGGCCACACCACATCTCAGATTTAAATGGGGTTGACTCGTACATGTCTCAAATGATCCATGAATCATTTTCCTAAAGTATCAACACAATCCGAATGCGTTTGGTCAGTTTTTCGTATGCCAGTTGATGTTTTTCACTTAAAATGATGTCCTTTTGAAACAAAAGACAGACACTTTGAGTGGTGCCGGCCACACCGCGTCTCAAATTGAGGTGGGGTTGATTATTACATGTCACATATGACCCATGGATCTTTCTCCTAAAGTTTCAACGGAAACCGAATGCGTTTGGTCAGTTTTCCGTATGTACTTAAAATGTTGTCCATTTTAAACAAAAGAGAGACACTTAGAGTGATACCGGCCACATAGTGCCTCAGATTAAGGTGGGGTTGACTCGTACACGTCACATATGACCCATGGATCTTTTTCCTAAAGTATCAACACATTTCGAATGCGTTTGGTCGGTTTTCCGTATGCCATTTGTTCTTTTCACTTATAATCCTGTCCATTTTAAACAAAAGAGACACAGTTAGAGTGGTGTCGGCCACACCACATCTCTTATTGAGGTGGGGTTGACTCGTACACATCACATATGACCCATGGATCATTGTGCTAAAGTATCGACACAATCTGAATGCGTTTGGTCGGTTTTCCGTATGCCAGTTGATGTTTTCCACTTAAAATGATGTCATTTTGAAACAAAAGACAGACAATTTGAGTGGTTTTGGCCACACCGCGTCTCAGATTGAGGCGGGGTTGATTCTTACATGTCATATATGACCCATGGATCGTTCTCCTAAAGTTTCAACAGAAACCGAATGCGTTTGGTCGGTTTTCTGTATGTACTTAAAATGTTGTCCATTTTAAACAAAAGAGAGACACTTAGATTGATCTCTCCCACACTGCGACTCAGATTGAGCCCAAGTTGGATCTTACACATCACATATGACCCATGGATCATTGTGCTAAAGTATCAATACAATAAGAATCTTTTTGGTCAGTTTTCTGTATGTACTTAAAATGTTGTCCATTTTAAACAAAAGAGAGCCACTTAGAGTGATCCCGGCCACACCAGGCCTCGGATTGAGGAGGTGTTGACTCGTACACGTCACATATAACCCATGTATCATTTTGATAAATTATCAAAAGATTCCGAATGCGTTTGGTCAGTTTTCTGTATGCCAGTTGTTCTTTTCACTTATAATCCTGTCCATTTTAAACAAAAGAGACATAGTTAGAGTGGTGCGGACCACACCGCATCTCGGATTTAGATGGGGTTGACTCGTAAACGTCTCAAATGACCCATGTATCATTTTCCTAAAGTATCAACACAATACGAAAGTGTTTGGTTGGTTTTCCATATGCCAGCTGATGTTTTTCACTTAAAATGATGTCCTTTTGAAACAAAAGACAGACACTTTGAGTGGTGCCAGCCACACCGCATCTCAGATTGAGGCGGGGTTGATTTGTACACGTCACATATGACCCATGGATTGTTCTCCTAAAGTTTCAACAGAAACCGAATGTGTTTGGTCAGTTTTCCATATGTACTTAAAATGTTGTCCATTTTAAACAAAAGAGAGACACTTAGAATGATCCCGGCCACACCGTGACTCGGATTGAGCCCGAGTTGGATCTTACACATCACATATGACCCATGGATCGTTGTGATAAATTATCAATAGATTAGGAATGCGTTTGGTCGGTTTTCTATATGCCAGTTGTTCTTTTCACTTATAATCCTATCCATTTTAAACAAAAGAGACACAATTAGAGTGGTGCCGGCTACAACGAATCTCAGATTTAAACGGGGTTGACTCGTACACATCTCATATGACCCATGAATAATTTTCCTAAAGTATCAACACAATCCGAATGCGTTTGGTTGGTTTTCCGTATGCCAGTTGATGTTTTACACTTAAAATGATGTCCTTTTGAAAAAAAAGACATACACTTTGAGTGGTGCCGACCACACCGCGTCTCAGATTGAGGCGGGGGTTGATTCGTACACGTCACATATGACCCATGGATCGTTCTCCTAAAGTTTCAATGGAAACCGAATGCGTTTGGTCAGTTTTCCGTATGTACTTAAAATGTTGTCCATTTTAAACAAAAGAGAGACACTTAGACTGATCACGGCCACACCGTGACTCGGATTGAGCCCAGGTTGGATCGTACACGTCACATATGACCCATGGATCGTTGTGATTCATTATCAAAAGATTCCGAATGCGTTTGGTCAGTTTTCCATATGCCAGTTGTTCTTTTCACTTATAATCCTGTCCATTTTAAACAAAAGAGACACAGTTAGAGTTGTGACGGCCACACCGCATCTCGGATTTAAACAAGTTTGACTCATACACGTCTCATATGACCCATGAATCATTTTCTTAAAGTATCAACACAATATGAATGCGTTTAGTTGGTTTTTCGTATGCCAGTTGATGTTTTTCACTTAACATGATGTCCTTTTGAAACAAAAGACAGACACTTTGAGTGGTGCCGACCACACCACATCTCAAATTGAGGCAGGGTTGATTCTTACACGTCACATATGACCCATGGATCATTCTCCTGAAGTTTAAATGGAAACCGAATGCTTTTGGATGGTTTTCCATATGTACTTAAAATGTTGTCCATTTTAAACAAAGGAGAGACACTTAGACTGATCCCAGCCACACTGCGACTCGGATTGAGCCCGGGTTGGCTCTTACACGTCACATATGACCCATGGATCGTTGTGATAAATTATCAACAGATTCCAAATGCATTTGGTCAGTTTTCCGTATGCTAGTTGTTCTTTTCACTTATAATCCTGTCCATTTTAAACAAAAGAGACACAATTAGAGTGGTGTCAGTCACACCGAGACTCGTATTGAGGCGGGTTTGACTCATACACGTCACATATGACCCATGGATCGTTGTGATAGAGTATCGACACAATCAGAATCTGTTTGGTCGGTTTTCCGTATCCTAGTTGTTGTTTTCACTTAAAATGAAGTCAATTTTAAACAGAAGAGAGACACTTTGAGTGGTGTCGGCCACACCACACCTTTAATTGAGGCGAGGTTGACTCGTACATGTCACATATGACCCATGGATCGTTCTCCTAAAGTTTCAATGTAAACTGAATGAGTTTGGTTGGTTTTCCTTATGTACTTAAAATGTTGTCCATTTTAAACAAAAGAGAGACACTTAGACTAATCCCGGCCACACCGTGACTCGGATTGATCCCGGATTGGCTAGTACACGTCACATATGACCCATGGATCGTTGTTCTAAAGTATCAATACAATCAGAACCCGTTTGGTCAGTTTTCTGTATGACAATTGTTCTTTTCACTTATAATCCTGTCCATTTTAAACAAAAGAGACACAATTAGAGTGGTTTCAGCCACACCGCATCTCGGATTTAAACAGGGTTGACTCGTACATGTCTCAAATGACCCATTAATCATTTTCCTAAAGTATCAACAAAATCTGAATGCGTTTGGTCGGTTTTCCGTATGCCAGTTGATGTTTTTCACTTAAAATGATGTCCTTTTGAAACAAAAGATAGACACTTTGAGTGGTACCGGCCACACCGCATCTCAAATTGAGGCAGGGTTTATTCTTACACATCACATATGACCCATGGATCGTTCTCCTAAAGTTTCAACGGAATCCGAATGAGTTTGGTTGGTTTTCCGTATGTACTTAAAATGTTGTCCATTTTAAACAAAAGAGAGCCACTTAGAGTGATCCCGGCCACATAGTGCCTCGGATTAAGGCGGGGTTGATTCGTACACGTCACATATGACCCATGGATCATTGTACTAAAGCATCAACACATTTCGAATGCTTTTGGTCGGTTTTACGTATGCCAGTTGTTCTTTTCACTTATAATCCTGTCCATTTTAAACAAAAGAGACACAGTTAGAGTGGTGTCGGCCACACCAAGCCTCGTATTGAGGCGAGGTTTATTCTTAAACATCACATATGACCCATGTATCGTTGTGCTAAAGTATCGACACAATCCGAATGCGTTTGGTTGGTTTTCCGTATGTCAGTTGATGTTTTTCACTTAAAATGATGTCCTTTTGAAACAAAAGATAGACACTTTGAGTGGTTCCAGCCACACCGCATCTCAGATTGAGGCAGGGTTGATTCGTACACGTCACATATGACCCATGGATCGTTCTCCTAAAGTTTCAATGGAAACCGAATGCGTTTGGTCGGTTTTCTGTATGTACTTAAAATGTTGTCCATTTTAAACAAAAGAGAGACACTTAGACTGATCTCGGCCACACCGCGACTTGGATTGAGCCTAGGTTGGCTCGTACACGTCACATATGAACCATGGATTGTTGTTCTAAAGTATCAATACAATCAGAATCCGTTTGGTCAGTTTTCCGTATGCCAGTTGTTCTTTTCACTTATAATCCTGTCCATTTTAAACAAAAGAGAGACAGTTAGAGTGACTTCAGCCACACCGCACCTCGTATTGAGGCGGGGTTGACTCGTACACATCACATATGACCCATGGATCATTGTTCTAAAGTATCGACACATTCAAAATGCATTTGGTCGGTTTTCTGTATGCCAGTTGATGTTTTTCACTTAAAATGTTGTCTATTTTAAACAAAAGAGAGACACTTATACTGATCCCGGCCACACCATGACTCGAATTGAGCCCGAGTTGGCTCTTACACGTCACATATGACCCATGGATCGTTGTGATAAATTATCAACAGATTCCGAATGCGTTTGGTCGGTTTTCCGTATGCCAGTTGTTCTTTTCACTTATAATCCTGTCCATTTTAAACAAAAGAGAGACATTATGAATGGTGTCGGCCACACCGCACCTCAGATTGAGGCGGGGTTGACTCGTACACGTCACATATGACCCATGGATCATTTTCCTAAAGCATAAACACATTTCAAATGCGTTTGGTTAGATTTATGTATGTACTTAAAATGTTGTCCATTTTAAACAAAAGAGTGACACTTAGACTGATCCCGACCATAATCTATTAGTGGAATAGTATTTACTTAAAATCTTGTGTAAATTCATATAGAATATTTTAAATCATTCTTAGTATGGATTATATTTTATTTTATCATGCCATGAAACATTTCAGAGCTAACAATGCCATGCCCAATGAATACATCCCTTTTATAGCATACCAAGAATCTATGATATTGATTAGATGTGTAAATGTGATTTACATTGATTATAATGATGAAAATAAATAAAATATATATTTTAGATTTTCTAGTAGTAAATGAAATCAAGGAGGGTGGGGGGGCTGTCCGGTGGGTGTCCGAGGGGCTGTTCGGGGACCAAGGATGAGGGTGGGGGGGCTGTGCGGGGGGCTATCCGGGGGGTGTTCGGGGGGTTGTCTGGGGTCCAAGGAGGAGGGTGGGGGGGCTGTCCGGGGGGCTGTCCGGGGGGCTGTCCGGGGGGGGGGGGTGTCCGGGGCGCTGTTCGGGGGGCTGTCCGGGTATCGAGGAGGATGGTGGGGGGGCTGTCTGGGGGGCTGTCCGGAGTCCAAGGTGGATGGTGGGGGTTGTCCGAGGAGTTGTCTGGGGGATATCCGAGGTCCAGGGAGGAGGATGGGGGGGCTGTCCGGGGTCCAAGGAGGATGGTGGGGGGTTGTCTAGGGTCCAGTATGGAGGGGGGTTGTCCAGGGAGTTCACAAACACACAACCACTAAAAGACATCAACATCCATGAAAACATGCAATATATAAAAATAAATCAACTGCAATACTATACTACAGGTCTGGATAAAACCAACAACTAGAATAGATTAAACATCAAATCTCAGTAATATTAGTCAAAAATGTAACATATCAACTTGTCCCACATCACCATCACCATCATCACCATCACCATCATCACCATCATCATCACCCTCTTCCTCGTCCCCATCATCGTCCTCGCCCTCCTCACCCTCCTCCTTTCCCTCGCCCTCCGCCTCACCCTCGCCATCCGCCTCGCCCTCCTCCTCTCCCTCCTCTTCCGCATCAGACTCCTCGCCATCATCATCGTCAGACTGGACATCGTCTTGAACACCACTAGAACTGCCACCTGGTGCTCCATATATAGAACGTATCAACGACATATATTCATCAAAAGATGGGCTGGCCTCTAGTGGAAGTGTCAGACGTAGAACTTCAATAAATTTCATAAATGCATTGTTTGTCCTAGCAGACTATTCTGTCATCTCTGTGGCCCTTTTGTCAGCCTGTTCTGCCTGTGACCTAACTTGCTACAGCTCGGTGGCACTACAACTCGTACCTGAGGAGGGCCAATACCTCGTCAGAGCTATCCTAGGTCGGCAGCGTACTCTGCCAGGATGCTCCTCTCCCAAAACCTGATGTAAGTGATCAGTGGGCCCAAGATTGTCTGGTTCTTGGGCATCGAGGGCCTCTAAAGCATCCTGTTACAAATATAAATATATTATTAAGTTACAAAATAGATATTAAAATATAAAATCAACAGATTAAAATTTACAATCTGCTGCTGAGTCGCTTTGTTGACAGCACTTCCATCCTTTTTCCATCTACTCGAGCAAAATAGTTTTGCTCGAGGCACACGTCCTTCAATATTTTGTATTTTCCTATAAAATGACATTGAAAACTAAAGTTATATGAAAAATTTATAAAACTATTAAATAATTGAGGAAAGAAAAGAAAGTTTAAGTCGTAAAGAAAACTTATAAACAATTGTCATACCTGCTTCCTCTCATGACCAGGCATCGTAGTGCGTCCCAGTGTGTGAAGGTATTTTTTTGCATCAATGTTATTTTTATTTTCTCCAGATGATTCCTAAATAAAATTCAAAAATGCAACATATAGTATTAATTAAAAACATGAAAGTTGTTATTTAAATACCTCAAATGCAATTAATACCTTAAACTGGGTACTCGTCCAATGAGTAATCATCTGACGATACTGCTCTATAGAAAAATCATCCACCACCGGTACCACCTCTAAATCAGTGCCAACTCTAGCAACCCATCCAATATAAAAATCATGCTTGTAGGCTCTCCAAAGCTCGCCTAAATCCTTTAGACATTCCGGTCATGCACCCTCACCACCGGGAAAATTAAATCGAAGTTGACATCAAAATATTAATTCATATAAATACAAAAATAATTCATGGCATTAAATAGAACATATTTATTTACCCATATCTCTGCCCAAGCTCTATCCTTGACCTCATGTGGAAAATGCCTCCACGATAGCGGGCTGACGGGAATGATGTCAGAGTATTTGGAAAGCGTCGCCAAAAAACTCCGACATTACTGCCCTGTTTTCTCAACCATTTGGTTGTCTTCATTATAATACACCATAACCTATGTGTGGCGGTTCCACACTGAACACATGTGTGTACGCCCCCGCCCACGACTCCTGTCAGTAGATGTATCTGTCATGAAAGAAAAACAAATATTTTATCAAAACATATTATAATGAAAATAAATATTGCTATAAAAATTTGTTAGGATTCTATAAATATACCTGCGCCGGTCTGATCGCTGAGCACCGCTGGATCCACAGAAACTGATGGAACACCCTGTGGTGGAATAGGAGTCGAAGACGATGGAATATAGAAGCTCAGAGAGAAAGAAGTAGAAGGAAAAGAAGATGGGAAAGCTGTCTGACCGGATTCTAACTGGGGAGTGGGAATCATCATGGGATGTGAAAATGATGGGCCAAAAGATGCAGAAGGTAGCGAAAACATAGGAGGCCTAAATATCCCGTGTGTCCCTAATGACACACCGAGATCATAATGTGGGAAGGATGACATGTTAGTGGGAGGGGCAGGGTCTAGTCGGGTACGCGCAGCTGCTCGTCCACCTCTGGTACGAACCCTCCTCGTACCACCGGCCTGAGTACTAGGACCAGTACTAGGCTCCTCGTCGAATAACTATCGACGTATAGGTGGATCCTACAAAAATGTTTACAAAAAAATTAATCACATTACATTATATATTCTTTAAATATATCAATTTGAAATAAAGTACTCACTATAGGCACTAATGATGGAATTCACAACTCCGCCATTCGACGATTGTTCTCCATTATTTTTTCCTTCATCTCTCTTCAATTGGATGCATTTCATGCTTTTGAAAACAAATATGTAAATAATTAGAAAAAGGAAACTAATGTGTAACCCAAAAAACTAAATATATGAGGGAATATGGGGATTCATTGGTAATTTATCTATCAATTGTTTTAGAAGAGCTTGAATGGATTTAATAAATCATACAATTTGTAATGTTCACCAAGTTAGAAATATTGTTTGACTAGGTTTGAATACAGTTCAATTCCAAATTAGAAAATGAAATTCAAATAAAACTGCAACCAATAAACATTGAAAATTCACATAATGGTTAAGTCAGCTAAAACATATTTGTGATCAATACTAAATCAATTTGAATATTACCAACCTTAACAACCCAACTCGAGGTAAACCAAAAGAATTGAGAATATGGATAAATGATTCTATATATTTTCAACGACAACTTCAGGTTCACAATCAACTCTGACAATTGAGCTATTGGAGTCATCAAAAGAAATAAATGGATTGGTTCCAATCTCACTAAGGACAGTGTCAATTCCATCATCACCATCATCAAAAATATGTCTTGGAATTACTTCAACTATGACACCAAATTCAGGTCGAAGTTGGTCTTTGACATAAAAAACTTGTTTAACCATTGATGCCAACACATATGGTTCTTAGGTAGCAAGAGTGCGAGTCATATTAATTACTCTAAATCCACAATCATCAATAAATGTGCCATGTCTCGTCATCGAATCAAACCAATGACATTTCATCATCATGACTCGTCCATGAGAGTAATAATCCAATATTATTATTTTCTCAACAACTCCATAATAACCCACATTTTCAAATTGCGGTCTACTATCTGATGCACTGACATAACAATCTATTGTGGAAGTAACCATAACACCATCATGTTGTGTTCTCATATTCTTTGCTTGTTCAGTGACAATAAATTTGTACCCATTGATAACAATTGATTTACAGTCATGAACCACAATATTAGGACCAAAATCCAAAGCTATTATTTCCTCAGAGATAGAGTCATCAGACAAACTCAATACCTACAATATAAATGTCTATTAAAATTAATTAAATATTGATATAATTATTTTAAACAGTAATATTTTTACCTTCAATTTTAACCAAGCAGAAAACTCTTTGCTATGAAAAGTCTCTCTCCTTCTCAAAGATAAAGAACGATGCTTCATATTTATCATTGTTTTATGTTCCCTGTAGATAAAAAATATTAATAGTTTAACAGATATATATATAAGATATACATAATCAATTTAGTTACCTGATATAGTCATTGAACAAATCATAGTTGAACAAAACTGTGCGATGTGACATCTCCCACTCTTCATGGCTTAATGTCTTCAATGTATATGATCCAGGAATTACTCCTATTTGAGGAAGTGATGGAAAACTGGGTTCAATTTGCTCATACTGTTCTTCTTCATTTCTCATTGGTCTATTCAATCTTGTAGTAAGATCAGACAAATACATCGAGCATAAATCCATACATTCTTGAGCCAAGTAACCGTTCACGATAGAACCTTCGGGATGATTTATATTTCGGACATAAGACTTTAATGTGAACATATTTCTTTCAGTTGGATACATCCAATGAAAAGAAATATGTCCTCCTAGAAATCTTTCAATGGGAATATGGACAGTCAGATGCAGCATGCATGTGAGAAATGATGGAGGAAATATTTTCTCCAACTCACACAAAATTAATGGGGCATCTGTCAAAATTTTTTGTAAGAAAGACTTGGACAACTTCTTAGCACAAATATCTCTAAAAAAATGGCACAACCGAATAACAGCCACCCTTACATTATTGGACAAAAGATGACGGATTGCTATTGGAAGCAACTCATGCAGTAGAACATGATAATCATGAGTCATCAAAGATTTTAGCTTCAACTCTCTTCTGTTGACCCGTTTAGATATGTTTCTTGAATAGCCATCAGGAAATCTAATAGTCTCTAATACTTCCAGAAATTGTTTTTTTTCCATAGGTGTTATCACATAAGAATCACATGGAAGTTTCCATTTATTTTCACTGATACGCACAGGATGCAATTCTGGTCTGATGCCCCAATCCACCAAGTCACGTAGAGATCGTAAATCATCTTTTATTCTTCCCCTTGACATTTAGAAGAACCAAAATCAACATTTCTCATATATTATTTTCAATATTCATTACGTCTAAGAAATGAAGTAACAAATTGGTTGACCAATAAGGCAAATCAAAAAAGATACTCCTCTTCCTCTAATTGTAACAGGTTTCAGTGGAAATATTCTTTCTCTTTTCAGATTTCATTTGACCCTTCCCGAATGAAAAACTAAAATCTTTCAATTCATTAATCACATCAGTTCCAGACATACGCTGAGGTGGATCATCGGTCTCTATGGTATTATCAAATTTTCGACGATTCATTCTATATGAATGATCCTTTGGTAAGAATCGTCGATGTCCCATAAAACTGAAACTACAACGATGTTTCAGTCTTCTGGATTGTGTATTCTTCATACAAACTGGACATGAAAGCTTTCCCTTCTTGCTCTATCCAGACATCATTGCATAAGCCGGAAAATCATTGATCGTCCACATAAGCACAACACGCATCTGAAATATGTCTTTCGAACATGCATCGTATGTGTGCACACCCACTTCCCAAAGAAGTTTCAACTCTTTTATTAAAGGTTGACTGTATACATCAATATCAATGTCGGGATCAGAAGGACCAGATATGAGTATACTCATGATAGTGAAAGGTTTTTTCATACACAACCATGGGGGAAGATTATAAATGTGTATAAAAACTGGCCACGTGCTGTGTGAAGTAAGCATCTGCCCAAACAGATTAAAACCATCGCATGAAAGACCCAACCTCACATTATGCACATCAGCTGCAAAATCAGGATGTCGAGCATCAAATCTATGCCATGAAAATCCATCTGTATGATGAACCAAATCATCATTAGTATTCTTTCTCTCAGTATCATGTCATCTCATTTTTATTGATATGTCATCAGACATAAAAAGATTCTGGATTCTGGGGATCAATGGAAAGTGCCACATTACTTTCTGTGGAATGCGAGATGGTGTTCCATCAGATTTTGACTTCCAGCGGGATGTGCCACATTTTATACAATCATTTCGTTCAGTGGTTTCCTCCCAGAATAAACTGCAATCTTTCAGGCAAGCATGAATTTTGTTTCTTGAAAATCCAAGTTCCACAACTAACTTCCATGCCATATAGTGGTTTGAGGGAATATCTGCATCATCTAGAAGTAAATCCTTCAATAGGGTAAGAATGTAATCGATTTCTGTATTAGAAATCCCATACATAGTTTTCCCATGAAACAATCAGATTAAAAATTCTAGCTTTTTCATTTTATCGCATTGTCGATATACTGGAGTTGTGGCAACATCATTCAATTTTTTCACCCTATCAATATCATCATTTTCACTAGATGCATCAGCTATCCTCATATCAAAGTCTTCTTGAGTCGAAATCCTTTCTTTTTTATGATGACGAATAAATTGAAACCGATCATCTAACAAATTCTCCATTCCGGTCCTTTCATTTCGATCATCACCAATTTAAGATTTCATTTTCTCCCCATTGTGATACCACCCAAAGTAGTTTGCTTGAAAAATATTTTTGGTTATGTGGTAGTTGACTTCTTCACGGCTCAACCAAGGTCTACCAACACAATTGGAACATGGGCAGTGTATGCGATCACTATCTGAAGCACTGTGAAATGAAAAATCTACAAAGCTCTCCAAATTGTTTTGAAAATCGCTTGAGATCTGATCGGTTTCATACATACAACTTCTGTCTATTCTGTAAAAAGAATTTATATAAGTCATTTTGTCATAAACAATTCAATAGGATTGAAATTTAATAGAAAATACATTTAAGTAAATGATAAAGGAAGAAAATAATCAAGGTATCAACTACACATGTGAAAAAAAAATACTAATGTGTTATTGAAAAAATGTAAAACCAACAAGAACTTAATGTGTTATCACATCACAACATGCCTCATCCCATAACCATATTAGTAGGGTATCATGAACATGAATAACATCAACCTTGTGCCATCCTCCTACCCTACATGACCCCAACCACATGCCACATCTTATTATAGCCTTATCACATCGCACCTCACCTGAAAACACTAGGGAAATCATTGTACATCTCACCTGAAGACACATGGACAATCACATCGCATCTTGCCTAAAAACACATGGTCAATCACTTATGAAGTAAGAGTAGGGAAGACATGGTAGCTATCCAACCATATAACCACCATCCTAGATATTAGAAAAAATACCCATAACTCAAAACCTCTGATCGTTGGTAAGTTTATCCAACTCTGGTTGGGAATGTGTACAAATAACATAAAATACATGATATATAGATAGCAAAAAATACCCAACCTATGGGTTCACATTAACTACATAATCACACACTTCACCACTACCATACAACACATAAACCATCACAACCACTTTCACCACTATATGAAACACACCACACCATCACCACACAAGACACATAACATTTCCCACTTTCATTTATAAGCCACTTTATTCACACTTACATTGTCCATTCATTTAATGTTAAATTAATTAAATCCATTTACCACACATCCATTTCTATTCCATATCATTTATTTACTATCTTGTTTTTTTTTGTTTTAACAGCATAATTTATTCCATAGATAACCAGGAAACTAATAAAACCACCACACAACAACTCACCATCTCATAATAACCATCGTCACCATGTTACATCGGCCAACCATCTCACCAAAACAACCACATATCACAAAAAAAATATTGCACATCACAAACCACTGCACAACCAAAATCACCTCACCACATCATACACCACAACCTCATCACACAACACCTCCACACGACACAACACCACCACACATCATCACTATCACACAACTTCACATGTCACATCCATGCCCACTAACCATCACATTACAACCCCACATATCACAAAGCCCAACTGGTCACCTCAATCACCATACAACAGCCTATAACATACAATGAAACACAACAAAAAACCTCTCATAAAAGAAACATACCCCAACTTCCACAATTTATTCAAGGTCTTCTATTACATTACCCCTTTATTTAGCATGGACATTATAACACAAATGATATTCCATGGGAAACTAATTAATTAATAAAATATTCGTTCATTTTCCTATTTTTCAGGGTGAAATCACATCAAAATCAAAACTTAAAACTAAAATATTAGATCAATAACAATAAAAACAAGGTAGCATATGTGTATAAAGAATAAAATACCTGATTTGAGATGATTCAGATGGATTTTCACCTGTTCGGATGGAGGAGTTCGAGAGAGGAGCCAAGCACCGGATTGATTTTAGGGTTCTGTCACGACTGGGGGAGAGCAGCGACCCGAATGTATTTGGGGAAAATATTTGCCAAAGGTTTTTAAAAACCGTTGGGAAAGGGTAACTTGAACACACCTTTGCCAACGGTTTTTAAAAATCGTTGGCAAAGGGGTACCCTTTCCCAACGGTTCTAGTGAACCGTTGGGAAAGGGTTTCCTAGGACTTCTTTACCAACAGTTTAAGAAAGCCATTGGTAAACAAACGTGGGTAAAAACCACATTAGATCTACGTCTTCCTGCTTACTTCCCTGCATTGCATTCAAAGCATCATCATCAGATAAAGAAAAAAAGAAGCGATCATAATTAACACACATGTTCAAACAAAGTGACCCTTGTAATAAAGAGGTCAAGATCCAGTGGGACATGAAGAATTTTGAAAAAGAATATCCATACCCTGATTCACCCCCTCTCAGGATATATAGGCCCCTATTGGTCCTAACAATTGGTATCAGAGGACAAGTTTCTTTTATCATATTCATTTTCTCTAACTTGGGTAAGTCGATTTGTGTGGTTGAAGATTTAGTCTTCTCATATATTGGTGCAGCATGACAAAGGGAAGAACTTCAAAGAAGAAGTAAAAGTCTTTTGAAATTCCCCAGTGTGGAAGTGTCAATGGAAAGAGTGTGATTCAGTTAAAAGAATCGTGTGGTGACCAGAAGAATGGTTTTGATGAATCATATAGTGAAAATACTTAGTAATTAAATGATGTAGAAGGAATGAGTGGAGAACCTGATATTCCAAGTGATGTTGGAACTACTGATGATGAAGAAACTCCCAGAAGTCAAAAATTGGAAGTTGTCTACAAAGAGAAGGAATTGGATCAGAAATTCAGTGATGAAATTAAATCTAAAGATATTCGGATCCAAGCACTAGAAACTGAGATCAACAATCTAAGAGGTTTGAATCAAAGGCTTATTGATGTAGCTGCTGATCTGAGGGAGAAGAATGATTCTCAAGATGAATAATTGTGAAAGAGATATGCAAAGGTGGAAAAATCAAAAGCTGATGTCAAGGGGAATAATCTGGAATCAGATGAGATTCAAAATTTAAAATCTAAAAATGGTGATCTTGCTACAAAACTATCTAAACTAGTTCAGAAGAATCAAAGGCTACAATAAGAGAATGCATGTTGTTCTGATTCTATTTCTCAAGAAAAACTAAAAGTAAAGGAGCAAAGTGAAATAGTGGATAAGCTCGCACGTGAATTTAAAGATGAGATATGTAGGGGGAAGGATCTCAATAAAGCACTCAATTGTCAAATTGAATTAAGGGATGTAAAGATTCAAAAACTGGGAGAAGATCTTGAATTAGAAAAGAAAGAAGAGAATAAATCTAGTACCAATGGAAAGCCCAAATTAAAGGATGCATTACACTTACTATTTGATTATCCTTCGGAAAGTGATGATAAAATGAAAAATAAATATGATATTTCAGAAGAGAAACAACAACATATTTTGTCAGCTCAAATACCATATAGTTTGGGAAAAACTAGTATTGGATTTGATGAATCCCCTCCCATGCATCATAGAAGGAGAGCCGCGAACAGTTCTAGAAGTGGGAAAAATCCTATAGGTGCTGGAGATAGGCCTAAGAGGACAGTTACAAGAAGTAGTGACGATATGTGCTATTTCTGTGGGATTCATGGCCACACATCAAGTTTTTGTTCAGAGGCTCATGAATACATTTCCTGTTGTGAAGAAAGAATCTGTAATAAATCTGAGAATAAGAAGAAGCATCATGAGAAATCAGAGATAAGAGTCTCTCAAAGGAAAGCATTCATTAGATGCTATTACTGTGGAAGAATGGGACACACCATGAATATGTGTCAGGAAGTTCAGGAGCTCAATGTTAGAGGAAGAACTCAAGCTGGATCAACATCTCGGTTGAGAGATGAAGAAATAGGGTATGCCTTTAATGGAAGATGTTTCATATGTTCTAATCATGGTCATTTGGCAAGATATTGTAGCAAGAAGAATGCGAGAGAAAAAAATGATCCCAGAAAGATATTCTTGACTCCAGTGATGTATAAAGATAAATATTACATTGAAAGACAAAGTGGTAAGTTGAAAAATAGGTTTACTACCTTAGGGGAATCAAAAGGATCTGAACAAAAGGTGTATCAATCTCTTTCTCTTTCACACTCACATCAGCCCTCTTGGAGAGAATCTGAAAAACCTAGAAGATTAAGGGGAGATATACTCTAGCTATGAGTAAGAAGAATGCAGGTTCAATGGAGGACTCACCACCAGCACAAAATAGTGTGGTGACTCGGATATCTGATAAAAGAAAGATATATAAAGAATGTCTTATAAAATCCATATCTCATGCCACATATCGAGAAGTGAAGTCAAGTAGAGAGATTCCTACCCAGAGAAGAATCAAGGGAAGTGTAATTTTGGTAGAACATCAAAGAAGGAAGTGTGTACAAGTGGGCTTAAACCCCAAATTGTGAAAAATGACAATCCTGCCAAATCTTCACATCAGAAAAAGGCTCAGAATGTGGGTAAATAATTCCTAGTCATATGGACAGAATAGTTGAAGTTGGCTAGGCAGCTAGAAGAAGTAAAGAAGGAGTGTGATGCTCTATAAGAAAGAATCAATGGGTTGACCCATCGGGATCAACCAAAATCCCCTTCTTTAGGATTCCAGAAGCACCCCTCTCCCTATGTATATAAATTATATTAACTGATGATTCACGTGTTTCAAGTTTTAGGGAGATACGATCCAAGGGGAAGTGGAATCTAAAGATGTAAAGAGGAGAAGTGATATGCTTTAGAGTTCTAATTGACTCAAATTAAGTACCAAAGTTGAAGGATAAAGGGAGAAACAAAGCACAATAGGATGTGATTGTGTTATTAACTTTTCCTCTTATTTTCTACACTGAGTTCCAAATCAGTAGGCATAGATATTTTTTAATGGATCAATTCCAAGTGGAATATGAGAATAGATTATGCAGGAGAAGAAGAATGTTTATGGGCCTAAAAGGTGGGACTAATCTTGGGAAGTTTTTCATAACATTGAGAGATCATTCAATAACAAAATCAGATGAAAGATCCATCAAAGAAATAATTGGATGAATCAGCTCAGGTGTTTTCTATTGAGGGAATACATATTGTGGGAGAAGTAGAAATAAACATGCATATCATGATTATCTATTTTTTTTAAAAAAATATGGTATCAACTGACTGATTTCAGGATACCAAGAAGCTGCGAGATAAAATCAAAGGTGCTTCAACAAAAATATGAGAAAATTAGTTCAAAGAAATAAAGTCATAGAACAATGACACAATGACAAGTTTTCTATTGAAAGTGAGGAAGTGGTAAGAGACTCAGGTGGAGTAGAAGTGGAAAATTATAATTCATAAGTAGATACTGATAATGAACATGAGGAAGGAAAATCCTTATCAGCATGAAAGTTGAAGAGTCGAGATACAACTGAACATGAAAGTTATAATTGGTAATTAGACATGGAATATTATTTTGAGGCCAGTAGATAAGAATGTAATCAGGACTATATGGGTGTATCGCAACAATATGAATGAATATGACATAGTGATTCGGAACAAAGCATGGATGGTGTGAAAAGGATACTCCTAGATAGAGGGAATAGATGTTGATGAGACATTTTCACCAGTTGCGAGACTAGAGAAAATCAGACTATTCCTAGCCATTAAAGTGCAACGGAAGTTCAAAGTCTTCCATATGGATGCCAAATCTTCATTCTTGAATGGGATTCTAGAGGAATAAGTGTATAGCAAGCAGTCAAATGGTTTTCTCATTCATGAGGATGAGAACTAGGTTTCAGACTGAATAAGGCATTGTATGGGCTGAAACAATCACCAAGAGCACGGTACTCAAGGATTGGTTAGTACTTGAAGAAGCATGGTTTCTAGCGTGGTGAAGTTGATTACAATCTCTATTTTAACAAAAATAGTAATAAAAGGATGATGGTCCTGGTTTATATTGATGACATAATATTTAGCGGATCATATGAAGCTTAGTGTAGAAAGTTATCTGAATTCATGAAAAGTGAGTTTGAAATGTCAATGATTGGAGAGTTAATGTTTTTACTTAGTCTACAGGTGACACAAGAAAGTAATGGAACATTCATTTATCAATACAAATATGCCAAGGAGGTTCTGAGAAGATTTGGAATGAAAATTTCAAGGAGATGAAGACTCCGGTTGCAACCCGGATGAAATTATCGAAAGATGATAATGGAAAGGCAGTTAATATCACAGAATACATATAGATTTATTGGGATATACTAATGTAGATTGGTCCGGTTAAGAGGATGATAGGAAATCAACATTAGGAGGTGCATTCTATCTTGGTGGACTATGCACTGCTTGGATAAGCAAGAAGCAAGATTGCATTTTATTAAGCACCGCAGTAGCTGAGTATATTGCGGCCACTCAAGCATGCACACAGTTGTTGTGGATGAAGCAGAAACTTGATGATATGGGAGTTGAAGTGATGTATTCTATTAGAATCCAGTGCGATAACTCAAGTGCTATAAATATCATCAAAAATCTAGTCCATCACTCAAGGAAAAACACATTGAGATAAAGTATCATTTTATTAAGGAGAAGGTTGAGCAGAGAATTGTGAAGTTGGAGTATGTGCCTACAGAAATATAGGTTCCTGACATTCTAACAAAGGACATACCCAAGGAAGTGTTTGAAAGGCATCGACTGGCTCTAGGAGTTCAGTCAACTCCCCTCACTTGAAAGAGTGTGGATGTGGAACCCCCCTCTCCCCGTGGTATGGTGTGTTTTTCTCTACTGTGCTAATATGTTTTCTTTCCAATGTCTCCGACCATATAGGAGTTCCCTTTTTGGTTTGTTGAAAAAGGGGGAGAAATAGTTACTCCTCAAGGGGGAGAAATTGTGGCTAATGAAGGGAGAAAATGTCTTTTTCAAAGACATAGTGAGAAGATGGTAGGTGGAGCAACGAGATAGGGGGAGAGAAATGAGATAGGGGGAGAGTATTAAATTTGATGATTCTAGAAGTGATCGATCAAAGCATAGATATCACGACAGCTGAGGATCATGATAAAAGTAGAAGAGTGGTGTTGGAATGGTTTCAGAAGGTTTCCAGCTATCACCAATTGGTTTTCAGAGTTGTATCATCAATTGGTATCAGTTTGGAAATTGGTATCAGTCAGGTGACAATGGTTGGTGTCATAAATGAAGTGATTCATTGATGAAATTTTCATTTACTCTTATTTCTCACACCGAGCATTGCTCATGTGGGCTTAGAGTATGTGTTGAGTGAATCCTTGATCGCTATTAGTATTGCAAGAGGCGAATGGTGGTAGCAATTGGAAGAAGTGTTAACGTGGTATCAAAGTGTAGAGAATTTTTATGAGAAGAGTTGTCAACAAACCCAAAGGGGGAGATTTTTGGGAAAAAATCCCTCAAGGCATCATTGAAGAATTTTTGAGGTGGTTGTGTTTGTTGACAAAGTAGGCCTCCGTGTTGTGATTGTTCACAAAGTAGACCATGATATATAATTTGTTGACAAATGGGCTTACATGGTGATTTGTCAGGTTCAAGAGATGGTGTTGGCTATTAATGTTTGATTGAAGAACCTCAACAACAGAATAGATGATCTGGAGGTAGTACGAAAAGAGCAGATACAAGGTGGCACCATTTTCCAGTGTTTACCAAATTTTTGGGCCTGAAAATCAGAAAATGAAGACAGAGGTTATTGGAAAGAGGAGGTGTGCGCAAAGAGGAAGTGTTGTGCAAAATAAGGGAGGTGTGTGCGAAAAATAGCAGTGTGCGTGGGAAAACAGAAGCGTGCGCGGGAAAACAGCGGTGTGCGTGAAAAATAGCGGCAAACGTGAAAAAACAGCGGTGTGCGTGAAAAAAAATGACATGTGTGAAAAAATAGTGGCGTGCGTGAAAAATAGCAGTGTGCGCGAAATATCTTCACAGTGAGCGAAAAAGAAAACTGTGCGTGAAATATTAGCGGGTGCGCGAAATAAAGGATTGGTGTTTTTCGTGCAAGAGGTGTTTCGCGATCAGAAGTTCGAAAATCGGCAAAGGCATGAGGTGCGCTAAATATAGGAGATGTGCGTAAAAAATGATGTTGCACGGAAGATGTGTTTTTCACGCTCGAAGATAATTACTCACTCAAGGAGGGTTTTTTCGCGTGGGGTCGATTTTACCTATAAATATGAAGTAACCCCCCTTCATCCATAGAAGCTCAAGACATAGAGAGTATCTGAGCTCTGGTGCGCAAAATTGGAGTGTACAAGAGAGTTGTGTGTAAAAGAACTATTTGCATGCAAAGCAGAGGTGGGGCGAAAAGAATACTGTTGCGCAAAAAGTGAATTTTGCACAAAAGCAGAGAATTCCGCGCAAGGCAGTGTAGAGGGTGCACGTAAAAGGTGTTGCGCATAAAATAATTTATTGCACGTAAAAAATGTGTTTCTCGTAAAATGGGTGTTTTGCAAAGATTGAATTTCGTGCAGAAGTAGAGAGTTACGCGCAAGGCAGTTTAGAGGCTGCGTGAAAAAGAAAAGGTTGAACGAAAAAGAAGTGGTTGCACGTAAACAAGGTGTTTCATGAAAATTGTATTTTGCGCAAGGAAAAGGAATTACACGCAAGGTGTCATAAGGGCTGCGCGTAAAAATTGGGGTTGCCCGGTACACTCGGTGCAAAGCGAGATTCATCTGCGGGTGAAAGTTGTACATCAACAGAGCATCTATCAATAGTTAAGAATGCAAAATTCATTAGAGATAATGAAGATACCTATAGGTCTATAAACTGTGATTGGATTCTTTCCAAAGTAGTGAGACAAGGAAGAGGAAGAAGGTGATCCTCTCCACCGACAGTGAGCCAAAAAGAGAGACACAGGGAGTGACCCTTGGGAAAGCAGTGAGATGACCCTAAACTTTGTAAAGGCAGTGAGCCTGGGCATATAAGTGATCTATCCCAAACATTGTAAATTGGCAGTGAGCTTTAGTGGATTTGGTACAGTGGCACATCACTGTTGTATGCTCATTGGACATAGCCCAGTGAGGGTGAACCAAGCAAAAATCTCTGTGTCTTCCTGCTTGCTTCCCTGCATTGCATTCAAAGAATCATCATCAGATAAAGAATAAAAGAAGTTATCATAATTAATAAACATGTGCAAACAAAGTTACCATTGTAATAAATAGGTCAAGATCCAGTGGGGAAAGAAGAATTTTGAAAAATAATATTCATACCCTGATTCATCCCCCTCTCAGGGTATATAGGCCCCTATTGGTCCTAACAACCCCCTTATAAATTTTCTTTTCTTTAAACATTGGGGATAGTGTTATTTTAAGTTGGGGGGAGATAAAATAAAAAAATGATTTTGTGTAAAAAAAATGAATGATTTGAAAAAAAAGTATGCCTTAATGGAAGGAAAAATTTCTTTAACCTTGAACATGATAATAGACATTGTACACTTTGAAACTGAATATCAAATAATCTAGCATTCCCTAATTCTAATTTTAATCCATGTATATTTCACGAGCATAGATTTTGGAAAGTGTGGCTGCCTAATGTAATATTTCATTGTTTATATTTTCATCTAAATAAAAAAAAATCACAACGCACATCCTTTGGATAGTGGGGTATTAGTTTGAGTTCATGGGGTCCCCCACATAAATAGAATAGGTTTGGTGATCATTTTAGTTTTAATATGAGTATTGAATTTTTTTTTAAAAAAACAATAAATTTGCGCGTAGATCAATGAAATGACCTAATGCATGGCTTTCGGCACTTGAGTATCGTGACTCCATAGTTGTCTGGCCCAGAGTTAGTAATTTTATCTTGATTTTTGGTAATTTGAATTTGTTTTTGACTGAGTTAACTCGAGATGATTCCCGAGTATGTGAGCTTCACTTGGTTCCCTAAGGTCTTTGATCCTGGGAGTCATCGGAAAAGTCTCGCTACTGGGGTTGACTCTTTTGAGTGAAATTTAAATTACCATAAAAAAATTAAAAAAAAAACAAAACAAAAAAAATACAATTTTTTTGAATACTCATCTTAATATTGAAATGTGATTCCACCTAGCGCTTACATCATTTTCCTCTTGAATAAAGATGAACCCCCATGTCTAATGCGATGCACAACACATCATCACTCTTAATTGATATTGGATGAAATATGGAAATGAATTTGAACAAAGGAATGGGCTTGGGATTGGGATCTGATTATGAAACTATCATGTGTTAAAATATTTTTATGGGTTTCATTATTGTTTGGTATAAGGGTTTTTGGTGATCACTGTGTATTAAATTTTTTTTGGAAAAGGGAATTCAAATTTCATATTGTTGAGATATATTTTTCTCAGGACTAGAAAAACTCAAGTTGGGGGGTGTGATTAGCCACTAAATGAGGATAATATTCATTGTTAATATATATAATATTCATGTGCTTTATTATTCATAAACACCATTTTAGTGCATTTTACACTTTGAACATCATTTCACATTATGATTGTAATTCTTTCTTAAAATGCACTATTATATGGTACATTTTTTAACATCATTTAAAGTACCCAATGATCTTGATTTTATTTTCATATTTAATTTTAAGGTTTATAATTATATTTGGAACAATTCATACTTGTGGAGTGTTGGAATATTCACATTTGAATACCACCAAAATGGGATTTCATGCAAACAATTCTGGAGAAGGTAGATTGGACACCATCCCACTGATGAGAATGTGGGGACCAAAATACAAGACAAATAAAGCCCAAATTTCGTGAGCTTATATAATACATATATAGGAACAAATCATTATTCATAAGATAGTGCTAATTCGGCCTCCATGGTGGGTATTAAGGCATCCCAATTTGGAGATAAAATTCTGGGCCAGATTCTGAGGCCCATAAAATCAGCCCACAAATTTAATCATATCTCGAAAACCACATATTCATTTGGGATTAAATTTTATATAGATCTAGGGTACATATATAGATTCATTGTTTTATTCTATTACCCACTCCAATTCGGCCATCTAGAAGGTCTTCCAGGCGCCTCTGTTCGGTGGAAGCAAGCTGGCTGAAACTTCAGGTCAAGGGTCGAAAAGTCTCCTCTCCCTTACTTTACACCACCCTAGGCCTACCATACTCAAGTGGGATCCTTTGTACTATTGGAAGCTCTACCCAAGCCTATTTAAATTCCTATTTAAGTCCGTGGCGGTGGAGGAGTTTATCATCTTTAGATCTTTCTTTCATTGTAATGTTATGCTGCGATTTTTTCGTCTCAAGTTTTTCTTTCACATGTAAGTTTTTTTAATTCATCCTAGTTTCTTAATAAAAGTTCTTCTTATACTATTATTATATTCTTCTCCATCTTAATTTGATACCTTTGTTTTAATGTGTGAATTTATTCACACCAAACCTTGTGAAATTATTCACACAACGGTGGAGTGATTATTTTCTTTTTATTGTTTTCTTTACTTCTTTAATTCATCCCTCATGAGTCTAATTCCTGTTTCCATTGAAACCATAGCATCAATGGAGAGATAAAACACTTATGGGTTGATCCAAGGAAGTATAAAGGGGATTTATTGGATGTTATTTATCACCCCATTAATGTAAAATCACTTCTTTTAATTGAGATTTTTATTTCATGATTTTAAAACTTCTTCGTCCTTATTGAATTTTAAGGCCATATACTTCAAGTACTAATACAAAAATTTACCTTGGAGTGCTCATAAATTTGATCCTCCAAGTGTATAGGTGATTAGTATTATGGTGTGTTGGTATAAAATAAGTAAGTGATGAAGTTGTTTGATCTCCTTAAATGAACTCATCTCAAATATAAGAAATTAAAATAATTGAATAGGGAATACATCCAATCCAACCCAAGTGATAACCTAGGATCAAATCATTATTTTAAATTGAATTCACTTAAGTATCTTAGAGTTCATTTAAAACCATCTTAAATCAACCCAAGTTGTCCACTTCATATCCAAAAACAATCAATAGAATGTATGTGTCTGTAGGTTACTTCTTAGGTCTTTGAGGATTCAACAACCCAAGCTAGACTACAAGGACCGTTCTACCTTCTTCTCTTGGGTAAATTTGAGCATGAATAAAAGAGTGTCTTAAATATGGAGAGATATACACTGAGGTGGATGCCTAATTGGATATTGGTCCTTAGTAAGGCATCCTAAATATATTTTTTTGACAAGAATTAGAGTTCTAATAGTTTAATTAGATTCTCAATCCATTGATGGGGGAGGAAGAAAATATAATACCATGGGAGAGTTAGGGTCCCATGAATTAGAGATTCTGAAATATAAAGGGAATTACATCGAGGTTGATGCCCAATTGGAGACCAAACCTTAGAAATACGTCCTATATATCCTATTTTTATAGGAATCATAGATATCATTGTTCAATTACCTTATCAACCCATTGATGGATAAGGAGGAATGATAAATTGATGAATGAGTTTGGGTATCGTGGATTAGAGTGTTTGAAATATAGTGGGACCTACACCAAGGTGGACACCCAATTAGATGTCATGCCATAGGAAAGTGTCCTACATATCCTGGTTGGATAGGAATCAGAGTCCTCATTATTCAATATGGTGTATGCACGAGTGCGTATATCAGAAACAATTTTCATTTCCCATGGTGTTTACCAAACCTGCCTGAAATTTCAAGGATCTCTAATGGACAGGTCCTAGTTATCTACCTAACATGTCTGAGGATATATAGATATGTCCAAGGGTGTCTTCCATGTGATCCAACTAACTTGTCTGGGGGCCGCTGTATGAAAAGGACAACATGTCTGAGGTGCTTTCCAAGATTAAAGAAAACACGTTTGAGGGATACCATATAGTTAAAATGACTTGTTTGGTGGTCCTTCACATGATCAACATAGACACATCCTATAGTTCCATGTGATCAGGGATGACATGGCAGAGGGATTCCACATAAATGACATAGACACATCCAAGGGTGTCACGTGATCTGAGATGACTTGTTTAAGATTTTCCACTTGATATGGATAACATTATTGAAGGAATTCACATGGAATAGATGAAATGAAAGAGTGTTTTCACATGATTTTGATAGGTCACGTGAAGTGCATCACACCTTTTCATAAAAATCAGTGAATATTCCATTGAATAATCCTTCCATATTTTTCAGACTTTATTGTATATACACCTCAATGTTTTTCAATCATTATCTTGTTGGGGTTTCATATAACAAAGTAAACACATGTAAAAACCTTTTTATAATATATATGGTGCACATGAAGTCCTTCACATGATCAATATAGTGATCATGTAAAACATATATACATTCCATGTAACCCATAAGTTGTTCCTCTTGTTTACCCTATTAAAGACCATTGGGATTGCATGGATTTCCACTCCAAGAAGTTTGTTATCGCTTTTTTGATCCCATGTGTTCATAATTTTACTTTTTATTCTAATGGGGAATAATTTATATTCCTTACCACCTCAATTATATATCGACTTTCACAGAGTGTATATTGCAGACATGGGCTTGAGTTGGTAGAGCATCTCATGTTTCGCATGAAACAGTCGTAGGTCATCCATGAAATCTTCCTTTTTTCACGTGATAAAAAGTGAATTTGACATCACTTTGTCATTAGAATATTTGTCTAACACATGTATTTATAAAGCGATTTAGAATAATGAAATTGAAATTTCAATGTGCCTTCACAAGATCAGGTTAACATTTTAGGGAGTCTTTGGGAGATCAAGATGCCTATTGAGGAAGCTTTTATGTGATCGAGGGAGAATTATCCAGGTCCCTTCCTATGATAAAACTGACATGTTAAAGGCCCTTCATGATAAAACACAAGTATGTAAAAGGGCCTTCACATGATCAATTAGTTGGTCACAAAGGTCTTAAAACCCCCTTCATATAAAAAACAAGGTAAATTTACTTGGCATGAGGGTACAAACTTTTTCATATTTTATTATTTATTTTATAATACTTTCATCCTTTTCCAATTAATTATCTATCAAGGAATTGTGTTATCAATAATGGATCTCATGATGTTGATTGAGCATTATCACGGATGATCACCTCTCTTGTCTATGGTGTGTCATGTGATCGAATATATGTGTCTAAGGGCCTTCACATGATAAAGGTGACATACCCAAAGGCTTTCACATTCCATGGATGACATGTCATGAGAAATTCTATGTGATTTTTAAACTAATAACATGATTTATATGATCCCTTCATATTAAAATAAATGCGACTTCCATCACATGAAGCTTCTTCCCTTTTTAGCTTTAATTTCATAAGGGGATTTGGGTGGTTGTTAGGAATCTGTTGGTTGACATGTCACATGATCGAAGGAACTCATCAGGTATCCTTTTCATAAACACGAGTTCTTCTCAAACGGGATTCTCATGATCATGCATAAATCACATGAATCATATGATTAGTATTTTTGATGGTCCTAGGGTCACCAGATCACATGTCTTCTTGGGGGTCATGCGATTTGCGTAACATGTCCGCCTCAACTTCACGTAGCCATGTTGATCCTTACTTAATTTTATGGATAAAAAAATACATATACTTTGATTATTTCTTCTATACTCAAATTATCAATGCTCATTGGATGGGTTTCAATACATACCCAACAGTGAGATGTGTTGATGGAAAACATGTCACATTGATTTGCAAGGTCGTAGTCTTCCATACACACGAGCGACGTTATCGTTTCCCATTTTTTGGGAAGAGGATATGGATGTAGTTAATTTTCATTGCATAATAACATCTTATTATAGGGTAAATACTGATTTTATTATATTACCATTGTTTAATAATATCTGAAAGAGGTGAAGGAAGAAATAAAATATAAACGCTCATTGAAGAATGTTACCTCTTCTTTAGGTAACCTCGTTAGGTTTGCACTAAAATACTTCATAGGATAGATTGTTGATCAAAATAAGGCCTTTAGAATTATATTAGAGAATAAATAAGGGTATTTGGGTAGATCCTAGATGAAACTAAGGGTTTTTTATGTGTGAAGAGGATAAGATAGGGGGTGGCCTTTATAGGTGGGGAAGAGGACACACTTTGTATTTGTTAAATGATTAAAGTATACCCATGTTTTTCACATGCCAAAAGCCTAAAAAATGGAACATTTATATAATCTTATATATGATAAGGAAAAAATATGTCTAACTAATGGGACCTGGACAAGTTTATATGTGATTTTACCCCTAATATTTTTAGATTTACTCCACAGTAAACTCGTGTTAACCTTAACCATGGTAAATAATTTTAACTATTTTTACTATTCATTATGGTAAAAAATTAATTTTAACTTGTTAGATAATATAAATTATTATGACTAAAAAAATATTATTCATTTTTCCAAATTAAACAACCAGAATTGGTATAATTTAATTTAAAATTAAACTCACAGATGGGATGAGGAAGTGGGATTTTAATGAGAAAAAGTTCAAAAGTTCAAAACTTTTTTATATCAAAATTAATTATTAAGTTTATTAAAATGACCTAAATTAGATTAAAAATATATATTATTAAACTATTTTTTTTATTAAATTCATTTTTTTTAAAAAATTAACCTTATAAATTCTTTAAACAAAATGGTAATTTTCAATAAAAACAAATATTTTAATTATTCATTGAAAAATTAACCTTTTCATAAAAATAAAGATAATTTACCATAATATAATTTTTAAATGATTATTTCAAAAATTAAGTTATTTATATCAAATTAGTTTTATAAAATTTTCAAAAATTAGTGTTATTACTATTCACAAAAGTAATAAAAGCATTTTTTTGAGAAAATATATTTTCAAAACATATAAAGAATTTACTAAAAATTATGTACTTTTATATCAATATTTTTTTCTATATATAAACCCATTATACTTAATATTTAAATTTTTTTTATTATTATTCAAGTTGTTAGGTTTAAAATTCAGGCAATAAGGGTTGTATTTAAATATTAATATTAATAATTTGTTATAGTTCATTAAAAATTGGGGTTGCGTGTAACACAAGTTATAAAAGAAATCAAATTTATTCAAAAAAATATTTCATAAAATAATAGGGTGTTACATTATTACTCCCTTAAGTTAGTTTCTCCCTATAAATTCCATCACTTCGATACAAAAATATGAGGATACATCTTCCTCATCGTATCCTCAAGTTCCCAGATAGCTTCCTCAAACTGGTGGTTTCGCTACAAAACTTTGGACAGGTGAGTGGTATTGTTTTGTAAAACTTTATCTATTCAATACAAAATATTCATTGGTTATTCCTCCAAATAAAGATCATTCTATAATAGTATGACCTATGAGTTTTTTACATGTGAAGTTTCATGTATGTACTTCCTCGAGAGAGATACATGGAACACATCTTAAACTTGAGAGAGGTTTGGTGGAAGTTCCAACCAATAGGATACCATCCCAATATGATCAATAATTTCATAGAGACTAACATACATATGTATTAGTTTTACATTATTTAAAAATCTCATTACCTTCTTCTGTAGATAAATTCTTAGAAACATCTTTTCACCAACTTCAAATTCAAGATCACACCAATGATTGTCAGCAATTTTTTTTCCAACTTTGTGCTGACTATATGTATTTCTTAATGGATATAAACTTCACTGTCATTTATTTAGCTATCTTAGGTCTCAAAAAATTTCTTTCTCAAACGTCATTCCAATAAGTTGGAGTTCTAAACTTCTTTTCATAGAGGGATTCATAAGGATCCATCTAAATAATCGAGTGAAAGTTATTGTTGTAAGAAATGTCAACAAGAGGAAGGTATTGATCCCAACTAACTTTGAAATCCATAAAATAATATCTCAATATATCCTCTATGGTTTGAATTTTTCTCTTAAATATATCATCTATCTAAGGGTGATACATAGTACCGAAACTTAACTCAATATCCCAACCTTATTGATGAATTTTCAAAAACCTTGAGGTAAATCTAAGATCCTGATGAGACACAATGAAATGTGCTACTCCATGAAACTTTACCACTTCCTTAATTTATATTTTTGAAATATTATCAAGAAAGAAATATTCTATGATAGCGATGAAGTTTGTTTAATTTATAAGGAGATCAACTAAAACCCATATATCATTATTCCCTTTAGATGTTTTGGGAAGTCTAATGATAAAATTCAGGGTGATGTTTTCCCATTTCTATTCTAGTATGGATAATGGATTTACCATCTCCTTAGATTGTTTTCTCTCAGCCTTAACTTTATGACATACCAAGCACTAATATATAAACTCTACAATATATCTATTCACACTATCCAACCAAAAAAATATTCTTCCAAATATCAATACATCTTTGTATTTCTAGGATGAATAGATAATGAACAACTCTGAGCTTCCTCTAATGGATCTTTCTTAAAATAAGATATTTATGGAACACATTCATGATTTATGACCCTTATCATTCCATCATGATCAATATTAAACTTAGGAACACTTCTCAAATTCTTTTGTATCTCTAAATCTTAGTTATTTCCCTCTTTATTCTTCACATGGATAGATGGATGAGCATTCAGTTTAATAAGATAATATGTATCCCCTTCCTTTATGATTTATAGATCCATCCTTTGAAAATCTAGAAATATTGGATCTTTTTTTATCCTCATCATGGATAATCTAGCATGATACTTTGAACTAAAATAACTGACCACCTTGTTTTCTTTCCTTGGGTGGTAATGTATCGAGCATTCATAATCTGTAATCAACTCTAACCATTTTCTCTGGAACATTTTTAACTTATTATGTATGAATATATACATTAAACTTTTTTTACTGGTATATATATCCCGATTTTCTCTATAATTATAATTCCACAATATGTTTAATGAAAAAATTACCACAACTAACTTCAAATCATGTGTTGGGTATTTTTTCTCACAAACCATTAATTTTCATGAGTCATAAGATACCGCCATCTCATTTTTCATGATAATGCATCCTAATCTATTCTTGGATGCATCACTATAGATTAAAAACCCTTCTCCAATGTAGGGTAATGTAAGAATAAGATCACTAACTAATCTTTTCTTTAGTTACTTGAAATTTTCGTCACATTTTTCTATCCATAGGAACTTGGCTCCCATCCCAGTTAATTTGGTGAGTAGATTAGATAGTTGTGATAAATTCTACACAAATAATTGATAATATCTAGATAAACCAAGGAAACTACTAATCTCAATCACCTTGGTCAGTCTAGGCTGACATACAACTGCCTCCGTCTTTAATGGATCTATTGATATACCCTCTCTTGAGATTATATGACCTTAAAATGAAACCTTTTTTATCCAAAATTCACACTTTGAAATTTTTTCATATAGTTTCTCATTGATTAGGGTCTTTAGTACAATTATCAATTAATCTTCATGATCTTTAATGCCCTTTAAATAGATAAGAATATCATTTATAAATATAACCACAAATTGATCAAGGTAATATCCAAATACCCTATTCAATAAATCCACAAGTATAGCAGGGTAATTAGTAAGACCAAAAGTCATTACTATATATCAATAGTTTCCATACCTTGTATGGAATGTTTTAATGGGTATATCCTCATTCTTATCCCAAAATGTTTTATATCCTGAATAAAGGTCAATCTTGGAAAAGTATTGATCTCCTTACATTTGATCAAATATTCCATCAGTATGGGGTATATAATACTTGTTATTTATTGTGATCTTGTTCATATCACAAAAAATAATACATCGTCACATCAATTCAACTTTCTTTTACAAAAATAACATGTTCACCTTAAGGTGACATACTTGGCCAAAGGAATACTTTATTAAGGCTCTCTTAGAGTTTCTTTTTCAATTCATGCACCTCAATGGAGGCTATTTTATAGGAAGTCTTTGAAATAGGCATCACACCCAGTATGAGTTCCATTGAGTACTCAACTTACCATTTTGGTGGAAAGCTAGGGAACTCTTCTATAAATACATAAAAAAATTCTTTCACAATAGGAATATCATCTATGTTTATTTTACCCCAAGCCATCTATGATAAACACCCCTTCTAAATGGGAATCAAGACCCATACAATGGATGTGATCTCCATCGTAAGTTTATACATATCATCACATTGATAAATGATCATAGGTTTGTTTCTAAAATCCAACTTCACTTCACTTCCTCAAAAATTGATGTGGGATTTATATAAAGAAATCCAATCCATTCATAAGAAAACATATAATTCAACCAAAGAAAGAATGAAAAGATTTTCAGGAATCACATTCATACAAACTTCAATCGGAGAGGAAACATATACTTGAGATGCAACCATTGTACCATCAAGGGTTTTAATTATTGATTATATATCTAAATCATTACACCTTCTTTTAAGTCTATGGAACCTCAGGATTAACCATGTTCATTCATGTTCATTATTCAAATCCTTCACGATGGTTTATAAAGATTTTGCTAATTTCCAGAGCATATCCCCTGGGAGTGTTAAACCAGGTGTGCAGTAAGGCCAATTTTTATAAAATAGGTGATGATTGAGTCTAGATCAATTTTCCCTTTTTTGAAGTTATTACATATAGGTACCACTATGTTAGAGAAAAATCCACTTTTAGTATCCAAATGTGGATGTAATTGCTTGAAAACCACTGGCTATATCCTTTACCAAAATTCCTTAAAATGTTCTTATACTTTGAATCATCCTTAAACTTATCCTTTTATATATCCTTAGATATTTACCTAGAGATATCACTAAAGTTTTTTCATCCTAGTTTAAAAATGTTAAAAAACCTATCCTCTAATACCAACTATAAAGAACTAATATTATCAAACATAGATATTATATATTTTTTGATGAATATTCATTAAATTACACAAGCACACACCTGAGGATCATAAAGGTATAATTCATTTGAAAACTTGGACACATAAACAACTAGTTCAAAAGTGAGCTATATAATCTCCCACTACATTATTCATAACTAGAACCCTTATTAGACATATCATACATAATATCATCCATTATGACTTGGGGAATGGAAACATAAAAATGGTGAGGTTGGATTCTCAGTAAGGGTAAATAAAGGATATATGAACATTTCATGATCATAAGTGTATGAGAACATGAGGATAACATTTGAAAATCATACACAACATATAATAGATCATAAATTTGAAACAAAATATAAATCTTGGATGTTCATAAGATATGAATCTTAAGGTAATCAAATAACATGACCCATCAGAACATAACATTGGCATAAGGAACAGATTTGGGACATACACCCATTTAACATTAAGAAATTTTATTAATAGGGGGAACAACCTGAAAAAAGTCATGGGGCCTAAAATAATGGATCCCAAGAGCATTAAATCATAAAATATTAACACATTCTGGGGTAAGGTACCCAATGGAATTAAAGATGATATATGAGTGGGTAGGAGTGTCCCAAGAGTCCAGGAATTCCACAACCATATTACCCTCTCACCAAGTGTGGGTAATATCTATGTTAAATGATAGGATATTTATATATCTGTGTAAAAGATAGGTGATAAAACAAGGAATTGAAATAGCTGTTGTGATGGATCTTTAGAGAATTGATGAATCTGTTTACACCCTAGAAAGTGGTATATCGTGAGAAAGACACAAATCTAGTCACCTGAACATGGACAATTCCTCATCTAGAGAGAATCATCATGACCAAGAAAATAACTAAAAGCAATGATGATAGATATGTCATGGTTGCAAAAAATGCATCTTCCCCTCATGTTACTAATGGTGTATAACACATCAATGTTCATTTTAAGACCACAATCTGAAGGGATCCAGTGAACCCATTTACCCTATGAGGTTGTTCTGTGAGGTAAGTTATTAGGGACTTTACCATGCAGCAGCCTACGTGGGGTAAATGGGTTCTCTGGATCCCTTTGTATTGTTGTCTAATGAACATTGATGGGTCGTTTAATAATGGTAACATGAGGGGTGGAGGAATTTTTTTCAACCATGAGGGACATGTTATCCTTGTATTTAGTGCTTCTCTTGGTCATGGTGATTCTCTCTTGGATGAGGTGTTGGAAATGTTCAGGGGACTGTATTTTTGTCTTTCTCACGATATACCAGTTTTCAGGGTGGAAAATGATTCACCCATTATTCATAGATCCATCAAATCATCTATCTCAATTCCTTGGGTTATCACTTATCTTGAATACAGATGCAGAAATCTCCTTTCTAGTCACGTGGTTATTACCCACACTTGGTGAGAGGGTAATATGGTTGGGGAATTACTGTCCCCCTGGGACACCCCTTTCAACTAATGTATCATATTTAATACTATAGGGTCCCTTCCACTAGAACGTGTTAATATTGTATGATATGATTCTCTTGGGATCCATTATTTTATCCCCTAACCTTTTTGGGATTTTCCCCCTATTAATAAAATTTTGTAATGCTGAATGGGTGTATGCCACAAATCTATGAATTATCCCAAGTAGTTCAAAGAAAATTTCCAACAATTTCATAGTGGAATGGGTTTACTCCTAAAACCATAATAGTAGTCAAGGTTCACTCCTAATACTATCATAGTGGATAGATACCCTTATTGGACCGGGTTCACTCTCTATTTTAGTCTTATTTATCTTAGGAGAGATCAATATTTACCTAATTAATTGGAGGGAGATATAGGTATAACCCATCACATAATGAAAATAATACATATGTGTTCCACAATATCATAAAAAATTCACCATATCATAAACCATTAAAAAAATGGGCTTCATAATCATTTAATCAAAGCATAACACATGAAAAATGAAGCATGTTTGATAATCATTTTATTATTGTAAAACCTATGAAAGATAAATAGGTTTAATAATCATTTAATCAAAGCATAACACATGCAAAATGAAGCATGTTTGATAATCATTTTATTATTGTAAAACCTATGAAAGAGAAATAGGTTTCATAAAAATATTATCATCATAACCAAAAACCATCCATATATAGAATAAACATGTTATCCTTGGTGAATATCCCTAGTAAATAATAAGTAAAATTAAAGTATTTCATCTTATATGGAATATGATTTTGAAATTTCACTTGGAACATTTCTTGAGTAAAATAACTTTTCTTTTAAAAAAACTTTTTAAAACAAAAAATTCATAAACTTTTTTGGAAATATGTTTATTTGAAAATAAATTTAAAACATATAAATTAAACTTCAAATTAAATAATGGTCTTGATGGTGGAAAATTATATTCATGTCGTACATGTTAAAAAATAGATTCCTTTGACTTTTTTTAGTAAAATCCAAACTGGACTTGTTTAGAAAATGACATAAATATTCATTTTAAAATGTATTTAAATTTTTTAAAAAGGATGAAAATGAATTTAAAATATCATTTAAGAACATAAAAACATTTTTTAAAACATTTTAATTAAATATGGACATGGAATAGAAAGTGTTTTTGACTGAAGATAGAAATAAAGTCAGTTTTCTTTAAAAACATTATTTTGAAATCTTGAGTGTATAAAAAGAGGAAACTAAATAAAAAATATTTATTATCATGAAATAAACAGATTATAATATAATTAATTATTTCCTTAATATATAGATCATAATATTTCATCATTGAAATCATAAACATAAACAATCTTGATAAACGATGAGATAGTTCATAAAAACCTTACTAATTTGGTATATTTTGTATCGCAGGCCCCATTAATGAATAAAATTAAATGAAAAATTTTATATAATTAAAATAATTATATTAATTATATTACATGTTAATGGTCCATTATATAAACCTCATATAAGAAGATAAGTTTATAATATAACTTATTTTCAAAAGAAGAAATTTGAGACAAAAATCCATTAGTTTGAGTTCTTCTTGACTCAAAATCACTCTAGACTATTTTATATTAAATATAAATTTATTATAAATATATTAAAGGAATATATTAATATATATAATATAATTTATTGTGTACTTATACCCTTATATTACCTATTTATTAACAATTACTTGTTAAAATTATGTTTCAGGTAATAATTTCTTTATTTTTCATGTATGTTATGATTTGTTATTTTTGGTCATATTAAATTGATCATGGTTACATTATATCCATAATTTTAACCATGATATAAATATAATATATATTCATTACATTTGTATTTATAATAATCCATACAATCTTGAGATAGAAAATGGAATACACCATTCATGGAGACAGTAGGTCGTACGTATACATGAATGTTGTTTCCATTTTCTTGAAGGATTTAAAGAAATAAGGGTAAATAATATATTACCATTATATAATAATTTATATTTTTCATATATAACATATATTCATTGAATTTATCTCTTATTAATTTTCATATAAAACGTAATTGAAAAACGAATCACATCGCTTCACAAGGTAGTGGTCTTCCGTACACATGATCGACGTTATCATGTCCCCCATAGAATAGAAAGTAAAAATGTATAGGCGATAATATTTTTAAATAAGTATATTTATGTTAAAAATATCATAAATATACTTTATATCTATCATTGTACCCAACCTTGTGAGGTGTTGATGGAAAATGTGTCACATCGGTTTGCAATGCGGCAATCTACTGTACATATGAGTGGTGTTATAACTTACCATTTGAGGGAATACAAGATGGATGTATGCCATTGTAATATAATAATAAAATATAAGTACATGTAATATACTGAAATAATTATAATATCATTTTTTAATAATAATTGTTGGAGGTGGAGGTAGAAATAAAATAAAAACGCTCGTTGAAGAACGTTACTCTTCTATGGGTAACATCCTTAAGTTTGCACTAAAATCCTTACAAGGATTTATTTATAATGATAATATGGGTTATAGGATGATGAGAGGGAAGTAAGAAGGCAATTTTTTCATTTCTTGGATGATCTAGAAGGTTTTGGAAGTGTGAATTGGAGAGGAGAGGGGGTTTCCTTTTATAAGTGGGGGAGAGGGCACACTTGGTATTTTTTTTTAAAATAATAAAGTGTACCTATGTTTTTTAAATTATCAAGGCTCCAAAATGGATAATTATCAATCCATATATATGATAATGTTTAAATATTTCCATAAAATAGATTTTTTCAAGTTTTTATATTATTTTACACCAATTTTTTTTAGTTTAACCCCCTAGTAAACTTGTTATAACCTTAACTATGGTAAATATTTAATACTATTTTTACTATTAATTAGGGTAAAAAATTAAGTTAAAATTATTTTGATTAAAAATATGAAATATATTTTTCAAAATTAAAATCATAGAATTGGATTAATTTAATTTAAAATTAAACCAGCTGATGCAATGAGAAAAAATGAGTTCAAAGTGAAAACTTTTAAAAGGTTAAAATGTTTTTATATAAAAATTAAATATTAAATTAATTAAAATAACCTAAATTTTATTAAACATATATAATTTAACTAATTTTACTTTTTAACCCATTTTAAAAACAAAAAATAACATTTTAAATTCATTAAAAAATCGAAATTTTCCATAAAAACTAGTATCTTCACTATTAATTGAAATATTAATATTAAAAAAAACAAAAAATAACCCTAAGATAATTTTGGAATGATAATTTCTGAAAATAATTTTTTTATCAAATAATTTTTATACAATTTTCCAAATTTAGTTTTATAATTTTTCATGAAAAGATACTTTTTTTTTATAAAATAGTATTCTCAAATCATATAAAACTTTACTAAAAATTAAATACTTTTTTATAAATGTTTTTTATTTATATAAAAACACTATAATAAATAATAAAAACGGGGTTATTCCTGTTAATTCCTCTAATTTTAATGGCAATGTAATAATGGTTGTGTTTAAATAATAATATTAATAGCTTTTCACAATTCTATAAATCTCGGTGTTGTGTGTATAAAAAGCTATTGAAAAATTAAATTTTTCAAAAAAAACATTTCATAAAATCTTGGGGTGTTACAGTTTGAGATCACCCTTCTTATGTCTATATTTCCCTAGTTTATGATAATAGTATTACAATTAAAATTTCTAGATGGGAGTCATGTGTAGATAATTATGTGGTAAATGTTTAAGACTTATTGTAAAATAAGGATACCTAAATTTAATTGGGAAACTTCTAATTTTATGGGAAAGATATTTTTTTGTTTAGTTAAAGTTCTTTTCCTATCTCTTTAAAAATCTAAACCAAAAATGTTTTGGGTATGTAAGTGACTAAATATTTTTTATTGATATTGTAATTATGGATGGTTCTTCATGGGTTAATTCATTTGGTATCAAGATAGTATGAAAAGAATATTTTTTATCACCAAATCTTGGAGTGTGGATCTAGGGTGTCACATATACACAAGATGATGGCGTTTTCTGATCAATTAGTTAATTTTGGTTCCATATAGATAATAAATTATCCACAAATCTTATCCTCTCATCCTTACCACCCATATTCTCTATATTCATTAATAATTAAAAAATTAATAGTATGTATAATATTCTCAAGAATTATTGGTGTTGGTTATCCAAGTTGATAGGAATATTTTTGAATTGGGTTATTTCGTAATTATGGAAAAAAATTTGAAGGGTAAGGTTAAAAAAAAAAACTCAGGTTCCATGGTTTCTTTACAATGTACATCATAGAAGAAAAATATTAAGAGGTATAGCTATGAAAATGAGTCTATTTACTTAAAATATGGCATGAAAGGACACTAGAAAAATTGATGAAATGAATTGAATAAGAAACAATAAGAAACTAAAACTTAAGCAATATTCATCACTGCATGTAATATTTTTTAACTTATTTGGTATTAAATACAATATGTAACTCACATATTTGTATCCAAACATGGGAGCCAAGGAAGATTAGAAATATTATGGATGTAAAGTGAACCTTTAAGTTGTAGATATGGATTGACTCTTTATTCGGAAAAGAGATGATAATAGATTCATTGTTCCAAAAGGAAATATTATTATAAAAACTATTTTTGTGTGTTGGGTGTTACAAAAAAATTATCTCTGTGTTAAGTTTTATACATAAGGTGACTTTATTTATTATTTGAAATTGATTTTGTTATAGTATAAAATACTTAATTAAGAGTTTAATTATTCTTGAATCATGTATATCCAATATTAAGGATCAAGGATGAACATAAAATACAAGACTAAAATAAATCCTAGTTTTTGAAGGATAATTCTTAGTTATCTAAAATTAAAAGTAAATTTCAATGATATGCCCAGAAAGGTGTTTAGACTCTTTATAGTTATAAAGTTTTGGTATTTATCATTCTTACTTATAGAGGTTGAATAAAAATAGACCTTTTACATTAAAAGGTGATTATTCCACAAAGCTTATAAAATCAAATCACCAAGATACGTGTGAACTATTATAAATAAAATCTAGAATTAAATTAATTTACTTCATGATATTTCATTAAGATATTTATGAAATGTTAAATTGAAGTAAATAATATTAATGGTAAAAGATAATATATTATTTGAGTAAGTGATCCAAAGAATATCTTAATCGAGCACTAACCAATCTTTAAAATGTAAGGTGGAGTTATTCTAAAACTTGTATTACTATAAACACATTAGAGTGATGAAGTTAGTAAAATAAGGATCGATGATTAGTCTTTTATGTCCTAAAAATATTCTATTAGACCTTTCAAGATATGATTTGAAAATAGTGGTGTTGACACCTAACTGTATGAAAAAAATGGAATATGGTTATCATATAAGTTATATTATTGACGAAATCCATTATATTATGGATTAAAGTGTTTATATGTAAACTATATAATAAAGATTATTTTATCAATGAATCTGAATCAATAAAACATAATGTGTGTCTCAATTTATTATCCAATGTTAATAATGATATTACTATCATTATATTAGAAAGGTACTATGTATTTCCTCTACCCCATATGCTCAGAGTTAGTGCATTATTTTAATACATTGGAATGATTATAGGGAATAAAATCCTGAAGGACCAATAATTTTAGCATTCTTGGAAAATATATTACAAAAATAAAAATTACATTAAAATTTCAAACATAAAATACAACATAGATAATCATTTGATAATGACATTATTCTCATAGATTAACCCTACATATCAATCATAAAAAACTTCTTAGCATCATAGGAAAATAAAACATAAGAAATAGGTTAGAACATATTCTCAGTAAGGTTAAACAATACAACAGAAGCTTTCATAAATAGGTATAAACTTTTAAGGAAAGTATAAACCTAAAACAAAAGACTTTTAAACATAACCTTGAGCATAATATGGAAATAATAAATCAACTAATTCCATATAAATATTCACATGGATATTCTACTATTTGAATAATCACATGTAATATCAATAACTAATTTCATAATTAGGTAATACATAATAATAGATGTCTACACTATTAAGATATATCCTCAAGATAGCTACTGTTAAGATCTATCCTCATGAAAGTTTAAGTCTGTGGGTAGAAACCTGTCTAATTTGTGTCAAGATCTGTCCTCCCAACAAGATAACTACAGTCATGATCTATCCTCATGAAAGTTTAAGTATGTGGGTAGAAACTAGTTTGATTTGTGTCAAGATCTATCTTCCCAACAATATAACTACTATCATGATCTATCCTCATAACAGTTTAAGTCTGGGGGTCGAAACCTGTCTGATTTGTGTCAAGATATATCCTCATGACAATTTAAAACTGCTTAGAAACAAAAATGAAGGGTTTGTTGCCAACTAATTTCATCTCATTAGACATACTGATGCATCGAAGGGCTATAGTGGGTCCCACCCATCACTTACTAATTCAAATACATTCATCATATGAAAATGGTAAAACATAAACAATATAATCATTCATATTGAAAACTAGTATACGAATTATGAATACTTTAACCATAAACCAAGAATGGTATCTAAAGTAGAAAATTCATATTCAAACATATCCTAAACCCTTTAAAATAATTTATCATAACAAATCAATCTCATTGAAGCATAAAATCCAACAAAGGATGTTAACATAGATAAAAATAATCTAATAAAATCATTAAAACTCTTTGAGAGAAATATCCCTTTAAAAACATTTAAAAGTCACATGATTTATAAAGGAAGAAATTTAAAAGATATTTTTGAATCAAAGTATCCCATACCACTTTGAAACTTTTAAAAGGAATTAACATTTTAAAACATTCATGTCCATATAAATAAATCGTTAAAAACATTTTTGAAAACATGGACATTAATGAGAAAGATTTAGAAGAATAAATCTTCAAAACATTTAAAGTGATGTTTTAGTTAAAGTGTCCCTTACATAAAAACCTTAAAAATATTACTTTTGAAAAAATTTGAATGAAATAAAAAATGGATATAAAATTTTCTTTATAATAATTTATATGAATATAAATAAATATGTATGATAATATCAAGAATATTTAAATGGAGAAATGATTAATTCTTCAAACATTCAAAGCGTCCCATACCACTTTGAACAATTAAATAATACGATCAATATCTTAAAATGAATCTTTAAATACAATAAATATGAATTTATTCATGATATCAAATATAATAGGGTTATTTAATACACCACACACAAGAAATAGGTGGTGAACATGGCTTATATCTCATGAAAATTAGAAGTGAGACATAATTCCCTTACCTTAGGTCCGATACTCTCTATATGTGTCCGAAACTCCTGTATAATGGTTTTAAACATATTATTAACTTCTAAAAGAATAATAATAATATTTATTATATCATATATTATTCATTTATGACTTTATATTACTCTTTTATTAATAATTTCCAAGTTAAAGAAATATTTTGGGTAATAATCGCTTTGTTTATCGTATGTGTTATGACTTGTTATTCATGATCATATTACTTAGATAATGATTTAATTACTTACAAAATCTATAAAATTATTTATATATCATATATATTAAGAATATAAATATATATAATAGATATATATATATGAAATGGAATACACCATTCATGGATATGGTAGACCGTACGTACGCATGAATGTTGTTTCTGTTTTCTTATCGTATTTAATGGAAGTAAGTGAATGAAATATATGTACACGCAAACGCACACACACACACATATATTATTAAATTAGAATTATTATTTCATATATTTTATACTTATTAATAATATATATTTTTATAATCGTCCTTGAATGGTGAACTTGAAAGATGAATAACATCGCGTCATGGAGACGGTAAGCCGTATGCACGCACGAGCGATGGTATCATTTCCTTAATGATTAAATAGTATGGAATTGGATAAAATATAAATTGTAAAGAAACAATATCATGTTACATTTATTATTTACATCCTTTATATTCATATTTATACCCATATAAATAAAGTGTAATGAAAAACACTTTACACCTCCATGTGGAGACAAAATCCGTACGTACACACGCATAGTGATATTGTTTTTCATAGGATGGGTAAAAGGTGGAATATGGTTATAAAATAATAAAAAAAATCTCATAATATATTATATTAATTATTTATTACTTTAGTATGGAAAAAATATAGGAAGAGTAAGTAGAATAATAAAAGAACTTTGAAATAGATGATAAAATGATTACATCTTTTTCAAGTATCTCCTTTTGATTAGCACAAAAGGACTCCTTATGATGGATTTATGACCAAATTATGGACTCTAGGATATAGTGAGAGAATTTTTTAGAGTAAATGGGTAGGTTTTGGCTACAACAAAAGTATTTGGAGGTGTTAATTAAGAGAAGGAGAGGTTCCCTTTTATAAGAGAGGTGAGGGGTACTTTTGAAAGATCTTAAAATATTAATTTATTATAAATTTATTTTAGGTTTCAAATAGATCCAAAGTGATTTATTTATAGGTTAAGATTATTATGGGTCTAAATCTCCTCAAAAAGTGATTTTTTTACATGTTTAGGTCATAAAATTAACCTTATATTTTGGATTTAACCCTTAGTTAAACAGTTTAAATCTTACTGTGTCTTCTTGTATTTTTACACTATTAGATTAATATAGTTACTATAAAATGCCAAAAGAACCCCAATTGGATAATTTATGACATATTTTACATTTTAAAAGTTATTTGTATGAACCTTATATTTTTATGAATTTTTTATAATTTAATTAAATAGTATTTATTGTAAAATATAATTTATGTCAATTTTAAAACTATTCAATATTTTCATTTTTAAAAATATAAAAACAAAATGATAACTTCAAAAAAATACTTAAAATATGTCAATAACATGTTTAATTTATCTATTAAATTATTGTGTGTCATTAATTAAGTCAAATTATATTTATTTTAATATTTTTAATATCATCTATTTGATATCTCAATTAATTAAATAATTACTACATCATCATTGTGTCACCATTTAATTTAATTATTTAATGTGTAAAAATTATAAATAAATTATCATGATTTATATAAATTTATTATATTTCTAAATAATATTTATAGTTCACCGTATCACTTATATAACCTTATATTAAAAATAAAATAGTTATTAAAATTTGAATATGACATTTTAACTTTTCTTTAAATAAAATATAATAAATGTCCTGATCTAACACAAGTGGATTAAAAGGGATCCTATTTTCTACCTAAATTTTATTTTATTCGAAAAATATTTATCCAATGAAATTAGGACAAGTGTTTGGGTAATTTTATATTATTATAATATTATTTTTACCTTTAATTACCCTTATTACCTTTAACCGTGGTAAATAAAATTCAAAAGTTACTATTCAAAAAAATTATTTTGATCCTATTAGACCAAATTTTTAATACCTATTACAACCATATATTCCCTTGTTTCAAAATTTAACTCACAAAATTGGAAAAATTACATTTAATGCTAATCTACAAAAGTGGCTAGAAGGTGGGTAAAAAGACATTAAAAAAGTTCAGTGATTTTTTATATCTAATTCTATTATAAAAATTAATCTAATGAACAAAATTGTGTTAATATATGTATTATTTATCTATTTTGACTTTTAAATCAATTTAAAGTAAAATAATTATTTGATTGAAAAAGTCGGATTTTAAACAATAATGCAGTGTTTTTCACTATTCATCAAAAATTGAAAGTTTTCCAAAAAAACCAAAAATTCAACCTATAATAATTTTGATATTATGAATTCAAAAATGATGTATATTTTTTAAAACTAAATTTATATGAGTGTTTAATTTTAATTTTATTATTTTTAACAAAAAGCTATAAAAAGTAGTTCCTTTAAGAAAATAGTATTTCTAAACATATAAATATTTTAACGAAACTTATACATTTAAATATAAATATATTTTATTTATGTGAAGAAATTATAAATAAAATTTAAAATTTATTTATTACTATTCATATTACTATATTTAATGGATAAGTTATAAATATATCATTTAAATATTTACAATTCTAAAGTGTTATTTTGAAGAAACTCAATCTTGCATGTAATGTAAGCCAATTTAGTGTTGCGTGTAATTTAAGCTATTGAATTTATTTAAAAATACAATGTACCATAAAATCTCAGTGTGTTACATTCTCCCCTCCTTAAAAAAATTGCATCCTTGCAATTTAAAATCGGAATTCAAAAATAAAAAGATGATACTAGAAAATACCTTTATGGAAAACCCACATTGGAAATAGGGTTACTAAAATATACACTTAATAAGAGGGAAAGGGTAATGTGAAGGTCACCACAAAATTAGGATTTTGAACAGGAGAACATTATTGAAAAGTAGTGATACATAATTGGAGGAAAAATGTAAATATTTATAGGGAGTGATTTAGGTCATCAATCAAAAAAAAAAGTGAACAATAAATAGAAAATTGGGGCCTCAAATACATAAATCTATGATGATTTAAAATACTATTGGTTAAAAAAAATTAAGGTATTAGGCTAACACTTTTTTTAGATACTTTTTCCTAGAGTTGGGGAATTATTTTACTATCCAGGCAAGAACTTGATAAAACTTACTTGATTTCATTCCATGCATCAATGTTATACTTTGGTTGTGATTCTATCTATTTTAACTTCGTTTCATTCACCTAGAGATGGATATTTAGGATTATTCTTTATGCATGAAGAACTTTTAATGGATTTTATGGTCCATAGGTATTTCATTCATCCATTAAATGTTTACTAAAACCAAAATGGTTATCCCAAAGTATCCAATAAATCACACTTTAACCTCAAACAATATTATCTAATGTTCAACATAATCCATTCAAATTTTAAGGCTTGACCAAAATACTTCCATCCAAATTCACTTTCCAAAAAGTCACTAAATATTCAAAATCAATCTTAACATAAAATTACCTAAACAATATAATGTATCTCTTATTGTCACATACCAAATATTTTATCACCTTTAAATCCTTAATGAAAACTCTTATTCTTCCAAATACTTAAATAAGAAGTACTACAATACAATACTTATATATATATATATATATATATATCTCATGAATATTATAACCATTGAACCATTGATGTAATAAATATTGAATCCAAGTACAAAATGACCTTAATCATTTCACTTCACTCTTAAACCATTAACTAGGCTTCATCATCTTATTCCTTAATACATCCTTCATCTCATTTTTTGTCACTTCTTTATTATAAATAGTACATTCATTTCATGTATAACCTTGATGATTCAAACCATTGACCAAAACTCAAAGCATAATGGGAGAAACACTAATCATAGTGATGGAGTCATGAAGAATCATTTATAGGATCTCTAAATGGTGGAATCTTATTCTCAATCCATTTGTCCATAGGATTAACCTAGGTTATACATTAAAAAATCTAATGGATGATATCATATACTTAGAATTATCCTCAAAGTCATTCATAGGGTTATGTTTTCTAATATATGCTTTCTAAATCTAATTTCCAAGGTAGTTGATAAAATTCCTCTAATACCAAATATAGAACCTTGACCCCAGATGCTCGAAGCCGGTGCATTATTTTAATACATTGTCATTAATACAAGGAATAAAATCCTAAAGGACTGATTAGTTTAGTAGTCTTGGGAAATGGATTACAAACATGAACTTTATATTAAAATTTTAAACATAAAATATAACATATATAATCCTTTGAGAACTATATTATTCTCCTAGATTAACCCTGTATATCAATCATGAAACACTTCTTGGAATCCTGAGAAAGTAAAACATAAGAAAGGGGTGAGATTAGATGCTCAGTAAGGTTAAACAATACAACATAAGTGTTCATAAATAAGTATAAAATTTTAAGGAAAGTATAAAACTGAAACACAAGCCTGTTCAAAATAACCTAAAACATAATATGGAAAGAATAAATCAACTAATGTCATTTAAACATTCCCAGGGATATTCTACTAGTTGAATAATCACATCACTATTGGAAATATAACCGATACCCACCATTTTAAACCACAGGTATAGCCCATGAGTGGTTATAGGCTATACCCATAGTTTCATTAACTGTGGGCTACTGAAGAATCAGTATATCATTATACCCATGGTTTTTTAAAAAATGTAGGTATATCCCAGTGAAATTTCATATTACCCATGGTTTACCAAAACCGTGGGTAAGAATTTTTACAGCACAAAATATATACCCACGGTTAAGTGAACCATGGGTATAGATTGTTTTATTCATAGCACACATACCCACGATTAAATGAAACATGGGTATAGATGGTTTTCACAACAGCATGTATACCTACAGTTCAATGAATCATGGGTATAGATGGTTTTCCCAGAAACAGTAGTTGCCCACATTGCTTTCACCTTGCTCCTAAAAACCAGAATACAAACTAAAATCCAAACCAGAATGCAAAAAAAATGGAACCACAATGCAAACTAGAATCCAATAGAACCATAAGGAATTGTTTTCACCTGTAAAAACAATGAAAACCATAATACAAACTGGTTACAAACCACAATATATACATTTAAAATATTAGGAAATACCTAAAAACATAATGTAGAATGTATATATGTTTGAATGATCACATTCATAATATTGGTGAGGTTGATAGACAAGAACCCAAGGTCCATAAGTTTGGTAGTGAAAATACTTGAAAAGATATACAGATGTATATTGTACATCTATAATGGGAAGCCCTTATTTTATACCTATAGAACATTTTAGGTGTTGTATAGTTGTTCAAAAGCACACTTCAAGTTGTATAAATTTTATAACGCACTTTATATTTTAAGGTGTAGATTTATAACCTCTATTCAAGCCTTCTCTGGAATTCAGGTTCTACTAATAGATAAGCTAATAATCATTAAAACTCTAAAAAGATACTCATTGTTTTATTTATTTACATACGGTGAATTCTAAAATGGAATAGTCACAAATTATTATCATGGGGGATATGAATTGGGATTATATATAATGTTCATGCATGACTATATCTCATTAATGTATATTGATTGGGACATTAGTTGTGTGTTATATGCACCCTACCAATTTTATCATCTATTTGGGTTCATGTAGTGATGGTTTATAACACCATTTTTAGATTCTAGGATGAAGTGAAATCCTATGGTGGAAAGGAAACTCTGGTTAATGATGATTCATGAGGACACCAATGTTAAGATAAATTTTACATTCCTAGATGTTGGTGTATAGTTGATGTTTCAATATTAAAAAATATGGACGTAATATTATTTTCATAACATATTATCTTAAAATATAACTAGGTTCAATGTATAAGAGGCCACTAATAAGGGAGGAGTGAAACAAGGAAGACATGAAAAGGGTATTCCAAGGTGGAAGCCTCTAATTATTTGAGTCAAAAATTCACTCAGTCCCCCCAATAACTAATTATTGAGGATCTAATGCATTATAATCTAATAACAAGGTGATAAAGATGAAGGTTAAAAGATAGTTCCTGGTCATTAGGATATAGGCTAGGAAATAAGATGAATATGGAATGGTTTGATACCTCCCAAGCTATGTATATCTTGAGAGATTTAACCTTTGGAGCAGCTGGCTAGTAATCAAGAAAAGAAATGATCTATGGGTTTCACATCAAGGTGGTGTATGCATTCCATAGACTGGGAATATGAAATATCTCACAAGAATCATTATTGACATTAATTTAGCACATATTAGCATATATGTCACTAATTTGGAGATATGATAGTTCATACTATCAATGAAAATATCCTAACCACTAGGCGTGTGTGTGAGATGATGGACAATGGGAACATCAAAGGGGTAATCAACCAATCTATCAATAAAGAGTGGGATAATTCCCTTAAATCTGAAGTCATATGATGAAGATCCTTTGAAATGATTTCCATTAATTATCATATCTCTATTTAAATGATCAAAACTATTCATTTTTGCAGATGAAAAAAGAGAACAAGGAACTGATAAATTCTCCTTAGTATACTAAGGGTAGATCTTTGGTATGTAGTGTTGTGGGGATGGACACCTTGGAAGAAGGGGAAATTTCTCCTTGTTAGAGGAGGATTCTAGAGGGGAGGGATGAGAACCAATTTATCATCTCACAATAAATAAAAAACAACCAATTAAAATAAAAGAGTTTAACATCAATAATGTATCAGTGATAAAATTGAAATTATTAAGGCAGTAAGATACCACGATATCAAAGGAGTGTCACACAGAGAAAGAGTAAATATAACCCTTTTCAAAAAAATAGTACCTTAAGAGCCTTAAAATTTTTGTGGTGTCACTATAGGATATAGTCCCAATACATTTGATGAGCTCCTCATTTTTCATTCCAATACCATTATCCATGTGATCGAAAGGAAAAAATTTCAGCATTATCCTTTTTCCCATTTAAAAAATCGCCTTAATAAATTACAAGTTAATATACATTATGGTGACAATTCCATTGTCTGGATTTGGTTTAATGTGAATCTACAGCTCACCAGCATCTTCAAGAAGCATAGGTTTAGTCACACTTAAGAACCTTAACTTATCTAGAGCATCACTTTCATTACTAAAATAGTAGCATGGAGCAAGGTCAAAAATGTAGTCCAAATGAATCAAAATATTTATTAATTCACGAACTATAAAACCTGAATAAAGTGAAATTTGAGGTGCAGTAAGTAACACAACCACACCTTATAAGATCTCGTAGAAACACCTCCTTGTGTCTGTATAGGCTATGAACTATCAAATCTAACAACCTTCTGACCTGAAATGCATTTCAACTTTTAACTCATCTCACATTAAAAGGGAAAAATGAATCAAAAAAAAAAATAAGTAGGGAAAATATGAAAACAAAAAAATTATTAAAGCAGTAAGTTCACCCTTCACAATAAATTCATAGACTCTACAACCTTTCTAAAGTAGAACATCACAACTGTAAGTCGCTCCAAGCCAAAGAATCCTTTGTCAAACTCATCCCCCAGTGAATACTCCACTTCAATATTTTTCTTCAAGGACCAAAGTTTAAATACCTTCATTTCCACAACCATAAAATGAAAAAAAAATTACAAAAGAAAAGACATTATGAATGGAATGAATATAAACATGATGTGACACTACTTCAATAGAAGAAAACATATCATAATCTAATAAATCAATATAGAACTTACTATATCATAATGAAATGAAAGATATTTATACCTTTATAATCCAATAACTCATGGATGTGAGAATTTGATATTATATGACTCCCATGACATATGGTATTCCTAAAAATTATAACTTCTTTAATTATTAATGTAAAACAATCATACTCACTGTAATCCCCCTGTGAAAAATTAAAATGATAATTAAATATAAATGATAAAATAAATACAAATATAAATCTATAAATAAATCACACTTGTGAAAACTTTGAGCAATTACTCAGAACCTATTCTTGACAAGCTTTGTACTCTGGAGTCCTGGACTGCATTTTTCAAAATAAAAAACAAATGCTTTCATTCTTTTATAGAGAAACTTCAAAAAACCAAAATAGAAGGATCTCAGTAGTATGCATACTTGTTTTAAGGCAACTGCCAAGGCAGTGATTGTGTGATTATATGGTCCAACTTGAAGTATAGGAAACACAATCTGATTGATCTTGTATTCATATTCATACAACTCATTTATTAAAAAAATCAAAAGTATCATTTGTATCCTCCCCATCCAAACCTACACCCTCCCAACCTGCACCCCCCCGCCCAACCTGCACCCCCTCCAAACCTATTTCCCCCTCCCTCCCTACAACTAGCCCTCCTCCCTACCAACCTATACTCATCCACCCCATCAAAACCTGCACCCCCTCCTAACCTGCAGCCCCCTATTCATGTTTCCCCCCTCTCTAACTGCACCCATACCCTCTCTCCCAACCTATACCCAACCCCCTCCCTACCTGCACCCATCCCCCCTGCACCCACCCCCTCCCTACCTGCAACCATCCCCCCTACACCTAGCCCCCCTCCAAACCTGCACCCCCTTCCTCCCAACTTGCAGCCCCTTTTCCTATTTCCCCTCCCTACCTGCACCCAACCCCCTCCCAACCTATACCCATCCCCACTTCCTCCCTACAACCATCATCCTTACACCCAGCCACCCCTCCATTCCTATTTTCCCTCCCTAAATACACCCACCCCTCCCTCCCAACCTACACTCCCTACCTGCACCCAGTCCCCCCCTCCATACCCATTCCCCCCTCCCTACCTGCACCCATCCCCCCTCCCTACCTGCACCCAGCCCCCCCAAACATAGTTATTAATTTTTTATGATTTGGTTCCTATTTATATTCTATGTATATAAGAACATTTAATTAATGTACCAACCATAATAGTTTCCCATTATGTTATTATTGATTTCATGCCTTAACACAATCAATATTCAAACCAATGAAAAAATATTGTGAGGGGAATGCTACATGTATATAAGTCTCATCTCTAGAATGAATTACTTAAAAAAAGTTCACCACTATGTGGTATATCATGATATGTATTTTTGATGGAGGTATATTCATTTTATTTCTATATAGCCAAATTTTCAACCAAATCTACAGAGACCATATCCTTCACATATGACCTTTCCATTAGTTATGCTCACCAAAATCACTTCCCAAATATATTTTATATAGCTACATTATTTTTGGAATCTATATGACTTATTAGTCATCGTACCAGTGGGAATTACATAAGGTCTATATAGAAACTTATAATGTCAATTTAAAGTGTTCTTGAAATATTTATTACATGATTTTTGAGGCCTAATTCTTTTAACAATCTAGAAGTAAGGGATGATATGGGAATTGGGATATTATTTGGAATTAATAAACTCACATCCACCCATATCAACAACTATCTATCCCAACAATACTTGGAAGGGGCCAATGATTATAACATGGGACTTACCTTAAGAATTATGCACCAAATTCTAATGTAACATTGATAAAATAGAAACAACCAGGTAGATTCTTTTCCACATTCTAGTTATGTTTCTATTATATTTTTTTCATCATTTATCCACCATGTTCTCATACTAGGATAATTAAACCTCATAGTTTTATTTTTATAAAACCCTCCAAGATGACCAATCATCTATTATTGGAGAAAAGTTACCAAACTTAGTTGTGAAAATCAACTCCATAAAAAATTTGTTAGAAGAAATTAGTATTCCCATGTTTATCATGTATTGGTAATGATAAAGTCATTTTGTGTCCTAGATCATTCTTTATCAGATTATTAAACTAGTTATCCCCTTACCCAAAAAACATTTAACTTTAGATGCAGTTTTTATTCTATCATATGTTTTGTTATATAAATTAATTTCTTAGTGATTGAAAAATTCCCTTTAGAAAGGGTTATAGTGATTCCTCTCACGGAGTAGGACTAATACCATACCAGGTAAATCCTTATTATTTAGATTGGTGTGAGTTGATTCCATTTTATGTACATTTTGTTCTGGAATTAATGTTTTTTGAGATCAAGGTGATTCGGTATCCGATGTTTAAAATAGTTTCTTTGCCTATACATTGAAATTAGGTGTCCACTAGTTCCAAAAAATTTAACCTTTTTCCACAAGTTGAGGTTCTGGAAGGACATTCTAGAATATGGTTGTTTTTGAAATTTCAATTCCAAACCAATACCCTATCTCTAAAACACTATGAAATCATGGAATTTAATCCAAAATTATATTAGACCACAAACCGTAGTCTTGATGAACATAGATCACACAAATTTCACATGATAAACTAGAACCATTAATTCAGTCACCTTTGTAAACCCCCCATTCCACCATGATTATTCAGCATTATTTTTAATATATTGAACCCTTATAGTTTCTAAATGATATACTCATGTTAATCACTATAGTATTGGTACCCAAGTATAAAATTCTCACAAAAATTAATAGATTCCCCATCTTATAAGGTCTAAGACATCATTATCCTCTTCCCCTTCTTGTTTAATGACCCAAATCTAAAAATTACTCCCATTTCCTACATAATAGTTATTCAAGGGACTTATACTTATAAACCAAAAAAATCCACTAGATCAAAAATTGAATATTAATGCTTTAGTACAGAGCATCCTATAATCCTCTAAGTATGCAGTAAGTTCACTAAAGGATTTCTTACCAAGTCTGGTTACCATTAATTCTTATCCTATGAACCCTCAATAATGTGTTTTTAGATATATAAATTCCTTGTTATAGATAGGGTTTCATATTAATTTAGTAGTTACATTCCATAGGAATAATCAGAGTCAAAATATAAATGAAAAATCAAACAAAACATAAGGAGAACAAAATAATCACATCAAGAAATAATCCAAATCCAACAACATGACCAACATCATGTTCTTAAAGTACAAGAATAAGTCTCCCTCCAATGTCAAAAATGGAGGGGATTAGTATCCCCAAATCACCAACATCCTCATATCCATTCCCATCATCATCATCATCATCATCATTGACAACATAGCCAGCAACCTCATCACCAACAGTAGCATCAGCAACATCCTCACCACCAACAGCTCTATTTCCACCACCTTCATTGCCACTACAACCCTTATTTTCATTACCCAAAACATCATTTAAAGAGTTAATTGACTCCATATATGATTCAAAAGTAGTAACATCCTATGATGGAAGCGACTGACTCAAAACTTTCATAGTTTTCATGAAATGCTTGGTCATCAACTTACTTCTTTCACACTCCTCTAAAGCTATTTTATTTGCCTCAGCTGCTTCAATATGAGTGATTTATAGCTCATAGGTTTGAGAAGCTTGAGAGGATCCCAATTATGAACAATACCTATAGGGTATACGGTTTTTCCCTAGTCAACATCGTACTCTCCCTAGGTGCTCCTCACCTAATACCTGACTTAAATGATCATGTGGCCTAAAGTTTTCATCTTCCTTACCATAGAGGGCCTCCAAGGAAGACTGTTGAAATTATAAACATATTAAATTGTGAATTTAGTATATATATTTAAAATATAAATAAAAAACCTTAGAATTTTATCTTTTGTCTATGAATTTACTGCACTTCCATCCTTTTTTCTTTCTACTGGATCAAAATAATTTAGCACGAGGTACAGGACCTTCGATGCCCAATACAGTTTTCTGCAAATGATAAATGCACAAATATAGATTAGAATCATATATGAGAAATGAAAAAATATGGACTACATTTATTCAATAATATTTTCAGTAGAACATATTGTATAACATCACAATACCCAGTTAAAGTACCTTGTGATTTTCATGCTCAGGAATTGTAGTGCGCCCCAATGTGTGTAGATATGTCATTGAATATTTATTCTTTATGTTTTTATCTGACACTTCCTAAAAAAATTCCATAATAAGAATTAAATTTTATATGAAAACCATTAAATATTGAGATTACCTTAAACTTAATAGTCTTCCAATGTGCAATCATTTTTTCATATTGACTTTTTGGATAGTCGGGGAATATAGGTACACCCTCTAAGTCAGTACCAACCCTGATATTCAAACCTACATACAAGCCTTTGGGAAAGTAAGGCCTTTGGGCCACCTCAAGGCCTTCAGGCCACCTTTAGTGCAGATGGAAACCAGACAACCTACAAGGAACAAGCTCTATAATAGGATGAGCAAGGAGGTTTCACCAAAGCAGAAGCTGCACACATTTCAAGAATGATAGGGTATGGAACCTTCCATAGGGACAATCCTGTGAATGCATGGGATAGCCTAGAAAAATAGCCATGCGAAGGTGGAGATCTGATTTCATGATGAAGATGTTGGGAGGAGCGGTTCCAAGTAGTTATTCTGGGTTGTATTTAATGTTTGAAGTCTACAGGAAATGAATTCCTCTAAGGCCTACAGGGCCATGTAATACTTACACCTACGATCATTTTAAGGCTTCCACCTCACCCCTTTAAAGGTGTATTATCAAAAATCAATAAAAAATGAAGGCCTTCGGGCCATTGGATGGATGCTTGTACGAGTACCGGTACTCCCCAACATCCATCAACCTTGCAGTCTTAGAAGTTTATCCATTGGTAAAGTTAAACCGAATCTACAATGAACATGTTATTTCATTTAAATACAAAATAAATATAGATATGACTTTATAAAATTTTCTTACCCATATTTTATCCCATGATTTTTCCTTGATCTCTTTACTGATACGTCTCCATTACACCGGTTCCATTGAAATGATATCATGATACTTGGCCAAAGTGGCCATGAAACTTCTACACTTATTTTCATTTGGACCTACCATCTGATTTTTTCGATTATAATCAACTATTACCTATGTCTCGCGATTCCAAGATTCCTTCATTCGAGTGCACCCATGTCGCCTAGCATATGATCCCACTGAATAAGAAGGGGGGGGGGGGGAGAATAATTAGATCACAGTAAAACATGAAAAAATAAAGTGATATAATTTGAAATAGTTATAGTAAAAAAAACCTTATGCAGGCTTCTCAATAGATAGTGATAGATTTATGGGTTTTCCTGACTCAGCAGCCTCTACAAGAAGTGTCTGTTTCAGTGCATGCTCTGGGTGGCCTTTATGCAATGAAGTGGAATATAATGGAACAGAATCATTATATTCTAGCTGGATGGTAAGAATTGGAGGTGGTGTAGACATGGTAGCATATGGGTAGTATGATGTGGTATACGTCATCAGATATGGATATGGTAAAGGTGAAAACATATGTGGAGGCGGTGTAGTCATCGTATGGGAAGAAGAGGAAAAATGAGATGATGCAGGCATTAGTGGGATCATACATGAAGGAGGAAAAGACACGGAATGTGAATAAGAGTGTAGTTGAGATAATGATGGAGGCATGGATAATAACATGCCCAGAGACTCAAGGGGAGGATGGACAGGTGTGGTGGAAGGGGTGTCCACCGGTGGGTCAGTGTGAAAATGGGTATGATGGGTGCTCCATCTAGATCTAGGAGCATCCCCAATCATACCCATGCTAACAGGATTGGGATTCAAATATGGTGGAAATGAATGTCCCTAAAAAATTGATAAAGAATATTAACATGAAATTATACGTAATATAGAAGAAAAAAATTACAATTATTATACACATTGATGGAAGTGAAGGAGGAAACACATGCTCATGCCCCGATCGATTGGGATCAAATAGTCGCTTCCTTATACTTTCTGTAGTATTTGGAATAATCTACATAAGAATGAAATGTAATTTTTTAGAACTAGTTTTTAAAAATCATGCATAAAACTTACATCTATCAGCAATTCATGAGAGGAACCAATTTGAATTCTTTTAATTATTAATTATACAAATTATTACAAGGAAATGAATAACAAAATTTTTAAAATTACATTAACAAGTTATACATTTCTAAAAAAATAAGATTTAAACCAAGTTTTCTACATTGAAATAAATTTGATTTAGTGAAACAACACTATAAAGTACAAAAAACAAATATATCATTCTAAAATGAAACATAATTAAAGTAATTATAGTAATAATAACCTGATAAAATCATGTCAATGCAAATTGAATGAATAATGAACATATATGGCTGCTTTTATACATCACCAACCAATACTTCATGTTCAACATCAACTCTCACAATGGGACAATTTGATTCATCAAATGAAATATTTTGGGCAACACCAACGGGGGAATCAATGGTGGAAATTTAATCACCATAATCATGGAAAATATTTCTTGGTATTATTTCATTAGTGACACCATGATCAGGTCTAATATGATCTTTCACATAAAAAACTTGTTTATCCATTGATGCTAAAATGTATGGTTCATCGGTATGCAGGAATTGAATCATATCAATAAATCTAAATCCACAGTCATTAATAAATGTACCCATTCATCTCATTGAATCAAACAATTTACATTTCATCATAGTGACTCTACCTTGAAATTAATAATCTAATAACAATATTTTCTCAACAAGTCCATAAAAATACACATCTTCATATCAAGGATGACTATCTGATACACTGGCATAACAATCCTTTGTAGCAGTTAACATAACACCATCATGCTGTGTTCTCATTTTCACCGCTTGATCCATTGTAACAAATTTATACCCATTGATAATTAAATATTTTCATTCACAAACCAAATAATTAGGACCAAAATCTAAATATACTAATTCTTTAGAAACGAATTCAACAGGTAAACTCAACACCTGAAATATATATGAATAATAAAATTAAATAGATATCTATATTTTAAGATAATTAAAGTAATGGTAATACCTTTTATTTCAACCAATCAGGAAACTCTAGGCTATGAAAAGCCTCTCTCCTTCTCAAAGGAAAAGATCGATGAACTCTACTTATAATTTGTTTATGTTCCCTACATAAAATGATAATAAAAGTGTAAGGTATATGTGAAATTTCATAATACAAGATAACATATAAATATACAAATTACTTACTTGATATAGTCATAAAAAAACCACAGTTAAACAAGACCCAACAATTCCTTCTATTTGGGGAAGAGATGGAAATGAGGGCTCAATTTTCCCATACTGGTCATCTTTATTTCTCATTGGCTGGTTATGTCTTGTGGTCACATTAGATAAATACACTGAACAAAAATCCATACATTATTGAGCCAGATAACCCCTCATAATCGAACTTTCAGGATAATTCTTGTTTCAGACATATGATTTCATTGTGCACATATTTCTTTTAGTAGGATACATCCACCGAAAAGCAACTAGTCCCCCAAGAAGTGTTTCAGTTGGAATATAAACTGTTAAATGCAACATGCAAGTGAAAAAAGATGGAGTATTTTTTTCCATATCACATAAAATTATTAGTGCCTCCTACTACATTTTTATCAATAATGACTTGGATAACCTTTTATCACAAAGGTCTCTAAAAAATGGAACAAGAAAATCACTTTCACCCTTACATTGTTGGATATAAAATTCTGAATTGCTATTGGAATCAATTCATGAAGAAGGATGTGATAATCATGAGTTTTTAGGGATTTTAGTTTCACATTTCCTATGTTGAATTGTTTAGACATGTTTCTGGAATATCCATTAGGAACCTTGATATTCTCTCATACTTCCAGAAATTGATCTTTCTCTGATGGTGTCATCACACAAGAAGCACAAGGAACTTTCCATTTGTTTTCACTAATACACACAGGATGCAGTTCTGGTCGAATACCCCAATCCAACAAGTCCTGATGAGATCAGAAATCATCTTTGGTCTTCCCCTTGATATTCAGAAGAATTTCAAGCAACATTTCACACATATTTTTATCAATATGCATTATATCTAAACAATGATGTAAAAAATTGGTAGACCAATATGGAAAATCTAAAAAACACTTCTCTTTTTCCAATTGTAAATGGATTCAGTGTCAAAATTATTCATCTTTTTAAATTTCAACTAACCTTTCTCTAATGAAAAACCGAATTATTTCAATTCATTAAGCACATCACTTCTTGACATACGTTGAGGTGGTTGTTTAGTGTCAACAGTATTATCAAACTTCCAATGATTCATCCTGTATTGATGATATGTTTGAAAGAATCATCAATGCCCCATGAAACTGAAACTACAACAATATTTAAGCCTTATCGATCATGTATTATTCATACAAACATGACATGATAGTTTCCCTTCGCGCTCTACCCAGACATCATTGCATAATCAGGGAAATAATTTATGGTCCATAGAAGGGAAACACATATCCGAAACGTATTCTTTGAAGAAGCATCGAATGTCCGCACACCCAAATAACAAAGTTGTTTCAACTCTCTTATTAAAGGATACAAGTAGACATCTATGTCATTACCTGGATCAGAAGGTCCATATATTAGTATACTCAAGAAAGTGGAAGGTTTTTTTATACACATCCATAGAGGAAGATTATGAACATGAATAAAAACTGGCCATGTACTGTGAGCAGTAATCATCTAAACAAATAGATTAAAACCATCATAGGATATAACCAACCTGACATTACACACATCGACTAAAAAATAAGGATGCTGTGCATCAAATGTATGCCATGATAATACATCTATAAGATAAACTAACTCATCGTTACCTTTAATTCTCTCAGCATCATTCCATCACATATTGGATGATATTTCTGCAGACATGAATAGATTTTGAAGTCTAAGAATCAATTAAAAGTGACACATGAAATTTTTTTCACATGATATGGTGTTTCATATGCATTTTTCTTCCATCGAGATGTACCAAATTCTTTACAGTCATTACAGTCAGCTATTTTTTCCCAAAATAAACTGCAATCTTACAGACATGCATGGACTTTATTAGTATCAAATCCATGCTTCTTAATTAACTTCCATGCCTTGTAATGATTTGAGGTAATATCTGCACCACCAAGAAGCAAGTCCTTCAAAAATTTAAGAATATAATCAATGGAGGTATTATAAATTCCATTCATGGTTTTCCCATGATATAACCGCATTAAAAATTCCAACTTGGTCATTTTAGTACATTCCTGATATACTAGAGTTCTGGAATCATCCAATAAATCTTTCACTCTCTCATCACCATCTTCAGTATTTTCCTCATGTTTATTGATATCATTGTCTTATTGAACTTGCGTAATATCTCTCTTGGGATGATTCAAAAATGGAAACTGATCAAATATCAAATTCTCTATGCCACTTCTTTTATTTTGTTCATGAACAGTAGAACATTAACTTGTCTCTCCATAGTGATACCAAACATAATAGTTTTTTTGAAATCCAAATTTCTTTATATGGTAGCTAACTTCTTCCCAACTTAACCATGGTATTCCAACACATTTATAGCATGGACACTATATACAACCTCTATATGAAGCATTGTCAAATGAAGAAACCAAAAAATTATTCAGATTATTTTGAAACAAAATTGAAATCCGATCGATATGATACATCCAACTTATATCCATTATATAACAAGAAAAAATAGTTATATTCTAATAAAAAATTTAAACCATAATTAGAAAATAGACATGTACTATAAAAAATATATTAGAACATAAAAACTTCATAGTTAAATCTAATTCACATTTGTATTGAAAGTGCCTTATTTTTTATCACCAATTTCAACCCTTTCAATATGAGAGATAATATTATTACCTTTATCCTATAAAGAGATGATCAACAAGGTAAACCATAATGGTCAAAGGAATATTCCATATCTATGATAGTGTAGTATGTGTCATTATAGTTGAACTATACCATGATAATTTTATCATCCCATATCTAGCTAGAATCTAATATACAATCCCTTTTTTAGATTCTTTAAAACATAAAATTATTCATTTTCATAGTCGTTAATATAACGGAGTTATTTTTTAATGATCCACTATTGGGTCATGAATTCCTCCTACAATCACATCCATAACTAAGATGTGAACCAAGTGTCTTGTTATGAAGTGATATATAGTACCTCATACAATCAGAACATATAATTTATTTATAAGCATCAAAATCCATCTACTAAACTCTAACCATGTATAGTATGATAGTGGGGTGAATTGGTCTGATTTTAGAATCCAATAAAGGTGTTCTTCCACTGAAAAGGTATGGGGGTTGAATAAGTTGATATTTTTAAAACTTTTTCATTATATTGACATTTACCACTATATAAATATTAAGATTTAATCCATTTTTTTTAAATTTATCCTTACCTGGATGTATTAAAAATTAATAAAATAGGGACGCAATATTATTACATGCTTTAGTCTCATAACTAGAAAACTTATTACTATGATTGGTAAGATTTTCCAATCATATATTATCCAATATAATGTCAATCGGTTACTCCATACAATCTTTTTTAGAATAGAGAATATTATACTTTTCTATACTCCAAGACGAACTGAGTAGCATGTGCTCACCTATTCATGATTCTTGACAAGAAATAATTTCATTATATCTCAGGATGTGTAACATATCACTAAATTAGATACTCTTTAATGTCTATAAATTCTAAATATCTCAAATTTATGATTATTAAAGTGTACATGAAATTATAATCACGTAAATTATATGATCCATTCATAGAATTTGTATCCTATCTCCTGTTGTTGGTTCAATAATTTTATTCTTCATAAACTGTTGTTTCACAAATAAATTAAAAGGAGTTAATTATTCTAAAAGAATATTGATATAAAACAGAACTTTAATTGAAATTTCATACAACATGAACTTCACATATAACTAGGAAGTATGATTTAAAACATGGACAAGTGAAGACCAATATCAATAATATAATCTTCTTTTAAAACATTCTATTTGTTTTCTTCAAATAAAAATAAAAGCTTAAAAATGTTATATGAGCCTAAGAAATTTCAAATATGAATGCCCCTTTTAATTTTTTTAAAACCCACATATGATAATTTAAAATTAAAATGACTTTTGAAGCATATTTTAAATATATTAAAAAGAAAATAACCCAAAACATGATGGGTCAGCTATACACACAAGCAAGAACCACAATTCCAAATGTAATAAACTTATGCAAACAAGATAAAGGTGCCATAAAAATATTAGTAAGATAAATATACAATTAATAAATTTATGGGAATACCCTATGTTAAACCTATAACCATGAATGAGTGCATCATGGTCTCTACCCTAGGAATCAAATGTGAGATGCATCTAATTTTATAAATTTTATACAGACCAATATTAGACATGTTTTAAGTAAAATTCACAATCCATCAAACTAGCCCACAAAATCCTCCTTGAAATTATACCCCCTCCTATCCAAATAACCTAGAATGATTTCAGGGACACTAGTTACTTTAGAAACAACTAGTTAACATAAGAGTAGAAATATGAAATAGTACCCATGTTTCCATGATTAATAACAAAGTGAGTCAAGTGAACACACAATACAAGATCAATAAAAAATACATAAGTAATAACTTTCCCTCACATCCAACACCCTTATAATGAATATCATCTAACACATCATGCATCAATGGAATAAATAAGAACATTCCCACACAAGGGGATCAATAATAATAATATAGTGGTAAAAACCCTCACAAGGGGGAACATTAAACAAGGGGAAATAAAGAGGGTCTCACAAGAATTAAATGAAACTCATTCTAAAGTGAGAATTGATATAAAACCATAAAACATGGATTAAAATTATAATCAATTTTCATTTCTTAAAAACTGTACTTTAAACATCCTTTATAAGTCGAATGAAACAAAAAAAAACACGTCTATTTCAAATCCATCCTTTAAAACATGGGTATTCCTATTTGAAATCCAAAAAATATCCAATAGAACTTTATTTCCACCAAGAAAAATTTGAAGAGTCGTAAAGGAAATTTTCAAAATGGTCATAACAACAAACCATTTTCAAATAAACATTTTAAATAATCAAATAATTCCCTTTAAAAACATTTTATAGTCAACACCTCATTATAAACAAAATTATATCATTAAATAATTTTTTTTACCCTCTTAAAACACAAATTGGATAAAAATCCAACACACACCATCAAACCCATCTCAGATAGCCTCATAGGTTTTTCAAAAATAATTAGCATATAAAAAAATTACATACTAATCCTAAAAAATATAATTTAAAAGGAAAACTATTATGATAGATCAAATTTATTATATATGTCTTAATAACATCTCATGGATATCACATATATTCAAAATTTCAATAAAATGAGATTTAAAAAGATCTATAAAACATTGAATTCTAAAATTAAGAAATTTTATAGAAAAAACTACTTTGAAGAAGAAAAAACCAATCTAAAATGTGTCATATTCAATGGTGACCATATGAATTAGCAAAAAGATCTCCTTTATAAGAAAAAATAGACCAAAACCAAATCTTAGAACCATCATGAGCCTATCCCTATATGGAATAATGAATTAGGGTTTTATGTGGAAGAGGAAACCTATGAAAGAATAAAGAAAGAATAATAGAGGATAAAAATAAATTCTAATTAGACCACAACCCACACTAAATAAATGACACATGCCGGTGTGTTATGAACCATCAAATTTATTCTTCTTAATACTTAAAGTCCCACTTCCAATCTTATAAATAGAAATAATCTTCTCAAATATCTTTTCTTCATTCCATTTTTACTTATATATAAAGGCCATATTTACAACCTCTAGCAAAAAATTAAGTAATTAAATGGTCACCTATTACCAAAAAACAAACCTGAACCCATAATAAAATCATACGACTCAAGATTTATTATCCCCATTCCAACCAAAATTAGATAAATACATAGAATCTCTATAAACAACAAAAAAAAAATCAATAACTGGCCTTTCACTTTATTTACAATAGATGAACTCCTGGACCTAAAGGGAATGTGCATCGGGTGAGGAAAAGCTCGACCTAGGGGAGATGCGTGACCTGGGAGGTGATTCTTGACTAGAGGAGGAAGAATAGAGGGGATTCATGCTGACAAGAGTAGGATGAGTGGGGATGTCCATCATCGATCGAAGGAGGATAAGGGGCATCGGGTGTGGGAAACATGGGGGGAGGGAAAGGGAATGTGGGGGTGGGGGTGGGGGGTTACAGTCCAATGAGTGAAGGGGGTGAGGAAAAATAAATCACCTCTATATACCAAAAGTTAAGTAAAAACTATTGTTATTGATATCCTATACCCAAGGTTTACTCAAAATTGTGGGTATAGACAAACCCGAATCAGGCTATACCCCTAGTTTATATAGCCGTGGGTATAGATCCATTAGGTTAGATCCTCTTTTTAGTAGTTCTTGTAATATAAATAAATAATCTAATAATGATGGAATACATAATTCTATATGTCTGCACTATCAAGATATATCCTCAAGATATCTACTATCAAGATCTATCCTCATGACAGTTTATGTCTGTGGGTAGAAACTCTTCTGATTTGTGTCAAGATCTATCCTCCTGAAAAGATAACTACTATCATGATCTATCCTCATGAAAATTTAAGTATGTGGGTATAAAATTGTATGATTTGTATCAATATATATCTTCCCAATAAGATAACTACTGTCATGATCTATCCTCGTGATAGTTTAAGTCCTTGGGTAGAAATCCATATGATTTTTGAAATTATTAGAAACAAACATGAAGGGATTTTCACCAACTAATTTTATCTCATGAGACCTACTGATGAATCAAGGGGATATAGTAGGCCTTTCCCATCACTTACTAAGTCCAATACATTCCTCATATGAAAATGGTGAAACATAAACAACATAATCATTCATACTCGAAACTTGTATACGAATTATGGACACTTTAACCATAAACCAAGAATTGTATCTAAAGTAGCACATCCATAGTCAAACATATCATAAAACCTTTAATATAATTTATCATAACAAATAAATATCATTGAAAAATAAAATCCGATTAAGGATTTTGACATATATGAAAAAAATCTAATAAAATCATTACAACTCTTTAAGAGAAATATCCCTTTGAAAACATTTAAAAGTCTCACAATTTATAAAATAAGAAATTTAAAATATATTTTTGAATCAAAGTGTCTCATACCACTTTGAAACTTTTTAAAGGAATTAACATTTTAAAACATTCATGTTCATATAAATAAATCCTTAAAACCATTTTGAAAACATGGAAATTAATAATAATGATTTAGAATAATAAATCTTTAAAACATTTAAAATGATGTTTTAGTTAAAGATTCCCTTACATAAAAACCTTAAAAATATTATTTTTAATTTTTTTTAATGAAATAAAAAATGGATATAAAATTTTATTTACAATAATTTATATACATATAAATAAATATTTATTATAATATCAAGAATATTGAAATGTAGAAAGGATTAACTCTTGAAACATTCAAAGCATCCCATACCATTTTGAACATTAAAATAATAAGCCCAATATCTTCAAATGAATCTTTAAATACCCTTAATATTAATGTATTCATGATATAAAATATAATATGGGTAGTACATACACCACACACAATAAATAGGTGGTGAACATGGCTTACATCTCACAAAAATTAAAAGTGAGATGGAATTCCATTACCGTAGGTCCGATACTCTTCGTACGTGTCCAAAAATCCTTTATAATGGTTTTAAACCTATTATTAACTTATAACAGAATCATAATAATATTTATGATATCATATATGATTAATTTATGACTTTATATTACTTGTTTATTAATAATTTCTAAGTTAAAGAAGCATTTTGGGTAACAATTTCTTTGTTTATCGTACGTGTAATGACTTGTTATTCTTGATCATATTACTTAGATCACGATTTACTTACTTAAAGAATTTATGAAATTATTTATATATCATATATATTAATAATATAAATAATATATATATATATATATATATATTAAATGGAATACATTGTTCATGGAGACGATATGCCGTACGTACGCATGAACGCTGTTTCCATTTTCTTATCATATTGAATTAAAGTAAATGAATGAAATATATGTACATATATATATATATATATTATAGTATCATTATTATGTCATATATCTCATACTTACTAATAATATATATTTTTATAATCATCCCTGAATGGTGAGCGTGGAAGATGAATCTCATCACGTCGTGGAGACGATAAGTCGTACGTACACACGATCGACGATATCATTTCCTTAATTGTTAAATGGTATAGAATTTGATGGAATATGAATTGTATAGAAACTATATAATGTTATATTTATTATTTTAATCCTTTATATTAATAATTATACCCACATAAATAAAGTGTAATGAAAAACACTTTACACCATGACGTTGAGACGATAAGCCATACGTACACACGCATGATGATATTGTTTTTCATAGGATGGGTAAATGGAGGAATATGGTTTTCCCATAATAATAACAAAATATCATCATATATTATATTATGTAGTTATTACTTTAGTATGGAAACAACATAGGAGTAGTAAGTATAAGAAAGAAAGAACTTTGAAAGAGGTGATAAAATAATTACCTCTTTTTTAGGTATCTCCTTTTGATTTGCTCAAAAACACTCCTTAGGATGGATTTATGCCTAAAGTATGGAATCTAGGATGTAGTGAGGGAAGTTGGGAGAGGAAATGGTCATCCAAAGGGCTTTGGAGGTGTGAATTAAGAGAAGGAGAGGTTCCCTTTTATAAGAGAGGTGAGCTGAACTTTTAGAAGATCTTAAAATATTAATTTATTATAAATTTATTTTTGGTTTCAAATAGATAAAAAGTGATTTATTTATAGGGTATGATGAGGATGGATATAAATCCCCTCAACCAATGAATTTGTGACATGTTTAGGTGATAAAATTAACCTTATATTTTAGATTTAACCATTTTTCAAACAATTTAATTCTTACTGTGCCTTCTTGTATTTTTACACTATAGGGTTAATATAGTTACTATTCAATTTCAAAAAAACCCCAATTGGATAATTTATGACATATTTGACATTTTAAAATTTATTTGTATGAAACTTATATTTTTATAACTTTTATATCGTTTAATAAAATAGTATTTATTTTAAAATATTATTTATTTCAATTTTAATACTATTTAATATTTTCATTTTTAAAAATATCAAACCAACATGATTACTTCAAAAAAATAATTCAAATATATCAATAACATGTCTAATATATCTATAAAATTATTTTAGGACATTAATTAAGTAAAATTATATTTATTTTAATATTTTTAATATCATTTATTTGATATCTCAATTAATTAAACAATTACTGCATCATCATTGTGTCACCATATAATTAAATTATTTAATGTATAAAAATTATAAATAAATTATCATGATGTATATAAATTTACTATATTTCTAAATATTATTTATAGTTTACCATATAACCTTAATTAATTTATATTAAAAATAAAATTGTTATTAAAATTTCAATACGACATTTTTATCTCCTCTTTAAATAAAATATAATAAATACCCTACTCTAACATATTTGGCTTAAAAGGATCATATTTTAGACCTAATGTTGATTTTGGTCAAAACATACTTATCCAATTAAATTAGGACAAGTGTTAGGGAAATTTTATATTATTATAATATTATTTTTACCTTTAATTACCCTATTTACTTTTAACCGTGGTAAATAAAATTCAAAAGTTACTATTTACCAATAATTATTTTGATCCTATCAGACCAAAAATTTTATACTGATTACGACTATATATGCTCTTTTTTCAAAATTCAATTCAGAGAAGTGGAAAAATTACGTTTAATGCTAATATACAAATGTGGCTAGAAGGCGGGTAAAAAGGCGTTAAAAAAGTTCAATGAATTTTTATATCTAATTATATAATAAAAATGATTCCATTAAACTAAATTGGTTTAATATATGTATTATTTATCTATTTTTATATTAAAATAAATTTAAACTAAAATAATCATTTAAATGAAAAAGTCAGTTTTTAAATAATAATGCAGTGTTTTCACTATTCATCAAAAATTGAAAGTTTTCAGAAAAATAAAAAAATTCACCCTAAGATAATTTTGATATTATGAATTAAAAAAGTATGTCTATTTTACCAAATTAAACTTTTAGGAGTGTTTAAAATTAATTTTATTATTGTTCACAAAAGGCTATAAAAATAGTTTCTTTAAGAAAACAATATGTCTAAACATATAACTATTTTATTGAAACTTATATATTTCATTATAAATATGTTTTATTTATGTGAAAAATTTACAAATAACATTTAAAATTTATTTATTACTATCCATATTACTATATTTAATGGATAATTTATAAATATATCATTTAAATAGTTATAATGCTAAAGTGTCGTTTCACAAAAACTCAATCTTGCGTGTAACGCAAGCCAAGTCGGTGTTTTGTGAAATATAAGCTATATGATTTCTTTAAAAACATAATTTACTATGAAATCTTGGGGTGTTACATACTAGTAAAGTGAATGAATGTGAACATTTTAGAGGGATGCACATATTTATGTGATATATTGAGGGTAAAATATACTTTTATAAAGTCAAGGATCAAAATAAACATATATTTAAGTAAAAAATAAACTCAGTAATAATTAGTGGGTCATGTTTCTCCAATTATGAATACCATATAATAAATATAAAAAAAGAGTGATGGATTTATAATCACTATGTTATGTTATATATTATTCATTGAGAATATTAAATACTTGTTATGCCAGGAGGTGGTAAAAAATAAATAATCTAAAATTGATAAGTTTGTATGAACTCAAAGATGGATTCTATATATAGAAATCATGTTTTGTATTTTTTCAATATATCCAGTTGATATAAAACATATCAATTATAAGAGGGTACTCAAGGTATATTTGGAAATGGATGGTAAAAGATATTACCTATAAATAAATATTGGTTATTAAAGATATAAAACTAGTCAAGAAATTGATGGTATGGATTAGACTCCCCAGACTTAAACTCCAAGATTTGGCACTGAAAATAAATAAATAATTTTTTGGAATTAATACCAAGTGATGTAGCTCAATAAAAACTTACATAAATTTCCATGATATAGAAATTAAATCTCATAAATGATCGCACAATCCCAAAACCCAATATTTTAGTGTCCTTGGAGACTAGATATATAATAATTTTAATTCATATATTTGTAAACATGTCTATATAATCTCACTATACTAGACTTCCTTCTAGAAAACTCATATGTTATACTTGTCTTTATAACCTTGGGGATGGAAAACATAATAATGGGTGAGCTCAAATACTCATTAGGGTAAACATAAGAGTCATCAATTGAAGATCATAAGTGATCATAAGGGTATAAGGACATAATTAATATGTATGGAATAACAATAGATAATCATACCTAATAAATAACATATCAAATCACATGAGGCATGAAATAAGTATTCTATTATATCATAAAACATGAGTAATAACAATGTGAAAATACAAGTCAATATCCTTGATCTATGAAAACATAACATGGAATAATAATAAGGAAAAAATGCATAGACATAATAGAAAAATAATTTCTTATGTCGAGGCTCACTACTATTACCTTAATCATATGTTAGACAGAGTCTCAAAGCATCTTGGGTTCACATCCATTCCTATAACCATAGTGTACAAAGTCCCATATGATATTATGTTTAATTCCATTTCCAGAAACATGTAATCACATGAGATAAAAAGATTTTACCAATGCATTTTAAATCTATATAACCCCAACCTATCACATAATGACAAATCATGAATATGTATAACACAAGATCTTGAAAAAACTTATAATTCATCATATATTGATTAACCCATTGAAAAGAAATGTGTTTCATGCAAGCATCCATGAGACGTAATCATAAGCTTTCCAAAGAAATAAAGTGAATTGTATCCTTATAGAATATTCTTATTGAAGCCTTAGAAAAATTTAGGGATGTATACATAAATGAAAGAATCTTTTATAAGATCTTTAAAATTTTCTTGGATAAATGAGAAGAAATACTCAATATATTTTTGATCTCTTATAATAAAGTGATTATAAAACAAAGGGAATAAAAATTTATTTGGAAAACATGAAAATTTCGAGAGTAAGTTTCTTAGAGAGATACAATAAAGATGGAGGGAAACATGTATAGTGAACTATACTTTTTATACATAAAAATTAAATATTATTAGATCAATATTCAATGTGTAGCATTATGATCCACACCAAAATAATATAGTCTTAGTGTGTTTGGAAACATGGATACACATAAACAACCTTTTCATTGGAGATCTAGAAAGTATCCCACTAAGTTATCCAAAACTATATCCCTTCTTAGACATATAATATCTAAATCCTTTCTTCGTAGCCTAGGGAAAGGAAACATAATAAAGGCTTAGCTTAGATGATTATCAATGATTACATAAACATAACATGATCATAAGTGTATGAGAACATGAGATTAACATTTGAAAACCATACCCATCATACCATTGATTATAATCTTTAGTCATGCCATAAATCTTGGTATTTCATAAGACATGAATCATAACATAATCAAAGAACATGATCCATGAGAGCATAACTTTGGAATAAGACATAAGTTTGTGGAATAAACATAATCATATAAAATCATTTCCTTAGTTAAGGCTCACTTCCAAGACTATAGTACATGAATGGGTTCACTACTATAGAACTTATCCCACAAAGTTATCCATAACTATAGCCCTTCTTAGACATATAATACTGAAATCCTTTCTTCGTAGCATAGGGAAAGGAAACATAATAAAGGTTTAGCTCAGATGATCAGTAAGAGTAAACAAGGGAGATATCAATGATTGCATAAACATAACATGAGCATAAGAGTATGAGAACATGAGCTTAATATTTGAAAACTATACTCATCGTACCATTGATCATAATCTTGAGTCATGACACAAATCTTGGTAGTTCATAAGACATAAATCATAAAGGAATCAAAGAACATGATCTGTGATAGCATAACATTGGCATAAGACATAAGTTTTTTGAATACACATAATCATTTAAAATCATTTCCTTTGTTAAGGATCACTACCAAGACTATATTAGTGGAATGGGTTCACTCACCATTATATCATATACTTATTCAAGGTTAACTCCCAACACTATCATGGTGGAAAGAGTAACTAAACTTTGTTCACTCCCCATTCTTATCCTTATTATCTCACGATATATCCATCCTTACCAAATGAATTGGAGGGATATATAATTTCAGGTCTACCCATCACATAACAAAAACCATACATATTTTTTCCACAAGATCATAACACATTTATCAAAGAATAACCCATGGAAATGAAATTGGTTTCATAAACATTTCATTATAGCATAACCCAAGGAAAATAATTGGGTTTCATAAATATATCATCATAACTTAATTAACCTGTGGAAAAGAAACAAGTTTCATAGAATCATCCCTAAATCAACATCATCATAAGCCATTCAAAGAATGAAATTAGATGGAATCATTTGATCATATTCCCAATAAATCATAATTAAAATTAAAGGATGTTATAATAGATGAAAAATTCCTTTGTAACATCAGTTGAACATTTCTTGAGAAAAATATCCTTGTCACTTTGAAATCACACATTTAAAATCTAAAAACTTTCAAAAATATTTAGGAATAAATTTTAATTTAAAAATAAAATTAGAAATTGTAAATGAATCTTAAAATCATTTTATTTTCATGATGTATTTAAATTACTCTCATTAAGTCACTATGGGAAAAATGGTTATTTGCAGCGGGTCAGGGGCCCGTCGCAAATAACCATTTGAAAGGGGTTATTTGCGATGAACCCATTGTCCCGTCACAAATAATAAGCATTTGCGATGGGTGGGTAAGGGCCCATCGCAAAAGGTTTGGCAGGAAATGTGCGCCAAACCGCAGGAAGAGAATTTGCGATGGGTTCCCTATTCCGGTCGCAAATGCCCGACGACGGGTTTTACTATTTGCAATGGGATACTTTTCCCACCGTAAATAGTATGGTGGCATATACCCATTTGCGATGGGTCCCGTCGCAAATAATTTTTTTGACCGACAACAATTAATGCGATAAGTATGCATTTGTGATGGGTCCTGTCACAAATACCACTATTTGCGACAGGCTTACCGTCGCAAATAAGCTTGTCGCAAATAATCTAACGTATATATACTCTCATCCGTTTTTCCTCTCATTCTACTTCTTTCTCAACTTCTCTCTCTATCTCTTCAGAAAAATTTTCTTTTAATTTTTTTCATAGTTTAAGCTTTTAAATCGGAGCATAATCCGCAGGTTTCATACTCTGAAAGCTTTAGTTTCAAAGTATTTATCTATTTTTTATTGTTTAGTTAATTTATTTTATTTTAAATTATTTATAATTTTTGTTATTTAGATGCAATTAAATTAAAATAGAACTAGATATTTATTTTTTCAGTATTTATTTTTATGAATAATTATGTCTAAGTGTTAATTATAGTTAATTAGTAATAATTAGTAATAAATTGTAATAATTAGTAATAAATTGTAATAATTAGTAATAAATTGTAATAATTAGTAATAATTTGTCATAATTAGTAATAATTTGGTATAATTTGAAATAATTAGTAATAATTATCAATAATTAGGATTAATTAGTAATAATTAGGATTAATTAGTAATAATTAGGATTAATTACAAATAATTAGGATTAATTTGTAATAATTCTCAATAATTAGTAATAAATTGTAATAATTAGTAGTAAACTGTAATAATTAGTAATAAACTGTAATAATTAGTAATAAACTGTAATAATTATTAATAATTTGTAATAATTAGTAATAATTAGTAATAATTAGTAATAAATGTTAATAATTAGTAATAAATGGAAATAATTTGTAATAAATTGAAATAATTAGTAATAATTATTAATAAATGGTAATAATTAGTAGAAAACGGTAATAATTAGTAATAAATTGAAATAATTAGTAATAATTTGTAATAATTGGTAATAATTAGTAATAAATTGTAATAATTGGTAATAAACTGTAATAATTAGTAGTAATTAGTAATAATTAGTAATAAATGGAAATAATTAGTAATACATGGTAATAATTAGTAATAAATTGTAATAATTTGTAATAAATTATAATAATTAGTAATAAATTTTAATAATTAGTAATAATTAGTAATAATTAGTAATAAATTGTATAATTAGCAATAATTTGTAATAATTTGCAATAATTTGTAATAATTTGTAATAAATTGCAATACTTAGCAATAAATTGTAATAATTAGAAACAAATTGTAATAATTAGTAATAAATGGTAATAATTAGTAATAAATTGTAATAAATTGTAATAATTAGAAATAATTTGTAATAATTTGTAATAATTTGTAATAATTTGTAATAATTAGTAATAATTTGTAATAATTTGTAATAATTTGTAATAATTTTTTTATAATTATAAATAATTTGTAATAATTAGAAATATTTAGTAATAATTAGAATTAATTATCAATAATTAGGATTAATTAGTAATAATTAGGTTAAATCAGAAATAATTAGGATTAATTAGTAATAATTATCAATAATTAGTAATAATTAGAATTAATTGATAATAATTAGAATTAATTATTAATAATTAGGATTAATTAGTAATAATTATTAATAATTAGGATTAATTAATAGTAATTAGTATTAATTAGTAATAATTATGATTAATTAGTAATAATTATTAATAATTATTAATAATTAGGATTAATTAGTAATAATTAGGAATAATTAGTAATAATTAGGATTAATTTGTAATAGTTAGGAATAATTAATAATAATTAGGATTAATTTGTAATAATTAAGATTAATTAAGATTAATTAGGATTAATTAGGATTAATTAGTAACAATTAGTTATAATTAGTAACAATTAGTAAGAATTAGGATAAATTAGTAACAATTACTAAGAATTAGTAACAATTAGTAACAATTAGAATTAATTTGTAATAATTATGATTAATTAGTAATAAATTTCAAACAATTTGAGTACATTGATAAACTGGCACAATTTTCAATGGATTGGTGGAATTCCTTTTTCTCAATGCCTTAGATTCTTGCAAATTTCTTCCAATGAAATTAGTATGAAAAATATTCTCGAACGTACATCGAACCAGATTTTTCATAGTGATTTAAGTCGGAGAAAGTTTCAAGGAGTTGAGTCGTTGGGCAAAAGAGATGTCACACATCTATTGGAAATTGTGCCAACGGTAATTAACAATAATTATAAAAAAATACATGTAATCTATTATCTATACTAAAGGCTATTTGATTTCCTCCACATCAATTTGGCTGAGGTTCCCTCCTCTTCGCACTTCACGATTCCCTCAAAACTACAATTCCTCAGTCTCTTCCTCTACATCCCCTTTCTTCCAAACCCTTCTCCTCTAAACCCATATTGTGATTCCTTTGCTTCCCTGAATCCCTACTTCCGCCTCACCATTTCCACCTCTGCCTCATCACCTCCGCCTCTTCCTCACCGTAGTTGCCTCTGCTTGCGCCTATACCTGCACCTCGCTGTCTCCACCTCCTCCCCTCCTACTTCCTGTCCCCTCCCCGATTCTGATTTCCCTACCTACTCTACCCCTCCACCCAATTTCCTCCCTATCCTCAACCCTGACTCCCCCACCCCCAACTCTCCTCCCCCAAACCCCATCTTGGAATCCCTTCCCCGTGGTCTTTATCCCCCCCCCCCTCCACCTCCTCCACCACCTCTTCTTAGGTATCCACCTCCTACTAAGCATCCACCTCTGCCATCGCCTCCACCTCCACAGCCTCTACCTAGGTCTTCGCCTATTACTACACATCCACATCCATCATCACCTCCACCTCCACCTATTCTACCTCCCAATCCTTTATCCTCCCCCCGTTCCCCTCGATCTTTCATCGTTCATAAAAACAACCACATCGCCAAACCCTAGCATTGATTCTTTATCCCTTCTGTGATTTCTGTTTCTGCGTTTTCTGTGGACATCGAAGCTGGCTCAATACCCACTCCCACAATAGAGAAATCACTGTACATGAAAATGCAATAAAGAGGGACTTCAATCAAGAAAATAATCATCAAGATGCTTTTAATAAGGAAAAAAGGAAAGCTGGATGCCAAACTTTCTTGAGGAGATCATCGCCCAGATATTCCTTCAAATTGTTAGCCTCCATCAGGTGCTCCCACACCACCTATGATGTTTTGGATATTATATTGATTATTTAATTAAGGTTATGATGGTTCATGATATTTTCTGGTGGAGATTCTGTTTTATCGCATATTAATGTTTTAACATTATCTGTGAAATGATTCATGCATCTCGACGAATAATGTTTTTATATATGATTCAAGGTTTATGATTTGTGTATTTGATATGAAATTTGATCTCTTTAAAAATTTGGAAGGGAAAATGTGTTTCTATTCTACATTTTTAGATAAACAGATCTATATTTCTTGAAGAAGATAGAGTGAATGAGAAAACTGAATGTGCCAAGGCACCTTTGGACTTCACAACCTGAAAACTTCACAATTTAATATATGAGAAGAATCATTATGTGAAATATAAAAAGGATTATATAAACTAAATGTTAATATTTAATTCTAAAATTTTAATTTGTTCTTTCCAGTAGCTTTGTTCAGATTAAAAGTCAATATACACTAGTTACATAGATAACTTCAACAACTCTGTTCAAATATATGTAGTTTCCTCAATTATTCTTTTCAGGTAATTGATCAATGGGTATCCTTATCAATTGTGTAAGATTTATTTTGAATAATGCAGTCTTCATTTTAAAAGATGAATATTGCTTATGTTTATTTATATATTGCAGGAGATTCAACCTTTATGGGGGAATCACCTTCACACGCATGTGATACATCCTGTAGCCATTTTACTCATATGTGGGTGACATGTCCTACTTCAAGAAGAGGTGACAACCTCCTTTAGCTATAACACCATATTCATGCAACAACATCGACATCATCTCAACATTGGGAAACCCATCAGTGTCAACTCCTTCTTATAGTAGTGGCGACATCACCTCCTTCAAGCATATCAAGAGAGAACATCATTTCCTTCAAGTGGCATCCCATCAGGATCACCTCCATGGCGTCTTCACTCATTCAAGTGCATGCGGTCAATAATTGTTCTTAACAAAGAATCAAAAAAACTTCAGGAAAATATAAAATAATAATTCAATATGTATTTTTAATGATATATATATTTTTTCTTAAATGATTGGTTCAATACATCTTTAAACAAAGGACTGATGTTACAAACACTTTTTTCTATTTTATTTTCTTTTTTCTCTTGAATAATTTGTTCATTAATAAAAAATTTATAAAAGATTTTGAAATGTTTTCCTATAGATCCCTTTACCTCCATTTATTTATTTTATTTCAAAATAATAATTTTTAATTATATTGTTGTTTACATTTTAATTCTCAATATATTTCAATCATATATAATTTTTTGAGTTATAAATTATTTTGTAAAACTTTACTCCAACTGTTATTCAACTATTTATAAATTTCTATTTTTTAATTAATAAATATCAAGTATTAAATTTTTAACATTGTTTTGTTCATTGTTTATAGTTTCTAAAACTATTATATAGTATATTTTTATAGCATTACCATCATTAATCTAATAATTTTAGGTTCCATGGAGGTGAAGGTGAAGTTGAACATAAAGGCCATTTCCTTCTTGACTGCTGATTGAGAGAAGCAATAGGTGATAGGTTATTCACTGATGGTGATGCCAAGTTGAAAGAAGTGGGTGATGACTTTAACTTCCATTAATATTGGATGAAATGATGAATAGTTTTCAAATAAGAGAGCCACAACCTTCACCTCATCATCTGACCCAACTCCTACCACTTAAGGAAATGCTGAAAACTCCTCACCTATCAATTATTTTTATCAATCATGTTTTATTTTATTATAAAAAAGGAAACATGAACTTAAAAAATGAGTATATTAATGGGAGATAGACTAAAAAAGTTTGATTTCCACTGGGAATGGAGACTTGACATAGATCATATGTCAATTTTGGTGAAACCAATCTTTATTTAATTTGCACCCACACTATTTTTGTCCTCAAATTTGGAGACTAGATTTGTACATGTTCATACAGGTCTATGAGAAGATGATATTAAGCCCTATATCTAGAATACCAGAGTCACGATCACAAAGGATTGGTTAGTGCATTTACATATAGTAATTGAGTTTCAAGGAAACATATATCAAGTATAGTGATCCATGAAAATTTTCAGGCTTCTATTATTCATTTTATCAATTAAAATATTTATATCGACTAGGATGGGTATTGTAGGAAGTGTATGGGGAATGGAATGAGATGGGTGGGAAAGATTAGTCTGCACTACGCCATTATGTGAATTTGATTATGAGAATAGCTAAACTGATACTAATCAAAATTATCTCACAAAACAAAACTTCCAAGCAAGTCGGACAGATACTAGCATCACAAGAAATAGTGGAGAAACACGCTTAAAGGGATAGAAATTATTAATGACATCCAATGCAATCAATAGAATTATTAAATACACATTACCTAGATCATGGTAGCGGGGACACAATTTATGAGGTTGTGCTATGTTTCTGGCTATTATGACAGTTGGGCTATCACGCTCCTTCAAGTATGAATCATTTACAGATTATGGGAATAAGTGGAATTTACTATTGTGACACATGAAAAAGAATTAAACTTTATAATAATAGATTAATTTTTTTGATATAACACTCATGTATAAATACACTTCATACATTGTTTAAATTTACCTACACCTGTAAAAAAACATACACATTGTTTAAAAAACTCCACGATGGATACACCTGTATGCATATATTTTGTATACCAAGTATCATGTGTATAGGAGATATTTATGTGGTGGATTATGAATTTTTATCCATGGGGTCACTGCATGACATCCTCCATGATTAGAAGGGGGTTCAAGGTGCACAACCTAGACCTGTGTGACTGGATGAAGCATTGTAGATAGCTCCTAACTGAGGATATGGTTGTCAAGGCCAAGGATATTTCCGCAAACAAAGGTGGAGTCGTGGATTTAGTAGAGGGCCTTCAGGTTTTAGTCCCATTCTCATAGATTTCATTGAAATCAACCATAGATGAGCTATTTAAGAGGGAGTTTCCGTTGAAGTCCATGGAGGTCCCATATATGTCTATGATTTCCCTTCGTGTTGTTCTCTATGAATGGTTTTTACCCTGACAAGGTATTGTTCTCAATATTAACCTCCCCATAGAAATTTTTTGTTTCTAAATTTCGTTCATACATGAGTGATCATTATTTTGACATTTTCTATTGACATACAGTTGCTATGTGGAGGCACTCCAAATACAGCCAACTTTTTCTATTGCATGGTCAAATTGTGTTGGCCTCTTTATGGAGTCTAGTGATCAAAATAGATCCCTCTAATATTATAAGGTATGTTGAACCTGATTTTTTATTTCTATGTTTTTTTTGTTCTTATTCTTCTCATTATTACTATTATTGGCCGTATATGTCTGTCAATTCATTGTATTTCAACCACCAAATTATTTGTTTTCCTGTTTTATTTCATTATGAATAATAAATGAAGGATTTTTTTTAGTTTTTCAAATTAATATTTGTATTCCATAATGAGACATGGTATATAATGTAGATTCTTACCAACTAGACACTTCCCCCTGCACCCCCATTTTGTGACTTTGGATACCTTTCCCTTTTTTTGATTTTTGTTCCCTTCCTACTTATTTATTTCATCCAGGAAGTTGTAAAGTTGAAACATACATTTCCTGATGCCTACATAAACCTTGTAAATGTCTATAAGGTATTTTATGGTTACTTTGTGTTGCTACAAGTGCCTGATCTTTTACTTGACTAGGGAAATTTGTTAACCTTTTACAAGCTCTAGGAATACCAAATGAGGATATTTTGTACTGCCAGCGTTCTCTTCAAACATAACCCGAACTGTGTATGATATTCTATTGACCCCCCTCCATTCATTAAACATTTAATTTAAAAAGTATTAATTTAACATATCATGTTCTGGGTAAATCCATTTTATTGAATGTAGATTGAATATTTACTCATTTAATCTTGATTTTAGTTAGAATTTTTTTACTCTCTAAATCCCTTTTCTAATTTTTCTTGTGATAATCAATTTTTGGTTTGGGTGGGTTGATTTGATCAACTAGGAACTTCCATCAGTGGATTATATTTTACTTTTATATTTCTTATTTTTTTTATATGGATTGTAGAAGTTGGCCTGACTGGTATGCGGGGTTTCACTTGTATTTTTACGTAGGTTTAAGAAGTATAACAGTCTAAAAATTACCTTATTTAATATAGAATAACATATGCATAGTTTTCTAAGCATACATTTAAAATAAAATTATCTCTGAACATGTGTAATGATATTCTGTTTTCACACCTATTTTATGTGTTTTTGAGTTTTGATTCCTTGCTGTTATGTGTTGTTGTTTCAAAATCAATCTTTTAGGTTTGATCAAATCCTAAAATCACTGCTTAGTTTTCTCTTGATTTAAATGTGAATTTTTAAAATATCTATTACAATTCCTGTGTTAATACAACTGATTAGGCATGCTCAGGGAACATTCAGGATTCTAGAGGGCCTTCTCCAAATTTAAGGTCATATGCATAGAAAACTCCTAATGGATATGGAAAATTAAAAAAAATTATTGTTCTGAGGTTTCCTCATGTGTTGTTTCTCAAAAAATGAACTCAAGTGGTGGTATTAGACATGCATATATTGCTTCAGATGATGATAATCCATTTCCTTCAAATGTCAAATTTTCATGGTCCTCCTCTCCTCCAAGAGCTTATTTTCTTCTGTCTTTATCACCACTGCTTAATGATTTGTATCTCCCTGAAATATTCATGAAGGGGAATATTTCCAATCTCATTATGTATCTAATTTTTTATTTAGAAGAGTGAAAATTGTAGACGAGGAGGCTGATGAGTTATAGAGAAGGCACCAGGTAGATGATAAAAGTTGACATTATTGCAGGTTAGGCCTCAACACATTTCTCATGTCATTAAATTATTTATGAAATAAATTAAAGACTGTATCTTTGATTTAGTAATATATTACTGAAAATTTATTTAGTAGTATGTTCAGTATTATTATGCCATGTTTGAATTCATGAAATCTTCATATTTTATGATATTAAACTCTATTATATTATTCAGTTGCAATATATCCTAACCAACCAAGATTCTATTTGTAATAAAAATAAAATTCGCTGATTCTAAAAGACAATTATCTTAATGAAAACCAAGTCTACTATTTAGTAGTTTCCATTTTATAGTATCATTTGAACACTGGCATTCTTTTAGCATTGAAATAACATTTTTTCATTTAATTATTGTCATTTATTCAATAGAATGTTTTGTACTATTATTCCATGTTTTAATTCATGAAAACTTCATGTATCATTATATTAAACTATATTCTATCATTCAATCATAAAATATCACTATTCTTCAGGCTCAGAATATATATAAGGAGATAATAGTACAACACAGACAAATAATCTCACCTAGGATATGAGTTAGGAAGGCTCAGTCAATAGCCCTTGAGTAGTGTGGGCGATCATGGAAGGGGTCCACACATAGCGCATTGATGTCAGGTTTAGGAAATCTCTCATAAAGAGGGAGTGGTGGTCTATATAGGTGTGAAGATCTAAGAAAGAGTTGCACAGTTCCTGGACAACTGGTGGGGCGAGGGTTGTGCACTAGTTGATGTTCAGGTTAATGAGTCCCTCCTCATAGCACTCATGCAACTCTCATGCCTAATGATTCTTATTGGTGTTCTTCATGATGTTGTGGTCCAATGCATTAGTACATCCCCAGGGACCGAAGGTGTAGGAACCAGGTTGAAACAGACACCACATTCACATCTGTTATGCTGACACAACCACACAAGTCAAGCGTTCCAAGATCATGACATCCAATATCAGTTGTTTAAACCTTTTTTCAGTACTATTGTGAAATTTTTGAATATATTATATCTATATATATCATCACTATAATTTTTTTTATTCACTAGCATCATATATATGTTCTATATTTTCATTATAGTCAACAATATTACAAATTTAGAAAATATGTTCATACATAAAAAAGTGCATATAGAATATGCATATAGAATATTTCTGTATATGTATAAATAAGTACATATATGAGCCTATTTCTGTATGCATTATAATGAATAAATAAATTACATTTTGGTATGCACTTATTTATGTATATTGTGTATGTATTTATTTTCCATATGCACTTACTTCTATATGCAATTATTTCTCTATGCATTTCCATGATGTATATAGGTAATCAATATAGAAAATAAGTTCATTTCTTTATTCACTTATTTCTATATGAATATTATATATTATATATATAAAATAAGAGAATTCATGTATACATATAGAAAATTATTATAAATATAAACCTATTTATTTATGTATATATTTTTGTATGAATTTAAATGGGAATGCATATAGAAAATAAGTGCATTTCATTATGCACTTATATGAGTTTGAATATTCTATATGCACTTATTTTCTATGTACTCCATATTTGTATTTATTTTCTAATATACATATTCAGATATGCATTTATTTTTCCAATATGAATTATCAGTTTGCACTTATGTAGAAAATAAGTGTGAAATGACTACTGTACGCATTCCTCTATTAACTAATTTTCCACTATGTGTTACCTGTATGCATGTATATAGAAAATAAGTTCATTTATATTAGTGCATTATTGTATGAACTTATCTTCCAGGAATTCATATTGTAAAAAATACAAATTAAATGTAATTGAATTTTTAATTAAATGAATATATCTTGAAAATGCACGGGTTAAGTACTAGTTAATAAAAATTAGTGGTAATTAGTATAAATTTTTATAAATGAGTGTAGATTAGTACAAAATCTTAAAAAATAGAATAAATAACTATAAAATAATATAATTTATTATAAATTGATAGAAAAGATAATTTAATTATCTTTTTTTGGATAGTGTTTATTTTATATCTAATTATACTAAATAACTAATTATTTCATATTTTTTAGAAAAATATGGAACAAGGAAGTTGACAAAAGTCATTATTATATGATCGTTCTTGGATAAATCAGTATAGGAATCCAAAAAGTTCTAGTTTAAATCCTATATATATTAAGGGTGTTCAAGATTTCTTATTATTTGCATCATCACAACCAAAATTTGTTTCAGAAGGGAAAATTAAGTGTCCTTGTAAAAAATGTGCTCTGAGGACATATGACACATTTGACAACGTTGGCAATCATTTATTGCATTTTGGTTTTCAACCAGATTATGTTTTTTTTATTAACACGGTGAATGCAGTTTTAAAGAAGATACTAATAATTTGGTTTTGGATCTATCATGGTTTCAAAATTTAGTACATGATGTGGAAGGTCTGTCTTTTCAATAAACTGAAACTCAAGATGATATTGATTTAACTTCTGAGTTGGAACCATCTCATTTCTATGAGTTGTTGATGTCCTCTAAGGATGCCTTATATCTTGGTTGCAAGATAAGAAGGTTTTAAGAAGTTTCTAAATTTATGGATATTAAATGAGATAATGGAATGTTAAGTAGTTGTTTTGATCAGATATTCTCTTTATTAAAAACACTACTACCTGAAGGAAATGTGTTGCCTACAAATTTCTATGAGAGAAAAAGGCTGGTTCATAATATGGGTCTTAGTTATCAGAATATTCATGCATGTTTAAATGAATGCATCTTATATTATGGTGAAAATGATTCATTGGATAGTTTTCCTACATGTGGACAATCAAGGTATAAAGAATCCCAACCAGAGAAGTCTAGATTTGTTCCTGTAAAATAATTGAGATATTTCCCACTCAAACCTATATTACAGTGTTTATTTATATCTCAAAACATAGCATCATTGATGTCATGGCACAAAGCCAACATTTCATCCAGTAAAAGCTTAAATGATCCCTCTGATGGTGATTCATGGAAAAATTTTGACAAAGTAAATCTATCTTATTTTTAGAATCTCGAAACGTGAGATTGCATCTTTCTACTAACAGTTTCTATCCATTTGGTTCTTATGATAGTAAGTATTAATGTTGTCCTATCTTTATTACTCCATATAATTTACCTCCATGGATGTTGATGAAGAAGCTATATATCTTTTTGACCTTATTAATTCCAGGTCATCTGAAAAAGAATATCAATATTTATTCGAAACCATTGATTGATGAGTTAAATTTACAATAGAGTAATGATGTCAGTACATATGATGTTGTTGTGGAACAAAACTTCCTACTAAAAGCTGTATTGATGTGTACAATTAGTGAATTCCCATCATATGGAATTTTATTTGGATAGAATAAACACGGTCCAAAATTATGTTCATACTGTATGAGAGATAGAAAATCATTTATTCTCATCAATGGAAAAAAACCTTGTTTTTTCAACTTTCATCGTAGATTTCTTCCAACCGATCATCCTTTTCAAAGAAAAAAAATATCATTTCAGAAAAGGAACAATTGAAAAATATTTTCCACCCCAAATGATCTCAGGTATATAGTTAAAATCAATTTTCTCTTCATTACCTTTTATCACATTTGGACCAACAATAAACCAACAAAAAATTGAAGGATCTGTAAAAGAGCACAATTGGATAAAATGGAGCATTTTTTGGGATTTTCCATATTGGTCTGATTTTTTGGTCCATCACATGTTGGATGCGATGTATATTGAGAAGAACCATTTTGGTAATTTATTTCATACAGCTTTGGATACACTAGGTAAGACCAAATATAATGTAAAGGCATAATTAGATCTTGCCCAAATTTGTAAGTGACCAGAACTTGAACTATTTGAAAATATCAGATCATAGAAGTTAATGAAGCCAAAAGTAGCTTATACACTATCTAAAGATATTCAGTTATTATTTTGTCAGTGGATTATATATTTGAGACTTTTATATTGTTATGCTTCCAATTTGGGTAGATGTGTCAGAAATGGTCATATTACTGGATTAAAAAGTTAGGACTGTCATGTTTTAATGGAAAGAATTCTTACAATTGGATTAAGAGGTTTGTTAAATCTTATGATTTGGGAAGCTCTAACTGACATATCATATTTTTTTCGAGACATTTTTGAATTGAAAACAGACTATGATGTCATAAGAAAACTGTAAGAAGATGTCATTTTAATTTTATGTAAACTAGAAAAAATCTTCCTGCCAGGTTTGTTTGACTTAATGAAATATTTGATATTACATTTTCCGCATTAAAAAAAATATGGAGGTCCGATAAATTTTTGATGGATGTACCCATTTAAGAGATGCATGCAGAAATTGAAAAAAAAGTATGTAACAAAGCATCGGTTAAAGGCTCAATTGCAGAAGTTTATTTACAAGAAGAAATTTATTTTTTCTGCTCTCATTACTTTCAATCTGAATATCCCTAAAAACATAACCATATGAGATTTAATGAGGGAAATGTTGATGATGACATGATCAATAAATTATCAGTTTTCAATCATCCCAAACTTAGATTTTATGGAGTTCATGAATGATGGATTTTAGATAATGAATATCACAGAGCTCATACATATATTCTTCTAAACTATGAAAAAAGTTCACTATTTTTAATATGAGTGCTCCTATCACTTATTCTATAATTTTTATAACAGTAAATTAATATTATTTTATTTATAGGTTATATGATAATAATATAAATAAACAGTTTTCACAAATTACAGCAGTTGTTCTTGAAGAACGTCATCAATTTTTTTTTCCTACTAGTTTCAAAAACTGGTAACATAAATTATTTTTTATTTCAAATAAATAATCAATTTAATATTTTTATAGTGATAATTATTTTACAACTTTTCAGGTATCTCAACATACTGATAAAATTGATAATCGATTGTCTATATTGAGTAACCCATCATCAAAAATGGTTAAATCTTATAATGTATATGTGGTGAATGGTTTTTGATTTCATACACGTGCATACAAGGAATCAAGAAAACAATGAATAATGGTGTTTTCTTGAGAGGATCTCATCATATAGAAACTAAAGTTGACTTTTAAGGCATGTTGGAATAAATCATTGAACTGTGTTATATGGGAAAACATTACATAATGATGTTTAAATGTCAATGGTTGAATATTTAGAGAGTCTTTCATGTTCATCCAATCCATGAAATTGTTGATATTAAATATAAAAGTCATCTTACAATAAATGAACCATTTTTATTGGATCATCAGACACATCAAATTTATTATGAAAATTACTGTGACAATTCAAGGGAGTTTGGTGATTAGTGGAGCATTATACAAATTAAATCTCAAGAGAATCAATTTACTGAAAGTGAATATGGTTCCTCCGAAGTGTAAGGAATTGAAAATTTTCAAGAGACTTGTCTAAATCCATCTTTTACACGAAGATACATGAATATCATTGAAGACACCCCACAGTTAAGGGACGATGGTGATGATGATGATTGTTGGACTCCTCATGTATTAATCATGTTTTAATGATCACAAATCCTATTTAGTCTATAAACCCTGTTAACTCTATGTAATCTATCTCACATCAAATATACAGTTGTTTAGTAAAAGATATCCAAAGATATTAAGTTCTATACACTCAGTTTGGTTACTGTACACTATGTTTTGATTTACTTTATAATTTATTTGAAAAATTATTAAGTCTAAACCATTATATGAATATCTCTTCTTAAGTCTGAATATAGATATTTGGATAAGTCAGAGACACTGTGAGTCTACCACTGGTTATGTTTTTTTGGCAAAGTAACGAGACACCATGACCATGAGACACTATGACCATGAGACATCATGAATAAGATACCATGAATGAGACACCGTGAACCGGACATCGTGAACCAGACACCGTGAACCATGAGACACCGTGAACCACGAGACACCGTGAACCATGAAACATCATGAACAAGACACCATGAACCAGACACCGCAATCTAGACACTTTGAACGAGAAACCGTGACCAATCTAGACACCGTTTGAAGGAGACATCATTTCCATAACATACTGTGACACCATTTCTTTATCTTCTTTTTCGTTTTTCAATTTACTCTCTAACGGTCATATTTCAATCTTTTAAATGCACTAACATAATTAATGTTTCTTTGTAGACATGTCACATGACAGTATGAGGTACGAGGTGCATAATACATGCAACCTGTCAGCTCCAACACATGCACTCCAAGATAAAAGAGTAGTGCGGCCTAGAAACAAAATATATAGATAAAAGCGAGGAAAATGAAAGAAGGATGAAAATGAAGAACACACTCAGAGAATTTTTGAAGAAAGAATTGTCACATGCAACTCGACGCTGCTGAAGAACACACAAAGCATACTTGAATCCCATAATAGAGAACATCTTCGCACTGTCAAACATCACAGAGAACACAAGCCAGATCTGTTTGACTTGCGACACTCTGTTTTCCATATGAGGACTTGATTTCTACATCTGCTTCATCTCAGAAGTCTAGATCTGCAAATACTAACACTCAAAGCACTTATAAACTTATTTCAATATTTCTACTCTGTTGTGTATCATTTTATTAGCTTTTGAGCAGTGTGTGTATCTATATAACAACACACTCTGTCTCTTGAATTAAACTGAAAAATACAATATATCCTTTCTTGAACATCTTTTTACACTTTTATACCCAAAGATAAGTGTGGAAGAGGTCCCTGTGTGGCCTGGTAGTTTGTACCCAAGAAGAACCGTGGAAGAGGTCAAGAGACCTGGATACTGTTGTTAACCTCGATCCAGGGTGTGGATCAAGTTTATTTATATAAATATATTGGTGGCAGGTGATCACCAAGTGGAGTGGATTAGGTCTCGGCTTGATATTGAACTACTTGTTTTATATCTGATGTGCCGCTTAATATAGTCTTCTCGGTTTTACTTCTTTATTGTATAATTAAGAAATCACTAAATTCACTTTGATCGTTAATATTGGAAAGAAGTTATAATTTTTTTCCTTAGTAGAATAACTTCAAAAATAATATTAATAACTGATCTTAAGATTACTGAGAATTAATCAATCTTCTAATAAGTTATTCAAACACTCAAACTTTCATAATAGTATAACCTTGATTAACTGGGATGTATTTAACCTTATTGGGGAAACCTTTTTAAGAATAATTTTAAACCAGAATTTTTTATAGATACTCAATTCACCCCCCACTTGAGTAATCTACTCCGACCAACATTTGGTATCAGAGGGTGTTTATTAAAGACTCTGTTTAACCTTATTCAAGAGTGATTGTAGTTGTACTTTAAAGTTTTGTAAATTTCTATTAATTCTAAATTTCTATCTCTTTCAAAGTATTTATTTATTATGGATAATAGATTTAAAGGTGCTGCAACCAATAGACCACCATTATTTAATGAAACCAACTATGCTCAATGGAAAATTAACATGAAAATGCATTTAGAAAGTATGGGTTTTGAAATTTGATCTTCCATTATAGATGAATATAATATTCTTGCTACGGATAGAATCACTTGGGATGAACCTTCCAAAACTACCTATAATAACAATTGCAAAGCTATGAATGCTTTATATTTCTCTTTAGGAGATGATGAATTAAATATAATTTCTTCTTATAAAACTGCCCATGAAATCTGGGATACCTTGTCAGTTTCACATGAAGGAATATATAGTGTAAAAGAAATGAGACTTAATACTTATACTATTAAATATAATAACTTTAAAATGAAACATGATGAGACCATCACTGATATGTACCTCAAATTCAATGAGATTGTCAACACAATGATTTATCTTGGAAGAGAAGTCACTTCCAAGGAACAGATCATGAGAATTCTCAGATGTTTTCCTAACAGATGGAGAGTAACCTCTAACTATATTAGAGAATCATGTGACATTAGCAAGCTACCTGTAAAAGAACTCATTGGGAAACTGATGATGTATGAAGAAGAGATGAAAGTCAACAAGGAAGAGGAGGATGAACCAAAAAGTAAATCTATTGCATTCAAGATAACCACCTCTAAACACAAAGACAAATGGAAATTGGAAGCTTCTGTAGAAAGTTCTAGTAGTGAACAGTCATCACCTGACAGTGATGAGGAGATGGCTTAATTATCCAGAAGATTTAAATGATTTTATAAGAAGTATAACTTTTTTAGAAATCCAAACATTAAGGGAAGATATAACCAAAAAGGAAGTTGGAAGAAGGATAGGAAAAGAAGTGACAAGAATGATGATATTGTCTTCTATCAATGTAAGCGCAAAGGACATATCAAGGATGACTGTCTAAAGATAAAGTGCAAAAAGAGATACGAGGACAAGGACAAGAAGTATAAAAAGGCAATAAAAGCAACCTAGAGTGCTTCTGAGGATAGTTCAAGCGATTTAGAAACATCACATGATGAAAAGGATAACAAAGCCAATATGTGTTTTATGACAAAAACATCTAAGGAAAAACTGGAATATGTACATAATTTATTGGACTCCTCATGTACTAATCATGTTTCAATGATCACAAATCCTATTCAACCTGGTTAAATCCTGTAAATTATATCAAATCATTTGTATTGTTGCGATCATCAAAAATGGGGATATTGTTGGACTCCTCATGTACTAATCATGTTTTATTGATCACAAATCCTATTCAACCTATTTAAATCCTGTAAATTATATCAAATCATGTGTATTGTTGTTTAAGTATTCTCATGATTTAAGAAGATCCATTCAAGATCTTAATTTCTCTACATTCAGTTTAATTACTTTATACTATCTTTTGACTCACTTTATAATGATTTCTATAACAAATGATTAACTTTAATTCTTTCTATAAGTATCACTACTTAAGTATGAATAAAGATATTTGACTAAGTCCGAGACACCATGAAGCAGACACCCTGGACATTCATACACCTTGAAACAGACACCGTGAACAAGAAACCATGAACAAGACACTGTGACCATGAGACACCGTGACCATAAGACACCGTGACCGCGATACACCATGACCGCGAGACACCGTGAACAGGACACCGTGACTATGAGACACCATGACCAATCCAGACACTGTGTGAAGGAGACACCGTTTCCATGACATACTGTGACATCGTTTCCTAATATATTCTGTCATTTTAAATTTAATCTCTAACGGTCATATTTGAAGACTTTAATGCACTGAAATAATTAATGTTTCCTTGTAGACATATCATTGGATAGTATGAGGTATGAGGTGCAGAATACATGCAACCTTTTGGATCCAACACATGCACTCAAAGATAAAAGAGTAGTGCGACCAAGAAAAAAATAATGGGTGAAAAACAATGGTAGCATGACACAAAGAACAAGCTGGTGGGCATGAACATGAGAAAAATATACATTTTATAGAATTGGCTCATGCAACTCGAATTTGATGAAGAACACATGAAGCATACTTGAATCCTGAGAACATCTTCACACTATAGAACACCACGAAGAACACAAGGCAAATCTGTCTAACTTACAACACTCTGTTTTCCAGATGAGGACTCGAATTCTACATCTGCTTCATCCCAGAAGTCCAGAGTTTCAAAGACTAACACTCAGAGCACTTCTAAACCCATATCAATCTTTATGTTCTGTTGTGTATCTTTTTATTAAATTTTGACTAGTGTGTGTTTTTGTATAATAACACACTCTGTCTCCTGCATCAAACTAAATGATACAAGATATCCTTACTCAAACACTCATTTACTCTTGTTTATACCCACTGATAAGTGTGGAAGAGGTCCCTGTGTGGCTTGGTAGTTTGTACCCATGAAGAAATATAGAAGAGGTCCCTGTGTGTCCTGGACAGTCCTACGTACTATTGTTAACCTCGATCCAGGGTGCAGATCAAGTTTATTTATATAAACTACTTGGTGGAAAGTGATCACCAAGTGGAGTGGATTAGGTCTCAACTTGATACTGAACCACTTGTTTCATATCCACCGTGCTAATTAATTTAGTCTTCTCTGTTTTACTTATTTATTGTATAATTCAGAAATCACTAAATTCACTTTGATAGTTAGTCTTAGAAACAAGTTATAACTGTTTTGTCTTAGTAGAATAGCTTCAAAAGTAATATTAATAACTGATATTAAGATTACTGAGAACTAATCAATCTTATAAGAAGTTATTCAAACAGTCAAACTCTTATAACCATATAACCTTGATTAACTGGGCTGTATCTATTCTTTTGGGGAAATACTTTTTACAGAAATTTTTATAGTTACTCAATTCACTCCTCCCCTCTTGAGTAATCTACTCTGACCAACATTTGGTATCAGAGGATATTTATTAGGACTTTGTTTAATCTTATTCAACTGTGATTGTAGTTGTAATTTAAAGATCTATAAATTTCTGTTATTTCTAAATTTCTAGCTCTTTTAAAGTAATACTTTATTATGGATAATAGATTGGAAGGTGATTCAACCAACATACCACCATTATTTAATGGAACCAATTATGCTCAATGGAAAATTAAAATGAAAATGCATTTAGAGAGTATGATTTTTGAAATTTGTTCATCCATTATAGATGACTATAAGATTCCTGATACTAATAGAATCACATGGGATGAACCTACCAAAAATGCCCACAACAACAACTAAAAAGGTATAAATGCTTTATACTTCTCCTTAGGAGATGAAAAGTCCAATAGAATTTCTGCTTGTAAAACTACCCATGAAATTTGGGATACCCTATCTGTCTGATAGGAAGGAACATCTAGTTTAAAAGAAATGAGACTTAATAATTATAATATTAAATTTGATAATTTTAAGATGAAACTTGATGAACCTATCTCTGACATGTATCTTAGGTTCAATGATATTTTCAACACAATGATTTCTCTTGGAGGAGAAGTCACTACCAAGGAACAGATCATGAGAATTCTCAGATGTCTGCTTGACAGATGGAGGGAAACCTCTTTCTCTATTAGATAATCATGAAACATCAGAAAACTACCTGTAAAATAACTCATTGGGAAACTGATGATGTATGAAGAAGAGTTGAAAGTTAATAAGGAGGAGGAGGATGAGCCAAAGAGGAAATCTGTTGCATTCAAGACCACCACCTCTAAGCACAAAGACAAAGGAAAACTGGAAGCTTATATAGAAAGTTCCAGTGATGAACAATCATCATCCAATAGTGATTAGGAAATTGATCAATTATCCAGAAGATTCAAGAGATTTTAAAAGAAGAAGAAATTTTTTAGAAAGCCTAACTTCAAGGGAAAATATGACCAAAAAGGAAATTGGAAGAAGGATTGGAAAATAAGTGACAAGACTGATGAAATTTTCTACTATGAGTGTAAGCACAAAGGACATATTAAGGCTGAATGTCCAAAGCTCAAGTACAAAAAGAAATATGAGGACAAGGATAATAAGTACAAAAAGGAAATGAGAGCAACCTGGAGTGCTTATGAGGGCAGTTCAAGCGACTTAGATAGATCACATTATGAACATGCTAACAAAGAAAATATGTGTTTTATGACAAACACATCTAAGGTAATAATGGACTCCTCTGTACATAATTCATACTATTATGGAGATGAGAGTGACTCTGAAAATATGACTAATGAAGAAATGTTTGAATACTGTAACATGCTTGAGGAAACATGCAATGAACTAAAAGACAAATATAAATCATTAAAGAAACAACATGATCTTACTATGACTGTTAAATCTGAACTCACAACTGAAAAAAGAAAAAACTGCTCAACTACTAAAAGAAAACAATGAATTAAAAATGTCTAATGAGAAATTAAATAATGACCTTGAAAAGTTTACCAATGGAAAAAATATCCTTACTCAAATGCTAGGAAAACAAATTGCTCCTAAATACAACACTAGCATTGGTTATCAACCTGGAAAAAGAAATATTGGTAGAAAAAATTTTGTTTCAAGATCTAGGACATATAGTTTCACTCCCAGTTTTGGACACAAATCATCTAATTCAAGTTATGATACACTGTATACTGTTTCAAGTTTTTGCAGACCAAATAAAGTTTATTTTTCAAATACTTTACATAATTCTTATAGGAAACCTATGAGGAAAATAAGGGTTCCTAAAGCACTTATCAATAATATTACTAGACCTAAACAAGTATGGGTACCAAAATCTGTTTTGCTTAATCTTTTTGTAGGAGAGCTACTTAAAGAGTTCCTATAAAAGTCTATGGTACTTGGACAGTGGATGTTCAAGGCACATGACAGGAGACTACTCATGCTTCAAGAACCTAATCAAAATAGATGGAGGACATGTCACATTTGGTGACAATGATAAAGGAAATATTATTTGCCTCATCCAAATCAGTAACTCAAACTTAGTTTTAATTTCTAAAGTACTGTTTTTTGATGGATTAAAATTTAATCTGCTTAGTATATCACAATTATGTAATGATATATTTCATGTTAGATTTGAAAATGATTCTTGTAATGTCTTTAATTATAAAGGTGAATTAGTATTTTCTGCATTAATAAGTGAAAATGTTTACTCTGTTAAATTAGATTCTTTATCTTCTCAAACTGTTTCATGCTTAAGTGTATTTCATAAAGAGTCTTGGATCTGGCATAAAAGACTAGGACACTATAATGTCCACTCCCTTATAAAGATAACTAGAAAAAGATTAGTTAATGACTTACCCAAACTAGATTTTCCAAATGATAAAGTGTGTAATCCTTGTCAAAAAGGAAAACAACACAAAGTTTCCTTTAAACCAAAGAAAGAAGTTTCAACTTCTCAACCTCTCGAATTGGTTCACATGGATTTTTTTGGACCATCTAGAGTTTCTAGTTTAAATGGGAAGCACTATGTTTATGTTCTTATAGATGACTTTTCTAGATATACTTGGACCTTCTTTATGGTACACAAAATTGAAGCCTGCTCCAATTTTACTAAATATTCCAAGTCTATAGAAAATCTTAGTGGACTTAGAATTAAATCCTTAAGAAGCGATCATGTCCGTGAGTTTGAAAATCAAGAGTTTGAATCCTTTTTCTCATAAAATGGTTATAGTCCCAATTTCTCTACCCCTAGAACACCTCAGAAAAATGGAGTTGTGAAGAGAAGAAATAGAACCCTGCAAGAGATTGCTAGAATAATTCTTAGTGAGTATGACCTAACTATTTATTTTTGGGTTGAAGGTGTCAATAAAACATGCTACATAATCAATAGAGTGTTGATTAGACCTATTCTTAAGAGGACTCCTTATCAGTTATGAAAAAAATAGAAAACCCAAGGTTAACTACTTCAAAGTTTTTGGTTGTAAAGTCTATATCCTTAATACTAAGGAAAATCTTGACAAATTTGCATCCAAAAGTGATGAAGGTATCTTTTTAGGATATTAATTGTCTAGTAAAGCTTATAGAGTATTCAATAAAAGAACTCAATGTGTGGAAGAATCTGTTCATGTAAAATTTGATAAAACATATCCACATGAGCCTAAAACCATTCTAGAGAACCTAGAGGATGATGTATCAAATCAGAACATTAATCCAAAATCTTCAGACCATTCTGTGAAAGAATCTATGAAAACTTCCAATTCTAGAAATTCCTTAGAATCAAGTCACAATGAACCTGAATCTATTAATGAACCTAAAATCACTAGTCCTTCCTTTTTCTAGAGAAGTCAGAACTCTTAAGAACCATCTCTTAGATGTTGCTGTAGGAGACTTAGACAAAGAAACTCAAACTAGAGATTCTATTAGAAATCAGGTTGAACACCAAGTCTTCTTGTCACAACTTGAACCTAAAAACATTAATGATTCTATTAATGATGAATTTTGGGTGATGGATATGCAATAAGAGCTTAATCGGGTTGAAAGGAACAAAGTCTGGAAACCTTTTGAAAGACCCAAGGACACATTCACCATAGGCACTAAATGGGTGTTCAAAAATAAGGTAGGTGAAGCTGGTAACATAGTTAGAAACAAGGCTAGACTAGTTGCACAAGGCTATAGTTCAGAATAAGGAATTGATTATAAAGAGATATTTTCACCAGTAGCTAGACTTGAAGCCATCAGAATCTTGCTTGCCTATGCTACACATTTGAATTTCAAACTATATCAAATGGATGTTAAAAGTGCATTCTTAAATGGGTATATAGTTGAGGATGATTTTGTGGAACAACCCCCTGGTTTTACAAACCCCCATTTTCCAAATCATATTTTTAAACTATCAAAAGATTTATATGGTTTAAAGTAAGATCCAAGAGCTTGGTATGATAAGTTTAGTACTTTTCTTATTTCCAAAGGTTTTACGATAGGAATAACTGATCCTACCCTTTTTATAAAAAGAATTTATAATGATGTTTTAGTTGTTCAAATCTATGTATATGATATTATTTTTGGATCTTCAAAAAATTCTTTATGTGTTGATTTTTCTAAAATGATGCAAAATGAATTTTAAATGAGTTTAATGGGTGAACTAAAATTCTTTCTGGGATTTCAAATCTTTCAAAATAATGATGGAATTATTTTAACTCAAAGTAAATATACTAGAGATCTTCTAAAACGTTTTGGATTGGATAACACTAAAAGTAGTGACACTCCCATGAGTACCACTTGTAAGTTGGATCTTGATGAAGATGGAAAATCTATTGATTAAACCACTTATAGAGGAATGATTGAAAGTTTACTCTACTTAACTACTAGTCACCCTGAAATTATGTTTAGTGTGTGTGTGTGTGTTCGTTTTCAAGAAAATCCTAAGGAATCTCATTTAAATGTTGTAAAGAGAATTTTCAGACACCTCAAGCATACACCCAATCTAGGACTATTCTATCCTAGAGGAAAATCATTTGACTTAGTTAGTTATTCTGATGTTGACTTCAGTGGCTGAAGTTAGATAGAAAAAGTACTTCTGGAACATGTCACTTTTTAGGAAAGTCACTAGTATAATGGTGTAGTAAGAAACAAAATTCTGTTGCATTATCTACTGTAGAAGCTGAATACATAGCTGCTGGCAGTTATTGTGCAAAAATTTTGTGGATGAAACACACATTATAGATTATGTATATCAATTCAGGAATGTACCTATAAACTGTGACAACACAAGTGCTATTAACATCTCTAAAAATCCTGTTTCACATTCTAGAACAAAGAATATTGATGTAAGACATCACTTTTTGAGAGATCATTATCAAAAGGTTGATATCACTTTTGAATTCATTGGTACTGAGTATCGGCTTGCTGATATATTCACCAAACCACTAAATTATGAGAGAATAGACTACATCGTACATGAACTAGGCATGATAAACCTCAAATAGATATCTTATTGTTTAATGTCTTACTATTTTATATTTTACTATTTCATGATTACGGTCTCATAGTTAGTGCTTCATGACTACTATCTGACAGTTACTGTCTGATAGTTACTGTCTCACCATAATGTTGACAGTTACTATCTCACCGTAAAGTTTACAGTTACTGTCTCACCGTAAAGTTGATGTTTACTGTCTCACTGTAAAGTTTATGTCTACTGTCTCACCGTAAATTTGATGTTTACTATCTCACCATAACACTCAGTTACTGTCTCACCATAACATTCACTCTCTTTCTCACCGTAAATATTCTTTATGATTTTTTGAATTAAAAACCATATCGTAGTAATTATACTTTTTACCTTTTTGTTTTCCCACGCTTTTACTTTTGTGACGTTTGGTTTTCCTAAATGATAAAATAAAGTAAGTATCATTTGTCCTTTATGTGAGCTTTATTCTATTCACTCATTCGTAACCTCTCTTCAAACCTACAACCCTTCTCTCTCTCTCGAAACTTCGGTGGATTCCTAGGAGGAAACACCCTTCATTGTCGACTCTTGAGAAACGTAGTGAAAAGAAGAATAGAATTGCACCCAAGCTAACACCCGAAGGTCCTCTAAATTCAAATCCAACAAACCGAGTTGTTGTACCTGAAAAAGATGTTTTCCCCAATTGGATTCTGTCTAGTAAGTCTTTGGTTTTGAAAGTGTTATAACAGCAAGACTGGGTAGAGTGGTTTTCGAAGGAAGACAGACCTATGTATCCTAAGTTGGTAGCTCAGTTTTATCAATATGTTCAGTTCTCTTTTGATTCTGAAGATGGTTATGTCGTGAGAAGCGGGATCAATGGGTAGAAATGCTCATTATCTTAGAGGTTATGGGATTCATTCCTTAGGATACTTCATGAAGTCATCTGTGAGGATTATTAGATAGGACCCCCACCTTCAACTAAATTCTTTGATCTGGAGGATGCTTTGAAAGCCTTAACTAGAAATGGAACCAAGAGAAGAGCCATTGCTGCTGAACTAGATGGAGAATCAAGGCTTCTGTTCAAGTTTATATAGAATATAGTTAGCCCTAGAAAAGGTTATTTTTCTATTTTGAAATATTAGGATGTATTTATGATTCACCTTATGAAAAATGGGCATAAAATCAACCTGTGCAAGTATATCATACACCATATGTGTGAACTGATCAAATCCACATCCAAGTCAACTTCCCTATTTTACTCTTGGCTTATCTCAACCATGATTCATTCCAAAGGCATGGTTGGACCTAATGAGGAAGTAATTAAGGATTGTGAATTCTCACTATCAAAAGACACTATCAAGAGAATGAAGATAAATTGGAATCCTTGGAAAAAGGAATGGGTGTAAGACAATGATAGAGTTTATGAGAAATTAAATCTAGTGGAACATCCCTCAATACCAAGAAATATTTCTGATCCTGGTTTGGAACCAGATGAGATTGTTGAGTACTCTTCTGAAGAAGAAGAAGAGGTTGATTTGCCTCCTAGAGAAACTATTTCTATTGAGGAAGACAGTACCCCTGTTCCTCATGAAGTTCTTGAAGAAGAAAGACCTTCTCCTAAAGATTCTATTAATCTGGAAGATCAACCTGAGGTTGAAATAGACTCTGTTTCCAAATAAACTGACAAGAATTACATGGAAGAACCTATAGTGGAAGAGCTACCTAGTATGTAAGAAGCTAATATTGAGGAACTCCTAGTGGAACAATCTACTCCTGAAATCATCCCTTCGGCTGAAGAAAGGATGGAGCTAGATTTTCAGATGGCTAGGCAGGAAATGGGTGAGGAAACAAGAGCTATTTTTGTGGAATTAGATCAAGACCCTAAGCCTCTCAGTCCTAAGAAGGATGAAACTATTGAGGGGGAGCAACCCCCAAATATGGAATCTCTTGAAGTACCAAATCCGGTTGATCTAAACCCTATAGACACTCAATATAAGTTCCCCAGTTTCTATGATGTGGATGAATCTTAGAAAGTCTCAGCAAAAGGCCTTGACCTTTTCTCTTTGTTTTAGTTGAAATCGGTCTCTAATATAGCCCCTAAAAAAGAACCTGGAATCATATCAATACCTGTTTCTGAACCTTCATCAGACCAATCATCCTTGGTGAGTAAGGATTATCTAAATGAATTTGGTGCTACCCTCTTGTCTGGTGTTGAAAAAGTTCTGAATTCCCAACCTACTCTTGTGACACATCTAAGTGAGAAAGATTCATCTTTATTTTTGGAGAAATCTATTTGGTATATTCAACCTAAAATGCTTCATGAGATTCAAGAAGTTAGAGTTGAAAACAAGATGCTTAGTGATGAAGTGAAGACTCTGAGAGGTATGATCGAAGAAATGCAGAAAGAGATGCATTCTAGATCAAAGATTGTTTATCCTCTTATAGAACCTACTGTTACTCAAACCCCATAAGATGTTGTGTCTCAGATTCAACCTTATTTAGCTTCCTTAGATAAAAATTTTGCTGAAAGAAACAAACAGATAGTGAAGGAGATGAGAGAGCTGGTTGTAAATCTTAACAAACTCACTAATGAGTATATGAGATGTCTTCAAAAAGTGCTAAACCAACTGAAATCTATCACCACCACTATTAATGCTTCTAAATCCTCTGTTCAATCCTCTAAAACTTCTTTAGATAGTGACTTAATCAGATTGGGCCTATCATGTGATGGTTTTAATCCGTTTGTTCAGATGCTTACTGCTCATAGCACGTGACTGGTTTTTATTCATGTTTATAATCTTCCTCTGTGGATGTGTATGAAAAAACCTTTCACTTTCTTGAGTATACTGATATCTGTACCTTTGGATCCTAGTAATGATATAGATATCTACTTGCAGCCTTTAATAAAAGAGTTGAAACAACTTTGGGATTTAGGTGTGCAGACATTTGATGCTTCTTCAAAGAATACGTTTCAGATGTGTGCTGCCCTTCTATGGACCATAAATGATTTCCCTGCCTATGAAATGATGTCTGGGTGGAGCATGAAGGGAAAACTATCATGTCCCGTTTTTATGAAGAATACACGATCGAGAAGGCTTAAATATCATCGTAGTTTTAGTTTCATGGGGAATCACCGATTCTTGCCAATAGATCATAAATACAGGAAGAATCGTCAGAGGTTTGATAATAATGTTGACACTGAAGAACCACCTCAACGTATGTCAGGAAGTGATGTGCTTGATGAATTGAAATATTTCAGCTTTTCATTAGGGAAAGGTCAGTTGAAATCTTGAAAGAGGAAGAATGCTGATACTGAAGTCACTTACAATTGGAAAAAGAGAAGTATTTTTTTTGTGTTGCCATATTGGTCTACTAATTTGTTACTTCATTGTTTAGATGTAATGCATATTGAGAAAAATATATGTGAAATGTTGCTTGCAATTCTTTTTAATATTAAGGGGAAGACCAAAGATGACTTCTGATCTCATTGGGATTTATTGGATTGGGGTATTCGACCAGAACTACATTCTGTTTGTATCAGTGAAAACAAATGGAAAGTTCCCGGTGCTTCTTATGTGATGACACCAGCAGAGAAAGATCAATTTCTAGAAATATTGGAGAATATCAAGGTTCCATATGGCTATTCCAGCAACATATCTAAATGAGTCAACAGAAGACATTTGAAATTGAAATCCCTAAAAACTCATGATTATCACATCCTTCTTCATGAATTGATTCCAATATAAATTCGGCATTTTCTATCCAATAATGTAAGGGTGGTAGTGATTCGGTTGTGTCATTTTTTTAGAGACCTTTGTTCTAAAAGGTTATCCAAATCATTGTTGATAAAAATGAAGCAAGAGGCTCCGTTAATTCTGTGTGAGTTGGAATTTTTTTTCCTCCATCATTTTTCACTTGCATGTTGCATTTAACAGTTCATCTTCCAACTGAGACACTTCTTGGGGGACCAGTCGCTTTTCGGTGGATGTATCCCACTGAAAGAAATATGTGCACTTTGAAATCATATGTCCTAAATAAGAATTATCCTAAAGGTTCCATTGTGAGGAGTTATCTGGCCCAAGAATGTATGTATTTTTGTTCAATGTATTTGTCTGATGTGAGCACAAGACATAATCAACCAATGAGAAATGAAGATGAGCAGTATGAGGAAATTCTGCCCTCGTTTCCATCTCTTCCCCAAACAGGTGGAATTGTCGGGTCATATACATTGGTTACATTGAGCTTTGAAGAGCGGAATATGGAACATCGTATAGTCTTGTTTAATTGTGGTTTGTTTGATGCCTATATCAAGTAAGTAATTTGAATATATATATGTTATCTCATATGATATCATATCACATATACCTTATACTTTTATTGTCATTTTATGTAGAGAACATAAAAAAATTATAAGTAGAGTACATCGGTCTTTGCCGTTGAGAAGGAGAGAGGCTATGCATAGCCAAGAGTTCCCAGCTTGGTTGAAATCAAAGGTATGACCATTACATTATATAACTTAAAATATAGATATATATTTAATTATATTACTCATATGTATTCCAGATATTGAGTTTACCTGCTGATTTTATTTCTCAAGAATTAAGAGCATTGGCTTTTGGTCCCAATTCTTTGGTTCGTGACTGCAAATCTTTAATAATCAATGGATATAAATTTGTTACAATTGATAAAGCGGTGAAAATGAGAACTCAACATGATGGTGTTATGTTAACTGCTAGAACATATTGTTATGCTAGTGCATCAGATAGTTGACCTCGATATGAAGATGTGTATTATTATGGACTGGTTGAGAAAATATTGATATTGGATTACTACTCTCAAGCTTGAGTCACTATGATGAAATGTAAATGGTTTTATTCAATGACGCGACATGGTACATTTATTGATGATTGCAGATTTAGAGTTATTGACATGAGTCGATTCCTACATACCGATGAACCATACATTTTGGCATCAATGGAAAAACAAGTGTTTTATGTGAAAGATCATCTAAAACCTGATTAAGGTGTCATTAATGAAGTAATACCAAGACATATTTTTCATGATGATAGGGATGAAATTGTCACCATTGATGCCCCCATCAGTGTTAGCCAAAATATTGTATTTGATGAAACAAATTGTCCCATTGTGAGAGATGATGTTGAACCTGAGGTAGTGGAGGGTAATATATAACAACAACCATATATATTCAGAGTTCATTCAATTTACCTTGACATGAGTTTCTCAAGTTGGTAAGAATGTAATTACTTTAATTTAGTTTTATTTTGGAATGATATGCCTGTTTTAGTATTTTTTGGTTTCGTTTCATTTAATTATATTTATTTCAATTTAGAAAACTGGGTTTAAAATGTGGTTTTAAAAATTGTATAACTTGGTTGTAAATTATCATTACTGAAAGATGTTATGACATTTTTATTCTTCTTTGGATTCTAAGTTGTATGTATGATTTTTAAAAATTGTTTCTAAAAAATATTTATTTCATTCTTATACAGATTATGAAGAAAACTATAGAAGCTCGCAAGAAAAGATTATTTGATGTTGATCCTGTTAGACGCGAGCGTGAGTTGTCTTCAGTGAGTATAATAATTCTAATATTTATCTTCCGCATTACATATAATATGAAGTTCATATTTTTGATCAAATTTATTTTAGGGACATATAACTCCATAGATTCCTCTTCCTAGTATGGGACCGAGCAGGGATCCTCCTAGACCTAGGCGGAGCTCCCGTCTTACCACTCCCCACACTAACCCATCAGTGGACATCCCATCTACCACACATGTCCGCCCTCTGCTTGAGACCCCTGGGATGTTCCCATAAATGCTGCCGTCATCATCCCATTTACCCTCTTTTTCCCATTCCATGTCCACGTCGACTCGACCGATGTTCTCACCTGCACAATTTCCATATCCATTCATGTATCCCCTGACCTACTATACATATTCTGACATGTCTATGCCACCTCCTTTTTCTACCACCCATCCTAAACATATTGAGTCTGTTACTTCAGTTTCCACTCCTGTTCATGAAGATCATCCAGAGCATGTTGTGGAATAGATACTTCCTTCAGAGGATGCTGATCCAACACAGTCCACAGATGCCTCACAACCTATTCAGGAGCCTGCATCAGGTTTTTTTATTATAAATGTTTCAAATTATAGCATTTCACTTTTTTCCTATTGTATTGTCACTTAACTCTTATCTTTTCACCTCTTATGTTATTTAGTGGGATCTTCTAGTAGGTGAGGTGGGCGCACTCGAATGCGGGATGCCTGGAATCGGGAAACTTAGATTATGGTGGATTACAATCCTCAAAATCAAATGGTAGGTAAAAATTCTAAGGAGTGTAGAAGTTTCATGGCTACTTTAGCCAAATATCATGATATAGTTCCGGTGGAACCGGTCTCATGGAGACATATTAGTGTTGACATCAAGGATAGGGCATGGGCGCAGATATGGGTATGAAAATTTTATAAATTTATATTTATATTAGTAATGCATTTATATGACTTAAAATTTTCATTGCAGAGTCAATTTAACTTTCCTAATGGTGAATCTGCCAAAGCTGATAGGTTGAGTGATCATGGAGAGTATTGTTGGTCATACAAGTTTGAGTTACATATTGGTTGGAGGAGCAGAGTGGGTACTGTGTTAGAGGGTGTACCCACAAACCCTGACTGTCCAAAAAGTCAATATCAAAAAATGATCACACATTGGAAGACTGAACAGTATAAGGTACTACCCATATTTAATGGTTTTTATATAAAATTTAATTCTTATTACTTGTATTGTTTTTTTGTTTCTTAGGAAGTGTCATCAAAAAAAAAACAAAGATGAAATGACATATCTACACACATTGGGGCGCACTACAATTCCCGATCATGAGAAGCGGATGGTATGTTCAATGAATTTTTTTGCATTTATCATATATGGTTGTAATCCAAATTTGTTCATTTCTCATATGCAGCAAGCTGAATGGGGAATTGAAGGTCCTGTACCTCGTTCCAAATTATTCTGCTTCAGTAGGAAAAGAAAAGATGGAACTGCAGTTAATTCACAAACACAAGAAAAAAATTGTAAGTTTTTTATTTATATTTTAAACATTTATACGAAATTCATAATTTAATATGTTTATAATTTCAATAGTCTGCCTTGGAGGCCATGGATGAGGAAGCTGACAACTCAGGGCCAAATGATCATTTGAGTCAGGTGTTAGGTGTGGAGCATCCAGGAAGAGTCCGTTGTAGACCAGGAAAAAACATTGTCCCCTCTAAGTATTGGTCATCATCGGAATCCTCTAAAGCCTCTAAGGCCTCTGAGTTGGAAAGTACGCATGCTGAATTAGCTGCGACAAAGAAAATAGTATTAGAGAAGCGTGAAAAAAGTAAGCTAATGAACGAACATTTCATGAAAGCCAGTTTTGAGTCAGTCACTAACACCAGAGGTTTCCTCCAATTTTCATTCATGTATGGAATCAATGCGCTCTTTACATAATGCCTCAGGTGATTCCCATGAGGGTCCTAGTGGAGATGACGGTGGTGGCGATAGAGCTGGCGAGGATGTTGCTGATGCTGTTGTTGGTGATGAGATTGCTGATGATGATGATGATGTTGCTGCTGGTGATGATGATACTGATGATGTTGCTGCTGATGATGATGATGCTGGACATGGGGATGACAATGATGGTGATGGGGGGGATATTAATCCCCTCCATTTTTGACTTAGCAGAGAGACTTGTGTTGGAGTTTTTTTTTTGTATTGGCGGACTGCTTGTATGTGAATTTCTTTATGCAATGAAATTAATTTTGGATTATGTTTTCATCAGGGGTGTTATTTGACAATTCTTTAGGTCATATTCACATGCCATATATTTTTTTATGGTTTGGTGTGTTTATTATTATCTCGACATCTAATCTTGGCCTTAGCAGTGGAGGGGAGGCTTGGGATGGGGGGGCTGCAGTGGAGGGTTGGGAGGGGGGGGGACTGGGAGGGGAAGGTTGGGAGGGGGGGGGTGCAGTGGAGGGCTAGGAGGGTAGGGGACTGCATTCACTTTATCTCTTTTTCATATACTCGACATGCAGAGGATGTTCATCAGGCGAGTATGACCGTGTCCTCCACTTTGAAGCAGAAGAGCTCATCTATTGAAGGCGTTGAGAAGGTTTAGTTGCTTCCGATCTTTTTCTTTAAAAGTAAAGGCACTGATTGGTAGGTGATATGATAGTTATATGAATATTCGGAGTTGAATAACTGATTTAGATGTTTCATATGCTATTTTTGGTTTTCAACTTTCTTTTCTCTAATTTTTAATGTGGTTTTGTGTGTTTTAGGATGACACCAAACACAAAATAAAAATCCTGTTTAGTGGGGAGGGAGGGGGAGGGGTTGGGCAGGGGGGCTGGGCAGTGGGGAGGGGCTGGGCAGGGGGGATGGGTAGTGGGGAGGGAGGGGGAGGGGTTGGGAAGGGGGGATGGGTAGTGGGGAGGGAGGGGGAGCGGCTGGGTAGTTGGGAGGGAGGAGGAGGGGCTGGGCAATGGGGAAGGAGGGGGAGGGGGAGGTGGGGAGGGGGAGGGGCTGGGGGAGGAGCTGGACACGGTGTCGACTTATCCACCATTGCTAAAGGTATGGTTTTACCATACCATTTTTTACATCATGACAAGTTTTCTTTTTAATCAACTTAATCCTCAAATATTTAATTTAACCCCAAACTCATATTTTCATAATATGATGTAGTTTCATGTTTGGTTGTTTAATGTTTTCAATGTATGGGTGAAATCTCCAGTTTAGGTGATGCTGATTCATCTTCCAACATCAATGGCATTGAAAAGGGTAAAATTGTGATATCATCTTATTTGCAAGATTAAAATTAATATGTCTACTATTGTAATTAATGAACACATGATATTGTTATCATTTCATTATTGTGATTTATGATTTCAGGTCAAGAATCATTACAAATAGTATTGACAATGTCATTGCAACGTGCCTTACAAGGGTTGGGTTCTTCTACTGAAAACATTTACGTGTCCATTGAAGAGGGTAAAATTAATGTATGAAGTGTCGATGAACTTTTAATCATTATTAAACTGGATGTTTTTTTATGCTATTGTTTTATTTGTGCATAATTTCACATGCATTTCATTGCATTTTTAGTCATCAGAATTTTTATGTGGGCATTGGCACCCTCATTGAGTAAGTCTATTGTTTTATTCTACAACAGTGCAATGACCATTGGATTGGATATGGTTTCCATGGGGAAGTCTCCCCAACTCTCTCCCTTGTATGCAAATGATCTTGAATGATCACAAATCAGATGTTTTTGGAATGTCAACCCAGTTTGAGTTCGTTTGTTTTATAGGGTGAAATTTGATGTGTGATAATTTGCTTGCAGGCCTCCCTGTACAAGAACAACTGTGATATAGAATTAACCGAATAGAACATGAACAAGGACATGATCAGGTACTGCTTGAGATAGTTTCAGGTATGATATGTGTATTCTGTATATTCTCACATATACATATCAATATAGTTTTGACCCTTCCTTTTCTTATTTTATATTTCAATTGGGACATAGAGGTACTAGTGGATTCCCTAGCTTGTCTCCATCTAATAAAGAATCATATTGGGGGTGGTCATCTTCTTAGATGTTGGGTAAATCCTTCTTGGATAATTCCACCTCTGGTAAAAAGGTTGTTAACCCACTTTTTAAGGACTACAATCTAGATCCTATGTAGATGTCGTGAAGGCCTCCAAAATCTTAAACAATGATAGTGGTTAATGATAATAAGGGGGCAGTTAACCTAGATTACAAGATTAATGTGGTATCTCTTGCATCTAGGGATATTTCTTTAGGTGGTATACTTTAGGATATTGTAGTGGAACCTGTTCATAGAGGCAGTGTTTCAAATATAGATGATTTAGGATCCCTATGGAGGTGTGAGAAACATAAAATGAAAAGGGTAAAATAGAGGAAGATTCTATGTGACCTGAAGAGAGGACTGCAATTAATATTCATAGATTGGCCTCTAATGATTTATCTATGTGTATTGTTCAATGAAACATTGTTAATGTTCAAATTTCTGGGTGTATCTATTATCTATTATCTATACTAAAGTAGGCTTTATCTTTTCTTACGTGTCACCTCACCATGCATCCACGTCACCATTAATTCTCTATTCCTTCCTCCATACCCTAAAATCTAACCCATTATCGATCCCCTGCTCGGGAATTTTCTTTGACCCGCGATCTCCTCCCTGAAACCCCTCCCCGAAACCCCTATCCCGCTCTCTGGTTCTCGATCCCCTCTGAAAATCCTGTAGGTTTCTAGATCCCCTCATCGATTCCCCTCTCTCACTCCCCTTCCTGATTACCCCCCAACCCGCACTACTCCTGCTCATGGTTTTCATCACTTTATCCTACACTTCCCAGACGTTATCGTCTCCTCGAAGCTCTCCCAAGTGCAACGTCTCTGCAACAACCCTCGGAACCTCTGGCTTCTACACCTCCTTCTCCATCTTCTCCGCGTCTGGATCATGCACCTCCTCCACGAATTCCGTCTCCCCAATCTCTTATTTGCACTGCTCCCCCAATTTTCCTTCCTCGATGTCCTCCGACTTCACCTTTGTCAGTATCACAAAAATAGGGTTTGTGCTGCATCTTGATACTCCACCTTCACCTATTTCATTCTCCCCAATCGACGATTTTCTATGCTTCTCCATTCGGTCTACCCAAACTAGCTTCTCCATTCGGTCTCCCCAATCTAGGTTCCAACTCCTTCATGCTCGCCTTCCACTGCTCCTTCACCGTTGACCGCATTCACCTCCTTCACCTCCTTCACCTCCATCCTCTATCTCTGCATCTGGATTACCGATGATAACATACTCCTCCATCGTCGCCTACAATAACTGCTAAATCCGGCTTCACGTCCTTCGAAAACCCCAATCTAGGGTTTCCTTAGCCTCCCCAATCTAGGGTTTCCTTTTTTGTATGATCACATTCATACCTAGAAATAATTTTTATGAATGCGCATATCTATTATATGCATCGGTTTTATTGAACTTCATTTTGAAAAAAAATCACGTCCATTGAGAAATTGACGGATTTTTTAAAGCCTAGAAATCAAAATTTTATGTTACTGAAGTATGAACATCCTTGAAACAACTGCTATAGATTTCTATTTTCTGGTCACAATGCATACTATTCAAGTTAGGGGTCCAAGTATCTTTGAAATTTTGATTATTTTATGTTTCTTCTTCCTTTTTAATTAGTTGTACTGTTTCCTTTTTGGGATCTCATTAAGATTCTACTAGATTTAAAAATTATTATTTTTTAATATGACCATAATATCATCTATTTATATTTATAGTAATTTTTTTTAATTATTTTTCAATGCAGGAGTAGGCTACATAGAAGTTTAATGGACATTTAATTTAGTGTGTATCATTTTACTATTGTTGGAGAGCATCAACACATCAGCATGTGGTTTACTATATGAACTTGAACCCATCTTCTGTGACGTGAATCTGAATGCTTCTTTTGAACATAAGAGCTACAAAGTAATTTTCATCAACAATAATGACAACTACATCAGCATATTTACTGAATGCTTTGAAGACATTCGGGTAGGTAAGAGTGTATAAAATTTTCTATTTATATTAGAAAACAAAATACACAAAATACTAAATTTTTCCTCATTATTGAACAGGGAGATCAAAGCAATGCATCTTCATAAGTAGTGGCATCGAATATATCCAGGTAAAATTTCTTTGGTCTTTTATTTGTTTTATTAACAATTGAAATTATTATTACTATTATGTTAATTTTAAAAATTCATGATTGGAGCATTGAAATATTAGGTCTTCTCCAGGGACTTCAAGCATTGGCACACGATTTGATACTACAACCTTGAATATGTACACTGCTCAGGTATTCAATAGTTATATTTAATGACTACTAATTTAATTCCATTAACAAAAACACATGTGTATTAATTCAATATAGAAAGTGTATTCTAAGTCTTTCAAACAAACTTTTCTTTCCATCTCATAATTTTCTACAGTTACAGGAGTGTGTACATTTAAATATTAGTATTGTCATAAATATCTCAATTTTTGTTATCTGTTTTATCATGAAAATGAACCACAAAGATGGAACTAACACCTTCTCTGGTAACCATTGTTTACAAACCTCTTTATCATGTAATATGTACATTTTTATTATTCGTTCTATCTGCTTAAGAACCTACAATACTTAAATTTGTTTTGATGACAAACAAGTTTTTCATGTAATCTTCTGATTAGTGTGATTTATGATATCTGTAATCTATACATTTTTTTGACAAACATGTTTAACATTTCTATCATCTAAAAATGGTTAACATTTCTCCTGCTATCTGGGGGATGGGGCTGGGCAGGGGGGATGTGGCTAGGAAGGGGGGAGGGGCTGGTGGGGGATGGGGCTAGGCAGGGGGATGGGGCTAGGCAGGGAGGATGTGGCTAGGCAGGGGGAGGGGCTGGTGGGGGATGTGGCTGGGCAGGGGGATGGGGCTAGGCAGGGGGGATGGGGCTGGTGGGGGATGGGGCTGGGCAGGGGGGATGGGGCTGGGCAGGGGGGAGGGGATGGGCAGGGGGGGCTGGTGGGGGATGGGGGTGGGTAGGGGGGATGGGGGTGGGTAGGGGGGATGGGGTTGGGCAGGAAGGAGGGGCTGGTGGGGGATGGGGGTGGGTAGGGGGGGTGGGGCTGGTGGGGGATGGGGCTGGGCAGGGGGGATGGGGGTGGGCAGGGGGGGCTGGACAGGGGGATGGGGCTGGGAAGGGGGGAGGGGCTGGTGGGGGATGGGGCTGGGCAGGGGGGATGGGCTGGTGGGGGATGGGGCTGGGCAGGGGGGATGGGCTGGTGGGGGATGGGGCTGGGTAGGGGGGATGAGGCTAGGAAGGGGGGGGCTGGTGGGGGATGGGGCTGGGCAGGGGGGAGGGGCTAGTGGGGGATGGGGCTGGGCAGGGGGGAGGGGCTGGTGGGGGATGGGGCTGGGCAGGGGGGATGGGCTGGTGGGGGATGGGGCTGGGCAGGGGGGATGAGGCTGGTGGGGGATGGGGCTGGGCAGGGGGGATGGGGCTGTGCAAGGGGGGGGGGCTAGTGGGGGATGGGGCTGGGCAAGGGGGGGGGGTTGGTGGGGGATGGGGCTGGGCAGGGGGCGGGGCTGGTGGGGGATGGGACTGGGCAGGGGGGATGGGGCTGGTGGGGGATGGGGCTGGGCAGGGGGGATGGGCTGGTGGGAGGGGGAGGTTCTTGGACGGGGTGGGAGGACAAGCTGGGCTGGGGGGAGGGGAGGGGAAGAGCTGGGTAGGGGGGAGGAGGGGGGAGGTGCTGGGAAAGGGGGGAGGAGAAGATGAGTACCCATGGCTGATTATTTACCTAATAAGCAGTATCACATATCATTTTCATAATATATTCACTACCATTCATCTTATTTCACCAATATCTACTTCCATTCATCATTTGTATATTGTCTTCACTGTTAGTCTGTTTTAATCACTGTATGTGTTTCCTATTTCTATGATTTTGGTTCCAACATTAATCTTTGGTTTATAGTGTTTCATAGTTTTAATCAGTTATTCAATTATAATGTTACTTATATGGATCAAATTATCATTAAATTTTTTTGGTTAGGTCGATAATAGATTTTTTTATATTTCATTAAACTATGATGATGTTTGAAATCCCTGTTTAAGTGGTCTAAAGTTCCACTGATTTCTCTTCAACTGTTCAGGATTTGTAGAATTCCAAAAATATATACTTTTTCCTGATAACTCCTAATATACTTCATAATAATAGGCAGTTTGTTGCATTGGAAATGTAATTTTGTTATCTATATTTCATTATACTACATGAAATGATGAAATTTCTGTTTAGATAACTTAGAAAATGGATGGCGTTCTTAAACACTCCAGTTATTTTCTATTTCATGTTTTTTTATAGGCCACTACTTGCAGTGAGTGGAGGCATTTACTGAACATGATATTGACTACACCTTCAACACTTTATGTACCATGAGTTCTCCACTTCCATGGATTCACCTACTCAGAAGGGTTGTACCCCTTCCCTTCATGTTCAAGAATGGATTGATTTTGATCCCTGGGTGTAGAGAAATTGTTCCGGAAGCCTAGGATATTAGTTTTTATTGTATCCTGATGAATCTATTTACATGTAAATTTAAAGTGGAGGTTCAGGTAGCACTATTTTATCATAACATTGATAGTATTTAATGTCCTCATGGGTTCTCCAATAAATTCAATATGTTTTGTTGGGAAATTATTCATAATGAGGTGGTTAATGATGTTAAATAATTATTCATTCATGCTGATATGCCTCATGGTATCAATTCCAACTGATATTATATTCTGATTTGTTTTAATGGGTGCACTGGAAGCAGGAAGCAGGAAGGCTGCAGGCAGCTGGGTGCTCTGGAAGCAGGCGCACTGGAAGTAGGCCGCAGTTGGGTGCGCACTGGAAGCAGGAGGGAGGCAGCTGGGTGCGCACTGGAAGCAGGAGGGAGGCTATGGGTAGCAGCTACCGGTTTGGGAGAAGAATCTTTGCCCACGGTTCAATAAACCGTGGGTATATGAGTTTTCCAGGAATCACAAATACCCACGGTTCAAACCGTGGGTATTTTAGTTTTCCAGGTAGCTGCTGTTCCCACGGTTCTGAAAACCGTGGGAATAGATAATATACCCACGGTTCAAACAAACCGTGGGTATTACAAAATTTTGACGGGATATCCCCATGGTTTTTACAAAACCATGGGGATAGGGCTATGCCGACGCCACTGTAGCCCACGGTTCATAAAACCGTGGGTATAACCTATACCCACAGTTTTATGGGCTATACCCACGGTTTTAAACCGTGGGTATAGGTGATATTTCCAGTAGTGGAGGGCCTAGGGTGTGATAGTGGGAAGACTATGCCCTCATACCAGAGTAAGCAACCAGTGGAAATAACTAAGTATCATACACAGCAGAATGTAAATAGAGTGCGGAAGCAGTAAACAACTGAAATAGAACAAGCTGTAATAGTAAAATGCTGTAAAAGCCCGAATAGCTATGCAATACAATACATCACTGGTCACCCACCGGGCCGACCATACAAATACAAGTACAGAAGAAACTGAAGGTAAAATTACAGGGCTCTGCTACTAACTCCGAGCCAAACCACGTACCCGATCTCCAGATACTGTTGAACAGTAGCAGCCCGATCAGTAGAACCACTCGAGCAGCTCCGCTCGATCATGCAACACTAGGCCTCAGCCCTATCCACCATGCAACCTGTGCTCAACCTGAAAAGCAGACAGAAGGTCTACACGTACACCAAGGTGCACGTGCAGGGGTGAGAAATAATCTCAGTAGGGAACCCCGACAAGCAACCTATGACTGTGCTGCTAAAAGTTTATGCAACAACAAAGTGCTCATCCTATCTGGAGCACAACAAAAGGAAGTAAAAAAAATGTGCAACCACAGTTGTACTCAGGGCATGTAATCCCTGTCAACTGGGAAAGTGCCACCATGGATGTCCATATCTATATACGTACACATGCATAGTCCCATACCTATACACATATACATAAATATAAATATTCATGATGAAGTGATTCAAATAAAAATAAACAATATCAGCAAATGGTCATCAGAACCATAAGCCCGATCTCTTGGAAATCCTATTCAAGGTCATTGAGCTGGACGTAGTGCCACTGAAGTCGTATGTCAAATAAGTCGATCTCTAGGTCCGTAATCCCATCGACATGTTCCTACTTCGTCCAACGCCAGAGATATGCCTCTGAACATGCTAAACAAAGACAAGATATCCTCTAGTTCAACCAACCAAACACAAGAAAACAGATAACACAAAATGTAACCCTCTTGGAAGTACTCGCAGCCAACCCCTCTGGTCCTATCCAAGAAGTACCAACAACCCTCAGGGAAGTGCACTCAGTCTAACCCCTCTGGTTTGGTCATACGAAATTATAAGACTCTTTGGAGAAGCAGACTCGGTCAATTCCCCTCATAGTCAAGGGTAGTCAGAGACTCTCTGAGGAAGATCACGCGATCTAACCCTCTTAGCCCCAAGGTCTAGAGACTCTCTGAGGAAGCTATCTTGGTAAATTCCTCCTATAGCCTCAGGTATACCACATACTCTCTGAGGAAGCTCACTTGGTCAATTCCTCCTCTAGACTGAGAAGGTTTTTAAATAGATTAAAACAAGGTAAGACTCTATGAGGAAGCTCACTCAGTCTACCCTCCTGTAGTCTATAATATCCAAGACTCTCTGGGAGGTCACTCGGTCCATCCCCTGTAGTCTATAATGTCTAAGACTCTCTAGGAAGCTCACTCGGTCTATCCCTTATAGTCTATGGCACCAGATTCTCTCATCCTCACGCCATTCAGTGCATAATAATTCTATAAGGACAAAGTAAACCTATAGGGATACTTGCCTAACCAGTCTACAGAAACAGGTATGTGAAGAAAAAAATTCCATCCTACAGTCACAAGACAGGGAAACAGGTATAACGGCCAATGGATAACAAGACCCAAAGGTCGTAAACAGAACAAGGCATGGGAAAAACATCCAAGAACAACAATAATCCTCAAACATGATCAAATTACCTATACAAAAGCATACAAGAAAGGCAGGAAAACAAAAATCAAGAAAGACATCTCGTGTCATGCTCACCAGCCACCAACCAGAAATCACCTCTGGTAAACACTACAACATCAACAACCGACTCAGATATAAAAAAACAATGTGGGTGGCCCAAACGCCCAACCCAAAAATACATCAAAATCCAAAAAGGAATCACCAGTTTGGCACAGGTTCTAGGTGACACCCGATCACCATATCTACCCGAACCTGACATAACAGCTCTGGGTCGTTCAAACAATAAGAACCCAATGGGTCCCTCAAGTCCAACACTAAGGAAGCATCATACTTGGAATTCTCCAGGTAAACACGAGTGAAGGAATCCTACACGGGATCCGTAGAAAAGAGTAAGGGAGGAATCCTACACGGTATCCTAAAAGGAAGGACAATATAGGCATTCCGTAATATGGTTCCTATCAAGTAAGAACAAGAGAGAGATCCTACAAGGGACTCCCTAGGTCAGCACACAAGCAAAGGCATCCCTCAGGGGATCCTTAGAAGTACATGGTCTCAAAGACTCATAGGCTAGAAGGGAACATCTTGCAAGGAAAACATCCTCTAAATCATGGTTTAAGAAATATATCTCATAGCTCATCTCCTATTAAAGGTCTCAACTAAGTTAGTACGACCACCCAACCTATCATCCACCCTAAGTCTCACTCTCCAGTGACAACTGAACTCGATAAGTGGAGGGAGAACCCCTCCCTTTAGATTTAAACCCCAAAAACTAACTTTATATTACCTCTAAATGTAAAAATTATTACACCATTGTGATCTACATGGAAAAACTCTCAGAATCGACTACTCACACGCCCAATTCTGACTTCCAGAGCCCAAGATATCTCATAATTACTAAACTGAAGCCGTACATGGCCAGAGTACATGGCCAGAGCACAATGGCATGCCTGTGTAATAGTACATGGTGTGTAATTTACTGTACACGGATTTTACTATTCACAAAAAGTTACGCCGTGTCCGTTTTCACCCAAACACATGCCTATGTACCACTACACGGCGTGTACTTAAAGTACACGACGTGTAGTCATTAAAAATAACTATTTCCATGTTCTGCTCCACACGGCTAGCCACACAGCCACCCACTACACAACATGTACTCAAATTAAACAGAGTTTACTTAATAAAACTTCGTCTTCCCTGAACGGGAAGAACAAACGGTGTGTACCCCTGGAATACACCCGAAACACCCATTTTCACCCCCAAAACATTAGATCCGGCCTTAAGAGGAAAAAAGCAAGCAATATAAGGTTTAAAATACTTAAAAAAACATTTTTAACGGGGATCTATGGTGAAAACATAAACGGCACTACCTTCGGGCAGAAACCGCTGAAGCTTCAGTTGATTTCGCGGCTCCCGGTTGCCGCACGCCGACTCAGCGCGTCGAGAGCTTCGAATCGGTACCCTTTTTGGCTTCCAACTCTCCCTATTCATAAAACTCCATATCTCCCATAAGTCACTACTAAAGGGGGAGTGTCTTAGGAGACGTGTGCAAGTAGGAGGAGGAATGAAGAGAGAAGAAAAGAAAATGAAAGAAGAAAAGATAAGGAAGAAAAAGGGGCCCGGGCCGGCCCCGACGCCTGACATGTTTATGCCTTCCCTAGGCTAAACTCCCCATTCTGGACTCAAAGGTGCATAAAAAAACTCAATATGATGCTCCTTTTAAAAGTTATTTCCAAACGAACTTACGCGAATAATTTAATATTTAATTTAATAATATTTAATATTAAATATTCCACCAAAATTTGAACCGCTCAGATTTCCTCCAAACTCCTGTCCTATGGTAAACTCCCTATTTCGGGACCAACGGAGCTGTCAGAAAAATTATCTGAGATCATATGGAAGGGGAAAATGACCGTTTTACCCCTCATGAGCATCCAACAGCAAAAATTCAAATTTCTTCTCAAAACGACTGTCTGAAAAAACACGGGTTCTTACAAACTCCCCACCATAAACCTTCTCATCCCCGAGAAGCCCAGTGAAGGACACAACAACCATGATCATAACCCGAGCATTAGCACAACCAAGCTATCTAGACTGTCCAACAACCTGCATTATAGCATTAACCGCCACCTTTTACAGAGAAGACATTCAACTACAACCAAACTGGTACTCCCCACCATAGGAACACCCATATCGTCATCTTAAAAGAAAACCCCGAGCTCAAAAGCCCACTGGAAAACACCGAAGTTTAACCTAAACAAGGAAAACCACCCTCAAAAGGTCCAATGGTGCACTCCCCACCATATGGATTTCCTTACACCACTTCGAGAGCACAACCAGAACAAGATTCACCCTCAACAGGGAAGAACATTAAGAAAGAAAAAGGAGCTCAATGTAGGGTCGAAGCTCTCTGTCAGCATACTCAAGACGAATCAAGATAGCGCATGATCATCTCTTACAGGTGTACACTAAGATTTCACCGAAGGCGTGTCCAGCTCCCTCCGAGCCACGCTAACATCCTGCCAAAACCCGACCAGGATTCAAGCATGGGTCAACCATTTCATGGTAACCCGAAATTTCACAAAGTCACCTCTGCAACAACAACATCAGAAACACTGGTCGACCAGGCCAGGCACCCGAACATTCCTTCTTGTCGAAACCAGTTGCGAAAACAACACCGAAAAAGGAATTGGAAAACGCTGGCCAACCTTCTCACCCAAGTTTCCCCAAAACGGAATAGACATCGATCGATAAGGGTTCGAGTCAAAACCCAGGGTCTCTAGGTCTTCCACCTAGGCCTACAGAAAAATCCTCACAACTAGGTCACAAGGTCTAACCACCTATCCCAAAGATCCAAAACCTCTCAGAAGACGGTAAATATCACAACGAACAAAGGAAATTAAAAACCAAAACACAACCTACAAGGTCCCTAATCCTCTCCGAGCATCCTCATAAGGAACGAGTCCTTGGAGGTCACAAAAAAACAGAAGAGATAAGCTGAGCTAACACCCTTTGGGTATCTGTATACAGAAATACCACAAGGAGGTCCAGTTCATAAGAAAATCCTTGTTATCTATCGACAAAGGTCTCAATGATCTGACTAGATAACCACAGACCTGAGAAACACCACCCAATAAGGGGTTAAACAAAAAGGCATCACGTTCCACATAGACCAACTAGGGTCACTGCACCGCCTGTGCAAAAGGACTGAGTCATCATCCCCATAAAAAATTCCTTAACATAGATCCACGTAACCTGCCATCATAGTAAAAATTATGTGTAAGCAGACCCAAAGGTCTCAGTCATCAGAGAAAAAAAACACACACTAGCAGGCCTATATGCCGTGAATCCTACGTGCCTAGTATGATGCATGAGACACCTCTTGCCTTTTATATCCAAGAGTCAAAATCTATCCCTGGAATCTTACCAATGGACAAGAGCCAGAGATCCATAGTAAATCAAAACACCACACAACATGTGAGTCACTCAAGGCGAAAATCATATAAAACCATAACATCGCAAAATCAGAACAACAATCCCAAACCATGGAAACCAGGACTTGTTACCGAAACAAGTGTTAGTGACGCACCATCCCGATATCCATAATAGGTTCCGACACATTCCTAATACTCATGTATACCGTATCCCAAATAGTAAAGACCAAGAAGGAAAAACTCCTCTAATACCACTTTGTAACATCCTGACCTGGAATCCACTAAACCGGTGCTCCGAGCCGGTTCGCCACATGGCCTCAACTGCGCCTCCCCGTACGCCAGAGGCTGCCGACTAACAGTGAGGGACTAGGGTGTGATAGTGGGGAGACTATTACCTCATACCAGAGTAAGCAACCAGTGGAAATAAATAAGTATCATACACAGTGGAAAGTAAATAGAGTGCGGAAGCAGTAAAAAACTGAAATAGAACAAGCTGTAATAGTAAAATTTTGTAAAATCCCAAACAACTATGCAATATAATAAAAAACTGGTCACTCACCGGGCCGACCATACAAATACATGTACAAAATAAAATGAAGGTAAAATTATAGGGATCTGCTACTAACTCCGAGCTAAACAACGTACCCGATCTCCAGACACTGTTGAATTGCAGTAACCCAATCAGTAGAACCACTCGAGCAGCTCCGCTCGGTCATGCAACGTTGGGCCTCAGCCCTATCCCCCATGAAACATGTGCTCAACCTAAAAAGTAGATAGAAGGTCTACACATACACCAAGGTGCACGTGAAAGGGTGAGAAATAATCTCAGTAGGGCACCCCAACAAGCAACCTACGACTGTGCTGCTAAAAGTGTATGCAACAACAAAGTGCTCAGCCTAGCTGGAGAACAACAAAAGGAAGTAAACCAAACGTGCAATGACATGTGCCTGTTATGAGGTGTGAAAAAAACAAATGTAATCTAAGGTATAATGTAGTAGAGTGGTTATCCTAGGTTGCCTCCAGAGAGGAGTACACAACAATTATGCTGTCACCTTAAAATAAGATCAAAAAGTGTGGTTGTTTTTCTGAATTTGATTGATTTTTGAAAAGGAAAGAAAGAAACTAAAAAAGGAAGGAAATTTAAGACAAATATTGAGAACAACTTAACAAATCAAGTGATTGAAACTATTATATAAGAAGGGTGATTAGGTCAGAGTTGGTTCTCCCTTTGTAATTCTATCATAGTTCCAATTTATCCAATTCTCTTCTGCTAAACCGTTAAGAGTGAGAATCCACAATCATTTATTCTCACTCCCTTGGTCAATTAAAAATGTGAGAATAAACCTTACTAAAATATTAGGTTGTTCTACTCTACTTAAAATGTGTAATAGAGTTGTATAAAATACTCCCAATTATCTTAGGCAATTCCCAATCGGGTCTTGTTTATCCCAAGTAATCAAGAACATTCACTACTCCTCACACACGTACCGGTGATCACCGAGTACTTCACCACTAAGTCCTGGTCTATTCCATTGTTTATAAACCAGAACCTAGTGGAGGGATATATTGATCATTGACCAAATATATATGAACAATAGAATCTAAAATCAGATACAATCGTACATGATAATAAAAACTGTTATAGGAAATCGAAACTGATTCACAGAAGAGAAGAGGATTTTAAAACATTAAGAGAAGGAACTCATGAAATAAAACATGGAAAACCTCCCCTTAACCAATCACATAGAAGTTTACCCCACCATGGTAAGGGTAATTGTGACTAAGGGGAAAGAATAATTCATTACAAAACTAAGAAGAACAAAATAGAGAAAACAAAGAACAGAAAATTTGATGCTCCAGATTCTGTTCTCCAGAAGTTGGCCTCTGTTCTGCCAACCAAACGGCCGAAACTCACTGAGGTCCCTTCTTATAGAATTTTGTGAATGACGTTTTATATCGACCATAAAAATCTGAGAGTCATTGGACACGGGTAAAGAAAGATATGGCCGAATCAATGACCATTACTTTTCTGGGCTCCAAACACTGTTTCACCCACGCCACTTGGACGCGCCCAAAAGATGCCTTAATGAGATTCATATTTTATGAAATTTAATATGAACCGTCCCTTGAAAGTCCTCTGTCTAAAACAGCTAGAATAACCTAATTTTAATGTAGGCTGAACGAGATATTCCATATTTAATGAAGTGGGATCCATTCTTCCTTCCAAACTGATTTCTCCACTTGATTGAATTTTATGTACCATTGGGTTTCGAATTGGGTCTTGGTCCAGAAGGAACATTCTAATCCCACAAGTATAGGAATCCTACAAAAAACGATTTACTTCAATTGGACCCATATTATAAAAGTTATTCCCAAAAAACAGAAGCTATATAAAACTGACAATTTTACAGAATTACCCCATTTTCACATTTAAGCCCAAAATACACCAAAAACACATAAATGATGAAAATACACTCACATTGAATAATTGGGAGGGATTAAATCATTGAAAAAAAATATAAATAATAATGAAAATATTAACTCTATCAATTCCCCCACACTTATCACTTGGACTCCTGGACAAATCAGAATCAAAATAAATTCAAAGTAAATTCAAAACACATATCCATGAGATCCACCAATTTGAAAACAAGAAACAAAATACATCATGCCTCATCAAAATCTATTATTTCATGTTCTTAATTTAGGATCATTCAATCAATTTACTCTTCATTTCTCCTCCCATGCACACAAAACACTTACCTAACTTTCATTATCTCTCATTACACAAATTTCAATTTTTTAGCAATGTCTTTCTCATCCAAACTCATACAAGGGTCACCATAGGCTTGATAAATTCTTACATATCCACTCGTTGTGAGTCAAAGAAATATGTTTTTCATGAGTATTTGTTAAGGTTGTTCTTTGGATTTAGGTTGGTAGGATTTATATGTGAAAATTCTGAGGCTGAATGAAGAGGGCTTGGCTCTTTTTGAAGAAAAATTGCATTACTCTAATTTTCACAAAAGTATGGTCTTCTCTTCACTCCTCTTAGAAGAAAATAAACTCCTTCTCTGTGGAATATCAAGGAATGTTCTCAGAGTTCATCATTTCAGCAGAAAAAATTTCAATCTTCTCAAATATAATATTTCTTGAAATCTCCCGAAAAGGTACAACTTCCTTTTTACATTAGAAGCTCCAGAAAGGCACAACTTCTCTCATCATGAAAGCTCCAGAAAAGGCACAGCTTTCAGCAGAATGATTTTTTTTTGCATAAATAAAATCTCTTCAACATTTTTTTCACCCAAAGTATCCCCCAAAAAAGGTAGTACAATACAAGACATCTTCCCCCCAAACTTATGTTCAAATATATCATGCAATTTCACTTCAAGAGTAGGTTGGATAGGGAATATTGGCTTGTAATGTGGCTAACCTAACAGGATGTTCATAGCTTCTATGGGCTAAAAGGATTAAATGTTCAAGGTAGGCCATTATGAAAGGGATTATCTTGAAAAGGGGGCTTTCAAACCAAATAAATGCCTCAATCATTTAAAACACAAGTACCTCAAACCTTCAAGTTTTGACAGGAATAAATCAAATTCTGGTTAAATAAAGCATGATTTGGTTCTCTCAAGAAGTGAGGTGAATGTAAAGAATATGAAAATAATAGGTTCAGAAGCCTCACGGGAATGTGATTTCAAATATAAAGACAATGATATGTTGCATGAGATTCAAAAAATAGAGTATTTTTCATGAAATTCCCAAAGAATTGAACTTGAAACAATGTCATTTTCAGCATTAATTTAAGCTCAGTTTCAAGGAATAAGTTATTTCACTCATGGAGATGGGTTTCAAAAAATATCAATGATAATCATTTCAGCTCAAAAGTTTCAAAAACTTAAAAAAATTGAAAAATAAACACACAAAATTTTAAACACTCACATATTTTTTTAAAACAAATAGGAAAAAAAACAACACATAAAAATCCTACACTACAAAGGTTCCATCCCCTACACTTAAATGATGCAGTGTCCACAATGAATTCAAATGTATTTAACATGTAAGAATATTGGAAATTGAATCACAACAATCATGAAAATATAAAGGAGAGGTACGACCAGATGGAGTTTATTGATAAACAGGTTGGAGGAGTGTGATCTCCTCCATTGGCTCTGATGGCACGATCCCAAGGAATTTATTCAATCTTTGCCCATTAACAGTGAATGGATCCTTCACTCTATCCTTCACAATATTCACAACACCAAAAGGATATACATGAGTAACTATAAATGGACCTTCCCACCTGGAACGAAGTTTACCTGGCATCAACTTGAGTCTTGAATTGAATAACAACACTTTGTCTCCTGGATGGAAGTCCTTTGGTTGGATCAGTTTGTCATGAGCCACTCTTGTTCTCTCTTTGTAAATCCTGGAATTTTTAAATTCTTCCCTTCGAATTTCTTCCAACTCCTGTAATTGCAATCTTCTCTCTTTCCCAGCACTTTCAAGATCCAGATTCATCTTCCTCACAACCCAGTATGCCTTATGTTCCAATTCCACAGGTAGGTGACAACTTTTCCCATAAATCAGCCTATATGGACTCATTCCAATTGGAGTTTTGTAGGCTGTCCTGTAAGCCCATAATGTTTCTTCTAACCTTTGGCTCCAATCCTTCCTATTTGGATTAACAGTCTTTTCCAAAATTCCTTTGATTTCCCTATTGGACACTCCAACTTGCCCATTAGTCTGTGGATGATAGGGAGTTGATGTTTTATGATGCACCCCATACTTTTTCAACAAATCCTCCATTCTACAATTACAAAAGTGAGTCCCTTGATCACTAATGATGGCTCTAGGAACTCCAAACCTACAAAATATGTTAGCCCTGACAAAATCACAAACAACTTTAGCATCGTCAGTTCTGGTGGCTTTTGCTTCCACCCATTTGGAAACATAATCAACAGCAAGAAGAATATAAGAATTTCCAAATGACATTGGGAAAGGGAACATAAAATCTATCCCCCAAACTTCAAATATTTCACAAAAATTAAGTGGCTTTTGGGGCATTTCTTGTCTCTTTGAAATATTTCCTGTAAACTAACATTTTTCACACCGTTTACAAAATTCATGAGAATCTTTGAAAAGTGTTGGCCAATAAAGTCCAGATTCTAAAACCTTCTTCACTTTCCTTTGAGGTCCAAAGTGGCCTTCACAAGGTAATGTGTGACAAAACCTAAATACTGATTCAATTTCATTTTTAGGAAAACATCTTCTGATCATTTGGTCATTGCAAATCTTCCAAAGAAATGGATCATCCCAGATTTAATATTTAGATTCAGATTTCAATTTGTGAATTTGGTGAGAATTTAAATGAGATGGGACCTGAGATGTTACCAGATAATTGACCATGTCAGCATACCAAGGTACTTCTCCTTCAATCAAGTACAACTGCTCTCCTGGAAGGCGATCATTTAGTGGTTCAGTGTCTGGAATTTCAACTTCAGCGGTGTTGGGTAGTCTACTTAAGTGATCAGCCACTTGGTTCTCAGATCCCTTCTTATCTTTGATTTCTATGTTGAACTCCTATAGTAGTAGCATCCATCTCACTAGCCTTGGTTTTGCTTCAGCCTTCTTCATCAAGTACCTAAGAGCTGCATGATCAGAAAACACAATGACTTTAGTTCCAAGGAGATACGATCTAAATCTTTCTAAATCAAAAACAACTGCTAAAAACTCTTTTTCTGTTGTTGTGTAGTTGAATTGGGCCGCATATAAGGTTTTCGAGGCATATGCAATGACTTGTGGTCTGCCCTCATTTTGTTGAGAAAGGAAAGCTCTAACTACTTGGTTTGAAGCATCACAAAGTAGCTCAAATGGTTCTTCCCAATTTGGTGGCTGGATCACTGGTGGTGTAATCAATTTCTTCTTCAACTCATCAAATGATTCCCTACATGAACCGTTGAAATCAAAATCAGCATCTTTCAAAAGTAATCTAGAGAGAGGGAGAGAAATATTACTGAAATCTTTTATAAACCTCCTGTATAATCCTGCATGTCCTAAAAATGATCTAACATGTTTCACACAAGTTGGGTAAGGCAAAGAATTCATCAATTCAATTTTTGATTTATCAACCTCAATGCCTTTCTGTGAAATGACATGCCCAAGGAAAATTCCTCTCTCAACCATAAAATGAAACTTTTCAAAATTCAAAACAAGGTTCTTTTCAATGAAAGTTTTCAAAACTTTTTCCAGATTTTTCAAACAATGGTCAAATGAATTTCCAAAAACTATGAATTCATCCAAGAAAACCTCTAAGCAATCTTCAATGTGATCAGAAAATATACTTACCATACACCTCTGAAATGTACCTGGAGCATTACACAATCCAAATGGCATCATTTTGTATGAAAAAGTACCGAAAGGACAAGTAAAGGTAGTCTTATCTTGATCCTTGGGGGCAATGGGTACCTGAAAATAACCTGAAAATCTATCCAAAAAGCAATAATGAGTTCTCCCTGCCAATCTCTCTAACATCTGGTCAATGAACGAGATAGGGAAATGATCTTTTTGAGTGACCTGATTCAGCTTCCTAAAATCAATGCATACTCTCTAGCTATTCTGAATTCTCACAGGGACTAATTCATTATTTTCATTCCTCACAATGGTTAGGCCAGTTTTCTTTGGGACTACATGGATGGGGATAACCCATTGTGAATATGATATGGGATAGATGATCCCAGCTTCAAATAACTTCTCAATCCCTTTTTTCACAACCTCCATCAGGGTAGGGTTCAACCTCATTTGGGGTTGTCTGACAGGTTTGGAATCTCCCTCAAGAAAAATTCTATGTGAGCAAATTTTTGGGTTTATTCCTGGGATATCACCTAAGCTCCACCCTATTTCTTGGACATTCTCTCTCAAAATCTCAATCAATGATTTTTCTTGAGTTTCAGATAGATTATTAGCAATTATTACTGGTAATTTCTCCCCCTCCATAAGGTAAACATATTTTAAATCAGTGGGGAGTGGTTTTAATTCTAGATCAGGAGGATGCTCAAGAGATGAAACTAAATTGAGGTTCTCCACTTCCAATGGTTTGACATCCTGCACACAATAAATCATATCATCTTCATCATCATTTAACAAATTATAAAAGAAATCAGATTTTACCTCTTCTTCCAACAGGAAATCAGAACCTCCAAGAGTTTAAGAATCCATATGTTCCATGATATATTTAATGAAAAAATTCTCTCCTAATGATAAAAATTCATGAAACATACCTTATTCTTCAATTGGTTCTATGTCATCTTCATGGGAGAGTGCGAAGAGTGAATTATCATTTGATGGGTGCCTCATGGATTCAAAAATATTGAAGTGGACAGTGCTATCTCCAAACTCCATGGTAAGTGTCCCTTCATGGACATTGATGATGGTTTTGGCCTTCTTTAAGAATGGTCTCCCCAAAATGATGGGTGAGTGTGATGGGATCCTATCATCTTCAATATTCAACACATAAAAGTCAGCATGGAATAAAAGATCTTTGACTTTTACCAGGATATCCTCCAGAACTCATACTGGGAAAAATGTGGATCTATTTGAAAGCTAGATCACCACTCTTGTGGGCTTCAAGTCTCCCATCTGCAAAGAAGTATATACTGAGTGAGGCAATAAATTAATTGATGCACCTAAATCGCACAAAGAATTAGAGAAATTTAATGAACCAATGGTGCATGGAATAGAAAACGTCCCTGGATCTTGACATTTGGTTGGAAATTGTGGTGTGATAAGGGCTGAGATGATTCTTCCAAAATTGATCCTCTCATTCCCTTGAAGTCTCCTTTTCTTGGTGCAAATATACTTAAAAAACTTATCATACTTTGGAATTTTTTTGAGTGCTTCAAGCAGAGGTATGTTGATTTCCACTTTCTGAAAGGTGTCCAGAATTTCTTTTTGCAGTGCTTCTTCTTGTAACCTCTTTGATTCAATCATCCTTGATGGAAATGGTGGTGGTATATATTTCTTCTCCCTTTGTTTCCTTTGAAATGGTGTTTCTTTTTTCTTACTTCTTGTCCTATCATTATCATCCTCCTCTTTCTTATCTTCTTCCCGATGCATTTTCATAGAATTTTCATCATTTCTAACTTCATTCTCACCCAGATTAGTTTTTCTTGTTTCAGGTTCAATGGTGGATGGTGGTTGGAGTTCTTTTCCACTTCTTGTAGTTATAATACTAACATTCTCTTTTGGGTTTGGGATTTTTTGGGAAGGGAGTTTACCCGGGTTTTTGGTCAGAAAGTCCGTGAGACTTTCAAACTTGTTGGACAAATCTTTAACAGTGTCTTTCAGTCCTTAAAACTCATATTTTTGTTGGTTTTGAATTGGATGTTGTGAACTAGTGGATGGTTGCTCATAGGGTCTTTGTATATTGGTTGATTTTTGGTAAGAAGGCTGGTTATAAGATTGTTTTTGTTGAAATGGTGGTGGATTCTGGAATTGATTCTGGAATGGTGGTTGGTTTTGAAACTGGTTTTGGTATGGGGGTGTACCTTGATTCTGCTGATTTCCAAATCCATATTGGACTTGGTTAGGCTCTCTCCATCCTTGATTTTGCTGGAACTGCCTTGGATGAAAGGCTGCTGCACATGTTTCCATTCTCTGTATTTCAGAACATTGGTCAGTAAAATGATCAGGTGATGAGCATAAACCACAAACCTTAGCTGGCGCTTGTTGGTCACTAACTTGCTTTAAGGCCAACTGTCTCACCAAACTAGTAAGCTATTCAATCTTAGTTTTTAATAAGGGTGATGGATGAGAAGTGCGTAACTCATGAATACCTCTTGTTCCAATACCTCTTGTTCCAAATTGCTGCGATTTTTGGGAAATCTTATCAATCAAGCCCTTGGATTCTTCTAGTGACTTGTCAATCAAGGAACCTCTAGATGATGCATCAAGAAGGTTTCTATCATTGTCCAGTAGTCCTTGATAGAAGAAGACAATAAAGTGGTGTTCCTCAATGGCTTGATGTGGACAGCTGGCACATAGCTTCTTAAATCTCTCCCAGTACTCGTAAAGGGTTTCTCCAGATGATTGTCGTATGGCGTAGATTTCCTTCAGAATGGCTATGCTTCTAGAGGTGGGGAAGAATCTTTGCATAAAACATCTTACCAGGTCATTCTAGTCATGTACGTCTCCTGGTTTTAGGTCGTACAACCATTCTTTAACAGCTCCATCCAATGAAAACGGAAATGCCTTCCACTTTACCTGCTCCTCGGTAATTCCACGGGGTCTGAAAGTTGAGAAAACATGTGTGGACTCTTTAATGTGTTTGTTTGGATCTTCACCTGCCAAACCATGAAACTTTGGAAGCAAAGGAATCATGTTAGGTTTCATTTCAAAATAATTTTGTAACACTGGCATGGAAAGTTGATTGTTTTGATTAAGGAATTGTGGTGCACAGAGGTCTCTAAGTGTTTGGTTTTGATTTTCATCCATGATGACAGGCTCAGAGTGAACACTTGAAGTTTCACTTGAGTCTGCAAGGGGAACTTCCTCAAATTCAGATTCCAAATTAATGTTTCTAAGTCTATTCAACAAGGTTATTTCAATTTCAGGATCTATGGGTAAAGGTTCAATTTTTGAGGTTCGAGTCATGCAATTTTGAAGAGAAAAGATGAAAAGAGAGAAAAGAAAAGAAAAGAAATGTTGGATCTACCTCCCCAACAACGGTGCCAAGTTTTGACACGTTCCTGTCGTGAGGTGTGAAAAAAAAAATTTAACCTAAGGTAAAATGTAGTAGAGTGGTTATCCTAGGTTGTCTCCAGAGAGGAGTGCACAACAATTAAGCTGTCCCTTAAAATAAGATCAAAAAGTGTGGTTGTTTTTTTGAATTTGATTGATTTTTGAAAAGGAAAGAAAGAAAATAAAAAAAAGGAAGGAAATTTAAGACAAATATTGAGAACAACTTAACAAATCAAGTGATTGAAACTATTATATAAGAAGGGTGATTAGGTCAGAGTTGGTTCTCCATTTGTAATTCTATCATAGTTCCAATTTATCCAATTCTCTTCTGCTAAAACGTTAAGAGTGAGAATCCACAATCATTTATTATCACTCCATTGGTCAATTAAAAATGTGAGAATAAACCTTACTAAAATCTTATATTGTTCTACTCTCCTTCCAATGTGTAATAGAGTTGTATAAAATACTCCCAATTATCTTAGGCAATTCCCAATCGGGTCTTGTTTATCCCAAGTAATCAAGAACATTCACTACTCCTCACACACGTACCGGTGATCACCGAGTACTTCACCACTAAGTCCTGGTCTATTCCATTGTTTATAAACCAGAACATAGTGGAGGGATATATTTATCATTGACCAAATATATATGAACAATAGAATCTAAAATCAGATACAATCGTACATGATAATAAAAACTGTTATAGGAAATTGAAACTGATTCACAGAAGAGAAGAGGATTTTAAAACATTAAGAGAAGGAACTCATGAAATACAACATGGAAAACCTCCCCTTAAACAATCACATAGAAGTTTACCCCACCATGGTAAGGGTAATTGTGACTAAGGGGAAAGAATAATTCATTACAAAACTAAGAAGAACAAAATAGAGAAAACAAAGAACAGAAAATTTGATGCTCCAGATTCTGTTCTCCAGAAGTTGGCCTCTGTTCTGCCAACCAAACGGCCGAAACTCACTGAGGTCCCTTCTTATAGAATTTTTTTAATGACGTTTTATATCGACCATAAAAATCTGAGAGTCATTGGACACGGGTAAAGAAAGATATGGCCGAATCAATGACCATTACTTTTCTGGGCTCCAAACACTGTTTCACCCACGCCACTTGGACGCGCCCAAAAGATGCCTTAATGAGATTCATATTTTATGAAATTTAATATGAACCGTCCCTTGAAAGTCCTCTGTCTAAAACAGCTAGAATAACCTCATTTTAATGTAGGCTGAACGAGATATTACATATTTAATGAAGTGGGATCCATTCTTCCTTCCAAACTGATTTCTCCACTTGATTGAATTTTATGTACCATTGGGTTTCGAATTGGGTCTTGGTCCAGAAGGAACATTTTAATCCCACAAGTATAAGAATCCTACAAAAAACGATTTACTTCAATTGGACCCATATTATAAAAGTTATTCCCAAAAAACAGAAGCTATATAAAACTGACAATTTTACAGAATTACCCCATTTTCACATTTAAGCCCAAAATACACCAAAAACACATAAATGATGCAAATACACTCACATTGAATAATTAGGAGGGATTAAATAATTGAAAAAAAATATAAATAATAATGAAAATATTAACTCTATCATGCAACCACAGTTGTACTCAGGGCATGTAATCCCTGTCAACTGGGCAAGTGCCACCATGGATGTCCATATCTATATACGTACACATGTATAGTCCCATACCTATACACATATACATAAATATGAATATTCATGATGAAGTGATTCAAATAACAAGAAACAACATCAGCAAATGATCCTCAAAACCATAATCCCGATCTCTTGGAAATTCTATTCAAGGGCATTGAGCTGGACGCAGTGCCACTCAAGCCGTATATCAAATAAGTCGATCGCTGGTTCCGTAATCCCATCGACATGTTCCTGATTCGGCCAACGCTGGAGATATGCCTCTAAACAAGATAAACAAAGACAAGCTATCCTCTAGTTCAACCAACCAAACACAAGAAAGTAGATAACACAAAAGGTAACCCTCTGGGAAGTACTCGCAGCCAACCCCTCTGGTTCTATCCAAGAAGTACCAACAACCCTCTGGGCAGTGCACTCAGCCTAACCCCTCTGGTTTGGTCATAAGAAATTATAAGACTCTATGGGGAAGAACACTCGGTCAATTCCCCTCATAGTCAAGGGTAGTCAGGGACTCTATGAGGAAGATCACGCAGTCTAACCCTCTTATCCCCAAGGTCTAGAGACTCTCTGAGGAAGCTATCTCGGTCAATTCCTCCTATAGCCTCAGGTATACCACAGACTCTATGAGGAATCTCACTCGGTCAATTCCTCCTCTAGCCTGGGAAGGTTCTTAAAGAGATTCAAACAAGGTAAGACTCTCTGAGGAAGCTCACTCAGTCTACCATCCTGTAGTCTATAATATCCAAGACTCTCTGGTAGCTCACTCGGTCCATCCCCTGTAGTCTATAATGTCTAAGACTCTCTGGGAAGCTCAGTTGGTCTATCCCTTATAGTCTATGGCACCAGGTTCTCTCAGCCCCACACTGGTCAGTGTTTAATAATGCTATAAGGACAAAGTACACCTATAGGGCTACTTGGCTAACCAGTCTATAGAAACAGGCATGTCAAGAAAAATATTCCATCCTACGGTCACAAGGCATGGAAACAGGTATAACGACCAAAGGCTAACAAGACCCAAAGGTCGTAAACAGAACAAGGCATGGGAAAAACATCCAAGCATAGCAATAATCCTCAAACATGATCAAATTACCTCTACACAAGCATACAAGCAAGGAAGGAAAACAACAATCAAGAAAGACATCTCGCGTCAGGCTCACCAGCCACCAACTAGAAAGCACCTCTGGTAAACACTACAACATCAAAAACCGAGTTAGATATAAACAAAAAATGTGGGTGGCCCGAATGCCCAACCCAAAAATAAATCAAAATCCGAAAGGAATCACCAGTTTGGAATGGGTTCTAGGTGACACCCAATCACCATCTCTACCTGAACCCGACACAACGACTCTGGGTCGTTCAAACAATAAGAACCCACTGGGTCCCTCAAGTCCAACACTAAGGAAGCATCATACTTGGAATTCTCCAGGTAAACAAGAGTGAAGTAATACTACAACGGATCCTTAGAAAAGAGTAAGGGAGGAATCATACACGGGATCCTCAAAGGAAGGACAACATAGGCATTCCGTAACATGGTTCCTGTCAAGGAAGAACAAGAGAGAGATCCTACAAGGGACTCCCTAGGTCAGAACACAAGCAAAGGCATCCCTCATGGGATCCTTAGAAGTACATGGTCTCAAAGCCTCATAGGATATAAGGGAACATCTTTCAAGTGAAACTTCCTCTAAATCATGGGTTACAGAAGATAGCTCATAGCTCATCTCCTATTAAAGGTCTCAACTAAGTTGGTATGAACACCCAACCTATCATCCACCCTAAGTCTCACTCTCCGGTGACAACTAAACTCGATAAGTGGAGGAAGAACCCATCCATTTAGATATAAACCCCTAAAAATACCTTTATATTACCTCTAAATGTAAAAAGGATTCCACCATTGTGATTTACGTGGAAAAAACACTCAAAATCGACTACTCACACGCCCAATTCTGACTTCCAGAGCCCAAGATATCTCAGAATTACTAAACTGAAGCAGTACATGGCCAGAGCACAATGGCCTGCCTGTGTAATAGTACACGGCGTGTACTTTACTATACATGGCATGTACTGTTCACAAAAAGTTACGCCGTGTCTGTTTTCACCCGAACACATGCCCATGTACCACTACACGACGTGTACTTAAAGTACACGGTGTGTAGTCCTTAAAAACAACTATTTCCATATTCTACTCCACACGGCCAGACACACGGCCACCCACTACATGGCATGTAATCAAAGTACATGGCGTGTACCCCTGGAATACACACTGTGTATTCTGGGTTTTCTGACGGGAAAACCCTGAAAACACTCGAAACACCTGTTTTCACCCTCGAAACATTAGATTCGGACTTAAGAGGACACAAACAAGAAATATAAGGCTTAAAAGACTTAAAAAAACATGTTTAATGGGGATATATGGTGAAAACAAAAACGGCCCTACCTTCGGGCGGAAACCGCCGAAGCTTCGCTTGATTTCACGGCTCCCGGTTGCCGCACGCCGACTCAGCGCGTCGAGAGCTTCGAATCAGTACCCTTCTTGGATTACAACTCTCCCTATTCCTCAAACTCAATATATCCCATAGGTCACAGCTAAAGGGGGATAGGCGTAGGAGATGTGTGAAAGGAGGAGGAGGAATGAAGAGAGAAGAAAAGAAAAGGAAAGAAGAAAAGAAAAGGAAGAAAAAGGGGCCCGGGCCGGCCCCGGTGCCCGACATGAGTTTATTCCTTCCTAGGATAAAATCTTAATTATGGAATCAATGGTGCAGATGAAAACTCAATCCGATGCTCCGTTTAAATTTTATTTCCAAACGAACCTACACAAATAATTTAATATTTAATTTAATAATATTAAATATTAAATATTCCACCAAAATTCGAACTGCTCGGATTTCTTCCAAACTTCTATCCTATGGTAAAATCTATATTTTGGGACCAAAGGAGCTGTCAGAAAAATTATCTGAGATAAGATGGTAGGGGAAAATGACCATTTTACCCCTCACGAGCATCCAACAACAAAAATTCAAATTTCTGCTCAAAACGACTGTCCGGAAAAACATGGGTTCTTACATGTAAGGAGTTGTATAAATGGCCAGAGATGATATTTTTATTAAAGGTTATGGGATTCATGCCTTAGGATACCTCATGAAGGTATCTATAAGGACTATCAGAGAGTACCTCCACCTCCTAGTGAATTATTTGTTTTAGAAGATGCTTTGAAAAGTTTAACCAGAAATGGCACTAAGAGGAGAGATATCACTGCTAAACTAGATGGAGAATATAGACTTCTGTTTAAGTTTATTCATAACTTTATTAGCCTCAAAAAAGGTGATTTTGCTGTACTTAAATATCAGGATATATTTTTTATTCATCTTATGAAAAGTGGACATAAGATCAATATTTGTAAGTATGTCATACACCATATGTTTGAATTGATCAAGACCACATCCAAGTCAACCTCCCTATTCTATTCTCGGCTTATCTCAGCCATGATTAATGCCAAAGAATTGGTTGGAACAAATAAAGAAGTTATCAAGGATCAAGAGTTATATCTTTCAAAAGTCATTATCAAAAGGATGAAGATCAATTGGAATCCTTGGAAAAAGGCATGGGTGGAAGACAATGAGAGGATCTATGAAAATTTCAATCGAGTGAAAAATCCGTCAATACCAAAAGATATTTCTAATCCTAGTTTGGAACCAGATGAAGTTGTTAAGTATTCTGAAGAAGAAGAAGAGGCTACTAAGCCTTCCAGAGAAACTATTTTTGATAAGGAAGACACTACTCCTGTTCCTCATGTAGTAATTGAAAAATAAATCCCTGCTCCTAAAGATGTTGCTGATCTGGAAGATCCACCCGAAGTTTAAAAAGAATCTGTTGCCAAAGAAACTGAAAAGGATGCTATGGAAGAATATATAGAAGATGAAATTCCTGTTATGAAATAAGATGACCTTGATGAACTTCCATTGGAACAATCTTTTCCTAAAGTCATTCCTTTGTATGAAGAGAGGATGGAGCTAGCTAGCTTTTAAGTTAGCTAGAAAAGAAATGGGTGAAGAACTAAGGGATGAATTCATGGACATAGATCAAGATCCTAAGCTTCTCAGTCCTGAGAAGGATGAAATTGTTGAGGGGGAGCAACCCCCCAATTTGGAAGATGTTAAAGTACCAAACCCAATTGGTCTAAGCTTAGTAGACACATGGTATAAATTTCCTAGTTAATTTGATGTGAATGAATATTAGGAATTCTCAGTCAAAGGTATTGACCTCTCCACTATGTTCCAGTTGAAAATGACATCTGGTCATAAAGATATCTCTTCCAAAGAACCTGATCCTGTCTCAATCTCTATCTCTGAACCTTCATTAGAACAAGCAACCTTACTAAGTAAAGATGACCTGAAAGAATTTGGAGCTACCCTTTTGGCTGGGGTTGAAAATCATCTGAATACCCAAATAGCTCCTATAACAAATCTAAGTGATATATATGACTCACTATTGTTGGAAAAAGTCATTTGAAAGATTCAACCCAAAATTCTTCATGAGATTCAAGAAGTCATAGTTGAGAAAAGACTGCTTAGTGATGAAGTGAATACTCTAAGAGGTATGATTGAAGACATGTATAAAGTGATGAATTCAAGATCAAATATTTCTTCTCATCTTGTTGAGCCTTTTGTTCCTCAAACCCCACAAGATATTACTTCTCTGATTCAACCTCATTTAGCTTCTTTAGATGAAAAGGTATCTGAAAGAAACAAACATATAGTGAAAGAGATACATGAACTTGTTGTTGGTCTTAACAAGCTCACTAATGAGTATAAAGGGTCCCTTTAAAAAGTTCTAAATCAAATAAAATCTCTTACCTCAGCTGTCACTACTTATAAAGCCTCTGTAAAATCATCTTAACCTTCCTTAGACCATGACCTGCTCAGAAGAGTGGTCAAATAAGAACTTCAGACTGTGCTTAGTGGTTTCAATAAATATTCTCTATCTGAAGTTATCAAGAATAGTGATAGAGTTCTTGATCTGGTCCAAATCCATTCGAAAATTGCTAATGATTCTCATCAATAAATTTCCAATAAAGTGGATGTTTACTTCAACCGAATCTTCTCAAAAACTGACATGACCAATCATTTCAAGTACCTTGTAGAAAATATGAGGATTCCTCCAGTAACTCAATCTTTCAAGACTCAAGTCCAAAAGCTCACAGAGTTCACTCGTCTGTTGGATAAGTTTTTGGAAAACAAGGATGACTTTGAGAAAGCCATGCAGTTTGGTGGAGAGATCATTTCTGATTTTATCAAGCTTCTAAGGCCCTATCTTCATGTACAGAGTACTGCCATAGTTGCTTCTGTGGCTGTACCTATGAGACCTGGTTTTCCTACCTTTACCTCTGCCTTAGCCTCCACCTCTATGTATGTTAGTAATGTACTGAGTCAGATCAGGCCTTTAATCCTTGATCAACAATTTCCTCGGTCTTCTACTACACCTACACTGACTCCCTCTTTTTTCTAAGGTCTTCCTTTACCTTCTCTGTCAACCAGCTCACTCCCTTTTTCTACCTCAACCTCTTCTCCTATGGATTCTTCTTCTGATGTTGCTGCTAAGGTAAAAGAGAAGACTAGCCAGTAATGAAGAATAGTGATTACTCTCCTTTGATAGGAATGTTTTTTCATTTACTGTTTGTACTGAAATTTTATTTTTCTCTAATGCATTGTTCCCTTTTTATTTTCTACTCATTATTCACTCTTTTTGATAATCCCAAAAGGGGGATAAATCTCTATAGAAAAATATCTATGAGAGAAGACTCTATATATGCTATATGCACATTGGAAATATGTTGTTGGAATAAATATAAACTCAAAATATACATGATTTGTGATCATCAAAAAGGGGGACATTGTTGGACTCTTCATGTATTAATCATGTTTTAATGATCACAAATCCTATTCAGTCTATAAACCCTATTAACTCTATGTAATCTATCTCACATCAAATGTACAGTTGTTTAGTAAAATCTATCCAAAGCTATTAAGTGCTTTACACCCAGTTTGGTTACTGTACACTATCTTTTGATTTACTTTATAATTTCTTTGACAGATGATTAAGTATAACCCATTCTATGAATATCTTTTCTTAAGTCTGAATACAGATATTTGGCTAAGTCTGAGACACCGTGAGTCTGCCACCGGTTTTTTTTCTGGAAAATTAATGAGACACTGTGACCATGAGACACTGTGACCATGAGACACTGTGACCATGAGACACCATGAATGAGACACTGTGAACAAGACACCATGAACCAGACACCATGAACCATGAGACACCGTGAACGAGACACCATGAACCATGAGACACTGTGAACCGCGATACACCGTGAACTATGAGACACCATGAACGAGACACCATGAACCATACACCACAATCTAGACACCGTGAATGAGACACCGTGACCAATCCAAACACCGTTTGAAGGAGACACTGTTTGCATGACATACTATGACACTGTTTCTTTATCTACTTTTTCGTTTTTCAATTTACTCTCTAATGGTCATATTTGAAGCTTTTAAATGCATTGACATAATTAATGTTTCTTTGTAGACATGTCACCTGACAGTATGAGGTATGAGATGCATAATACATGCAACCTGTCAGATCCAACACATGCACTCCAAGATAAAAGAGTAGTGAGACCCATAAGAAATATTTACAAATGAAAGCGAGGCAAACAAAAGAAGGATGAAAACGAAGAACACACTCAGAGAATTTTTGAAGAAATAATTGTCACATGAAACTCGACACTACTGAATAACACACTAATCATACTTGAATCCCATAATTTAGAACATCTTCACACTGTCAAACATCACAAAGAACACAAGCCTAATCTATCTGACTTGTGACACTCTGTTTTCCATACGAGGACTTGATTTCTGCATCTGCTTCATCTCAGAAGTCCAGAGCTACAAAGACTAACACTCAGAGCACTTATAAACTTATTTCAATATTTTTGTTCTATTCTGTATCATTTTATTAGCTATTGAGCAGTGGGTATATCTGTATAACAACACACTCTATCTCCTGCATTAAACTGAAGGATACATGATATCCTTTCTTGAACATATTTTTACACTTGTATACCCACAGAAAAGTGTGGAAGAGGTCCCTGTTTGGCCTGGTAGTTTGTACCCACGAAGAACTGTGGAAGAGGTCAAGAGACCTGGATAGTCCTGTGTACTGTTGTTAACCCTGATCCAGGGTGTGGATCAAGTTTATTTATATAAACTGCTTGGTGGAAGGTGATAACCAAGTGGAGTGGATTAGGTATCAGCTTGAGACTGAACCACTTGTTTTATATCCACTGTGGTGATTAATTTAGTCTTCTCAGTTTTACTACTTTATTGTATAATTCAGAAATCACTAAATTCACTTTGATAATTAATCTTGGAAAGAAGTTATAATTGTTTTTCCTTAGTAGAATAACTTCAAAAATAATCTTAATAACTGATCTTAAGATTACTGAGAATTAATCAATCTTCTAAGATGTTATTCAAATAGTCAAACTTTCATAACAGTATAACCTTGATTAACTAGGCTGTATTTAACCTTATTGGGGAAACCTTTTTAAGAATACTTTTAAACCAGAAATTTTTATAGATACTCAATTCACCCCCTCTTGAGTAATCTACTCCGACCAACAATGTTAATGATGTGACAACTAAATTTGAAATGAAAAGAGATGATGAAACTAAAACTAATATGGAAATTGATGATGTTGAGGAGGAAGATGAATACATTGATATCGAAACCTATTATGACGAGGATGAAGATGGAAATTGACACAGTTAAATGCTAGTTATAATCATATATAATATATATCTATATATAATAATTGTTTTCAACTATTTTCTAATAACAATCATTTCATGTTTCAGATGGATGAGGATATGTATCATTTGTTACAGGAGGTTGATCTACCTTTGGATGAGCAGAAGGTCTGATCATCTGACCCTTAGACTGTTATCGGTTCAGGCGGCACTCGAAGGGGGCGCAGTCTTTCCCAACTGATGATTCCCGAACCTATTCTCAAGTGACATCCACATCTTGGGTTTGATCCACGCATGTAGAGGTATGTTTACCTGTGTATTTTAGTTAGTTTTCATTAATTTATTTATATTTTAATTATTTGATTAATTATTTTTTTTCACATCTTTATGCATATTGCTATTGGACATGGGAGTGCTATATTGTGCAATTATTTTTCTATTGCATGGGTGTCATGGGATCTGATTCTCGACGATGTACAATGCTGCATGTTCGAGCATTGGCTGGTACATAAATAAATAATATTTATTTTGAAATTAATTTAGTTAATTACTTGATATAATAAATTATTTGTAGGGTTTATGGTATCCCATTGATGATAGCTTGCATGAGGCTATCTGGAAGGCATAGAAGGGAGCTATATGTCTGCATTGCACTCAGTTTTTTCATAATTTGAAAAGGAAAGAAATGTAGAAAGCATGAGTGAAGGAGTTTTAAGAGACATGTAACGTACACTGACCTGATTATATTTCATCTTAGATTTGGGATGGATTATGTACACACTGGTTGAGTAGGCAGTTTCAGAGTAGAACATCTGTAGGTCAGAAAAAGCAGGGGATACAGGAAGTGACACATCGACCTAGTAGTCGTACATTCAGTGTGCATAGAGAGAATATGGTAAGAACATTTTTTAAATATTGTATATAACTTTAAATGTAAACGGTTTATTTTATATTAATACAGGAAGTTGCAAAACCTGATATTATGGAGTACGACGTTTATAAGAGGATGTACAGTGATCCAACCACTATAGAGATTAGAGGTGCTCACCAGCGTTAGATTGTGGTCAGTATAATTTCTTTTTGAGTTTTAAATTTAACTACAAATAATATTTTAACTATTTTAATTTTAATTTGCAATTTAAGTATTCATATGAGGCCACAACATCTCAGACACATGTTGAGGTTAGGCCGAGACTGATGGTCAGACCAGTGCCCCCAATTTAATGAGGCTACATGGATACCGACAACTTAGTATGCCTTCAAGAAAGGCTGAGTTGTTGGTATCAGCTCTAAATTGACTCCTGAGGGTTTTATATAACCTCTGTGATATCAACGTCCAGCTTGAGAGGAGCTCACGGAGATTCATCATCATCTCATGCACAGTATGAGGAGAATCTATGAGCTCAGAGTGAGTTTATAGAGACTATGCATAGGGAGCATGAGAATATGTGTCAGTGGAAGTGACAACAATCGAAAGAGTTCCTACGACAGCAACAATAATAGGATATTCAAGATGAGATGCGTCGATAGAAACATCAGTAGAAACAAAAGCAGATTGAGTACATGCGATGTCAGACTCGCAGATTAGGGATGGAGTTCCCTCCACCATCTCTTCTAGCTCCTCCAGACGACCCTCCACCTCAGTAATGTATTTTTATTTTATATTAAAACATTTGAATGTATTTTTTTATAATATTGACTATTTTAAGTTTTAAATAGTGTGTTTTTTATATTGTCTCAAATATTACAGTTTTTATTATTTATTTAATTTTGTTATTATATTTATTATTTTATTAATTAATATTTTTTTATTTTTTGTGAATACTCAGGTTTTTATTATATTACTAATATTAATATTATTATTTCATTAATATTAATAATAATATTATTATATTATTTAATTATTTTATAATTAATTTTATTTTATGAATATTAATATCACTATTTTTTTTATATTTATGTTAGATTACATTATTATTATTTTATAAATAATTTTATTTTACTAATATTAACATTATGATTTCATTTATATTAATATTATATTTTTTTATTTTTTCTACTATTTGTGACGGGCATATTGTAAATACTAATTGCAACGGTTCATCGCAAATGAGTTTTTTTTTATATTTTCAACAGTATTTTCGACGGTCCATCACAAAATGGTAAAAATCAGGAAACTATTTGTGAAGGGTGGATGACCTATCGTAATAGAGTTTTTTTAAAAAATCACTGAAACTTTTTTGCAATGGTGCCACTGTCCATCACAAATAATAAATTTTTGCGATGAACTATCACAAAAGGTAATATTTACGATGCCCTTTTCCGCAATGGGTCATTTTTGAAGGAACCCCATCCCAAATTACCCGTCACAATATGCCATTTTTCTAGTAGTGAGTGTATGTTAAAAATAATATTTCTTTCACATTTTCTATAAATATTCAAAATTACCTCATTCAGTATGAAAATGAAAAGAATATTCCTCCTAATTTTTTTTAAAAAAATTAAATCATGGGTTAAAGTGAATTTAAACAATCATAGTTTAATATAAAAATATATTTTGGAAAATATTTTTAGAAAACATGGTTATGGAAGAAAAATGTATTTCTAATGAATAGAAAAATAAAGTTGGTTTTCCTCGAAAAACATTTTTTCAGTATCTTGAATACCTTAAAGAGAGGAAAATGAAATAAAAATATGTAATCACTATAAATAACTCTAGTATAAGAAAACTCAAGGGATTATTGAAAGATAGGGCATAATAATTCGTCATATGAAATATGAGCATAAAAAATCTCGATAAATAATTAGATAGTAATATAAATCACTTACCACAAGTTCAACTTGATTCTTAAGCACTCTAACCTCATATATAATAAATTTAACTTTTTTATAAGTTTATACTAGGGTAATTTACATACTTTTAATATAATATATTATCCACTTATAACATTTTGACACCCATTTTGTTAATAATTCCTTATAAAAATCATCGTTTTTGGGTGTTAAATGTTTCGCTTTTCTTGAGAATTTTGGTTCGTTAGTTCCGGACCTTAAACTTTGGTCAGGGCTAATTAATATCTAGAATATTAATAATGATATAAATATCATATATATTCATTAAATATATATATATATATATATATATATATTTATCCATAATAGGTAGAGATGGAAAAATGAATTACACCATTCAAGGAGACAGTAGGTTGTACGTATACAAGAACACCATTTTCACTTTTCGATGGATGGAGAGAAAGAAATGAAAATAATAATTAAAATTTAATGAATCATTTTTATATAATATATATCATATATATTAATTAAATATATCCTTATATAAAAAAAATGAAATGAAGGAACAAAAAATGAATCACATTGCTTCGTGGTGGTGGTAGTTCTCACATATGCACAAAAAATGCAATAATTTTCCAATAGATTGGATGGTAAGATGGAATATATGAGATTTTAATGAATTTATCATGATTATGTCATAAATTTCATTTATAAAAATTAAACATATCACAATTCCCATCCATGAAAGGTGGTGATTGAAAAATAATTGTATCATTGTGTGGAGGTGGTAGTCCACACATACACACAAGTGATACTTTCACTTCTCAATTAATGGAAAAGAGGATAAATAATGATAGATACATAATCATAATAACATTTTAGTATATTTATTATAATTAATTTATTATTTCATTAATAATACCAAATATTTATAATAGTTAAAAGAAGAAGTAATTTGAAAGAGCTCGGGTTGGATGATTACATTTCCTTCGATTGGCCTCCTTTAAATCCTTTATTAAGGATCCTTGGAATGGTATTTTAAGAAGATAATAACCAATAAATTAAGGTATTGATAAGTTTATAAGAGAACTTGGTATGGGTTTTTGATCTATGTGGATAAATGTGTTATAAAGAAGTGAATAGAGGGGTTTCCTTTAAGTGGGGGAGAAGTCACAATTGGAATTTCTTAAAACATTAAAATATATTAATGTCATACTCAAGAAAAATGATTAAAAATTGATATAAATTAAATTTTGGGATATAATTATTTATAAATATGTATATCCAAATTATATTTATACAATTTTATTTGGAAAACTTTCCTTTTTCTGTTGTTTTAACCCCCCTAGGTAAACCCATTTTCACCTTAACCATGGTAACTGATTTTTAATGTATTAACCATTCATTATGACAAAAAATTAATTTAAACTTATTACCAAATATTAATTACGATGATTCCAAACATATAATCCAATTTATAAAAATCATGTAACTAAATTTTTAGAATTTAATTGAATATTATGCCCGAAAAACCCGATGAAAAGTAGTTTTCTTGAAAAGATGTTTTCATAAGTATAATATGTTTTTATAACAAAATGCATTGAAAAACTAATTAAAATAATCTAAATTTTACTATTAATAATATAAAATAACCAATGTTACTTTTAAAATCATTTTAAAAAAAATTAAAATTTTAAACGGTTTAAATGGAAATACAACTTTCAATAAAATTTATTTTTTTCATTATTCATCGAAAAATCAATCTTTTCAGAAAATTATCAAAAATTATCTCAAAGATAATTTTGACATAATGTTTTCAAAAATAAATTATATTTTGTAAAATAAATTTTCTAAAAGTGTAAAAATTTAGTTATATTATTTTCTCAAAAAAAGTAGTAGAAACCATTTTTGAGGAAAAAATTTATTTTGAATCATATAAAGACTTTACTAAAAATTCAGTAATTATTTATCAATAAATTAACTTTTCCTAAAAATTTTACACATAATTTTAAAACTTTAATTTTTATTATTCACTCCACAAATTTAATAGATAGGTTATAATGATATACTATATAATTTCTCATTTAGACTCGAGGTTGCAAGTATCGCATGGTATCGAGAAATTAAATTTATTAGATGGGAAATATATTATAAAATATCAGGGGGGTTACATTCAATCCCTGTTAAAATGAGTTTAACCCTAAAAATTACATCATTATATACAAAAAAATGAAGATATATATGTTTCATAAAATCCTCAAGTTCTCATGTAGCTTCTTTGAATTTATGATTCCTCCAGAAAACATTAACCTAGTGAGTAGACATGCTCCATAGATATTTTTATCAATGATCTAAGATTTCTACCAGTTTTTAATCGTATGAGATACCATGATCTAATAGTATAACCACTGATTTTAGAATATGTGATGGATCAGGTATGTACTTCTTCATGGGAAATACATAGAACACATCGTGTACTTAAAAGAGGTTTGGTGGAAGTGCTAAAATATAAGATATTGTCCCTACTCGGTCAAGAATCTTGAAGAGGGAAATATATCTTGGTATCATCTTTATATTCATTTCAAATCACACAACCCTATTACATAGAGAAATTCATAGTAATAACTTCCCAATAACTTTTAATTCAAGATTTGACTGACTATTCTCAATATAATTGTTTTTGTTGACTATGAACTTCATTGATGTACTATAGAATGGACCTGACTTTCTCTATCATTTACTTAGATAACTAAGTTCTAAAGATATTTTTCTTCTCTAACTTCATCCCATTACATTGATGCTATAAACTTATCTTAATATAATTATTTATTAGTATCCATCTTAAATCTTGAGTGAAATATATTATTATAAGAGAATTCAACAAGAGGAAGGTGTTGATCCCCAAAATTTTTGAAATCTGTAGAATAAGACTTCAGTATATCCTCCAAGTTTTCAATGGTTCTCTCTGAAGGAAAATATGTCTGAGGATGATAAGGAGTATTAAAACACAACTATGAATCTAGATCTTACTAAATAATTCTTTAGAATTTCAAGGTGAACCTGAGATCCTAATTAGGTAAATTAGAATGCGGTACTCCATGAAAACTCACTACATCATTAATGTATATTCTATAAATATGATCAAGAGATAAATATTCTCTAATAGAAATAAAGTTTGATGACATCAAAAGGATATCGACTACATCCCAAATATAATTATGGACATTAAATGTTTTGGGGAGTACAGTGAAAAAATCCATGGTATTATTTTCCCATTTCTATTCTGGTATGGTTAATACTGGTAATATAACCTTTGACTTATATCTCTTATCCTTGACATTATAAAATACCAAGCACCAATATACATAATATTTAGTATCTATATTAAATTTTCCCCACCATAAATACTATTTCAAATCTTTATACATATTTATTATTTTAGTATGAATAGAGAATTATAAACTATAAGTTTAATCCAACAACGCCTTCTTCAGATATAGTATTGATGTGACACATACTTGGTTCCTGAACCTTATCATTCCTTCACAATCAAGATTGAACTTGGGAATATTTCTAACCTTATATTATAACTCTAAATCTTCCAACTTCACATCTTTAATATTTACATAAATATATGGTTGAAAACTAATTTTAGAAAGATAAGATTTATCTCCATCCTTCACGATTTTCAGATCCATCCTATGCTAATCTAGAAATATTTGATCTTTTGTGATCCAAATCATAGATAAGATAGAATGATCATTTTTTTCACAAAGTATTGGCTACCTTATTCACTTTCATAATGAGGTAATCTATTTGGTAGTCCTAATATTTAATAAAACCTAACCATATTCTATAGAAAAAATTCAATTCCTTTTAAGTGAATATATATATTTATCTTTTATGATTAGTATATATATCACACCTTCCTCTATTAATATAATGCCTCCATATCTTTGATGTAAAAATTACCGTATCTAACTCCAAAAAATAAGTTCTATAATTTTTCTCATGAACCTTTAATTGTGAGGAGGCATAAGCTATAACCATATCATTTTTCATGAGGAGACAAACCTGTACATTCTCTAACACATAACCATAGATCAAAAAATCCTTCCCCGCTATAAGGTAGAGTAAGAACATGTCTACAGACAAACAAACTCTTAAATTCCTTGAAATTTTCCTCACATTACTATGCCCAAAGGAACTTAGATCCATTATAAGTAAACATGGTAAGTGAATTAGATAGACATTTTAAATTTTCTACAAATAGTTGATAATATCTATCCAAACCTAGAATACTATGGATCTTAGTATTAGTGGTTATTCTAGATTGATGTTCAACAACTTCTATGTTTGATGGATCCATCGATATACCCTCTCTTGAGATTATACAACCCCAAAATGAAACTTGTTATATCCAAAATTTACACTTGATGAATTATTCATAGTACTTACCCTTCCTTAGGGTCTTCAATACAATTTTCAGGTGATCTTCATACTTTTCCCCACTCTTGGAATATATAATATTTTAATATAAAATATTACCACAAATGGATCAAGGTAATTTATAAAGTATATATTCATTAAATCCATGATGATAGTGGGGACATTAGTAAGACCAAATGAAATCACTATATATTCATAGAGTTCATACCTCATATGAAAGTTTTTCTTGTGTATGTATTCATTTTTTACCCACAACTAATAGTATCCATATCAAATATCAATCTTCAAAAAATGTTAAGATCCTCATAATTGACCGAAAAAATAATCATTATAGGATAGAGGATACTTATTCTTGATTGTGATCTTGTTTAGTTTCTAATAATCAATACATAGTTGAATTGATCCATATTTATTCATAATAAAAATAATTGGGGCACCCCATGTTAACACTATTGGATGAATGAATCCCTTATCAAGATTCTCCCATAGTTTCTTATTTAATTCCTATAACTCAATTAGGGACATTATATAAGGGGTTTTTGAAATATATGTAGAACCATGTATGAGTTCTATTGAAAACTCAACATCATAATTTGGAGTAAGATAAGGAAACTCTTTTGGAAAGATATCAACAGACTCCCACACAATAGGAATATTTTTTTATGTTGAGTTTCCCCTACCATATAATATAAATAAATCTTTTTAATAGTAATCAAGACGTATAAAATGGATTCAATTACCATAATATGTTCATATTTATTGTCACATTGATAAATTATAATAGGTTAATTTGGAATATCAAATTTGAATTTCCTTGATAATTGAAGTGGGATTAATGTAAATAAATGTAATCCATGCCTAATATAACATCAAAATCAACTAGAGGGTGAGTAATAAGATTTTTATGAAGCACATTCTCAAAATATTAAATCATAGAATAATTATAGGCTTGAGATGTTATCATAATATAATTACATGTTTTCAGTTATAGTTAAATATCTAATCATTGGGGTGGTATTTTGATACCCTTAGGAAATTCATCAGATATTAAAGAGTGGTTAGATCTCTAATGAAATAAGATATTAGTGGTTATAGAGTGGATGGTAAGTGTAAATTTCACTAATTTATTATCATAACCTACATTGGAAATAAGGATCACATGATATTTTACTTTTTATTTAGGAATAAGAGGTTAATGACATCGATAATATTCATTAAATTTTATATTTGGGAACTGGATAACATAATTCCCATACTCATTTCATTAGAAAAACTAGAGTTTGAGTGGTGCTTTATGTTGTGATTTTTTCTATGATTAGATAACTTATTCATCCCATCTATTCAAAATTCAATTCCTCGATGACTTTCCTTTCCACACTTGAAAACATTTACCAATCCCCTTAAGGTAATTTTCTATATGTTTCCTTCCACTCATTGATTATAAAGGAAAGGTCATCTTTTTCTCTCCATGGATTTTATTATTATAATTTCTTTTTTATTTCCATATTTATTTTTCATATCTAAACTATAAGATTGATGGGTTACTATAATATCCATTTCCTCCTTGATATCACATCAAACAATTTCTTTATAGCTACTAATGTATCTTATGGCTAAAACCTTCTGATTTTTGGTTTTAAGGCACTAAAGAATTGATAAATCTTACTTTATCATTAAAAGATAATAACAAAAATGTACCACACTAGTCTTGTAATATCTTCCTCATAGGTAATAATGGATTAATCATCCTTCTAATTTATATTAATGAGTTCCTTCTCCATTTTTATATGAAGAATATGAGGAGTTTTATTATTGAAAAATATGTAACCAAACTCATACCACATGACAGAGTCAATTTATTCTTATTGCATTATGTTCTTGATAAGGGTCTACTGCTTCAAATTCCAAATTATAAACAAATAAAATAACACTTTCATGTTCGGAACACTTAAAAATAGAAAATATCTTTTTAATTCTACTAATCCATTTATCATAAAGCAATGGATCAGGGAAGTCACTAAAAGTAGGAGGATTTTTCCTCATGAAGGACTCACAATACTGAAAAATGAAATATTTTTTATGGGTAATTTGTAGCTAAAACTCATAAAAAATAGCCATTTCTAATGGGATTACATCGAAAATGGACTGTAGATGAAAATAATATCAAAAAAACTATTTTTTTTGTGATGAGTTGTCACAAACAATTTTTTTTGCGACGGTGGACCCTCCCATCGTAAAAATGTTTTAACAATTATATATATGTTACCATTTATGATGGGATTGATCCATCTTTACAAATAATTATTTGCGATAGGGGATAAATACCCTCTCAAATAATATAAAAAAATTTAAAAATTTAAAAAAAATAAAAGAATTAATTTTTTTAAAAAACTAAAAATATTAAAAATCATTGTAATAATATAAAAATTAAAAATTAAAAATTAAAAAATTAAAAAATATTAAAAAATATATTAAATAAAAAACAACCCAATAAAATAAAAAAATGTGGTTTATAAAACTATAAATATCTGAATTAACAACAATATTTTAAAAAATATGTTTTTTCAAATGTTTATCATACTAAATGTGTAAAAAATACATATATCATTGAGGAGTGGGAGGTTAATCTAGTGGAGGTGGAGGAGGGAAATCTATTCCCATACCCCGCACCAATTATCGCATGTACACCATAATCTATTACAGTTACTTCTCATGCACTTGATGCTCCTCCTCCTGCTATTGCTCATATTGTTGAAGAAACTCTTACTACTCTCTACACAGGGTCTCTATAACCTTATTCCGAGCTCAAAGATTTTCTTCATACTCTGAAGTTGATGATGAAGACTCTCTATGATCTCCCCTTGATCTAGAAGATGATAATGAAACATTACCATAATAACTTTCATGCGTCAATTTCTAGATGATACAAATAACTTGGTCATTCTAGATTACATACTAAGTCTCATGAATCCATGTTGCGTCATCAAATCATGTTACACTAGTGGAATGACCCTCATTCTTGGCCCGACTCCCATAATGTGTGTGATAATTTGTGGCCTCATATGACTCTTTCAGTTTCAATATGAAATTAAAATAGTTAAAATATTATTTTTGATTAATTTTAAAACTCAAAAAAATTATACCGACCACAATCAAATGTTTTTGACCATTAGTAATATCTCCAATGACAGGGTTAGTGTAAATCCTATTATAAACACATAACTATATATTATTGAGTCGATCAAATTCTAATATGAATAATAAAATAAATAGTTTACATTTATAGTTAAATAAAATTTTAAATAAAAATACATACTAGATTTCATCGATGATTACTGAACAAATGAATAACATCTCTATGCATGACCTCCTGCCTCCCCAATTCTAGTGACATAATGATGATCTCATTTGAAAATTATATACCATCTAGTATGATCACAATCCATCCCAAACCTAAGAGGATATATAAATTGTTCGATGGAATCTGCAAGACTAATAAAAAAGTTGGCTCTGTATTTCTTCAGGAATCACTTCCCCACATTGTGCAAAAACCGACGACAACTCTCATACATGCTAGCCTCCCAGGAAGAGTTCCTCATGATATAATTGATTGGATGCCATAAACACTACACATAATTAATAAAACAATGTTAATAATTAAATAAATTTCAAAATAGCTATTATATATCCACATACCATCCAATGGTCAAACATGTACTGAAGAACATCAATAGGAATATGATCCCTGTCACCCATGTTCCAAAAAAGTAATTCCATTAAATATGACCCCTAACTAATAGATATATGTAAAAACTATGGGAAAATAGAAAAAACAATAAAAAAATTAGTTCATAAATAAATTAATGAAAATTAATGATAATGAAAATTAACCAAATTAAAAAACTTAAAATACCACCGTATGCGTGGATCAAAATAAATATTTGAGAATTACTCAGGAATAGGGTCATGAATAATTAATCTTTCAATTCCATGACACCTCTGAGTGGATGAACTACTTTCAACCTGAGGTTCAGATGAAAAATAATTAGGCACATCACCAGGAAGTAAAGCCTCCTTGACGCTATAGAACATCTAATCATAAGTCTCGTCATCCATCTAAAACATGAAAATATTTTTTTACAAAAAATAATTTAATAAGAGTATTATATATATTTATTATTACTATAACAAACATGTAATTCTATCATTCTTAATCTTCATCCTCATCTTCATATATGAAAGTGTCAATATATTTATCTTCCTCCTCAGTATCATCAATTTCCATAGGATCTTCAGCTTCATCATCTCTTCGTAATTCAAATTCATTTGTTACATAATCAACAATATCATCACCATAAACCTATAATTGTGGGGTTTCATAATTGATATTCATGTCGCTACATTGAAAATATGCGTTTGGATCATTCTCTTGAAAATTTTCAATTCCTTTCACTTCAATAGAACCATATTCACATTTTATAAACTAGTTTTCATGGGATTTAAATTTCATAATGCTCAACCAATCAATTAACACTCTTTAAGTAGAATAATAATTTTAATAATAAATTCTATGAGATTGATGAGCTAATAAAAATGATTTATTTGCTACAAAAAATGATTTTATATTTAATGTTGATGATTCTATGGTGCGGATGAACATGTAATCCTCTATTAACTGGTATTTTTTACATACCTTTTTCTTTAATTTCTACATGAATCTCTTGTATGGGTACATTCATCAGAATATTACCAACCCTCAAAATTTTTCTTCATGTGTCTAGTGTAATATCAAATTTTCCATTGAATCAAATAAATTCGATATAAAAAAAATCTGGTTTACATAAAATTAAAACAATAACTTCTAGCAGTCTACTAAGTTCAACATAGAATGTTGTCACCACAAAAATGTATCAGAAACAATATGATATTTCTATTAGAGTATACTAAATTCAAGAATTAAAAATCCCTCTAAATCCAATCAATATAATTATTTATAATATAATATTATAATCATGGATTTTTAATCCGATAATATGATTATTCCTGACACATCTAGCCAAATTAGAAACATAACCATCTATTAGCCTCAAATCAACAATCCACTAACAAAATAAAAAATTATTTTCTTTAAAAATTGTTTATTCCACTTTTTACTTCTTTAAATTTCGTGATCTATCATTTTAAAACAAATCAAGTTCTGTTCACCTATAAAATTGGGAATTATCTAATCATGGAATTACATTACCTTTGGTCTTACCAAGTGTGTCCAAAACTCTTTAAAATATATTATAAAAATAGTTATTCTAAATATTCATGACATTCCATCATGTGATGAACAAAAAAATTAGTCCAATATAAGAGATCGAAAAAAAATACTCAGTTTAGTCCAATTTTGATCTTTCTCAAAGCCATCTATTTCTTTTGGTTTATATTCGGTCCAATGGTAATGAGAGGTAATGAAGAGATAATAGATTCTAAATAAATACTCAAGACCATTGTTGGAGGTCCATCTCTTTAAATTTTACATTTTTTTGAAATGATTTATATTCCTTTAGAAATGATGATAAATAGTTTGAAATTAATGATGACATTAGAGAAAACAATTATTTTTCCCATTGAAGAGTCTAAACACTTTTTTTTCACTCATACAGTACGGACATGAATTTAGACCATGTGTACTCTATCCAAATAAAATTCCATAAGCTAGGAAGTGACTAATTTTCCACATTAACACATCATTCATTAGAGAATTTTGTTTCACAACAACATCACATGTACTTACACCATTAATCCATAATAAATTTAACTCATTAATCAATGGATTCAAATAAACATCGATATTCTTTTTTGGATGTCCTAGAATTAATAATATTAAAAAGATATATGGTCCATTCATCAGCATCCAAGGAGGTAAGTCATACAGAGTTATAAAGATGGTCCAACGAGAATATTTACTACCATATAAACCAAATGAAAAAAAACATCAGTAGAAATACCCAATCGCATATTGCGGGGTTTTGAAGAAAAAAATGATGTACATGGTAAAAATGTTTCCATGAATCACCATCATAAGGATTATATAATCTTTTACCATTTTAAATATTGGTTTTGGACCACAAAATCAATGAAAACTGTATTATAAGACATAAATAATGCTTTAATTTGGGTGTAAGAAGGAAATACCTCAACTATTTAATGAGAACCAATCCAGACTTCCTTTGGAGATCCTCCTTGAACCTCAATTTTCCACATGTAGGACCATTAACCAACAAATCATTTTCACCATAATATAATATTTAACCATTTTAACATTTATGAATCTTATGATAACCAAGAACTAAATTATAAACCAGCCTCTGGATCTCATAGAAATTGGTAGGAAACACATTTAACTCAGGTAACAGAGATTTAAAAAAAGATAATATCTGATCAAAATAGCTATTTGGCATTCTATTATCTGATTTAATATCCATAAATTTTCTAACCACTTAAAATTTTCTTATCTTTCAACCAGGATATAAGGAATCTTTAACAGAATTCAAAACTCATTAAATTGATGTAGTTATAACACATGATCTAATTCAATATCATTATATGTTTCTATTTGTTAAAATGGTGGACCAGAAACCTCATGTAGTAAATATTGAAAAAGTGATTGATCTAGAACCAAATTTTAATATGTTCACTGGAATTTCATTCACCGTGTTGATACCAAAAAACATAATCTTTTTGAAAATCAAAACACAATAGATAACCCCCAAAGTTGTCAAATGATTCAAATATCCTCAGATCACATTTATTACATGGACACTTAATTGTACCTTCTAAAACAAATTATGGTTTATAAGATTCAAATCATAAAAAATATTCAATACTCACAATATATATAGGATTTATACTATAAATGTTTGTATTCCTGTGATGATTCATCTAATCTTGATCCTATAATAAATATTTTTTTCCACTTATTCATTCTATATTTTTATAAAAAATAGAAAATGAAAATATTTTTTATAATTAATCTGATATAAGGAAGAGACTGTCCAAAAAAATATAAAATCAAAAAACTATAAATTACTTGTAAATATTATCAATTTTATCTAATTACCACTAATTTTTCTTAATTCTAAAAATTATCGTAATTATTTCACTTAGTAATAACCTTCATTCCCACTGGTCCAGGATTCCCTTATGCTCCTTAGTCATTCTTCTATTACTAATTGTGGCTAATTTTGGATAATTGTGGTAAATTCTTATTAATTGTAGTTAATTATGTTAATTTTGGTTTATTGTAGTTTATTGTTGTAATTTAGGCTCATTAATGGTAATTTTTAATAACACTAATTACTTGTAATGTTTACTAATTCCCACTCATTATTACTATGTTTTACTAGTTCCCACTCATTACTGCTAAGTTTTACTAATTCTCACTCATTACCGCTAAATGTTACTAATTACTGATGATCACCGCTAATTTTTACCAATTACCACTCATTAATGATTTTTTTACTAATTATCACTCATTAATGGTAATTTTTTACAAATTAATGCTCATTACTGGTAATTTTAATTAATTAAAACTAATTACAAGAAATTTAAACTAATTAATGCCCATTACTATTAATTTTTACTATTTAATGCTAATTGCAGGTTTTTTACTAATTACTACTCATTACCAGTAATTTATACTAATTACCTCTCATTATTGGTATTTTTTCTAATTACCACTCATTAATGGTATTTTCTACTAATTAATGCTCGTTTCTAATTTTTTACTAATTACTTCTCGTTACCGATAATTTTTACTAATTGTCACTTATTAACAATAGTCTCAACTAATTATTGATTATTACTGATAATTTATACTAATTACCACTCATTGGTATTTTTTACTAATTACATCTCATTACCTATATTTTTGAATAATTACTGCTTATTACCAGTATTTTTTATAATTATCACTAATTATTTTTTACTAATTAATGCTCATTACTAGTGATTTTTTAGAAATTACTGCTCATTACTGATAAATTTTTATCAATTAACACCCATTACCAGTATTCTTACTAATTACTGCTCATTACATAAATTTTTTACTAATTACCTCCCATTACCAATATTTTTTACTAATTACCGCTCATTGACAGTATTTTTTTACTAATTATTTCTTATTGCCAGTAATTTTTACTAATTACCTCTAATTACTGGTATTTTTTACTAATTAACACTCATTACCAGTAATTTTTACTAATTACAACTCATTATCAGTATTTTTTAGTAATTACTGCTCATTACTGGTACTTTTTACTAATTAACGCTCATTATCAGTAATTTTTACTAATTAACGATGATTACTGATATTTTTTTTCTACTTATCACTCATTACCAGAAATATTTACTAATTAACGCTCATTAATGAGATGTTTTACTAGTTAACATTCATTACTGATATCATTTACTAATTACTGTTCAATGCTAGTAATTTTTACTAATTACCGCTCATTTCCATTATTTTTTTAATTACTATGCATTATCTACATTTTTTACTAATTTCTACTCATTATGGGTAATTTTTTCTAATTACTTCTCATTATATGTATGTTTTTACTAATTACTATGCATTAATGACACTTTTTTACTAAATGACACTCATTACTGGAAATTTTTAATAATTATTGCTCATTATAGGTAATTTTTACTAATGAACACTCATTAATGGTAATTTTTTCAATTAATGCTCATTGATAGTAATTTATAGTAATTACCACTCATTACCTATATTTTTTTTTGCAATTACAGCTCATTATCGGTAGTTTTTACAAATTACCACTCATTACTTGTGGTTTTTTACTAATTACTGCTCATTATCGGTAATTTTTACTAATTAACAATTATTACTAGTATTTTTTACTAATTACCACTCATTAACAATAATTTTAACTAATTACCGCTCATTATCAGTATTTTTTACTAATTACCTCTCATTACTGGTATTTATTACTAATTACCACTCATTAATGGTATTTTTTACTAATTAGTGCTCAATACCAAAACGTTTTTCTAATTAATTCTCATTACCGATAAATTTTTACTAATTATCACCCATTATCCATATTTTTACTAATTACCGCTCATTATCATTATTTTTTACTAATTACCGCACATTACATGTATTTTTACCAATTACCACTCATTACCCGCAATCTTTACTAATTACCACTCAGTACTATTATTTTTTTACTAATAACTACTCATTGATGTATTTTTTATTAATTACCACTTATTACTGATATTTTTTACTAATTACCACTCATTACCGACATTGTTTTACTAATTAGCACTCATTACTGGTAATTTTTACTAATTACTACTTAATACTAGTATTTTTATTATTACCACTCATTACCCATATTTTTTACTAATTAATGATCATTACTAGTATTTGTTACTAATTAATGCTTATTATCAGTAATTTTTACTAATTATCCCTCATTACCAATAATTTTTACTAATTATCGCTCATTACCACTAATTTTTACTAATTTCCACTAGTTTCCTCTAATTTTTACTAATTACTGCTCCTTTCTGTTAATTTTTACTAACTACCACTCATTTATGCTAATTTTATCTAATTAAATCTCATATCTACTAATTTTAACTAACTATCATTTTCGCTAATTTTTACTAATTAACATTCGTTTCCACTAATTTTTACTAGTCATCACTAATTTCTGCTAATATTTACGAATTGTATCTCTTTTCAGCTAATTGTTTCTTATTTTTTCTCATTACCACTCATTTATAATAATTATTTCTTTTTTATACTAATTAGCAATCATTTCTAATAATTACTAATTATTTCTAATAATCACTGATAATTTTTACTGATTACTGTTAAGTTGTACTGATTAGAACTAATTTTTACAAATTGTTTTTAAATTATTAATATTTTCTGTTAATTACTAAAAAATTGTGATAATAATTAATAATTTCTAATTACTATTAATCGTTACAAATTATTCTAAAACATTATTATTTATTACTAATATCTATGAATTATTACTAAGTTCTATTAATTGGTACTATTTATCTATCAATTATAAGTTGTTACTACTAATCACAACTACTTATGGATAATTAAAACTAATTAATGATAATTAAAACTAATTACAGATAATTAAAACAAACTACTTCTAGTTAAAAATAATTACTGATAAATAAAACTAAAAACTTATATTTGAAAATAATTACTGATAAATAAAACTAATTACTTCTAGTTAAAAGTAATTACTGGTAATTAACACTAATCAATGATAATTAAGGATACTAATTTCTAATATAAAATAAAATAAATTAATCAATAATTAAAAAAATTTAACAAATACCTCAAAATCAAAGCTTTTATCAGATGAAAATTAAAAAGTTTTCTTCCTTGTAAAAATTAAATCTTTTGAAGGAATAAATTTAAATAAAACGAGAGGATAAAAATCAATTGAGGGAATATATAAAGGTTATATTATTAATGAAAAGACTATTTACGATGAGGCACATCAGAAATAATATATAAAATAAATAATATAGTCAGTGATAAAAAACATTTTCAACAGGACCTTTCACAAATACTATTTTATCAATACATTATTTATGATTGGTTATAAATTATCATTGTAAATAACTATTATGATAAATAATATTTGTGAGGGGAGAAAATACCCATCACAAATTACCATTCTTGGGATTTGGTGTGCATGCATGCCAAATGTATTTCTAACATCAGACATTTCCCATCACAAATAATATTTTATTTAGGGTTATTTGTGACAGGATTTGTTTTACATCGCAAATAATCCTATCGTAAGGACTATTTTCCACGGGCGATGAGCTCATTGAAAAAAATGCGATTTTCCTACTTTGTCAATAAAACATTGTTCCCTTATTTTCTCATTTGGAAGCTAAAAACAATTCAAATTTTGATAAAGTTGTATAAGCATAACAATAATATTTACATTCTATCTCCCTAAACATTTGGTCTCTAAGGAGGATAATGATTGCATTGTCCATCACATTCGTTATTAACACGGTTCCTTCAGGTTCTAACCATTGGTTAAAACCAAAAATCATAGTGTGAGCTATATTAATCCTATGGGGAAACCAAATATGCCTAAAAAATCATTTATAGGATGTCTAAATCATGATGTCTTATCTTCAGTCGATGACACTTTAGTTTTAGCCAAGTTCATTCATGGTTATCATTTATTCAATTACTTATATAATTCTTCATAAATAAAATGTTATTTAACTCATTCATATCCCACAAGAACGTCAAAGTATGTGTGTAGTATGGGCATAGTCATTGTGCACTAGAATTATGATCGAGATATACTCAGCTAACACTTTTTGGGGCCATTACACCTAGACTAATCTATACCAAAACCTCGTCCACTTATAATATCCAGACATGGATTTTTTTATTAGAAAACCACACATTATTTACTAAACTTAGGAAATTCTCTTATACATAGGATTAACCTAATGTTTCTCACTAATATTTTCTAATCATAGTTTCCAAAGGTAACTAAACCTTTCTCTGATACCAACTATGGTGACCCATACTTTTCATATATAAATATTAAATCTTATTAGATGAATATTAAATACATAACTTTATTATCCACTCCAAAATCATATAGGCATAGTGTCTTTGGATACTTGGATACATAAACTACTTATTCCTAAGATCTCTACATAATCTCCCAGAATGTTATGTATAACTATAACCCTTCTTGGAGATATCATACTTGAAACCTTTCTTCATAACCAAGGGAAAAGAAACAAATGAAAGGGTGATCTTAGATGCTCAATAATGATAAAAAAGAGAGATATCAAGGATTACATAAACATAACTAAATCATAAGTGTATGAGAACATGATATTAACATTTTAAAATTATACTCACCATATCATATATCATAATCTTGAGTCATGGAATAATTCTTGGAAATTCTTAAGATATAAATCATTAAGTAATCAAAGAACAAAAACCATGAGAGCATAAAATTGGAATAAGATATAAGTTTTTGGAATACATATAAGAATAGAAAAATATTTTCTTAGATAAGGACCACATCCATGACTGTCATAGTGGATTGGTTTCACTCACAATTCCATCATATCTGCAGCCAACATTCACTCCTAAGAATATCATAGTTGTAACGACCCGAAATTTTTTTAAATAAATTTTGTTTCCCAATTTTATGTGTTATTGTTATACTCAAAAAAACGTTTTATTTGATAAACATGATTATAATTAAAATGAGATCAGTGGGTTTTGACTATTATATAACCATCGGTCAATATGACCGCTGTGAACAAAATGTTTTGATATAAGTAATCTTGGTTAATTATTATAGAAAGAAGATTCGATGGCCTCACCTAGTAGTCTTGGACCGATCGAAGCCCATCTAATAGAGCTTGGGAAGGAGGTAGCACCACTGGGCTTTGCTCTGGATCAAATCTAAGCTGAACTTCATCATGTGAAGCTGGAACGGAATCGCCTTCGTGAGAAGTTCAAACTGATAGAAATTACTACTCGGGCAATGTTGACTGAGCCGCCCCAAGCTTCTATCACCCTAGCACACCTTACTCTTAGGTCCTATTCTGGTTTTATAAGGGGTTATGTAACGAGACCGTAACTACCTTGTGTAATCCTTGTTTTAAATAAAAATTGGGATTTCTTCTTATGATGAAGTTTATGAATTTTGAAATGACCGGATAAATATAGTATGCATATTTTTGATGAATTTTAGAAAAAGGATATTTTAAATATGTTTATGTAAACCCTAAATAATTAAAAATGTGTAATGATTTTCAAAAAATGGTCTTCTGTAATTATGTTCAGTACTAAATCTAGAGTCTAATAAGATCAACTTGATTTTTGATGAATAGTAAATTATGAATAGTGATTTTATGATTAGGATTAGTAATATGACCAAATGGATTAGTAATCTCACTTAAAGATAGTTTTAAAATAATCTAGGCACCTTGATTAAGTAATGTGATTCAATAAAATAGTTAAATAACGGTTTCATTAATTATTATTCAAGTATTAGTTTTTTCGGGTGAATAGTGTTTTTTAATTAAAAATTTAATTAAAAATAATTAGAAAATTATTTTTATAAAAATGACTTTATTTTTGAACTCAGAGCATCGATATTATGTTATGGTAATTTTTGGGGTTTTTTCTGAAAAAATGAATTTTCGATGAATAGTGTTTTTATTTAAAAATTAAATTAAAAATATTTAGAAAATTATTTTTATAAAATGGATTTCATTTTTGAAATCAGAGCATTGATATTTGGTTAATGTGAAATTTTGGGATTTTTCTGAGAAAGTTGAATTTTCAGTGAATAGTAAAAATACAGTTTTAGGGTTTCGGTATGTTTAATGACATCATAACGGTGTCATGATGATGTCCTGAGATATTTTGAGGGTTGTCCGGCCAAGGGTGATGAATTATTGTTTTGGGGGCCCCATGTGTCCTAACTCCATGATAAATGACAAGGGAGAGCACATGGGTTTGAGAAAAGCACATGTGAGGTGTCCCTTGGCCATTAATGCCTTGTCCCCTCACTTTCCCTATAAATACCAAGCCCTCCTCTCATCCATTAGACTCCCCACTCATTCCCAACGAATTTATGGTCTCATTACCTCCCAAGGAGTCCTCCCAAGGTTCCCCCAAGCCCTCAAGGTCCCAACTTTTGAGGTTTAAGAGTTACATTTTAAGGTAAGGGATCCGACCCCTCTCTTTCTTTTCAAGTAATCTCTTTTATGTCATTTCTTTTATACTCCATGTTCTTATGTTGGAGGATGTTATTTTATATTCATCCTACTGCCTATTTCATGTTCATATGATGAGAGACCCCCCCTTGCTCTCATCAATTCGTTTTAAGAATGTTTAAGTGGCGCCGTTAGGCTGCCGAATTTTTAAGGGATTCTTTCACCTTCCTCGTTTTCAAGTTCTATTCTCATTCAAGTCTTTCATGTTCCTTTTTATTATGTTGGGGTATGATCTCTAAATTATCATACTGATATTTTATGATCATATTATGAGAGACCCCATTTTATCAATTCAATTCAGTATTTTGAAGTTTTAAGTGGCGCCGTTAGGCTGCCGAATTTTTAAGTGGTTCTTCACCCTTCTCGTTTTGAAGTTCTACTTTCATGTCAATTATTTCAAGTTCCTTTTTGTTATATTGGGGTATGATCTCTATATATATCATACTGGACTCTTATTTTCATATGATGAGATACCCCATTTGATCTCTTCAATTCGGTATTTTGATGTTTTAAGTGGCGCCGTTAGGCTGCCGAATTTTTAAGTGGTTCTTCACCCTTCTCATTTTGAAGTTCTACTTTCATGTCAATTATTTCAAGTTCCTTTTTGTTATATTGGGGTATGATCTCTATATATATCATACTGGACTCTTATGTTCATATGATGAGAGACCCCATTTGATCTATTCAATTCAGTATTTTGATGTTTTAAGTGGCGCCGTTAGGCTGCCGAATTTTTAAGTGGTTCTTCACCCTTCTCGTTTTGAAGTTCTACTTTCATGTCAATTATTTCAAGTTCCTTTTTGTTATATTGGGGTATGATCTCTATATATATCATACTTTACTCTTATGTTCATATGATTAGATACCCCATTTGATCTCTTCAATTTAGTATTTTGATGTTTTAAGTGGCGCCGTTAGGCTGCCGAATTTTTAAGTGGTTCTTCACCCTTCTCGTTTTGAAGTTCTACTTTCATGTCAATTCTTTCAAGTTACTTTTTGTTATGTTGGGGAATTATCTCTATATCTATCATACTGATCTCTTATTATCATATGATGAGGGACCCTATTTGATCTTGTCAAATCATTTTCTTTTGAAGTTAAGTGACGCCGTAAGGCTGCCGAATTTTCATAAGAGAAATCTAATTTTTTTTCCTTCCATGTTTTTCATTTCAAATGGTATGTACCAAAAATTTAATTACCATTTCCATATGTCCTTCTTATTATTTCACCCTACTGTTTTATGGATCATTTATGAGAGGGTGACCCATGTCCCCTCTCATTTCAATGTTTTCTAAAACCCCGAAACTTAGCCGTTATGCTGCAGAATTTTTCCCCTCAAAATGCCTCTCTCTTTTCTCAAAAATTATTTTATGTTATAAAATGAATACTCAAAGCTCTTATTTCTACAAGGGTATTCACATATATATCAAAATGTTCCATTTTAAATTATGGGATTTACATACATGAGACCCGCTTTCCCTTTCCGTGGGTTTAAAGTGACGTAAAGATCATGTCTTTGAAGCAGTTTTTAAAACGTTATGATTATGAAATGAAACCCATTTATTTTATGCTATATGAGTTATTTATGAAATGTTTGATGATGATATATGTGGCTCACATGATAATAAATTCAAATTTAAGGGTGCGCCCTGATAGAGCTCCAATGCATTGGGTAATGATGTAACCACTAGAGATTACAATTTTCATGATACCTTGGTGAATAACCTTGGTAATTTTAAAATGACACCTTGGGGATGGACCTTGGTGATATGTTCATGATTGTCTATGTTAAATGATGTAGCCACATCTTCAAGTTATGAAAAAGTTTTATTTTTATTTTGATATGCCTCATGATTTCATTTTCATTCCTTAAAGTTCTTTTCACGACTTTATTGATGTATCTCAAGTTCATATTTAAAATGTTTCACTTGTTTCCCTTGCTGGGACTTCTGCTCACCCTTCCTTTTGATGTATGTCCGCAGGTTATGAGATGTAGTAATGAGCCTAGGGTGAACATGAGGCGAAACCTTTCAAGTGTTTAAGAAGAATGTTTTTTTTCATGTTTTATGTTCCTTGTTTCCAAGACACTAAACCTTAAAGATCCTCAGTTCTGTGTAATGGAATGAAAAGTTATGTTATAAAAATACGGGATGCTATAGTTGGTATCAAAGGATGGTTTAGTTATTTGTGGAAATTAGGATATTAAAACTCTAGGAGGAACCCTATAGAAAAGTTTAATAAAGGAAATCTTCCTGGTATTTTGGTGAGTATTGAGTAAGGGGTTGCCAAGCAAATACATCCCTTTCTGGATACGAGCAGGTAGAGGTGGCTCTGGCACAGATGTACATAGGGGTAAAACCCGAAAACACCGCTTTGAGCTAGACTCGAACGGGAACTGGTACACGACAACGGGCCTTGCTGCACTCTTGGTTACGACACTCCCGGGGGATATGCTTTGGTTAATTCATAAGCTTGGTATGAACCATTGTTAAAGGAACAAAGATAAAATAAAATAAAGGTTCACATAAGAATATATGATCATTCATAACCTAGATGGGAACCTAGGAGATCACAAGTTAGGGTATACCTTTCTTATACAAGTTATCCTTATATGCTTTCAGTTCCTTTTCATGATTATTAGCTAAGTACTTAAGCCCCTAATTATGCTTTCTCTGTTGTACCCCACACTCTTTGATTTTCATGATCACAATCACTTTAACATGTGTTTAACATTGTGTTTAAGTGTTGTGGATGATAGGCACAAGGTTGCCAAGAAGTTGGCCCAAGAATGGACTTCAAGTGGACTGAAATTCAGTCCACCGGTCAGCCGGTGGCTTGACCACCGGCCAGCCGGTGGCACCCTGACTTAAGGCTGAGCCACTGCCTCCCCACCGGTCGACCGGTGGCTCTGCCACCGGTCGACCTGTGGCATCCAGCCCAAATAGTGCAATCTACTGTCTTTCCACCGGCCAGCCGGTGGCTCCTCACCGGTCGACCGGTGGAGCCTGGATCAAGACTCTTCTTCTCTACCAAGGCACCGGCCAGCCGGTGGAGATGTACCGGTCGACCGGTGGCCCCTGGACCAGACTTCTCCTCCACTGCCAAGGCACCGGCCAGCCGGTGGAGCTGTACCGGCCAGCCGGTAGCACTGGTCAAACTAGCCGTTGGCTTTGACCAGTCAACTCCAAAAGCCTCCCAACGGCTCCGAGGCCTTTTCCAACGGCTCCAAAGCCCTCCAACGGATACTTGAAGGTTCCTAGCCTATAAATAAAGGCCTAGGAAGCCCCGGAACAACATACAAGCCACCGGACACATTGTTGATCATTTTGGCGAAGCTCCGGCGGATTGTTCCAAGAGAACCCCAAGTGCTCCATCCATTTCCACATCCAAGAGCACCACTCAAGAAGCTTGGGAAAGCACGCTACATCAACTCCATCATCCAATTGGCGCCCAAGTCTTCCCAATCACGGTTTTTCTTGTTTTATATATTTTGAGCTTAAAATTGGGTTTGTGCCTACAAACCCCAACCCTTTTCTCAACCTCCCTTTCTTTGGGTTCTCACACCACCACTAAGGTGTGAAGAGGTTGTCAAGCCTTACCTTGTAAAAAGGCTTGAGATCGGTGAGCTAGTCTTCACCCGTAAAAAGACTAGTGGGTTATTGCTTAACCATTAAAAGCATTGGGTTCTTGCTAAACCAATAAAAGCAAGCTGTAATAGGTCCTAGTGCTACCTCAAAGCCTAGTGGGTTTCTTGCTAAAACCATTGAAAAGCAAGCGGTAGGAATCTCTCAACGGTTGAGTTGGGAGCGGAGACGTAGGCCGGGTTTTGGCCGAACTCCGTTATCAAGTTCTTGTGTCTTGCCTCTTTACTTTCCGCTGCATTTATACTTTGATTTAAATTTCTTAATCAATTTTTTAAAAAGGCAATTCACCCCCCTCTTGCCATCATTCCCTCGCTGTTCTTCCGACCAAACAATTGGTATCAGAGGGATAATTTGAGTAATACCTTAACCGGTTTCAAATTAAAGATCCTATTTTTTTTTGATGGCTTCTACCGCTTCTTCCTCTCAATCCCCCGAAGGATATTCTTTGGATCGTGCTCCATTCTTTGATGGAGCCGATTATACTTTTTGGAAAACCCGCATGTCAACTTTTCTTAAAAGCATTGGCTATCCAATTTTTAAAATTGTTATGCAAGGATTTTCCCTTTCCTCACCCGATGAGTCTAAATGGACCCCCAATGACATTGCAAATTTCGAGCTTGATGGCAAAGCCATGAACGCTCTTCATTGTGGTCTTGACCGTAATGTTTTTAATTGTATTTCTTCTTGCACTACTTCTTACGATCTTTGGAAATGTTTAGAGCTAACCCATGAAGGTACTAAGAAGGCTCAAAAGCAAGAACCCGACATCAAGCAAGAACCCGATGAAAAATCCGTGCCCAATTGCCCACTCCACAAGAAAAGGGCCAAGAAAAAGGAGAAGAAGAAGGCTTCAAAGGCAACATGGAGTGATAGCTCCACCTCTTCATTCTCCTCCTTCTCCTCGAGCGACAATGGTAATAATTGCCTAATGGCAAAACATGAGGTATCTTCCTCCTCTTCCTCCTCTTCCTCCTCTAGTTCTTCTAATTCATTTAATCATCTATCTTATGAAGAACTCTCACACGCTAGAGACCAACTAGAAAAAGGTTTTCATGAGCTTTCTTCAAAATTTGTTTCTTTGAAAAAGAATTTCAAAAAACTCTCCTCCGAAAAAGAACAACTTCTCAAAGAGAAGGAGGAGTTGACCCTTAAAATCCAAAACCTCCCCGATGTTGATTCCTTGGAATCAACCATCAAAGACCTAAGGGAGACCCTAGCCAAGTTCACCCAAGGTGAACAAAATTTGTCCAAACTCTTAGGTTCTCAACGAGTATCTAGAACCTCCCATGGACTTGGCTACACCAACCAAGCTTCCTCCTCCCATGCTCCCACTGTTTTTGTTAGGGGGAGCTCAAGTTATAAATTTTGTAATTATTGCAAGAAAACCGGGCACCTTATTTATGAATGTAATTGTAAAAATGCCCGTTATGGTCAACCTAAAAGTATTTTCTATTCTGACGAATTTTATAGCAGAAGACCCGCCATGAGACAAGTTTGGATTGAAAAATCCCTTCTTGCGAGTCTCTCCGGGCCAAAAATTGTTTCCTTTCCCCGGTGATTCATTGTTTTTATTTAGGGGGAGATAGGATCTTTTAAGCCTTTTTGTGTATTCAAAGTTTTCCTTTCAAACTCAAACCCTTGGTTTCATTTTTTTTCAATTCAAAACTTTCCTATTAAATTTTCATTTCTAAATTTCCAACAGTTGGTATCGAATTTTCATTTTTGATTCAAAACTCTCAATTTCAAAATTTTCATTTGGTTTCAAATTTCAAAATTCAATTGGTTTTTGATTCAAAACTTTCAATTCAAACTGTTATTCAATTTTTCATTTCAATTTCAAAAATCTCAATTGATTTTCAAATCTCAAATCTTGTGTTTAAAATCTTGATTTTCAATTTATTCCCTCAATCAAGTTTTATGCCCCGTGCTATTTTGATAATCACAAAGGGGGAGAAATTTCTTGATTGATTGGGGGAGAATCTTTTTTATCACGCTTATTATTTATTTTCAATTTATCATTTAGGCATGCATTTCATTTAAGTTTTTACATTGCTTGATAAGTGATTGTGATCATCAAAATAGGGGGAGATTGTTGTACCCCACACTCTTTGATTTTCATGATCACAATCACTTTAACATGTGTTTAACATTGTGTTTAAGTGTTGTGGATGATAGGCACAAGGTTGCCAAGAAGTTGGCCCAAGAATGGACTTCAAGTGGACTGAAATTCAGTCCACCGGTCAGCCGGTGGCTTGACCACCGGCCAGCCGGTGGCACCCTGACTCAAGGCTGAGCCACTGCCTCCCCACCGGTCGACCGGTGGCTCTGCCACCGGTCGACCTGTGGCATCCAGCCCAAATAGTGCAATCTACTGTCTTTCCACCGGCCAGCCGGTGGCTCCTCACCGGTCGACCGGTGGAGCCTGGATCAAGACTCTTCTTCTCTACCAAGGCACCGGCCAGCCGGTGGAGATGTACCGGTCGACCGGTGGCCCCTGGACCAGACTTCTCCTCCACTGCCAAGGCACCGGCCAGCCGGTGGAGCTGTACCGGCCAGCCGGTAGCACTGGTCAAACTAGCCGTTGGCTTTGACCAGTCAACTCCAAAAGCCTCCCAACGGCTCCGAGGCCTTTTCCAACGGCTCCAAAGCCCTCCAACGGATACTTGAAGGTTCCTAGCCTATAAATAAAGGCCTAGGAAGCCCCGGAACAACATACAAGCCACCGGACACATTGTTGATCATTTTGGCGAAGCTCCGGCGGATTGTTCCAAGAGAACCCCAAGTGCTCCATCCATTTCCACATCCAAGAGCACCACTCAAGAAGCTTGGGAAAGCACGCTACATCAACTCCATCATCCAATTGGCGCCCAAGTCTTCCCAATCACGGTTTTTCTTGTTTTATATATTTTGAGCTTAAAATTGGGTTTGTGCCTACAAACCCCAACCCTTTTCTCAACCTCCCTTTCTTTGGGTTCTCACACCACCACTAAGGTGTGAAGAGGTTGTCAAGCCTTACCTTGTAAAAAGGCTTGAGATCGGTGAGCTAGTCTTCACCCGTAAAAAGACTAGTGGGTTATTGCTTAACCATTAAAAGCATTGGGTTCTTGCTAAACCAATAAAAGCAAGCTGTAATAGGTCCTAGTGCTACCTCAAAGCCTAGTGGGTTTCTTGCTAAAACCATTGAAAAGCAAGCGGTAGGAATCTCTCAACGGTTGAGTTGGGAGCGGAGACGTAGGCCGGGTTTTGGCCGAACTCCGTTATCAAGTTCTTGTGTCTTGCCTCTTTACTTTCCGCTGCATTTATACTTTGATTTAAATTTCTTAATCAATTTTTTAAAAAGGCAATTCACCCCCCTCTTGCCATCATTCCCTCGCTGTTCTTCCGACCAAACATTCTCTTCTTAGTTAATGGTGGGAAATGGAAGAACATGTTCCGACAACCAATGTGATAGGAAATGCGACGATTTTCGTATTAATATGACAGGGATGATTAGGGGATTAAAATATGATTATTATTTTGGAAGACGTTCATTATTTTGGGAACCATATTTGATCGAGGTAAATAGATTACTACGGTATTTTCATTGAGGAGTAAGGTTGACTTATATTTTGAAGAATCGATGAATTTAAGGTGAACTTATAGTAATTTAGGTTACTTATGAGAATGACTAACCTATCTTGGGTAAAATATGTTTAGGTTAGATACTTTTTTTATAAGATGTTAGGAGTGGTTGATGTTGTATGGAGATGAACAATGAAGTTGTTTTGGAAGACTATGTTATCAAATCCTTATTGTATTTGGGTTTCAATCTTAGTTTGGTTTGTTTTGAGGAATTTTAAGGACCGTTATTTAAGGAATGGTCTATGATGAAATTTGGGTAGTACCATGGAACTTTGATGATTTAAAAGTAGTTTCCATTCCTATGGGATTCTTTCTTTTTGAAGAGTTGTTTTAACTTAACCTTTATATTTTTGGGATAATGTTTAAAGATAGAAGAAATAGATAGTTAATATTTTGTAGATTATGTGATTCTATAGAAGATTATTCTTGTGCTTTTATGAGACCAAGTGTTTTTGAATTCTCATCATTTGGAGAAAAGATTAGTGTTGGTAGGGACTTGTTAAAGGATGAAACTCTACTTGAAGGTAGGTATATTTTCTTATGTTTTTGTTCTATGTAGTAAATAAAACCCTCAAAATTATGAAAAGAAACGTAAAACAAAAATGTTGTTGGTTTACGTTTCCTACTAGGTAATCAAAGACCGTTTACACACATCATAAGTTTGGGATTTTCTCATGGTTAACTTTCTCCTAATCATGTTCTCTATCACTCTCCCTCAGAACTTGACCCTTTGTTTTCTCCTCCATGTCCATGTTTTCCTACATGGAACCCTAGCGTGGGTTAACTCTGGTGACCTTTGTACTTCCCTTTCTTTATTTTAAAGTAATAGTTTTACTGACTCCTTTTCCGATGTGGGACTTTCAATGAAATTTCAAAACCCAATTTTAAAATTGCGAGGACGCAATTTCTTAAGGGGGGAAGATTGTAACGACCCGAAATTTTTTTAAATAAATTTTGTTTCCCAATTTTATGTGTTATTGTTATACTCAACAAAAACGTTTTATTTGATAAACATGATTATAATTAAAATGAGATCAGTGGGTTTTGACTATTATATAACCATCGGTCAATATGACCGCTGTGAAAAAAATGTTTTGATATAAGTAATCTTGGTTAATTATTATAGAAAGAAGATTCGATGGCCTCACCTAGTAGTCTTGGACCGATCGAAGCCCATCTAACAGAGCTTGGGAAAGAGGTAGCACCACTGGGCTTTGCTCTGGATCAAATCCAAGCCGAACTTCATCATGTGAAGCTGGAACGGAATCGCCTTCGTGAGAAGTTCAAACTGATAGAAATTACTACTCGGGCAATGTTGACTGAGCCGCCCCAAGCTTCTATCACCCCAGCACACCTTACTCTTAGGTCCTATGCTGGTATTATAAGGGGTTATGTAACGAGACCGTAACTACCTTGTGTAATCCTTGTTTTAAATAAAAATTGGGATTTCTTCTTATGATGAAGTTTATGAATTTTGAAATGACCGGATAAATATAGTATGCATATTTTTGATGAATTTTAGAAAAAGGATATTTTAAATATGTTTATGTAAACCCTAAATAATTAAAAATGTGTAATGATTTTCAAAAAATGGTCTTCTGCAATTATGTTCAGTACTAAATTTAGAGTCTAATAAGATCAACTTGATTTTTGATGAATAGTAAATTATGAATAGTGATTTTATGATTAGGATTAGTAATATGACCAAATGGATTAGTAATCTCACTTAAATAAAGTTTTAAAATAATCTAGGCACCTTGATTAAGTAATGTGATTCAATAAAATAGTTAAATAACGGTTTCATTAATTATTATTCAAGTATTAGTTTTTTTGGGTGAATAGTGTTTTTTAATTAAAAATTAAATAAAAATAATTAGAAAATTATTTTTATAAAAATGACTTTATTTTTGAACTCAGAGCATCGATATTATGTTATGGTAATTTTTGGGGTTTTTTCTGAAAAAATGAATTTTCGATGAATAGTGTTTTTATTTAAAAATTAAATTAAAAATATTTAGAAAATTATTTTTATAAAATGGATTTCATTTTTGAAATCAGAGCATTGATATTTGGTTAATGTGAAATTTTGGGATTTTTCTGAGAAAGTTGAATTTTCAGTGAATAGTAAAAATACAGTTTTAGGGTTTCAGTATGTTTAATGACATCATAACGGTGTCATGATGATGTCATGAGATATTTTGAGGGTTGGCCGGCCAAGGGTGATGAATTATTGTTTTGGGGGCCCCATGTGGCCTAACTCCATGATAAATGACAAGGGAGAGCACATGGGTTTGAGAAAAGCACATGTGAGGTGTCCCTTGGCCATTAATGCCTTGTCCCCTCACTTTCCCTATAAATACCAAGCCCTCCTCTCATCCATTCGACTCCCCACTCATTCCCAACGAATTTCTGGTCTCATTACCTCCCAAGGAGTCCTCCCAAGGTGCCCCCAAGCCCTCAAGGTCCCAACCTTTGAGGTTTAAGAGTTACATTTTAAGGTAAGGGATCCGACCCCTCTCTTTCTTTTCAAGTAATCTCTTTTATGTCATTTCTTTTATACTCCATGTTCTTATGTTGGAGGATGTTCTTTTATATTCATCCTACTGCCTATTTCATGTTCATATGATGAGAGACCCGCCCTTGCTCTCATCAATTCGTTTTAAGAATGTTTAAGTGGCGCCGTTAGGCTGCCGAATTTTTAAGGGATTCTTTCACCTTCCTCGTTTTCAAGTTCTTTTCTCATTCAAGTCTTTCATGTTCCTTTTTATTATGTTGGGGTATGATCTCTAAATTATCATACTGATATTTTATGATCATATGATGAGATACCCCATTTGATCACTTCAATTCAGTATTTTGAAGTTTTAAGTGGCGCCGTTAGGCTGCCGAATTTTTAAGTGGTTCTTCACCCTTCTCGTTTTGAAGTTCTACTTTCATGTCAATTATTTCAAGTTCCTTTTTGTTATATTGGGGTATGATCTCTATATATATCATACTGGACTCTTATGTTCATATGATGAGAGACCCCATTTGATCTCTTCAATTCGGTATTTTGATGTTTTAAGTGGCGCCGTTAGGCTGCCGAATTTTTAAGTGGTTCTTCACCCTTCTCGTTTTGAAGTTCTACTTTCATGTCAATTATTTCAAGTTCCTTTTTGTTATATTGGGGTATGATCTCTATATATATCATACTGGAATCTTATGTTCATATGATGAGAGACCCCATTTGATCTCTTCAATTCAGTATTTTGATGTTTTAAGTGGCGCCGTTAGGCTGCCGAATTTTTAAGTGGTTCTTCACCCTTCTCGTTTTGAAGTTCTACTTTCATGTCAATTATTTCAAGTTCCTTTTTGTTATATTGGGGTATGATCTCTATATATATCATACTGGACTCTTATGTTCATATGATGAGAGACCCCATTTGATCTCTTCAATTCAGTATTTTGATGTTTTAAGTGGCGCCGTTAGGCTGCCGAATTTTTAAGTGGTTCTTCACCCTTCTCGTTTTGAAGTTCTACTTTCATGTCAATTCTTTCAAGTTCCTTTTTGTTATGTTGGGGAATTATCTATATATCTATCATACTGATCTCTTATGATCATATGATGAGGGAACCTATTTGATCTTGTCAAATCATTTTCTTTTGATGTTAAGTGACGCCGTAAGGCTGCCGAATTTTCATAAGAGAAATCTAATTGTTTTTTTCCTTCCATGTTTTTCATTTCAAATGGTATGTCCCAAAAATTTAATTACCATGTCCATATGTCCTTATTCTTTCACCCTACTGTTTTATGGATCATTTATGAGAGGGTGACCCATGTCCCCTCTCATTTCAATGTTTTCTAAAACCCCGAAACTTAGCCGTTATGCTGTAGAATTTTTCCCCTCAAATGCCTCTCTCTTTTCTCAAAAATTATTTTATGTTATAAAGTTAATACTCAAAGCTCTTATTTCTACAAGGGTATTCACATATATATCAAAATGTTCCATTTTAAATTCTGGTTTTTACATACATGAGACCCTCTTTCCCTTTCCGTGGGTTTAAAGTGACGTAAAGATCATGTCTTTGAAGCAGTTTTTAAAACGTTATGATTATGAAATGAAACCCATTTATTTTATGCTATATGGGTTATTTATGAAAAGTTTGATGATGATATATGTGGCTCACATGATAATAAAGGCAAATTTAAGGGTGCGCCCTGATAGCGCTCCAATGCATTGGGTAATGATGTAACCACTAGAGATTACAATTTTCACGATACCTTGGTGAATAACCCTGGTAATTTTAAAATGACACCTTGGGGATGGACCTTGGTGATATGTTCATGATTGTCTATGTTAAATTATGTAGCCACATCTTCAAGTTATGAAAAAGTTTTATTTTTATTTTGATATGCCTTATGATTTCATTTTCATGCCTTAAAGTTCTTTTCATGACTTTATTGATGTATCTCAAGTTCATATGTAAAATGTTTCACTTGTTTCCCTTGCTGGGCCTTCTGCTCACCCTTCCTTTTGATGTATGTCCCCAGGTTATGGGATGCAGTAATGAGCCTAGGGTGAACATGAGGAGAAGCCTTTAAAGTGTTTAAGAAGAATGTTTTTTTTTCATGTTTTATGTTCCTTGTTTCCAAGACACTAAACCTTAAAGATCCTCAGTTCCGTGTAATGGAATGAAAAGTTATGTTATAAAAAGACGGGATGCTATAATAGTGGATAGATTCCCTTACTGAACTGGGTTCACTCCCCATTCCATTCCTTATTTTCTCATGATATATCCATCATTACCTAATGAATTTGAGGGCTACGTAATTATGGTCCCATATATCACATAATTAAAATCACTCATATGTGTTCCAAAAGATCCCAACACATTCAACATAATATACCCCTTGTAAAGGAAATGAGTTTTATAAACATTTCATTGCAGCATAACCCATGTAATAGAAATAGGTTTAATAAAAATTTCATCAAAATGTAATTATCCTATGGTGAATAAATTAGTTTCATATAATAATTATCATATCATCATCATAAGACATCCAAAGAATGTAATTGGTTTGTATCATTGGATGATATCCCCACTAAATCATCAGTAACATCAAAGAGTGTTATCATAAATGAAAAATGACTTTAAAAGATCACTGGAATATTTTTTAAGGAAAATACTCTTTTCATTTTTGAAATCACATATTTAAAATATAAAAAATTTCTGAAATATTAAATAAAAAAAATTATTTGAAATTTAATTTTAATAAAAAAAAATCTTCAAAGCATTTAGTAGCCATGATTATGGGAAATTTAGTTCATTCTATGTATGTTAAAACAAAGATTCCTTACACATTTTTAGTAAAAATTAAAATGTACCTAATTGAGAAAAAACAAGAATATTCCTTTTAATTTTTTTTTAAATTCAACAATTAGTAAAAATTAATTTTAAAATCATAATATAATATTAAAAAACATTCCTGAAACTATTTTTATAAAATATGGATATGGGAGAGAAATGATTTTCAAGTGAAGAGAGAAATAAAGACAGTTTCCTTAAAAAAATTATTTCGATCACTTAATTTATTAAATAAAGTAAAATGAAATAAAAACATTTAATATCCAGAAAAACCCAAAGTAGAATTATATTGATGGGATTATTGAGATATGGGTCATAAAATTTCATCATTAAAACTTATTCATAAACAATGATATTTTAACATAAATCACACACCTCATGTTTGACTTGATTCGTACGCACTATAACCATCTTTAATATAATTTTTTTCTTAATTATATAATAGAGTAATTTACATACCTATAATATCATATATGATTCACTTATAACATTTTAACACCCATTTATTAATAATTACTTATTAAAATTGTCATTTTTAGGTGTTAATTGTTTTGTTTTTCATCATAATTTTAGTTTGGTAGTTTGATCTTTGTAATTTGATCATGGTTCCATCATCTCTATAATTTTAATCATGATATAAATAAAATATATATTAATTATATATATATATATATTTATACTCATACATAATGGATATAAATAGAAAAATGAATTTCACTGTTCATTGAGACGGAAGGCCATACTTACGTATGAATGTTGTTTTAACTTTTCAACAGATGGAAATAAATAATGGTAAATAATAATTAAACTTTTAATAATAATTATTATATAATATATATAATATATATTCATTACATTTATTTTTATTACCATCCATGTAAAGCATAAATGAAAAAAATCATATCTTTTCATGGAGGTGGTAGTCCACACGTACGCACAAGGGATGTTATCTCTTTCCATCATATTCAAAAGTAAGAAGGTATATATGATATTATTATTATAGAAGAATATTAATGACATAAATACCATTTATAAACATTAATCCCATCATAATACCTATCCATGATAGATGGTGATGGAAAATGATTTGTATCACTACATGCAGGATGTAGTCCACACATACACATGAGCGATAATTTCACTTCACATTTAATGAAAAAGAGGGATAATAATGGTGGTTAGATAATCATAACAACATTTCAATAAATTTAGGATATAATTTATTATTTTAGGATGAATAACATATATTTAGAAGAGGGAAAAGAAGAAAAGATTGAAAGATAACAAGTTGGATGATTACCCCTACTTCAGTTGGACTCCAATATATCGTTTACTAAGGATCCTTGGAATTGTATTTTAATAAGACCGTAACATATATTTCATGGAAAGTGAATTTTATAATATAATTTGTTATGTTTTTTCCTATATAGATGGCTCAGAGTTCAATAAAGAAGATAAATGATGGGTTTCCTTTTAAAACTAGGAGAGAGGACACACTTGAAATTTCTTAAAACATTAAAATATCATAATATAATAAAAAAAGATTACAAATGGCCATAAATTCCAATATGGGATAGGATTTGGTCAAAATAAGTCCATAAAATATTATTTATATAAGTTAAATTTGAAAAATTACCCTTATCTCTTTATCTAACCCCCTGATAAACCTGTTTTCACCTTAACTGTGCTAATATATTTTTACTATTTTTACTATTCATTATGACCAAAAAATAAGTTGAAGTTATTAAAAAATATTAATTATTCTGATTCAAAATATTGAAATAATTTTATCAAATTAAATTAATGTAAGTGACATAATTTAATTTAAAATTAAACATGTGAAAAATAATAAAAATTAGTTTTCCAAAAAAAATATTTTCCAAAGTATAAAACAATTTTTTAGAAAAACACAAAGTAAAATTAATAAAAATTAAATAAATTGGATTATTAATTTTATAAATTAACTAATTTTACTTTTAAAACCATTTTAAAAAAAATTAAACATTGTAAATTATTTAAACAAAAATATAGTTTTTAATAAAAATCATTATTTTTCACTATTCATCAAAAAATCGATCTTTTTAGTTTATTATAAAAAATTCAACCTCAGATAATTATGACATGATGATTTAAAAAATAAACTTTATTTTTTCAAATATAACCTTTTTAAGTTTCAAAAATTAATTATATTATTTTTTCACAGAAAGAAATACAAACCATTTTTGAGGAAAAAAGATATTTTTAAAGAAAATAAATACTTTACAAAAAAATTGAGTACTTATTTAAAAATATATTTGATTTATATAAAACCTATATGTGTAATTTTCAAAATGCGGTTATTCTGATTCACTCCACCAATTTAATGGATAGGTTATAATGGTATAATATATTATGGTTCATTTAGACATGGTGTTACATGTATTGCAAGCTATCGAGAAATTAAATTTATTATAAGATAATTATATCCAAAAAATATTGAGGTGTTAAAATATGGAAGTATATAAAAATTTAAAAAGAGATCCCTTCCATGCTATTATAAATGAAACCAATGTTAATCACATATGAAGTCATAAGTAACTTTTAAATATCATTTTTAAGAATATGATAAGAATAATTTTCAAAATATTATTTGAAAATATAAATATCAATAATGAAACATCTGAAAGAAATAAAGGATATTTACAAAAATGTGGACCGTAAGATAAAATATTTAAATGTGAATAATATTTCAAAATATATTGATTAAAACCCACATATTTAGAAGAGTTATAAATCTATCTTTTGAAATGAGGTACAATGAAATATAATGATCATAATAAATTATAAATATTTGGATTTAAAAATAACAGGGTAAAACATTGAAACAATATTGATATTGAAAAAAAGTAATCTCCAAAGAGGATAGAAAATTATTCTTAACAATGTTATACTTTTATGAAAAATAAATTCTTCAAGGAAGAATATTTTAATAAAAATAAGTAATTTTTAATAAATATAAATAGAAATAACTATGTAATAAAATATTTGGGTGTAAGAAACCAATAATAAAACAAAGTGGTTCAATAGGAATCATTATAACTCAAAGAAACAAGATTTGAGTTAACAAAATCCCTTACGACTTTAGTAGTAGTTAAATTTAAAACCCTTGAAAAATATAACTGGTTATGTATTTTTAAATCACATGAATTTCCTGAAATTCAAGATTAAAGGCATCAATAGGGTAGTATATACACCAAGAAAAGTTAGAAAGTGGTAAATATGGAATATGTATCCATATTGAAAGTTGAGATGAGAAAAAAACTTACATTGGATTCCTACATGGTCAGACACACACTAACCTCATATATAATAAATACAACTATCTTAAAAACTTACTTAAGAAACTTATTAATATATATTTACTTTTATAAACATCATTTATATCCATTACCAATATGTATATTACTTAGTTATAGTTTATTTCCATTATTTGATTTTAATTATTTCATTCATTTCATAAAAGTATTATAGAAGAGATGCAAGTTCTTGTTAATTGAAACAAAGTTTATCACTCCTATCATGACCTGTCCCGTTTGGGGCTATTCTGCAACTCTCTAAGCCCACCTACAATAGTTCAGGGGCTGGCGACTAGTGCCAAGTATGAATATCACTAACCTGGCAGGCCTTAGCCTATGTACCTACAAACACACAAATATCCACGCCTATAAAATGATAAAATGTAAAAAAAATTAACAACCATGAATTCATACATCTAAATCCCATAATCAGACTAGGATAGGAAGTAAAGAAAAGTCAACATGGCCAAATAGAAGGCAACCAAAAAGATTCTAAAAATAGTCCAACCTGAAAGTAAATACTGAGGACTACTATCAAAAAGCTGCAAGAACACAGCTCGGTCTCTCTGGTCTCACTAAGCACCATCTGGTCCTGGTCCATCAAGGAATCTATCAAAAGGTCAATCTTCTACATAAGAGATGACACATGTTGGTAAAGACCATGAAAGGGTGAGTATAACAATACCCAACTGGACACCCTGAAACCACAAATCATACACCGAAATAAATACTGTCAGCTCTACACAGGTATATTTCTACAATACATATATCAAGAGTATCTAGATATACTCAACAAATACACATAGTCAAAAGGTAAGTCATAAACATAATAACCAGCATAGGATTCCGGCTCTAAGGTTCCACATAACACTCATCCAGGAGAACAAACTACAGAGTCTGATAACATGGACGATGTATGTCATAGATGTAAGGTTTTTTGGGTCTTTCCATTAGAAGTACACGCTGAAGGTCTAAAGAGATATGATACACAAATGAGGATAACACCCAAGGCCATGGAGTATACCAAAAAATTAATATTTATTAGACTTATAAGTAGAGGATCAACGCCCACATATTTTTGGTCATGATATTACCAAGAACCCCACCTAGGGAATGTAGATGAATATAGGATATTTCTCTAGGCCTCATAGAAGGTTTCCAACAACTCTATCTGAGAAGTCCTGCTGAATAGATCATTGTCCTAGGAGTATGAGGTGATTATATAACAACCTTCATAGAGAGGATAAGAGGAACATACCCTAACTAAAATTTTCCAAGATACATAGTAAAACATATCCATGATAATATTTAAGGAGTAAACGGTGTGTAGTAGGGTTACACACCATTTACCTTGACCCTGGGTCTTACCCATGTAAACGAACCTTATCTCATGTTGAGTCTGTGTCTGTGTAGAGGTACGTGTTGTGTTAGCTGCCCGTGTACTTTACCTGTGTGACCGTACATGGATTATCCCATGTACTTAGGTCTAGGCCGTGTCTATGTGGGGGGGTACATGATGTACTCTAACCCATGTAATCCAACCTATGTTCGTGTACCTCTGAGGTATAGGATGAGCCATAAGAAATAGACCACATTCCGTGTGATAGGGGTCACACGTTGTGTGATACTTAAATATATCCTCAAAAACTAACCATCACATACAGAGCCCACATGATGTGTGGTTCCACATTACATTCCATGTATCATGGATTGTTTTTCCAAATAACTAGATTCAGTTTCCATGTTGTCATCCATTCATCCCATCTTAGATCGGGTAATAGGATCACCAGAAAATTTTGAATCAAGACATAATGAACCTTATCATCATCTATTAATAAATTCTTAGCCTTCAATTCATTCAAAAACTATTATTGTTCTTTTTTCTTCATTACAGGTCGAAGAAAATGAAATCAGGTATCCAAACCCATCTAATTCATCGCTTCTCCCATCGCCGCACCACCACTGGCCGTATTGACCGAAGAACTGCGATATCAAATCATTAAGCCAAGAATAAGGTGTGCAATGATTGATTTCATAAGTGGATGTCAAATCATGGGATAAATGAACAACACTCATGATGAATGAATAATTAGGTTAGAAAAGAAAAAAAATAGTAAATAGGAACGAACCTCAATCAATGTTTGTGTCAAGCTTAATCTATTTTTTTGAGAGTAAAAAAGTATAATCAACAATCACAAAGTAATTATCCCAATAAATCCCCAAAAATAAAGCCTTACCACATTAAGATTCATCTATGAATCAATCCATTCATTTATTGATTCACATTCATCATATAAATTAAGAACAGGGAAATAATCCAATCAAAACAAACAACTTACTGTTGTGTCCTGGGCCTTTGAGCCCCCGCCAGGATTGTTGGCGCCTGTGCCCCGGTAACCAATCCCACATCGGTTGTGGAGGGAGATTGGTGGGTGCTTGAAATTCCCGTGCCTACCTTCCCCTCAGCAACGCGTTTTAAAGCCGTGAGGCCTGGGATAGCAACTGGGCCAGAGCGGACAATATTGCTGGGCCGAGGGATCCGATCCATCAATTGGTATCAAAGGGTGGTTGGTCTCGGGACCGGTGTGGGCTTGGGGGGGGGATGTTGTGTCCTGGGCCTTTGAGCCCCCGCCAGGATTGTTGGCGCCTGTGCCCCGGTAACCAATCCCACATCGGTTGTGGAGGGAGATTGGTGGGTGCTTGAAATTCCCGTGCCTACCTTCCCCTCAGCAACGCGTTTTAAAGCCGTGAGGCCTGGGATAGCAACTGGGCCAGAGCGGACAATATTGCTGGGCCGAGGGATCCGATCCATCACTTACCACTCTTCAAATCGATTTCTAATGAATAAAGGAGTTGTGCCATGATCATTGGTAAGATCCTTTGATTTCTTTTCACTTTGATCATCGATCCATAATTCAGTCTTCCTTCATCTAAGAGAGATCTGCTAATTATCTCTCAAATGGCTCTATGGTTTTGTGGATGACACTAGGATTTCATCATAATAGTATACTTAAAGACTTATCAGTAGTTGCATAAATGAAATTGAAATAAAATAACTTTATTAATTAATTTATTCATTCTACACCTGTGATGACTTTTCCACAAATAAATCACACTGACCAAGGTTATGTCAAGCCTAGGATAAACCCTACATTTTGAACTCAATGGTGCCCTCATATTTCTGATTTGATCATGTGTTTATAATTTATTCCAATTTTTCATGAAAACTATTCATGAATTCTATTTAATATATTTAATATATTTCAAACATTTATTATGGGAACACTGGTCCTTGGAATCACATGTCATATCAGATCCTAGTCTTGAAAATAATCCATAAAAAATCAAAAAGGAATACATGGAAAATTCTAGTCATTACATTCTCCCCACCTCAGGTATTTACATCCCCAAAAATCCAAAACAAGGGATATAAAAAGAGATGTGGGTACTATGCATGAATCTGAGCATCTTGGTCTCATGTTCTATCTGGAATATTCTTCTTTTTCTACTAGACACACAATGAAAGAATAGATCCACATGAAGGATCTTCTCTTACTGATCTTCAACCTCTATCAAGTACTCAATAAGGTAGATCCATCCTAGATGTTCATCTCTCCCCAATCGATAACGTACGATGAGTCATTAATGTACCTCCTCAGCTGCGGTACGTGGAAGAAATCATGTGCCTAGTATAACTTGCAAGGTAGATCCAAGTGGTACGACACCTCTCCAACTCTACATAGTAGTATCTGGAATGGGCCAATGAACCTCAAATATAGCTTGTCACCCCACCAAATCTCTAAAATCCACGTTGAGGTGAAACCCATAAGAACACATGGTCTTATTACTTGAACTCCAAAGGAATCCTCTATCCATATTCATAAGACATATGATGGCTTTGTGCAGTCTTTATCCACTCCTGGATGATCTGTACCTTCTCGGTAGTATCTTGCACCAACTATGGGCCCATGAGTTCTAACTCTCTTGATTCAGTCTAGAAAAGTGGAAACCTATAGGGTTTCCCATAAATATCCTCAAATCGTGTCATACCGATGGTGTAATGGTAATAATTGTTGTACCAAAACTCCACCAGTGGTAGGTGATTCTCACAACTATATCCAAAATCCAATATGCATGATTTCAACATGTCCTCGAGAACCTAAATGGTCTACTCATTTTGTCCTTCATTTTGGGGGTGAATCATTATACTCAAGGGTAACTGAGTCCCAAAAGCCTCATATAATACCTTCCAAAACTGGTATGGGAAGAAATACTCATGATCACAAATGATTTCTAAGGGAACTCCATAGATTTAGACTATCTTCTAAATATAGAGGATTCACAAGCTCTCTACTAAATTCTATTCTTAGATAACTAAGAAGTGGGTCAACTTAGTGAGTCAGTTTATGATAACCCAGATGGAATCATGTACCTTGGATTTATGTGGTGATCCCAACACAAATTATGTGGATATCCCATCCCATTTCCACTTTGTAACCTCAAGGGTTTGAGTTCAACCCGCTGGAACATTGTTATCAACCTTCACATGCTAAAAAGTAAGGCATCGAGAGACAAACTCTGAAACTCCCTTCTTCATCCTTGGCCACCAAAACAGGTTTCGGAGGTCCTGGTACATATTTTCCACACACAGATATACCACCAAAGGTTATGTATGAAACTCTCTCAGAATCACCTCCCACAACATCACTAATATCATCATGTGTCCTCTGAAAAGAACAACATGCTCCCCACATTAAGAAAATCAATCTGGATAATGTCCATTGGATATTTGAGTATGTTGGGTCTCATAGTCAACATCCCCTAGTGTGCCTCCCTAAATCCATACTATAGTGAAGGGGTTAAAACCATTGACTGAAGGTAAGCTACTCCATATCCACCCAAAAAGGATAATAGTAATGGGGAAAAATTATCTGACTCCTTGCTCAGCAACTATGAACAAGATCTTTTACTGAGAGCATCTGATACCACATTACCCTTTCAAAGAGTATATACTATTTCAAAGTCATAATCCTGGAGTAACTCTAACCATCAAATCTATCTCAATTTAAGATCCTTATGATAAAATATATACTAGAGACTCTTATGATCAGAATAGATGATAAACTGCTCTACCATCAGGTAGTGTCACCACATATTTTCTGCGAAGACTACCACATCTAACTCAAGATCATGGGAGATAAAAGGCAATGCCAGCCGATCAGCAATGCAGGTGGGGATCGAAAAGGCAATCAATGATGCAGAAGCCGGGGAGGGGCAGTTCTAGTGGGCTGGGCCTACGGGTCATGTATTGGGCATGATATGCCTCTGGGCCTTCGGGTCATGTATTACGGGTCATGTCGGGCCTTGTGGCTTGGGCCTACGGGTCATGTACGGGTTCCCCTTCAACCCTTAAAAGGGAGATTATCTATAATAAAATAAAAAATAAGGCCTTCGGGCCATTTGGGCCATGGGATGAATAGTTTTGATCATGTGGTCTTAACTAAGGTGAACCATAAGTAATCATTGCCTTTATCTATGACAAAACACAACCAAGCCTAGTTCATGATGCATCACATAAAAATATGTACTCAAGACCCTCCTATGGAAATCTCAAGATGGGAGTGATCATAAAAATATGCCTAAAATACTAAAAATCCTACCGGTACATATCAGTCCAAATGAAAGACTCCCAATTTAGATTCAATGCTTTCATGGTTGTTGATACCCCGGAGAAATATATTATGAATCACCAGTAATAGAATTCCAACTTGAAGAGGCTCTGTACCTCTATCACACTCTTAGGTGGCTCCCAAGATAACGTTGCCTCAACCTTGGCTGGGTCCACTACCACTCTATCCTCTGGAATAATACGTACTAGAAATTAGACCGCCTACATCCATAACTAACACTTCGAAATATTTCCATAAAGTTGGTGCTCTCAAAGTACGTCAAAAACTATCTTGAAGTGTCTTGTATGCTCCTCCTTGGATTCCAGTTACACAAGGATATCATCGATTAAGACTACCACAAACTGGTCTAAGAAAGGCTGAAATATTTGGTTCATGAGTCCCATGAACACTGTTATGGAATTTTTCACGCCAAAGGGAATCACCAAGTACTCATAATTACTGTAGCTACCTCTGAATGTCATCTTCAGTATATCCTCACATCATACTCACATATGGTGATAACCTAACCTAAGGTCAAACTTTTGGAACCATCGATCCACTATCAATTGATCAAAGAGATCATTGATCCTTGATAGTGGATAATTTTTCTTCATGGTCACGTCATTCAAGTGTTGGTAGTCCCCACATAACATCAAGATCTTATATACCTTCTTGGTGAACAAAATTGGGGCTGCCCAGGGTTAATCATAGGGTCTAACAAATTCCTTCCTCTGCAAGTCCTCTAACTACACCCTCATCTCGCAAATCTCCATGGGAGAAATTTGATAATCTGGCATAGATATAGGTGTCATATTTAGGTGTATATCAATGAATAAGTCTATATCTTGGCGAGGGGTAAACCTAGAACATCCTCAGAGAAGATGTACTCATACTTCACCACCACTATAGGAAACTGGGAACTCATAACATCCTCTACACAAAGTGTTAGTCTATCCAAATGATGAGTAATTGGTTGCACCTTCCTATTCATGAGTCCAACCTACACTGCTTGGGTTTCCTTTTCACTGACAAAGGAGAAATCAATTCCATCATTTTGGACACACTGCATCCTTCGCTTGAAACAGTCGATCTAGGCATTAATTGTGAATTACTAATCCATAATTATGATGAAATCATAAGGCCTCATCACTACTATAAATATACCCAAACAAAAACTCTCACCTCCAAGAGTCAGGTTACACCATTGGCAGAAGTTTGAGATTGGTGAGTCATCTCTAGTAGGAGTCTCTAAGTATAAGGGTCAAACCAAGGGCTGAACCAAAATATCTAAGTCTCAAAAAAATATATGGAAAGAAAGGAATAACTATAACCTATTTCTATCAGTACATCATATAAGTTAGAAACAACATTTATCGTACCTCAAATCATTTCTGGAGCCTTTTATTCGTAAGGTTTGACCGCCTGCAGTTGTCCTTGCCCTTGACCTCTAGCTTCTAAAGCCTAACATGGACCACCCGAGGGTGGTGGTGGTAATAATTCAAAGTGTATACCACCTTATTCTACTCTCCCAACCCCTCTTCCATGCCCTCTACCTTGTGAAACTACATGCTTATACTATTTCCTCTTCATCAGTGGATCATCCACGGTATCTCTATCAGTTGTATGGTGGGTCAAACAATCTCTAGCAAGATGTACCCTTCCATCACATGAGTAGAATCACATATATATGGGATGAATAGACCCATACTATGAGGCATTAACCATATAACCTCTATCCTATTAACTCCTCCATAAATATCTCGGATGTCTAGGTCCATGATACTGGATTTAGCTCCCTATTGTCGAGGCCTCTTCTCCTATATGCCTACTACTAGCTACCATTGGTTGTATATTCTCATCCCATAAAATATCAACCACCAAAGTTTTCTCTATAACCCTAGTATAGGTAGGAATACATAGAGGGATAACACTATCCTATATGTATCTATATAACCATCACTCAAAGGTTCAATCCCTAAAGAACTGGTCGTAAACCATATCTATCAAGTACTTAAAGAGGTTGGTAAACCTTAATGAATACTCATCCACTGTTAAACTTCCATGATAAAGCTACAAAATCACCTAGATATGTAAATACCTCACCATAGAGGGAGAGAAATACTCTCTGAAAAGGTGATAAAACTATGACCATGTAAGAGTATCCTCATCATAATACTGGGTCACTAAACCCCAACATTTCCCTACCGAGACATGATGAAGGCTCGCCCCCAGAACCACCATCTACTCTATTGGTGTCCTAACCAGATGAAAAAAATCATATCACTACCTCAAGCCAGTCCTCAGCCACCTTTGGTTCAGGCTCTCCTTAGAACCTGAGGGGTCTCTGTTGCTAAAACTCATGAAGTGTGCTCAGCTTGCACGCATCATCCTTTATTACTGTAGGCACCATCAAGTGATCAAAATCTGGTCATATAGCTGGTGCACCACATAGAGGTAACACCACTTGAACTATTCACTGTATCGGAGCCTCATTACTAAGGGGATCATCCTCATGATCATGATGTTGAATCCCAGTAGGCATACATTGCGGAGGATTCCTAAAAGTAAATAAGATATACTAGAGTCAGTGAGTATATCTAGAGAGCTGACTCAAGGACATAGAAATCACAACCCATTCCTATATGATTCATTTACCATTTCTTTCCCTACATCCAATTTTCTCATATACCGAGTCAAAAACAAGTGATCAAAGTATTGGTGTATGAATATGTTAGCCATTGCACTGATGTTTGAGTCCCTATATTGAAAGGAGAACTCAATACACTTAACACTATTGCCCCAAACCAATCTCACAGACTCCAGTCCTAAGGTATACCTGACTATTCTGATACCACTCTTTCATGAATTGTCCTAGTGGGACCCATTCCGCAACTCCAAAAGCACACCTCTGATAGGCTAGTAGATGAAAACTAATGATGAGTAGGCATATCACTAAAACGAGAGGCCTTATCCTAAATACTTGTATACACGAACACATCTCCAAGCCTATATATTGTTGAAATGTAAAAAAAACTGAACAACCATGCATGCATACATCTAAATCCCACAACCATAGTAATGTAGGATGTAAAGTAAAGTATATAGGGCCAAATACAATCCCACCACAAAGAGTCTGAAAACAATTCCAACCTAAAAGTAAATACTTAGAACTGCTGTAAAAAATCAATAGGAACACACCTCATTCTATCCAGTCTCACTAAGTATTGTATGGTCCTAGTCCATCAAGGACTCTTCTAAAAGATTTATCGTCTTTATAAGACATGACATGTGCGGTAAAATCCCGTGCATGGCCGATTATAAAAATACCCAATAGGACACCCCAAAACCACAAATTATACACCAAAGGAAATACAGTCATCCCTACACAGGTATATGTCTACAACACATATAACAAGAATGTCTAGATATACTTAACAGAGACACACAATATAAAGGTAAGTCCCAACCATTATAATCATCTTAGAATCCCAGCTCGAAGGTTTCACATAGCACTCATCCAGGAGAACACACTCATGAGTTTGATAACACTAACGACATCCATCTGAGAGGTAATGATCGTTGGGTCTCACCATTAGAAGTACACACTCAAATTCTGAAGAGATATGATACACAGATTAGGATCACTCCTAAGGTCATGTGGTATACCAAAAAATAAATCTAGATTAACCTGCAAAGTAGAGTATTGGAACCCTATAGTGTTGTTCATGAAGATCCTAAGAAATCCACCTAGGGAACAATGATGAATAAAGGATCTCACTATTGGCCTCATGGAAGGATTCCAACAACTATATCCAAAATTCCTACTAATGGGATCGTTGTACTAGGTGTAGGAGGTGATTCCATACCAACCCTCAACAAAAGGATAAGGGGAATGCACCCTAACTAAACTTATCCAAGATACATAGGACAATAGATCAAATACAACATTTAATGAATACACCAAATGTAGTATCATTACACGATGTGTCCCTTGATCCTAGGTTCTTCCCTTATAAATGGCCCATGTCTTGTGCTATGTCTGTTTTTGTGTAGGACTACACAATGTGTCGGTTTACCATGTAATCTACCTATGTTATAGTACACATTTTAGCCCATGCACTTGGGTCTTGGTCGTTTTGATGTGGGGGAGTACATGTCTTGATCTAAACAGTGTACTCCAACCCATTTTCACGTACCTATGAGGTACATGCCAATCCACTGAGAAGAGACCACATGCTATGTGATAGTATTCACATACCATGTGATACTTAACAATCTATCAAAACCCTAACCTCTATAAAGGGGACCACATGACATGTGAATCCTCATTACACTTCGTGTATCATGAATTGTTTCTATATTCCTAGATCTTGTTTTCATGTTGTCATCCATTCATCCTATATTTGATCTGAAAAATGGTCACTGGAAAATCAGGAATCATGCCATGATAAACCTTTCCATCATCGATAAACAACTTTTGAGCCTTAAATTAATTCATAAATCAACCTAATTCATCATTATTTATAGTGAATCAAAGAACAAAAAATCAGGAATCCAAACTTGCCGGATTAATTACTACTCCTGTTGTCACAACAATGATGCTCCATGCTGATCTCAAATATGAAATATCAAATTGTTTCTCTAATAATTGAGTGAGAAAATATTGATTTCATCTGTGGATGTCGAACCACTGGCTAAACGAAGAATGCCCCTAATGAACGAAGAATCATGGGAGAAAAGAAAAAGTACAATAAAGAGGATCAAACCTCAATCGATGTTCATGTTGACCTCAATACATTCTTATGAGAGTAAAAATGAAGAATCATGGGAGAAAATAAAAAGAACAATAAATAGTATCAAACCACAATCGATGTTCATGTTGACCTCAATACATTCTTGTGAGAGTAAGAATGAAGAATCAACAATCAAAAATCAATTCTCCCTATAAATCCTCGCAAATAAACCCATCCTGCAAGATGAGTGATCCAAGAATAAATATATTTTTTCATTGATTCGCGTTCATCATTGAAGTTATGAATGGGGAAAGAATCAAATTTAAAAAATCTTACCTCACTTTGGATCAATCGATGATGAATAAAGGAGAAATTCCAGGATTATTGGTGAGATCCTTTGATTCTATTGTGTGTCGATCACTGATCCATGATCTATTCATCGTTTGTTTGAGAGAGATCTACCAACACTCTCTCCAAGAACTCTATAATGGATCTAGGGTTATGAAGCTGACTCTAAGATTTATTCATAACATTATAATTAAATACTCTTCAGTCTCTACATTAACGAAATTGAAATAAAATAATTTAATTAGTTATTTTATTCATTCCACACTCGTGATGACTTTTCCACCAATAACCTATATCGATCAAGGTTATGTCACACCTAGGGTAAACCTCACATTATAAACTCAATGGTACTCTCATATTTTTTATTAGATCCATCATTTAAAATTTATTCCACATTTTTAGGAAAACTGCATGTGTTTGCTATATAATATATTTAATATATTTCAAATATTTATTCCAGGAACCCTAGGCCTCGACATCGCATGTCATCTTAGTGCCTGGTCTCAAAAATAATCCATACAGTATCTAAAAATAATAAATGGAAATTATGCATCATTATGGATACCATATTATTAAAGTTATAGAAATAATAGTTTTATAATATTTTATAAATTTTATCATTCATTTCAGTGGAGCTTTAGGTTCGGTTATTAAATATGAAACCCATAAAAGTTTTGTTTTGAAAATTGTTAATGAATAAATGGTGGTATCTTTATAATGAGTCTAATATTAATATTACCATTCTAGAACCAAAAATAAAACATTATTTAATTATTAATATCATATATTACCTATAATTGAGTTCCTATAACCATCCATCAGAAAACAATTTATAGTATTGTCCATGTAGGTGGCTAAACCGAACCAAATGAAGAACATGCTATAATGAATGGATGAGTATGATTATGATGTTATTGTAATATCATCATTAATTCATTAAAAAAGACATTTAAATCATTTTCAATGATTTATGAGTCTTCATGTTAATTTTATAGAAATAGTATGTGTGGTTAATGAGAATGAGATTCATGATGAACTTGTTTCGGGTAATTTACCCAATCAATGGATTACTTTATAATGATGATTAATTTTTATATCTTCATTTTAAAACCATGTTAATAAAATATATTATCCCTTAATATCATTTATTTTAATAAATTATATTTTATTACTATTCATGTAAGGTGATTATTGGTAATGAAATATGTCATTCATGGATGTGGTAGTTAGCACGTAACATGAGTGATGTTTTCATTTTTCAAACGATCTGAAGGAAGTTATAAAATAGTTTTTAGATCAACATAATAAAATTTAATAATAATTATGATTCAGATATAATTATGTTATCATGGGTAGAGTATATTTTGATGTGGTAGAATAAAAAGAAAAATAATAGAAATGAAAATGGATTGATTATGAGTTTTTACATTACTCCGTAGGAAAACTACTTGACCCTTCTTAGATTGATATTTTGGTGAGGTAAAAAACTATATAACATGGGAGAGAGAGTTGGGGAGATAATTGGGATGATTTTTTTTGAGCTAAAACACATGTGGTGGGATACTTTTATAAGTGTGCAGGGTAGTGCTTTTGTAAATAGTCATAAGTTTATATTAAATGGATATCACTATCATGATAAAGTGCCTCTAAAAGTGAAAAATAGTGAATATGGGATGATTATTGGTTTTCAAAACTCTCATCCACACAAATAAGAGCTAAGGTTTTGAGATATTTTAGTCTCTTTCCCCTTAATTTAACATTTTACTATAATTTACTTTTACTAGGGTAACACATTTTTTAACCTTGATAACTTATTTTTATGACTCAAAATTTAATTAACATTTTTATCGAATTTGGATATTATTTTTCCAAATATGTAAAAAAAATTATAATATTAAATTTATGAAAATAATAATTTTTTAAAATAATAATGTATATATCATAAAAATAGTTTGAGAAAAATTGTAACTTATCTTCTAAAATTTCAAACATTGGTATCTTAATTAAAAATAATATTTTTATAAAATGAAATATTTTACATATTAAATTCATATTTTTTCTATAAAATTTTTCATAATTTTTTATTTAATTATTATAACCTAATTATTTCATAAATTCATGGTATTTTTGAAAGTAATATTATATGCTATTCACCTAAAAAACTATTTTTCTAGAAACATATCAAAATTTCATTCAACTATTATATTTTATTACTGAGAAGAAAAATTATTATTATTGTTTCAACCTTAAGATATAAAATTTTAGAATTTATATTTTAATTAAAAATATAAAATATAATTAAAAATTGTTTTATAGGAAAGAAACTTTTTAAATATTAATAGTTATTATTCATATTTCCTATAAATTACTAATTAAGTTACTATTCATATATTATTCATATCAACAAAATAATTCACTATAATATATTTATTTTCTTAAAATAAAAATTCATTACTCATAACAACACAATATTTAGTAAAATACATTTCAATCATAAAATGAATTTATTCTTATTACATTCCTAGTAATAAATATTATAAGGTTATTAATTTTTTTGATAAATATTATCAATAAATTCAATTAAAATAATTATTTAGTAAAGAATAATTAAAAATTAACCATACTTTAAAAAAAAGTATTCAAAGAATATTAATTTTATATTAAATAATCTTTACCAAATACCATTAAAATTAATTATTAATATTTTAAAATTTTAATTTTAGTAATCCTTTGATATTAAAAACCTTTATATGAATTTTATAAATTAATCATATAAAACTTTAATAATAATAACATTTGAAACATAAAAATATTTTCATAAATAAATATTTTAATTAGATATTATATATTTTTTATTCTTTATGCATTATATTATTTTAAATTTGTTACTAAAAACATAAATTTAGTATACCTATAAGATTCATGTATATCTAATGAAAATATTTTCAATGACCATATTCCCAATGATAATATTATGAATGATCATATATCCAATGACCATAATTATAAGAGATAGATTTTATTTCTCTATATAGACTTACAAAAATCATTCATTACATCCACAATTCTTAAGTTACACTTCTCATTCCTTATTCTAGGTTTTGTATAATGTTATCTTTTTTATGATATTTCTTATTATTGTAGGTTTAGTTGAACTAATGGTGATTCTAAAGGGTGAATATGATCATGAGGATATCCTAGTTTTAAATATATTATTCATTTATATTTATGTTTCCATTTCAATTTATGCACTTTTATTGGATTTAATCAACCACGATATGTAATACATTATTTCAAGTACATTTTTTAATATTTTATGACACTAAAATTTATTAATATACATTTTAGTCTGCTATTGTCTGTAAAAAATTATATTATACATAGTATTTATTTGGATGAAAATTCACACAAAATTATGGGGTGTTACATCCATCCCCTCTTAAATAAATTATGTCCTCACAATTTTAATTCACTTTCAAATAAAAATATCTAAGCGAATTTCAATGATAGACATGAATCAAGATAAAATTTCTATTAGGATATCTACCTTTCTATATTAGGTGAGATTTGTAAAAACATATTTACCTTTATAATATATATATCCCCAAAATTGAGTTTCTCTCCAATCATTTCAGATTAATAGCCCTCATGATTGGGTAGTAAAACCCATATAATGGATTTATTTTTTTCCCATGAGAGTTCATAGTCATCCTTGCACTAATAGCTAATAATATGTTAATTTTAAATTTAAAATGTGATTATATATTTTAGAAATTAAAATAGATTCTATGTGTATATACCATTACACTCCTTAAATATCATAAAATTCATTAAAATGAACAATAATAAGATTTAAATGAAGAACTTTCCCTCAAATATCAAGTTGGGATACAATAATACCTCTTCAATTTTTATTAGATAATTCAATATCAAATCATTGGGGGTGGGTATTTGATTCTATTATAAAACCTCTTACATATATCAGAGTGTCTTAAACCAAAATCCAATATGGAGTCCACAAATATGTAGTAGAGTATAGTGTACCTTAATTATAATGAACCTTAATGGTAGTCATTTTATAGTTTTTAACTTGTTCCCATGGTCTTTGAGGTTGTTAAATTATATTTATCTTATTAACCCTTGTATTATAACATCAATTTGTATAATTCCCAAACTCATTATTTTTAAAATATTGAAGTGTTTGTGTAAATTTGGGAAGAACATTATTTTCCTCTATCATGTTAAAAAGATTCTTTATTTTTCCTCAATAGTTGGCTGCTTGATGAACTACTTTACCTCAAATTAAACATCTTTAATTTATTTTCATATGTGTAATTAGGTGATTCTTCCCATATTCTTAACATGTAGGAAATTTAATCTTCTTTACTCCATGCTATTTGTTGGTCAGAGTGGACACTCAAGAGGGGGGTGAATTGAGTTCCAATTAAAATTTCTGTTAAAATATTTTCTAGTTAAAATCCCCCAATTTATAAAATAAGTTAAACTGTAGTGAATTATACAGATTGTAAATGTTCACTTAGATTCTCAAAGATTGATTATATCTCAGTTAGTTTAACCAAAAGATCAAACTAAATTTTGAAACTAATCTACTGATTTACAATAAGTGTAAACACTTGCTAATTTAACTATCAAAGTAGCTTCAAAATAATTTTTTATTTTAAAGTAATAGTAGCGGAATAAATATGATATATGTCGTATACATTAAACTTAAATAAAATATGCACATAAGATATAACAAGAGGTTCAATCTCAAGCCGAGACTTAGTCCTCTCAAATATATATATAAATTTGATCCACACCCTGGATCGGGGTTAACAACAGTTTTACAAAACTATCCAGGCCACGCAGGGACCTCTACCATTGTTCTTTGTGGGAAACAAAACAAAGACCAGGTCACACAAGGACCTATTCCACAGTTGACGTGGGTAAACAAAGGTGAAGAGAATTTGAGTGAGGATTTTGATATCCTTCAGTTCAGTGTAGGAGACAGTGTGTGTAAAGATATACAGAGTACACCACACTGCTTGAAGGTTAATAAATAAATCACGTAGAGAAGATAAATGAGAGTTTAGAAAGCTCTAGTGATTATCAATGTAGCTCTGGACTCATTGGATTCAGGAGGAATTCTTCTGAGTTAATCTCTGGTTTTTCTGTTGAAAAACAGAGTGTCATAGTTCAGCTTGTCTTCTTCAGAAGTGAGAAGGATGTCTTGATTCGTCGTGTGTTCTTCAGCAGTATTGGATTTCACTCATGAGAGTTCTTTTAAGGTCTTGCAATCTCCTTCTTGTTCATCACAGTGCACTCGGGTGTATGTAAGTACTTCGTGTTGTATATTCATGTTGTTGTAGTTTCGTTCTTTTTTGTGTACTGCATCTTAGTCTTTCTTATATTCCACGAAATCTGGCAGTAGGAATGATTCCCTTTTCATAGGTATGAGATACGGTTTCCTATCATTCCAACAACTAACATTAAATAACATTAATTGCATTAAAAACAACAAATATGACCGTTAGCATTATTTAAAATAATATTGACAAAAGATTAAGAAATGGTATCACATTGATCATGGAAACAATGTCTTCTTCACGGTGTCTGATCACGGTGTCTGGTCACGGTGAGTGGTCACGAGTGGTCATGGTGTCTGATCACGGTGAGTGGCCACGGTGTCTGATTCACGGTGAGTCCTTCACAGTGTCTGGGTCACGGTGAGTCCTTCACGGTGTCTGGGTCACGGTGAGTCCTTCACGGTGTCTGGGTCACGGTGAGTCCTTCACGGTGTCTGGGTCACGGTGAGTCCTTCACGGTGTCTCCATACTTAGACAAATATCTGTATTTGGACTAAGACAATGATATGCAGAATATGGGTTAAGGTTAATCATTAGAGATAATATATGAGAGAATTGTGATCATGCATAAGACTTGTAAAGAGTAATTAACATCCATAATATTTGTTATTATAAAAACATGATGTGCACTGAGGATCAAGATTTATTAACAGTAATGAGATTTGTGATCATTAAAACATGATTAAAACATGAGGAGTCCAACAATATCCCCCCTTTTGATGATCACAAATCATATATAGGCAGAATATAAAAGACATGTAATATTAAAGATACTAACATAGCAAAAACATTATAGAACAGATACTTGTAGTTTTTCTCCCCCATTTATACTATTATAGAACTGATACCTGTAGGTTTTCTCCCCCTTTTGGGATTATCAAAAAGTAGAGAAAAGGAAATGAAACTCGGCAGTTGTCATTAAACAAAGGATTCAGAATACAAAGTACATGAGAAGTACAAACTGTAAACAAGAAATGACATCCCATCAAAAATAAAAACAGTCGCTCGACTCTTTAGGGATCCATTTTTTCCTTGCCTTTATCAGCATCAGGAGCTGGCGCTGAAGTAGAAGAAGGCATAGATGTGGTAGACAACGAGGGTAAGGGTAGACCTTCAAGAATAGATGAATCCAAAATAGGAGCAGTAGAAGATCTAAGCTTAGGTTGGTCAAGAATGACTGGCCGGATCTGAGAAAGGGCTTGGCTAACTGTCATGGCAGTTGATGCTAAGGCAGGTAGTCCAGGTCTAAGGGGTGAAACAGCTGGAGCAACTATAACAGTACTCTGCACATAAATATACGACTTCAAAATATTGATGAAATCAGTAATGATTTCACCACCATACTGCATAGCCTTTTCAAAATCATCCTTATTCTCCAGAAATTTGTCCAACAATCTGGTGAACTATGAAAGTTTCTAAACTTGAGCTTTAAAAGCTTGATTCACCAGAGGGATTCTCAGATTTTCCACAAGATATCTAAAGTGATCTGTCATGTCACTTTTATAGAAAATCCGGGAAAGATACAAATCTATTTTCTTGTAGATCTCTTGTTGAGCATCATTGGCTATCTTAGAATGAATCCTAACCAAGTCCAATGTTCTATCACTGTTCTTAATTACTTTTGACAAAGAAGATAGATCCAATCCACTGAAGGCATTCTGAAATTCTTCCTTAACTATGGATCTCAGCATAGAATCATCCAAATAAGGTGTGGAGGTTTGACCAGAAGAAGGTGAAGCCTTGACAGCTTCGGTTAGAACTTTGAGCTGTTTCAGAACTTTTTGCAGACATCCAGTGTATTCATCTGTAAGCTTATTCAGAGTTTCCACAAGCTCTCTCATGCATTCCAGCATCTTGGTGTGACTTTTTACAATCTTTTCATCAAAAGAAAGTAGGTAAGGATGAACTTGAGACACAATCTACCTAGCAAGGAGGGAATCAGAAGACTCAGGAGAAACAGCAACAGGTGCAGGGGTAGAAACATGAGCAGGCTCTGATCTCACAGATAACTCATTCTGCAGACTTGCTACCATACTTTTCAGATTTGCAACATCATCACTTAGCAGCTTATTCTCTACTCTGACTTCTTGAATTTCTCGGATCATCCTTGGTTGAATATGCAAGATAATATTTTCCAAGAGAATTGATGCATCTTATTGACTTAATTGATTCACTGGGCGAAGTTGAGTGGAGAAAATTTTCTCAAATCCAGCTAACAAAGTCTCGCAAAAAAACTTTCAGATCATCTTTGGTTACAAAGGAGTGAAGCTCAGGTAAGGATGCAGGTAAAGGTAGAGGTTCAGATTCTGGTTGAGGGTCAGAGTCATCTTCAGACTCAGATTCTGATCCAGATTGAGGTTGGGGCTCTGGTTCTGGTTCTGAATGAGCTAAGGACTTCAGTTGAAATAGAGAATGAAGATCCATTCCAGTTGCAGTCACTTTCTGTGACTCATTCACGTCATAAAATCTTGGGAACTCATACCAAGAGTGAACGGACAAAGCGACAAAAGGTTGAGAATCTTTAGCAGATCCAGTTTCCACAATATCAAGATTTTGAGTTTCCTCCCCATCAACTTGTGCTTCCCTTTCAGATTCTTGAGGTTCAGGAACATGGAAAGGATCCACAGGATCATCCCTAATCTCTTCATCAAACTCTTGCCTTACCAGCTAAAAGGCAATTTCCATTCTTTCTTCAGCATATGGAATAATCTCAGGAACCGATTGTTCCACTGGATAAGCTTCCAGACTTGCTTCTTTCTCAACAGAAAGAGTCTCTTCAATGAAATCTGCCTCAAAGGTTGCTTGATATTCTGAACCAAGAAAAACCAATTTCCTTGCAGCATTGGGATGAGCTTCTTCCTCATGAAGAACAACTGAAGGATCCTTAGTCCTTTCCTTTTCAACAACAACTTCCTCTCCTTGAGGTATTTCAGCAGGGATAACAACCCTTTCCTCTTCAACATGAACTGTTTCCATTAGAGGTATTACAGATTCTTCTCTAGGTAGAACTTCAGCCGTTACTTCTTCTTTTTCTTCTTCTTCTGAATACTCAGCCACTTCATCTGGTTCCAAACCAGGATCAGCTAGGTTCTTAGGCATTCTTGGATAGTCAATAGGATTAAAATTTTTATACAGTTGATCACTATCCTCAACCCATTTCTTTTTCCAGGTATTCCAGCTAATCTTCATCCTTCTGATGATAGGCATGGATAGGCAGAAATCAAGGTCCTCTAATTTTTCTTCATTCGGTCCAACCATCCCTTTTGCATCTAACATGGCTGAAATCATCCTTGAATAAAACAGGGAGGTGGATTTGGAAGTTACTTTGATCAGCTCACAGATATGGTTGATAACATACTTACACAGATTGATCTTATGGCCATTCTTCAACAGGTGAATCAGGAACACATCCTGACACTTCATCACAACAAAATCTCCTTTTCTTGGACTAACCAAATTCTGAACGAACTTGAACGGAAGTCTTGTCTCCCCATCCAGTTCAGCAGCTATGGACCTTCACTTGGTGCCATTTCCAGTTAGATTTTCCAAAGCGGTTTCCAGGTCAAAGATGTCAGTTGTTGGAGGAGGGTCTCTTTGGTAATCTTCACACACTCCTTCATGTGGAATTCTTAGGCATGCAGCCCACAACCTTGAAGATAAAGAGAACTTCTGACCATCGATCCAGCTGGTCACCAAAAATCTTTCTCAAAACTCAAAATAGAACTTCACATACTGATAGAATTGAGATACAAGCCTCGGGTAAATCGGTCTATTCTGTCCAGTGAACCATTTAATCCATCCTTGTTCTTTTAAAACTTTCAAAACTAACGATCTGCTAGACAGCAACCATTCCGGGAAAACCTCTTTTTCAGGTAAAACGGTATGGCTTACCAGGTTTGGGTTTAGAGGTCCTTCGGGAGCTATCCTCAGTATCCTCTTTTGTTTCTTAGAGCGGCGCTTCTCAGACGAGGGTGAAGATGGATGCTTCATCCTTGGCATTCACTAAAGGTTCGGGCGAGAGGGAAGAGAAGGTTCAGGAGAGAATTCGGGTAAGGAATCGAATGAAACCCTTATGTTTTATCATTTGGGAATGTCAAACGTCATAAAAACACAAACGCGGGAAATCAAATAGCGGTGAAATAAAAATTACCGCGATACAGGAAAAAATAAAATAAAAATAAACATAATTCTCACGGTGAGACCGTGAGTAGGTATTACGGTGAGAAAGAAAACTAGTCATCACGGTGAGACAGTTTATATTCATCACAGCGAGATAGTGAGCATTTTATATAGTCACGGTGAGACAGTGAGTTGTCAGACCATGATCATAAAACAGTAACTTAGAAACAGTAAGTATGAAACCGTAAGGTAAAGTACAGTAAAGTATTAAACATTAAGATCAGTAAGATATTCATTTATGATTAATAATACCAAGATCATGTATGATGTAGTCTAATATTACAGAATTTAATGGTTTAGTGAATATATCAGCAAGTTGATATTCAGTACCAATGAATTCCAAAGTGATATCACCTTTTTGATAGTGATCCCTCAAAAAGTGATGTCTTACATCAATATGTTTTGTCCTAGAATGAGAAACAAGATTCATAGAAATATTAATAGTACTTTTGTTGTCACAATTTATTGAGACATGTATGAATTGATATCCATAGTCTAGTAATGTGTGTTTCATCCACAAAATTTGTGCACAACAACTTCCAGCAGCTATGTATTCAGCTTCTGCAGTTGACAATGCAACAAAATTTTGTTTCTTACTACACCATGATACTAGTGACTTTCCTAAAAGATGACATGTTTCAGAGGTGCTTTTTCTATCTAGCTTACATCCAGCAAAGTCAGCATCAGAATAACTAACTAGTTCAAATGATTTTCCTTTGGGATAGAACAGTCCTAGATTGGGAGTATTCTTGAGGTATTTGAAAATTCTTTTTACAGCATTTAAATGCGACTCTTTAGGGTTTTCTTGAAAATGAGCACACAGACACACACTAAACATGATATCAGGATGACTAGCAGTCAGGTAGAGTAGACTTCCAATCATTCCTCTATAAGTGGTTTGATCAACAAATTTACCATTTTCATCAAGATCCATCTTACAGGTGGTACTCATGGGAGTGTCACTACTTTTTGTGCTATCCAATCCAAAACGTTTTAAAAGATATCTAGTATATTTACTTTGAGTTAAAATAATTCCATCATCATTTTGAAAGATTTGAAAACCAAGAAAGAATTTAATTTCACCCATTAAACTCATTTCAAATTCATTTTGCATCATTTTAGAAAAATCAGTACATAAAGAATTTTTAGAAGATCCAAAGATAATATCATCAACATAAATTTTTACTACTAAAACATCTTTTGAAATTATTTTTATAAAAAGAGTAGGATCAGCTATTCCTTTTGTAAAACCTTTATAAATTAGAGAAGTACTTAATCTACCATTCTAAGCTCTTGGAGCTTGCTTTAAACCATATAAAGCTTTTGATAGTTTGAAAATATGATTTGGAAAATTAGGGTTTGAAAAACCAGGTGGTTGTTCAACAAAAACATCCTCAGCAATATATCCATTTAAGAATGCACTCTTGACATCCATTTGATATAGTTTGAAATTTATATGTGCACCATAAGTAAGTAAAATCCTAATAGCTTCTAATCTGTCTACTGGAGAAAAAGTCTCCTCATAGTCAATACCTTCTTATTGACTATAGCCTTGTGCAACTAGTCTAGCTTTATTTCTAACTATGTTTCCGGATTCATCTACTTTATTTCTAAACACCCATTTTGTGCCTATTGTGTAAGTGTACTTAGGTATTTCAACTAGATTCAAAAATTTATTTCTTTCAAACTGTTTGAGTTCTTCTTGCATAGAAATTACCCAAAATTCATCATTAATAGCATCATCAATGTTTTTAGGTTCAAGATGTGACAAGAAGGCTTGATGTTCAACCTGATTTCTAAGAGAATCTATAGTCTGTGTCCCTATATCAAGATTTCATACAATAGCATCTAAAGGATGATTCTTTAGAATTATAGTTGATCTAGTAAAGGTAGGACTATAAATTTCAGGTTAATCAACAAGTTGGGAATCAATAGAAGCAGGTTCTGGAAAATTTCCAGAACTGGTTGTCTTTATAGCAGGTTTATTTGATTCGTCATTAAGGTTCAGAACAGATAAATCTTCTTCAAGATTTTCAAGAGAGATTTTAGGCTCATGTGGATCAGTTTCATCAAACTTGATGTGAACAGATTCTTCCACACAATTGGTTCTCTTATTGAAAAATATATAGGCTTTACTATAAATAGAATAACCTAGGAAAATTCCTTCATCAATCTTGGATGCAAACTTTTCAAGATTATCTTTGGTATTAAGAATAAAGACTTTGCAGCCAAAGACTTTGAAGTAGTTAACCTTGGGTTTCCTATGGTTCCACAACTCATAAGGGGTCCTCTTAAGAATAGGTCTGATTAAGACTCTATTGATAATATAACAAGCTGTATTTACAACTTTAGCCCAAAAATAAACAGGTAGGTCATACTCATTAAGCATGGTTCTGGAAATTTCTTTCAGGGTTCTATTCCTTCTTTCTACTACACCATTTTGTTGAGGTGTCCTAGGGGCAGATAAATTGTGACTATAGCCATTGTGTGAGAAATAGGATTCAAATTCATGATTCTCAAACTCACGACCATGATCACTTCTCAATGTTTTAATCATAAGTCCACTAAAGTTCTCTACAGATTTGGAGTATTTAACAAATTAAGAACAAGATTCACTTTTGTGAGCTAGAAAATATACCCAAGTATATCTAGAAAAGTAATCTACTAAGACATAGACATAGTGTTTCCCATTTAAGCTAAAAACTCTAGATGGTCCAAACAAATCCATGTGAACCAACCCGAGAGGTTGAGAAGTTGAGACTTCTTTCTTTGGTTTGAAAGAGATTTTGTGTTGCTTTCCCTTTTGACAGGGATTACAAACTTTGTCATTTGGAAACTCAAGTTTGGGTAGGTCTCTAACTAAGTTCTTCCTAGTAAGTTTTCTGAGTGAGTGTATATTGCAGTGTCCTAATCTTCTGTGCCAAAGCCAAGACTCTTTATGAAAAGCATTTAAACAAGTAATATTTTGCATGGATAAAGAATTTAAATCAACAGCATAGACATTTTCATTTCGTAGGGTAGAAAATACTAATGCATTTTTAGAATTAAAAACATTGCAAGAATCATTTTCAAATTTAACATTAAAACCATCATCACATAACTGAGAAATACTTAACAGATTATATTTAAGTCCATCAACAAATAAAACTTTAGAAATTAATACTGAGTCAGTGTTACCAATCTGGCCTAAGCTGATGATTTTCCCTTTAGAATTATCACCAAAGGTGACAAAACCTCCATCAATTCTGACTAAGCTTTTAAATCATGAGAAGTCTCCAAACATATGTCTTGAACATCCACTTTCCAAGTACCAGGTCTTCCTACAGGAGCTTTTTAAGCAGGTTTCCTACAAAACAGATTTAGACAGGAAATGATTTTGGTACCCAGATCTTCTTGGGTCCAGACAGGTTAGCAATCAAAGCTTTTGGTACCCAAATTTGTCTTATGGGTCTTATAAAATTTGTAGAATCAACAGACTTTGAAAGATAAACCTTATTATATCCATAACTATTAATATAACTAGTTGAAGAATATAAATGTCCAAAACTAGAATTAGCAGCATTCTATCCAGATTTAGGAATAAATCTATTCTTAGTAAACTGTCTCTATCCAGGTTTGTAGCCTATTCCTGTAGTGTATTTTGGTGCAACTTGATTTCCTAGCATTTGAGTTAGTGTATCCTTTCCATTTGTGAATTTCTCTAAATCATTTCTGAGTTTCTCATTAGACATTTTCAGTTCAGTGTTCTCCTTTAACAGTTGAGCATTTTTCTCTTTTTCAATAGTAAGTTCAGTTTTACAAGTAGTAGTGAGAGAATGATGTTTCTTTAATGATTTGTATTTATCCTTAAGTTCATTGCATGTCTCTTCCATCATATTACAATATTCAAACAATTACTCACTAGTCATGTTTTCAGAGTCAGAATTAGATTCTACACTATCTTTAGAATAATAAGAATTTAAAGCAGGAGTATCTAGGGTTACCTCAGATGTGTTTGCCATAAAGCACATGTTTTCCTTATTTCTGGTTTCAGTCTCAGAAGCTTTAGATTCACTGGAGCTATCCTCAGAAGTTCTCCAATTAGCCTTTATATCCTTTTTGTACTTACTGCCCTTGTAATCATATTTCTTCTTGAATTTGAGCTTTGGGCAGTCTGCTTTAATATGTCCTTTTCTTTTGCACTCATAACAGGCAACTTCATCACTTTTATATGGCTTTTTCCAATCCTTCTTCCAATGTCCCTTATTGTCATACTTTCCTTTGTAATTTGATTTTCTGAAGAATTTATTCTTCCTATAAAATTTCTTAAACCTTATGGATATCTGAGCCATTTCAGCATCACTATTAGAGTCTGAGTTTTCACTGGTTGAACTATCAGTAGGTAGTTGAGCTTTATCTTTGTCCTTGCTCTTTGAAGAATTAGTCTTGAAATCCATTGATTTCCTCTTAGGTTCATCATCTTCCTCTTTATTCACCTTGAGTTATTCCTCATACATCATAAGCTTAAAAATGAGTTCTTTGAAAGGTAGAGCAGAAATGTCACATGACTCTCTGATTGAAACAGATGTGCCTCTCCATCGGTCTGGTAAACATCTCAAGATTCTCATAATTTTTTCCTTTGCTGGAACAACTTTTGCAAGTGAATTCATTGTATTGACTATCTCATTAAACCTGAGATACATGTCAGAAATATGTTCATCAGTTTTCATTTTAAAATTATCATATTTAATAGTATAAGTATTTAATCTCATTTCTTTAACATTGGTTGTTCCTTCATGAGAAACACCCAAGGTATCCCAAATTTTAAAATCAGTTTTACAAGTAGAAATTCTGTTAAACTCTTCATTTCCAAAAGCACAGTACATGGCATTCATGGATTTACAATTATTATTGGAAGCAGTCTTTGTAGGTTCATCCCAAGTGGATCTAGCAGTAGTGGGAAGTTTATATTCTGATTCTATGGCAGTCCAAATATCAAAACCTATGCTTTCTAAATGAATTTTCATTTTAAGTTTCCACTAAGCATAGTTTGTACCATTGAAGAAAGGTGGCCTGTTAGTAGCATCACCCTGTAGTATATTATCCATAACTAGATTTTAGAAAGACAATTTAAAGAGATAAAAATTTAGAACTAATAGAAATTTAAGATCTTTAAAGATGCAACTAAAATCACAGTTGAAAAAAAAGAGTATTTCAAAAATCTTTGAACAAAAAACTAATCCTCTGATACCAAATGTTGTTCGGAGTGGACACTCAAGAGGGGGGTGAATTGAGTTCCAATTAAAATTTCTGTTAAAATATTGTCTAGTTTAAATCCCCTGATTTATAAAATAAGTTAAACTGTAGTGAATTTATACATATTTTAAATGTTCACTTAGCTTCTCAAAGATTTATTAGATCTCAGTTAGTTTAACCACAATATCAAACTAACATTTGAAACTAATCTACTGATTTACAATAAGTGTAAACACTTTCTAATTTAATTATCAAAGGAGATTCAAAATAATTTTGTATTTTAAAGAAATAGAAGTGGAATAAATATGATATATGTCGTATACATTAAACTTAAATAAAAGATGCACAACAGATATAACAAGAGGTTCAGTCTCAAGCTGAGACTTAGTCCTCTCAAATATATATATAAATTTGATCCACACCCTGGATTGGGGTTAACAACAGTTTTACAAAACTGTCCAGGCCATGCAGGGACCTCTACCACTGTTCTTTTTGGAAAACAAAGCAAAGACCAGGTCACACAAGGACCTCTTCCAAAGTTGATGTGGGTAAACAAAGGTTAAGATAATTTGAGTGAGGATTTTGATATCCTTCAGTTCAGTACAGGAGATAGTGTGTGTAAAGATATACAGATTACACCACACTACTCGAAGTTTAATAAATAAATCACGTAGAGAAGATAGATGAGAGTTTAGAAAGATCTAGTGATTATCAATGTAGATCTGGACTCGTTGGATTCAGGAGGAATGCTTCTGAGTTAGTCTCTGGTTTTTTTGTTGCAAAACAAAGTGTCGTAGTTCAGATTGTCTTCTTCAGAAGTGAGAAGGATGTCTTGATTCTTCGTGTTTTCTTTAGCAGTATTGGATTTCACCCATGAGAGTTCTTTGAAGGTCTTGCAATCTCCTTCTTGTTCAGCATAGTGCACTTGGGTGTACGTAAGTTCTTCATGTTGTATATTCACGTTGTTGTAGTTTCGTTCTTTTTTGTGTACTGCATATCAGTCTTTCTTATATTCCACGAGTTCTGGTAGTAGGAATGATTCCCTTTTCATAGGTACAAGATAAGGTTTCCTGTCATGCCAACAACTAACATTAAATAACATTACTTGCATTAAAAACAACAAATATGACCGTTTGCATTATTTAAAATAATATTGAAAAAAGCTTAAGAAACGGTGTCACAGTGATCATGGAAACGGTGTCTTCTTCACGGTGTCTGATCACGATGTCTGGTCACGGTGAGTGGTCACGAGTGGTCACGGTGTCTGATCATGGTGAGTGGTCATGGTGTCTAATTCATGGTGAGTCCTTCACGGTGTCTGGGTCACGGTGAGTCCTTCACGGTGTCTGGGTCACGGTGAGTCCTTCACGGTGTCTGGGTCACGGTGAGTCCTTCACGGTGTCTGGGTCATGGTGAGTCCTTCACAATGTCTCCATACTTAGACAAATATCTGTATTTGGACTAAGATAGTGATATGCAGAATATGGGTTAAGGTTAATCATTAGAGATAATATATGAGAGAATTGTGATCATGCATAAGACTTTTAAAGAGTAATTAAAATCCATAAGATTTGTTATTATAAAAACATGATATGCACTGAAGATCAAGATTAATTAGCAGTAATGATATTTGTGATCATTAAAACATGATTAACACATTAGGAGTCCAACACTATTTATCACTTGAACATCCATAAAATCTATTTTTTCGAGTTTTTTGGATTTGGAAATTCAACTAGGCTTAAATATTTAATAATAATATGATATTTTTGGCTATGCATAACTATAATATTCCTCACACAATATATTGTTTACTTTGGTTTCTCACTTATAAAATAACCACATTATCTATAAAATCCATCGTTAATCCAATTATTATTTCCCCTATCCATTATATAAATAAAGAAAAGTTCATGAGAATAAATGAATTAATATATGTGAGAAAATAAAACTACGAATTTAGAATAAATAATTCATAAATAATAATTGAAATCTAGAATATGATTATATAACTTTAAATATATGTTTTTCGTGGTCACATTCCTATTAGGTTCTCTAACCTAATTATTTATATTTTCCATCATCAAATTTTATACCAATGTATTCAACTTTTTTATAATAGTTTGTAAAGATCATATTAATCAACCAAATAATATCCTTTTGGAGTTTTAAACTAGGTGTGAAATTAGGACCACTTTTCATGCATTGAGTGAAGATTGAGTTAGTAATAAACCAAAATTTTCTACATTTATTACCCTTAGGTGCATCTATTTTATAGCCCGAATCCACATGTTTTTATCTAGATAGGTATTTTCTTTCTAGTAATCCACACACTCTATACTTTACTAAAAATTTATGTTGTTTTATTATATTTTCACTTTTACCTTAGGGTTATCACTAAATTTTCCAATTACTAATCCCCAAAAATAAATAAACTAATCACCCAAAGTAACTAAAACTATCCCCAAAATAACTAAACCCTTCTTTGATATGAAATGAGATTTTTTAAACTCAAAATAAAAGATATGTTACTAAAAATACTTTAATTTCTAACTTTGAAACAATTTAATATATCTCAATGAAAAATTAGATATCTTTCTAGGATATAAACATTACCTCTCACAAATAATCATAGAAACCATGAAACCAAAGGTTTGGTATCTTTTGAGACTAGCTACTAAAAAAATTATTTTACATATTTCTGAACATTTCTCCATCATCACAACATAATAGACTTCCTTCTTGATAAATTATATGTCATAATCATCTTCACTCCCTAGAGAATGGAAAAAAATAACAAGGTTTGACCTTAGATATTCAGTAATGGTAAACATACAAGTCATAAAATTAATATCATAATTAAGAAAAATATGAGAATACAGGTATGTGGTCAAAATCTAGGTACATGGAATAAGATGAGATAATAATACCCAATAAAGCATATATCATAAAACATGATTCATTTATTAACTCTTTGATCATAGTATAAAACATGAGTAATAGAAATATGAAAACATGAGTTGATATCCATGATCTATAAAATCACAACATGTCATAATACTAAGGTATAAATGTGTGACATATACATAATCATGTAATAATAATTTCCTATATTGAGGATCATTACCAATACATTCATTTCATAGTGGATATTGTTCTATAGGGGATTAGGTTCACTATAATTCCCAAAAACATGTAATCTCATTAGATATAATGGTTTCCTAATGAATTTATGGGATATATAGTTTCCACCTATCACATAATGATAAATTAAACATATGTGTGCCATAATAACTTGAAAAAATTCATAATTTATCATATCATGATTAACCTATGAAAACTAAATGGGTTTCATGAAAAAATACATAAGACATAATCATAATTCATCCAGATAAAGAAAGTGGATGGTATACCTACAAAATATTCCCATTGAATCAATAGAAACATTAGAAGATATTGAAATAAATTAAAAACCCTTCTATAAGATTTTAAAATTTTACTTCGAAAAAGATAAAGAAAAAATATTAATATTTTTTATCCCTTTGCAGAAAAAGTTTATAAAACTCATTAAATAAAAATTTCATTGAAAAAACTATAAAATATGGAGGGGGAGTTTTTTAATGATATTTGATGAAGGTGGAAGCATAATACATTAGTACAAAAATTATTTAAAAGATATTCTTTCTATATTATTGTAAATAAATTCAAATTTTATTGAAAATGATGTCACAAGTAACTTTAAAATATAATTTTCAAGTATATAAAAAAATGAATTACAATATTTTTTTTTTCAAAATATAAATTTCAGTAATGGAACCTTGTATAGAAATAAAAGCTATTTAGACACATGTGTAGTGGATAATAAAAGATATGAACATGAATAATATTAAAAAATACAATATTAAAACCCAATTTATTATAAGAGTTATGAATACTCTTTTATAAAATGAGGTAAAGATAAATATAAATATTATAATAAACAGTAAATATTTTTATTTCAAAATAAGAGAGGTAAATATTTTGGGTGAGAGAGAATATGGATATAGAATAAGAAAATATTTAAAAAGGGTGAGAATGTTTCGTAATAATGTTATAATTTTATGAAAAAAACTTTCAAAGGAAGAATATTTGAATTAAAAAAATTCATTTTCTAATATATAAATAGAAAGAACCATATAATGAAATATTTAGGTGGAATAATACAATCATAAAATAAAGTGGTTCAAGAGGGACATTTATAACTCCAATAAAGGATATTTGAAATAATATAATCCATTAGAGATTTTGTAATAGTTGAATTGAAAACCATTGAAAAATAGGAAATGTGATGGATTTTTAAATCCATTTTATTTTATGAAGGGTATGATGAAATGAATCTATAGGGTAGTATTTTCAACAAAAAAATAAAACAAGTGGTGAATATGGTATCGGTCTCATAAATGAAAATTGATATATGAAAAACCCTAAATATGGATTCCTTCTTGGACGGTCACACTTTACCTTTCTATATAATAAACATAATGATATTAATCACTTATTTTATAACCTTATTAATATATATAATACTTTTTACTAAATCCATTTATAATCATTCCCTCCATATATATTAGTTAGTTATAGTTTTTTTAGCATCAGATGTTAATAATATCATTTATTTGTTACATGTTTCATAAACTTGATTCTTTTTATTATTTATTGATAAAATAATAATCATTATTATATTATTGAAGGTATTATAATATTAGTTTCATAATGTCTTTTAATGTTTAAAGTTTATTTCATTTTAGTTTTAGGTACAATTCTTAAAGATGAAACTCGTAATAGTATTGTTTCAAAAAACATTAATGAATAAAAAATGGAATCTTAATAATGAATAAAATATTAATATTACAATTATAGAACCAAATAAATATTATTTACCTATTAATATAAAATATTTTTAGTAATTAATTTTCTCTAGCCATCCATGATAAAAAAATATTATAGAAATGTTCTTGTAGGTGGTTAAACTGACCCAAACATGAACTTTACATAATCAATGGATGTGTATGATTATTAAGTGATCATAATATAATAATTAATATATTATAAAAATTATTTAAATTATTATTTTTTAATTATTCATACCCATGTTCTTTTTATCAAAACTATGGGCACGGTTCATGAGAATGGGATTCAAGATGAGCTTGTTTTGGTTAATTTACCAATATCAATAGATTACTTTATAATGATCATTAATTTTTTTCATCATTTATAAAACATATTAATGAAATAAATTAATATTGAATATAATACATATAAATTAAATATATTTTATAATTCTGAAATTATGGCAGTGAGGAAAAATAATATGTCTTTCATGGAGGTGGTAGTTTTCCCGTAACATGGGTGTCATTTTCATTTTTTGATTAGTTTAGATGAAGGTATAAAATAGTTATCAAATCAATGTAATAAATTTTATGTGTACTTATGATACTGATATAATTATGTTATTATGTTTATAATATATTTTCATGAGGTAAAAAAGAATTAAAGTAATATAAATGAATAAGGAGTGATTTAGAGTTTTTACTGTACTCCTAAAGAAAACACATAGAGCCCTCTTAGAAATGTATTTTGGAGATAAAAGGTCCAATAAAACAAGGTAGGAATATTTTTTTAGATATTTTTCATAATATTTTCAAGAGAAATGGATTTTTTTTATGAGGAGAAGGGGGGGGGGGTGGTGAAGGGTTTCTCTTATAAGTGAGTAGGGTGGCACTTTTGTAAATTCTCATAACTTTATATTAAAGGAAGGTAAATTTCAAAGGAAAGTGGCTCCAAAAAAGAAAAAAATTAGATAGGGTATGATTCATGTTCAATCCACCTCTCATACTAAAAAATAATGGATATGGTTTTAAAATATTTTGGGTCGTTTATCCTTTATTTAAAATTTTATATAATTTAATTTTACCACGATGACTCATTTTTTATCCTTGGTAACTTATTTTTATAACTAAAAATATTGTTTCACTTATGAAAGAATTTTTATAGGTTGATTATGAATATGAAAACCATTTTTTGATATTAAATTTATAAAAATGAAAAATATTATTTTAAAATAATATTTTATAACATATAAAAAGAGTTTTAGAAAAAAAATATAACATAGGTTCTAAAATAAAAAACATAGGTTTCTAAATTAATATAAATATTTTTGTAAGTATAAATTTATACTTATTAAATAAATATTTCATCTACAAATTTTTTTCATAGTTTTTAGTTTAATTCTTATATTCTGATGATGTCAAAAAAGTCAAGGTATTTATAAAAATGGTATTTTGTATTGTTTACCTAAAAATAAACATTTCTTAAAATATATAAAAAATTAACTCTAATTTAATATTTCATGGATGATTACAAAAAATAATTTCATCTTTTGAAATTAAAATTCTAATATTTTGGAATATATATTTTAAATTGAAACCAAAAATATAATGGAAAAGTATTTTCATATGAAAAAAACTTTTTAAAAACCAACTATTCTCATTCTTTTTTACTATCAATTACTAATTAAGTTGGTGTTAATATATTATTCGTATCAATAATATACTTTAACAAATTATAATAAGATTCTTAAAATAAAAACGCATAGTTCATAAAAATAAATTGTTTAGTAAAATACATTTTTAAGCATAAACTAATTTTATTCTTATTACTTATCTTATAATAAATATTGGATGAATGTTAATTTATTTTTCTTATAAATAATATCAATAAATTTCATGAAATTAATTATACGGTAAATATTAATTAGAAAATACAATATACTTTAAAAAAAGTTCAATAGAAAATATAACATTTATATTATATAATATTCACCAAATACCATTAAAATTAAATATTTATATTCTAAAATATTAATTTTAAAAATACACTGATATTAAAGTATTTCTATTAATTTTATAAATATATCATATCATAAATTATTACAACTAATATTTAACCTATTAATATATTTTTATAAATAAATGTTTTTGTTTTTGTTTTAATATTTATTATTTGGGATTTATATTATTTTAATTTTTTTATAGCAATAAAAAAAATTCAATATACCATTCGGATACATGTATATCCAATGACCATATTTAAAATGACTATATTCCAAATGACTATTTTTACAAAGACCAAACTTTTAATTGTTAAATTTTATTCCTATATATAGACTTACTAAAATCATGTATTACATCCTCATTTCTTAAGTTGTGCTTCTTATTCCCTAATAATTTTTTTGGTAATAATTTATCCTTTCATTACTATCTTTTTCCTTGTAGGTTTGGTTCTAATAATGTTGATTCTAAATGGTAAATATGATTGAGAAAATCGGCATTTGTTAACGATATTATTCATTTATAGTTATTGTCTCATTTTAATTTATGCACTTTTAATGGATGTAACCAACCATGGAATATAATAAATGGTTTCATGTACTTTTTTGTAATGTTTCATCATAATGAAATGTATTTTGATTTTTTAGTTCAGTTTTGTGTGCGAATCAAGCTATTAAGCATAATATTTATTTAAATAAAAATTCATACAAAATATCATGGTCTTAAAATTTAATTATTTTCTACAAAAAAGATGTTAAAATATATGGTGATTTCAATTTTTATTTACATCTACCATGATTATTATATAAATTCTACAAGGATCCATAAATAGGTTAAATTATGAATTGAATATTAGGATTATTGTTTTTCCAAGTGTATACATAAGGATAGTGGGTTCACAATAGTTTTATAAGTAACATATGTTTTAAATATATAAGAAAACAAATATTAGTCATATAATTAGTTAAGACTAAGTTCAAAAAATTATTTCCAAAATTAATGACATAAAGTAGTGACTGAATCTCTAGGGGATAAGATCTACTAATATTGATCCATGGGGATGATTATACCATGTTGTTTTTTATATTTTCAAAATGTATTGAAAAAAAAATTAATGATGAAACAATATAAGAGAAAATTTAATCTTGTGTGACATGCCTTAAATATCTTCATAATGATATTCCAAGACACAATAGGAGAATAAGATCATTTGTATTATTCCATATACTTATGTAATGAGATATATCATGTATTCCATGATATGTAATGACATTTGATATTTCTTATATATAAATCATGGTGAGAAAATATCAAATAAAACTAGGAAAATATCACATGAAAAAAAGTCAGAACTGTCCTATAGTACATTAGAAAGTATATGATACAAGTTCTTATTAATTATATAAGTGCTTAAGCTAGTTATTAAAGGGACTCAAAACTAGTGTTCCTATAGTTTAATTTTATCATATATCATAGTTAAAAAAGGTATAAAAGTAAGAGATTCTTATTGAGGCCAGTGATAGTTGTATCTATAATTACTTTTTACGTTGTGTATTTTGATATAGATAAAGAAGTGGTACTAATATGTATGGATTTGTTATAGTTTATGGAATTGTACTAATAAATTACAATTTAATCACAATACATATTGTGATAATATTATAAAAAAATGTACTAGCCAAATTTTCATGTTTATGAAAGAGGGAAAAAGGTAAATACTAAAGGATATAACCTCTAAAGAGTTTTTACATAAAATAGATTATGTTTTAGTTAGTTTATCATCCCTTAAAGAAAATTTATTAGACCCATTAATTAAATCTATATCATAATAGAAAAAAACATCATGTGAGGGTTATAGGGTTGGGAGTTTTTGGAGATTAGCACTAGTAAAAGTGGATTTCTATAGGTGTTGGTTCCCCAGAACCAACTTAATTTTTACATTCAGTTACCAAAATACATGTAAGTATATTTACAATCAAAAAATTATTATTCTTATACATAACATTAATTTCATAATTTCCTTATAATATTTATCACATTAAAAAATTATGGGAAATTCTAAACTACTTTGAGAACCAAGATATGTTATGAAAATATTAAAAAATAATAATTATGTTTTATGGTATAGATGTATCTTTTTGATGAGACACCGATAATGTGTGACTATTAGGTGTAGGGTGTTCATAAGCATTGAGACTTATTATCTTATAGTTAAAACTTGGTCAACTTTGAGATTGGAGTTATAAGGGTAGACCCGGAAATAGTAATTCCCCATGTCTTATATGTCATTGGATATTTTTATCTGTAGACATGTTTATTATTCCCTAGACTTGATATCATTATTAATGTGTATCTTTAATTGTGTACTTTGATGTATAGATTAAAATAATAACAAAATATTCTGGTAGTGAGGTAGAACCTGATAGGTTTATCATAAGTGATATGACACTAATTGAATGGTCAAGAAAGGATTTTTTTATTTTATATTGATAGATAATGATATCTCTATCACTTTTATTGATATGGAAGTACCTGAATAAAATTCATCACCATATTAATTTATAGAAAAGTTTATTTGGGAAATTCAAAGGAAAATAAATCAAGAATATAGGGTGATAACACAAGTACCCATCCTTCTTTATGAGATATCAATTGATAAAGGGATTATATAACATAGTAAAATCTATATAAAGGTTGTTATAGTTATTACATTAAATTTATCACTTGGGGTTCCTTGATACATTTTTAGGCGCTAATTTCGAAATTTAGGTAAGTTCACAAATTTCCATTTAGAAAGGGACCTAGAGGATCACACACTAAGTGTATCCAGAATCTCATTAAATTGTATATTATTTAAATTTAAGAATAAATTTATTTTCTAGTTTATGGTATAGTGTTTATTTAAGTAATTAATTGATATAAGAAATTAAATCACTATATATTCAAGTTTAGAACATGTGAGATATTTTTTTTTTCAGTTTTTAAATTATTCATCAGGTAAAAAATAAATATTTACTTATTCAAAAATTTATTGAATATAGTGGAAATATATTTTTTATTTTTACATAAATATTTAAAATAAATAATTATTCAAACAATTAATTATTATTTTATTTTTTGGGAGGATATCAATGGAGTTTAATCAGATAACAAAGATATATTTTATTTAATACTATTTAAATAAATATTAATTTATTTATTTAAGAAATTATATTAAAATAAACACATGTCATTAGATATAACAATATTATTGTTAGTATATTTCACATGGGGAAGAAAAATAAATAAATAATATGATATTGGTTGTTTTTGAATTATAATTATTTTACACTAATTATATATTCATAAATATATCATTTTTAAGTTGAGACATGTCAACATAAGGTATAAATTATCTATAATTCACTCAATACCAATAGATAAATGCTTTCTTCCTCCCTCTCTCAAGAACATTGAAAGATAACAATATAATGTTGTTATGATTGATAGATAATATCATAAATCACTTGATCCTTCCATGTTTTCACTATGAATATCAGATTTGGCATTCAAAGAATTGTGTGCCATGTGTGGATACATCTAATGGAATCCTATCTTAGATTATCTATCACAAAAAATAACGTAATATGAGAAATGATAGAATTTTTATCATGAAAGATTATTATGGATAAAGTAATTCAGATGTTAAATTAATTATAAAATAAATCTATATGATTCATCTATGATATTTTGGGGAGAATTATTCTAGTTCTTTAGATTTATCTATTAGTTCTAATGAAAAAATTTTGGGCATGCACACAATACTTACGCTATTCCTTAGAACCTTTATAGAATGGCCACTACTCAATCAAGGAATATCTAGTACACAAAACATATAAAATAAAACCATGATATTGAGTGGTATTTTCTAATACATTAACAATTAGTGATGTAAAAGAGTAAGTACCTCTGTGTAAATAATAATGTGATTCAATAGATCATTTGGTAATCCCCACAAATGTAATGATGGATAAATATAATGGATTATGAACTTTCCTCAATCAAAGTATCTACACTATGTATAATGAGGAAATAAATCCATTAAAAAATTGATCTCAAATTGAGTGTGATTCAAATGATTCAAAATATTAGACAATATTGTGGTATGAAAAGTGAATATTTGTATGAACAATTACAATTTATTTTTGAAATTTTTGATACATTAAAGAATAAAAATGTAATGGATAATTATATTTAGATAATATACTTTCCTTTCTAACTAAATAATAGAGCTAAATATTAGTTAAAAAGGATCTTGGTTGACTTGATTACCACTTGGGGTGAAAATCTAAGAAAATATATTAAAACCTATTTCCACATAAAATATAGAATCGTATTAAAAAATTCACTCTAAAATATTGATAATATACTTTTTAAGCATGGGAAATCATTAAGGATCCACTTATAATGTTCCCAAATCATGGGGTAAGCTTGTGAATGAAACTCTGAATTATCAATTATTTCTTGAAAAAAATTAAGAGTAATTGTTGATGTTTCCACTAGAGGAGGATAAATAATGAAAACTCCCAGAATTGATTAGGAAATATTAGATAAAAATTTAACCAATTTTTCTGATTCTTAAAAATAATATGGCCTACCTAGGATAATTTTTCATCATGTGAAGTAAAGAATAAATTTGTCTTCCCATGTTAAGGTAATTTCAAAAAATTTGTGGAATTAAAATCTATTAAATTTACCAAAACACTACTTGAGAAAAACCACTTTATGTGATTTGTTTTATAGGCTACATATATTTCAATATCTCCAATCTATAATTATGTACAACTAAATTATAGGAGATGATTTCATGGGGTATAACTAACATCAATTTTTTTTATCAAATCAATATATTCACCAATAGAGGTTGAAAAACCAAAATCATGTATGAAATAAACAAGGAGGTATAAAAAATTTTAATTGTACTCAAGGTCCACTAGAATTTTCCCTAAGAAAAAAAGTCCCTAAAACAAATTTCTAACCATTTAAACCCCGATACAACATGTAACTCATTTTTAATATCCACATTAATTAAATAAATAACCTTAAGATTTCCAAATCTTTTTTTTTAAGTAGTGGTCACCTATATATGATGAAAAACTAGAAGTGATTCACTTGAGTTCAAAAAATATACTAATTCATGAAATTTTATTTAAAAATCACCTTTATTATCTTTAGAATATTGATCATTATTTGGGATAAATCACGTGAAAACATTCTAATTAACCACTTAATATATTATCAATCAACAACAAGGTTTTGGAAGAGGAGGTGGAGTTTAAAATAAAGTGTAAAATAGTTAAAATATAAGGAAACCATCAAAGTGAGTAAGGATGGTAAGAAAATGATTAAGGAATAAGTGGGCCCAATTAAGGAATTTCCAAATAAATTAAGTAAGAATGTTTATACAGAGGATGTAAATATTAAATATGATACTAAAAGGAATCCCTAAGTACAACATAATAAGATACCCATTCCATTTGTAGATAGGATACTCTAAGGTAAGATATATGATTGATATAAACAGTTTATTGAAATTTTTAAATAGTTCCACATCAATATTATATTATTTAAAGAAATTTCCCAAAAGTTAGTATATATCAAATTACTCTAGGATATATTTCCAAATAAAAAAATAAAGGAATTATTAGTTATTGATTTTAGTAAGTAATGTTTAGTTATGGTCTAAAGGAATATCCCTACAAATATTTCAGATTTAAGAAACTTATTAATTCTATGAACTATAGGTTCATGGATATTAAAAAAAGGACATAATGATTTAATTAAATGTTTAAATCATACTCTACCGACCATTTTCATTAAAATCATGCTAGAAATTATGAAACCTATAAGAGTAACACTTTAATTTGTAAATAATTACATAAAATTCCTTATTGTTATATTCAAGGATGTTTCATTGAAGGTGGGAAATTTTGTACTTCTATTGACGTTGTCATCCTTGAGATATATGAGGTGATATTAGTATCAATAATCATTGGTCGACCCCTAATTTCAATGAGTAAATCTTTCATTGATTTAAATCAAGGGAGATTGATATTATGGTTTAGAGAGGAGAAAGTAAAATTTTAATTGATGGTTATTGTGAAACATGGAAATGATTTTTAGTATTTTCATAAATTATTCTCTTCTAAATAAGTGTTTTAATTTATTAACATGAAACAAGAATAATAGGGTAAGAATATGAAAATTATTAAAGAAAATATGTATATAAACATGGATTATAATGGTAGATAATATGAAAAATTAGGTGATACTTATGTAATGTAAAATTTATCTAGGAAAATTTTCATAGATTTTATTCTCTCACTTTTAAGGATACACAATATAAAGCTAAAAAAACTACTAAATGACATAAAATATTCATTTTTAGGGGAAGGTGAATACTTTTTATTCATTTTTAGTGTTGATATATCAAAACAGTAAGAAAATTGATTCATTGATGTGATTACGAATAAGAATAATGATATTTTATATTTTATTATTGATATTAAGTGTGTTATTCTATCTCTATGCACTTAGAAGGTGAGAATCGAGGAAGAGAGTATGCCAACCCAGTAAATACAGAGAAGGTTAACACCTTTAATGATGTATGTGGTTAAGAAATAAGAATTGAAACCCTTGTATAATAGGATAGAAAATGGGTGAGTCTCCTCTAAGTAGTATTGAATAAAAGAGGAATCCCTATAGTTAAAAAGGACAATCAATTGATCACTACTTAAATAATGATAGGGTTATGAGTTTTTATGAATTACCAAAGATAAATGAAACAATAAGGAAGTGTCACATTCCCATTTAATTTCTCAATAAAATGATGGAATGGTAATTAAAGTAATAATACTATTTTTTTCTTACAGGATATTCTAGATATAATCAAATTTTAGTGGCACCTAAAGGTCAAAGTAAGATGATATTAACTTAACCTTATTGATGAAATCTATTTGGAATGATTAATACACCCTTCACATTTTATCTATTCATGACACACGTAATCGATGGTATAAATGTGGAATTTCTAGAAGTATTCGTGGATGAATACTCCCGGTATGGTTATTCCTTTGAGGCATGTCTCAAAATTAATGAAAAATTTTAGAATGATATTAAAAGGCATGTTAAATCCTTAATTAGGGGTTGTTTTATTTCAAGATAAAGGATATTATTTTTCTTCTACACCACATCTCTAAGGACATAATTTAGGTTGATTCAGTAAAAATCAAGGTAAATTTAGAGAATTTAGAGCCCTCTTATATGAAGGAGATTCATATCTTTTTTTGTACATGTGGGTTTTTCTCCAAGGTTTTTCAAGGATTTCTCCCAAATATTTTACTCATCACCAACATTTAGTGAAATAAGTTACATTATCTTTTGAAGATAATTATAATAAATCTTTTGATTTATTGAAGACGAGTTTAGTGAGTGCTCAAATCATGGTGCCACCAAATTAGAAGAAACCATTTGAACTGAAGAGTGATGTGATTTATTAAACTATTGGATTAGTCATTGGTTTATGATTCAATAATCTTTTTAGTTTAATTTACTATACAAGAGAAACACTTATGAAGGATCAATTGAATTGCTTCCACTATACCCTAAATGGAATGAATGCCTTATTTTTATTTATTTATGATAATACCCTTTTCAAGGGATGAGGGGTAACCCATATAAGTCCTATAGTCTTATATATTACATGACCCATAGGTCTTAGAGGAAATACCTAGACCATAACAACATGGAATTACTCCTCCCCAGCTTTTACATCATGATACCAGCTCTCCACCTTTTCATGGCTATTAATTACCCCACCATAGAATAATTTTTTTGATATGTTATATGAATTTAATATTATTAGTATATATCTTATAATTACCATGGTGGTAGTACACACTGATCACATCATGCTAAAATATCTTCCTATCATGAAAAATTTCAAATCATAATTGATTCAAGGGATACTTTTTATCCAATATTTTTAAAATAGATCAAAGATAAGATGGCCTTGGAGAAATAACCCCGAATGGCCTGAAGGCCTTTATTTTTATTGGTTTTTTGATAACCCCCCTTTCAAGGGATGAGGAGGAACCCTTACAAGTCCCGTAGGCTCAGAGATTACAAGGCCCGTAGGATTAAGAGATTACATGACCCGAAGGTCTTAGGGAATTCAACTAGACTATCTACAAGGAACTGTCCCTCCCCAGCATCTGCGTCATGATAGTAGCTCTCCACCTTTGCATGGCCATCTGGCTAGGATTCCCGTGAAAGAATAGGCGGGTACCTATGGCATAGCCATACCCTCTCATTATGAAAATCCATTTTGTTCTGCTCGGGTGAGTGCACCTGCTCTGAATCCTCTTCTGGGGATGCTCCTTTTTTATAGTGTGTCCGGGGCAATTGAATGTGGCCCGAAGGCCTTGAGGTGGCATGAGGGCCTAAAAGGTGGCCCGAAAGCCCTACTGACCCGAAGGCCTGGGTGGCCCGAAACCCTTAAGGACTCCAAGCCCAAACCGGTGGCCCAAGGTGAATAGTCCCAGCTACTACAGTACCAAACAATACCTGCTATAGTAACTGCTACAGTACCTACACAGTGTATAGCTCTGCTACAGTACCTGTACAGTGTACAGTTCTGCTACAATACCGATACAGTGTACAGTTCTGCTATAGTACCCGCATTGTGTACAGTCTGCTACAATGCTGCTACAGTACCTACTACAATACTGCTATAGTAAATGGAAATATGCCTCTACCTGGTTTTGAACCTGGGTCTTGTGGATACACTTAAGGATACTTCACCAACTGGGCTGAGGCTCATGTGCTCCTTAGAGAACTAAGTAGTTTAATATCATTAAAATATAGAATTACCATATTTTAAAAATGATAACAATGTTACCATGAAAATTTAATTTCATGATGATAAATTGTTTACAGTGGATAAGTTAGCCCAACCATGGTTTTCTGACATTTTTAATTATTTGTAAACTAAGATGATCAACCCACAGTTTTTATATTAACTAAGGAAGGTGTTACTAGTGGGAATTTGATAATATTTTTTAATGATAACCTATTTTTTTAAATATGCAGATGTCTTGATTTTCTATTTTATATCTGATTTAAATGTGAATAGTGTGATATAATTTTATCATTATTCATAAATATGAGGAAATAATTTCATATATTGAAAAGTGGTATAGATACATCAAAGTGGATTCTCTTGGCCCATACATCACTGAGACGTGAATATTTTTATGTTTCCCACAATAATTATTTAATGATAGGGGAATGGATCTATGAAAATAATTTTTTTATGATTCTCTAATAATATACCTTCATCATTGGTTAGGATAATTACAATCATGTTTTCTTCTAAATAACATTTCTCAACACTAAATATGATGAATTAATTTAATTCAATTCAATGATCCCTTTTTATAATCAATATCTACATAATGAAAATGAAAATTAATATTTACAAGGTTTACAATTCAAAATAAATAGTTATATTCTTAGCATGGAATACTATCATTCATTTTCTTATGATCCACTAGTATCATCTAATGGTTACAATAAGCAGGGTTTATCCTCAAACTCATGTTAATATAAATATCTCCAAATAAGTATAATATTAAATTTCATAAATAAAAAATAGTTTTTAAATGATGAAACAAATAGATTCCCTAACCTCTGATAATAAACTCTTTGTGGTATCAAATAGATTATTAGTTTTGATATTCTTATTTGATCATAAAAACACTAAAATTCAATGAAAAACACCTATCCTTGATTACTAAATATATTAATTCCATTTTTACTAAGATCTATTAATACGTATAAGATTCATTAATCATTAAATAAGAAGAATAAACTCAATAAAATACTTATATATAAATTTCAACCTCACCCTCTTTAAAGTAAGCCTTTAATATACACTTTGAAATAATTCCTAAATTAGGAAATATGTTATGGGAAATAAATTATGAATATTCACTTATTTGGAAGTCTTTTTCTAATTTTCAATACTCATAATCTTCTCATTCCCTTATAAACCCATGAAACACACCGTAAAAGTCTTTAAAAGAACTTCCCTCTTTGAATTTGTGAATTTAAAATTAAAAAGGACACTTTTATGTCAAGTTTAAATTTAAATACTACTTCAATTTTAGGCTTTATATCACCCTAGACCTTTAAATCAATATAATTGGGTTTAAGGGATGTTGAGTTTCATGTTTGAGTTGTTAACGAAGTGACTGGTGTATCATATAGGGACACTAAGAGGGGGGTGGATTAGTATTCCACTGTTTTATCATGTGTTAATTTCTCTTTTAAATATATCATATTTTTAAGATTATATATCTATTAATATATTTGTATCTACTAATAAACCATCATTACACACCACAACATGAAATTTTGATAATAAACAAAAAATAGTATCACGTAGTGATTTACAAGGTTTGGTCCAAATGTGGGTACCTAATTCTTATCATTTTTGGTAGATTTATAAGACATAGGGTAATATAAAATATTTTAAAGTTATTACAATGGGAATATGGAAGTGTTTATCCTAAAATTATTAAATGTTTTATTTACTATATTACACAAGAAAATGAAATTTAAGGAAAAAATATTTCCTTAAGTCTCCTGATATGAACTATCCCCCAACAATTCTTCATCCTCTTAACTATAATAGTGTACTTTTTTATAATAGATCCACCAATATCTAATGTTCCTCCACAAAATTCCTAAATCATATCTTCCTTCATCTCTATATGACATATAATCATCTTAGTAAGATCTTAGTCCTCAATGAACATGTTTTCTATTACTATAATATAATCATTAACATGTCATGAAATTTATCCTTCTTCTTTAACTCAATATCATTATGATCTTCAATAATAGTGGATTTTCAACCTCCCAAAGTCTCGATATAAAGGATATGTAGTAATAAAAAGAAGTCAGTATCTTTCTCATTCAAATTATATGGTCTAAAAGTATCATAGTACTTTCTCTTATTTCTTACTCTATCGACTTCTATGAAATCAATATATCATTAAAATTGTCTCTACACCAACTTATTCTTATTCTTTGATGTATAGTGTGAATTACATTAAGAATATCATCAGGTTATTCTCCTTTAATATAGAGATGTTTGACTAGAATTTTCTATTTTATTCATGAAAATCCCTGGTATCTCTCTTTCATATGTAATTTATTTTACCACTACAAAATCATGATAATATTATTTCCATAATTTGAATATGAAATATCTTTTATCCCAAATGGCCCGAAGGCCTTATTTTTTATTTTATTATGGATAATACCCCTTTTAAGGGTTGAAGGGGAACCCGTACATGACCCATAGTCCCAGGGCACAAGGCCCGACTGACTTGCAATACATGACCCGAAGGCCCAGAGGCATACCATGCCCTAATACATGACCCATAGGATAATATCACTTGAACTTCCCCTCCCCAGATTCTGTGTCATTGATCACCTAGCTCCCCACATTTCATTACTGATCAGCTAGCACTACCCCGTACAAAGTCGCACGGTGCCTGGTCCCGATGGCGGCTGCCATACCCTCTCATTCTTCCAATTCGGTTAGCTCTGCATCTAGTGGTTGCTACTCTTGTTGCTCTGATCCTATTCTGGGGCTTGTTCTATGTGAACTGGGCTACTTCATGGTCTTTGTGGCCCGAATGCCTTGTGGCCCTAAGGCATTTGATGAACTAAAGGTCCTTGAGACCCGTAGGCCCAAACCGGTGGCCCGAAGGCCCAAATCGGGTGAATATTTCCAACTACTACAATATCGAATAATAACTGCTACAATAATTGCTATAGTACCCGGAAATTCGCCTCCACCCGGTTTTGAACTTGGTTCTCTTGGATGCCAAGCATGAGCCCTTGCCACTTGGGTACGTGCTCGTTGGACCTATGATCTTATAATTTAATATAAATTTAAATTACTAGGATAATCATATTTAATTCATAATAATATCATATTAAATTCATTTAGATTAGAATAAAATATTACAACTTATTTAATCATATTATTCAGTATGAAATGGGGAAATCATATTCTTCGATTCTCATTTCCCTTACTAATCTTCCCATTTTTTATAATAATTTGATCATACAAAATATTTATAACCTCTTGTGTATCTCAATATAATAATGTTCCTTTATTAATTTCTATGAACAAATTACCCATACATATGATAATTGTTCCTTTTATATATTGTGTATGGGTTATTAACTTTTCCAAAATTTCATTTCACAAAGATATGTTACATATCGAATTCCTTTGTTAAATATTCACTTTTCAACCCTATATAGAACAACCAATTCCTTTGTGAAATATTCACTTCTAAAGATTATGTAAGAAATATAACTTCTTACATATTACTAAATATGTTATGTATCATGACACTTATGCATATTTTGACACTACACTCAAAGACACTTGATACGTATCAAGTATAACCTCTTAAATAATTTACCAAATCACTACATATTATGAATATATTCTATACTAATTTCCTTTACTATGTTCACACTTATATAAGAAAGGATATCTTATGTATACAAGGAGATACACTCATTCCTTTTCTATTTTTTTTATTTAAGGTTGAAACATAAATATGACGTATTACATACATTTTTTTATTTATCTACCTAATGTAATTATAGAAAATTTATTTATACAAGAAAAACAAAAAAAATTAATTTCAGCCTCAACCCAAATTTCTAGAACTCTTTATGGAATAACTTATATATCAAAAAATCTGACAGAGAGCACACCTTTTCTAGAATTATGATTCATCTCAAATGAATAAATTATGTATCAATGATTTTTGGACTCAGCTAAATTTAACATCAACACAAAAATTCTATAATTCATTCAATTAAATAAAAAACTTATCGAAACCTTCTCATAGCTTCTTCAAACACATAAAAATAGTTTTAACTACTTCATAAAAGAGTCTTAATATTTCCAAACTTCTCCAACATTATTCCAAAGTTTTTCATATAAAATAAATACTCAATTTAGAGTATTTCAATAATACCTACGACCTAAAAAACTCCATATTTTAGGTTTATTTTTTCTTGTTTTAATAAGATTTATTCGTGTTATTTCCAATAGATAGCTTCTTCAACCTTCATACAAGTGATGTTCTTCAATTAACATAACATCCTTTAGGTTAATCAATTGATGGATGGAATCATTAAATCAATTTTATTCCTTTTTCAATCACAAATACTTAAAGATATTTAGTATCCATATTCTCTAATCTCACTAAAACTATTTTATTCAGTGAAATAACTATATATTGTACTTGAAATTTATTTATTACACTATATCTCTACAATCATCAAATTTAAAGGTTGTAATATTGAATATTTTTATTTCAATAATCAAAGAAATAACACTACATCAGTTTATTTTTCCCATTTATAAATAGATATAATTAACACCAAAATACTTTACCAACATAAAAAATAATTCTCAAGAGACCTTTAATGGAATTCATCTACATCATATCTTCACATATCACCCAACACATACTGACAAATTTACTTTAAAAAGTAAATTTTGATTATTGAAAATAAATATAATCACAAACACTCAATTTGGATCTTTATTCTCCCCCATTTAATTTGTTTTCAATTCCATTAAATACCTATTTTGAAATATATGTGCTTACTTGATCGTTTCTCCCCATTATTGATAATATATAAAATGGTTAAAAGATAATGGAATGTCATACTCATCTTAAGAAATATTCCATTATTATAAATTCCATATTATCTCTTTTATCCTCCCTTCACTGGTTAAAACTTGATTCAATCATTGAGTGAGTAATGTAATAACATATTACTTATAAATGAACCTTAAATCCCCTAACTCTAAGTTTACATGAGAAATGATCAATATAAAAGACAATAATGATTGAATATTATATCAATGTTATCCATACCTTGTTCAATATGTCATACAACTATCACATATCTCTTTTTAGGTTTTATTTAAAATGATTCATAAATAAGTATATAACATATAGTAATTTTAAAACCCTACTTAAAAACATACTAGTTCAATAATTTTTCTCCCCCTTTTCATGTTATCTTCTAACATAATAAAAATTCTACCTCAAAATCAGATTTTGTATAATAAAATAAAGTACGGAACAAGTGTTTTTCATACCTTAAAATTTGATATTATGTTGATATACAGATTTACATATTCACATGAATTTTATTCACATCAAATAGCTTCTCTTCTAGGATCCCCATCAATAGATACAATCCAATAATCTTTATCAATATTGGTATTCTTAAATGATATCCCTCAACCATACTCTAATACTCCTTGCCTAAATGGCCCGAAGGCCTTCATTTTTATTGATTTTTGATAACCCCCCTTTCAAGGGATGAGGGGGAACCCTTACAAGGCCCGTAGGCTCAGAGATTACATGGCCCGTAGGATTTGGAGATTACATGACCTGAAGGTCTTAGGGAATTCAACCAGACTATCTACAAGGAACTACCCCTCCCCAGCATCCGCATCTTGATAATAGCTCTCCACCTTTGTATGACCGTCTGGCTAGGCTTCCCGTGCAAGCACAGGCTGGTACCGATGGCATATCCATACCCTCTCATTCTAACAATCCATTTGGCTCTGCTCTGGTGAGTGCACCTGCTCTGAATCCTCTTCTAGGGCTACTCCTTTTTTGTAGTGTGTCTGGGGCCTACATTCATGTGGTCTGAAGGCCTTGGGGGTGGCCCTAAGGCCTTAAGGTGGCCCGAAGGCCTTGATAATCAATTTTCCCAAAGGCCTTAGGTTGAACAAAAGCCTTGCAGGACCCGAGGACCAAACCGGTGGCCCGAAGGCCCAGATGGATGAATAGTTCCGGCTGCTACAGTACCGAATAGTTCCTACTACAGTACTGCTATAGTACCAAAATTTTTATAAGGAAACATTTAACAATACACAATGTTTAAATATTCATTTTTTAGTGTGATTATAACACTTCATCCATCTTTCCATTTTATTCATCACTTTCAATTACCTACAGATAAACATAAACAAACAGTTATTAGAATAATGTGGACCTCCATAACCTTTTAATAAGAGAGAGGGATGATATTTATTTTTAAACCAATAAAACGTTTTCTTTTTTATTTTCAACTTGATAATAACTCTTTATGATTACATATTATTTAATATTATAAAATTTATTTTCTATAGGCAGCATGGATTTCTAACTTTTCTTAATAGTCTCTATATGAGGGTTTATATTTTAAACATGATATATCAAGCCACATCCATTTTTTGGTGATAGGTTTTCCTTATATTGATTTTTTTAATATAGTTTAGTAACCAAACACTTCTTTGATATATGAATATTTCCTTAAACTTCCCAAAAAATTCATCTTGAACTATTGGGTCATATAACCTCTCATGAAATTTGAGTTCGTATTCATTAGGAATAAGATGTTTTCATTTTACGCTTTCACTTAATTGTTCTTTCTCTATCTATCTAGACATTTCTGATTGAGTTTTCCAAAAATTAAATGACTCCTTTGTAACATGCTTGGATTTATTAGATTTTACAAATGGTTTCTTCATAGCCATTATGTCACCATTTTTAGGTAACTCTAATATCTCTTCTTTTATGATGTCTTTAACCTAACCAATCCTCCTATTTCTCTCTTAGATTTAATCCATTATTTGTTCCAACATAATTCCTTTGGTGTTAATCTTTATTTTTATTTTTTAAAAGTTCATGGTTTGACTTTTTTCCTAAAAAATAAGTATCTTCATTTTTGTTTTTCATCCTTTTATAATTTCATCTTCTTAGTACTTTATTTAACCTTATTCTTTTTTAATATATCTATTCAGTTTCTTACATCTGAAGGAATATTTAATTTTATTTTCCTACAGCTTTTATATTTGTGGTATTATCTTCTTGTTAGTACATGAATTTTAATTTACTTGTATATACCACTATTCTTTATAATGGTGGAAAATTTTGTTACAGTAATCATGGGATTATTTTAAGTTTAAAATCTATTCTTGGTAGATTTATTCATATTATCTCTAAAATATACTTTTGGATATTATATTTTCTTTTCTCTTCAAGTCTGACCCCCTCAATTCAAAAATTCTACAATCACTATAAGTAGAATATATTATGAAAACACTCAATTGAATTATGATCAAACCTGAAGTATCAAAAAAAATTCCCTATGAATCCACTTATATTTCATATATATATATATATATATTCCATATATAAATTATAGCATGTAAACTATATTATTTTTAGGGGAAAAAAATTATTTTGGGATATTCTTAAGGATTATCAATTCTTGGATATTCTTACATCTATACATGATGTAGTTGTGGGTTTATTAGAATTTTTATGGCCACATATCCCAATATTTTGAATCAAAACCCATGATATCATATGAAACAATATTAGCATAAACAAAATCAACTGTGTCATTGGTTACCATTATCCAAGATCTTTTTATAGTTTGACCAGAAGATCATTTCATGATATTCTTTCCACTAATATGAGTCTTTATTTGGAACTAGATTCTGATCAACTATTTTTTTGGAACTCTCCTTATCTTATGATTTTTTGAAGACTCATATTAAACAATTTCAAAATTTATGAATTTGACTTGAAGTTCACAAAATTTAATATTTAAGATATTTTTCTCATCCTACATTACATTTATTCTATCTTAATACTCTTTATTAATCATCACGATCTAATATTTATGGTTTTTTTCTTCCTTATTTCAAGTAATTATCAAGTTATTTAATTCTATTTTTTTAATCTCTAGTGGGATATCCTTGACACTAATGAAAACATTATGAATTTATTCCAAAGAATGAATCTTCTCTTCTAAGATTTTATAAATCTCATAATTCTCACCATTTTCTTCTTTATCCAAGGAATATTTTTATTTAAAAATTTAAAAAATCCTTAAATTCAATAATTTGGGTGATAATTTTAAAATTTGAGTTTCTTGGCCAAAGATTTATCTATATCTTAAACCTCCCATTTTAGCTGTTCTTTTTCATTAATCTATTCATTGATAAATAAAAATATATTAGTGACCACTAAAATGGTAAATTTATTTTAATAATCCTTAATTTTATACTAGAGTTTTTATAAAATTTCAGTGGACTCACATGACTCATACTCTCCAAATATTGAACTTGATTCTTTTAAAAGATCATTCCCAAAAGATCTAAAAGTTGAAAAATTACCACATTGACCAACTTAAAGTAGTGGTAAATCCTTCTTTTATTTTTTGATATTCATTTTATTTCTATTTTCAATGTTCTTTATGAAACTTACATTTTAGAACTAGTAGAAATAACTTCTTTTTTCTCCATCTGAGACTTGTCAATAACTACATGGTAACTTATCATCCAGTATGAGGAAGAAATTATGGAGAAGGATTTCTGGATTAAGGCCTCCATAGAAGATTCAAAACAAATGATTGAGATATTGATTTTAGAGGACACTAACAAAGAGTAGTGCAAGTTGATTAACATGAAATATCTTATTTTGAAAAGGGGATTCAATGAATAGAATGTTAATGTTGGGGAGGTCATTTAGACATGGGACAATATGGCCTTTCAGTTTTAAGACCTTATCAAGGATGACCCAAACATCAAGGTAACTAATATTTTTGGTAGATTATATAGGTATAATTATTCTAAAAGGCTCAAACTTGATTTTAATGGTTTAATAATCTCTTACAGTTCATAATGTTTTTATTTTCCAGGTTTCTCACTTTTTTATAAAAAGTGTTTGAAAATAACAAAATGGTATTTTTAGTTATATAGAACTATTGAAACAATCGGAAAAAATTTAAACCAAATTAATGGAAACCTAGATTAGCACTGATACCAATTAAATTTTCTAGAAGATTATGTAGTGACACTATGTGGGTGGTGAATTGATGCTCCACTATTTTACTAAGTTTTGCATATTCTTTTAACTATACAATATTATTATTTGAACCTATGCCTCAATTTAGTGGAAAGGATATATTAATTCTCTATAAACACTCACTACAACATGAAATATAGAGAATAAATAAAAAATAATAGCACATAAGGATTAATAAAGTTCATTCCAAATTTGGAAACCTGATCCCTTTTGTGTTGAAGTAGAGTTTCAAGTCTTAGAGAAATAACTAATATGGGTGAGTGATTAGTACAAAAAGAGAGAAGTTTTTAAACTAAAATTATAAAAATATATCTTTACTAATATTTCACACAAAAAATAAATAATAAGGGAAGAAATATTCCTTTATTCTTCAGATAGAAACTATCTCCCTATAGTTTTTTATCATCCCGACTAGAATAATAGGGTTGTTTATATTGGAACCACTATTCTCTAATGGTCCTATAAAAAATAATTGAATAATGTATTCCTTCTACTATTTATGTCACATTATCACCATAGTAAGATCTTCTTCCTTAATGAACAAGTCCTCAACCACTAAAATTTAATAAATAACAGTACATGCAATTCAACCTTCTTCTTAAACTAAATCTTATTGTGATCTTCAGTCATAGTGGCTCTTAAACATCCCAGTCTAAATATAAATAATTAGAAGTAGAAGAAGAAGTTTTTAACTTTCTCAATCCATTTCTAAGATCCCAAAATATCATAGGGTTTCTCCCTTTTTCTTATTTTATTATCTTCTATGATATCACGACATCATAGGAAACTTCTATGCACTAAATTATTATTATTATTTAATACATAAGATGAATTATTTTAAGAATATCATCAGGTTATTATCATTTGACACAAATATTTTCTACTAGAAGTCATAATTAGGTTCTTATTCATCCCCAATATATCTCTTTCTTCTATTAATTATTTAACATACACAAAATCATGATAATATTGTTTCTATATTTCAAATATGGTAATCTCCATAATTATATATAGATAAAATTATAATACTTTTTTATAATGAATATAATTCCATCACTTTTAATTCTCTTTAAAATCCCAAAAAATACTCCATATTTGAATGTGATGATGAATTCCAAATATCCCATTTTAAATTCCCACAATATCACCCATGATCTTCTCATTTAATCTTCATTCAAATCACTTATTTAATCACATAACAATTATAGTATCCTGATATTTAATCTATTGAGGTCAAAAAAATATCATACCAATTATTTAAGAATATTATATACTATGATATGAGGATATTGAATTATATGATTCTCATATCCCACATAGATACTTACAATTTTTTAACTATTTAATGATACATAAGATATATATATATATAACTTATTAGGTATCACAATGTAATAATTTCTATTTGTGTAATTTCTATGGGTAGATAGTCCATATAGAAAATAATTTTTCCTATTGTATATTTTGTAAGGGCCATTTACTTTACTAAATTTTCACTTATTAATTATATGTTACATATCCAATTACTATTCAAAATCTTCACTTCTCAAGTATATTCGACATATCAAATTATTTTAAGGAATATTTACTTTCCATGAATTCATACGAAATATATTTTCATACATACCATGGAATATGATACGTATCATGATAGTTAGGTGGAATTTCGCACTCAACTCAGATCTATTTGTTGCATATCATATTTCACCTCTAAAGTCCTCACCAAATAACTAATTCCTAAGAATATATTTCATATTCATTATATTTTCCATATTAAAACTTCTCTAGGTGTTGGATATCATGTCTATATATGGAGATATTCTCATAAATTTTCTAATTTTTTGATCTAATATTGAAACACATATATTACAATGTCTAATAATTTTATGAGTTCTTCATATCCTCTACATACAAAAAACCTACATATATATGAAAACTAAATAATTTGTCAATTTCAGACTCAAAACGAAATTCTAGAACACTTAAATAAATATATTATATGTAACTAACATATTATTATGACTTCTACTTTTATAGAATTCTACTTTATCTATGTGAAATTAATTATGCATCAAAGACTTCAAGGATTCACCTAATTTTGGTTTCAACTCAATAATTCAAAAATACATTCAATTAAAATAATAAATTATTGAAAAATTATTAGGTATTTTTAAAACAATTCAAAATAGTTTAAATTAATTTTAAAAATATCCAAATAAATTTTAAAATCTTTTTAAAACACATAAACACTTAATTTAGAGTTCTTCAATAAATCCCAATTTCTTAGAAAACCACATCTTTTAGTTAGATTCTTGTTTCCTTTAATTTTAGCTATTAAATATGTATCCAATATCCATATTATTCAACATTCATCCAATTGATATTGTTTATTTTGAAAATTTAACTTCGTGATAATAAATCCATAGATGGAATCTCTTAATCAACCATCCATCTTTTATACATTCTAAAAAACAAATCTATTATTTTGTTCAAAAACCATCTTCTTTAATACCATAGAAACTATTTTTGTTAGTAAATTCACTAAATAAAACACTTGAAATTGATTAATTACAATGTAGTTTCATTATAATCATATTTCAAACATACTATAATTAATCTATTTATTATAACACTTAAAATATCAACAACACATCAATAAATTTTTCCTATTTTTATATGGATAATATCAACACTAATCCCCATTGAAAACATTTCAATATATTCTAAATAGTGCATTAATAGAAGGAAAATTCATCATCTCTTTACATTTCACCCAAAAACTATTAATAAATTCACTTAATAATGACTTCCTTGCTTATTGACAAAAAATAAAGTCATTAATGCTCACTTGGGATCTTCATCCAATGTGGATCATACAAAGAAACACACACAAAACCCAATAAAATATGTATTCCATTAAAAACCATGAATAGGTTATGTGTATAATTACATGTTTTTTCAATGATTCAAAATTCACTAAAACTGGTCTTTTGGGTTTGAAAATCATGAGGTCGGTTAATAAACCATGGCATTTTTCTTCAATGTTTTTCTTCTCCAACATAGCCATGGATAAAATTATCACATTGATCTCTTTATCATAATTTACTAGTAAATTTTTTTTAACTAGAACCATGACTATCCACCGTAATGTGTTTTTACACAAGTCACCATTTTTTCAATACATCACTTTAAATCCATGGCCTCTTCACATTTTTATCTAATGTCCATAACCATGATATTTCAATTTTATCCCATGAGTTATTTATTCATATACTATGATATAAAATGTTATACCATGGTGTGTTTTGATTCCCTATGGCATCTATGGATTTATAAAAAATATATCTTAAAATAAATGACATCATAAATCTCATTTTCCTAAAAAATTTCAATATTTATTTTTCATAAAAATATTAATACCACAAGGTTTTGAAAAAATTATGGAATATTTTAATTGTCTTCACTTAGAATATATTTAAACTTAAAATACCACTCCTATAATGGTTCATATGTATTTATAGTAGAAATTGATAAAATTAGGCTCAGTCTATTTTAGATTTAAATTAGTTTTTTAATTTGAGTTATGATCATGAATTCTAATGTAAGATGATGTATTTGAGGATAGTTTTTCTACAAGTTTGAGGTTTTGGTGGATGTATCGAGGTTCATAGTTAAGGGTTAAAGGGTGAATCATGTGAATCTAGAATCTTTAGATGAAATTAGGTATTTAGTTAGAACACACCATGTACATGGTGAGTTTTTTAATGGAGGAGTAGACCAAGGTGAACCATCGGGTACCCTATAAAGAGGTATTAGGTACCAGATATCCCCAAGTTTATTTTTTTTAAAAAATTAATCAAAAATTAATTTTTTTTAATTAAATACTAACTAAATTCTTAGCTTTATTCTTCCCCAGTTTATGAAACTATATAGGGAGATAAGCCTTCCCTTCAACCATCTCCTTGTCCTTCATCAGCCTTCTCTATCACTCATTCATTAATCAATCTATTAATTAGAGGAGTGATTTATAAGAAATGAAAAACATTTATTCCCATTATTTCTATATTATTTCACCATTAATCACATATTTAGTTTAAATCCATTATTTTAGGGGTTTTAATATTATATAAATCTATACCATGCTACCACTAAAATGATACTCATGCCTGTCCATCGTAAGAATAAAGGGAGTTCCATATCCCCAAAGGATGGAAACTAGTGTCTAAGCATCAATAATACACTAATTAGGATTTGTTTCACCCTAAAATTAGAGTTAACACACTGTAGATCATTTATCAAGAAAATTTCATGGGAAATCAATAAATTGGATGTCTATATAATATCCAAATAAATATAATAGTATAAATAAACAAAGATAATGAATCAATGAGTCAAAACCAATAATTATTTAACCTAAATCATTAATAAAATCAATCTGAGTAATACAACACACATACCACATCTAGGAATAATGAAATAAGAAAATAAAATAGAATAAAAGTTTAATTCAATACAAGAAGGTTGTCTTTTCCATGCCTAGAAATATATGAGAAGAAAATAAAACCCAAACCAAACCATTCCACGATTCCATCACTATGAGACCCTGGGTTACTCTCCATATTCCAAATCACCTTCATCACCCCCAAAAAAACTATATCCAGAGAAAAGGAAACTTTGAACCTATAAGAGACAATAGGGATTACATACACTCACACAGTGGTGTGTATGGATCATGTGAGAACAATAAACCAGTAGGATCCCACCATGGAGTCTATATAATTCATTCAGTTAGACATGTCATGAATTCTAGTTGGAAGTAAAATAAATAAATAAATTCATGTTTTTATCTCATGTGACCATAATAAAAACAAATCACATGTTATTTCCAAAAAGAATAAAAGTCATTTCCTTTAAAATAAAATCATGTGAAATAACTTGAAAACAAAATCACAAATCTTTACCATTTTATGAAAATTAAGAAAACCTATATCATAACCCATTTCAAAAAATTAAGAAAAAAACTTCAAGCCATTTCTATATCATTTACAGATCATCTTTAAAACTATTGTACAAAAAACCTCAATTATTATTGAGAAAAACAAACTATAAAAGGCCACTTCTACATCCATATAGTTCCATAAAACAAGAAAAGAATCTTGTTCCACAAAAAACAACTATAAGGGTACATGAAAAGAATAGAATGTAAATCTCATAAAGAACCACCAATCAAGGAACCCATGTCATTTGAAACACCCTAGTTCCAAAAGTAATATAGTTCTAAAATGGAGACCGGTACCCTAAGTCGGAATATAAAACATTTTCCCTTATAATCCCATCAAAATAGCTGGTCCCTATAAATTTCCCAATATTTTTAAGCTACCGTGGTTATATAACTCATCCGATGGGATATTCAACATCCATGGTCTACTAAACATATCTAGCGCTAAATCTACAGTAGGGGTTTACTCAATTGGGCCTCTATTAAGTTACTTAAGACTCTCATAACCAAACAATAAAGGATATGGGAAATAAGTCAATATAATTATATAAATAACCAAAAGAAAATCTCATACCTTACTTTTAACACCCTCACATGGAATAATCCATTTTTTACATCACATCATACTTCCATTATAGAAATGAAAAAAACCATATCGATCAAAAAAAATGAGGGGAACTCAAAGAGGGTCTCATAAACTATGATTCATTTACCCTGAATGTTTTAAATGTTCCTTTACATGAAATCTGACTTGAGTAACTAATTCCTTTTCTGTTATTTAAAAATGTCATCACTCAAAACAATTTGATTACACAAAATCACACACACACCCTTTTAAAATTAAAAAAATTATTTTGAAACATAGAAACATCCATGAAAACAAAAAATACGGCCTAAGGTCTAATTTACCAATGAAATACTCTTCAGTAATATGAAAATATTTTTTTAGGATTCTTGGCATGTGAAAACAATGATTTTAAGAGAAAAATATGGATTCCATATGGAAACCCCTTATTACCAAGCACCAATCCCTAAATTTAACCAATTATATTACCATTAAAACATAATATATGGTTATACATTAATTATAAATAATTTTCTAACACTAAATAACCCATGAATTGAATAATAATGGGATGAAATAGAAACACCCACCTCATACCAATGAAAATAAAGCCACAACATGTTGTCTTACATGATAAACACTCAAAAAAGAAATGAATACACCTCTAATAGCTATAAATAAAGAAACATCTAGGGTATAATCAATCCAAAATTAGAAAACCCATTACAAAATGATCTAAAGTTACCACTAAAATGAAAAAACCTAGTGGAATGGAATAGCGGGGGGGGGGGGAGAAAAGGAGAGAAAATGGAATATTACCTTAAATAAACTTTCTAATCAAAAGGGGGATACAAAAATCAATGTATATAGAGTGTAAAATACTCATGATTTTCAAGGTGGGTTGACCTATTGGTGGGAGGGGAGAAGAGAGGTGAACAACCATAAAATTTGAGAGGGAAAATTTTGAAAAAAATAAAATAAAACCTTGTAAACCCCAAAGGTTAGGCTACATGGATTAGTAAAATAATTTCTAACCATATAGATGGAATTGGAAAAAGCATCTATCTCTTACACGGTTTAGCAATATGATTACTCCTAACCATATATTAACCATGTAATTCACCCCTAAGTGAAAAAAATCTACATGGTTTGCTCAAAATTCTAAAATTGTTTGGCTAATCATGTACAATTGATATAAAATTAATCTGTCAAGTCTAAAAAATGAACTTTATGGTTACCACATATTTTTTTCTAAACTTTAAAAAATCATTCAACAACCAAAAACATCAAAAAAATTGAAAAAACATTAAAAACTCTAAAATTTTTCAAAACACCAAAAAATTAAATAAATACAGTGACACAATAGTAACACGGGGTATTACATGACTACTATAACAATTCCAAGTGATTTAGAGTGATTCAATTGATGATTATGGTTGGTTTAGTTCTTAATTAACCATGGTGGGTGTTCCCTTACATTTTACCTTGACATATATGTGTTGGTATGGATGGTGTGATATTGAGTTAGGGTAAGAGGATACATGTGACCCAAGATATGGATGATAGAGATTTGGATGTCCAAGTGAGAGTGAGCGAGGTTTCTTGAGTCATTATGGCTATACTATTTTTAATTTGTCTTCATTTCATTGGGAGGAAATTGATTTTTTGGTTTCTTATTAACCATGTCAATGTATAATGACTAAATATTATTATAATAAAAACCTATAAAATGTACCCAAACACGAGTCAAATATTATATAACATTGTGTATTTTAGTTGAGATTGTGTTTGGTGTTCCATCAAGGGTATTTTATTGACCTTGAGTGACCAGTAAGATCAGGTTGGTTGTTAGAGGGTTAAAGTGAGTCCTTAAGGAGGTGGATTAATTATTTGAGTGATTTTACCTACAAGAGGTCTCATATAGTTTTATTTCACCTTAAATGTGATACTTACAAGGGTTTAAGTTAATGGTAGATATCAAATGGAGGTTTTACCTTGGGTACATGATTACAGAAAGGGTATATTGTAGTGTAAGGACCTTATTACCATGAAAACGTGACTTGTGATTATTTTTTATGGACATTGTGAATAGAAGAAAGAAATACTGAGTCATAAAAACCTTATCACTTTTGATAATGTTCCTTGAGATATAATGGTTACTTATTTTTGAAACCTTTGTGTTACTCAAGAATTTTTAGTTTTCTTGAATTAGGAGAGGGTGATTCCTTTTCTTTTATAAACTCACCCTAGGTTCATGAATATAAAAACATGAAATATTATAATACATGAATGAAAAAAAGATTATCATTTAAAAATATTTAATTAAAATAGTTATCCTTTTTAAAAAAAATGGATATATGGTTTTGAGTTGATTATGTTATTTTTTCCAAGATTTATATGTTTCCATGTTCTTGATTATTTTTGTTGAGCATTTGGATTATTATTATATATTCCATGACTATATAATAAAATGGTTTTAATATAATTGTTTTTCCTAATTATTAAAGTTGATTATAACATGCCAATTTTTTATGTAATTTTTATACTGGTATCACAGATCACGATGATGGTGCCTATGAATTATATTAATATTCATACTAGTTATTGTAATATTTGAATGCATATATTATAAATAATTAACTAGGTCATTGATGGAAAGGTCCTTGGTGATGATAATAATGAGTTTGTATGTATATAATAGTTACACTTTATATTTTAATATATATGTATGTGGGGATATGTATTCTATCAACTTGACTTTATAAGGTATGGGAACTAAGACACCCTAACATTATTCATATATTCCAATTTCCCATGGGATATAAATAAAGGCTATCTAACTATTATATTTTACTTATCTAAATATAATGAGTTATTCTCAAAGCACACACACACACACACACATATATATATATATTATGAATCATGGATAAAAAAATATATAGTGGTTTCCGTAGTGATTAGGTGATCATGTGGAAACTAAAACCAAGGGTTTGTATTTAATTTATTTTTACAGAAGAATATAAATTAATTAAGATTTTTTATCTTCCTATTTTTTTTATGATAGTACATCACTTATCATGTTTTTCATGAACTCTCATGTATAAGGTATTGTGTTAGGGTCACCATTTGTGGGATATTACTAAGTAATGTACTCACAACCTATAGATATATGTTCGTGCATATATACTTTTTATTATAATATTTTAGGTATAGGTTGGTATGAAAGAATAACTAATTAGTTTCTTGGTTATTTAGAATAGTTTCAAAGTAACAGTTTAGGACACCGTTAGGATATGAAATTAAGGAGGAAAAAATTGGTAGGATATTTTCTTAGTATATCACTACTTTGATTTATATAACTTTTTTAGGTTAGTTTGTATACAAATTTATATTTTTTATACTATATTAGTATTTTTGTATGTTTATTCATACATATAGATAAATATATTTATATTTTTATATATGTGTAGTAGATACTCCCTAATAAGTAAATTATGTAATTATTTTTTAGAAACATTGATATATAGAAAGTTATTTCTAGATTTTTTATATAATATTTCATTGATTTAGAATATCACCATGGAAGGGAAAATCATCACCTGATTATGAAACGAAACCTTCAATGCTAGTGTCTAATCATTAGAGATCAAGGAATGAATATGGGGTAAGTGTGAGTCTAGTTTGGATCAATAGATGATCTATGAAGGGTCAATAAAACTCCAATTTTCTCAACTCCTTTCACATACAACATGTTGGTCCCATAAAAACCCTCCAAAATAGTTGATTCATCAAGATTCAACTCATATTAAATTTGATTTATGTGTTGATAACAGTAAACACACAATATTGAATATATACTCATGCAAAAATTACCTTCACTTCAATATATAAATTATACTTATAAAATAAAACACTTCATGCCCTCTAAACAATAATCTTCTTTATTAAATTATTCTTGAGTCAAAATAATATCTCTAGGACATCTATCAACATATAACACCTTCTTTGGTCATAAAAATAGCATCTGATCAATTTTATTGAATATGAAATATTATAATGAGGGATGAAATTCCACAAATCCCATCATATATATTGATGTATTCAATGTATAGGGAATTGGTTTCATTTTACCATCCCTAAATTTATTTTTCCATAAATACATTATAGTGTGTGGAAATTATGTCTCAAAATGGGTTGAAGTGAAAGTTAATTCTACCTACATGGTAAATGTACTAATTTTTTAAATAATAATATATTATTAAGTTTTTAAGTTCCCAATAGTGATCATGTAACTCCTTTTAATAACCAGTTTTTAGAGATGGGTGGGAAAAATAATGAATACCGAACAACACAAAAACTCCCTACCACCCTCAAACAATTCTATAGATAAAATTATTTAACAAAGAGTTTAAAAATTATAAAGAAGATAGTTAATATAAGTATAAAATATTTTTCAATGTAGTTGGATGATTCTTTATGGGAATACTAGATATCCTCTATGACACCTCTTGGAATTTATCCTTTCTATTTATTATATGGGAAACTAAGAAAAATTCCAATAGAGTTAGATAAAAAATAATATAATTTTGTTGGGGTTTAAAATTTAAAGGAATATACAGATGGAAAGAAAATTATTTTTTAACTTGGTGATATAGAAGTGATAAAATGGATGCTTATTTTGATGCCATTATTTACAAAAAAGAATACAATAAAGTGAAAGGATCAACAAATCTGATGGAAGGAACTACAAAAAGGGATAGGGAATTTCATTTTTACTCATGATTTTATTTTTTCATAAAAAGATCAAGTCATAATTACATGGACCCTTTATTGTAGCATAATTCTATCTTCATTTAGTGGTGGAGATTCAAAGGAATAATGGGACATAATAAAATTAAAAATGATTTCACTTGAAGTATTACATTGAGTATTCTTAGATTTAGGGTATCATCTCCTTGAAATATGATTTTATAACATTAAATAGTTTTATATTTTGACTTAATAAAATTTTATAACTTTCAGGAAACTCATGTATGTCTCATTTTTAAATTTGGACTATATAAAATTCATTTTAGTACTTATAGGTTAGATTTTGTTTATTTTATTAAATTCCCTTAGAAAGCATGAAAATATATTTTTAATCCCAATAGATCTCATACATAATTAGGATAATGGAATTTGGATAATTAAATAGAATCATGGATCCATTGGATAAGATAAAAGTGATAATTTTTAATTTCACCAAAATCATGATGAGAAAAATTGAAATTACCTTAAAGTATTCTGTAACATTCCGTGTTTTGGACTGGGTTGAAAATTTCAAGGTGAGTTCAAAATTTTCTCATTGGTGGATGGGATAGTTTTTAATATCAGATATATACTATAAATCAACACTTTGGAACACATGATAATATTGTTTTTATATTAAATTTAAGTCTCATGAGCTTTCTCGGGAGTTTAATCGAGTTTTGGAAGTGCCGACTCCGAATTTAATGGGTTTTTGTAGAATAAGAGTGAGGTGCATGGTTGGTGCATAGTTAGATTAACCATGAAGGCCAATCATGTAGTTAATTTTATTAAGGGTAATAGTTTTTTAATCCATGAAACCTCCTAGGGATAACTTTGTGATATGGTGTAGCTATGTAGGGGTGACTCGCTTGGGCTACACACTGTTTTCCAAAACTGTGTGCATGGCCTGGACACTTAGTGCCACTAAACCAGAATTATATCACTATTGGTGCACGATTAAATCAAACTATGAAACCTAACCATGTGGGGTATGGCTCTTAGGTATATTTTGATGCATGATTGGAACACATTTTCCCAAACCATGCGTCCGAACCTTCCAGATCATTAAAAAAATTTAGAAATGGTCCATTTTCACCTGTATTTTTAAAGGGATTTCCTCCATTTTTTCCTTCCCATTTCACACCCAACTGGGAACCATGTGAGATACTATAATACCTCTTATTCTTTGAGACTAGTTATCTATTTACCTCTAAACTAGGTGCTTCTAGGGGTATTAGAATTATATCAGTAATCTCTCGACTCCTTATGATTATCCTCTTCATTTATTAGTCCATATAGAATGCTAAAATTGCGTGATATATTTTTCCCTATTCTTAGGGTGTTTTATTATTATTTAAATTTCTCCCATTTTAGATCAAATCAAATCCTGATACTAGATGAGTAGATAGTCCTAAAAGTGAGGTAGGGATCTATATTATTTTCCCTTAAAGTCACGTCATTTATATAATATCGTTAGTGTTTCATATATCATACCTTATAGATGCCACTTATAAAATGTCAAATGCCATAAATTAATTTCCTAGACCACCTTGTGATTAGTTTTAGGCCCTTCTTGTTATGGTTTGAGGTTATCACCTTATCCTAAACCACCCTTTTGGGTGGGTTAACATAATTACTCATAAAAATTATCATTATTGGCCTTACGACTAAACCACCCTTGGGGTGTGTTAATTAAAATTATATGATTATAATGTTCTTTATATACTATAAATAAACTTATATATGTATTATATTATCCCACATTAATGAGATTCTTGAAAATAACTAAATGAACTATTTAAAGAAAATACCATTTTTCGAATAAAACCACTTTTTAAGGTGTCTTGTCTTATAAATCAAAAAGTGAATTGATTGATGATGTGTGGTTATGTATCTTATAAAATGTATGTTTTCCATATAATTCTTATGATTTTGAAATTAAGTTTCCATGTTGTGTAAATTGAATTTATCTTGGCATGGATGGTATTAAGGCCTGCATTTAAAACAATAAAATAGATTATACCTAAAAGGATCCACTACACCTTGAGTGATGACAATTGCATCTTTATAGAACATTGGGCTAAGGACTCATAAGGAAAGTGGGATTTCCCTATATTGAATTATGACTAATAGACCCTTATTAGGGTTATTGATCATTACATATCAAATACCTATGTCAAGGACGATGCACATAGAATCTCACATCACTTTTTTTGTTTGTAATGAATTCTTACACCCCCTTGATTAGTATGTTGGAAATGATGATCACATCCATGATACGGACGACTAACATGGTTTTCATATACCGTATTCAAATTATTGGGCTTATGACATGTTAATTTTAATAACCTTCAATATTCATTATTCTCCTGAGACTGTTGGATGGTATTTCCCTCTATTTTATTGAGACCTTATGGGAATGATGTCCCTTACATAGTATTTCCCTCTTCTGATTATACATAGATGCTGGATTCATGTCTCAGGTCCTACTAGTACTATGCATATATAAATATTATTATTATTATTTTGATTCTTGGGAACTAAGATGTAGGTCCATCGCCAGTGCATGTATATCTTCCCAAAAATCTATTGCATGAAAATATATACATGTTGACATATGTTTAGATACATTATGACTTAATTTAAAGTAGGTATGGTTGGAAAAATTCCCTTGAGGAACCTAATCCAAACAGTTATATTTATATTTATTACACTTTTTTAATTATGATATTCCTACACACTATATTATTCTATATTCACCGACATGATTATTCTTTAGACACCATTAGTGGTTTCCTACTAAGTATATCCCACCCCCTATTCAGGACTCTATTACACAGGGGGTACCCAAACTGACCTCATGGTTGTAGGATCATGTTCATGAATTGTACTTTCTTGTTATTATCCTTCTAGGATTAGATGGAGTACAAGATAAGTGGACCAATATTTTTCTCATGATGCTATTATAGATAATTATGGAGTCTTTTATTTATTTATATGTTTTTTCATAATTTCCATGTAATTTTTATATCTTCCTATATTTATTTCAGATAATGTTCATACATGACTATCATTAATTTATTATTGGATGTCAGTTGTCAGTATATTCTACTTCTTTTATTTACTATTGATGCCTCTATATTTCTTAGTGATCCAGAAGGTATAGTCTCTCTACTATTACTTCTTTTCAACCTCAATGTTAGTCTATAGCCTCTAGCATATGGGGAGGTGTGCTTGAGGCCCAATGGAAAACCAGCCTGAAGAACCATTCTAAGTGGATTCCAGGTCAGAATGCTACAAATGGTATCATAGGTTTCTTTTCATATTTGTTAATACTATTTCAGGATGGAAGATAAGATATTAGTAACATTAAATCACTTAGTAAATAGCCCGTGTTTGGATCTGGACAACCCAATCATAGAGATAAATATCATGTTTCCATGGATGGGACTATTATTTTATGTTAGAGTTGACTATTATTTCAGCTCGAGTGATTATTGTACTTTATCTAGTTATTGATTCATTGGTTTATGTATATGTTCCCTTGGAATGATATGGAAAATAATTGTTACTTCATGAATCATCTTGAGAATATAAACATTCACATTCTATGAATATTCCATTGCATGCAGGTTTCATTGTACATTGCCTCTTCAATTTTAATAGAGCATACTTTTTTGTATTCCATGCTTCAATGATTATGTTCCTTTCTTATCTATACACCATGGTTAGGTGATTTATGCCCTAATTTCCTATATTCATTACTTTTTGATAGCTTTCCTAGTAATAACTGGGATATAAGGTTGATTAAATAATTTTTTTTAATCAACCTAAATATGGTTTTCCTACAAATCTTTATGGTGACATTCAATTTAATCAACTTATTATTTTATATCTTATCCATGAATTATTGGTTAAATGGGATGAAACATTGATGGTTGTGATTAAGTGGATAATTTTTTCAATTTATAAGGAGAATGGGCCCTTATAAATTGGTAATAGTAAACCATATAATCAAACCATTATATATGGGTTTGTTATATCTGAGACTAAAAGTGTTAATCTGGTAGTAGATACATGAATGCCAATTATAAATTATAAATTCATATACCTCTATAAATTTGTAATGATGATTCATCTAACTGGACCATTCTATAGAATTATAAAATTTTAATCATGGATCATAAATCAATGGTTAATGAGTCAACCTAGTTGGGAACTCAGATTTCAAATAAGTTAAATTGTTTAAAAAAAATTAAACTTATAATTTTTAATTTCAGTTAATCGTGTGATAAATTTTAGTTTATAAATTCTTATACCTCTATAATTTGGGCATGATGACCCATATAAATGAATCCTTAAATGCACAATTAGACCCAATTAGAATAGTTGGGGAATGATTCATATGAGATAATTGTACTCAACATTAGTTTTCCAGTCATGATATGATATGATTATGTGATAAACCCATTAAGTGTGGTTAAAATTTCAATAATACAAAATGTGTTGGGTTGCATTTAATTGAACCAATATTGGAATTATGGGACCCTTGTAGGTCACCGTATTCTTTAACACCATAGTACTTACACCCCATGGGGTATGTTTATGGAAATGGAATTGTCATTTAAAGTGTATTCAACTTCTTATATGGTATTATATATAAATTTATTGTAGAATCTTACTTGAAAAGTTCCCATAATTAATAAAAGACTTGTTATATTCTTTTGATATTTATTATTATGAGGTTTCAGTTAATTAAAATTTCAATTACAAACTGAAGAGTGTTTTCCTTTATAGATTGGAAATTGAAATTTTCTTTAACTGGGATAGTTTTGAAAACTCTTGAATCAAATAAATGGTTAAAAAGGGAATCATAATACAATTTTATTGAAATGGTGCATGATATAAGCTAAATACAATGCTTAGTATAGTTATTTTTAAAATTGTTATTTGATATCCCTTATATGTTAGTTATTTAAATGTTGAAATAAATTAGTTTGAATTATTTTTTTAAAAATACTTGTATTGGTGTTTATATCATGAACCCTCATGTAAGGGTTAACTCTAAAATTGATTTGACCAGGATTGTGAGCATTTCCCATAGGCCATAGTTTCCTTATGATATGTTGTGATTAAAACTAAAACATAGGTGGTCATGCCTAGTAACTTTTCAAGTGTTATATAAATTTATAGTGGATTATTTATGATTTATTAATGGGATATCCATGTAGATTTAGACCCCTAAAAACCTTTAAATATTTCTAAATGCTTGTGATAAGTTTTATCACAAGATGTGTCATTTGGGCGTCGTTTGTCTCGGGTAGGACTCCTAGTAATAAAGTGAAAACCCAAGTGAATGGGTGATCATTCATCAAGTTAATACATGTTAAAGGCATTATCATTTTGTAATTATCCATTTTATAATGTTAGATATTCCTAGAGCATGATAACTCACTTCATTGTTTAAGTGACCTTCCTCTTCTCTTATTGGGCCATCACATACCAAGAATGTGCAGAACCTAATGCATTGTTTTTCTATTGTATTGGAATTAATATTTACACATGATTCTCATAATGTTAAAGCAATAAATTAAATCATATATTTATTAGGAGACAAGGTCTCACCATACCTTAAATTGTAATGTTATATGACTTCTTGGATGAAGGGTTGTGTGTTCTTGAAGGCTACGTCTATGGGTCATCTCTAGAGCAAAGTGACTTGGGTATTGTGAGATCGTTATTAGCATTCTAACTTTTAGTTGGAAATAAAAAATTGAGTTGCACCTATGGTTCACGGTGATTTTATAAAAAAGGATCAGGTTCCATGGTGTAGCCAATCTATGTTAAATTTTGACTATTATTTCTGATGTTGATGATGCGCATGGACTTGAATTAGTAAGATAATTTCATGCATGTATAAAGGAACCATTTTCATTAGATATTTAACGTGTTCCATTCATATGTATCCCATTATTATTAGTTATATGACCGAGACACTCCTAAGGTGGTGAGCATCATGTCAGTTGTAATAAATGTGGTCATCCAAGTAGAAGGAACACAATTTCCAGGGAACATTAGAAAATGGTCATAATGGGCTCAAATACTCAATGTAACTTGTGGATTCCTATTTTTATTGTGATTTGTAAGGAAGATCCTCCATCGATGTAGCCGAAGTCCAAGTAGCATGGTCAAATTGTCCTTGATGATGGATGACCCACTGAAGTGTGATTCAGGTATGAAAATGGGTGGTATAGAAGTGTACTGTCACGACCCCTCCCCACAAAGTGTACCCCTCCTATACTGAAAATGTGAAAAGGGAGATAGTGAATCCCAATTCCCACCTCCAATAGGCCCCTGGTTGGTGACTATCACTGAGGGTATAGTGAACACACAAATGGGAGACATTACCCTCTAACAGAACACATGCAAAAGGGAGAGATTAATTAGCCACCAAACAACTCCAACTCAGAGTGAAATAAATAATAAATCCCAATTATACATTTTTAATGTCATGAAAGAACTACTGAAATTGAAAGGTAAAACTGTAAGTACTAAAAGAAAGTAAAATAGAAGAGACCACGAAACCCGAATAGCTCCTGCAACCCCAAGCTAGTAGTAACCAGACTTATCTCCAACCTACTCCAAGTGACTTGAAAAATAGTTTATATATACATAGGGTGAGTATAACAGTATAATTAGTAGGATCCTACCCAGAACCTTTCATAAAAAAGTAAACAAAGAATGCTAAAGAACAGTGAACAACAAGTGAAACTAACTTGTCACCTAAATAGGTATACTATGTTCCCAACCTAACCATGGATACTCTCACAAAGTATCTCATTCAAGAGTATATAATATAATAAATAATATAATTGGTACCCCGCTACCACTTCCCCATTAGTTTTCCACTTTTCCCCAATGTCTCACGTCCAAAGCATCTCTCTCTAAAAAGGCTTGCCCAAAGAGACTCGAGTGTAGAACCACAACATGAACCTCATGAAAGACAACCACTACATCCGCATAAACAAGGTATCTAGGTAGTTTCTGGTATCCACCACATCTCTCATAACATGTATCATATGTCAGAAATTATACCTCAAGCCATTATAGGCCATACACCGAGTAAGGATCCTCAAGCTGTCACAACCTATACATGTTACACCTATAGTATTCCATAGGAAACTATAGACAAAATATATGTGTGTGAATAACCATAATCCATTACATCCCTCTACACACATATATAAGGAAAAATAACTGTCATGCCTACCCGAACAATAACTACCAAGAGAAGAGAGCGGGGCCAAAGGGGGTAGTCAACCATCCATCCTCCCATGAGAATACTAGAGAAAACACCCTAGAGCTTAGAATCCTTGGGGTGTCAGTTGCAATAACTGACAGGGTGGAGTATCATATAGAAAAAAAGTATAGAATATAAAATAACTCACAAACACACTATGGAAAAAACTATTCTTAGAATCAACTGCAACTGAAATCTCTCAGACTCCCGGCTACCACTGCTAAGACTAGATACTCTATAATCATATAACCATTTAAAGAGATATATCAAGTTACTTATCCATTTTTATCAGTTTTAATTTAAGTTAATTAATTATTTAACCAATAATTAACCATTATTAATTCCACATTACATTTCATTAGAATCACACCAAAGTTCCATGCCCTCCAAGCATAACCAAACCAAGACCACAACTACTCAGAAATATTACCTCAGCATTGCATCCCTGCAAGCTCCAACTGCATGGGTTTAACATCATTTATTCATTATTAATAGCATTATCACTTTCCCATATTCCTAGTCATTCTAGAAAACATTCTATGCTACTAAACACAAGGGTATCAACACGGTGAGTAGGTGAACTATCTGTCAATTCTTTACCACCTATAGCAAGAGTGTAGACCCATCCATCCTCGAGAAGCTAAAAATGGAAAGCATTTGGAATACCCCTTGTGTGTTCGCCTCTTTTGGAAGGAGGGTAAGAAAGAATAGATGTATTAATCAATGGGGAAAGTAAAGTAGATAAACAACAAACAATATTCAGTAAGCATGCAACATTCACATCCAACCCATTTCATCATCTCTAGTGTCCTCCTCGACACCCAGATGCATAAACCAATGCATCTCGCCACTCTAGGTGTCAACTAATACCACAACCACTAGGCCTCCCTACCCCACATCTCACAACATCCATCCAAGCTCATATCATACCACAACCAGTAGGAAATAGCAAAGCAACCGGGCTCTTGGACCTAAACAAGGCATTTTCCTTCACTTGCAACAAGCTCTCATGGATCCAAAGAAGAAGGAACTCGGCCTTAAAAGAAAGAGGGTAACTCAGAACCCAATAAGGAATTATATTTTATTAAATAACCAGTTTTTTAATACATCTTGAATTAACCAATTTGTTATTCATAGGTTCCAACTACGGGCAACCTAAGAAGAAATCTATCATATCTATCACAAATTAATTAAATATGGCTATTACATCAATTTGATTATAATAAATTTACAACAGAAACAACCATATTCAATTACATGACTCTTTATATTTAGCCAAATAATTTAAAATTAATCCCAGTTTATGTTCTTTACCAATTTCTATCAAGAATGAAATGCTAAACAAAGCAATCATAGATATCATACTATCTAGAAAAAATAAGAGGCAATAATGTATGATCGTTTCCAATTTATTTATTCGGTTAAAATATTTATTATGTTAATTACATTGTGATCCAGTGGACTAAAATATGATAACTCTACAGTTGAACATAAAATAATAGAGAATCCATGAATCCCCTACCTCAAAAGGTTCTTGACATTCTTTACGAATAATCAAATACAACAAATCACGATCACCTATCCCCGCAACAACAACATCCACCCAAGGACGCCACAACACGAACTCACCAAAAAATACCCAAGAAAACTACATTAGAAACATGGATATCAAATTCCATAACATGGAAAGGATAAATGAGGGAAGAAGGATCAAAGAAAACATAAGAACGAAGGTAGATGACGAATCGATACTTGCTTCTTGAACCAAAACAGGGGGTGCACATGCATCAGGAAGAATCTTCAAGGGGAAACAATCCAAGGATTAAGGTTTGATCACAACACTCCTATGGGGAAAAAATATCAAGGTGACTCACATAGAGAGAAATTAGAAGGAATAACAAGGTGGAATATATATCGTTCTTTTGAAACTCAAAATGGATCAGCAGTTTAGATATAGTTTAGATTTTCTATTAAAGGTATATCTCATCAATACTACGCAGTTTGACCAAGTAAAGTCACATGAACACTTTGGAATATTAATATAGGAGTTATGGGCTTTGAATAATCCTTAAATCCCTTAAAACAAGGCTTGAATGTGATTTAAATTAAAGAAATTGTCAAATGGGCGAAACAGAAGGAAGCTGGAAATACTGTTTACAAATGTCACATTGACACCAATAGTTCAAAATGACACGCCGACACCGACAGTTCAAATGAAATGCCGAAATCGATAGTTCAAAATGAAACACTGACACTGACAGTTCAAAATGACATGCCGATGTCGATAGTTCAAAATGACACACTGACATCGAATGTTCAAAATGATACACTGATAGTACTGTTAAAAAATGACTCACCTATAGTAAAAATTACTAACCGATGGTACTGTTCAAAAACGACTCACTGAAAATACAAATGACTCGCTAAAATTATTTTTCAAAAATGACTCACTGATAGTACTATTCAATAAATGACTCACCAACAGTGAAAATGACTCACAGATAGTACTCTTAACAAAATGACTTATTGAAGGTGGAAATGTCTCATAGATAGTACTGTTCACAAATGAATCACTGACAATACAAATGAATCACTGGTAGTATTGTTCATAAATGACTCACCGACAGAACAAATGGATCGCCTCCAGTACTGTTCACAAAATTGAAAACACTATTCACAAAACTAGAAATTTGGAAGAGTGTTGGGGATAAGTCACCTGGACCACCCAGAACACCTCAAACACCAGAATTCACTAAAGGATTAGACCAGAGAGGTTTGGGCCATTAAATTAGATACCTCTCAAAACATTCTTTTCCTCAAGAATTTTGAACCAACCTAAATAAGAAACATAAAAATGGGTCTGAACAACCACCCTTAGAGATACCTCTTAAGGCTCTCTCCACCAAATGAGTTCAACCACTTCAAAAAGTGAACACGCAAAACCACACGACAACCATAACCAGATCCTAAAAACTCTCTTGGGGGAGATACCTCTCAAAGAAGAGCAATCCAAAAAAAAAAGAAAAAAAATAAACCCATCTCATAAACATGAAAGTACTACAACCACAAAACGAACATTATTATAAGAAAAGAGTTAAATATCAAACAAATCAGGATTCTGAGCACATATCTGCGACTCACATTCCCATGTACTCTTCTCTATGACACCATGTCACCATAAGACATGAAGTAAGGGGATAGAATGCCCACACATCACTTTCTTTTTATGGTCCTAGATCTCTACAAACCACTCCTTTAATATCGCATCATATTCAACATCGATCTCATCCTAATAAATAATGGGGGATTCGTCATGAAGATAATGAAAAAGATGAGACACGTGAAATACATCATGTATCCGACTAATCTGCGGGGGAAGTTATACACGATACGCCATAACTCCAACACAATCCAACACCTCAAAAGGCCCAAAAAAAATGGCAGAAATCTTACCTTCATGACCAAACCTCTACTTCCCACGATGGGGAGTCACCTTTAGAAACATGTTATCCCCAACCTTAAACTCTAAAGTTCTCCTATTATTGGAATAGGATTTATGATGATCCTGTACTTCCTTCATCCTATCACAAATCACTTGAACCACATTTGTCATGTTCTATACCAGTTCTAGCCTGAGAATTGCTGACTCTTTGATCCTAGTCCATCACAATGGAGAATATAAAGGTCGACCATACAAGGTTTAAAATGGTTCCATACCAATGGTGGAGTGAAATATATTATTTTAGGTGAACTCCACCAAGGGTAAGTTCCTTATCCAAGATCCTCTAAAATCCATGACACAAGAGCACAACATGTATTCAAGAGTCTAGATGGTCCGATATATCTAATCGTCCATCTATGGATGAAAAGTAGTGTTAAGGAATATCTGAGAACTGAAATAATTCTACAGACCTCACCACACCCTTGAGGTAAAATGAGGATCTCGATTGAAAATGACCATCCTCCAAACTCTGTGGAGTCTTTCCACCTTTTCTAGATATTGCCTCAATAAAACCTCCACTGAGCTTGAATACTTGATCACTATGAAGTGGGGTGATTTCATTAACCGACCCACTACCACCCATATAAAATCAAATAGTACATGATCTCGAGGTAAAATGGAAACAAAGTCCATTGAGATTTCCTCCCACTTCTACCGAGGAACATCTAACGACATGAGCAACCCACCGGGAACACAGTGCTTAGACTTCACCTTATGGGAGACCAAACATTGAGATAAAAACTCTACAAATTCAGGCTTCAACCCAGGCCACAAAAAATGACTCTTCAAAGCTCGGTATATCTTTGTTATGCTAGGATGTACTTCTAAGGGATAACTATTGAAATCCCTAAGAACTATCTCAGGCATCGCCAAAGTAATGAAAATTCTTCCCTGAAACAACACCTGGTGTTGTTCATCATCATACAAGACATCAGGGGCCTTTCCAAAAACAACTCGGTCCCTCCAGACCTCCACCTCTAGATCCCCCAACTGGGAACCTTCCACCTGCTTCACCAAAGACGATTGCACCATCATCTGAAAAAGATAACCTCTACCCCAACTTCTCCCATATTGAGATGTAATGCTGAAAGTTCTTACATTACTCTCTAAGAATCACTTGATTCAAGTAATGCATCACTACACAACTTCCTTCTCCGAGCATCAACTACAAAATTCCCCTTACCAGGTGTATACGATATTTCAAAGTTGTAATCCTATAAGAAATCTATCCACCGACACTGTCAAAAGTTCAATTCATGCTCGTAGAAAACAAACTTTAGTCTCTTAGGATCAATGAAAACCACAAATCACTCACCGGTGAGGTAATGTCTCTAAAACTTTAGAGAAAATACCACAACCACCAAGTCAAGATCATGGTTGGAATGGTTATGTTCATGGGGATGAAACTTATGATACCCATAAGAAACGACTGATCTATGCTTCATCAGAATTCATACTAACCCCAGATATGAAGCATCACAAAAAACATCAAACTGAACTCCCTATGCTAGAAAAAAAAGAACTGGAGCACTAACTAACTTCTACTTTAGATACTTGAAATCTTATTGACACTGATCAGTCCACACTAATTATTGATCATTCCTGGTCAATGCTGTCAGAGGAGTCACAACCTGAGATAAATCAGTTGCGAACATCCTGTAATTGCCTGTGAGACTAAGGAAAATTATCACCTCTTCCAATATCTTGGGGTATTCCCAAGACACAACTGTTTATATCTTCGACAGATCCATAGCTACTCCCTAATGGGATACAACATTCCCCAAGAAATGTACTTCTCAATCCCAAAACTCACATTTCAAAAACTTCCCAAACAGTTGGTGTTGAAAAAGAACTCCAAAAAAAGATATGCAGATGGTCTGCATGCTCTTCCTCAAACACATAGTACACAATGATGTCGTTGATGAATACCACCATGAACTTATACAGGAACTCATATAATACAACATTCATCAACCCCATAAACATAGTTGGATCATTTTTTACACTGAATGGAATCACACCAAACTCCTAATGCTCATGACGACAACAAAAAGCATTCTTTGGGATATCCTCATCCTTCACATGCATATGATGATATCCTAACCGCAAGTCAATCTTTGAGAACCTACTTTTACCCTTCAGTTGATCAAATAATTCACAAATATGTGGAAGAGTATAGCGATTCTTCACTGTAACTTTGTTTAAGTGACTATAATCAATACACAACCACAAACATTTGTTATCCTTCTTCATGAACAAAATTTGTGCACCCCACAGTGAAACACTCAGTCGAACAAAACTGCACTGTAACAGACCATCAATATATATATGCAAAACTCGCAACTCAGAAGGTGAAATCCTATATAGGGACATCGAGATAGGAGACAGACCTACCCACAACTCAATTCCAAACTCGATCTCTTGTTAAGGGGGTAACGCTACCGCCTCTTCTGGAAATACATCAGGGTACTATTAAATGAACCTAGGAAATACTGATTACTGACCCTCTGATGAACTCAACATCAGTTTATCCATCAAGGATGACAAATAAGGAACATTTACCTAACCCATATGAGGGTCTCGCTCACCAAAAAACACCATTGTATCTCCATCAACATCGATGAATACCACCTACCTCCTAAAGCATTCCATGATAGCCTACAACGAATAAAACCAATCCATTCTGAGGATGAAATCATATGGTTGTATCCATAAACATAGGAAATCTCCCCAAGAGCGATGCTTCCCCATCTGCTCTCTGCTAATCCAAATTTGGTGCTGCCTACTACTGTTGCCTCAACTGATATTTCCTCAACAGTGGAACTTGATGTGGATCACCTGACACACGCCAACTTATCAGAAAGTTCGGGCACTCTCACTACTGATGACCTCAGCTTCCATAAGAAAAAAAAGTGCCTGATTCCTTAACATTAGTCTAAGAGTTTCTACCCCCAGATAAATGAGATACTGAGGGCTAATACCTACCCCCGTACAAACATAAACTCTTATTCCCTAAAACCTGGGAGCCCTGTACCCCATATCTACTTCATAAGAAATCATGAAAACTCCCCTCTTGTGATGACCTGGTTTTAGATAACGTCCTCTCGATGACCTTTACCCTCAACAACACCTCAAGACATGTCTTCAAAATAAATGGGGTGACCTAGCGCTAGATCTCTGGATGCAAAGCCTCCTCAAAATGCCTCACTGGAGCCTCCTCATCTGGAAACAGATCTGAAGAATATCCTAAAAGGTTCCTAAAATAGATTCAAAACTCTCTAACACTTGATCTCCCCTGTCGAAGGGTAAGCATCTTCTGGAGACTAGTCTCCTTTATGTTTGAAGAAATAAACTTGACTCTGAACTTGTCTCAAAAATCCTCCCACGAGACTGTTAACTCCTTGTGGTCCCTTAAGAATAAGAAGCACCACTTCATTACTGCTCCATGCAATATCATCACAACCAACGACACTGAGTGATCCTTCTAAGAATGAATTGAGTTGAAACCTATCTCAACCTCCTCCAACCAATATTTTGTGACTACATCTGAAATGGATCCCACATACTTATACAGACTCTGGCACTGAAACTCTCAGAGTTTCCTCCTCCAAGTATTTTCATCATCAACCTCTACTCTGCAAAGATTGGCTAGCATAGCCTCCTGAACATCTTCTGCGTGAACCTGACAAGGACATTAACCCAGATCCATACCTACAAAATAAAAAATAGTTAGAGATCCTAGACCTGGAACATGGAAGGATCAAAATTAATTAATTTTATTTTATTTTATTCATTTTAGGTTAATATATCCCAAGGTATAACCATCCAAACATAGGCACAAATAAAAATGATGTATGATCCTTTCCTAGTTCTATACCCCGCAACAAGTATCACCTCATCTAGTAGCCACTGTAAACTTAAAGGTCCATGCATCAGACCACAGGGGGGCCTAAATAACTGTTTCTCATTCGGTCTCTAGTGTTTACAACACTTTCTAAACTTTACTGACACCATTTATCTACCAACCCATGCATCCTCACTTGTGCCTAACTCCAAACTCCATCCTATACCTCAACTAGACCTCTAAAACCACTCTATCATGACCCCTCCTCACAAAGTGTACCCCTCCTAGGCCAAAAATGTGATAAGGGAGATATTGAACCCTCAAGTCCCGCCTCCAGTAGGTCCTGGGTTGGTGACTAGCACTGAGGGTATATTAAACACACAATTGGAAGGCATTACCCTCTAACAAAACACATGAAAAAGATAAAGATAATACAAACACCAACTAACTCCAAATCAGAATGATATATATAATAAATCCCAAGTATACATATGTAATATCATTCAAGAACTACTACAACTAGAAGGTAAAACTGCAAGTACCAAAATAAAGTAAAATAGCAGCAATCATGAAGCCCAAACAACTCCTACAACCCAAACATAGTAGTAACCATCTTGATGTCCAACCTGCTCCAAGTAACCTAAACAAAAGGTTTATATATACATAGGGTGAGTATAATAGTATACAAAGTAGGATCTTACCGAGAGACTCTTGTGCAAAAGTAAAGAAATCATGCTAAAGAACAGTGAACAACAAGTGAAACTAACTCATCACCTAAACATGTATACTATGTTCCTAGAAACACCATGTATACTCTCACTAAGTATCAAATACAGGAGTATATAATATAATAAATAACATCTAGGGTACCCTGAAAACACTTCCCCACTAGTTTTCCTCTTTTCCCCAACATCGCATGTCCTAAGCATCTCTCACCAAAAAGGTTTGCCTAAAAACACCTAGGCATAGCACCACAACATGCACCTAATGAAACACAACCACTACATCCATGTAACCAAAATAACCATGTAGTTTTTAAGAGCCACCACAGATCACATAATTTGTATCATACGTCGGGAATTATACATGAATCCATTATAACCCATACACCGAGTAAGGATCCTCAACCGATCAAAGCCTATACACATTACACCAATAATAGTCCATAGGAAACTATATCTAGAATATTTTCATGTGAATAAACACAATCCATTATATCCCTTTACATACATATATGGGGAAAACTAACCACCGTGCATACCAACACAAGTAACTACTAAGATATGAGAGTAGGGACAAAGGGGGTAGTCAGCCATCCATCCTCCCACTAGAATGTTGGGGAAAACACCCCCAGGGTTCAAAATCCCAGGGTGTCAGTTTCCATAACCGAAAGGGTGGAGTAGCATATACAAATACAAAAATTATAGAATATAATATAGCTCACTACCACACTATCGGAAAAAAACCTAGTCTTAGACTCAACTGCAGTTAACATCTCTTGGAATCCTGACTGCCACTGATAAGACTAGATATACTATAAGAATATAACCATTTAAAGAGCTATATTAATTTACCTATCCCTTTTTATCAGTTTTAATTTACATTAATTAATTACTTAACCAATAATTAACCATTATTAATTTCAAATTACATTTAATTAGCATCACACTAAAGTTCCATGCCCTCCCGACATAACCAAACCAAGACCACAGCTTCTCAAAAATATTACCTCATCATTGCATCCCAGCAAGCTCCAACCCCATGGGTTAACATCATTTATTCAATCATTTATTAACAAAAATATTACTTTCCCATATTTCAAAATCATTCTAGAAAACATTCTATGCTACCAAAAACAAGGGTCTCAATACGGTGAGTAGGTGAACTACCCGTCAAGTATTTGACACCTATAGAAATAGAGTAGAACCATCCATCCTTGAGGAGCTAAACACAGAAAGCACGTGGCATACCCCCGCACATCTTTGCTTCTTTTGGAAAGAGGGTAAGAAAGACCAGCTTCCTTAAGCAATGGGGAAAGTAAAGAAGATAAAAAACCCACAATATTAAACAATCATCCAATATTCACATCCAATCCTATTTCACCTTTGAGGTGGCACATTTGGGGTGATGAGGAAATGGTCCAATAAGAATCATCACCCATATCTTTTTCTAGAGATAGTTTCCTATAAAATTCATCATTTCTTTTATTTTGACTCATGCTGCATCATTATCCTTTAAAGGAATGTTGGATTAACCCCATGAGGGGATAGGTAATTCACCCCTTTCATATTGAAAAGGAGATTCCACAGTTAGATGATCCCATTAGGTGATTTCATGGGGTCAAGTACTTGTTTAATCGGTCCTCCTCAGATATAACTTCCTTGGATGGTCTCCAACAGGTTTATTCGTGGAGCCATAAACACCCAACGACCTTGGTATCCATGATTCATGGACCTTCTTTCAAAAGGAAGGCACTCGTTGGTTGATGATTCATCCAACAACCCTTAAGGACTCCATTGGTCAAGAGGATGGGAATTCAGGCTCATTGTACCCTTTTGGGGGAGGATTATTACCTATTTCGGGACTCTCTTATAGATTTAAGTTGTTTTCATATGTTTGTGAATACTTAGTTCATTCTCAAAGAGTGTGTCCATGAGCTACCCCTAGTTTTTAGGATTGTCATAAACATATATGGATTTGATGCTACAAATGTGATGATAACTTGAACCATACACTAAGGTGTTCTGGAGTTTATCATCATATAGGGGGGATGGAAGGTGACTTGATGTTGGGATCAGACCCATAATATGGGTTTCCTATGTATCCTCAAGAGAGGAATTAGAACCCACGTAGTTCATAATGGTTGGGGCTTACGCATGGACACTGACCATTTGGGGGGACATTATCAGGTGACCCCTTTTGAAAGGGAACCCTTTTGAGCTTGGTATTTTCGAGTAGGTGTCTTACGTATCCTGGTTTGATCAATAATTAGAGTTTCTGTAGTTCATATTTTTGCAGGGATTACGCATGGAGCTTTCCCATTTGAGGGAAACATGATTGGGTTGACCCTTTTGGATGTGAACCCTTTTGAGATCAGGCCTTCAATTAGGCATCCTATGTATCCTAGTTTGATCAAGAATCAGAGTTCTCGTAGTTAAGAATTGTGTGGATGTTGTAATTTTCACAAATCTCACAAACCTCTAAGACCATGTGAGTCATGCTCAGTGTGAGAAACAGGAGGATATGAGAGATCCAACCAACCACATGCTTCCTATACTACTAGTGGGAGAGGGAGAGCCTACGAAGGATGAGGCCTGGGTGATGGTGGGTGAGGGCGTGGAGCGATGAGCCTTTCAATTTGAAATGAAATTAAAGGTCACGTGACTTAGCCTCAGAAAATTGGGGACTTACCTCAGTGGGAGGGCCCCATAACATGTTTTGGGAAGGGGAGGAGTGTCATCCTCATCAAAGGGGGAAGTAGACATAACCCCTTTGACTGATCACCATTCCTCATTGAATGGAAAAGCATGTGATCACCCTTAATCCCTAGAATGTGGAGATTCATGTTAGTGTCCCAAGGTTGGGCTCCAAGTTACCATGGGAATGTAGACCCACAGACATACCTTGAGCCCAAACCGTTGTGGGGAGATCCTTCATGACTCCGCTTACCATGGGTATGTAGACTCAAAGGGGTGCACTGATGCACCCGATAGCCTGATCATACGGGTCTGGTGGAATTGGAGGAGGCTTTGAATTGATGCTGGAGTACTGGTTCATGGAGGGATTACGGAGGATTGGATGGTAATGGAGGGGAAAGATTGGAACTAGAGGAAATAATACAAAAAAACACCCCATTCTGTGTACTGATTTCTTATATGAGATGGGGAAGCTCCGCATACCATAAAGGTATGTGGGTGGAGGGGTCGTCCGCATACCGATGTGGTACGCAGGCATGGGTATGGACCACTGTGCACCAAAATGTTATGCGGTATATCATGCCGATTTGGGTTCCATCTGCGTACTGATGCAGTATGTGGCACTGAGTTAATTTTTCGTAGCGATACACCACAAAAAACACCATATTGAAGGGGGTTATGGGGGATTATCGTTCACGGGGTGTTCATCCGCAAGAAGTATGCAGTTCTTGGTTTCACAAATTAGGTTTGTGGTTATATTATTATTATTAAGGTCCCTCATTTTATGGTTTGTGACTAGATGTAACTACAGAGAATGTGGTTCTCAATTCTAAATTTTCTGATGATTCAAGACTGAAGATGGAACCTTCCCTGAGTTCTTTATTCCAACCTCTGGGTCCCCTTCAAGCTTTCTCTGTTCATCCTCTTCTAAAATCCTTATGTGATCCTCTTATAGAGTATCGGTGCAATCATATCTATGGGAATGCAACACCATTTTTGGAGGCCCATGAAGAGATATCTTGACCCGTGGAAGACTCGGCCAACCAAGGTTTTCGGAGGCTACGATTCATGATCATGGTTCGCAAAACCATGAATGTTTTCTTCATCCATGAACTTATGAGTTCGCAAGATGGTATGAAGATGGCCTTCACATTCATGATTCCTTTAAGGATGTGATTTTTGGTCCACTGTGTTTGCTGGCCATTGCTCCGCAGTCTAGTGCCTCACAGATCATTCTGCGTATTGGTGGTTCGTGATCCAAGCGGTCCGTGAACCCTTCTCGGTGATGGTACACGGGCCATTTAAAATCCTTTGAAAACTTGAATTCTATCAAGTTTCTTCTGTAACTTGGTAACTCAATTTGAGTCCATTAACCTTGTTAGAATTGTAGGAGTAATTTTTTCCTTTTGAAAAGTGACTGTGGGAGTATTTTCTTCCATTGGAAGAATTTTTAGGACCCTACAAATGCCCCCATTGGAATGGGGTCCGTTCAGAATGAAAAGGGGACTATTTCGATGTAGAAGCGGTCTTGAACTAAAATGGTTTGTGGTAGAGAAGATAGGCCTGGTAGAAGGGGACCACACCTATATATAGGATCCCATGTCATTTTTCTTTTACTGTTTCTCATGGAGAAAAGTTCTCTCGACTTCCCCGACTTCCTCTACATTTGCGTGCCGTGCTTCTTGCGAAAATTCATTTTGAGAACCACTTCGTATGTGTCGTGAACCAAACTTTTCTCCATTTCTCTGCCCGAGAACTAAATTTTGGATTTCATGAATGACATTGTGGGATTTCAAAACAAAAATATGGATTCCACGTAGGAGAACACTATACTACTCATGTGTCTATATACCGAGCTTCAACTGGTGAACCAAATTTTAAAGATTAATAATCTGAACTCAAACTTATAATCCACGATCATTGAAAATGAACTTAAAAAAGCCTAGTCTCATGGTATCCACCTTTCGGAAACCCTTCTATTTTCTGGCCAATGATCTGCAAGCCATCACCTCATGGATGCTTCCCATACCATGGTTGTATGTGGTGTAACACTTCCACGTACCATGCAGTATGCGGGGTTTGCTTCCCATCTATTATGTAGTATGTGGGATAGATAGACCACATACCATTCCTAATAATATTATGAATATCCTTATACAGACGTATTTTTAATCCTTTATCCATTTCTTTGTATCCTTTATCCAACAACTTTTATTGCACTGACTTTTTATCAGCTTTTGGATCTTCTTGTGCAGGCTACAATGGATGCTCCATAGGCTATGATAAAATCAACAAAGACAAGGGTGACCATGGTGGGGGGATAATAAGAATCATCTTTGATCCTAAATTATTCCTCATGATAGCTTCTAAAAATATCTCTTAATACTAGATCTCCTAGCCTACCCGTTGTCTGTGAAGTTTCCACTTTACGACTTTGGTCTCCCTAGAAACGTTCCTCTACTGTTGGATAACCCCAATAATCCCCTGATTATCTTAGAATCCCCACAAGTTCATGATCAAACCAACACTTCCTCAGTAGGAGAAGTCATAGCTACTTTGATTTAGAAAAAATTCTTCATATTAAGAGGCTCAGTGTAGATTCAGGGAAATTGTTGTAGGACCCCAGGACACCCTGAGAGGGGAGGGGTGAATCAGGGTTTCAAAATTTTCTTTTTAAAGTTGTAGATCTTGTTCCCACATTGGTAGGAACTGGTTAAACCTATATGATGGTTATGATCAGCATTGAAACATTCACATGAAAAGAGATGACACAAATTTTTTTTACTTGGTTCACCACTAAGGGCTACGTCCAAGGAGCATACGCCGACAAGTCTCCGGTTGTACCAAATTCCACTATACTTCACTAGCTGTGGATTAAAAAGGTTCGGGCACAGTCACTCTGTCCCAGGCTCACTGCCTTTACAAAGGCTCAGGGATATCTCACTGCTTCCCTCGGGTCACTCCTGTTGACTCCCCCTAGCTCACTACCCTTGGTGAAGTCCCACTCAGTTTATAGACATGAAGGTCTCTTCAATAGATTTACATTGAAGTCTTCGTCTCCTATTCAGCATGAGACAATGATTGCATCAGAGTACTGAGTTGATGCTCTTTTGTATTCAATATTATTCTTTAGTGCAATAAATGAATGCACTAAATCTTCTTCTTCTCTTCCTTTGATTCCCAATACTGACACCTAAGTGTATTGATATATTCCCCTCTTTCTGTACAGATCTGAGTTTAGTTGCACGAACCGTTATTCTTCTCTTTGCAAAGCATAACGAGGGTGTTAAACACCAGTCATGTGTGTGCGGTACCACTTCTCTTCATAAAACCAAATTGTTCACTGCTCTTCTATCTTCACAAATGAATACATTATCTATTTCACTGAAGGTATCGAGCAATATTCCAGATTTCATGCGGCCCCAAAAGGATAGGCATACTCTAACAGCACCTGGCGCTCTTCCCCAAGTCCGGCGCGCAAGTCCCAATATGGCGCCCAGGTCTTCGGTACACAAGTCCAAATGGGAGCGCATGTATCACCAAACCACATGCGCGACACTGCCTCCTTCAACTTCAAACCTGCACGACTCACTTTCTTTCTCTCCCAAACCGCCTTGGGCGTGCAACCAACAACCGGCGTGCAGCCTCCACTTGCGCGACCCAACTACCACTTGCGTAGCTCAACCACCTACGTGAAGAGATCTCGAACAATATCTAAGTCCTGAACTTATTACTGTATGAGGAGGGGTGATCCTCTATTTATAGGCATTCCGATACCCTGCGCGGTAGTGCGCAAGTCTTCCCTCGGCGCGCAGGTTCCGGCGCGTAGCTCATCTTCCCTAGCCTCTGTCGTGCTGCTCACTTGCGGGACCCAACCAAAACCTGTGCGAACCTCTTTCCTTTTCAATATTTTTAAGATCTAATCTTGAAAAACATTTGACACGCAGCTTTCCAATCCTCCTAGGTACCGGTGCAAAAGTCCTTTCTCGGCGCGCAAGTCACCAGCGCGACCAACCCAAAACCTACGCGGCCCTTATCCCTTTTCTATATTTTGATGTTCTGATCTTGAAAAACATATAGCATTCATGTTTCCTCTCCTTCTGGTCAACGAAGTGCAGGTCTATTTGCCAAAAGTGATTTTTCTTCATTTTTCAATTTTTAGGTCCAAAAATTTGGCAAACACTGGAAAACGGCGCCACCTTATATCTGCTCTTTTTGTACCACCTTCAGATCATCCATTCCTTTGTCTACACTCTTGAATCAAACACAGATCATTAACCACATCCCTTGAAATCGACATGTCACCATGAAATCTCTTTTTTCAACAAATTTTTATGTCGTCTTCTTGCTTTGTCAACAAGCACGATCACCTAAAAAACACTTATTTTCGGTGATTTGTATCCTTTAGTAACTCTTATTGTTTCAACACAAACTCCACTCTCACGATATATATCCTTTGATAGATCTTATTTAGAATCATCATATTTTCATACAATGTGAAGTGCATGTACATCTTAGAATTCTAATCTCTTTCACATTGTCTTCTTCTTCAACCGTCATTCTCTACTTCATGAAAAACATATGATTCAATTCTTCAAGTAGGCTCTGGCATTGTTCTCATGCAATCATGAATAATTGCATGATCTTCATCAAATAACCATTCTTATTTAAGAATCCTCAAATGGATTATACCTCACCATTCTACACTGTTGTAAACAATGTGTCACCTTTGACACATGTTCTTTGAACTTATGATCAGTACAAAAATCATCTGAATTTCCATTCCTCCATTTCATTGGAGTACTTCTTGATCTCCTTCATTTTTATCTTCATTGAAAACTATTGAAAACAAATAAAACCTTATACAAAAAGTGGTCCCAATAATTGTGGGGGTCTCAATGTTATTCCAAGACTAAGCACCCAAGAGCACCAATCCATTATCAATATCTCCCAAGAAAACCCTAACGGTAGGTGGAGCACCAAGTGGGATCTATGAGCTGGAAGATGTTTCTCCGATAAATGGGCCTAGGAATTATGGGTACATAAAACCTATTTGGATTCCCCTGACCAGTTGAAAGTGGTGAACTTATATCAAGCCACCTAGGTTTCTCAGTTTTTCACCTTCTCCTCAAGAGAAATCCTTCCTGAGTTGCTGAGCTGCTGGTGTTCAAGCACCAACACCTTCCATTTATTTCATGGGGAGGTGGGAATTAGCTTATGGGATATCCACCAACTTGGAGGACTCCCTATCCTTGGAGATATGTATGATGAGTTTCTCTCGACAGCCGCTACATGGAATGACACTGACCACGTGTCCCCTTTAAAAAGTAGTTTACTGGTTATGGAAGAGGGATTACTTTATAATCCCCTCCAAGCTCACTCTCTTATCACATTTGAGGCATGGATAGGGTTATTCTTGCAGGAGAATGAACCCAAGATGAGGGCTTGATGTAGTCGAACTCATCCATCCTATCAGTCCTTCCAGACTCTAGGGTCATATTGTGCTACCCTTGAAGTATGACGATAAACCACATGGGGATATGAGCTTCAACTAGACGTATCACCTGCGCTTAGATTAGTAGGTTTCTTTTCAATGTTTTTGAGTGGATGGATTTTCCCATACTGTGATGTATATACCGGGGTCCAGGCCTATACTTTGATGACAACGGTCATGATGGAAGAGGGTCGACCAATCAATTTGGTCATTCCTACTCTCGCCCGACTTTATGAGTTGTTGGGGAAAATACAGGAAGGTAGGCCCGCACATCATCTCAGTGTACCGTTTCAATTTCTTTATGGGTGTATGGAAGAAAAATTACCCTATTATGAATACCATCACACTAAAAAAGGTTCCTCATTATGACATTAAACCCTCCCTTATCATCATTTTCGATGTTCATCCTAGGACTTTAAGCGTTATTGATGTAGTTGTGATGCTGAATTATGCTTCTCGTTTGCACCGCATCCTACCCCTCATGGGTTTTTAAGAGGTGACAGGGGAAGTTATTTAGAATAATGTTCATACATCATTTCTCTTTGGGATGGGATGCTCACTACTCGTATAGTTCGAGTGGCCATTTGTGATTCATAGCACCCTTACCAGTTTTCCAGGAAATTTGGGTTCCTTCAACAAGCCGCACTCCTTCCTGCTGTTCAATTAAAGGGAGATTCTCATCCCATAATTCTTCACTAGTTATGGACTATGATGATGTAGGAAGGTGAATCTATAGAAGTTATCACCCCCAATACAACAAGATCCACTTTTCTGTCATTGGAATAAGCCCAACTATGGATGGGATGTTACCCCAATAGAGTGCTCATAGAATTGGTTCAGCGGGTGCAGAAGCCTCTAACCATTCTATACCCCACCCTCACCCTGACGACCATGCCACACATTTATTCCTCTTTGATGAACATGATGACTACGTATTCTATTCTTATCCCTGTCACAACTGCGACAGATACAATACCTATTCCTTCCCTTGTGGTAAGAAGATGCTCGATTCGCTGCCAGAAGCATCTGAAATGGGCTTCATTGGTACATACAATCTCAGTGGGGAGTGATTTAGACTTCTACCCTCCTGTAGATACTTCCCATGATCTTAATGAGGCTGTCCCCAACAGAGTATCACCGGCCACCCCGGAAGTTGCGTCTAGTCCTTCGTACCCGACTCCAGTGGTTGAACCATTTGAGGGAAAGGAAATCCCCCCATCTTGGGTGACCTATCTTAGGTCCCTTCTCACTCATATGATGATACTTCCTACTTATATACATGTTTCATTAGGGGAGGATCAAGGTACTATTGCTACGGCATGGTAACAAGCGGTGAAAAAAGAGGCATGGCGCCAGTTATGTACTCATTCTAAAGAGTCACCTATGGCCAATTTTTCTAATGAGACTAACAAATTTCGGCAGTTATTCACCAAGATGGTTTCTGGTGAATTTGTTTTTTATAACTTACACCTCCTCATATACCAAATCATCATAGCCAGAGATGATCTTGTTTCTTGTGAGGGAAAACTTTCCAAGTTCAATTCTTCTCATCATTAGGTGACAACCTTCTAAGATGTTTCGGAGAAACTCGACCACCTAACGACCAAAGAGGTGAAATCTTGTGATTTACTGGTCACTCAAAAGGAAGAGTTGAGGGTGTCCGAGGCCTGTGAAGCAAGGTTAAGGTATCAACTGGCCTCTTCATGTGCCAACTATGAAGCTATCCATAAGAAAGGGAAGAACTTTAAAGTTGTTCTGGAATGGGTGCATCTCACATTCAAGGCTGAAATAGAGGAGAGAGATTCCTTATAGAAAACTCTTTATATCCCATGATAGTCACTGGACATGTTTTTAGAAAGGACAAACCAAGATTTATTGCAACTCTCCCCAAATCTTGATATGTACTCTTTTTTTTCTCTTCATACTTTGGAGAGACTCCGAACTGGGGATGTTCCTCCATTTTTTTCTGAACTCAATGAAACTGACTTTCCTTCAAATAATTCTTCTCTATATTTTCCTATCATATCAATTGATCACAATAAATCATATAAACATCATTTTGATCAGGTATTAATTTTAAACCATGACCAGTAAACTGAAATAATTGACTCGGACACTAATTTTTGCCTGAGCAGCGAGACTTAGTGAGCATAGTTTGACTATTGGTGAGGTTTTATGGAAGAACCTCATGAAAATTCATGTTTTTTTTCATTATTACCCTAATTTTTTCCTAATAATTCTTTAAACAGGCTTATCAGGCATAAATTGACTTTTTCTTAGGTCACCCCTTGCGAGTTTTCGACCTAACAAGCTTTACATCTCTTTTGATGGATCAACGTTTTTTTAACAAACCAATACTTGAATTTTACCCAGAGGTGTATTTTAATGATTTTCCTTCTGAAAAGTATGGCATCTTTTTCATTGGAAGTTCATAGTCCTGCCAATAAAACTTATTACCGATGTTTTATGTTGAATAACTTTGACCAAACTTAACAGGGTAGGGGGCCCAATTCAGGATTCGTCAGCTAAGAATGTTCTAATATTATTCAGACATGGATTAAGAATTTTTATTCACCCAGAATTTGTGAATTCTAGACATGAATAAGGCTTGGGATCTGTTTAAGGCATACAGAGGTAGGATAGGACTCTCCCAGGGGCGAATTTTCCTTTGATTGATGGTCATTTTACAGGAGACATATGCGGAGCCACTAGGGCATGATGTGCATAATTAAACAAAGGTGTTTGTCAGACATTTGCCTTCCATATCTAATGGCCTGGTAGGGTTTTCAACACTTTGAATTTATTTTAATGTTGGGATCCATAGTGGGTGGTAGGTCTGAGTAATGGTGTCCAAAAATATTAGGTACATTCATATCGGCTTTGAGTGGAAAACTATTCTTGCTCGGTTCTTACTTGCATAAGGGAGAGTTGGTGAATGGTCAGTTCTATTAGAAGTATTTTTTATGTCAGAGGAATTTGGAAAGAGGAAGGTATGCAATACGTTATCTGGGGGTTTTCCAAATCTGGGGGTGTGAGAGGACATGAATTTCATTTGAGCATACAAAAGATGAAAATGACTCTCCTGAGAATGAATTTTCCTTTGATCGATAGTTTTTTTTGTAGGTGATATATGCAGAGCCTTCGGGGCATGATGTGCATAGTCAAACAAAGGTGTCCACAAGACACTGGCCTTCCATCTCCGATGGCTATGGAAATTGGGAACTTTCTGAATATGGTATGTGAAATTCGACAAGGGGTGCACCTGAACATGAAATGAAACATTTTAGCTGAACTTCCTCAGGGAACCTAGAAATGAGTGGGGGAATTCTTCTTTTGTATGCAGATCAACTTCACTCGTATGGATGTGGTATCTTTAGAAACATCAAAAAAATACTAGAGATGAATCGAGCCCGTATGTTATGATATATCTAGGATGTGCGTAGGAAGGAATAATGTAAACCATGAATTTGAGGGACCTTAAATAAGGAGGGATGATACAAGTCTTGGAATCCATTGAGAATACTGAGATTGGAGAGGAATATCCTTGGGATGAATTTTCCTTTGATTGGTGGTCGTTTTGTAGGAGACATTTGTAGATCCACCAGGGCATGATGTGAATAGCCAAACAAAGGTGTACATAGGAAACTTGCCTTCCATCTTAGATATCCATGGAGGGTTATGGGGATTTGAGATCACTCAGAGCATGGAGTTTGAGGCCTGGTAGGAGTGTATCTGGACATATTAGAAACATTTGGACTACGATTTACTAATGGAATTGGATATACCTTACGTATATTTTACTCACAAATATGATGAGGCATTCATTACATATTTTGGGTACCCCATCATTTAATGAATTATGGCTAGGACATAAGGTTCCTTACGGGGAAGGTAACCGTGACATGCCTTTTAGGGTTGTGTTGTTAGAACCAAATTCTTGGACTGGTTTTCTATAATGTCATGGTGGATATCTCGCTAATATAATTAAGCTCATGTGATCTATGATCAGTGTGAGAAACAAGGGATTATGAGGATTCCAGGTCATTAACTAAGAATAGTAAAATCAACATCAGAGGGAAATTTAAGCTTAAACCATTACTATGCAGTTTAACATCATACCTAAAGGGAAATTTTGGCCTCAATGTTTAATGTCGTGTGGTGAGGACATGATTTTTTGCAGTTTAGAGTCATGCAGTAAGGATGATTATGCTATCATAAAGATCATTAATAGATCTGATTTAATTGTAATCAAGATGTTCTGACTTTCCTGAGATGTGAGTGATGATAGAAGGTGTAAACCGTAGTCCTGGGGGAAAAATAAATCAATAGGGATGACATGGGGCTTGGAATCCATTGGGATTACTGAGAGAGGAGAGGAATCTCCTGGGGAAGAATTTTCCTTTGATTGGTGGCTATTTTTTAGGTGACATATGTAGATCCATCAGGGCATGATGTGCATATCCAAACAAAGGTGTCTGCCGGATACTGGCCTTCCGTCTCAGATGGCCTTGAATGATTATTGGGATAAAAGTTTTCCTAGGGTATGGAGTTTGAAAAATGGGAAATATGTGTTTGGGAATGGTGGAAATTTCTAGATCGTGATTACCCAGGAACTACTAGAGCTTCCATATAGATCTGTCTCATATGTATAGGGGGAAGAAGGATCTTTTGACTTCTCCTGTGTGGGGGGAATGTGCGGGATCTCATAAAACAGATAACTAGGCCACACATAACTCTTAAATAATTTTTCAGTTTATTGTCATATGGTTATGACCTTTCATGGAAACCCCGTACAATTCTAGACTACGCATGAGGAAAGGGGCATTTTTTTATGGTTTATGGGCTGGGATGCCAAATCCAGATGTCACTACGTATCCTGTAAAACCAGGAATCAAGCCTCATGTAGTTCTGAATGTCCCATGTACCGATCTGGCTCGGTCCATGTGTAAGGACATGTGAGGTCATTTTTTCAGTAGTTGGAATGGGATTCCAAATTCTGATGTCACTACATATCCTACAAGGGTAGGAATCAAGCCATACATAGTTCTGAACATCCCCTATATTGATCTGGCTTGGTCCATGTGTGTGGACATTTTTGTTTCATTTGCTACGGGTGTTGGATCTACCATATTTCACTATAACTTGTTTGTGTAAGATAATCCTTACCACTGATCCTAAGATCATGTGAGTTGTACTCTATGTGATAAACAAGGAGTGACAGGGGTTTCCTGTAGTAGTTTGGGGGAAATAGTGGTTATGATAGAGGCATTTTTTGTGGGGTATGGGACAAGATTGAGGACCGAGGAGTCTCTATGTATCCTAAAAAATCAAGAATCATGCCATATATAGTTCTTTGAGAGATCATTAAGTTTATAATCATGCAATTAGGACACTTTGTGCCTTGAAGTTTTGATGTCTTACAGTGAGGACATGAGTCCCAGTTTAATGGCGTGTTTTAGGGATGAGTTCCTTATAGTTTAACTTCATGTGGATAGGACCGTTACTCATAGTTTAAGGTCTTAGAGTTTGGACTATGACTTTATGATATTACTACTCCTATTTTAAGGTCTTAGAGTTTGGACCCTGACTTAATGGTATTACTACTCATAGTTTAAGGTCTTAGAGTTTGGACCATGACTTCACGATATTACTACTCATAGTTTAAGGTCTTAGAGTTTGGACCATGAATTCACGGTATTACTACTCATAGTTTAAGGTATTAGTGTTTGTAACATGACTTCATGTTGCTATTACTAATCATATTTTAAGGTCTTAGAGTTTGGACCATGACTTCATGTTTCTATTATGCAAAATGCTTCTTCAAAAACTTTGCATTTGTGAGATCCGTGATGAGCTATTAGTCCATAAATATCAGGGAATATGCTCCATTGGAATAGACCCTATGTATGACATATGGTCCTTCCCACTTTGGTTCAAGCTTTGGGGGCTTCTTCCTAAGTATCATCAGGGTTCTAAGGACTACCACTATTTCTCCTTCGAGGAAAAATCGAAGGCAAATTTTTTTGTTGAAGGCTTTTGCAATCCGATTTTGGTAGATTTCTAAATTGTGTAAAGTGTAAAATATCTTTTCGTCTAGTTGATCAAACTCATAAATCCATATCTAGTATTTCTTATCCATTTATAGATGATTGTAAATAGCCACATGAAGTGATGGAACTTGGATTTTTATGGGAAAAAATGCCTCTGCCCTGTATACTAGTGAATACAGGGTCACCTGGGTGGCAGTGTGGGTCATAGTTCGGTAAGCCCACAACACATAAAGGATCTTGTCTGTCCACAATTTCTTATCCTTATCTACCATCTTCTAGAGTATATTGGATAGAGTTTTGTTGAAAGCCTCTATCAGACCGTTGTCCGCCGCGTGGTAGTGGGATGAATAGTTGGATTTGATTCCATACTCTTGGTATAACTTGTCCAACTCAGTAAATCAAAAGTTGGTTTCATTGTTTGTCAGTATTTTATGAGGGACACAAAATTTGGTATTGATTTTTTCCTTCACAAAGCTAACAATTATTTTCTCCCCGATTTCTTTAAGGGGCATGGCTTCATCCCATTTGGAAAAGAAGTCAGTCACTATGAGTATGAACTTGAACTATCTGGCTGTAGCGGGGGGATATGGTCCCACAACATCCATCCCCCCAGGCAGAAGATGGCCAGGAGTACTTAGCTGCATGAAGTGACTCTGGGGATCATTGTATAAAATTAGCATGAACTTGGTAGGAATGGAACTTCTTGGTGAATATGGAACAATCTTGTATCATAGATGGAAAGTAATACCGAAGCCTTCATATTTGGTGAGAGATCTTGGTTACTGATTGGTGCGATCCACAAGCTCTGACGTGCATTTCTTTCATGAAAGTAGCAGTCTCTTCTCCATCAATTCACCTAAGAAGGACTCTGTCAAGGCCTTGTTTGTAGAGAACCTTTTCTTGGTTTAACCCATTGTACAAAGAAAAATTGACTGCATGTCTTCGGACTTGTTCCCTTCCAGCCCTATCTGGTAGGAGTTCCCCCTTCTGAAGGTAATTTGAAATGGGCATCATCTAGCTGGTGGTGTGACCATAATGATTAGAAACGAGGTTAATTTCATTGATTTCCTCTGCATTTCCCTGGATAAATGGAAAGACCGTCTGACGGTGAGCAATGGTAATGATCATTTCATCCTAGTCTGGATTATCTAAGGCCATGGCTGCATTTTCCAAAGCATCATCTTGAGCGTTTTGAGACCGGGGAACATAGTTAAAAATTGATTTTGATGGGAATTCTTCTATCAGTTCTTGAACATGGTTCTCCAAGGGGTCCAATACTTCTTTCTTAATGGCATAGTCACCATTGACCTATTTGACAACTAGATCCAAATCACCCTTTATCTTCAGGTGTTTGGCTTGTACATGAAGCATCAATTCCAGGCCCTCTATGAGGGCATGATATTCTTCTTCATTATTTGTGAACCCTTCTAAAAGTAAGAAAGAATAGGTTTGGATGGCCTTTTGGGGGGATATGAGTATAATTCTCAGCCCCACTTTGTTGAGCTTGGGATCCTCTATTCTTTCCCTTGTTGGGCTTCTAGAAGCACCAAGGAAGTACATTTTCCACGTATGGGGGTCCTCCTAGATGGAGAACACTTCTTCATTTGGAAGTTTGACACCCAACAATGTTTTTTCTTCTGAGGGGAGCTTGGATAGGAATTTTACTAATGCTTAGCCTTTGATGTCCTTCTAGGGTACGTACCATATGTAAAACTATTGTAGGATGACTTCCCATCATGATAGGCATCCATTTATCATGGGAAGGTTGATAATATATTTGAGCAGGTTGTAGTGGGACACTAGGTATACCTCATGGTACTGTAGTTAATGCCTGAGTTTTTGAACTACAAAGATTAGGGAAAGGATGTTCTTTTTAATTTTTGAATACCGAGTTTCAGCATCAATCATTTTTCTGCTGAGGTAATAGAGGTTGTTCTCACTATCTATATCATTCTTTTGCACAGGGAAGGCACCAAATGACTATTCCAGGGCAGTTATGTAAAAAATGAGTGGTATCCCCTCAATTGGTAGCATTATTATTGGTGGCCTTAGGAGATATCTTTTGAGATTGTCGAATGCTTCTTGGAAATCATTATCCCACTCATACGTAACTCCTTTCTTCATGATCCTGGTGAAAGGTAAACATTTACCTTCTAGGTTGGCTATAAAGTGCCGGATGTAGGCCAGGTTCCCCTGGAGACCTCCCAACTTGGTAAGGTTGGGACATGCCAAGGATGGCTTTTGTCTTCTTAGGGTTGAATTCAATGATGCGATGGTGTACAATGAAGCTGAAGAGTTTTCTTGAGGTAATTCCAAAGGAGCAATTTAAGGGATTTATCTTTAAACTGTGTTGTCATAGTTTGTTGAAGACAATTTTGAGATCATCCAGGTGGTTTGAGTACTGTTGTGATTTAACCACCAGATCATCGATATAACATTCGACGAACTTTCCCAAGAAGGGCTTGAAGATTCTATGCATGGCGTGATGATATGTGGTTCCAACATTTTTTAGACCAAAGGGCATCACTTTATAGCATAACACTCCCTGAGGGGCCCTAAAAGTAGTAACTTCTTCATCCTCCCAGACCATTCAGATATGGTTGTATCCAGAATAGTCATTCATGAAAGAGATGGCTTCATATCCAGCCGTTGCATCGATCAACAATTCTGTGATCGAGACTGGGAAATCATCTTTTGGGAAATGTCGATTAAGGTCCCTAAAGTTAATGCATATTCTAATCTCTCTATTCTTATTTTTGACATGGACTATGTTCGCCAACCAGATCAGATACTAGACTTCCTGTATAAAGTTGGATTTAATCAACTTGTCAACTTCAGCCTCTATTCTAGTAGCATGTGTTGGGTGGGTTCTTCTGGATGTCTACTTATAGCCCCAATGATCTTATGGTTAGCCTAGATGATGAGTGGTGACCTCAGGATTGAGGCCTAGAATTTTTGTGTAATTCCAGGAAAACACATATTGATTCTTCTTTAGGAAAGAGGTATATGCCTCTTTCTCTTCAACAAGCAAAGCCACACTGAACAAAGTGGACCGCGGGTTGTCTTTGGTGTCTATGTTTATCTATTTAAGTTCATCGATTGTGGTGGAGACACATTCTTCGAATGTAGGAGGGTAATCTTTTAGTTCTTCTTCTTCTTATTCTTCTTCATATTCTTACTCAATTTTTTTCTCTTTTTATGGAGAGAGGATTCTCGAGAAAAATTCTCCAATGTTGGTAGATAAATCGTCTTTTGACTTAGTGAGTAAGGTAGGGTAGTTTGAGGTCCTGAGGATGGTTCAGAAGCATCTTTGGTAGGTATTTTCCTATTATCAAATAATTCAGCTTGTTCCCATGTTTCTTTGGACTTGGTGGCCATAGCATAGATCATGCAGACAATTGATTCTGAATTTGGACTTGCATACATGCGTTTGACTTGGTTGATGGGTAATACATACTCTTCACCAAGATGGTAGAGGGGGTCAGTGGGAGCCATTTCCAATCCATTCGGGGTAGTAATCCAATCAATGTCATCAGTTGAAGGATGTTTTTCTTCTGATTCATAGAACCCTGCATCGATATAATGCGACTCACAGGACTCAAACGGGGATTTATCAGCATGAAATGTCTCTTTTTTTCCATTAGTGAAATATCTGACACATTGATGGTCTGATGATAGAATTTTATTATACTAATGCAACCAAGGCCTCCCCAACAGGGCATTGAAGGTCATACTTTTCCACACTACCAAGAACTGGGAATTTGACATGAGGTCTCCAAGCTAAGTTTTAAGCTTGATTTGTCTAAACATCTTCTGCTCTCTTTTTTCATATCCCAATAGAGTTTTGGTGAAGGGTGTCAAGCTGTCTTCATCGTAGCCCAGTCAAAGAAGCATTCACAGTGGTAGGAGATTTACTCTAAAGCTGTTGTCGATGAAGATCCTCTGGACATCAATTTCATTTATCTTGTTGGACACATATAAGGGTTTGATGTTCCCTTTAATGATGGCATCTTCATCCCTATCTATGAAGGAGATGATGAAATGAAATTATTCAGGATTGGTCTCCATGTGATATAATTCGACTACTAATACTTCAGCCTTGAATTCCTAGGGAAATAAAAATTCTTCGATGAGTGCCTCCCTAAGATCTGCAGACAGACTTAACGCATCTAGGATTGACAACTTTGTTGGTATGGAAGCTAGCTACTTTAGAATATCATACTTCTACTCTAAAGGTCTGCACTTCCCAACTTCGGGTTTCTCTTTCATAGACACTTTAGGGGTTTGGTATTTGGACGTAGATGGTTCGACCTTGGAGACTAGGGCCGGTGGTGTGAAGGTCCTTTCTAGGTTTGGCCGAACCAATCCACCTATATGCCTTGGGAGATTTGATATTTTTTCTTTCTCCAATGGATAATCTAATATAACTGGGCTTGTATTTACTTCGGTGGGGGAAGAGGAGAATTCTAGTTCTTGTTTTTTTTTCTGGAGGGTCCTTGTGTGGGTTTCCATGATGTCAACGGTTTGAGTTGTGGAATGGCTGGGAATTTGACTCCTATCATGATCATGCCTTCCAGAAAACCTCTGGCCTCTAAAACTAATTACTCTAGATATCCGGTTGGGAATATGAAATGAGGGTTTGTGGCCATAGTCCCCATCTGAAAAGGGTTCAATCAAGTGAATGACATTAATGGATCTGAAAATCAATTCTTGATCTGACACTGTTTCTGTCTGACTATCTCATCCTAATGGTACCATTTGGCGGGGTGGTGCCCACCTTGCCGTTTGGTAGGGCGGTACCCATTTTACCAAGTCTTTTGGTATGAAGTCTGAAAGTGTCAACATTTACTTTATATTTGGTTTCATCCCATCATCTTTCTCATGCTTTATTCTATTCTGGCCTTTAGAGGACCTCAGTGATGAGGAGGATGAATGTGCCATATTAGGAGCTTTTGGGGGCATGGTTGGTTGTTTCAACAGCTCCTGGAGGATTTCGTGGACCCATTTGACTATATTTGGGTCATCCAATTATCAAATTTTTTCTCCTCCTTACTGGTGACTGTTTTCCATTCCTCTTCCTCTCTGGAGTCTAAGGTGGAAACATACGCCACTTGTGCTGGCTGTGGGACTAACCTGACATGCCCAGAATCCACCATCCTTTATAGGAGATCTTTGAAAATGAAGCATTCATGGATGGTGTGTCCTAGTATCTAGTGATAGGGATAATAATTTGGATAGTCTTTGAGACCCACTTCATCGGCTCACTTTGGCTCTGATAGCCAGAGAAAGTTTCAATTCATGGCGGCTATGAAATAGCCGCATACCTAGTCGTCTCAAAATGAGAAGAATTTATTTCTTAGTTCTTAAAAATGATTTACCTTAGCACCTCATTTCTCATCATGGCCAGGTGGGATTGGTTGTTGGAATCCAGGGGTCCCGCACAGTTCGGTGGGAGCCTCACAATTAGAGATGGTTCCAAGGGTGGCTTAAGCATGCAAAAAGACACTTCAGCTTTTCCCATTCTTTTCCTTGGGGATGATGGGGAAACTTAGGACTTGATATTGGTCCATTTTAAGGAGTCTTATATTATTTGGGAAATGGAAGAGAAGTCTTGGAACCCACTTATGTACTTTACTAGGATGAGCGATGTTCACAATTCATCCGGAAGGTTATCGATGCACATAGCGATCATTTCATCCTGGGGGAGTGGCTGGTTTAGGGAATAAGTCAGGACTTTCCATCTGGAGATGAAGTCTAAGACTCTTTAATTCTCTCGTTGCTTTCAGTTCATGGGATCATTGAACATTTTCTTAGGAAGCATTGAAATGAACTGGAAGAGAAATTGTCACCGATGGTCCTCCGAGCCTATGATTGAATTGTATGGCAAGCTAGTATACTATATGAAGGTCGATCCCTATAGGGTTTGTACAAAGCACTTGAGGTTTACTTCTTCTTGGTACTCCAGAGTGCCCATAATGGGGTCACAATAAGAGGCATAGTGCATTAAATGTTGTTCTGGGTCCCCCGATCCATTGAATACTGGGAATATAGGGTTTCCGAAATTCAGCGGTGGTAGAACATTGCTCACCCAGTCGGGGTAGGGTTTGTGCTCTGGTTGTATCAGAGTGCACCACCCCTCCATGGATTCTAGTTGCGATGTTAGTTTCTCAATGGTGTTCAAGAGATTTTGATTCATATCCTGCTGGGCTTGAGCTTGGGCTGGTGCGGTAGTGTCTAAAGCTGGGTATACTGGTGCTGCTAGAATTTGGTGTGGATACCCATCCGGGGGTATCCTTTGTTGGTTTAACTAGATATTCTCTGGCTACCTTCCCAGTGGGGGAAGTCTTGATGTCCTTCTAGGTCTAGGTTTAAGTAGGTTTTCGATCCCAATACTGGATTGAATGGGCCTTCGATCCTAGCTACATTCACTGGGATGAGTGCCTGTAGTAAGGGAACCTCTTCTGGGAATACCTGCTGACATTCTGTAGGGGGAACACATCTAGAAAGGTAGCTCCCTTGATGTAGCTCATCATTAATTCATCTGATCTCTTTCATTTCTTCCTCCTTATTGGCGAATCTTTCCTCGAGTGTGAGGGACTCATTCTCAAGGGGAGGAGAATGCGGGTCATAAATGATCTTTGATTTATTCTTCTCCTTGTTAGGGTTTTTTCACAGGAGGTAATGGAGGATTAATTGAGGGAGAACACAAATTTAGGACCACTCTCTGGTTTTGAGTATGCACACCATCAGGCTTGTTGTGGGATGCATCTAGGAGGGAACCATCTTCCCTTTATTCCTCTCCATCTGTACCATTTCCTATGAGGTTTGTGGGGTTGACGTTTACTATGTTGACCGATACATACCGTATTGGGGGAGGGGTACCCGGTGCCGAATGGTAGAAAGGATTGCTGCATCCTTTGTTGGACTTTCTCCATCCATTCTGCGGTACTCTTTGGGTTTCTTGGTGAAGATTGACCCGAAGGGAGCCCTAGTCCGACCTCCTAATGTTACTTTGTCTCAGAGGGTGCGATCCATGAGAAGGGGTGAAATGGGTGACTCCTCTTCCCATCATTCTTCCTAGATAGAAGAAGGCAGGCATCTGTTGTTTGGGGACTTGAGGTAAAAATTCCTCCATCCCCATGGGCTGTGGTTGTCCTTGTTCTTCTGTTGATGTTCTATGCCTTGTATTTGCTGGTCTTACATGGCCTTTTTGATTTAAAAATACCCCAAGACCTTTTGGATGGGGTGGTTCCCACATTTCAGCTGTAGCTGCTACTGTTGCCACCTTTTTAATTTCATGTCCTCCCGCACGGGTGTAAGATGAGTATAGAATTGATCCTGCACAGAGTCTATGGTATTTTAAAGACATGCGTATTGCTTGATAGTTTTCTTCCCTTAGGTGGAAAGCCTTCTGGATGTTCTTGGTTTCCTGAATCAGAAGCTTTTCGATTGCTTGATCTTTTCGATCCAGACACTTTTGATGCTTACTCTGGGCTAGTTCTTAATGAGTATCCAATATTTCCTGAGCATGGGTTTGACTTGATTGTTGCCTTTGGGTGATGACATTGAAATATGTCATTTACAATGTGGTTTGCTGGACGTGATGAGGGGTGAAGTGTAGAGCTCCATGTTCTCCCCATCCCCGAATGTGAACTCTAGTCAGGTCATCACCAATGAGGTGACACAACTTGTGTAGTGCATAGAGGCAATCCAGTTCAAGCTTTTTCTTTCACCTTTCTAACCATGGCTATCATGAAGATGGGAGGGCTTCCAGGTTTATTAGATGGTGAATCTCCTCTAACATGTTGACATGGTTTGCATACCCTTCACAGGGTTGGAATTTTTATTTTAGATAATAAAGATTTGTCCATATATTAAGGTGAATGTCATGTATACATTCCCCAGACAACTCTCCTGGTATGTTGAAGTGAAAAGTGGCCATAGGACAATACATCACTGGTATATTATCCTTATCTATTTTTCTTCTCACAAGAAACATATCCTACTGTTGTTCTTCTGGGGACTCCTCTACTTGATATTCCCAGCTTGAATACTTCTTAATAATTTAATTCCAAGCAATTAGGCTGGTGGGAGCCTTATTGATATGTGGACATCACGGGGGTGGCTCAAAAGATAAGCATGGCCCCGAGCCATCCTTTGGTTGAGAAATAATATCACTCATTATAGACAGAGTGCCCAATGTGTCTGACTGCATCTTTCCGAGCACCTCAGCATAGGAGGGCTTTATTGCATTTGTCTCGAAAAGGGGAGGACCTTCTTGCCAGTATAAAATTTGGTTGTGGGGAGGACTTTTCAATTGGTGCTGCAATAGTGAGGTATACTATTGCAACTTGATGCCCGACCACGAGAAATGTCTTGACGACATATACCCTGGGGAGGACCTTTAGGGTGGGATACAGTGAGGGGAATACCTTCTTGCTTCTTGATGTCACTGAGGGGAGGACCTTCTCGATGACTGTTGTGATGGTGAGGAATACTATCATAGCTTGATACTTGGCTGTATGGAGAATTTATACAGTGCACATCCTGGGGAGGGCCTTCAAGATATACTGCAATGAGGGGAGGACCTTCTCGTTGCTTCAAGTTACTATGGGGAGGGTCTTCATAGAAACTACCATCGCGGGGAGGTCCTTCGCAATGACTATCATCATGGTGAAAACTACCATCATGGATTGATGTCCGACTATAGGGAGAATCATATCTGCAGTGTATACCCTGGGGAGGACCATCAGGTCGGACGACAGTACGGGGATGACCTTATTGCTGTATAATCTTTAGGTCGAGGGGAGGGATACCCCAATGTGCATCAGGATATAGGATCTCCTGATCAATCATTCCTAGACCACAGAGTGATCCCCTATGGGTGCTCTGTAGAGGACCTTCAGAGCTTCCAGTAGCGACATTGTGGGGATGTCCTTCACAAATACTACTGCCACTTCCATAATTTGGTAATGGAATGAAAAGGTCTTAAGATGTTATTAATATATGTTTGAGGGCATCAAGAACCCCAGCTTCCAGCAGAGAAGGATCATGTATGTGCTCTCTGTTTTCCGGTTTCCTTTGGCGCATTTTATTTTTGATCACTCTCTTATGAGTAACTAGATCCATCTTCTATTGGAAATGACCTTCATATACAGGTCCCTATCTTGTTGGGTCCCATGATGCCACTGAGATATTCCAACAAACATCTTGAGTTTGGGTAGGGATATACGTCTGCCCTCGAGTAGACACCACATTGGACCGATGTCCCCCAACTAGAACGTGTGTTTATTATGGATCTGGTTGTCCGTGTATCATAGGATATCACCATCGACCCTCCTATACTGAAGCAGGAATGCATGATTTCTCTGGAGTGACTACCCCAATTTTCGAGTAGGTCATTCCATTCGAGGAAACAGGGTCGTGGGCCCAATTTATCACCTTTTCTATCGATGAAACAATGCCTTGGAATTTTTGGATGATATGGTCTGGGATCGATGTCTAATATTCCATAATTTCTAGGATGTGATGAGATACATATTTGGATGGAACAGTTATGAATTTCCATTCTAATATTGGAGTAGGAGTTTGTGTCTGCTCTGGTCCTCCATGAGTTGCCAGTAAATACTAGTAGTTATCCTGTGCTGGGATAGAGGAACGAGTCTTTCACCGGTTTTCATATCCAGTTTCCACTATGTTTTAATGGTAGAATATATATTCATGATAGAGGTTTTTCATCTTCTCTATTGCCACTATATTTTTCTCACAGAATTTGTATAAATCTATAGGAATTTGACTCTTATCGTATTTGTTTTCCGCCCTGTTTGGATGGCGGGCATGATAGACATCAACAGGTATTTGTGCCTGTGTATAGATGGTTTCTATCCTATTTGGTTGATGGGATTGTTGTGCGTCTGTAGGTATCTATATCTTTCTTTAGTTTTACACTCTATATGTGTGGCGGGACTAGCGAGCACTAATAGGAACCTGCATGTGCTCGTATTGTGCCACCCTATTTCTGTGGTGGGCTTGAGTGGAGGGGTCAAAGCCATATTTCTACCCTTTTAATGTCGTCACATTAGTACGGAGTAGTTTCTCTTCAGGAACTAGGGTGATAATATGTTCCTGATTATATATTCTCTACCCTTGTCAGGGAGCCCGAGGGGCTCAGGTCTCCAGGACTTTAGCAGGTTCCCTCAACATAAGGTCCTCTTCAACGTAAGGAGGCTTGGTCGTCTGGTGTCTATGGTGATGTTCTCTAGAGGGGGACCATGAGTAGGGCCCCTGTGTAGTTGAGATGAAGTTTTCATCATCGACTTCATCTTCCACCCTAAGATAAGGGAGGCACTCATTGTTACGTTCTGAGGACAGGCTCCCGAAATGGTTTGAGATGACCATCAGGGCCGCCTTATGCTGGGGTTCCAGTTGTGGCTAAGGATGCAGTTGGTGAACCTTTGCAGACTGGAGGGCTTGTCTCATAGCCTCCAACGTGGGGAGAGTACCATTTCAGAGGTACTATTTGATCAGCGTGTTGAATACCCAGCGTTGAATACGCTGGGTAGGTGAGGGGGTCATGTTCTTTTTTGGGGCCCCGACCACCTTCGGGATCGCTGATGCACGTGTCTGCATCGGTTGTTGGGATGTCATTTGGATTAAATGTTGCTCTGCGGGAACTTGCAACATACATATATGAAATAAAGACCACAAAACCTCATCAAAGTACTATTCTTTTAAACATATTCCTATATGACGATTCAGATTGGCCATCTTTCCCTCTCTTTTTTGTTGTTGTGGGGAAAAGGGGATTGAGTGGGGTAAGACTGCCACCTTGGTTAAGGATTCATGTCAGGTTCACCATTTTTGTTTCCCCATTGAGGTGGCGTGTTTGGAACGTACATGGGAAAAAATGGTATGATTTGCGACATCCTTTTTTCTATTATCATTGGGGTAGAACCACCACCTTGGTTAATGATTCATGTTGGGTTCACCATTTTTATTTCACCTCCAAGGTGGTGTGTTTGTCACGTACATGGGTGAACAAAATGGTCTGATGTGCATCATCCTTTTGTCCATTATCATTGGGGTAGAACCACCACCTTGGTTAATGATTCATGTCAGGTTCACCATTTTTGTTTCGCCTCTAAGGGAGCACGTTTGGGGTGATGAGGAAATGGTCCGATTAGAATCATCAACCATCTCTTTTTCTAGAGATGGTTTCTTGTCAAATTCACCATTTTTTTGACCCATTCTACATCATTATCCTTTAAAGGAAGGTTGGATTAACCCCATGGGGGCTGGTTAATTCACCCCTTTCATATTGCATAGGAGATTCCATAGTCATATGGTCCCAGTAGGCGATTGCATGGGGTCATGTACTTATGCAATCGGTCCTCCTCGGATATAACTTCCTTGAATGGTATCCAACGGGTTTATTCTTGGATCCATAAAAACCCAACAGACCTAGTATCCATGATTCATGGACCTGCTTTCCAAAGAAAGGTGCTCATTAGTTGATGATTCAGCCAATGACACTTAAGGAATCCATTGGTCGAGATGATGGGAAGTTAGGATCACCACGCCATTTTGGAGGAGGATCATTGCCTATTCTGGGACTCTCTTATAGATATATGTCGTATTCATATGTTTATAAATTCTTGGTTCATTCTTGAAGAGTGTGTCCACTGGATACCCCTAGTTTGCAGGATCTTCATAAGCATATATGGATTTGATGCTATGGAGGTGATACTAACTTGAACCATACAATAAGGTGTTATTTAGTTTATCGTCATCCATGGGGGATGGAAGGAGACTTGATGTTGGGATCGGACCCATAAGATAGGTTTACTACGTATCCTCGAGAGAAGAATCAAAACCCACTTAGTTCAGAATGGCTAGGGCTTACGCATGGATGCTGCCCATTTGGGGAGACATTATTGAGTGATCCCTTTTGAAAGGGAACCCTTTTGAGCTCAGGAAATTCGAGTAGGCATCCTACGTATCCTGGTTTGATCAAGAATCATAGTTCTTGTAGTTTAGATTTGTGTAGGGCTTACGTGTGGAGGCTTATCATTTGAGGGGAACATGATTGGGTGAACCCTTTTGGATGAGCACCCTTTTGAGCTCGGGGCTTCGAGTAGGCATCCTACATATCCTGGTTTGATCAAAAATCAGATTTCTCATAGTTCAGAATTGTGTGAATTTTATAATCTTCACAAATATCACAAACAAATAAGCCCACATGAATCATGATTTGTGTGAGAAATAAGAGGATGTGAGAGATATAACAAACCACATGCTTCCTCTCCTACTGGTGGGAGAGGGAGATCCTATGACGGACAAGGATGGGGAAATGGTGGGCGAGGGAGTAGAGCGATGGGAATATTAATGTGAAATGAAATTAAAGTTCATGTGACTTGGCCTTAGAAAATTGGGGACTTAACTCAGTGGGATTTCCCCGTAACACATTTTGGGAAGGGGATGAGTTTCTTCCTCATCAAAGTGGGAAGCGAACATAACCCCTTTGACTGATCACCATTCCTCATTGAATGGAAAAGCAAGTGATCACCCTTAATCCCTAGAATGTGGATATTTACATTAGCATCCCAAGGTTGGGCTCTAGGTTACCATTGAAATGTAGACCCACAAACATCCCTTGAGCCCAAACCGTTGTGGGGAGAGCCGTCGTGACTCCGCGTACCATGGGTATGTAGACTCGAAGGGGAGAACTGATGCACACGATGGCCTGATCATACAGGTCTAGTGTCTATGTAGGAGGATTTGGCCTAATGCTGGGGGACTAGTTCATGGAAGGATCATGGAGGACTGGACAATAATGGAGGGGTGAGATTGTAACTGGAGGAAAGAATACCTGAAAAAACCCCATTCTGTGTACTGATTTCTTATACGGGATGGGGAAGCTCCACATACCTTAAAGGTATGTGGGTGGAGGGGTCATTCGCGTACCGATGCAGTACGCGAGCATGGGTATGGATCACCACGCACCACAGTTGTATGTGGTCCATCACGCCGCTTTAGGTTCCATCCATGTACTGATGTAGTACGTGACGCCGAGTTAAATCCGTGTAGTGATACACTACGTGGAACACCACATTGATGGGGGGTCTAGGGGATTATCGTTCACAGGGAGTTCATCCACGAGAAGTATGTGGTTCACAGTTTCACCATTTAGGTTCACAGTTTTCTTATTATTATTATTAAGGTCCCCTGTTTTATGGTTTTCAACTGTCTATACCTGGGGAGAATGTGGTTTAAAATTCAGACTTCTCCAATGATTCAAGAATGAAGTCAGAATCTTCCATGAGTTCTTTATTCCAACCTCTGGGTCCCTTTAAAGCTTTCTTTGTCTATCCTTTTCTCAATTCCTTCCATTCTCCTTTTATAGAGAATTGGGGAAATCTTATATATGGTTATACGACACCATTTGTGGAGGCCCATGAAGAGATATCCTAACCCACGAAAGAATCGGTCAACTGGGGTTTGCGGAGGCTATGGTTCATGATCATGGTTCACGGAACCCTACCCGTTTTCTTTATCTGAAAACTATTGACTTTGTGATATGGTATGTAGATGGACTTCGCACGCATGAGTCCTTCAGCGACGCGGTTCGCGGTCCACCGTGTGTACTGGCCATTTCTCCGAGGGCCAATTCCTCGCGGATCATTCCGCATACCAGTGGTTCGCAAACCATTCCCAGTGATGGTACACAATCCATTTAAAATCCTTTGAAAACTTAAATTCCTTCAAGTTTCTTCTATAACTTTATAACTCAATTTGAGTCCATTCACCCTTTTAGACTTGTATGTGTACTTAATTCCTTCTGCAAAGTGATTGTGGGAGTATTTTCTTCCCTTGGCGGAATTTTCAGGACACTACAAACCCATTTCATTAACTCTAGTGTCCTCCCCGACACCCACATGCATAAACCAATGCATCTCACTACTCTAGGTGTCAACTACATCCACAACCACTGAGCCTCCCTACCCCCACATCTCACAACATCCATCCAAGCTCATAAAACATCACAATCAGTGGGAAATAACAAAGAAATTGGGATCTTGGCCCTAAACAAGGCATTCTACCTTCCCATGCAACGAGCTCTCATGGCTCCAAAGCAGAAGGCACTCAACCTTACAAGAAAGAGGGTAACTCAGAACCCTACAAGGCATTATCTTTTATCAAAAAACCAGTTCTTTAATCCATATTTAATTAATAGATTATTTATTCATAGGTTCCAATTATGGGCAACCTAAGAAGAATGTTATCATAGTTATCACAAATTAATTAAACATGCTTAAAGAATTAATTTGATTATCATGAATTTACAACAGTAACAATTGGATTCATTTACATGCATCTTTATCTTTGTCCAAATAATTTACAATTAATCCCAGTTTATGGTCTTTACCAATTTCCATTAAGAACGACATGATAAACAAAGCAATCATAGATATCACACTATTTAGAAAAAACAAGAGGCAATAACGTATGATTGATACCAATTTATTTATTTTGTTCAAATATTTATTATGTCAATTCCATTTTGATCTAGTGGTCTAAAACATGCTAAATATAAATTTTCATGTAAAAGAATAGAGACTAACTGAATGGCCAGAAGGCCTTATTTTTAAATTGATTTTCTGATAACCCCCCTTTCAAGGGATGAGGGGGAACCCTTGCAAGGCCCGTAGGCTTAGGTATTACATTTACTATAGGCTTGGAGACATTACAGGACCTGTAGGTTTTAAGGAATAGAGAATACATGAATCCCCTACCTCAAAAGGTTCTTGAAATTATTTAAGAACATGCCAACACAACAGATCCCAATCACCTCTTCCCGCGACAACTGCATCCTCCCGAGGACGCCGCAACACAACCAGACCAAACAACACCCAATAAAACTCCATTAGAAACATGGAGATCACTTGACATAGCATTTAAATAAGAAATGAGAGAATAATAATTGAAGAAAACATAAGAAAGGAAGTATATCATACCTTCTATCGACGATGGATTGATAGTTGTTGCTTGCACCAAAACAGGGGGTGCACATGCAGCAGGAAGAAACTTCAAGGGGAAATGATCCAAGGATTATGGTTCGATTAAACCACTCCTATGAGAATAAATTATCGAGGCACCTCACATGGAGAGAAATGATAAGGAATAAAAAAGAAAAATATATCTCGGCCTTTTGAAAATCTAAATGGAGTAGCGGTTTAGATACTGATTAGAATTTCCATTAAAGGCGGATCTCATCAATACTATGTAGTTAGACTGAGTAAAGTCACTTAGACACTTATGAATATTATTATAGGAGTTATGGGATTTGAACCAGCCTTAAATCCCTTACAAAAGGCATTCAATTCATTTAATGTCAAATAAAACATCAAACATGAGAAATTGTAGGAAGCTAGAAACACTATTCACAAATGTCACACTGACACCGAAAGTTCAAAATGACACCCCAACACTGAAATTTCAAAATGGCATGCTGACACTGATAGTTCAAAATGACATGCTAACACTGAAAGTTCAAAATGACACACCGACACCAACAATTCAAAATGACACACTGACACTGACAGTTTAAATGACACGTTGACACCAACAATTCAATATGACATGCCGACACTGACAGTTCAAAATGACATACTGACACTAATAGTTCAAAATGACACACCAACACCGATATTTCAAAATGACACACTAACGATGACAGTTCAAAATGACATGCCAATAGTACTGTTAACAAATGACTCACTGAGAGTAAAAATGAACCACCGATAGTATTGTTCACAAATGACTCACCGATAGTAAAAATGAATCACTAATAGTACTATTCACAAATGACTCACTGATAATACAAACAAATCACTAATAGTGCTGTTCAAAAAATGACTCATCGATAGTGCACATGACTCACCGATAGTATTGTTCACAGAATGACTCACTGAAAGTGAAAATGAATCACTGATAGTGTTGTTTAAAAATGAATCATCGATATTACAAATTACTCACTGACAGTGTTGTTCATAAATTAATCACCAACATTACAAATGACTCAGTGACATTACTATCCACAAAACTGGAAACACTGTTCACAGAATTAGAAATTTGAATAAGTGTTAAGGATAAGTCACCTAGACCTCCTAGAACACCTCAAACACCAAATTTCACTAAATGAATGGACTGGAGAGGTCTATTCCATTATATGTACACACACTACAAAAGGCGGGTTTGGTACATGCCAGTTATTTGGGGTACCTTTGGGATAACCAAACGGTGAGTGGAGGCGTCTGATCTAATGATTGATGGTTTTAAATAATGATTCTTTTTGGAATGAAGACCCAGAACTTGTGTAAATTAAAGGTAGTGACATGATGAGGGTTATCCTGATATCAAATTGGGTGTCAGGAGATAGTTGAACCCTATTTGAACCTGTACACTCCTGGTCGGGAGACATGGTGTTAGGTATTGGAAAAGGATGTTATAGATTTTATTTATATGAGTGTAGATTAGAAGGAGAGGCATGCACCAAATGGAAAAATCTTATGTACTTATTGTTTAAAGGTAATCATTACCCCCATCATCACTTTGTTTAGAGTACACTAAGATATTTTCATTTACACACTAAGATAAAAAAAATCCAAGTTCATATATTTTATTGAATAGACTTCTTGGAAGTATGATCAAGTAGATATTTAAAGGAATAATTATGGTGTGGATGTCACCATACACAGTTGGAAGATGACCCTCTTGATGGAAGGGTCATGAAAATGTGGGACTGGTAATTGTGATACTCATATTATTTTGATAAAAGGAACCAGGAATAGTATACTTAGGATACATAACTGGAAGTTAGTTGTGGGATTCAATGAATGTGATTGACATGATCTCAAGATGCCTCTACTTAAAGGCATTGTGATCTAGATTTTGAAATGCATGGGCCATATAAGATAAGCATTTTTTTATAATAGTCTTCTGGAGATTGTTTGACTAGATCTCTCTCGGATGGGTACATACATTCATTTTGGAGCCCTTCTATGAAAATCATGGGTTGATATAGGAGTAATGTATGGGGATTACAGGTCTTTCAATGAAATCCATAGTGGTCAGTTCGTACTAGGTCAAAGGGTGTTGAATGTTGAGATCAGAATGAGGATCATGGGTGGAGTCCTCACTCATAATCAGGGTTTTCATTTGGAGAAACATGTCATGATAATCATTAGAATTATAAATATTATTTTGGTAGGAAATTCTAATGGTTCAGGTTTCATGAATCAGAATTGAGAATTCAAAGGTGAAGACCTATGTGGGGAGTTCCTTAGGCCTCTTGATAAAAGAAATGATAAAGGGATCGTGTCTCGGGTTAGACGTTCTTTGGTAAGCTCTGTCTGGAAGTTTCAACCCTGGCTTCTAGCATTGGATCAATTTTAAATGGTCTATGTATTGTATGTTTGAAAGAGTTTTTGAAGGTGGGTTTGGTGGTTGGAAATACAACACAATAATTTTAAAAAAACTTCATGACTAAAATAGATCAAATATTTATTTCTTTATTCCCTTGACTTCTCAGGGATGAGAAGTTCTATGGTGGTGATATTATAACACATTTGTTTTTAACTGGGTTAAAATTACAGGTGAGTTTGAACTTTTCTCATTAGTGGATGAGACAATTTTTAAGATAAGATTTGAATTATAAATTTTTTATTTGGAATACTATAATGTGTTTTTAGAAGATATTTAATCCTCAGGAGGCATCTCGAGAGTTCAGTTGATTTTTTGAAGAGTCTGATATGAAAGTACTAGTTTTTGGGAAGCAGAATGAGGCACACAGTTAGTGAATAGTAATTTTAACCATTTGGGTTAACCATGTATCCCATTTTATTAAGGGGTTAACTTTTTTAACCATAAAAACTCTTAGGGATAACCGTGTGACATTATGTTAGTGTGTAGGGGTGACCTGCACGAGCTGCACATGGTTTTCTCAAACTGTGCGCCTAACCTACACCCTTAGTGCCAATTAACTAGTATCATTGCATGGTTGGTGGATGGTTAGATCAAACCATGCTACCTAACCACTTGGAGTGTGTATCATAATAAAAAGATGATGCATGGTTGGTGCAAGGTTTTCCAAACCATATGGCCAAACCATGCAACTCTTTAAAAATCTGTAAAAGAATATTTCCCGCCTTCCATCTTTAAAGGTATTTCCTCCATTTTTTCTTCCAATTCCATGCCTGGTATGGGTATATGTGAGCATATCTCCTCCCTCCTAATATTTTATCCTCCTTCTCTATCTGAACTCTAAATCTTGTTTCATTGGGTGCATTTGAATCGTATCGGTAAGCTATCGACTCCACATGCATCTCTTCTTTGTTTATCTCGTCATACAGAATACTAAATATATGTGAGCTATTTTTCCTTATTCTTAGGGTATTTGAGTATTATTTTGATTTCTCCCATTCCATCTTGAATCAAATCTTGATACAAAATGAGTAGACAATCCTAATCATGATTTAGGTGTTTTATATCGTTTTCTATTAAAGTTGTGTAGTTTATATAATTTTTTCATTGGGATACATATCGTACCTTCTAGGTGTCACCTCTAAAATTGGAAATGACTTAAATTAAATGCTTTTAACAACTTTTAATGTTTTTTATACCCCCTTTTATGGTTTTAGATCATAACTTCAATGTGGTATTACATAATTACTCATAAAATTATCATTATCATCCTTACAACTATGAATATAATTGTATTATTATGATCTAAATCACATTCTAGATGAATTAAAGTATCCCACCTAAATGATATTCTTAAATTGATCTAAATGAATTTTTTGATGAAAATATCATGGTTTCCAATTAAATCACCTTTTGAGGTGCACTGCCTTATCAATCAAAAAGTGAATTGATTAATGATGTGTGGTGATTTATCTTATAGCATGGGTGTTTTCCATGGCCTTATTGAAATTTATAAATGAGGTGAACAAGTTTTATAAATTGAATTGATTATGGAATTAATGATATTAAGGTCTATATTTAAAATGATAAAATGGATTTTACTAAAAAGGATCCATTTTTCCTTGATTGATGCTAGTTTTTGCATTACAGAACATTGGGCTAAGGGATTATAGGGAAAGTGGGATTACCCTATACACAATTATAACTAAGGGACCCTAGTCAGGGTCATTGAGCATAATGTCTCATAACCCTAGATAATGGATATTGTGCATAGAATTTCACATCTCTTGGGTTTTTGGGAATTACGTCTCATGCCCCCCTTGATTAGGATGTTGATCAAGAGTATCACATCCATGAGTAGGATGATGGTCATGGTTTCAATATCCCTTAGTCATATGCTTGATCTTATGAACAATTAATTATAATAACTTCCTTTATTTATTATTCACTTGAGACTATTGGATGGGATGTACCTATTTGTTTGTTGAGATATTATTTCCATGATGTACCTTACAGTGTATTGAAATCTTATAATTATACACATATAATTAAGTCACACCTCAAGTATTTCTAGTAATACACATGTATAAATATTATAATTATTATTTGGATGCCTAGTAACTAAATCATGGGTCCATATCTAATACAGATATAACTTTGAAAACATCTCATGTATGCAAATATTTATGTGTTGGCATATGTTCATAGACATTATATATTAGGCCGAAACATGTATGGTTTTCCATATTCCATTGAGGAACCTAAGATAGACTTGTTATATTTATATTTTTGGAACTTTTTTACATTTCATATACCAACAAACTACCTTATTTTATATTTATGAACTGGAGTATGCTTTATACACCATTGGTGGTGGCCTATTGAGTATATCCCACACCCTGTTATTTCCACTATTACATTGGGGCACCTAAACTGACCTCATGGTTGTTGGATCAGGTTAATGGATTGTAATTTCTTATTGTTATGCTTATAGTATAGGATAGTGTCTAAGAGCAGAGGACTGATCCTATGATCCTGATGCTATAGTAGATAGATGGAAATTATTTTATTTATTTATATCTTCGGTTAGAATTTCCATTTACTTTGAATACCTACATGTATTTATGTCAGATCAAGTTCATGCATGGCTATCATTCATTTATTATTAATCGTTAGTTGTCATTATATTTCATTTCTTTTATTTATTATTTCCCATGTTGTATTTTTAATTGTTCTATAAGGTATAGTATCCCCATTATACCTTCTTTACACTATTTTTTATAGTTGGAAGTCTCTGGAATACGGGGAGGCGCGCTTTAGTCCTAGTGGCCATCCAGATTAGGGAATTATTCTATGTGGATTCCAATATAGGAATCTACATATTATTACCTTTAAAATTCAAAACATTAACTGTTATTTGAAAAAAATACTAGGCCATACAAACTTGGTGGGATAAACTACTGGTGCATAAATTTTTACAATAAATATCAAATATTATAATGATAGTGTAATGATTAGACTATAATTTTCAAGATAGTTTAGTGGAAATCACACTTTCCAACTAAATCATAATGCCCTTTCAAGGGATAAACATAAATTTGAAATCCAAAATCATGTATAGATATTAAGATGAAATATATAGATTGTGATGGTGAGGATGGTTTATGGAAGACTATGCCTTACAATCTATGTTGTAATACATCTATAATGTTGAACTCAATGATTCATAGTAGATATCACAAATTGATGTTACATCCCAACACTTTTTTATAAGGTATATTTATGCACTCTGGCATTCCAAGGAAAAAACCCAGCTAAAAATCATGTCATTATATTTTTAGACTATACTATAGAATATTTTTAGGAACTAAAAATTTAATACCGATGAAAAAACAATACAATATAATAATAGATATTATAGTGTGATGCTTAAGTTAGTCCAATATGTATAAAAACTATCCCCTTAATATAAGAAAACATTGTATAATAGAATTATCATGAACTGAACCATTGGGGCCTAACTAGCTGATAATAAGTCGAGTGTGACACCCCAATCTCACCTCCAATAGGATAGGGTCTATAGATAAGTACTGAGTAGATATAGTACATACATGGGAGTCCTTAGTATATGGAACCTGTTCACATGCATGCATCTCTAAAAACCCACATAGTGTTGAATGGTAAAATAAAACTGACACCAAAATGCATTCAAACATTTATATCACACATCAGAGTATGACACTTGTACTGGAATGAATAAAGGGCCAGATACAATACCACCAAAGCTATAAATAGAGTCTAACCTTATAGGATAGAGGTGGATGCTATAAAATTAAACACATCATACGAACCATAGTCTATCTAGCTCAATTATGCTCTAATTGTTCCAAGATTACCTAGGAAACCTTAGAAAGGGATTTTGTCTTCAAAATACATGACATGTGTGGAAAGATCTTATGAAGGGTTGAGTGTAAAAAAACCTAGTAGTATACCCCAAAATCACTAAACATAAAGCATAAAGAGATTAGTTTTATCATCCTCACAAAGGTATGTCAATCGATATATAATACATAACAATATTAACAACCCAGATATAATCAAGTATCAAAGTAAGGGCGCAATCGTACTGAAAACATAGAATCCTCCTCAAGGTTTCAAGGTAATTCTTATCCAAGATGACTCAATCCATAGGTATGATATAATAATGGTGCTTATCTGATAGGTCATGCTTGTTTGGTCTCTCCATGAAAAAGTACATTCTATAACTCAGAAGATCCCGATACACATATATGGGATCTCACCTAGAACCTATGGGGTAAAATTGACCCTATCCATAATAACCCAATAAGTTGGGTATCAAATGTTTGGGTATATTAATCATGTGATTCCAAACCTACCAAGGGAAGAAGAAAATGATAGAGGATCACACCCCAATCCACCCAGAGGGATTCCAAAACTCTATCTGAGACTAATCCCATAGATGAGTTCACATCATATTCTCAGGATGTGATGTCTCATTGTACCCTCATAGGGATGGACCAAGGGAACACACCTCATAGGAAACTAGTCTACACTAATCATAACAAGGGCCTCAACCTACCCTTTAAATAGTATATATTGTGTCTAGGGTATACGTGGCATGTCTTCACCACCCTAGGTCAAACCATGTACTCTGACTATTTCCCATGTACTTCTAGTCATGCCTATGCAGTCTGGTTAGGCCCATGTACCTGGTTGTCTCTAGGTACTTGATCATGTCATAGTACCAGTCCTTTCCCATGTACTATGGTCATGCCCATTTACATGGTTGTGTCTGTTCCCATGTTTTGTGTGCATTTTCTTGCATGCCTTTTATTTTGATTGATTATAACTCCTCTCATGATTACTTAATATTATCAAAATTTTAAATGTTTAATTGTGTTCAATTACTTGTTTTCACCATTAAATATGATTTATATATTTTCATTGCATTTTATTTAAAGTATAATTAATCTTTATCATATCATAGAGTTTCCATTCTTAAAATTTATTTAGATTTCATGTTTTGATATCTAAAAACATATTAATCAAGATTTATTTTTGAATCCCTAAGATATATAAATTATTAAGGACCTTAATATATCATTTATATATGTTTTATACTATTCAGTATAGATAAAATCATTGTTTACCATGTATCTAAATGGATATAAACATAGCCAATTTAGGATTCATGTAGCCAATTATGAAAACCACATAACCAAATTCTAGAATCAAGTTTCCTTTGTATTTTGACAATATCACGGGATAAAGAACACCATATTGAGTGAGTCTACTTTTTTTTGTAAAGATGTAAATATTTTATACATTTAATTGGAACAAATTAACTTTTTAATTTAATTATTTGATGTCTAAAATTATGTGTTAATTCACCGTCTATTTTCTATTTGACTTATACAGTTTTTCAGAACTATTTTTCTACTATTTTTATCATAACATGAGTTATATATATCCTATTAAGGTAATTATTTAAAATTTATTAATATTATTAAATTTTATAAATATAAGTCAAATGTACCAAGCGATAATTTTTTCTTTATCTATGTCCTTTTTAGCTCTGAATACTAAAAAATCAATCTATTTTCATTTTTTCCAGAATTAGATACGTGAGGAATTACCTTAAGTAGTGGATTTTCCTATGTGAGAAATTATCATAAATGAATAAAATCACATATATAATGAAACTATAATATAAATCACCAACATAGAGTTCCCTATATGAATCCCAAAAAATATTTTCTTTCATGGTGATCCCCTTATATCGAAAAACTCTTACATGAGGAATTCAGATATGTAAAAATTCACTTACGTAATGAATCACTTACATGATTAACTTAAGTGATATTCTTATATAGTGAATAATTTATGTGATTAACCTATGTGGTGAGTTCAATTTCATAGATAAAACTTTATTCGTGAAAAACTCATACGTAGTTTATTTTCTACACAACTTTATGAAATTCCTATATAAAATAATTCTTTATTTTATGTTTTACTTTATTTTCCAATTTTCTTAATGTTTATATCATATATTTAATTTTTTAATGATTTTATAAATTAATATTAATTATATTGAACCTATTTGATGTGATTTGGATTTTTTAAACATGTATTTATGATGATCAAAATTTGTTTTATTCTCATGCATAAACATGCTTCTTAAAAACTCAAAAACAATTTTTTTTCTATTTTAAGTTGTTTTCAACAATTTTATTGTTTATAAACTAATAATAAAATATATTAATTTAATTCAAATATGTTTTAAAAAATTTAATGTGGTTTTATTATGTTTTTAATTTCTCCTCATATTTACTACTCATTTTAAATGAAATGTTTTTAATTTCATATTTTCAAATTCAAACTTTCTATTTTCATGGGATATTTAATTAACCTATTATAATAAAGATAGTTTAAATTATTTTACGGGAGATTTAAAATTGTTTTTACTCATTCTTTATTATTTTAATTGATGGTTGTGAGTTGAGAGATTATTGTGAATGGATAATATTTATCTTTCTCTCTCTCTCTCTCTGATATTTCATTATTATTATTTCGAACTATTCTAATGGTTTTATCTAGTGTGTAGTCCTTATAGATTTGTATTTAAAGGACTCTATGATACCTAGAAAAAAAAAACATAGACATATATAATTATGACACGATGAGTGCATATTACCTAAAGAGAAAAAAATAATTCATACTTCGTGATCCTTTAAGTGATCTTGTACGCTATTTTTACTACTATTGGATGATCTCTCAAGGGATGAATGAAAACTTATTCGACTTATAATGCCTTGAAAATAAAATCCAAACGATCAAAAAATCAAGTTCTAATACCTTTTTTTATTCTTCTTCGGCATAATTTGTCTATTTTCTTGATTTTTTAACAGTTCTTCTAATCTTTGACGTGCTTTCACATTCTCTATATGTTTTTACATATCAAATCATTTTATATTTATGGGTTTTTACTCTAGGATTATAAATTAAGGACCTTTAATGTTGTTAATACCAGCATCTAAATTCAATTTTTTAATTAGGTTGTGACTCCTCATACAAAAGTCAGGATTCTGATTATTCTTACACTATAAAAAGAAGGTTGTAATTGGGTTTTTATTTCAATTTAAAAATATGGTAGTACACAATGTATTTCTCACAGAGTGGATAGGTATAAGACTGGAATAAGTCCACTATGAACTAAACCATTATGAAAATACTTGTTTTTATTATTTTATTTTCACTTCTAAATAACTTTAATAATTAATTCTACCAATTAACTTTCATAATTAATCCATTCATTTAAAATTTTATCCTGGTCTATTCACCCCCACTTCTAGACCTTCTATCATCTTATTCCAACCTAACAATTAGTATCAAAGGGTGATTCCTTATGGAATTGTTAACTTCTATGATTATTATAATATGATAACAAATAATTTGTATCAATGGTTGTTCCTTTCATAATTATCCAATCCTTTTATAGAGGCTTTTTTTATTTTATTATCCTAAATTATTCCTAAACCTCACAGTATAAGGAAAATATATTTAATATGGTAGGACTGAATGTAAATGATTCTTATAATCCTTATAATAAACCTAACTTTTATGGAAATTATTATTGATAGAAACCCTAAGTGATGGAATACCACAAATAAATAAGCATAAAAGAGTGGTCGATAATGGAAGAATTATACACAATACCAGAAAGTGACCCAGTTAAACTTACCAAAAAAAATTCTACTATATATGTTTTAAATTAAAAAGTTGTTAATATTTTATAATGTTCTATTATTTGAAGTGTTTTTAGTCATGTGTCTTCATGTAATATAGCACATTATATTTGGAATATTCTATAATTTTCTCACCTTTTCTTAAAAAAAATGATATTAACCAAGCATGGAATCATTCAAGATAAGTACCAAGACTTCAAGATGGGTTAAGATGAAATAGTAAAAAAATGTATCACCAAATCACAAGCATTGTTAATGGGATTAATTAACATAGAGAATCATTGGAGAACCCCATAATTGTAGAAAGAGTCATAATATCTCCTCCAAATAAGTTGCATGCAAATAAGGTTGTGATAATTAAATGTAAAAATTTATAATAATACACAATGGATGAACTAGTAAGATCACTTCTTCAATATGAACTTGAGCCATGAAATATTATGGAATAATATACAATAAATAATAAAGACAGTGCTTTCAAATCTCATATAAATGTAAATTATAACTCTTTTAAATATGAGGCACATGAAAATGATAAAGGAGATATTTCAAATATAAGAAAAGGTATTTATAATTTGATAAAAAGAAAAAAAAAATTGAAAAATATACCAAGTAAATATAAAGGTAATGATTGAAAGAAAAATAAGGGTAACACATATGGACTAGATGTAACATGTTATTAATATAGAAGAAAGGGAAAACAAACCAAATATCCCTAATCTTAATGAGGAAGGTATAAATAAAAAATATATGCAATAATTGAAATGCACTCATCATGCTGGAAGGAGTTGCATTGAAGAATCAAATTCAAGTGATAAATCTACAAGCAAAAAGAATCATCTAACCCTTGTTTGATGGAAATTAATAGAAAATTAGGTTAGTAATAATTATTATTCTAGTTACTATTCTGAAAGTGATGGTTAGTGCTTCGATGAGTTATATGAAGAAAATGAAAAACTTTAAAAATGTATATTAAGATTTATTGAATTGTATTAGGAATTAAAATAATAAAATAAATGGATTATAAAGGAAAGTAAGAAACTCAATAATGGTAATGATTCTTAAAATGGTGAATTATGATATTCTAAATCATGTTCTAAAGGTAAGATCTGTGATGATATTTAGTTTGTTTAAAAATAAAATGACAATCCTAGAAAAGAATTTGAATTTTTAAAAGATATGTTATCAACTTTTGTTTAGGGAAAAGTAAAATATAAAGAGATGATATCTTTGATGAAACTAAACATAGGTAAAACTAGTTTTGTTAACAATCCATAGATTCCAAAATTATAAAAGACTAATTTTATTAGATGCTCTACTGGAAACGTTTCTTTTGTCATATTCTTTAAATGTTGTATGAAAGGACATTATTATAATAAATGTTATCTTTGATATATTAAATCTCTTGGTTATACCAATAATATTATTTCAATGAATTTATCTTCTAAACTACAATATAAAAAATATTTCAGATTATATGGGTACCTAAGAATTCTGTTTCTAACCCAATTGGACCCAAAATAGCATGTGTACTAAAATTTTCACATAATTAATTTGTTTAGAAAAAATCATTGGGTTTCTCAAGAATGAAACATGGTACATGGATATTTGTTATTCCTAACATGTGATCAATGACCTATAAAATTTTATTTCATATAAAAAATGTGATGGAGGCTCGGTCACTTTTAGAGATAACTCTAAAGGAAATTTTGAGGTATTTGATGAAGTATTTAATTCTAATATAGTTTTAATTTATAAATTTTTATACATTTAAGGTTTAAAACAAAACTTAATTAGTATTTCACAATTATGAAATGATGGTATGTATGTTAAATTGGAATATAATAAATGTTTAGTTTCAAAAAATGAAAATGATTTATTTTATTCTAATAGAAAAGATAAAATTTATTCTATTAATATCTATGATTTATCTAATGAAAATTTTAAGTGTCTTAATTATATATAAGCATATTATGTTATCCAGAATAGAAGTCCCAAACATGCTCATTTATGAATGATACATAGATTATCTAAGCACATACATGTTCTAGATTTAACCAATTTAAAATTGAATTACTTGAGGATAAGCTAGTAATCAGAACTAAATGGATCTTTAGAGATAAGATGGATGAATCTAGATAGATTTTCAAAAATAAATCCATAATTGTTTCACAAGGATACTCTCAAGAAGAAGTTATAAACATTGAAAATTAATTTTCACCTATTTCCATGTTAGAGGGAATTAGAATATTGTTATATTTTTATTATTTCCAAGGATTTAAATTAAATCAAATGCATGTAAAAAAAGTGCCTACTTAAATGATTTTATAAATGAAGAAGTTTATCTTTATCAAACCCCTGGTTTTGTAAATAAAAAAATTCCTAATCAAGTTTTTAAATTATCTAAATATTTGTAAGGTCTCAAACAAGAACCTCGTGCTTGGTATGAGAGGATTTATTTGTTTATATTAAATAATGGTTTTAAGAAATGTAATGTTGATTTTTTTTATTAAAATAATTTCTAATGATATTTTAATTGAGAAATTTTATATTGATGATATAGTGTTTGGTTATTCTAGTGAAATTCTTTGTAATGATTTTTTAACTTTAATAACATCTAAGTTTGAGATGACTTTAATGGGAGAATTACAGTTATTTCTCTGAAATCAATTTTATCATAGGAAAGATAATACTTTTTTTAATAAATATAATTTTGATAAAGAGTTAGTTAAAAGTTTTTTTCAAGATTATTCTAAATCTTTGAAAACTCTCATGAGTACTTATTGTAAATTATATGTTGATGAATCTAGAAAATCTATTAATATTAATGTTTATAAAGGTATTATAGGTATATTACATTATTTGACTGCATATAGACATGATATCATGTTTATTGTTTTTTTATGTGTAGGATTTCAATTTTTTCCTAAAGAGAGACATTTTAAAGATGTAAAAAGAATAATTATATATGTTAAAGGAACTGCTAAATCTTATTTTTTTTATTCTAAGTATAATTGGTTGGACTTAATATCATATTCTGATTTTGATTTCAAGGTATGAAAAATAGATAAAAAATAATACCAGGTGTGTATAATTTTCTTATAAAAAAGTTTAATTTATTGGTCTTCTATGGAGTAATTATCTATTACTTTATCTAATGAAGAAGTTGAGAATATCTCTCCTTCTAGTTGTTGGTCTAAAAGTTTATAGATTAAGAAACCTTTATGTGATTTTGTTATTTACCAGGATAAATTTCCTATTTATTTTGATAATACATTTATAATATCTATTTCTAATACTCATTTACATGATTCTATAACAAATCATATTGATGATAGATTTAAATTAAATGGAGATCATTTGATTAATGGAGATATTATTTTAGATTTGATCCCAATAGAAAATAAAATTTTAGACATACTCACTAAACTGTAAGACTTTTCTTAGTTTTAAATATTTAAATTTCCTCTTGGCATATTGGAATCTTAATAAAATTATGTTTTCATAAATTTAGGGGGATTTTTAGTGTTTTTATATAATGAAATATTTTTACTTATATGAAATATATAAAATTTGGAATTTGTTTTCCATATTACTTTTCTTTAATTTTTGTACATATTTTATCATTATATAACTATTTTAAAATATATCATACATACTATGTGATGTTAATTTATTGTTTTAACATTTAGTTTTCATAAAATCTTATTTTGTAAATGATTTATTTTTGTTTTTATCAAACATTTTTTTATTAAAAAAATTATGTTAATTGAATTTAATTATTTGTTTTAAAAGTTGATGAAATTATCAAATCTATTTATTACATATTTTAAAAATAATTGATTTATTTTTTTAAGTGGGAGAATTATTTTGGTTATTGATGTTTTGTTTTTTTGGTTATTGATATTTAGTTTTTTAATCAAACAAATAAGGGGGATTGTTTCTGCATGCGCTTACATGTATTTTATTTTGATTTATTACAATTCCTCTCGTGATTAATTTATATTACCAAATGTTTTAATGTGTAATTGTGTTGAATTATATGTTTTAACATTTAAATATAATTTATATCTTTTATTTGAATTTTATTTAAAGTAAACTTAATCTTGATCAAATCATAATATTTCTATACTTAAAAGTTATTTTGATTTCATTTTTTCATAGATCATAACATGTTCTATAAGTTTTATTTTGAGTTCCTAGTATATATAAGTCATTAAGATCATTAATATATCATTTATATATGTTTTATACTATTCCCTGCAATAGAAATCATTTTTTACCACATAGCCAAATGGCTATCTACATAGCCTATTTAGGATTTATGTAAATGATTATGAAAACCACATAACTAATTTACATAATCAAGTTCCCTTTTTTATTTTGAAAATATATATGGATAAATAACTCCAAATTTAGTGATTCATCATCGTCATGTTTATTTATTCAAAGAGAAAGGAAATAGGAAACACAACAACAGGATGAACTAAGGAGGTCTAAAGTAATGAAGTCCGATGACATCCCCACAGACTATATTATTCCCCTCCATGCCTAAAGAGTTAATGCTGGTAAAATAGGAAATAATGGAGGCTTGGAATGCTATGGAAGATAGAAAATCTGCTACCTTATTACCCTCACTCTAGGTATGAGACACTTGAATGATAATGTTAATAAAACCTCTAGAATTCCTAATGGTATAGGATATAGACCAAGGGATCATACCTATTCACTTCAGGTCATTATAAAGGATGCAAGAGTCTGTTCCAACTTATGTCAGAGATATGTTCTTTTGGCTACATAGGTGTAAACCAGTGAGCATCGCTTTGACTTTGGCTTGGAGAGAACTCCCACTACCAAAGTGGTTCGTAAATGCCATGATAACTGAGCCACAAGAGTCACGTACCACCCCCTCCACCTTTTATGTCGCCTGAAACACATGAACCATCAATATTGAGTTTAAGGCCCATGACGGGGGGACCAGAAGACCCACTGGCCTTGCGATCTATTGCACGGGGGATTACCTAAGGATTTTCTCACATGCAATATCCCAAGAGAAGGGTTATCATGATAGTTTATGAGAAGGTGGACCAGATAAATAAGCATGTTCCTAGTTCTAATAACAAATCCCTTCTCTGTCGAATGAGTACCCTTGTGCCAAAATTTATTCTGTGTTTTCCATATCGACCAACACCCATCATTGAGGAAAAGAGCCCGAGCCTTTCTTTCTGGCCCCGTCTATCATGACCCGTCCTCCAGGGCCTGTGCCGTGACTACCCCAATCCCGCCTACCATAGTCTAAGGGCTAGAGACTAGCACCGAAAGGCGTTTTCCCTAAAACTGGGATGACATTGCCTTTATAACCAACAAACTCACGTAACCAAGAACACAACAAGATACAAACACAAACAGCAAGATATGAACACAAGAAAACTGTATAACCAAAAGTGTGATGAAAGTAAAGGGGCCAGAATACAAGCCCAACATTAAAGGTACAAGTACAACTGAAATAAAATACAACTTAAGAAAGAGAAAAAGGTAGCTACTGGGTCATCCTCCGAGGTTCCTACCTGAAGGGTAGGTACAGATCACCTCCATAGCACTCCACGTCCACCCATCTCCTCTGCGTACCGACACGCCATATGGTCCACCTCCGAGCACCATACAGTCCTGGTACTCCCAACCTCAATCAGCGTTGCTCGTCTTCTATATCCAACACAACAAGGTGCGGGCATAGCCCGTGCAGGGGTGAGTATAACGATACTCATTAGGGACCCCGAGACCCTCAAGGTCTCACAAAATCCACCAAGGATAAACCAAAAAGTATGAAATCAACTGATAACCCTACCTATGTATATGCCTATACATATTCCTAAGTTATCAAGTAATCAATCTCAATCATGAGGCAAAAATAGAGATACTAACTCAGCTCACACAAGGATTTATTCTAGGGGTAGTAATATGTAATATCTCCAGTCACAATGTCGAACACCTTGGATGCTAGAGAACCCCTCCTCTATCGAGTATAGTGGGCCTGCCGCGTCACACAGAGGCGCTTCCCACTAATCTTAGACTACTGAGGTACTCCTCCAGTCAAGTACCATGGGTCTGCTGCGTCACACAGAGGTACTCCCCACCATGGTTATGTTGCGTCACACAGAGGCGCTCCCCCTCGTGACTTGCTAAGGTACTCCTCCTGTCGAGTACCGTGGGTCTGCCACATCACACAGAGGAACTCCCCACCGTGGCCTGCTGAGGTACCCCTCCTGTCGGTTACCATGGGTCTGTCGTGACACATAGATGTTCTCCCCACAGGGCCTATCAAGTCACTTCGAGTTGAAAAGGTTAGCAGTCGTTAAGTCTCAGCCATATACTGGTTTCCTGCACTATGCTCGCTAATCTCCAGGAGGATCCGCTCCACAATCTACTAGTCAATATTCCAACTGCCAAAAAGTCTCATGAATAAGCATCTCAAAGGTCCGCCACGTCATAGGGGTCTCAACGCAACAGACGACTCTTCAATCAGATGCACGGTCTGTGAGTTATTAGCCTTTTAGTCCTGGGGGCCCAGTTAAATTCGTGCTCGATCCAACCTGACTGTTCCCCATATTAACCCAAAACTCCAGTGGGGAATACTCAAAGGGACCATCTCTCTCCAAGATTTCCAACGCCGCTGATGTTTCATCAAACGAACATCCTATTCCAAAGTTATTTCCAAAAGAATTAAATGGGTTGTAGTGGGACCGAGTTTGGTTCGACCCGGTCAGATCGACCTGGAAGGACCCGACCTAGGCCGACCCAGTTCAGGTCGACCTAGACCGACCCACTGGGTCTGGCCCAACCTACTGTGTGGCCCGGCCCGTTGGGTTTGGCCCGGGCCACTGGACGGTCCGGCAGGCCGTGAGGGGCCGTAGGGGTTCAGTTGTGGATGGCGCGAGGCCGTAGGGAGACTTTGCCTGGGCGGATCAGCTAGGAGAGTGGAGGCAGTGGGGCGGCTCGGCCAGAGTGGCTCGGGGCTATGGGTGGATCAGGCGGAGCGGCTCAGAGGGCCGCGGGTGGCTCGGCCGGAGCGAAGTGGAAGGCCTCGGGCGGCTCGAAAGGACGCGGGTGGTGCGGACAGGGGAAGATCAGAATGTCGTGGGCGGCGCAGCTGGGGCGGCTCAGCTGGAAGCTTGGTGGGACGGTGGCAGCTCGGTGGATGGTGATGGCGGCTCGGCCCGGATGGTGGAGGCCGTGGGCGGCGTGGCGGGGCCATGGGTGACGGAGCCGTGGGGCGCGATGGCCGTGGGTGACGCAGAGCGGTTCGATCACAGGGGTGTCGCGAGGGCATGGAGGTCGCAAGGTGGTAGTGGCCGCGAGGCAGTGTTGTTACGCCGTCGCCTTCGTCGCATTGAACACCACAAATCATCACAAGATTTGCAGAGGAGCATGATTATCATTTGCGGGTAGTACTGGACACACTCTGAGAGCACCAACTTTATAGAAAGCTCTCGAAGTGCCAGTTCTAGATCCGAGAGGTTAAAAATCTGGGACATGTCATATCGGAGGATGTAATTGTAGTGGATCCAGCAGATATTGAGGCGATACTTGTTTGGGAGCCACCTAGGAGTGTGACAGAGGTACGAAGTTTCCTGGGTTTGGCTGGATACTACCGGAGATTTGTACCGGATTTCTCCAGTGTTTCAACACCACTATCATCCATGAAGAAGAAGGGGCAACCCTTTGTGTGGTCGGAGAGATGCTAGAAGAGTTTTCAGGATCTGAGGCAGAGTCTGACTAGTGCCCCCATATTGAGGCTTCTAGATGAGGGCGTAGGGTACGTAGTTTACTGTGACACATCAGGGACCAGGCTTGGATGTGTCCTGATGCAGGAGCGAGCAGTGATTACTTATGGTTGTCGACATCTGAGACAAAATGATCATAACTATGCTACCCATGACCTGGAGTTAGTATAAGTGGTCTTCGCCTTGAAGATATGGAAGCACTATCTGATGGGCGAACATTTTACAGTGTACTCTGATCACAAGTGTCTCAGGTATATCTTCTCTTAGAAGGACCTGAACCTAAGACAACGACATTGGCATAAGTTCCTCCAGGAATATGACTTCAAGGTATTCTATACTCTTGGGAAGGTGAATGTTGTTATAGATGCACTTAGAAGGAGATCTGGTATACAGCTTCTAGGCAAGGCGACAAAGCAACTGGCTGCTTTATAGATATCCTTTGTGGATAAAGATGGAGCATCTTTTTTTCAGTCTCTTACAATCACTCCCCCACTTCTTCGGCGAGTTAAGGAGGAGCAGCATGGGGGCGTTGACTGCGAGGCTCGATGTGATCATATATTCACAGGGCAGGCACCTGATGGATTTTATGAAGGTGGGGAGCACGTCATCCTCTTTAGAGGACGTTCTATGGTACCAATGTCACTTCAAGAGGAAGTGTTGAGGGAGTCCCACACTTCCCCTCTAGCGGTACATCCAGGAGTGCCGAAGATGTACCAGGATCTCCGACGACAACACTGGTGTCCGGGAATGAAGAAAGCACTAGTAGAGTTTGTTTCTCAGTGCCTCACTTTTCAACAAATAAAGGCAGAGCATCAGGTACCAGCAGGCTTGGTTTAGCCTTTGGAGGTCCTAGTGTGGAAGTGGGATCACTACAACAGAAATTGGTTTTAACGGTGGTTTTGTAGTGGTGATTTTGGTAACCGCCGGTAAACGTTTTTTTAAAATGGTTTCGCGGAGATTTATTATAAACCACCGTGAAACATTTTTTTAACGCTACTGACCCTTCCCCCCCACTCGGACCCCGCTTCTCCCTGCTTCCCCCGCTTCCCCCACAACCCCAGCCCCCCGCGACCCCCACGACCCCGCGACCCCGCAACCCGGTGACCCCGACCCCCCGCGACCCCGTCGACCTCACAACCCCAGGTGGTATTGAAGATTTTTCTCATAAAATTTATGTATTATATGCATATGTGGTTGTTCCAATTTACCTCTTTACTATGTTTTGTGTTCTTGAGTATGAAAAGTGAGATTAGGACTCAGATTGATGTATGAAACCCTCTAAGGACTCTGTTGGGTCCATTGATGTTTGAGATCATACCTTGGTCTACCCTTGGGTTATGAAAACCCCTTAAGGTTGGTGAAATATTTTTTAAAATTTTTCAATAATATAATTATGAAAGTGAATGGGTAGAGAATTGTAAGTTGGTATGTAGTCAAGGTTAATGGGATATTTGAAATATGGAATTGGTATTTTTTTGAAATGCCTAGTTGGATTCTGAAATGGATTAAAATAATCATATTTCACTTTGATTTGGTTATGGTTTTCCATGAAGGACAACAATGTTTTGAAAGTGGGTATTATTTTGAAATGGAGGTGTTGACCTCAATGTTATAGGAAAAAAGGGGTTATCTTAATAGATTTCAAATGGTGATTATAAATGCAGGTGTGGTTCCCCTTTTTTGAAAATGATTTAAAATCCACCTTTATGGTTGTGAATATAAATAAAATTCTTGGGACATGTTGAGTTTTTAAAAGAGGAAGACTCATTTTTTGAAGTGTGGATTCAAGATTATTTAAATTGAGTATCTTGAATTATGTTTTATTCTATGATTTGATTTTAAAGATATGTTGAGAACATAGTCATTTAAATGATATATGGGTTAGTGAGATAGAACCCCCGAAAATTAGGTTGGAATGTTAAGTAGTTTTATTAAATGAAATAAGTGATAAATTTGTTTTGTTGATGACATAACATAAGGGGGAATTTGGTATAATGTGATTGTGTTAAATGTGTTAAGGTATGGAATTTATATATGTGATAAATGAGTTGCGATTGTAAATGGAATATATGTTAATGGGTTATTCATTATAAATGGGATATAAACAGCCAGTTATGGGAATGATCATTGAAGTAGATTGATATAATATATTATTTTATTATTGGATGGTAACCTAGAGAAATAATTTGGAAAGATGTTGGTGTGTCAATCCACTATGATAGGAAGAGTTACATTTCATGTTTCATTAGTAGCAATCAATTTTTTTAACACTAACTAGTCCTTGATTTTTCCAACCACAATTAGTATATCTTTAATTTTAAATATATTTAGAACTAAATCCCAAGTGAATTCATGAAGATCTCTGTATAGAGATGTGAACACTACCTAATAATCTTGATGGACTATACCAGCTTTAAATCACACCATGTAGTTCATACAAAAGATTAAACCAATGAAATACATGTATATGATCTAAATAAACTAGATAAATTATACTGTAATAATTGTCATGTAGAATTATATCCATTTCAATCCTCCTCACTACCACTATCTATGAGGTGTGTTGACACTGATGTTATGAGGAATAGTTTCCACATGTCAATTAACAATAGAAGAATGATGGATGTATCCAATAAAAAATATCATATATGATATCCATAATTTCCATATTTAGACAAATGGTACCCAAAACCATATAGGAATTATGTTTCTTGTTCATGATATCCTTCACTTATGTATAAAACTACTTCTCAAATGTCACAAGATAGTTATTGATTATCTAATGAGGCCCATCCTAATAAAATTAATTGTTCCTAGATGCCTCTTAGTTTTCCTAAGTCTTTTGTTAGGAACTAGTCTAATAGGACTATTCCATCTGAGTATACAAAACTAGAGGTAGAGTTGATCTTGTTGCACCAACTGGTCATAGAATTTTATGAATATATTTTTTAAGATTACCATTCATGGAAAATGGTGGAAATTATATAGTGGTTATATGAATTAATTATTCATGTTTAAATTCAAGATGCACTGTAAACAAACTGGTCAATTGATGTGATGTGGATTATAAGAAACTCATCCCATTGATTGATTTTCTCTTACATTACTATCATAGGACTGACTCTACATATTGTGTTTAAATCCCATGTTGATGCTCCTATTTTCACATAGTTGAACAATGATGTCTCCTACAATAATATTCCATCCAAAGTCTCTTCCTCCAACCAAATCCTTATTATCTATTTCTAGGTGGCATGTAATATAGAACATTAAAAATATTGATAGATCCTTAGTTTGGATACCTTAAATAATGATCTATTCATTCAGTACTTTTCTAGGTGTTGCCTCTCACGAACAGTGAACAAGGTGAGTGAATTTTGAAGTATATTTAATCTCTTATACACATACATGTTCAAATTTAACAAATTATTCTACATTTATTACCACAATGGTTTTCCTGAATAATTATTTTACATTTCAAGTATACAAATCCTTTCCAAGTGAGGTATTGAAACAACATATCCAAAACAACTTTGTCTAATAATTATGGCATTAGGTACTCAAGAATATTCATTCCAACTTTGATGTTTATCTCATATGGTTTCCCATCAACGTTAAAAAAAACTGGACCTCCTATATGAAAACACATCTGATTTATTGGGTCTAAAATCCCCTTAAAATGTTAGTGGATTCTATTTTAGAAGTTCTATTAAATGATTTACCTAATGAATTTCCACAATTACAGGTCCCTTAACAACTTCCACAAAATCATGTTCTAACTCAGGGGATCATCTTTATTATATTATGTTTCTATAATCTTACACTATCGTATATATGAATCTCTTTCTATATTTAGTAGTAACTATGTGTTTTAATTTTTTTATTATTGTGTAGGCACATTGTGATATACATGCATAAAAGCTGGATCACATTACTGAGAAACACATCTCAGTATGTTAAGGGTTTGAATGAGTTTTTAGATTTTTCAATTTCTAATCAATCCGTTGAAGGGAGAATAAGATGTCCATGTCCTAAATGTAAATTTTAAACATGGTTGATGAGATATGAAGTTTATGAACATTTAATATTGAAGAAATTACCTGGTCAATATTTGTGTTGGGTTTGGCCTCAAGAATCGAATGTTACAGAAAGATTGAGTACTGATGTTAATCCACAGAATGAGGTCCCAAGTTCGTAGACAATGGAAAATGAAATGAAAAACCTCATAAATGATGCATTCAACACTACAAGACACCACTATCAACATCAAAATATATCAGAACAACCAGAAGAGGGTGATACAAATTGAAGCGCGACAAGCGATGTTTTTGAGACTGTAACACAAGCAGATTAAGATTGTAACATATCATTGGATCCTACTCTTGATTTTGTGGATCCAAATGTAAGAGAAAAAATCACTGAGAAAAATGCGTTTCATGATTTAGTTGATGATGGAAATCAAGAGTTGTATAGTGGGTGTTTGAAATATTCAAAGATTTCATTTCTGCTGAAGTTGTACCATATCAAATGTCTATGTGGAATTACAAATAAGGCAATGTCCATGATATTGGAATTGATTCGTGATGCATTTACTGAAGCAAAAATCCCAGAATCATTTTATGACATGAAAAAATCTGTTAACAAGCTTGGTTTAAATTATAAAAAAATACATGTGTGTCCCAATGATTGTATGCTTTATTGGGGATAGGATTCAAGTAGACAGAATTGCAAGAAATGTTATTCTTATAGAGGGTAGTCAAAGGGTGATTTTGGAAGTCTGAATGAACATAATTTCACAGGGAAGAAGAAAAGGAACACACCTGCAAAGGTTTTGTGTTACTTTCCCTTGAAGCCTCGATTACAAAGATTATTCATGTCATCGAAAACCAATGAACACATGAAGTGGAATTCTGTAGATAAAAAAAATGATGGGTTAATGAGACATCCATGAGATTCCCAATTATGGAATACATTTGATTCATTACATCTAGACTTCTCAGCTGATCCTAGGAATGTTTGATTGGGATTGGCTGCCGATGGATTCAACCCATTTGGGACTTTGAGTACCCGTTATAGCATTTGGCCAGTTGTTTTGATCCCTTATAATCTACCTCTATGGATGTGTATGCAACAAACATCTTTTATCATTTTTATGATTATTCATAGAAGAAAAATTCCTGGAAATGATATTGATGTATACTTGAAACCTTTGATTGACGAATTGCAGGATTTATGGAGCAACGGTGTTGAGACATTTGATGCTTCTTCTAAAAAAATGTTCAAAATACATGCTACTTTAATTTGGACCATTAGTGACTTCCCTAGGATTGGAAATTTATCTAGTTGGAACACTTACATGAGTTTGGCTTGTCCTGTTTGTAACTTTTATTTTGAGCCCAAACGGCTACCTCACAGTAGAAAATGGTGCTTCTTGTGCCATCGAAGATTTATCGATGCATCTCATAGATTTTGGCTGAATAGATAAAAATTTAATGGTTCCATTGATCATAGACCACCTCCAAAGTTGTTAACTGGTTTTGAAATATTGACATAGCTTGAAAATGTTGAAACAAAATTTGGAAAGGTTCATCATTTGAATGATAGTGGAAAACGAGTCCTAAGTGCATCGTCAGGTGAAATCAGAACGCAATAATGGAAGAAAAAAAGTATATTCTTCAAACTCCCATATTGGGAATTTAATTTGTTGCAGTACAATCTTGATGTGATGCATATTGAGAAGAATGTATGTGGTAATTTGATTTTCACATTACTTAATGAGCATGGATCGTCGAAGGATCATCTCGATGCTCACAAATACTTACAAGTAATGAATATAAAACGTGATCTTTGGATAGATGAGAAGGAAAAGAATGCTCCGGCCATTTTTTAAATGAAAAATAGGGATAAAGATACATTCTGTCTGTTGTACTCCAATTATGAAATTTTTTTTGGCAATTATGTGAGAAATCTCTACATCCATTTTAGTTTGACAACCTTCAGGAGAGATTTGTATTGAACCTTTGTGGAATGGAGATGATCTTTCCTCCATCATTTTTTACTATCATGATTCATTTTACTGTGCATTTGGTTGAGGAAGCTAAATTAGGAGGCCTCGTTCATTATCGATGGATGTATCCAATTGAAAAGTATTTTATTTATATATTTTTCATTTAAGTAAACAATTTTTTTGCATTTAAATAAATGAATAATATTATTATTTTATTTCACAGATATCTTGGGAATTTGAAAGCATACGTGAGAAATAAATCTCAACCAGAAGGCTCTATTGCTGAAGGCTATTTGGATGAGGAATGTGAAGTAAAAAGTGGTACACTATTTCATCTAGTTCTACGATAGATGACAATCTATCTGGCTCCCTCCCCACGGAATCTGAGGCATCGGCTGCCTACACCCCTGCACCATCTCCCCCTGCACCATCTCTCACACCATCTGTGGGTGTCCCATTAGAGGTTGATTCATCGACTCCCCCTTCAGAATCCTCAACAGTGGGGTGGCGACACACCCCTTCCAGTTCATCACGGACATACTGGAGTGTCACTGTCATAGGTACAAATTTTAATTAAATAAATTTATTGCATTTTGTTTATACTAATTGTTTTCTCATTTAAGATGAAAAAATGCAATCGTGGAGAAAAAATTAAAAAGTTCAGATGTTTGGAATATAAATGGAGAGAAGATAGTAATTCCATTTGATTCTAATGGGGTCCCTACGGATGACACCGCGAGGTTACTTGGCCAGATTCTAGGCCAACTGGCAGCGGAGCCCATTTCCCTTCCTATTTCTTATGGTGATTGGAGAAATATTCCTCCAAGATGGAAAAATAAAGTTTTTGATTCCCAAATAAAGGTAATTTTTTTACATTATGGTTTAATTGAATGTCATGTTACTAATATGTTCAAAATGAATTTTTGTATACAAATATTCTTCCACTTTACAGTTGCTGATGTGATAGAACGGAAGTGGACGTTGAAAAATCTTGGTAAGAAATGGAAAGATTTCAAATGGATATTGTGGTGTGATTTCAACGATACTTCATTGACCGTGCAACAAATGTATGAGAAGCTACCCAGTGGGGTACCAAAAGAATAGTGGGAAGTTTTTTTTGACAGACATCGTGATGAGAAGTAGATGGTATTGAAATATATATTATTATATTATCCTCATTTTACATTTATAAATGTCTATGAAGAGGATATGACATTGAATAAATTACTGTTAAATTGAATTTTATTTATTTCAGGATCTCTCAAGACAGAATGCATCAAACCGGGCTAAGCAAGTCATCCCTCACACTATGGGATCAAAAAGATTTTCTATAAGCTGAACGACATTGGTAATCTTTTAATTATTTTAAATATTTATAAGAAAATATTATCTATTTAATATATCGAATTGTTTATTTATCTTTACATAATAAAATCAAAGATTTTAGGGAACGAAGCATCCCGAACTGAACTGTGGTTGGATGTTCACCAAAAATCAGATGGAAGTTTTTTTAATGATCTTTCCAAAGAAGTTGGGGTATGAAGTCAATTTTTTATTATAATAACTTATTATCATTTTTTACTGTGTTAATATATATTGATATTTGATTTATAGGTAACAATTAAAGAACTATGGGATGCCAATCCTGGGCAGTCCTACTCAATCTCCCAAGATGACCCAGTTGCTAAAGTCCTTGGGAAGGAGCATCTTGGTAGAGTGTGCGGGATGGGTTTCAGACCTGTACCATATGAGGTCTTTGTCATGCCACCAGGGGTTCCAGCTACATCTACTCCTAGTTATAGTAAGTCCATACTTGAAGATGCTCAGAGGGATATTGATTCTCTACGAACCACAATTCAAGATCAGGGGGCTCAGATATTCACTTTGCAGAAAGCGATGACTGATATACATCAGCAGATGAGCAGATATGCCCCTGGTGGTAGTGCATCGACTGGTGGTCAGCAGGTAAATCACAAAAAATCAAAATCATTGAGTTTACAAACTTTCATTTGTTTTAAGTTTTAATATAAATATGCAACATTATTTAATTTTCAATATAATATTCTTACAGGTGACAGCAGAAAGTGGAGATGGAGGTGGAGAGGGTGAAGATGAATCATCAGACCATGATTAGTTGTATTGTTGATGTGTTGAACAAATAAGGGAACAATTGGTTTGTATATGTACTATGTGTGGCACATAGTTTCCACTAAACATTTTCATGTCCTAACATTTTCTTGATTTCTCATGTTTCCTTTTATGAATTTTATTGATTTCTGATGTTTCCTTTTATGTATTGATTTCTCAAGTGTGGTATACATCATTCTAGTTAGGCCTATGTTTGAATTGGTAGTCGAGATTTTGGATGACTAAGAGTTAAACCCATTGTTGATGTGTTGAATAAATTCTCGATGCCTAATATTATAATATGTAATTATTCAATATCATCATCCAAGAAGGTAAACCCTTCTGGCGTTGGTATCCTATGACACCGTGAACCAAAAAAACATGTGGATTGATAACTCTTTATTAGGAAATATTTTCTATGAAACCAATAGAAAATGATTTTCATTTTCCATAACACAAACATAAACTTGTTTTCTATTTGAGCCTAATATGATTCATGTTATATAAATCCTGATTTCCTAAAATTATTCATGAATATATAAAAAATTACATTTTTTCCATGAATAAAACCTTATAAAATAATAATATCTCATAGCTAGAATATCACCCAAGGTAAAATAACATCCAACTATAACATCAAACAACAAGAACAACAATCCCACACCGAGAATCCGGGTTTTCCCCCATATATGGGTTAGATAATCCCACAAAAAAACACATTAACAAGGACTGAAACACCTTAATATCATATAAGACTTTCAAAAAAAATATTCAATAGAAAATAAAATGGCTTTGATACAACATTGTGATTCCATTACCTAGGTTCCACTAAACTGGTTCCCTAAACCAATGTGCCACATGACCATAGGAATGCCTCTGTATATACAAGAGGCTTTCTACTAGTATTAAGGGTCCAATGAGGTATGTGGGGATAATATACAATCTTTACCAGTGTAAAACAATAGTATAAATCAATTTAAATGATAACCAAGTATGTTATAAGAATAATCATTCATGATGTATTCAATTACAAAAATTGGGTAAATCCCCGCAACCAATATATTAAACATGCCAGTTCATACAAGTTTCATGTGTTAAGGAAAAAAAATAAAAAACCCCATAAAAATCCTAAAATGGGTCTCGATGTCCATCCAGTTCCCTCATACATGCTCCATACCATATCCCAAACCAACCATCAATCAAAATGATTTTTCCCTTATACTTCCCTACAACCATGAGATCTACTTAGGTATTAATGACATCCTAAAAAGGGTGTGAGTATAGGTTAATAGGACACCACCAATAGTGTATAAACAAATAAATATTATAATAAAAATAATACTGTCTACATAAGTACAATTAAATAATGAACAAGGAAGAAAAGGTAAACAAGTTCCATAATTAAATATCAAGAATTTAACCCTGTATATCCGTCGGTTTTATGATGACATCAAATCCCACCAAACCTTCTTCAGCCATGTCAAAATTACATTCCATTAATATAAATGGGTTTTACATTTTTATTAACAATAATGGTAATTAATTAATCATTTAAAATTCATTTACTGTGGTGCACTAATTAGTTCACTCATATCATACATATAGCATCCCTCCTTTTTATCACATAAACTTTCATTACATTTTACAAAACCGATGATCTTTAAGGTTTAGTGTCTTGGAACCCGGGAACTTAAAACATGAAAACATAAAACATTCTTCTTAAACACTTGAAAGGATTCTCCTAAAGTTCATCCTAGGTTCATTAATGCATCTCATAACTTGGGGACATACATCAAAAGAAAGGGTGAGAAGAAGGCCCAGTAAGGGAAACAAGAGAAACATTTTACATGTGAACTTGAGATACTTCAATAAGGTCCTGAAAAGAACTTTAAGGCATGAGAAATAAATCATGAGATTTATCATAATAAAAATAAAATTTTTCATAACTTGAATATGTGGCTACAACATTTAATATCGACAATCATTTCGTTTCACCAAGGTACATCCCCAAGGTGTCATTAAAAATTACCAAGGTTATTCACCAAGGTATCAGTCTAAAAGGTCATCTCTAGAGATTAAGTCTTTACCCAATGCATTGGAGCGCTATCTGGGTGCACCCTTGACATGTATTTATTATCATTTGAGCCACATATACCATCATAAATCATTTCATAAACAACACATATAGCATAAAACAAATGGGTTTCATTTCATAATCACAATGTTTTAAAAACTGCTTTAAAGACATGAACTTTGTGTCACTTTAAAACCCACAGAAAAAGAAGGTGGGTCTCATGTATGTAAATCCCAGAATTTAAAATAGAAAATTTTGATATATATGTGAATATCCCTGTAGAAATAAGATCTTTGAGTATTCACTTAATAACATAAAATAATTTTCAGATAAAGAGGGAGGCATTTTGAGACGAAAACTATGCAGCATAACGTCTACGATACATGGTTTTAGAAAACATTGAAAAGAGAGGGGAAATGGGTCACACAATCAAAAATGATAAATAAAACAGTAGGGGAATGGAATATATAGTATTTAAGAAAATGTTAATGAAATTTTAAAGACAAACCATATGAAACAAAAAACTTTAAAGGAAGACAAAAATAAGATTTCTCTTATGAGAATTCGGCAGCCTAACGACGTCACTTAAAACTTCCAAAATGGATTGACGAGATCAAATAGGGTCTCTAATAATATGAACATAAATGATCAGTATGATAGATATAGATATCATACCCCAAAATAATAAAAAGGAACTTGAAAGACTTGACATGAAAGTAGATCTTGAAAACGAGAAGGGTGAAAGAACCCCTTAGAAATTCGGCAGCCTAACAACGCCACTTAAACTTCAACAAAAATGAATTGATGTGATAAAATAGGGTCTCTCATCATATGAAAATAAAATATCAGTATTATAGATTTAGATATCATACCCCAACATAATAAAAAGGAACTTGCAATACTTGACATGGAATTTGAACTTTGAAAAAGGAGAAAGGTGAAAGAACCACTTAAAAATTCGGCAGCCTAACGGCGCCACTTAAAACATCATAAAACGAAATAATGAGAGTAAGAGAGGATCTCTCATTATATGAATATGAAAAGGTCAGTAAGAAGAGTATAAAAGAACATCCTTTAACATAAGAACATGGAGCATAAAATAAATTACATAAAAGAGATTTCTTGAAAAGAAAGAGAGAGGTCAGATCCCTTACCTTAAAACGTAACTCTTAAAACTCAAAGGTTGGGACCTTGAGGGCTTGGGGGAACCTTTGGAGGACTCCTTGGGAGGTAATGAGACCCGAAATTAGTTGGGGGAGAGTGGGGAGTCGAAATGGATGAGAGGATGGCTTGGTATTTATAGGGAAAGTGAGGGGACAAGGCATTAATGGCCAAGGGACACCTCAAAAGTGGTTTTCTCAAAACCATGTGCTCTCCCATGGTATTTCCCATGGAGTTAGGCCACATGGGGCCCCCAATAAAATAATTCATCACCTTCAGTCTACCATCCCTTAAAATATCTCATGGAATCATCATGACACAGTTATGATGTCATTAAACATACCAAAACCCTAAAACTGTATTTTTACTATTCACTAAAAATTCAACTTTCTCAGAAAAATCCAAAAATTTACCTTAACACAATATAGATGCTCTGAGTTCAAAAATGAAATCTATTTTATAAAAAATAATTTTCTAAATATTTTTAATTTAATTTTTAATTAAAAAACACTATTCACCTAAAAAAACTAATACTTGAATAATAATTTATGAAACCGTTATTTAACCATTTTATTGAATCACGTTACTTAATCAAGGTGCCTAGATTATATTAATACTTTTTTAAGTGAGATTACTAATCCATTTGGTCACATTACTAATCCTAAGCATAAAATCACTATTCATAATTTACTATTCATCAAAAATCAAGTTGATCTTATTAGACTCTAAATTTCGTACTGAACGTAATTGTAGAAGACCATTTTTTGAAAATCATTACACATTTTTAATTATTTAAGGTTTACCTAAACATTTTTAAAATATCATTTTTCTAAAATTCATCAAAAATATGCATACTATATTTATCCGGACATTTGAAAATTCATAAACTTCATCATAAGAAGAAATAAAAAATTTTATTTAAAACAAAGGGTTACACAAGGCACTTACGGTCTCCTTACATAGCCCCTTATCACACCAGCATAGGACCTAAGTGTAAGGTGTGATAAGGTGAGAGAATCCAAGGGAGGATCGGCCAACATCGCACGAGTAGTAATTTCTATCAGGTTGAACTTCTCGCGAAGGCGATTCCGTTCTAGCTTCACATGATGAAGTTCGGCTTGGGTTTGGTCCAAAGAAAAGCCCAGTGGTTCTACCTCCTTCCCAAGTTCTGTTAGATGGGCTTCGATCGGTCCAAGACTACTGGGTGAGGCCATCGAATCTTCTTTCTATAATAATTAACCAAGATTACTTGTATTTAGAGACAAAAATTAAAACGTTTAGTTTCCAGCGGTCATATTGAACAATGGTCATAAACCAGTCAAAACCCAACGATCTCATTTTAATTATACTCATGTTATCAAATGAAACATTTTTGTTGAGTATAAAAATAAAATAAAATAACACGTAAAATTAGGAAACAAGATTTATTCAAAATTTCGGGTCATTACAATACACATAGGCTTTAGTGCCTAGAAATCCATGTCAATACACTATCCAAGCATAGGAAACTCCATATACATCATATCAAGTCCATTATGTCAAATTTCATGTCTAGCCATCCCACATCAAAGATAAGGAATTCCTTGTAAAAAAATTCTTACCCATGGGTGGGATCTACTGTGTCCGTCATCATTTACTAATCCATCAATACACATTCCACAAGGTCAAACACACTTGACCTTTTTAACAAAATACAATATCAAGGGTGAACCTATTTCATTTCACCAATATTCACATAGTTTGTCACTTTCACTGCACTTAACATAATTCCATAACTATTCTATTTTACTATTCATTCATAAAAAAAACCATTGTACATATTTTCAATTCCATCTTATAACATGTACATTCCCACATTTTCCATTCATTATTTATCCCCCAGTTATCTCACAACCCATTTAACCATAAAAATTATGATAAATAACCACTTATTCCATTTTGACATGCTAAAAATATCTATAATTGGTTTAATCTCATAAACCCTTCAATTTATCATTTAATAATTAAATTCACATGTTCAAGGGATTGGAACACCCCATGGGTGGCCATAAACCCAGCCCACTCTTCATAAATATATCCAAAACATCCTTGAAAAGTCCAACACATCATTGAGTTGATGTTATTTTATGATATTGTGTCTGGTTTGATTTGTTTTTCAGGGCAGTGGTGCAGTGGAAGCATATTTTTTTTTTTCTGGACAGCTTTTTGTGGTTGTTTTAACCTCCTCGAAGAGTATACATGCAAGATAGTAGTGACGGTTAAAACAACTGCTAAACGTAAGTATTTTTACGTTTAGCGGTGGTTTTAACCGCCACTACAGAGTCGCATCACCCGCGTGCATTCCGCAGTGGTTCTCATGACTTTAGCGGAGGTTTTACGGCCCCTAGATTTTATTTTATTAGCAGCGGTTATAAACACCGCTAATAAAATAAAATCCCAGGCTTGTAAAAACCGCCGCTAAAGTGACGAGAACCTCCATGCAATGAGGCAACTCTGACGCTTCCCTTAAACTGCCGCTAAATGGAAAAAACTGCTGCTAATAGTTTGTCGACACCAAATTTAGTGGTGGTTTCTGTAAACCGCCACCAACCCATGTAGTGGCGGTTTAAACCGCCTCTAAATGAAAAAATAACCCACGCTAAATTGTGGTTTTATTATAGTGTATGGGATATCCATGGACTTAATGATAGAAATTCCACGTACATCCAAGGGTCATGACTCGATTTGGGTGAACGTTGACTGACTCACCAAGTCGGACCACTTCCTACCGATCAGAGAGCAGGGTTTAGTAGGGAGCTTGGGAAACCTCTATGTGAAGGAGATTGTATGAACACATGGAGTACCCTCGATGATTGTCTCCGATTGTGATGCGCATTTTACTTCCCGGCTATGGAAGGGGTTGCAGGAGGATTTCAGGATGTAGCTTCATTTGAGAACCACCATCCATCCTCATATGGATGACCAGACTGAGCAGACCATTCAGACCCTCTAGGACATGATGCATGCTTGTTTCTTCAACTTCGGTCGCAGCTGGGAGGATCACTTACCTTTAGTGGAGTTAGCATACAACAACAGCTATCACTCCACCATTGGGATGACACCATTCGAGTCATTGTACGGGTGACCTTGCAGATCACCTTTGTGCTAGACTAACCCAAGGGAGTTAGCACTAGTGGGACCAGAGATGGTATGGGATACTACGGAGAAGGTGCAGATCATCTAGGAGCAAATGAAGACTACAAAGAGCAGGTAGAAATCGTATGCCAATAGGAGATGAAGACCTATGGAGTTCGAGGATGGTGACCACATCTTTCTATGGGTCTCACCTAGATGAGCTTTATGGAGATTTGGCCAAGGAAAAAAGTTATATCTGAGGTTCATCGGACCTTTTCAGGTCCTCAGTAGAGTTGGCAAGGTGGCTTACTGCTTAGCTCTTCCACCTCAGTTGCATCGGGTGCATGACGTCTTTCACGTATCCCAGCTGAGGAGATACGCGCATGACCCTTCTCACATCATCGACCATGGAGAGCTAGACGTTGACGATGGGAATAATTTTATGTAGGTTCTAGTAGAGATTGAGGATCGACAGGATTGGGTCCTTCATGGATGGTCGATACCTCTGGTGTGGGTTTTCAAGAAGCATAGGAACCTCCAGGAGAGCACATGGGAGTGAGAGGCTCAGATACGTGCTCAGTACCCCCACTTGTTCCCTTAGTTTGATTTGTGGCTTATGGGGATGTAAAGCCTTGAGGCAGGGAGAATATAAAGAACCTGAATTTCAATGAATGTTTTTTAAATATATGAGAATTTTACGAATCTGCGAAAATTGATGGCGCATGATTCTGAGGTTCGGAGTGCCCAAAATAGATTTCTGAACTTTTTTTGGGTACGTTTGACAAACATGCGAGCGGGTTTTTATAATTTTGAACCGGTGCTCGGAATTGAAATCGAAGGGAACTGTTGAACTCGCAACGCCGATATTTGCTTAAGAAGACTTTCACCTAGACGACAATTGTTTGAGGGTGAAATTTAATTTTTGGGTTTTCGTGGAAATAATAAAATAAAATAATCACACATTTTATTTTATTAGTTGTAACCACCCATGTGGATATTTCACAGGTGGGGACCACCTGAACTAAAACCTCCCATGAGAGGTTATGGAGGTGGGGACCACCGAGCCTAACCTACCATGAGAGGTTATGGTGGTGGGGACCACCCGAGGATTAAAAACCTCTTGAACTCCCTATTAAATGGGGAGAAACCTATTAAGCTCCCCACTTAATTATGCTAACCCTATGACTTACTGACTTGCTGAGATACTCCTCCTGCTGAGATACTCCTCCTGTCAAGTACCGGGGCCTGTGCCGTGACTACCCCAGGCCCACCTTCCATAGGCCAGGGGCTGGCGACTAGCACCGAAAGGCGTTTCCCTAAAACTGGGAAGGCATTGCCTTTATAACCTGTAACCTTACGTAACTAAGCACACAGTAAGATACGAACACGAGAAAACTGTATAACTGAAAGAGTGCTGAAAGTAAAGGGGTTGGAATACAAGACCAACAGTAAAGGTACAAGTACAACTAAAATAAAAAACAACTAAAAAAAGAGAATAGAAAGCTACTAGATCATCCTCTGAGGTTCCTACCTGAAGGGTAGGTATAGATCGCCTCCTCAGCACTCCACATCCACCCGTATCCTCTGCATACTGACACACCGTATGGTCCACCTCTGGGTACCATCCACTCATGGTACTCTCAGCCTCAGTCAGTGATGTCTGTCATCTGCATCCAACACAACAAGGTGTGGGTATATCCCGTGCAGGGGTGAGTATAATGATACATATTAGGAACCACGAGACCCTCAAGATCTCACAAATCCACCAAGGATAAACCCAAAAGTATGAAATAAACAGATAACCCTACTTAGGTATATGCCTATACATATACCTAAGTTATCAAGTAATCCATCTCAAACATGAGGAAAACATAGAGATACTGACTCAGCTCACACCAGGATTTATTCTAGGGGTAGTAACAAGTAACATCTCCAGTCACATCGTTGAACACCTCACCTGCTAGAGAACCCCTCCTCTATCAAGTATAGTGGGCTTGCCGTGTCACACAAAGGCACTTCCCACTAATCTAGTACTATTGAGGTACTCTTGTTGAGTACAGTGGGTCTGTCGCGTCACACAGAGGCACTCCCCACCGTGGGTCTGCCACGTCACACAGAGGTACTCTCCCTCATGACTTGATGAGATACTTCTCCTGTCGAGTACTGTGGGTCTGTCTCATCACATAGAGGCACTCACCACCATGGTCTGCTGAGGTACCCCTCCTGTCGAGTACTATGGGTTTTCCGTGTCACATAGAGGCTCTCCCTACTGGGCCTGTTAAGTCACTCTGAGTTGAAAAGCTCTGCAGTCGTCAAGTCTTAGCCATCTACTAGGTTCCCACACTATGCTCACTAGTCTCTGGGAGGTTCCACTCCATGAGCTCCTGGTCGATACTCCAACTTCCAAGAAAACCCACAAGGATGTATCTCAAAGGTCTTCCACATCATAGGGGTCTCAATGCAACATACAACGTGTCAATCAGACACCCGTTCTGTGAGTTATTAGCCTTTTTATCCTGGGGACCGACTGGATTCATGCTTGATCCAACTTGTCTGTTACCCATATTAATCTAAAACTTCAATGGGGTATACTCAAAGGGACCGTCTTGCTCCAAGATTTCTAGCACCGCTGACGGTTCATCAAACAGACATCTGACGCCAAAGTTATAGCCAAAAGAAAGTATATGGGTTGAAGTGGGCCTGGGTACGGTCCGACCCGGCCCTGGACAACTCGGTTTGGGTCAACCCAACATGACCTACTAGGTCTGGCCCGGCCCGCAGTGCAGCCCGACTCATTGGGTTCAGCCCGGCCCGCTGGGCGATCCGGTAGGCTGCGAGGGGTGGTGGGGGTTCGACCGCGGATGACGTGAGGTTGTCGGGTGACTCATCCAGGAGGGCTGAGGCTACAGGGTGACTCAGCCGGAGCGGCCTAGGGTCGTGGGGCGACTCGGCCGGTGCGGTTCGGTCGTGGGGAGGTTCGGCCGGAGCGGCTTAGTGCCGCGGGGCGGCTCGGCCGGAGCGGCCTAGCCGCGGGGAGGCTCGGAGGGCCGTGGCGGTGCGGGTCGACTACGGGGTTTGTCTGGGGATGATAGCTTGGTCGCGGGGCAGTTCGCCCACGGAGCAGCGATCTGGCCGCGGGGCAGTGGTTCGGCCATGGGGCGGCACCGTTGCGTCGTTGCCTTCATCGCGGCTGACATTGTCGGCCGCCATTCTCGTGCCTCCTCGGTGCCCTAGATCCCACTCTGGTTGCCGTCACTAAGGTATTCTTCTTCCTTCACAAAGGGTACACCATTCAAGAAGAACAACATAGGGGTCAGGCCATGTTTGTTTGGTCCGCGCCCTCCGCGTTAGAGTGGTAGTAAGCGGCTCATCAAGAACATGAACATTGAACATCAAATCCTATCTTCCTTCAATGATTGTTCCCTACCCACAAAAGAAATCAACTACATTCTTTGTTTCAAAAAAAGAAGAACATGGGAATATAATCATACACAAATTAAACCCCTACCTTGGATTGTTCATTGACAGAGATTGCGAGGGAGGATACGACGTCGTTGGGGAGGGAAAGATGATCATCTATTGAAGACATCCCACACTGGAGGATGTCCCGAGGAAGAAAGTCGAAGTCGCGTGTCAGCGTTTTTCATTGGAGAGCTTTCCCCAAATTCTCCAAAGCTCTCCCCTTTGCCAACCCTTTTCCCCAATTCCACCAAAATGAAAATATAGCCAAGTTTTTAATTTATGTTTTCAAATTAAATTATGTTGGCATAATTTAAAAATGGTTTAATTAATTAATTGATGGGTGGCATAATACATTATAAAGAGGGTTGTCATAATTATGTGGGGAGCTCAAGATGTTTCTCCCCATTTAATAGGGAGTTCAAGAGGTTTCAATCCCCAGGTGGTCCCCACCACCATAACCTCTCATGGGAGGTTAAGCTCGGTGGTCCCCAACTCTATAAACTTTCATGGGAGGTTTTAGTTCAGGTGGTCCCCACCTATGAAATATCCACATGGGTGGTTACAACAAATAAAATAAAATATGTGATTATTTTATTTTATTATTTCCACAAAAAAACCCAAAAAATTAACTTTCACCCTTGACCAACTGTCGTCGAGGTGAAAGTCTTCTTAAGTGAATACTAGAACTGCGAGTTCAACAGTGCCCTCAAATTTTAATTTCGAGCACTGGTTCAAAAGTTAGAAAAACCCGCTCACACATTTATTGAACTTACCCAAAAAAAGTTCAGAAATTCATTTCGGGCACTCCAGACCCCAGAATCATGCACCGTCAATTTTCATAGACTTGTAAAATTACCATTTATTTAAAAATAAATTTACATGGAAATTCTGGGTCTTTACATTCTCCCCACCTCAAGGATTTACATCCCCATAAGCCACAACTCATAACTAGGTAAACAAGTGGGGGGTACTAAGCACGCATCTAAGCCTTCCGCTCCCATGTACTCTCCTGAAGGTTCCCATGCTACCAACAAACGCACACCAGAGGTATTGACCGTCCGTAAAGGACCCGATCCTGTCGATCCTCAATATCTACTGGAACCTCTATAAAAGTCACCCCATCATCGATGCCTAGCTCGATATGGTCGATGATGTGAGAAGGGTCATGCACGTATCTCCTCAGCTGGGATATGTGGAAGACGTCATGCACCCGATGTAACTGAGGTGGAAGAGTTAAGTGGTATGCCACCTCTGCAACTCTACTGAGGACTTGGAAAGGTCTGATGAACCTAGAGATAACTTGCCACCTCGGACAAATCTCCGCAAACCTCCTCGATGTGAGACCTATAGAAAAACGTGGTCACCATCCTCGAACTCTAGAGGTCTCCATATCCTATTGGCATATGACTTCTTCTAGCTCTGTGTAGTCTTCATCTGCTCCGGGATGATCTGAACCTTCTCTGTGGTAGCCCGTACCATCTTTGGTCACATGAGTGCTGACTCCCCTGGGTCAGTCCAGCACAAAGGTGATCTGTATGGTCGCTCGTACAACACCTCAAAATGTGACATTGCAATGAGGGAGTGATAACCGTTGTTGTATGTAAACTCCATCAAAGGCAATTGATCCTCCCATCTGTGACCAAAGTTGAGGACACAAGCACGCAGCATGTCCTCGAGGGTCTGAATGGTCCACTCAGTCTAGCCATCTGTCTGAGGATGGAAGACAATTCTCAAACAAAGATGCGACCTGAAATCCTCTTACAACCCCTTCCATAGCTAGGAAGTAAAACTCACATCACGATCGGAGACAATCGTCGAGGGTAATCCATGTAGCTGTAAAATCTCTTGCACATAGAGGCATCCCAAGCTCTTTACTGAACCCTGCTCTTTGATCGGTAGGAAGTGGGCCGACTTGGTGAGTTGGTCGATGATCACCCAAATCAAGTCATGACCTCTGGATATACGTGGAAGTCATGTCACGAAGTCCATATAGATCCCATCCCACTTCCACGATGGGACCTCCAAAGGCTGAACCAAGCCTGTTGGTACCTGATGCTCCGCCTTTACTTGATGATAAGTGAGGCACCGAGAAACAAACTCTACTACTGCTTTCTTCATTCCCAGCTACCAGTACTATTGTCAGAGATCATGGTACATCTTAATCACTCCAAGATGTACCGCTAGATGGGATGTGTGTAAATCCATCAACACTTCCTTCTAAAGTGAAGCTGGTACCATGGTATGTCCTTAGAAGAGGATGACATGCTTCCCATCTTCAGAAAATCCATCAGGTGCCTATCCTGTGGATATATGAGCACGTCGTTTCTCACAGTCAGTGTCCCCATGTTGTGCCTCCCTAACTCGCTGAAAGAGTGGGGGAGTGACTATAAGAGACTAAAGAAAAACTGCTCCATTACTATCCAAATAGGATATCTGCAAAGTAGCCAGCTTCTCCATCGCCTCGCCTAGATGTTGTATACCGGATCTCCTACTGAGTGAATCTTCAATAATGTTCCCCTTTCCAAGAGTATAGACTATCTCAAAGTCACAGTACTAGAGGAACTCAATCCAACATCACTATCTCAGGTTCAGGTCCTTCTGAGAGAAGATATACCCGAGACTCTTGTGATCAGAGTACACTGTAAAGCGCTCCCCCATCAGATAGTGTCGCCACATCTTCAAGGCGAAGACCACTACTGCTAACTCCAAGTCATGGGTAGCGTATTTCTGCTCATGCTATCTAAGTTGTTGAGAACCATATGCGATCACTTCTATCTCCTGCATCAGGACACATCCGAGTCTGGTCCCTAATGCGTCGCAGTAAACTATGTACCGTACACCCTCCTCTAGAAGCATCAAGATGGGGGCACTAGTCAGCCTCTGCCTCAGCTCCTGAAAACTCTGCTGGCATTTCTCCGACCAAACGAAGGGTTTCCCCATATTCTTCAACATTGATAGTTGTGCTGAACATCTAGAGAAGTATGTCACAAACCTCCGATAATATCCATCCAATCCCAAGAAACTCCGTACCTCCGTCACACTCCTGGGCGGGTCCCAAGAAAGTACCACCTCAATCTTCACTGGATCCACTGCAACTGCAGCCTCTGATATGACATGCACAAGAAAGAGAACCTCTCGGATCCAAAATTGGAACTTCGAGAGCTTACCATAAAGCTAGTTCTCTCGGAGTGTGTCCAGTACTACCTACAAATGATCGGCATGCTCCTCCTCAGTAGCTGAGTAGATTAGAATGTCATCAATGTAGACTACTACAAAGCAATCAAGGTATGGCTGAAAGATCCTGTTCATGAGTCCCATGAACACTACTAGAGCATTGGTCACACCGAATGGAATAAACAAGAACTCATAATGGCCATACCGACATCTGAAGGTCATCTTTTACACATCCTCATCTCGCACTCTGAGGTGGTGATAACCTGATCTGCGGTCTATCTTAGAGAACCACCGTTCTCCCTTCAGCTAATCAAAGAGGTCTTTAATCCTCGGGAGTGGGAACTTATTTTTGAAGGTCACCTGGTTCAGGTGTCGATAGTCAACATAGAGCCTCAATCTCCCATATACCTTCTTGGCGAACAAAATCAGGGCTACCCAAGGAGAAACACTGGGTCGAATGAATCCCTTCCCTTGCAAGTCCTCCAGCTATACCCACAGCTCACGAAGGTCTACGGGAGCCATCCTATATGCTGGTGTAGATATCAGTGCCATACCAGGGTAAAATGCAATGTAAAAGTCCACCTCTCTATGAGGTGGTAGACCCGGAACATAACTAGGGAAAACATCTGCATACTGGTCCACCACTACAGGATAGATCAGACTCTCCACATCAATAGCTCCGAGGGTAAGGCTATCCAAATGATGAGTGATCAGCTGCACTCTCCTCCGAGTAAGTCCATCATGCACTGCAAAGTCTCCCTTCTCACCGGTGAAGGTAAACCTAGTCCCATCCATGTAGACACATCACACTTTGCACATAATACAGTCTATCTGAGCATGGACTGTAGATAACTAGTCAATACCAAAGATGATGTCGTAAGGCCTCGATGATACTACTAGGAGATCCCAGAAAAAACTCTCACCTCCTTGAGTAATCTCACACTACTGGAACCGGTGCGTAATGGTCGAATCCACTCCCGTTGGAGTCTCTAGCCATAAGGATCGAGCCAACGACTCCGTTGGAATCTCCGAGATCCGAACGAGGGTAGTGGAAATAAAAGAATGACTGAAACCTATTTCTATAAGCACTGCAGATAAGGTGGAGTAGACATAGATCATACCTCGTATCCTCTCTGGAGCACCATGATCATAAGCCTTAGCTGCCTGGAGCTGAGCTCTCCTCTGTCCACCTACTCCCTGTAGTTGGGGTGGACCTCCTGGTGGTGGTGGTAACATCTCGAATCGTCACCCACTGCCAGCTGCATGACCATCTCCTCTGCCACGTCTGCCTACTCCCTGTGGACCACCTCGATCAAACCTCTGTCTCTGCCTAGGAAGTCCCTCGACCATTTTCTGATCGTCCGTACGATGGGTCAGACAGTCACGAGCCATGTGACCTTGCCTACTGCATGAGTAACACTGCATGATCCTTGCTTGACTGGTTCTTCCTCAGGTGTCCCACACAACCGATCCTGAGTCATGAGGTCTTCCACCTGTAGGTCTGGTCCTCTTGGACCTCTGTTAAGTCTGTCTACTTCCAACTATAGAATACTCCACTAATTAATGATTGGTGGTGGGTCTCGCTACTGGTGATTGCTCAGTAAGGAAACTCTCTACTAAGATGGCTCTGTCTAACACCCCTGCCTGCATCGGGATGCAGAGTGAGATCATCGAAGACCTGATCTCTTTCCTGATCCCATTCTCAAAGGTCCGGGTCCTAAATAATGGGTCTCGTACCATATTCGTGGAGTAGCTTGAGAGGCCCGTGAACCTCACCGAGTACTGAGCTACAGTCATGCTGCCCTATTGTAGATGAAGAAGCTTCTGTATGCACATTGCACAAAGTGTCTCTGGGAAAAACTTTTCCCAAAACATTCTCTCTAAGTTTGCCTAAAGAAGCGTCACCTCATCGTGAACCTAGAGTATCAAGCTCTACCATCTGTCCGCTGATTCATGTAAAAGGCTGGCAACAAGGATCACCATGAGATCGGCTGGTGTCCCTACGACTCAGAAGACTCTCACCACAGCCTCTAGACAATCCTCAGCTGCCTATGGTTCTATATCTCCCCTGAACCTGGGTGGCCTCTGGAACTGGAACTCATGCAACGCGCTCAAGCAGCCTGCACCGATGCCACCAACCCCACCAGCAGAGAGTGCACACCGCTTGAGCGTGTTATATGAGTTCCAGCGCTAGAGGCCACCCAGGTTCAGAGGAGAGACGGAACCACATGCGGCTAAGGATTGGTTGGAGGCTATGGTGAGAGTCTTCCATCTCATAGAGACACTATCCGATCTCATGGTGATCCTTTCCACCAGCCTTCTACAGGCATCAACAGATAGATGGTGGAGCCTGATGCTCCAGGTTCACAACAAGGTGAAGATTCTCTTGGCAGACTTCGAGAGTCTGTTTCGGGCAGAGTTTGTCCCATAGACTCTTCGTGCAGTGTGAATACAAGAGATTCTTCGTCTATAATAGGGAAACATGACTATAGCTCAGTAATCAGTGAGGTTCAATGACCTCTCACGCTACTCCACCGATATGGTGCGAGACCCTTTCTTCAGGGCCTGGAACTTTGAGCTCAGGCTCAGGTGGGAGATCAGGGCTTCGATGATCTCACTCAATATCTAAACGTAGGTGGGGGTGTTAGAGAGAGCCCTCTTAGTGGAGAGTTACTTTGACGAGTAATAACTAGTGGTGAGACCCACTACCAGTCATCACATAGCAGAGACTTCTACTGCTGGAAGAAGGTAGATGTCATAGAGGTCCAAGAGGACCAGACCTATAGGTGGACGACCGCATGACTCAAGATCGGTTGTGCGGGGCACCTGAGGCGGAACCAGTCAGGAAAGGATCATGCAGTGTTACTCATGCGGCGGGCAGAGTCACATGGCTCGTGACTGTCCGACCCATTGTAGGGATGATCAGAAGATGGTCGAAGGACCGCCCAGGTAGAGACAGAGGTTCGACCGAGGAGGTCCATAGGGAGCACTCGGATGTGGCAGAGGAGCTAGCCGTGCAACTGGCGGTGGGAGACAATTCGATATGTTACTGCCACCACCACCAGGAGGTCCACCCTGACCATAGGGAGTAGGTGGAAAGGGGTGAGATCAGCTCCAGGAAGCTGAGTCCTACGATCACGGTGCTTCATAGATGATACAAGGTACAATCTGTGTCTACTCCACCTCAGCTGGAGTACTTATAGACATAGGTTCCAGTCATTCTTTCATTGTCACTACCCTCATTTGGAGCTCGGAGATTCTGATGGAGTAATTGGCTTGATACTTACAGCTAGAGACTCTTGTGAGAGAGGATTTGACAATTATGCACTGGTGCCGGCAGTGTGAGCTTAATCTAGGAGGCGAGAGCTTCGACTGGGATCTCCTAGTAGCAGCGTCGAGGCCTTATGACATCATCTTGGGTATGGAATGGTTATCTACAGGCCATGCTCAGATAGACTGTATTAGGTGAAAAGTGCAGTGTGTCCGCACGAATGGGACAAGGTTTACCTTCACCAGCAAGAAGGGAGCCTTTGCAGCGCATGATGGACTTACCCGGAGGAGAGTGCATCCAATCACTCATCAGTTGGCTAGCCTTACCTTCAGAGCTATTGATGTGGAGAGTCCGAGATATCCTGTAGTGGTGGACCAGTACACATATGTTTTCCCTAATGACGTTCCGGGTCTACCTCCTCACAGATAGGTGGACTTTTACATTGACTTGTACCCCGGGACGACACCAATATCTACACCAGCATATCGGATGGCTCCCGTGGAGCTTCGTGAGCTGCGGGTATAGTTAGAGGACTTATAGGGTAAGGGATTCATTCAGCCCAAAGTTTCTCCTTGGGCAGCCCCAATTTTGTTCGCCAAGAAGGCGGATGAGAGATTGAGACTTTGTGTTGACTATCAACACCTGGACCAAGTGACCATGAAGAAAAAGTACCCACTCCCAAGTATTGATGACCTCTTTGATTAGTTGAAGAGAGCACAGTGTTTCTCGAAGATAGACCTTAGATCAGGCTATCAAAAGCTCAGAGTGCGAGATGAGGATGTGCAGAAGATGACCTTTAGATGTCAGTATGGCCATTATGAGTTCTTTGTTATGACATTCGGCATGACCAATGCTCCAGCAGTGTTCATGGGACTCATTAACATGATCTTTCATCCATAACTTGATCGCTTTGTAGTAGTCTTCATCGATGACATTTTGATCTACTTGACTACTGAGGAGGAGCATGCCTATCATTTCCAAGTAGTACTGGACACACTACGAGATCACCATCTTTATGGTAATCTCTCAAAGTGCCAGTTTTGGATCTAAGAGGTTCACTTTCTAGGACATGTCATATCAGAGGCTGGAGTTGTAGTGGATCCAGCGAAGATTGAGGCAGTACTTTCTTGGGAGCCACCCAGGTGTGTGATGGAGGTACAGAGTTTCATGGGTTTGGCTGGATATTACCATAGGTTTGTGCCAGAATTCTCCAGAGTTGCAAAAACACTATCAGCGTTGACGAAGAAGGGGAAACCCTTCATTTGGTCGGAGAAATGCCAAGGGAGTTTTCAGGAGCTAAGGTAGAGGCTCACTAGTGCCCCCATCTTGAGGCTTCTAGTGGAGGGCATAGAGTACGTATTTTACTGCGATGCATCAGGGACCGGACTCGAATGTGTCCTGATTTAGGAGTGAGCAGTGATCACATATGGTTCTCGACAGTTGAGACAACATGAGAAGAACTATTCTACCCATGACCTAGAGTTAGCAGCAGTGGTCTTCGCCTTGAATATGGGGCGACACTATCTGATAGGAGAGCGCTTTACAATGTACTATGATCACAAGAGTCTCAGGTATATCTTATATCAGAAGGACCTGAACCTGAGACAATGATGTTGTCTTGAGTTCCACCAGGACTATGTCTTCGAGATAGTCTATACTATTGGGAAGGAGAATGTTGTAGCAGATTCACTCAGTAGGAGGTCTGGTATACAGCTGCTAGGCGAGGCGATAGAGCAGTTGGATTCTTTATAGATATCCTTTGTGGATTGAGATGGATCAGCTTTTCTTCAGTATCTTACAGTCAATCCCCCAATTCTTTAGCGAGTCCCGGAGGTGCAGCGTGGGGACGCTGAATGCGAGGCATGACGTGCTGAGATATCCACAGGACATGCACCTGATAGATTTTTGGAATGTGGAGAGCACGTCATCCTTTTCAGAGGATGTACCATGGTACCAGCGTCACTTCAGTAGGTAGTGTTGAGGGAGTTCCACACTTACCCTCTAGTGGTACATCCAGGAGTGGAAAAGATATACCAGAATCTCTAACAATAACACTCATGGCCGGGAATAATGAAAGCAGTAGCAGAGTTTGTTTCTCAGTGCCTCACTTGTCAACAAGTGAAGGCGATGCATCAGGTACCAGCAGGCTTGGTTCAGCCTTTAGAGGTCCTAGAGTGGAAGTGGGATTTGATATCCATGGACTTCGTGATAGGACTTACACAAACATCCAGGGGTCATGACTCGATTTGGGTGATCATTGACCGACTCACCAAGTCATCCCACTTTCTACCGATCAGAGAGTAGGGTTCAACAGTGAGCTTAGGATTCCTCTATGTGCAAGAGATTATGCAGCTAAATGGATTAACCTCGATGATTTTCTCGGATCGTGATGCATGTTTTACTTCCCAGGTATGGAAGGGGTTGCAGGAGGCTTTTGGGATGCAGCTTCGTTTGAGCATTGCCTTCCATCCTCAGACGGATGGTCAGACTGAGCGGACCATTCAGACCCTCGAGGACATGTTGCGTGCTTGTGTCCTCAACTTTGGTCGCAGTTGGGAGGATCACTTTCCTTTGGTGGAGTTTTCATACAAAAACATCTATCACTGCACCATTGGGATGACACCTTTTTAGGCGTTGTACGGGCGACCTTGCAGATCACCTTTGTGCTGGACTGACCCAGGGTAGTCAACACTCATGGGACCAGAGATATAATGCCCCGACTCCACTAGGATGGAGCCGGTGAATTACTTGTGATATTGGCATGGTTAAAAGGAATGAAAATCTAGAATGAAAGATCAGTTTAGTATTCTTGAAGAAACTAGATACACTGATGTAACTCAAATTACATTGGAAAAGGTTACAGAATACAATACATAATTAAAAATAAAAACTTCATCCACATGAACTCAATAAAAGGACTTCTCTTCATCACCTGTTGAAGATATCCAATGAAATGGGTGAGCTCAAATGCTCAGTAAGGGTTAAAAAATATCGGAATCATGAATACAATAATAATTGAATCATAAACAATCTAACATAATCAATATGGCATGCTGAATAAATGAAATACTAATGCCATTAACAAACTGAGAATGTGTCTGCATCCATAGATTTTATCATAGTGAAAACCTCATGGATAATAATAATTGATAATGAATAAAGATAATTATTATTAATTGGACATCATGTATCTTTCACATGAAATCATAATACCGTTGAAACGGTTTAGTTCTGTGGGTAGAAACCCGTATGATTTTTTTGGAAACAAACTCGAAGGGTCTATCGCCAAACTGTTTTTTCTCATGAGACCTATCGTTGCATCGAGGGGATGTAGAGGGCCCCACCCGTCACTTCATTTACAAATAATTTTTTATACATTGATTCAATACAAGTTCAATATTCCTTTTCAATATCCGTATAGAGTAGAGTATACAGATTCATCAATATTTCCATAACTAAAACATCTTTCCAAATAAACACCGTATGTAAAATAGTATATGGTGTAGACAAAAAACATATCCATGACATGAGATTATTGATATTTAATATAAATATAATTTCAAATGAAAATAAATCTAAAATGGGCAGTAGGAACACCACATAAGGATTATTAGGTGCCCAATACAAAGTTAGTCACAACGAAAAGGTAGTTGAGACAAAGTCCCTTACCACAATGTAATCAGTCGAATCAAATGACCAGAACTTAATGAAAATTAAGTGAATCATTGAATAACATGAATATAAATAGAATAATGTTATTATATATCAAATGGTAGTACACATATACCACATACAAGAAATAAGTGGTGAACAATGAAAATCCCACCAAAATGAAAATGAGATGAGAAACCCCTTACCTTAAAGACCTGAATAATCAAACTTAGATTCATTAATTAATAATTTAAGAACCTAATAAACATGTAATTGATACGATATAACCTTATTAAGTTCATTAATGTCCTTTTTTATGGGTTTAAGAGACTAAATCTTATTGATTTGGAAGCATTTTCTTACTTGGTTTCATGCTTTATTTACTTGTATTCATGAATGGAAGTTGGTTGGAAATATGGTTAAACATCCAAAATTGTTAATATATATTATTAGTAAAATTAAATATACATAAATGATTTTATAGTGATTCTGGTTATATACCATGAGGATGACTCATTCGATGAGTTAAAAAAAACACACGAATTTGGCTTGGCAGTTTTGTGCTCAATAAACTTATTTTGTATTATTATTCCATATTATGAACATATAAATATTCCATAATGTTAATCAAGATAAAACAAATATATTATTACCTGGTTCAACCATATATTTGGTTTCATGACCATACTTGAAAGAATTAATGGAAATTGAAATTACATAGTCCGCGATGTCGGTAATTCGACACATTACGGACAATGTTTTTATTCCTTTAATAAGTGAGATAGGAGAAGAATAATGATGAAGAATTTTACATAAACATTAGAAAATACAGAATATACAAGATTCTGGAGCATACATGCCTCTTGGTTAATATGAGGTGAGGAAATAAGAAGAAAAGAAAGGAATCTTAAAATGAATGAAAACTTGATAAATTTATCACGAAAATTCGGCAGCCTAACGACATCTCATAAAATTTCATAAAAATAGTTTGATGAGAGGAATGGAATATCTCATCATTCATACATAATATGGACATTAAGGGGGAATATTTAATGAAATATCCCAATACAAGCCAAAGGGAAAGGAAGAGAATAACATAAAATGAAAGAAAAGAATGAAAATAAAAAAGGTTGTTTACCTCTTGATCTCTTGTCCTTGAGATCCTTCTTAAGGGATTTGGTTTTGGTCTTTTGGTGAGACTATTAGATATAGGACGTGGGGAAGAGACATGGGAGGATTATTGGGAAGAACATTGAGGAGCTTCAAGGCTTAGAGGAGTGAAGAGAAGAGGTGGTGGTGGTGGGGGGGGGGGTTATAGTGGAGGAGAGGGGTAAATTTTGAATATTTAATTTCATTATTTTATTATTTCCATCAAGACAACCAATAGTATTGTTTCATGTGACCCCTAATAGTAATAATGACATGTGAGTTCGAACCAAGTGGCCTTGCATCACTTATGATGTCATAAATAGTGTATTTTACTAATAAATTGAATATATGGTATTTTACCATATTTCACTATTAATAAAAAATTCAAGAATTTCAGAGAAATCCCAAAAATTCACCCCTACCATTTTTCAACGTGTAGAATTAAAAAGTGAAATCCATTTTTCAAAAATAATTTTCTAAATATTATTAATTTAATTTTTAAATAAGGTCATAGTTAATTCAAAAAATAACAATCTTGAAGTGCAGTTAGTTTTATGTGACATTGAAAAATTAATTAAGATCCCATTATCATATTGACTTAAGAAAATAAAATAATATTTTTATTTACTATTCATAAGGGTCATATTACTACTCATATTACTATTCATAAGGGTATGTTACTATTCACCAAAAATCAAGTTTGTTCAATTAGACTTCTAATGACTTACTGATCACAACTCTAGATGACCATTTTTCGAAATTCATAACATAGAAGTGGAAAATTTATATATAATGGATAGGTTTTGACTATCTCCTAAATAACCTAGTATTGTTTCAAAGGAACATAGTTTTGAATATAATTTATTTAAGAGAAAAATACCATAAAATGTTTTGGGTGCTACATTATTCCCTCCTTCGGAAATTTCGTCCTCAAAATTTTATGAATAAATCCCACTAAAAATATGTGGGTGGTTCTTCTTCATGAAATCCCCTAGTTCCCATGTTGCTTCCTCCATATTCTGATTTCTCCAAAGAACCTTTACTAGACGAGTTGTTTGATTTCTCAATACCTTCTCCCTTGTGTCAAAAATCCTGATAGGCTTTTCATAGTATGATAAATTAGGTTCCAGTTCTATTTCTTCATATGTGAGTACATGCATTGGGTCTGGCATGTACGTCTTTAACAACGATACGTGGAACACATCATGAACTATGGAGATATTTGGTGGCATCGCTACACGGTAAGCTACAGCTCCGATTCTTCCCGAAATTTCAAATGGTCCTATGTACATGGGGCTCAATTTACCTTTCTTACCAAAAATTAAGATGACATTCCATGGAGATACTTTCAGAAATACATTATCTACCTATTGAAATTCCAAGTCCTTTCTCCAGTTGTCATCATAACTCTTGTGCCTACTTTGAGCTACTTTAATATGGGCTTGTATTTTCTTCACCTTTGTCGTGGTCTCTTCAATAAGTTTTGGGCCTATAAGTTTCCCCTCACCAACTTCATCCCAACAAGTTGGAGTTCGACATCTCTTTCCATATAATGCTTCATATGGAGACATTTGAATTCTAGAATGGAAACAATTGTTGTATGAAAATTCCACCAAAGGAAAGTATTGATCCCACATATCTTGGAATTCAAGAGAACATGACCTCAGCATATCTTCTAGTGTTTGAATAGTCCTTTTAGATTGCCCGTCAGTTTGGGGGTGATATGCAGTACTCCTATGAAGCTCAGTATTCAAAGCCTTCTGGAGACTTTTCCAGAATTTTGACGTAAACCGGGGATCTCGATCAGAGACAATTGATAGAGGTGCACCATGAAGTATCACAAAATCATTAATATAAATTCTTTCCAGGCGCTCAAGTGGTAAATCCTCTCTTATTGGAAGAAAATGTGCTGTTTTAGTGAGACGATCAAAAATTACCCATATTACCTTAGGGATTTTTTCCCTACTATACATTTCCTACTCTAGTTTCCAAGTTTTCTACTAAACTTCCTCTGATACCAACTGTAACACCCCGACTCCACTAGGCTAGAGCTGGTTCATTACTTGTGATATTGGATTGGTTAGAAGGAATAAAAATCCTGAAGGAATGATCAGTTTATTGGTCTTGAAGAAACTAGATACACTAATGTAACTCAAATTACATTGGAAAAGGTTACAGAATACAATACATAATAAAAACTAAAAACTGCATCAACAGGAACTCAATAAAAGGCCTTCTCTTCATCACCTATTGAAGATAGACAATGAAATGGGTGAGCTCAAATGATCAGTAAGGGTTAAAAAATAGAAAAATCATGAATACAATAATAAGTGAATCATAGACAATCTGACAAAATCAATATGGCATGCTGAATAAATGAAATACTAATTCCATTAACAAACTGAGAATGTGTATGCATCCATAGATTTTGTCATAGTGAAAACCTCATGGATAATAATAACTAATAATGAATAAAGTGAATTCTTATTAATTGGATACCATGTATCTAGCACATGAAACCATATTACCATTTAAACAGTTTAGTTCTGTGGGTAGAAACCCGTCTGATTTTTTGGAAACAAACTCGAAGGGTCTGTCACCAAACTGTTTTGTCTCATGAGACCTACTGATGCATCGAGGGGCTGTAGCGGGCCCCACTTTTCACTGAATGTCCAAATCATTCTTTATACATTGATTCAATACAAGTGCAATATGCCTTTTCAATATCCTTATAGAGTAGATTATACGGATTCATCAATATTTCCATAACTAAAATATCTTTCCAAATAAACACTGTATGTAAAATGGTATACGGTTTAGAAAACAAACATATCCATGAAATGAGATTATGTATATTTAATATAAATAAAATATCAAATGAAAATTCATCTCAAATGGGCAATAGGTACACCACATAAGTATTATTAGGTGCCAAATACAAAGTTAGTCACAACGAAAAGGTAGTTAAGACAAAGTCCCTTACCACAATGTAATCAGTCGAATCAAATGACCAGAACTTAATGAACATCAAGTTAATAATTGAATAACATGAATATAAAGAGAATCATGTTATTATATATCAAATGGTAGTACAAATATACCCCATATAAGAAATAAGTTGTGAACAATGAAAATATCATAGAAATGAAAGTGAGATGAGAAACCCCTTACCTTTTTCTCTAGTGTGTTATTGATTGTTCTTAAAGACCTGAATAATCAAATTTAGATTCATTAATTAATAATTCCAGAACCTAATAAACATGTAATTTATATTATAAAATCTTATTAAGTTCATTAATGTCCTTTTTGATGGGTTTAAGAGATTAAATCTTATTGATTTGGAAGCATTTTCTTACTTGGTTTCATGCTTTCTTTACTTGTATTCATGAATTGAAGTTGGTTTGAAATATGGTTAAACATCCAGAATTTTTAATATATATTATTAGTGAAATTAGAGAAACATAAATGATTATATAGTGATTCTGGTTATATACCATGAGGATGACTCATTCGATGAGTTAAAAAAGCACATGAATTTGGCTTGGCAATTTTTTGCTCAATAAACTTGTTTTGTATTATTATTCCATATTATGAACGTATAAATATTCCAGAATGTTAATCAAGATAAAAAACATATATTATGACCTGGTTCAACCATATATTTGGTTTCATGACCAGAATTTAAAGAATTAATGGAAATTGAAATTACATCTTCTACGATGTTGGTAATTTGACACATCACGAACAATGTTTTTATTCCATTAATAAGTGGGAGAGGATAAGAATAATGATGAATAATTTTCCATAAAAATTAGAAAATCCAGAATATAAAATATTCTGGAGCATACATGCCTCTTGTTTAAGATGAGGTGAGGAAAGAAGAAGAAAATAAAGGAATCTTAAAATGAATGAAAACTTGATAATTTTCTCATGAAAATTTAGCAGCCTAACGACGTCTCTTAAAATTTCATAGAAATAGTTTTATGAGAGGAATGGAATATATCATCATTAATACATAATATGGAAATTAAGGTGGAATATTTAATGAAATATCCCAACACAGGCCAAAGGGAAAGGAAGAGAATAACATAAAATGAAAGAAAAGAATGAAAATAAAAGAGGTTGTTTACCTCTTGATCTCTTCTCCTTGAGATCCTTCTTAAGGGCTTTGGTTTTGGTGTTTTGGTGAGACCAGAAGCTCTAGGACGTGGGGAAGAGACTTGGGAGGATTATTGGGCATAACGTTGAGGAGCTTCAAGGCTTAGAGGAGTGAAGAGAAGAGGTGATGGTGGGGGTTTTTTATAGTGGAGGAGAGGGGTAAATTTTGAATATTTAATTTCATTATTTTATTATTTCCATCAAGACAACCAATAGTATTGTTTCATGTGACCCATAATAGTAATAAAGTCATTTGATTTTGAACCAAGTGGCCTTTCATCACTTATTATATCATAAATAGTGCATTTTACTGATAAATTGAATATATAGTATTTTACCGTATTTTACTATTCATAAAAAATCAACAATTTCAAAAAAATACCAAAAATTCACCCCTACCATTTTTCGATGTTTAGAATTAAAAAGTAAAATCCATTTTTCAAAAATAATTTTCTAAATATTATTAATTTAATTTTTAAATAAGGTCATAGTTAATTCAAAAAATAACAATCTTGAAGTGCAATTAGTTTTATGTGACATTGAAAAATTAATTAAGATCCCATTATCATATTTCCTTAAGAAAATAAAATAACATTTTTATTTACTATTCATAAGGGTCATATTACTTGTCATATTACTATTCATAATGGTATGTTACTATTCACCAAAAATCAAGTTTGTTCTATCAGACTCCAAATGACTTACTGATCACAACTATAGATGACCATTTTTCGAAATTCAAAACATAGAAGTGGAAAATTTATATCTAATGGATAAGTTTTTACTATCTCCTAAATAACCTAGTGTTGTTTCAAAGGAACACAGTGATAAATAGAATGTATTTAGGAGAAAAATATCATAAAATGTTTGGGGTGCTACAAGAGATGGAACGAGCTACCACATATAAGGTACATATCATCCAGGAGCAGATGAAGACTGCACAGAGAAGTTAGAAGTCATATACCGACAGGAGACGGAGACCTCTAGAATTCGATGATGGTGACCATGTTTTTCTATGGGGTCTCACCTCGATGAGGTTTGCAGTGATTTGGCCGAGGCGACAAGTTATATCTGAGGCTCATCGGACCTTTCCAGGTCCTCAGTAGAGTTGGCGAGGTGGTATACCACTTAGCTCTTCCACCTCAGTTGCACCAGGTGCATGAAGTCTTCCATGTATCCCAGCTGAGGAGATACGTGCATGAACCTTCTCACATCATCGACCATGTCGAGCTGGACGTTGACGATGGGGCGAATTTTACAGAGGTTCCAGTAGAGATTGAGGATCGACAGGAGCAGGTCCTTCATCCCAAAAGCCTCCTTAAACCCCTTCCATAGTCGGGAAGTAAAATGCACATCACGGTCTGAGAAAATCGTCGAGGGTACTCCATATAGTCGTAAAATCTCCTACACATAGAGGTGTCCCAAGATCTCTACAGAACCCTGCTCTCTGATCTGTAGGAAGTGGGCCGACTTGGTGAGTCGGTCGACGATCACCCAAATCGAGTCATGATCCCTGGATGCATGCGGAATTCCTGTCACGAAGTCCATGGTTATCCCATCCCACTTCCACTCTGGGACCTCTAAAGGCTAAACAAATCCTTCTGGTACCTGATGCTCCACCTTCACTTGCTAAAAATTGAAGAATCGAGAGACAAACTCTACTACTGATTTCTTTATTCCCGGACACCAGTGCTGTCGTCGGGGATCCTAGTACATCTTTTCAACTTCTGGATGTATCGCTAGAGGGGATGAGTGAAAATCCCTCAAGACTTCCTCCCGAAGAGACACTGGTACAGATCACCTCCTCAGTACTCCTCGTCCACCCGTCTCCTCTGCGTACCGACACGCCATATAGTCCACCTCTGGGTACCATCCAGTCCTGGTACTCTCAGCCTAAGTCAGCGTTGTCCATCATCTTCATCCAACACAACAAGGTGCGGGCATAGCCCGTGAAGGGGTGATTATAACGATACTCAGAAGGGACCCCGAGACCCTCAAGGTCTCACAAATCCACCAAGTATAAACCACAAAGTATGAAATCAACAGATAACCCTACTTAGGTATATGCCCATAAATATACCTAAGTTATCAAGTAATCCATCTTAATCATGAGGAAAAACATAGAGATTCTGACTCAGTTCACACGAGGATTTATTCTAGGGGTATTAAGAAGTAACATCTCCAATAAAATCGTCTAACACCTCGACTGTAATAGAACCCATCCTTTATCGAGTATAGTGGGCTTGCCGCATCACATAGAGGCGCTTCCCACTAATCTTGGGTTGCTGAGGTACTCCTCCTATTGAGTACCGTGGGTCTGCCGCGTCACACAGAGGTGCTCCCCACCATGGGTATGTCGCGTCACATAGAGGTACTCCCCCTCACAACTTGCTGAGATACTCCTCCTGTCGAGTATCATGGGTCTGTCAAGTCACACAGAGGCACTCCCCACCTTGGCCTGCTGAGGTACCCCTCCTGTCGAGTACCGTGGATCTGCCGCGTCACATAGAGGTGCTCTCCACTATGGCCTGCTGAGGTACCCCTCCAGTCGAGTATCGTGGGTATACCACGTCACAAAGAGCCAATCCCCACTATGGGTTTACCGCTTCACACAGAGGCGCTCCCCACTGGGCCTATCAAGTCACCCCGAGTGGAAAAGGTCAGCAGTCGTCAAGTCTCAGCCAGCTACTGGGTTCCCGCACTATGCTCACTCGTCTTCGAGAGGGTCCACTCCACGAGCTCCTAGTAGATACTCCAACTACCATTGAATCCCACTCAAAAGAATCTCAATGGTCCTCCACGTAATAAGGGTCTCAACGCAACAGATGACACGTCAATCGGACGCCCGATCTATGAGTTATTAGCCTTTTAGTCCCGGGGGCCCAGTTGGATTCGTGCTCGATCCAACCTGACCATTCCCCATATTAATACAAAACTCTAGTGGGGGTATACTCAAAGGGACCATCTTTCTCAAAGATTTCCAACGCTGTTGACAGTTTTTCAAATGGACGTCTGGTGCCAAAGTTGTGGAAAAAATAAATAAATGAGTCGTAGTGGGCCCAGGTCCGGTCCGACCCAATTAGAACGACCCGACCCTCAGTGTGGCCCCGCCCGTTGGGTTTGGCCCGACCCGATGGGTCAGGCTCGGCCCGATGGGCGATCCGGCAGGCCGCGATGGGCCGCAGGGGTTCAGACGTGGATGGCGCGAGGCCGTAGGGTGACTCGGCCGGGGCAGCTCGCCCAGGAGGGCGGAGGCCACGGGGAGGCTCTACCGGAGCAGCCTGGGGTCGCAGGGCGGCTCAGCCGAAGCGGCCCTGTGCCACGGGGCTGCTCGGCTGGAGGGGGCCTGTGTCGCAGGGTAACTCGGCTGGAGTGGCTCGGCGAAGTGCTGTGGGGCGGCTCGGAGGGCCGCGACAGTGGGGATAGGATGCGGGGTCGGCTGTGGATGGCAGCTCGTCCTCGGGGCAGTTTGGTCGTGGAGGAACGACCCGGACGCAGGGCGGTGGTTCGTCCGCGGGGTAGCGCCGTTGTGTCATTGCCTTCGTCGTGGCCAGAGGTGTTGTCGGTCGCCGTTCTCGTGCCTCCCTGGTGCCCAAAATCCCACTCCAATTTCTGTCACCAAGGTCGTCTTCCACCTTCGCGATGGGTAGACCATTCAAGAAGAATGAAAGAGGGGTCGGCCATGCTTGTTTGGGCCGCGCCCTCCATGTTATAGTGGTTCAAAGTTGCTCATGAAAAACATGAATATTGAACGTCAAATCCTATCCTCCCACAATGATTGTTCCCAACCCGCAAAAGAAGTCATCTGCATCCTTTGTTTAAAAAAAAGAAAAACATGGGAATATAATCATACACAAATTAAACCCCTACCTTGGATTGTTCATTGACAGAGATTGCGAGGGAGGAGACGACGTCGTTGGGGAGGGAAATACGATCGTCGACTGAATACATCCCATGCTGGAGGATGTCTCTAGGAAGAAATTCGAAGTCGTGCGTTGGCGTTCTTCATTGGAGAGCTTTTCCCCAATTCTTCAAAGCTCTCCCCTTTTCCAACCCTTTTCCCCAATTCCACCAAAATGAAAATATAGCCAACTTCTTAATTTATGTTTTCAAATTAAATTACGTTGGCACAATTTCCAAATGGTTTAATTAATTAATTAATGGGTGGCATAATAAATTATGGGGAGGGTGGGCATAATTAAGTGGGGAGCTCAAGAGGTTTCTCCCCATTTAATAGAGAGTTCAAGAGGTTTCAATCCTCAGGTGGTCCCCACCACTATAACCTCTCATGAGAGGTTAGGCTCGGTGGTCCCCACCTCCATAACCTCTCGTGGGAGGTTTTAGTTCAGGTGGTCCCCACTTGTGAAATATCCACATGGGTGGTTACAACAAATAAAATAAAATGTGTAATTATTTTATTTTATTATTTCCACGAAAAACCCAAAAATTAACTTTCACCCTCGAACAACTGTCGTCGAGGTGAAAGTCTTCTTAAGCGAATACTAGCACTGCGAGTTCAACGGTGCCCTCAAATTTCAATTTCGTGCACCGGTTCAAAAGTTAGAAAAACCCGCTCGCACGTTTACTGAACGTACCCGAACAAAAGTTCAGAAATTCATTTCGGGCACTCCGGGCCTCAGAATCACGCGCGGTCTATTTTTGCAGACTTTTAAAATTCCCATATATTTAAAAAAAATTACATGGAAATTTCGGGTCTTTACATTCTCCCCAACACAAGGATTTACATCCCCGTAAGCCACAACTCAAACTAAGGGAACAAGTGTGGGTATTGAGCACGCATTTGAGCCTCCCGCTCCCATGTGCCCTCTTGGAGGTTCCCGTGCTGCCAGAGAACACACACTGGAGGTATCGACCATCCACAAAGGACCCGCTCCTGTCGATCCTTAATTTCCACTAGAACCTCTATAAAAGTCTCCCCATCATCGACATCCAACTCTCCACGGTTGATGATGTGAGAAGGGTCGTGCACGTATCACCTCAGCTGGGATACGTGGAAGACGTCATGCACCCGGTGCAACTGAGGTAGAAGAGCTAAGCTGTAATCCACCTCTCTAACTCTACTGAGGACCTAAAAAGGCCCGATGAACCTCAGAGATAACTTTCCACCTCGACCAAATCTCCACAAACCTCCTCGAGTTGAAACCCATAGAAAGACATGGTCACCATCCTCAAACTCCAGAGTTCTCCGTCTCTTGTCAGAATATGATTTGTTCCTACTCTATGCAGTCTTTATCCACTCCTAGATGATCTAAACCTTCTCTGTGGTAGCTCATACCATCTCTGGTCCCACTAGTGTTGACTCCCCTGGGTCAGTCCAGCACAAAGGTGATCTGCAAGGTCACTCGTACAACGCCTCGAAAGGTTCCATCCCAATGGTGGAGTAATAACTGTTGTTGTATGTGAACTCCACCAAAGGTAATTGATCCTCCCAGTTGCGATCAAAGTCGAGGAAACAAGGACGCATCATTTCCTCGAGGGTCTAAATGGTCCACTCAGTCTGGACATCTGTCTGAGGATGGAAGGCAGTGCTCAAATGAAGCTGCATCCCGAAAGCCTCCTGAAACCCCTTCCATAGCCGAGAAGTAAAACATTCATCGCGATCGGATAAAATCGTCGAGGGTAATCCATGTAGTCATACAATCTCCTGCACATAGAGGTGTCCCAAGATCTCTACTAAACCCTAACTTACTAAAGAAGTGGGGGAGTGACTGTAAGAGACTAAAGAAAAGCTGTTCCATATCTATCCACCAAGGCTATCTATAAAGCATCTAGCTGCTCAAACATGAGTAAAACACAGAGGTTCTAGTGGAGATTGAGAATCGACAAGAGCAGGTCCTTCGTGGGCGGTTGATACCTCTGGTGCATGTATGCTAGTAGAATGAGAACCTCCTGGAGAGAACATGGGAGCGGGAGGCTCAAATTCGTGCTCTGTATCCTTTTTTGGTTGTTTTGCCTTCGTTTTGGCTTTCATGGATGTAAATCCCTAAGGTGGGGAGAATGTAATGTCCCCGAAATTTCGTATAATTTTTTTTAAATTATATTGAATTATTTCAAGGCCGCAAAATCTAATGGCATGTGATTCCGAGGCCCAGAGTGCCCGGAATGATCTCTCGAAGTTTGGTTGAGTTTTAATTAGTGCGTGTAATCAGTTTTCCTAAAAAATTAAAATAACTCTTAAACAGTAACTCAGATCAGAAATATGAGGGCACCGTTGTGTTCAAGATGGCGGGTTTACCCTAGGTGCGACTTATTTTTAGTTGGCGTGTGCCTCCTGTGAGAAAACCCAAAAATGGAATAATCGTAAATAAAATAATTAAATAAATTATTTTATTTTTTAAATGCTTATAACTCACAAACGGTATCTCGGATTGAAAATATGAGACCACCACTGTACTCGTGAGGGATTTATCTATTTAAGAAGATGCTAACTTTGGCCGGTGCAGACCACCAGTGAAAGTTAGTTTTTTGGCCATAAATAAAATAATTAAGTGAAAATTATTTTATTATAAAATCCATAACTTTTAAACGGTAACTCAGATTTAAAATCTAAGAGTACCGTTGGGTTCTTTGGGGCTTGTTTCACTGAGGTAGATCCTAAACTTGATCGTTGTGGGTCAAGGGTGACTGCTATAATTTTTCCGAACTTTTTTTTCAGATACGTTTAGTAAATGCACGAGTGCCATTATATAACTTTTAAACCGGTGCTCGGAATTGAAATCCGAGGGCACCGTTGAACTTGCAGCACCGATATTCGCTTAAGGAGACCTTCGCAATGACTGTACTTGGTCGATGGTGAAAGTTAGTTTTTGTGAATTTCGTGGGACAATTAAAATAATAAAAATAAAATAAAGAATAACTTTTATTTTATTTTTAAAACCTCCCATTTGATGTTTAGTGGGGGGGACCACCTGAACTAAAAAAAACCCCAATTTAAATTCAAATTTGGGGACCACCCAACCCTTGAACTCCCCCTTTAATGGGAGATAACTCTTAGTTTTCCTCCCGTTGATGTGCCAACTCAATTATTTTATTTAATAAACTTTTTTGTCACCTCACCATTTGGTTGGAGGATTTTTGGCAAAAGGGAGAGCTCTAGAGAACTTGGAAGGAGATTCTTAAACGCAAAACATCCACTACAACGAAGAGCATCCTACGGAATTGAAGAATGAGGATGATGCTTGAGCCTGGATCGAAAACATCTTACCGGAGCAATGAACGCCGATGTCATCATCTCATCAACTTCGTCTTCTTCCTCATGCCACCTCTAACGGACAATCAAGGTAGGACTTTTTATATATGTTTGAATTTGTTTTATTGATTCTTCATATCCTAAATTCGCGAGGATGATGAACAAATGAACATGGTCATCATCCCGTACATAAACCATGCTCCTCTTTCTTTTTATTCTTCGCGCGTTCTTCATGCATTCTTCAATGCCTAATATTTATTGGCGCTGGAAACACGGAGTTTTGCTAAGCGTGATATATGGACGTGAATCCTTCAATGCAAGGATCAAAAATATGTGATCGTTTAATTTTACGGGCTTGGAATGAAGCTGCAATGGCTCATAGAAGGAGGCAGCCAAATATTTATTAGTGCTGGAAACACAATATTCTATTGAGAACGACATATGGACGAAGATCCCTCTACCTGAGGATCGTGAATATGCGGTCATTATATTTTTCAGGTTTAGAATGAAGATGTGGAGGCCCACAGAAGGTGCGACGTGTCAGTGTGATTTCTAGTGCGTGTTCAGGGCGTGGCTCCGGGTGAGGTAGACAGTGTGATGTGCAGTGGCAGAGGACAGCTGGGAGGCATTTTCTAGGAAGTGCGGCAGTCTGGAGGCATTGTGGCTCGGGTAGCTAGAGGTGGTGGCGACGGTCTGGTCGTGCAGAAGAAGGAAAGACCGTGAATGAAGATGGAATTAGATTGGAGAGAGAAACTTAAATATTTTGATAGATATATTAAAAATGAATATAAGGTGCCAATTAAGAGGGATGAACGCTCAACATGAAAAAAGGGAGATGCAACATAATACATGGAAGGTTTAAAACAAAATATTAATAATAATATTAAAATATTATTATTTTAATTTTTGTTGGGAAAACCGTGTTTTGACCGTAACTTCTTTGCACAACCTCAGTTTCACGATCCGTCAATGGTAGTACGTCCCTAACTTTGAGATATAAATTATGAGTCCAATATTGGATTTATTTTTCAAGATTTTGGATTGGGTACCCGAAACGATCAAATAATAATAATATATTATTATTATTAAATCTTCGACCATCCATAACTCCTGCGTGCGACTTCTGAATGACTTTCTGTAAGTGGCGACGTGATCCTGACATTAAGATGGTCGATTTAAGTCTAATGTTGAATATTAAATTTTGGTTCATGGCTTGGGTCCACGAAACACCCAATAATAATAATAATAATAATAATAATAATAATAATAATATTACAAGATCTTGTATTCGACATATCTCCCTCATACGGTGTCGAAATGATGAACCGTTTACGGAACTCGAAACCTTGGATCAAGATGGTCCTTTTGGTATAACCCACTAGAGTTTTGGATAAGGATGGGGTATGGTCTGGTTGGATCAAGCATGAATCCAACTGGGCCCTCGGTACTAAAAGGCTAATAACTCACAGACCGAGTGTCATATTGATGCATCGTCTGTTGAATTGAGACCCCTATGATGTGGCATTCCTTTGAGATACTTATTCATGGGACTTCATGGCTATTGGAGTATCTACTAGTGGCTTGGGGAGAAAACTCTCCCGGAGACGAGCAAGCCTAATATGTGAACCCATTAGCTGACTGTGACGAGAAGACTGACTAGCGATCCTGTGTGGGTCAGCTCCTAGTGATCCTGTGTGGGTCAGCTCCTAACGATCTTGTGTGGGTCAGATCCTAGAAATCCTGGGTGGGTACGCTCCTAGAGATCCTGTGTGGGTCATCTCTTAGCGATCCTGTGTGGGTGAGCTCCTAGCGATCCGATGTGGGTCAACTCCTAGCGATCCTGTGTGGGTCAGCTCCTAGCGATCCTCTGTGGGTCAGCTCCTAGTGATTCTGTGTGGGTCAGCTCCTAGCGATCCTGTGTGGGTCGGCTCCTAGAGATCCTATGTGGGTCAGCTTCTATCGATCCTGTGTGGGTCACCTCATAGCGATCCTATGTGGGTAAGCTCCTAGCGATCCTGTGTGGGTAAGATCCTAGCGATCCTGTGTGGGTCGGCTCCTAGAGATTCTGTGTAGTTCAGTAGCAGATCCTCTTAATGGAGTAAGATGATTTAGTAGTTATAAGTAATCATTTCTACTACCATACCTAAGTTATACTTGGTGTGAGATGAGTTCGTACCTGTGTGGTAATTTCCTTTGTGGTAATACCTTGGTGGTATTCTTCTGTGTGGCGTACCTGTGTGGTACTTGCCTTTTTGGATCTCCTTCCTTTGTGGAACAATTGAGCTTTGAGATTTTGGGTTGGACCCTGTGTTTCCTCATGATTGAGATGGGTATACTTGATAACTTAGGTATATGTATGGGCATATACCTAAGTAGGGTTGACAGTTGACTTCATACTTTGAGGTTATTCCTTTGTGGGTTTGTGAGACTTTGAGGGTATTGGGGTCCCTACTGAGTATCGTTATACTAACCCCTAAATGGGCTACGCCTGAACTTCATTGTGTTTGGTGCAGACGATAGACATCGCTGACTGAGGATGAGAGTACCAGGACTGGACGGTCTCCGGAGGTGGACCATACGGCGTGTCAGTACGCAGAGGACATGAGAAGATGTGGAGTGCTGAGGAGGCGATTTGTACCTACCCTTTAGGTCGGAACCTCAGAGGATGATCCAGTAGCTGTCTTTTGGTCGCGGATGGCGAGAGGCTGTGGGGTGACTCGGCTGGGGCGGCTCATCCAGGAGGGTGGAGGCTGTGGGGCGGCTCAGCCGGAGCGGCTCAGAGGGCCGCGGGTGGCTCGGTCTGAGCGGCGCGGAAGGCCGTGGGTGTCTTAGAAGGCCGTGGGAAGCACGACCATGGGCAACTCGGAAGGCCGTGGGCGGCGCGGCTCGTCCGACAGCTTGGCGGGACGGCGGTAGCTTGGCGGATGGAGGTGGCGGCTCAGCCCGATCGGTGGTGGTGCCTTGACCCAGATAGTGGCGGCTGTGGGCGGCACAGCGTGGCCATGGGTGGCGGAGCCGTGGGGTGCGGTGGTCGTGGGCACTGCAGAGCGGCTCGGCCACGGGGGTGTCGCGAGGGCACGGAGGTCTCAAGGCGGCGGTGGCCACGGGGCCGTGTCGTTACGTTGTCGCCTTCGTTGCGTTCAACACTACAAATCATCACAAGATTTGCGGAGGGGTCGGGCCATATTTGTTTGGCCTGTACCTTATACATTAGGGTGGTAGAATATGTCTCAACAAAAACTTGAAGAATAACTTCAATCTTTACAACCTCCCACAACGATTTATTCTCAATCCCGAAAAAGAATTCAAGGGAAGAACATGGGAAAAGTATTCATACACAAATAAACCTCTACCTCATTTTATTCGTCGACGAAGATCGTGAGGGAGAAGACGACATCGTTTGGGAGGGGGAGGCGATCATCGATTGAAGACGTCCCATGTTGGAGGATTTCCCGAGGAAGAAAGTTGAAGTTTAGGTCAGTGTTCTTCGTTGGCGTTCTTCGTTGGCATTCTTCGTTGGAGAGATTTCTCCCAAGTTCTCCAACGCTCTTTCCTTTTCCAAGCCTTTTCCCCAATTCCACAAAAATGAAATGGTAGCCCAAGATAATAGATTATGATATCTATTATTTATTTTGTTGGCACAAATTCAAAATAGTCTAATTAATTAAATTGAGTTGGCACAATAAAGCATGGTGTTGGCACAATTAATATGGAGGAAGCTCAAGAGGCGCCTCCACATTAAAGAGGGAGTTGAGAGGTTTCTCCCTCATTAAGAGGGGAGTTCAAGAGGTTTAAGCCTCATGTGGTCCCCACCACCATAACCTCTCATAGGAGGTTAATTCAGGTGGTCCCCACCTATGAAACTTCCACATAGAAGTTTTAAAACAAAATAAAATAAAATGTCACACACATTATTTTATTTTATTCTTTTCACGAAAAAATCAAAAAATTAACTTTCAACCTCGACCAACTGCCATCGAGGTGAATGTCTTATTAAGTGAATACTAGCATTGTGAGTTCAACGGTGTCCTCAGATTTTAATTCCGAGCAACGGGTCAAAAGTTACAAAACGCTGCTTGCGCATTTACTGAACGTACCCAAAAAAAAGTTTGGAAAATTATTAACAGTCACCCTCGACCTACGCTGGTCGAGGTTAGGCTCTGCCCAAGTGAAACACACTCCAAGGAACCCAATGGTACTCTTTGATTTCCAATCTGAGTTATTGTTTAAAAGTTATGTATTTTACAATAAAATAATTGTCACTTAATTATTTTATTTACGGCCAAAAACTAACTTTCACTGGTTTCCCGCACCGGCCAAAGTTAGTATATGCTTAAATAAATAATTCCCTCATGAGTTCAGCAGTGGTCTCATATTTTCAATCCGAGCTACCCTTTGTGAGTTATAAACATTTGGAAAATAAAATAATTTATTTAATTATTTTATTTACAGTTATGCCATTTTTGGGTTTTCTCATAGGAGGCCCACACTGACTAAACTTAAGTCGCGCCTAGGGAAAACCCGCCATCCTAAACACAATGTATCGCTCAGATTTCTAATCTGAGTAACCGTTTAAGAGTTATTCCACTTTTTCAGGAAAACTGCTTACGCGCACTATTTAAAGCTTAACAAAACTTTGACGGACCATTCCGGGCACTCCGGGCCTCATAATCATGTGCCGTCATATTTTTCAGTCTCAAAATAATTCCATATAATTAAAAATAAATATACAGAATTTCTGGGACATTACACCGTCTCACTCACCCTATAAAACCAGTGATCTAGGAAGGGGAGATCATAATGATTTTGGGTAGAGAAGTCCATTAATTCTCAGAAGAAGGTCCAGATAGCACGTACCCACACCCCTTCTAAGAAGAAGTGGTTCGCAAACTCCTCCTTGTGGAATTTACAATAGTGACACTGAGAGGAAAGGTAAATACCGCACCACTGGATATTGTCATCAGTCAGTACAACCTTATTCATGACTCTCCAGGTGAGGAAATTGTATTTAGAGGGGATATTATGGCATCATAGGATATCATTCCATTTATCAAGATTCCTTCTAGAGGCAGCAACCCTTCGGAAATCTCTGGTGGAGAAGGCTCCTATGGATGATGGGGTAAAAACACACTTGTTAGGGTAAAAATTCATTTTGATAAGGTTGAAGGTAGCTTGTTGATATACATCCAGGATATACTTGATAAAAGATGGTTATTTTCTCGCCTCCTTAAAGGAAATACTATAATCATGACATCATAGAAATTTGATGATTAAGACAGCACAATTGTGGTGCCAAAAGAAAATCTCACCTCTCCCTACAATCCATTGAGATAAAGGTTATAGAGTTGAAATGAGGGGAGAAACCATGGACCAGAAGGGGGAGATGTGGTGGTGTACAACCTGTGTGTCACTATATCACAAGTACATATCCCTTCCCCATAGGGTAGGACCTTCAATAACTTCCCACTCCAGCTTCACATTCATGCAGTGCAGTCTATCCTGGAGGCCGCACACGTTAATACCCCCTTCATGAATTGTCTTTTCCATTATATAATAAGAATCCTGATGTCATTTCACTTCAGATACAGCATCCCAAAATGAATCTTGCGAGCACCTTGTTAAGGGAATTGATAACACCTTTAGTAACATTGATCGAAGCCAACGCATGGACTAGAACATCAAGAAAAACATGGTTGACCAGTGTGATCCACCCCCAAAGGAAAAGAATCAATTTTTCTAGTTGAGTATTCTTCCTGTGATCTTTCTAACAATATGGTCAAAATGACAAATGAAAATACTCCTTGGAGAGACAGGATCACCCAAGTACTCAATTGGAATGCTGCCTCTCTGGATGTCAAAACTGTGGCACAAGGAAGTGACCCTATTAGTTGCACATTTACTAGAAATTAAAAGGCTCCTCTTGGCTTTGTTGATGACCTGACCACTCTAATGGAAATCATCATTAAAAATCCTGTTAATGGATCTAGATGACCTCCTATCAACATTCATAAAAATAATTATATCATAGGAAAACATGAGATGAGATATGGAGAGGGAGTTCAGTCTGTTCTGGTTGGGGTGGGTGTCTCCATTCAGTACACTCTTATTGATTAGGCTACTTAGTATGTCCTGGGTGAGTATGAAGAGGGTGGGGGTTATGGGGTCACCTTTCCTTAGCCTGTAGGTAGCTTTAAAGAAGCCATAGGTTCTCCCCATGAAGGAGACATCCAACCATGAGGATCTAAAACACCTAAAAATATGACCAGACACCCATGAGGAGAATACCATTCATGTGAGCACCTTGTTGATGAAACTCCATTCAATTCTGTCATACGCTTTAATCATATCTAATTTGATATCCAAGTATAGCCACAGGTCTTGAGGTTGATGTCCCGAATCATTTTCTAAGGCAATGTAATTGCTCCCTGGATGGATCAACCCTTAACAAAACCATGCTGCTTCAAAGAGATCCACTGATGTAAATACAAGGAGAGTCTTCTGTTGATGATACGCACCAGAATTTTATAAGGAAAATTTCACATAATCACTAGCCTATAATGGGAGAGATTGGATGGGGCCTTGATCTTGGTTACACGGATAAGGGTTGTTGCATAAGCCACACGTGGGAGGGACCCCCCACAAAAGAAGTCATGGATGGACATACCAATATCATTTTTAACCACTGAACAAGATGCTTTTTAGAAAGAACCAGGAAGCTATCCAGGCCAGGAGCACTCTTGGGATGAAGACCAAGCATGGCCTCATAAATCTCCTTCTCTTCAGGAACTGACTCCATAATCCTATTGTCCGTATTGGTAACATAGTTTGGGAGCACATCCAAAATCCCAGCATGGCCACTCAGATATCCATTAGGTATACATAGATTGGGACCAGTAAGGAGATCACTGAAGAAAGTGAGTTCCATTCTTCCAACAACATGTTGGTCGTCAGAGTAAGATCCATCCTCCATCAAAATATTAGGCTTCGCCAAACTCTTTTTCTCCCTAATGCAGGCATGAAAGTGGACAATGTTCCTATCCATTTCATGAATCCATTTTGATCTGGAGGATTCCCGAGAAATACTTTCTTGTCTCAGAATTAGATCTTAAAACCTATCCTTTTTGTGCGAGAGATCCTCAAACACTGACTCACTCCATTTTTCTTCAAAACTAGATTCCAGCTGGTCAACTTCGTTGGAAATTGTCTCACACTTCTATTTATTGGGGGTGACTATTGGCCAAAACTTGAAGATCATGCTTAATATTTCACAGTTTAGCATGCATGCCTATCCACAAAATCCCTTGGGTGGAACCCCTCCATGAGTCATTAACCACTTGGTGATACCCTGGTAGGCTGGTCCACTATTGGTTGAACCTAAATCTCTCATGATTGTCATGGTTGGGAGGAAATGTGACCAATAACAGAGAGTGATCTAAAATTCCTCACACTAGGTGAGTCACCTTAGCATTCGTGTAGGGATAAATAGTGTGGATATTGTCCAAACAATGATCAAGACGGATCTATGAGTGGTGACCCCCTCTTTGGTTGTTGCACCATGTGTATTGGTCCCCTCCGAACCCCATGTCCATAAGCCCCTTGCTGTCCATGAACTAAGAAAAGTCCAAACATCCCTTGCGGGGGTAGGTCCCTCTGCTTTTCTTTTCTGATGGTCTAGATATGGTATTGAAATCCCCTCCAATGTACCAAGGGGAGTTCCCCAGATCAAACCTAAGCAGACCATATCACATGGAAAAGTGGTCCATTTAAAAAAGAGGATACCTGGCTTTGCCCCTAGGTGGGTTAGGCATATCAATCTCTGAAGACCCGCTGGAAAGTGTTGAAGGGAGTTGAAGGATCTCTAGGATGTCTATTGGAGCAGGGAATAAGGTACCAAGAAGAGGGGAATACAACATGGGGAAACATAACCTTCTTAGTAGAAGAAGAAAACTTACATCCTTCACGGATACACTGAGATCCATGAGGTCTTGAAGGATGGGCCTGCTGGGGGAAGCAGATTCACCAGTCATAGGGTAAGAATCCATCTGATTGAAAGGAACCAAAGCCATCCATGAAGATCCAACATCGATTGAATGGGGAGAGGTAAAATAGACCGAGTCTGAAGAAGAAGGATCCTGATGGGGTGGATCGTCTGCTGGATGAATATATTCCACCCTCTAAATAGGAGCCGAGCCCAGATCCTAACAGGTGCTATCAATAAATGGTTTATGAACCTCACCTTTTCCTAGACTTGGCCACGTCCATCAATATGTATAAAATATTAATAAATACAAATAAATATTAAATAGTCAAAAATATTATTTCCCAAATCATTTGGAGTAGATGTATCGTTGAGTAGAAAGCTATTATTATGATCCAAAATGTATTAGAAATGAATCCCTGAAGGAATATGTTCTTTATGTAATATTATCCATCTTTAAAAATATTACACCTTTAGAAAAGGATCATGTCAGTATTCATGAGAAATTCATTTACGGGGAGCCTATGAAAGGATGACCTACAGATAATAGTGTACTTGGAAGGAGTAATCCCAAGCTTCAATACAGAATTTTACTAGGAGGTTATTTTCAAAGGCTTGCCCATATAGAAGTTATAATAAACTTTACAGGTAAGGGAACTATGTCTTGTGGGATCCAAAACTGGATTTTATATAATTTTCTTGAATTAAAATGAATAACTGGAATCACTATTAAAATCATCCACTAATGGAGGGACCAACCACCTATACTTCCATAATTTCATATCATAATTTTGATAAGGCATCCATTTACTATAAATCATTACATATGATTATGTTTTCTTAATGAGCGGATTAGTAGAAAAGAAGAGATAATACAATTTACCAGAGGCATGTTTTTCCTATGTCTTTGATTAATTCAGTTACAACCCCTTTCTATTCAGTTTGTTTTTTTGTTAATTAAGGAAGTGAGATTTATAAAAACATTCTTCTTTCAATAACATGATCTTCCTAAACATTTTACAGTAATTAGGTTTGATTCTAATTGATATACTTATTCTGGTAGTAATTTCATATTTCTTCATTTACCTCTCCCTTAAGGGAAACACTCATGAACATCAGTTTTGAAAACTTATATAATTTCCCAAAGAATGATTTTCTTCAATACTTATTCTTGGATATGCTAACACATTATTAACCCTCTTAAGGATTGTTTCTTATTCTGGAAGAATATGAAATCATTATTTTTCATAATTTCCATAATTGTATCACATGATGGTGGTATTTAAACAGTAAAATCATCCAGTGAAGACTGTGTACCATTAGAACCTGTGTCCTTTTATAAATTCTGAATATGTATGTTCTCAAAATTGTCCAAATGAACTTCTAATTCCATTAATCTCATATTGTGGTTTCTCTAATCTTCAATCATAATTATCTACTCTTTAAAATTATCCATTACTAATTTAAATTATTCTTCATGCAATTTAATTTTTTTAAACAAAGAATCATGTTCCATGATTTTTGGATTTAAATCATTAAGATCAACAATATTTTTCAAGATTTCTTGATGTTAACAAATCTTTTCATCCAGAGTATTAATATTTATTAATGAATATCAAATATAAATTATTAATTTTGGAAGATAATTTGATGATAGTAGGACACTTATTAAAAAAAATTAGAACTCTATAAATGATAATAGTAATGCACATAAAAATGTATCATAAATCAAAAATAAACTTAATCTACACCTCTGGCATGGATGCTTCTCTGTCCCATAACCATGAATATACTAGACACATCCACATCGTGTCCTTCTATGTCTGCGCTCTGGCATACACTACACACCATCATCATAAGCCACCTCCACATCCTCCAGTGTGACAGGTGGTGGATGTACAGTCTCATCGTCTATACCATGTCCTGTATCTAAGGATAGTGGAGGCTAGATGGAACTATCACCAACATGGAAAGAAGATTGATGTTGTTTTACAGATGTCTGTAATAAATAATCCATATCAACCCAGTAAATGTTTGTATCTACTTGTGGCTGAGTCTGAGAAGCTGGAGGAGCATATGAATGATCATGCTGAACACCCTCCTCCTGTGGAACAACAAAATCTGACTGATCAAGATGAACAACCTCCTCCCATGGAACAATAAGATCCATAATAGGGTCATCACCCCTAGTATATCTATATGAGGCTCAGTAGTCTCCTCAACATCCTCAGCATGTGGTGGATAAAATAAAATGCCATAATAAATCTCATCCATCGAAGGAAGCAACTGTGTCACAAGGTTGTGAAAATATGCCAGGTCAAATACGGTGCTCTCTACTGGATCAGACATGTGAAGTAGATGACAAATATGAGCATCCTATGAAAACAAATTTTATTGTTAAGCAATAAGAATAAAAATTATAATGAACAGTGAAAGGAACAATGTATACCAACTCATGAAAGCATCATCCATGTCATGTCAGAAATCTAACTGGGGACCTGCTGTAATAGGATGCATAATCCATATGATCCACCAAATGAAAATGTACTATCCTAGCCCCTCACAACTGGAACTCATACCGTCTGTTCACAAAATCAATATATCTAGCATGGTATATCCTCCAATCAAAACCTCTCTTCCCTGACATCTTCAGGGAATGTAGTGAATCTAACTAACTGGGCGGGTCAAGAACATGGTGAAAGAATCTGGACTACCTCATAACTCTATCGGTATGATGCCACTTGACTATATAAAAATGAATCAATAGAACCCTCTAGAAGCTAATAGCAAACATCACCGTATAGTACGATGGAAGAATATGGATACTAGCATCTATATATGACATCCATATAATCTGAAAGAAAAAATAAATAATCATTTAATAAACGAATACATGTACAGTAAAGAATAAAGATTTAACAATATAAATAATAATCACTTACATCATGTGGTTGAATGTTGTCCAATAAAAGTATGTAGGTGTGGATGTCATGTCTGGGGGAATCAGAATGACGATATGCCTAACTCCACCTATTGATAATATTGTTATATTTACATTTCATAATAGAAAGTTTTACATTTAAGTTAGACATTATAAGGAAGGAATAATATACCAACGTCCATGTGGAGGCTCTGCTACAATATATACTAGCAATGGCGTACAATAACGTGAAGCTAAATGAGGGATGTGCTCCCATATCCACATCTGTAGAAGAACCATGCATCCCATGATCTTCATCTTATCGATGAGACATGAATTTAATAGTACCCTATATGTATATTCTAGATAAGAAGACCCCCATATATACTAGCCTGCCTTGTCCAAATCCTCAAAAAAAGGTAAATACCTCAGATGTACAAAAGTAGTGGAGTGATCAACAAAAAGCATGTCACCGATCATCCTCAAAATATATGCACATGAAAATCGCAGCACGTTGATCTCATCAGCATCCTTTGCTAAATGTGTGAAGTGTTGGTCTAACCAAGGAATGCGTAATCTACCACCGACGATAGTCCTACCATCATCAGGGACCTCTTTTCCCAATATTCTATGAACAAGCTCCGGTAAATCTGCTCCAACTCGGCCTGTTAGAGATGCACCATTGATGCGGAGGCCCAACATAATGGCCACATCCTACAAGGTAATAGTCATCACCCCCTCTTTAAAATGTAATTTATGTGACTTTGGTCTCCATCTCTCTACAAGTGCAGTAATGAGACGATGATCAAGAAAATTGAAGGCACAAATCGCTACACCATAGAATCCAACACGATGAAGATTAGGGATAGTAACAGGAGGTGGTGTGGTATGATGGAAGTGGTGATATCTGCATACACTTAATTGAGTCACAATATTTGCTTCTAAAAGAATCCATGATACATGAGTATCCTAGGATGCGAGAAATGGAAAACCTACCATCTTCACAAATGATATCATTGTTACTTTTTTATAGTGAATTCAATAAAAATTTTAAACTTTTATTTATAAGAATCTACAAAAATCAAATGAAAAATGATTGTGTTAATATTTTAGATTTATACTTGATTTATTGCATGTGGATTAGTGTCTTTGTTACGTGTGGAAGAATGATATATTCATTTTCTTTCTATGTTTATTTTTTTAATAGTTTTAGTATCACAAAATAATTTATTATAGAATCAAAAAATGAGACAAACCAAAATTGAAACATGTTAAAAAAGGAGAAAGTCAGAAATAAAAGGATTCAACACTAAAAAATACATAGAAAAAACAAAATATACATATTCATGATACAATACACAGAATCGATCATGGTTGATGAGATGCGGAGCTCCATCCTGCCACTTTGGGACATCTCCTATGAGTATGTCCTTCTACATGACAAATACTGCATTGTATTCTCCCTCCAAGTTGCCGAGGCCAATCCTTTTCATTTCTAATTCGAGTTGAATTTAGTCTTCCTTAGGGATGTAACCTATTAGTATTAAGAAAATAATTTAAAAAATGACAAACATTGAAAAAATAATAAATAAAAACAAAACCAAATTATAAAACCTGGAAATAGCAGAGACAATGGTTGGCTGATTAGTAAACAATGAGATAGAATGAAAGTCACCAATAGGCATCCACGTTGCACTATAATAGTTAACCAAAGTGCTCATGTGATAAACTGGGTCAACATATGGTTCCCATGATATATTTACCGAAACACAAGCTGCGATAACATGTGCACATGGATATCTAAATGCCTGAAAATTGCTGCAATCACAGTACCTGTTATCTAACATCACCACAAACACTCGACCACTGGTGTATGTAGACCGTTCGTAGCATAGTATTACCTGAAAGATCACATTTTCCATGTAAAAGGATAGAATAATCCATCTTGAAGTCTCATTCAGTATCTGATCAATATCACTTTGGAAATTCTGCATAAAATGCATTCCGTTTTCCATCTTCTGATAGGCCTTTTGGGACCAGTCAACAAAGTAGCGAACACATCTATAATATTTCTCTTGCACTAACCCTATGATTTGGAGTTTTCATACACCCTTGAGGACCCCATTTATGCACTCCACTGTATTAGTGGTCATATGGCCATATCTTCTGCCACCATCATATGCTAATGACCATTTTTCTTTCAAAATCTTCATCATATATTCATACACATCTTCATTAGCAGTTTGAATCTCTTCAAGGTGTCGATCAAACATTTCTTGTTGGGGATAATATGATGAAACCATAAGATAATAATTTATTAAAATGGATATTAAATTTTGTTAAAAAAGTATGTTTAGAAAAACATACCCAACATGAGGATCACCTTCTTTATGGAATCATCTCTAAAATTCTTATGAACATTACTTGCAATATGTCTAATGCGGTAACGATGATAAGAATTTGGACCAGTCCATGAAACCCCATCACCAGCCAAGGCCTCTATAATCGCTCGATGGTGATCAGATATCAGACACACACCCTGGTTTTGTGTGACATGAACACGTACACATGCTAAAAACTAGCTCCAACATTCAAAATTATCCTTTTCAACAATAGAAAAAGAAAGTGGTAGAGAAGAACGATTACCATACTGTGTGGTAGAAATGAGTATAACACCTGTATACTTTCCATACAGAAAAGTTCCATCGACCTGAATAAAAATTTTTAGAATAGGGAAAGGTAGAAATGCATGGCCCAAATGCCCAAAAAAGCCTATTGAACTTCAAATTTGTTCGATCAAATCAATGATTGGGGGATACATAATCAACAATGTAAAATTTATAAACAATTTTATTTTTGAGAGAAAATAATTCTATAAGCTGTAGAAACATAGCATAAACTTCATCCCAATCACCATACACTTTTACATTGCTTTCTATTTTGCATTCCATGCTTTGGTGTATGATATACTATAGTTATACAACTGTGGAATTATTTCCTAAACAAGGGAAATGGGAACATCCTGACATGTTCATATCATCTCACAAATAACATTTGATATAAACTCTAAATCAAGGGAAGAGTGATCCAGTGAAAATATTGGATACACACAAGTGTGTGGCCCTTCTAATTTGGTTATCCTTTAACATAAAAAAATTATCAAATATTTCCCTTAATCAAAATTTACATTCTATCCCATATTTTTCATAACAAATGAGATATTTTGTCTTCTTTGAATCACCAAGCACAAATGTGAAATTTCTCTCAATTTGTTATTTCTTTTTCAAAATTTTCATGGCCAGTTAATTTTCAAATTCCTGCTCGATATAGATGACGTTATCATTTGATGTAGACCTATTCCCTACAATGCCATGGAATTTATAATTCAGTGTAATGACATCCCAATAAAAATGTTTTTCACAAGACATTCCTTCAACTAAGGAACTCAATAACGAAGGATGATTACCACTAACTAGTGGATGTCGTGGATGCATGCCTCTCAAATGAACCTAAGAAGGTTCATTCCCCACATCACCCTCACCCATATCATCTCCTGATGGATCCCCGGATTATTCTTCCTCAGATAAACTATCATTTACTATATCAGCACACAAAGGGGTGTCATCTACATTTCCTTCCAAATTTTGATCACATTCTTCATAATTTTCTTCTATTACTAGAGTCATATGATAAGAAGGCAATGAAAAATATTGATGTGAAGGACAAGCTTTACAGAGCTCACAAAACACGATTCTGTAGTAGTCGGTTGAACCACATCTATATCAGAAATCACCATATACAACTCCATCAAACCATTAGAACACTATTTTCTAAATAAGGAAAATGCATCCATCCAATCACCATCATCGACCAAAGGGTAATCGGTGTTCCAAAAACATTCAGGATGTTGTAGATTTCAATATGTTATTGAAGTAATGGATTTATTGGCCCTCAGTTTTATCTAATTATGAATATTATTGCAAACTACATCCAATGACATACAACCATAAAGATTTACCGCTCTGACAGGTGGTACACTATAGCTAAATATATGCTCTGTATAAATGGTATCACCATTGTAATATATTTGCATAGAAATTATTACCTATAAAAAAGTAATTAATAAATATTATATACTATATCAAAATATTACATTATTTAAATTGGTTTTGAATAATTGACATTATCTTGAGACTTTTTTATGTATTGATTTGTCATTATTGAGGTATAGTGATGGTGGTATTATTACCAAAACAAATTTAATATAACGTTTTATATTTTAATTACTTATGAATAAATAATCATGAATTGATATGGAGACATATTATTAGTTTATCATTATTTGGTAAACAAACCAGAACATATGAGTAGACTCATGGAGTCTCTATTATCAAATATTTCAGCAACTGTCAGTCTTCTTTTAAACGGAAACACCTCCTGTTGAATTCTTATTCTCAAACGTCTCTTTGGGGACACCTCTATAGGGATTCCTCTTCGGGGATGCCACTACAGGGACGCCTCTCCAGGGACGCATCTTGTTGATTGCCTTTTAATTACAAATTTACTCACATGCATGTGAGGGGGTCTATGGGTATGAAATACATAATTTTTTAAGAGGACATGCAGGTCCTTACATACTTATTCAGAGATAACTGCAGGTCATCAATACAGAAAAATAATTGCAATTATTACAAATTAAATAACCACATTCACAAAATCTGACATGAAATTTCAATTATGCATTCGTAGATAATATCAAGATTAGTCATCACACAACTTACCATGTTTTTATATATACTTATTATATCTATTACTAGAAAAAATACATATTAAATATCATATCTCTTTTATATTTAATAAATTTAATTATAAATAATTTAATTTAAAATTATTATCTATACAAAACTTTTTTATAACATTAAAAAACGAGTTTTATATATATATATTTTTAATAAATTTAAATACGATACAAATAACTAAAATATCATTCATAAATTATATAACTAGTGTATTAAATATTATAATTTAAATTAATATTACTTTCAAAATAACATATTTTATAACATATTTAATTTTCATAAACATTAAATATGGATTCATACAACATTTTAGACATAACATAATTAATTTTTCTAAACATTAAATACGAATTCATATAACATACACATCATTCAAAAATTAAATCATACAAAAGATACTAATTTACACATCAATACATATGAAATAAAAAAACCATACACAAACACTAATTTCTACATATCACAAATCAAATAAATAAATCATACAAATTAAATAAATAAACACAATTATACAATTAAGAATTTAAATAGAAAATTTACCTTCTTAAAAGAATCAAAACTTTTTTGAGAAATAAATTTTGAATGGTTTTACAGCAAAATCTAGAGGAGAATAATGATTGGGGGGGGGGGACCCCTTTTATAGATTACCTTAGTGAGATGCATGAATAGGGTTCATGCATCCTTAATCCCGTATTCAAAGGATTTGTGATCATAGTTCATGCATATTCCGCTACTCCAAAGATGAATGAACCTCGTTCATGCATCTTTTATCACGTCTGTGCAGGATGCATGAAACCCGTTCACACATCTTTGGTAAGGAGTGATGCGTGAACGAGGTTCACCCATCTTGAGACCCATTTTAAAAAATATTGTTTACCCTATCCCTTTTCAATAAAAAAATAAAATAAAACCCATATATAAAAAATTTGATGAAGTATAACTCTGAGGACAACACCACACATAAGGATTTGTGGTGCACCATTGAGATGCGAGCCAGGTCCCTAAGACCCCAGGACACCACGATCTAATAGAAGATAGGGGGAGCAGGTGTCACCAAGCTAAACCTTGCTATTAAGGTCTATCAGAGGCATGGAAATTACTCATTTATGTTTGAGTCAATAAACTCTAAAGAAACACACAAACCAATCCTCAAGACCACTAGAGGGGTAAAGGGGATGTCCATAAAGCATGAGGAAGAAGGATCTGAAACATGCCGACATAGAGCGTCCCTGAAGGAAAGATGGGAAGACGAACCAAGACAGGAGGGATCGAGGCAGAAAGAGGTGGAGTAGAATCAGAAGAGCAAGATATAGGGTCAAAGTCATCAGAGAGAAGAACTTCGGCATGTGACATCTGACAAGAAACTGAGTAGCGGGCAAAAAAATTTAAAAATTGAGTGGCACGTGCAGTGCATTTTTTTCCAATGAGATCCATTTCCCCATGTAGTATAAATTGAGTGATTTTTTCCAGAAATATAATATTATTTCCTACATTTTATTAGAAGGTAACATTTTTTGAATCAATCTATTTCATCCTTCAAATTTGGTTTTATGACATTATATATTTTTTGTCTGATTTTTTTTTGTTTTTCAAAACTATTTTGATACTATTTTTTATCATAAAATTACTTATATATATATATATATATATCCTATTAACATGATTATTTAATAATTAGAACTATAATTAAATTGTATAAATACAATTCAAAAGTACCAAGAGATAATTCTTTCTTTATCTATGTCCTTTTTAGTTTTCAATATTAAGAAATCAATTTGTTTACATTTTTTCCAGAATTGGATACTTGAGGAATTACCTTACGTAGTGGAATTACTTATGTGATAAATTTTTATACATGAAGAAAATTTATTACATGATTAATGAATTATGTAAATCACATAAGTAGTATTTCTTACCTGAATAACAAATGTGATTCACTTATTTTATTATTCACTTACATAGAAAAACTCCTACTTGAAGAATTTGGATACGTAAAATTCACTTACATAGTGAATCACTTATGAAATTCTATTATGTGATACACCTACATAGTAAATCTCATATTCAATTCTCCTACATGGTCAATTATATTTTGTAGAGAAAAAATCCTACCTAAAAAACTTATACCTGATTTTTCCCATGTAGCTATATGAAATTCCTATAAAAAATAGTTCTCTATTTTATTTTTTACTTCATTTTATGAATTTTTTTCATATTTATATCATATAATTAATTTTCTATAATGATTTTATAAACTCATATTAATTATATCGAACCTATGTGAAGTGATTTGGATTAATTTAATCATGTTTTTATGATGATCAAAATGTGATTTTTTATCTGCAAAAACATGCTTCTTGAAAACTCAAAAAAATGTTTTAAGTTTTTTTCATCAATTTTATTATTTCTAAATTAATATACTATGATATTAATTTCACTCAAACCTATTTTAATATTTTTTATGTGGTGTTATTAAATTTTTTATTTCTCCACATATTTATTGCTTATTTTAAGAAGAATTTTTGGAATTTGGTATTATAAAATTCAAAAATTATATTTTCATGAGATATTTTATTAACCTATTATTATATAGATAGTTTAAATTATTGTATGGGTGATTTAAAATTGGTTTTAATTATTTTTAAATGTTTTAATTATTGTTTTTTAGTTAAGTGATTATTGTGCAACAATAGTAGTTCTCTCTCTCTCTCTCTGATATTTCATTATTCTTATTTTGAATAAATCTAATGGTTTTTTAAGTATGTAGTCCTTATGGATTTATATTTCAATGACTGAAGTGTTCTTCAAAAAAATACAAAGGAAAATAAAATTAATTCATGATGAGTGAATATGACTTAAATAGATAATAAGTTTTCATATTCTTTGAACCTTCAAGTGATATAGTGCACTGTTTTTACTACCGTTGGATGATCTCTCAAGGTACGAACAAAAATGTCTTCAACTTCTACTACCTTGACAAGATGATCAAGTTAATAATACACTCAAGAAACATTTCTTAGATTTTATTCTTATTATATCTATTTTTTATAGGTTTCTTTAGTTTGTGACACTTCTTTTCATCTTTGATGTGATTTCACTTTATCTTTATGATTTTACATACAAAATCATTTTATATATTTGGGTTTTTACTACCAAATTCTAATTCCAATTCCATTTAGGTTGTGAATTTTGGTATCTAAATCCAGGATTGTAATTAGTTTTTTAATCCCCCCAAAAAAGTAGGTGTCTAGTTATTCTTCCACTGGAAAAAGAAGGTTGTAATTGGGTTATCATTCCCTTTTAAAAATCATCTAGTTCATAACATATCTCTCACTATGTAGAGAGGTATAATACTAGACTAGGTCATCTTTGGACTAAACTAATATAAAAATACTTATGTTCGTTATTTTATTTATTTTTATAATTAATTCTTATAATTAAATCTACTAATTAACAATGATAATTAATCCATTCATTTAAAATTTTAATATGGTCTATTCACCCCCATCCCCCCACCCCTTCTAGATATTTTCTCATCCTATTCCAACCTAACACATGTACGCCAGAGGTACTCGCCAGATTTCCAGTCATGTGTCACATGGTGTATAGTAGGTCCCAAATGGCATGTGATATTATATTTTTCCGAAACCCTAGCGGCCACAGTAAGAAGTCTATACCTCGTGCGTTCTTCATACTACATATCGTATACATCTAGATTTTTAAGAATACGATGAAATTATAGGCATCTTCACCCCCAAACCACCGATTCCTATGCTCTAGATATTAAATTCACTGTATAACCTAAATCAAGGTTAACCAGACTTGAATTTTCCTCGATGGCTAGATTCCAACCACCCCTTTTTCTTGATTTTTTATCATATCCCATCAACAGAGTGCCCAAAATCATTTAAATGAGAAATAATGATCTAATCCTAAACCTTTGTCATCATTATGTAGTGCAATAATTCCATCAATTCAAAATCTAATCTCGTGTTAACGATCCTCTATGCCAAATAATAATTATGTAATAATCATTCACTTGTTATTCTATAACCACCAACCAAAGGGAACACTGATAATAAATAGGTAAATAAATATTATAGAAATGCACTAAAAAAACGAGGAATGAACGTCATCCATTTTTCTGTTTTCTCTCAATCCTTTTCATGGGGGTAATGTATAAAAAGGATATTGAAAAATAAACAAATATCATCAACCGAAATCCAAAAATCAACCTGTGAATTACTTTATTCCAGAATTAATTCATGTTTGACTTGGGTAAAACAAATACGAGATTAATACAACATATATAAACACACTAGATCAAGTTTTTATGGATAACTAATAATGAATGGTTTTATATAATTATTGATGGTGAGATCCATGAACTCTTTTGGGGAATATGGATCCTTGGAAAATCAATTTCTAATCCCCATCCTGTTGTCATCCACCAAACTATCATCTATGAAACTCTCAATAAAACTAAGGTTATGTGTATAACCCTAGTTTTTTGATATAACTAGTATTTTATATAATGCTATTATATCACTATAATTAAATAAAATATAAATCAATTGATTAATTAATTTTATTATTTTCTACATACTACTTTACTTTTACAAAATAGAATATGACGACAAATATTAAGTCATGACAAAGGTAAAACCTATATTCTAGACTTAATGGAAGTCTCGAAATTAACTTCAGAGACCCCGTTCGGGAGTTAATCCATTATTATAGAAAAACAATTCACGTGTGATATAATATATTTAATGTTTTTATTATATATATACCAAGCCTCCTCAGGCCCTAGAATCCTATGTTGACTCAGCACCTAGCCTAGAAAATATTATTTAAAATATTTAAAAGATTCATAGGGAAAAAAATTGTTACATTCTCCCTAGCTGAGGTATTTTCATCTCAAAAATAAAAAACTACTCAAACAGTGTGGGTAATAAGGTCACATATTTCTCTTCCACTCCTAAGTTCTATCATAAATATTCACATGCTGCAATTATACATGAACCAAGGGAATTAATTACCCATATAAGATCTTCTTCTTCATATCCTTAATATCCTCAAAGTACTATGTGAATATATCTCCATTTTCAATTTCTATATTTCTTCATACGATAGCATGTGATGAGTCATGCACAAATCTACTTAGCTGCAACACGTGGAAGACATTGTGTACTCGGTATAACTACATAGGTAGGGCTAAGTTTCATGTCACCAATCTAACCATATGAAATATCTAAAAAGGGATGAGGAATATTGTGTATAACTTTCCAACTCTGAAAAATATCTACAATCCTCACTGAGGTGATACCTTTTAGAACACATGGTTTCCCTCATCAAACTCCAAAGGCCTTTATCATTGATCTTCATAAGATTTATGATGGATCTGGGAAGTCTTAATCCTCTCCTAGATGATCTAACCCTTCTCTATTATTGCTCACACCAACTATGGTCCCATTAGTGTAGACTCCCCTAGATCTGTCCAACGCAGTGGTGACCTATATGGTCTCCCATGCAATGCCTCAAATGGTTCCATAATGAGGGTGGAGAGTTAATTGGTGTTATACATCAAATACACCAAGGGTATATGATTCTCCTAATGACAGAAAAAGTCCAGCATACAATCCCAAAGCATTTCTTCCAAAACATGAATAGTCTTCTCAATTTGGTCATCTGTCTGGGGGTGAAACACTGTGCTAAAAGGAAACTGTGTCCTAAATGCCTCCTTCAAACCTCTCCATAATCATGATGTGATGTAATAATAATAGTATGAAATTATAGTCATGGGAACTTTGTGAATCTTAACTATTTTATGCATATAAAAACATCCCAAAATCTCTACTGAACTCTTCTCTTGGATGTATAGAAAGTTGAATGACTTGGTGAGTCATTCTATGATCACCTAGATAGTATATTGTTCTCTAGATGATCATGGAATCCCCATAATAATCTATATAGATATAATTTCCTTAATCCACCCTAGAACCTCAAGGGGTTCTACCAACCCACTAGAAACCGATGTTCAACCTTCACCGGCTAATAAGTAAGGCATAGAGAAATAAACCCTACTACAAATTTCCTAATTCTTGGACACCAGAACTGACATTGATGGTCTGGTACATCTTTGAGAAAAATATATGTACAGTTAAGGGTGATATATGAAGCTCCCTAAAAACCTCCACTCATAGTGTTGCTGGTACCATTTTATGTCCTGAAAAAATATTGAAGTTCTCCCCAACATTAGGAAATCTATTAGGATAATGTCTGGTGGATATCTAAACACGCAAAGTCACATGGTCGATATCTCTAAACTGAGTCTCCCTAACATGTTGTATAATTAGTGGGATAACAACCATCAACTAAAGGTATGTTTATCATCTTTTTCCACTAATAAAAATTGAAATAAACCTAACTTCTTTGATTCCTCACTCAGAAACTGTGAACAATATCTCGTACTAAGAGTATATAGCTCCATGTTTCCATTTTCAGTAGTACATAAAATCTCAATGTCAAAATCCTAGATAAACTCTAGCCATCAAAACTTCCTCAATTTAAGATATTTCTATGAATAAATGTAGTTAATACTATTGTTTTTAGAATAGATTATAAACCATTCACACATAATGTAATGTTATCACATCTTCAGGGGGAAAACCAATGCCCCCAAATAAAGATCATGGGTCACATGTATTTTCTCATGGGGTCTCATCTACCGATTCCCATTGGAAATCGTTTCCTAACCATTCATTAGAAAACATCCAATACCAGTTATAAAGGAGTCAAAAAACACTACATTCTCAACACCCTCTTCTAGTAGTCTCGAAATGGGGGTTCTCATAAATATGTGCCACAACTTCTGAAAAGACTGACAACACAACTCTGCACACACAAAAGGCTACCCCTTTTCTCAAAGTAGTCAAGGGTGTCGGTACCTTGCTAAAATTTTATATGAACCTCATAAAGTATCATAATAACACAATAAATCTTTGTAGTTTAATCACCCTCTTGGGTGGCTCCCAATAAAGCAATGCATTAACCTTCACTGGGTGTACTACTAATCCCTCATCTGAGACTACATGTCTCATGAAGTGGACCTATCAAATCCAAAACTGAAAATTTGAGATCTTAAAATAAATATATTACTCTTAGAATATGTATGTAACTATAATCATCTATCTCATGTGATCCTCCTCAGACCCAAGTACACTAGAATTTCATCAATGAAGACTAGCATGAACCAATCTAAGAAGGGTTGAAAGATCAAGTTTATGCATCCTAGGAACACTATTGGGAAATTCATCATTTCAAAGGGAATATCCAATTAATCTTAGTGACTATAGAAACATCATAATTTTGTCTTTGATATATCCTTATCTTGAAATCAAAGCTGGTGATATCCCAACCCGAGACCAATCTTCAAGAACCACCTCTCCCTTTTCACTAGTTGATGATGTCATTGATTATCAGTAGTGGATATTTATTAATGATGATAAACTAGTTTATGTGATGGTAATATTCACATAAACTCAATATTCCATCTACCTTCTTGGTAAGAAAAAACTAGGGATACCAAGGGGGAAACACTGGGTCTAACAAAGCCCTTTATCTATAAATCCTCAAACTCCACGATTAGTTCATGAAGCTCTGTGATATCCATATGAAATGATGGAATAGATATTGGAGCAATAACTAGGTAAAATTATATGAATAAGTTAATATCTATGAGGTGAGTTAAGCTCAAAGCATCATCAGGGAAGAAGTCATCGTACTCCAACACCACTATAGGATGCTGAAAGAACATAGAACTTGATGATCAAAGGGTAATGCTTCTCAACTAAGGAGTAATTGGGTATATCCTTCCATGTATGGGAATTTCCTACTCCTCATATATTCCCTTATCATTGATTAATGAAAACCCCATCCCATATAGATGAACACAAAGTATCGTTCACCTAAAATAGTAAATCTATGCATGAAACGTGGAGAGATAATTCATACCTAGAATGATGTCTTAAGTCATAATTATGATCATGAAAAGATGCCAAAATAACCTATCCCCCTACAAGTGTCAGGAAAAACTTTCAAAAGAAGTGTGTGATCATCAAATCCCCTCTGGTAGGAGTATCTAGGTGTAAGGGTTGATCCAAAGTCTAAACTGGAATCTTTAGATCTCAAATAAGAGATATATAAAAAAAGTCATGATGTGTACATGTTTCTATTAATACTATAGCTAAGGTGGAAAAGACACAGATCATATATATAATCATACATAGAGCCTCATGGTGATAGGCCTCCATTTCCTACAACTTTCCTTATCTATGACCACCAGCTCCCCAAACATGGTGTGGGCCACCTAGGGGTGGTGATGGAAAAATATCAAATTATATACCACCTCTTGCTACTATTCTGGATCCTCTTCTACATTTTCCACCCTAAAAATCTACCTTCTCCAGCCACTTCCTATTAATAGGTGGTCTATATACTATCTCTCTGTCATCTATATAGTGGGTCAGATAATCCCATATTAGATGTCCCCAACCATCGTATGATTAACACCACCTCTCCCCCAGCTAACTAGAACCATAATGAGATCCATAAACTATGGATCCAAGGTCTTTGAACTATGTCCAAAAAATCAAATATTTTCTATATCCCAACCCCTGACATCGGATAACAATTTCTTAAGTATTAGATCCTTGGTTCCTATTAACTACACTAACCATCAATGACTGCTCTACCAAGAATCACTCCACTACTAAATCTCGATCGAGAACTCTAACATAAGTAAAATTGAAAAGAGGTATCACAATAGCTTGGATATCTTTGTAGAGGACTTGATTAATGGTATTTTCTTAGAAGAATACATCTTAAACCATATCTATAGAGTATCATGAGAGGTTACTTAACCTTGATAAATACTCTACTAATATCATTGATTCGATACCAAGGGACCAACATATTTTTGATCCACACTACTCATAATTTTTTTAGATAGAACTCATCTTTGAATAAATTATTGAACTATTTATAAGAAAGAGTTTTCACATCATATGTTTGAGTCACTATACTCCACCATCGCCCAATGCAACCATGGGGAAGGATCTCTGTGAGGGCTACCATCTGATCAAGAGGTTCCATAACAATGAAAAAAATGCATGGAACTACCTCAAGAAATTACATCGATACATGGGGTTTTAAATTACCCCACAAATTGATGGTTCACTACCACTAAAACTCATCAAGTTCACTCATCCTATGTGCATCATCAATAGATGTTATAGGTGAAACCTACTACTTGATGGGTGGTGGTAAAAATGAAAACCCATATGGTGGTACCACATCCTAAATAGGACCCTGTACTAAAGACTCACTATTAGGTGGATCATCCTTTTAATCTTGGTAAGTAATCCTAGCTATATATCATTAAAGAGACATCCTAAAATAGACAAGATATACCATAAACAAGAGTATATTTATGGATCTAACACAAGAAGCTCATGTAAACCACAACCCATTCCTATTTGATGCATTTACTAAACATTCCTTGTAACCAATTCCTACATGTAAGTATTCAATAATATGGTTATTGGAGTCTTGGTGAATGGATACGCCAATTTCTACACAAGAACTAGATTCTCGGACCTAAGTGACAAACTCGAAAATCCTTAACAATGTTTTCATAGTTCTAAAATGATGACTTACTTATAGACAATATCTAAACTCCAATTCTAAGATGAACTTCCTCTGATACCACTCTATCAAAACCTGACCCATAGGGTCCCACATAGTCAATAGTAAGCTGAGTGTGATATCCATAGCTCACCTCCAATAGATCAGGTGGTGGAAAAAATTGTCAAGTAGGCATATCACACATATAGTAGGCCATAGCCTATGACACTTGTACACACACATATCTAAATAGAAACATATTTTTGAAAGGTAAAATAAAAATGATTGAAAAATGTATTAAAAAATATATATCCCTCATTGAAGTATGATACATGTACTATAAAGCATAAAGGTCCAAATATAAGACCAGAAAAGCTATAAAAATAGTCCAACCTTCTAGGAAAGAGGGGATTGGTGTAAAATGAAATTCCTGGTATGAACCATGGACTATCTAGTTCAACTATTATCGAACTAATCTTAGTCTACCTTGGAGACCATCTAAAGTCCTATCATCTACACAAGATATGCCATGTGTGGGTAGAGTCCATGTGGGTGTTATTATAAAAATACCATTTAGGACACCCTGAAATCACCAAGCATAAATAATCAAGTGAGTAGTTAGTACATCATTACAATGGAATGTTAATAAAAATATAAGACATAAAAATAATAAAAACTGAGATATACTCAACTCTAAAATTAAGGTCACAACCATATTTCTAACCTATGATTCGTCTCTAGGTTTCAAGGTAACTCTCATCTAGAAGGACTCACTCAATGGATCTGCTAACACTGATGGTGATCATCCATGGCGTCATTCTCATCAGGGATCACCATGAATAAGTATACATTGAAACATATAATGCCTCGATAAATATATATTTGATCTCACCTAGGGCCTGTGGGGTATACCTAACCCTATCTGGAAAAACTCACTAATTAGGGGATCAAATTTATGAGTATGTCAATCATGTGGTTCCTAACCCTACCTAGGGAAGAAGGAAATGATATAGGATTAGACCCTGAGACACAAGGAGGGATTCTTGAACTCTATCCAAGACAAATCCCATATAGGGGATCACATATTATTATTAGGATGTGATGCCTCACTGTACCCTCATAAGGAAAGAGCACGAGAACACACCTTAGAGAAACTAGTCTACATTTAAAATAACAAGGGCTATAATCTACCCTGGAAAACATACACCTTTTGTATAGGCTATATATATGAATTATTTAATCCAATGGGTCTTCCTATATACCCTGACCCATGCTAGTGTACTTTGGGCCATGCCTGTATACTTTTGCCATTCTTGTGTACCTAGTTGTATCTAGGTACCTAGCCATGTAGGAGTATAGGGTTTTACCCATGTACTTTTTTCATGCATGTGTACCTAGACATGTTTGTGCCCATTCACCATAGGGGTACACGCTGGGTATCTAGTAACCAGTCACAGGGTGTGTTGTAGGTCTCACATGGCATGTAATATTTTTTTGAAACACTAGCTTCCACATCTAGGGGACTATATGGTATGTATTCTTTGTCCTACACATCATGTACATCAGGATTTTCTAGAATCCCAAAAAATTTAAATGTCTTTACCCCCCACATCAGAAATGCCTATGATCTATCCATGAAAATCATCATATAACTGAAATATTGGTTGAACAAACACCTATCATTGTTAGTGGATGAATTCCAAACACCCGTTATGCTCAGAAAACACTCACTATCACACTGCATCACCATAATTCCCAAAACCCACAAAACAGGAACTCATAATCCAATCCCAAACATCCATCATCATAAAAAAGTCCAACAATAATTTAAATTATTAATCTGAACCCATTGTAATGATCTGTTGTTCCAAATAACAATTTTTCAATAATCATTCACCGAGTATTTTTAAAACGGACATCCAAATGGAACATCAATGATAAACCAATGAACAATGATGGAAAAAATGAAGAAAACAAAAACATGGGGAATAAACCTTTTCAATTTTTTGGTTTTTCCTCAATCTATTATCATGGGGGTGATGAATGAAAAATATGATCAAAGATAAACAAATATCTTCAACCACAATCCAACAATAAACCTATGAATTAACTTTTTAGGGAACTAATTCATGTTTGACTTGGGTAAAATAATTATGAGATTAATATGACATAAAAAATTACCTACCATGAGTTTGGGTAGATAAAATATGATGAATAGTTTTACATCACTATCATTGTGAGATCAACAAACATCTTTAAAAAAAACTTTTGGGAATATCGATCTTCGATCTTCGATACTTGATCTGATCATCATCCACCAAAATCTCCTTCATGGCCCTATTAAGAATTCTAGGGTTTTGTGGATAAAACTAGGTTTTGTTTATAATATATTTAATACTTTTATTATATTGATACAAAGCCTCCTTGGGGCCTTAAATCCCACACTGACTCATAACTGAGCCTCAAAAATATTATTTAATGTATTCAAAGTTGTACAAGAAAAAAATTCATTAAAATGATATATTAAACAATGATTATTGAAAAAAATTTAAAATCTAGCGGAATATCTATCTTATCAATTTCTCTCTGTCACTAAATTAGAGTGAATCTTCACCCTCCTTATTTCCAACTTCAATCTACCAACTTACTACATGTAAAATTGATAAGGTATAATTTTGAAAATTTAATAAGGGTATGTCAACCCTTTACCAAATCCATTAAGTCCAAAAATAATATATTTCTCCATTATTTCTTGCATTTCCTTATAGTCCATACAAAAATCAATGCAACCGTTCCTGGATAACAATAAATCCATTTTAATCTGACCCCATCCACCTTAATATACTATTTAATTTCACCCAAAACAACATGAATCATAAAAAACTAGACACTTATTCCTATTATAATAAATATATAATTTAAAGTCCTCTCATCCTTCCATTCCACCTTTTTGGGTACCAAAAAATGAGCCTAACACAACATATTCTTATCAAGACCCCACTAAACTCCTCCAAACAAAAACAACCAATCCAATACTATTCACTAATATCCCACTATTTGTGTATTTAGGATTTAATTTCCACACATCTCCACCCAAGTTTGTTGTTTGAGAAAATTAACAACAATAATCGATTAAACTATGTAATAGAGAATAAAGAGATAACTAGAAAGATCCGATACTTTTCCATGCTTGATAAAATTGGGATGGTGGGACAAATTTTAATGACTATTGAAACCTTGAATTTTGAACACATCTTAGAAGCATGTGATAAGGTATATAAAGGGTAATTTTTATTTTTATTTTTTGGATACATTTTAGTATAAATATGGATAGGTGTAATTCAATCTAGGGAGGAACTATTAATATATGAAATTGGTTGAATTTTTAGTCAGTATCAGTGTCTATAGTGGAAATTTTTTTAAAACATGGATATATTCATTAATAATTTTGTATTCATGATAGGAATTTGATTTTAAAAAGTAGGATTAATTGGTTAAAAATAATAAATATTAAACATGATCCTATAAAAACAAGAGTGTCCAAATAAATAACATAATTTTTTAAATCCATTATAAGGATATTAAACATTTCTTCCATGCCAATGAGTTAATGCTCTAGTGCACCACAATGAGTTAAATTTATTATCTGGATATTTTACAAGGTTTTTTTACTTGATCTTACACCTATGAGAAATAGCAATGAGGAAAATGACTTAAGAGCCTATTTTGAGGAAGGAATGTTTGGAGTGCTGCTCAGTGAGTCCCACTGTAGATAATAGGCAGTGTGGTTCCTTCCACACAAATTTTTTGGGAATTATAGGGGTTAAATGTCTTTGGTTTCTATACCACATCATGTTGGATGTGTTAGAGTTGTTCAATACAGTTTGTATAACATATTTATCAGTGAAATATATCTGGATTAAAATTACCTAAAACACATATCACACTTTTATAGAATGTACCATATAAATTTTTTGTGTTCACCACACTATTGTTAAGGATTCTGGTCTTCCTCTATAAATAGTGAGATGAAAGCCCCCCTGGTATAGGTTTTTTATCTCTCTCTAAAACCATAGCTGATTATTACACCTATCATTACCCAACAACCACACCTTGAAGGTTATAAAAACATTAATTCATCTGAATAAAAAATTTAAGGATCAAGGTACTCCCAATTCACATATTTTATTTATTCTACTTGTTATCCTTATTTATGGATGTTTTTTGGTTGAGTTTCCTCTATTTTGGGTTGTAAATCGAGTAAGAGTGGATAGTGGTTTCCATGCATAGGGTTTTTCTAGAATTTCATTCTATTTTAATGGTGTTTCCTTCTACAGTTGTCAATTCTCAATTATGACTGCTTTCTCGAAGAACATTTCACTTTTATTCAAGGTAGGGGATCTATTACTTTTCAGTTTCTTATGTGCGCATCCAAATTCACCATGCTTTGGATCCTTCACTAAATAGGTGAAATTGACCTTAATAAGATAATAAGGTTAAAAAGTAATATCATTTTGAAAGATTATTCAATAATCCATAATTTATAAGGGGAAAATAATTTTTTCATGATTTTATCTAATTTATTCATTGGAATTAATCATGTTTTTTAAATGATATTTTTTATTAATTAAATAATTAAACTAGAGTGTAAATCTCATATCATAGTTAAAAGGGTTATTTTTAATTATTAATTAAATTAAAGGAAAAATGTTAATTAATCACATGTTTAATTGTAATTGACTTTATTTATTTTGATAATAATTGTTATATAATTCTTTAAATTAAATTATTGAATCATGAATTATTACATGTTTAAGATAATTAGTATTAGATGTGGATAATAAAATTAATGGTTGGGATGAGATATCTTATTCCTTGTGATTTTATTTATACTTTCTATTGTTATATATTTGGTATTGTAATCATTATTTTTGAAAGTATATTTTTTTATTATTATTTAGAATGGTTAGATTCTAGCAATATAAACAACATAAAGACAAATAATGATCATATTTATAGAATAGAAACAAAAAGGGTAATTAAATATCATCTTGGATTGATTAAATTTGCTAATAATGATTGAAATAATTTTTCATTTTATCCATATCTAACATTATCTATTTTATTAAGGTTTCCTTGTGTGTATAACCTATGTTTATTGAAATGGATAATTCAATATGGAATTATAATGTTTTTTTATTAAATAATAAATTATTGGGGATAAATAAAATCGTTCCTTGTTACGGGAGGCCTAAATTCCTTGATAAAATGTCCTTAGTTCATTTTCCTATGCACGGGACATTCATTTGTGATGTCTATGTGCTTAGGGTATTTTGATCCTTTCTTGTTTTGGTACTATTCATGTATTAGTTAGGAAACATTAATGATCAATTGGATGGTGGATCAAGGAATATTTTTTGATGATTGATTTGATGAGTGATGGTATGAGATCCTATCTATAGTGATGGTTGATGTCAATTACGGTGGGAAAAATTTTATACTATGCACATTTGTGTGGGACATAGGGTGGTAAGAATGAGTTTAGAATAAGGATTTATCATCGATATGTTCAATATTTCTTGATTATTACTTGATGTCCATATGGTCAAATGATATTTACTTGATTAGTTTCCAACTTCTTGACATAGTTTGATGCTAAACAATGTAAATTAATTTTTGATGTGGTAGATTATACTGATTCCTAGAGTACCTGGATGATTAATAATTGATAATTGAATTGATAAATGAATGGTGTCTGTTTATGATGTTTATGGTGTTCATAGATGATGATAACATATGTGAGATTATAATAAAAGAATTGATAGTATCATCTTCACTTGGTTTAGTAGAATAAATTATTAATCTTGGATATGAAAATGGAAATAATTAAGAAATGGTTAATTAATTTATTAATAATGAATTTGATTCTTTGTATTCTTGTTTAAAATATAGACCTTAGTAGTGGCATCTTGGGGTTATATGTGATGGTAGTGGTAGGAGATTCCAAGGATAGATAGTTTCCCTTAGTGTGTTTATACATGATATTATTTATATTTTATAATTTTATATGCTACCCCACCGACATCAGTAGGGAAACCATCACCCAAATGATTAAGATTTTTTCTCCAATATCCAGGATATAGAAGGAATGGAAGGCTAACTTCTCCCTATTCCTCACTCTCTCTCTAGACATAGATGAGTAGGCCTATTTCAGGTTATAATGGTTTACTATGTTGTTTGTGTTCCTAAGTTCTACAAAGTCTCACTATTTACTATTAATTTATGTGTGGGAGGTAATGGATCGAGGTATATCACAAACTTGTATCTAGATATGGTGACTTCAGATTTCTATAGGTGTGCTTTCATGGGTTATGATGGATTGAGGTGTAATTCATTAACACGAGATGTACTGGCCTCATATAATACACTTGGTTTCTACAAGGATATAATGATTATGATATATTGGGTTAAAGAATATAAAACAACGGATGAGATACTATTACAAAAGATTCAAGATGACTTATATGGAGGATGAGAATATGACATAATTATTGAGGTGTGAGACCAAAAACCTAGTGGTGAAGTTGAAATAGGGTACCCTCATTCATTCATATATATATATATAAATATATATATTATTTTGAACTAAAATGGATTATTTTTATGCATTAATTAGTGAGTGATTCATAGTGAGGATGAAGAACTAGTATTACCTATTTAGGTGATGAGTTAGTTTTATCTGTTTATTCACTATGCTTTATTATGCTTATTTCACATTTTCGTACAAGATGTTTCTAGGAGGATCATGTTGAGTATACATGTTATTCTCACCCTAGATATGTAAAAACTATTTTTTAGGTCAATAAGAGTAGGTTAGTGATTAAGAGGACCATTACTAGCCTGAATGAGATATTGATAAGTTTCCATGAGTAACTAGGTTCATAGTTATTTCCTAGATTACTTTTGGTACTTGTATATTTCCTTATAATTTATGTATGAAATTACATGAATTGGTATTAATTGTTTTATTCTAATTTATAGTGTCAGTGGGAGATTATTCTCATCTTATCCATTGTTACTTAAACTTATAGAGGGTAATACCTCTCATGTGCATTTTTGATATACCCTTGGTGCTAATCACCAATCCATGACCTATGGGAGGTGGGATTTGAACATTATTATCTTTATTCATTCATTCTATGATTATGAGGTGTAAATTTTGAGGAAGGAATTCATGAAGGAGTGGTATAAAAGGTGGTGTATGAGAGGTAGGATAGAGTTTGGATTTTTTCAATGTTAAGGATGCAAGGTTTGGTAAGGAAAATTTATCCAAAGAGCTTAGTGTATGCTATAAACACGAGAGGAAAACTTGGACATGAGATGTTATGACCACCTGTGATCTGATGAAATATCCTTAAAGTATATTGAAAATTCAAAGATAAGTGGTGATTCGTGTAGTTAGAAACCTAGGAGATGATCATGCATCATGATTATTTGTGTTTGTGTTTGAATTAGTTAGAAAATGGTAAATAGGTTAAAATGAATGAATTAATTAACATTAATAAAGTTTTGTCTATGTTTTAGGTGTATAAACATTTATTATTATATATATATATGGTTCCATGTCAAAACCCCCATATTGTTTATGCCTAATACTTTCAGTACGACATTCCACTGTATTAGTACATAGTGGAGGTCAATGATGAGAATAGTTGGAGAAGGACACTAGGATAATTTCAGTACCAGGGTCAACTGAAGTACAAAGGACCCATTTCAGATTTGAAGATAGATGATTAAATAGAAGAGGTTTACATAACCTTAAGTTCAATCCATGATTGAGGATAAATATGTTTCTTTATCTATGGTGATTTTTTATGGGTCAGCTCAGTTGTAGTGAATTTTGTTCCTTGGGAATCGTGAGGAGTTGGTTGTTTCATGGGATAAGTTTAGGGATCAATTTCAAGATGAGTTTCTATCATCAAATATTATGGAATATTTTTGGTTGGAGATCCTTACCATTTTAAGGGAGAGTTATAGTGTTTGAGAGTTCAGTTTATACGACAAGAACCTTATATGTTATGATTTGGACCTTCTACAAAATGATAAAACTAGGGAAAGTCATTTTGAGGATTATTTGTGTCTAAATATCCATAAACATGTCTCTTTATTTATATAAAAGTAAAATTATATGGTACTAGAGAATGAAAATTTCATGAAGAGTATATATTCTAGGGCCAAATAATCATGTTATGGAAGTCTCTAAGACCTTCCATGGTAAAGAGTTATGACGAAGAGTCATTAGTTTCCTGTACAAAAGAAAAAACAAATTCAACAGGGGGAAGGTTTCTTCCTTCTTCAACCCATTTCACTTAGGATATTAATTATAAAACCCCTTCTAGCTAGTCTATTATAGTTTTATTTCTATTTTGGAGTTCATAACCATCATAAGTGAGAGTTCCCAAATTTCCTCAATATTTAGCATGTGGCCAGCGACTTGATTTGGCCCATATTTTGTAACAATTTTAGTTGAGGAAACATTAGTAGTAGTATGGAATACCGACATATAATTGGTAGATAGGGGATGTGGTAGGTAGAGGACTACCCTATGATATTCCTCACCCTCAAGGATATGGAAAAACATATCTGTAGAGGTGGTTTTCATTCAGGCCAAAAGGACTTAGAGATGGAAATGATCATATTTATACTTTATTATTACTAATGACATGCAATATAAACATCATATTAGGTACTATTTGTTTTTTCTACTTGGGTTTATGCCTTGTCTAATTATAAATCTACCCACTCCATTGTTTCATCCTACCTAGTCCCTACTTTTTGACTTCAGGTGGAGTGACTTTTAGTTCCATTGGCATTGATTATGCCAGTTAGAGGGGGAGTTACCCTATTAGATGCTTGTAGGGATAGTGAACTAGTGCTACAGAAAGACTTATCTGGGGTATATTTCCTATGATTATGGATACATCCATAATACATCATACTTGACATGGATTGGTTGTATTTGGTATATGCTACTATGGATAACTTCAGTGGGTTCATCATATTCTATGACACTAATGTATACCATGAGATGTTCATTGGTGAGTGAGATCCTCAAATGGAATAGAGTCATGTTTACCCTCAATAAAAGTTGTTGGATGGGTTGATACTAAGTTCAATAGAGGATCATTCAGTGTTATTTTTTACATTTTTTAATATTACACTAATGTATTTACAAAATAGGTTGTAACACTACCCCCATGATGTGAGATTGAGTTTGGGATAAAGGTTAATCCAGGTGTTTCTCCAGTATTGATGTCTTTGTATCTGATAACCCCTTCTATGTTTTGAGAAATATAGATTTAAATTGGAAATCTATTATAGAGAGTATTCATTTAGCCTAGTGGGTTTTCTTTGGGAGTTCCAGTTCAGTTTGTAAAGTAGGTAGATGGTAGTCTATATTGAGTATCTATTATCATCATTTAAATCAGGTGAAAATGAAGAATTTTTATCCCCTATTATATATTAATGGCTTATTTGATCAATTTAAGGTAGAAAAATAGTTCTCAATGTTTGACATGTGGCCTAGATATCATCAAATTCATGTGAAGGATGAGTATATCTTTATGACTATTCCCCATTATTGTTATGGGAATTATGTTTTTTTGTAATATCATTTAAGGTTATGAATTCATCATCCATGTTCATGTTGTTGATGAATGCAATGTTCTGTGAGTTTCCATGCTAGTTTTTGGTGGTATTTATTATTGATATCCTTATTTTTCAGTATATAATGTGGATAATATATAGAATCTGTGATCCATGTATGGAGTTATTCAATTTCATTAGGTATTCAAGAAGGTGTAGAAGTGCGAGTTCTAGGATTGGTAGGTCCTCTCCATGAGTTGTATCATCTCTAATAATGGAGTAGTTTTAGATCCTTCTAAGATCATGGTGATGGTTTCTTGGGTTTCCCCTAAGAATATTGCAAAGGTTTATATCTTCCTTGGTATTATAGGTTATTATAGGAGGTATGTAACCATATTCTCTTTGATTGTGACTCTTATTAAAATAGTGAAAAGAAATGATCATGCAGTTGTGTGGATTAACTAGTGTCCATCTATTTTCAAGTGTTTTATAGAGAAGATGGTTAGTTCTTTAGTTCTTTGTCTACTATGAGAGGGTATTTCATACAAGGTTTACTATGACACATTGAATCTCGTTTTCTGTTATGTATTAATACAATACAAGGAAGTAATCTATTATAGTTCTCGATAACTACAACCTCATTAATGTAACTATACCACCTAGTAACTTGAAATTTTATCAGTAATAATTTCTTTGAAGTTGTAGAGACACTATCCTATCATTCAATTTTATGTGGTTTTAATATATCATTAAATATTGAAGTATATCTTCTTCCAACATGACTTAAATTTTCATCAGTGATGGTATATGGAGTTATTTCAATAATACAACTTCAAGATTTCATTTACACCTAGATAAGAGAATGTCATAGTCAATTCCTTGAGTAGGAAGTCACGGGGTGTTGTTTTTCATGAGTTAGGAGAATCTTGGAGAGTGATTAAAGAGTTTTTATCAATGCATGATGATATGGTAGTTGTTTATGGAAGAGTTTGTATTTATCGGATGACTATGTAGTCATCCTTAGTTTAGTAGGATGAGAAATCCCAGATTCAAGATACTGAGGTAATGGTTTGGAATGATTGAGTTTTTTGTGGCAACCCTCCTGATAGATGGTATGAGGATGAACATCATCCAGTGATCTTCCATGGAAATATTTTCATTCCTTCCGTGATGCATGGGGTGGTTCTCAATGAGTTCCATCGTTATAACATAGTGGTGCATCCTAGTGTGACAATGATGTATCATTCTTTGAGGGATAATTTTTGGTTGTTTGGTATGATGCACTTAGTTTAATAGTTCTCCTCTTGGTGTTTTTTCTTCCACATGATGATGGTTGAGTATCATGTTTCATGTGGTCTTCTCCAGCAACTCAATGTCCCCCAATGGAAGTGGTAGGACAGTTCTGTGGTCTTTTTCAATAGTTTACCTAGATATCAGTGTGGTAAGGACAAAATATGGATGATTGTGATGTCGTCTCACATCTAAGTTATTAAGGAGTTGATCTTAGTGAAGGTTTTATAGAGGTAGTATCTGGAGGATATAGTGACAATAGTCATTATCCCCTTTCTAATTCCAAGGTGTAAAGGGGTCTCCAATGTTCTTTTGGGTCTCATTTAATCCTTAGATCTACTTTTCATCCATGTATAGATGGTAAAATTTATTGAACTATCTAGACTTTAAAGGACATGTTGTGAATGTGCATACTGGATTTTGGATGTTCATGGGTAAAGAAAATACCCTTAATAGAGTTATCTTACACCAACAGTTATCATTCCACTCTTGGTATGGATCCATTTGATACTATATATGGTCAGACTTTCTGATCTATGTTGTTTTTGACTAAGGTCAAAGGTTTTGCTAATCTTGGGTTGAAACTGGTACATAGTATAAAAGAGAAGGTGTTGGTGATCCATGAGAAGATGAAGGTGGTATAGGATCATCAGAATTATTAGGTTGGTCATAGGTTCTAGGGGTTAAAATTTGGAGATCACATGTTATTAAAATTGACACATCATCATACGCAACATAGTCTAGTATTGGGTGTATCATTTCTCATAGGTTCATTATTACTTTTAAGGAATTGGATCTGGTTTTACTCATAGATGAATGGTTAGCACTACCCTAATAGATGAGATAAATCTATGTCATATTCCATGCATTTCATCTCTTTTGTTATCTTCATCATGATTACTGCTTCACTAATAGGGGTGGGGTGTATATTGAAGACATTAAAACCTTCTAGGAATGACTTGTCAAGATTTAGAACCATTAAGAGATGGTGTTGTGATGGTGTTCTATTCCCTTAGTTAATTCCTTTTGTCAACACAATTTCTTGAAAGAGAGAACCTAGGAGTGAGAGTCATAGATATATTCTAAGTATCCCAATTTATTTTTATTCTTTGTTTGATCCTTATTGAGATTATTTGTTTGAATTTATGGTGTTTTATGAGATAATTTCCTTTCCTTGATGTTTTATTTATGTTTTTATGTTTGATATTTATCTCCCCCAGGATATTGCTTTAAGGATGGTTGTTTATATTTCGTGTTTATACAATATTACCTTATATTTTTCATGTGTATTTATATTTTTGTGAGATCCTATATAGGTATCTCAAGGGATGTTTTTTTAGACCCCCACCCCCACCCCTCTCATTTTTTAAGATTTTATTTTAAATTATTGAGGATTATAATTGTTTGATAGGTATATAATTTAAGATATTGGACAAATAAATCCCTTTTATTTTATTTTTTACGGGGCTTCTATATGTGACTTGGTAGTTTGGAGGAGTTTTAATGGATTGTAAAGAGTTTTATCCCTTTTAAGGTTCACAAAACCATGGTGGTAGGCATAGATCTATCCTTTTTTAAGATCTCATGGAGGATTGAGCATTGGCATGTCTATTTTGGATTTGGGTATTTTGTGTTCATCCATAGATTTGTTCATTTAGTGCTAGATTGAACCATGATAAGTAAATGGATTTATTAACCATTTTACTAGCCAGTTCTCCTTAATGTTCCTCATGTGAGAAATAGAAATGAGTAAAAGGGGTTAAGAGGATGTTTTAAGCAATACAGATTGGGAATGAAACTCAGTGAGTGCCTCTATTGGAAATGGGTAGTGTGAATCTCACCACATCATAGTGTTGGATGTGGCATGGTGGGTGGGGGTAAATGGATTAGGTTTCAACACCATGCAATGGTAGAGTCTATAGTGGTAGTTAAAGTGGTTCAAAATGGTTCTTATGGGTGCATGATCATCAGGATCAAACTCACAAAAAAATATACTCCACTTTTACTAATGTAACCATGGGTTTTTTTGGAGTTCACTATATTATGGTGAAGGATTTCAGGCTTCCTCTATAAATAGAGGTCTTGAGCACCATTGGTTTGGATTTTCACTCCCTCTCTTGAACCCTAGTTGATCTCCATGAAACTCATCACCCTCAAGCCATGATTTGAAGGATATAAACTCCCAGGTTCATCTAGATAAATGTTTTAATGATCAAGGTTCTCATACTTATCATCTCCTATTTATTAACCTTATTATACTTATTTTTTGGAATTTTTTTTGGTATAGTTTCATCTGTTTTTGGTTAGAAATAGAGTGAGACCTGATGGTGGTTGTTGGGGTTTGGTTATTCTAAAATTTACTTTGGTTTTTGTAGTGCTTCATTAGGCAGTGGTTGTTTCTTGATTTTCCATTCTTTCTTGGAGAATGTTTACCTTCTAATCAAGGAAAGTGATCAGTTACTTATTCTTTTATCATGTTCATGTGAGAATTAATTATTCATTATCTCCATATCCAAACAGGTTTTATTAAACATAATATTATAATAATCTAGAAAAGGAATCATATGTTAAATTAAAATTATATAATATAGAAATTATAAGCAAAAAATAATTATTACATGTTTTTTTTTAAAATTTATTAATTGGAATTAATCACATTACTTTAAAATAATGTTTTATATTAATTAAATAATTTAAATGGAACTTAAATCACATGTCATGGATAAAATGGATTTACTTATTTTTTCAAGAAATTAGAAGAAATATGTTAATTAATCACATGATCAGTGTAATATGAATTATATTGTATGATAATAGTTGATCTATATTTATAAAAATAAAAGTATTAAATTAGGAATTATCGCTAGTTTAAGATAATTATTATTAAATGTTTATATTTAAATGAATGATTGTGGTGTGATTTCTTTCCCATATGGTTTTATTTATTATCCCTCTTCTCTTTTATATGGTAGTGTAATAAATATATTTGGTCATATATTTTATTTTTGTTTATTAAGAATGGTAAGATTATTGAAATTGTAAATAATGTAAAGATGAATAATGATAAAATTTATAGAATATGAACAAATAGAGTAATTATTTCTCAACTTGGATTTATTAAATATGTGAATAATTATTTAAGGCATGTTTAATTTTATTCATAGTTATGGTTAGCCATTTCCTTAAGGATCCATTATGAGAATAACCTATGCTTAATAAACCGGTTAATTAAATATGGAATTAAAATGGTTTTTTATTAAATAATAAGTTATTAGGGATAAAAATGGTCATTCCTTATTAAGGGATGCTTAAATTAATTAATAACATGGTCTTAGTTCCTTTTACTTTGTGCAGAAAATACATTTTACATGTTTATGTACTCTAGTAATTTATAGCCTTTCTTTACTTTGATCACTTTTTTGTTGTTGGGAAACTTTGCTGAGAAATGGGATGAAGGCCTAGGATAATTTTTTTGGTGACTAATTTGATGAGAGATAGGCCAGTAACTCTGGCTATTGTGATGGATGATATTGATAATTCCATGAGTAGTTTTGAATTATTTTCAATGGTGTAGGATTATGGGAGGTCAAGAGGAGTTCAAAGTGTGTAATTATCATTAACATGTTTAATACTCCTTAATCCATTCATGATGTCCAAATGGTTGGATGATATTTAAATGATCAATGTCAAACTTCTTGATGTAGTTTTATATTTTTCACTCCATGTTAAGGATTTATTTGGTACCTTAGTCTAAGTCCTAGAGTACCGTAAAAAATGAAAAATGATAATGGAACTAATAAATGAATGATTTTGGTTTATGATGATTTGATTTTATAACTAATTAATTGATAGTTCCATCAATAATTTCTTTATAAAATTAAATTATTAATCTTTTAGATGATATTGGTAATAATAAATTAATTGATAATTAATTGATTAATTAACAATGAATTTTATTTATTGAATTCTTGTTTTCTATTTGGACCTTAGTAGTGGCAGTCAGGGGGTCATATGCGATGATAGAGATAAATAAGTCTAAGGCTAGGTAGTTTCCATTAGTGTGTTTTAGATGATATTATTCCTATTTTTCTATTTCATACTCGAAAACTAAATATTTCGGGGGGGGGGGGGTTTCTTCAATATAGAGGATGGTGAGGGAATGAATGGATGGATTCTCTCTATCCCATGATTTCTTACTAAACATAGATGATTAGGATTATCCTATAATGTAATGTATTATGATTTTATATGTGTTCTTACCATGGTTTTGAGGGATCATAATTTACTATACATTTATGTGTCAGTTTTAATGGTTTTATGTATAGCGTATACTTGTTTCTAGATGTGGTGGTTTCCACTTCCCATAGGTGTGCTTTAATGGGTTGTGATGGATTAAGGTATAATGAATTTAAACCGGTTGAATTGGATTCTATAAATACACTTAGATTTTACTGGGATGTGATAATATTTCGATGTTGGGTTTCATAGAATGTCACAATGGTTGAGATACCGTTGCACATAGTGGAAGATAAATTACATGGGGATAAGAGAAAGACAAGGTCATTGGGGGAATAAGAGTGACAACCCAGTGGATAAGTTGATGTGGAGTCACATCATTCATATATATATATATATATTATATTGATATATAATGATTTATTTTTATGCATTATTTAGTGAATGCTCCATAGTAAGGACGGGAAACTAGTATTACATATTTCAATGACGATTTAGTTTTATATTTTAATTCACTATGCTTTATTATGATTCTTTAACATTTCCCATGAGAGTTTTTAGGGAGAATCTTATTGAGTATACATTTTATTATCACTCTATGTATATACAAATGGTTTTATTGATCAATAAGAGTAGGTTAGTGATTGGTCTAGATGTTACTAGATCTAAGGAGTTCTTAATTAGTTGTCAATAGTTGGTGGGATTGTGTCCACTACTTAGACTACTTTTTTTACTTGTAGTTTTCTTTTCTGTTTATTTATGACTTTACGTGTAATATGAAAGATAATTTTATTTTTATTCATGGTTTTGGTAGGTGGTTCATTGAATATTATATCTTATTACTTAAAATTATACATGGTAATTACTTTCATGTGTTCAATTGATATACCAATGGTTCTAGTCACTAACTCGTGGATTGGTGGAGGCATGATTCAGGTGTCATTATATCCCTTTCTTCATTGCTTACCAAAGAGGAGAAACTTTGGAGGAAGGGGGTCATGAAATGATTAATTTAAAATGAAGGGAAGCGTTATAATGAATCTAACACCTAAGGAAGTTCCATTTGTTTACCTAGTTGTGCGATAGTCATCCTCACATTATATTAAAAAAACATGTGACTAAGGACAAGGTTCTTGAAGAAACAATACATGAGGAACCCAAATTAAGATTCATAGAGATATCCCCGGAAACACCTACCATATAGAATCCCTGCCCCTATAAGGAAATATTTTTTGTGTTTAATGCTAAAGATAATTCCATTCATGAAAATATTTTGGTCACCCACACTTTAGTCAATAATGATCTATTAGAGAGTAGAGATATATATGATGATGATCAATCTATAGAGAATTCAAGATACTTTATTTTACTATCTTTTTTTTGAGGATTTTTATGTTTTATAATCTTTTTTATAACCTATATATTTTCTATTTCTCTTGATTTTATTTTCTATCAAAATTTTACACTAATAGATAAATATATGTGATTATTATAACTTTTTGAAATGAAAATAAAACTTTTATTGATGTTGACACGCATCTTTGGATTTATACCTATTTAAAATTTAAATAAGTAAAAAAATTTAAAATAATAATCAAATTTAATCATTATGGTTCAAGGTATCAATACAAGGATCATGGATGAAAGTATTGGATTAAATTTGGGAAGAATGTTTAAATTCAATCCAGATTTTAAATATCTAGAAATAAATGTACCTTGTACAAATTATATAAAAATTATTGAAATTTTTTTTGTATAATTGTTTGGTGGGGATAATTATACCATTTTGATATAGTTTTAGTTATATATCTATGAGAAAAAATAACTTTGGAATCATGATTTTAATTATTTTTAAATCTTTATGTAATTCAGATAAATATTACTTGATATAATTGAATCTTTTTTAAATAATAAATTTATTTGATCAATGACTCAAAACATGACTTATTAGATGGTTTGGTAATTTAAGACTTTAATTGTAACTTAAAAACCAAAAAATGAGAAAAAAACATACATTAAGTAATTTGGAAAGGAGGTAAAAATTGGAATTTTGGATTTTACTTGGGGAATTAAATGAAAATTATTGTGTTCTTGAAAATATGAAAATATAGTGTTATAAAATAATTAAATTACCTCATATTGAACTAAATGTAAAAAAACAGCCCTATTTTTATTCTAACTATTGAAATTAGTGTTTGTAGAAGATTAGTGGTGAGGATAGATTTTATAGTTTTGGTTTGACTTTTATGGATTTTGTGGACACTTCAATGATCATTCAAACTCAATATAAAATCATGTTATAACTATTATAATTAATATTTCTAGGTGATTAAGAAAAGTATTATTGGTGAATGTTAGACTTATTTTTTCAAAGTAATTCAATTTGGGAAAATATGTAAAGAAAATTGAAAAATAAAAAACAATGTGATTCAGTACTCAAGCATGAATTGGATTGGTAAATCAATAAAATTAAAGTCAAATTATGATTTCTATAAACTTAAATATTGATATTTTTCTTGAGGTTAAGTAAAATATAATGTCTTGTGGAATTTAATGAACTAATTTTTATGAAATATTCATCTTGAATAATGTGGATGAATGAGATTATTACTAATTAATTACATATGTTTTCAATGATTTATGTAAGGATTCAACTTAATGATAAATTTATAGAAGTTAATAATATTTTAAAATATTTAAAAAAACTATATTGCAACACAATATAATTACACATTGGAAATTATAAATATTGGAAGCTATAATTTCTAAATTAAAACCAAAATATAAGTTAAATAAGTAATGAAATAGTTATTTCAAAAGATTGAACTTGAGGAATCCATAGAACAATTAATTTCATAATGGGTAAATAAACTAATTAAGTAATAGATGAACCAACAAACAATATATCATGGTGATACAAAATTACAATTATGGTTTGATGGGTTTAGAAATGAAGAAAATTTTAATATTTTATCTAGTTAAAACATATAATACATGTCATATTTATTTGTAGATGTAATCTTTTTGATTTTAGGATTTTTGATGATTGGATCATGGTTTTCTCCATTATGATGTAATTAAGTTTGTTTTATTCAAAAATTATTGATATATAATTATTTTTAAATATGAGATAGTTGGATTTGGGGATGATAAAAAATTATTAAATAACTCTAGGAATTATGCCATGATTTTAAAAATACCTCTCTCAATATATTATTTCCATTTTTTACTATATATAGAGATAACTGATATGTGAAAATACTTTATAAAACTATTTTATTAGAGTTTAACAAAAAAATGATGTTTATCGATTCTCTTTAGTACTATATTTATTCATTATTATTCTTTGTGATTTTTAATCCCATTAAGATATTATTTTTAACAATGATTTATTCTAGTAAAATCAGTAGTGAGTATTCAAATTAATGGAAAATTAATCAAAAGTATATTAATTAGTAAGAAATTAAATATTGAGTACACTTATGAATTATTTATTTCAATTTAGTACCATATTAAGTTAAATTGATATATTTCATTTATTTATTATTTATTTAGAAAATTCTTAATATAGGAGGAAGACCAATATGATAGAAAATGATTTTTTCTGTGAAATAATTTTTGGTACTTATTTTGAATATAATATTGGGAATTAATGTGTTTTATTTAATATAAGTTATATTCATTAGGAAAAATTGAAATAGTTGAGATATGATTAGTAGAAATTGATCTAATAAATTCCAAATACATAATAAATCTTGAAATAAGATGTTTTATTCTAATTGATAATTTAATGGAATAATATTTTTAGTCAAAGAATCATTTAAAATTATTTTATTATTCCTATTTTTCATAAGAAGTAAAAAATTGACATTTTTTATTTTTATATAGAAATTGAGAGGTTAATAATTGATAACTTGTTACAACCTGAGATTTTTTATTTAATCCCTTTATTAATAATCATATAATTCCACATTACCACACTTTTATATTATTATTATGAGTTATAAAATATTGATTATAAACATTTTACACTGTGAAAATTAATGAATCCTCATCATATTATGGTGAAAAAATTAACGCTCAACATGTATAGAAGTCAAGAAAATATTCTTCGAATAAATGTGTAATTAAAAAGTGTAATGAATAGGTTGAGGTTAAAAATATTAAATTCCATGTAAATCTTTTTAATCCCATAATATTTTTAGGGATTTCATGGAAAAGAATAAATAATGGTGTGAAAAAGTCTTTCAAATAGTAATTTTTATTATTATATGAATTAAAATTGGGTTTAAAGGGGAAAACACCTCTAAGTATATGAATTATTAATAAATGGGACCTTTAATGTTGAGAAATTATTGGATTACCTTACATGAGTGAATATTTAAATTTTAATATAAAAACACATATTGTATAAAAACCTAAGATAGAATTTTTTGATAAAGTGGGTGATCTTAAATATTAGTTTATGTGGGTTTTAAGATGATGAACTCAAGTGAAAATATTTATATTGATAACAAATATAAATTAAATCTTTTTATATTGAATTAATATTTTAATTGATATCCTGAAATTTGATTCACATTAAATGAATTTGAGGATTATAAGGAAAGAATTATACTATTTATTAATTACTCTAATTTACTACATATAGTTCTCTAAAGTAGGCTTAAAATGTTTGATTAATTTCTTACAGATAATAACTAAATAGAAAATCATAAATCATTATCGAGACTATCTTGTTTTTCATTAATGGGATAGTTAAGTTTATATGGAAGGATAAGTTGAGTTTGAAAGGGGGATAACTATCTAAAATCCATAAAGGACGAGAGAATAATATGAGTTAATGAGAAAATCCTTTTTTATATTTATTTTACCATTTTATTGTGTTTTTAAAGTAGGATTTATGACTTAAACCTAAATCAACGATGGTGATATTACTAAAATATAAAAACAGGAATACTTATATCAAGGTAGAATTTATTTCTTATGATGTTTACCATATTAATATATGTTTACATGCTTAACTCACCAGTGATATTAAATTTACGATGATATACGATGTTATTGAGAGTGATTTTGGGTTTTATAAAAGTTAAAAAGAAATCAAGATGGGGAATTTAATTATCTAAGAGAGTTAGTTATTATATTATATTTTTTTATCAACATATTAAAAACATAATTTTTAAGTGATGAGTTGAATCATCACACATGCGTTAAAGATTCAATATAAGATAAGGATGCTAATGATGAACTACATATATTGAATCTCTCATGATAATATAACTCCTACAGATGAGGAGGGTGATCATAAAAGTAAGCAGACTTATTGAGAATAATATGACTCCATATTGTGAGCATCATAGGTAAATGACCCACATATTTGGGTATAATAATTTAATAAATGATAATAAAACATATTGATATTTTTTATATATATTGAAATCTAGAAAATCATGGTAAATAGATCATAAAAAAAGTATTATAAAGATAATAATATAAAATAAAAGAAGATCACCGATTCAAATTTTAATAGGAGTTGAGTGAAGAATAAAAACAAAAGGTGGTCATGTGAGAGAATAAGAAACAAAAACAATTTGTGTAATATTAATATAGAATTCGAAAAAACTATTTTAAATTGGTTTGTTTTTATGTAACAATGAATTGAGATTTTAAAATACTCTATAATATTAAACTATAACTATATAATATTGATTTGAAATTTTTGAATGTTATGTATCATTGATTTACAATTTATATAGGTCGTGTAATAGTTAGATTCATGTTGTCAAAGATTAAATCAAATCATTCAACATTTTCATTATAGTGAAACCAATACACTTAATGTTTTGTAAGAGTAATCTAAATATTTAGATTTTTCATAATATAAACTAAAATTAATTCATATATCATGAGGTTGAACTATCAAAAATAATATTTTTATAAGATAGATCAGTATTTATAATCACTACATGATATTGATTTTTTAAGATAAATTGTTTCAGTAATATTAAACTAAATATGGTAATAATTTCGTAGGTGTGATATTTATTCTGTTCAATGTATGTAATATTGATTGTGATGTTTCTTAAGTCATATGATAGTGAACTAATTCTATTGAAATAGTTTGAGAAGGAACATAAGACACATTGATAAGAATTATGAAATCATAATAGATGAACATAAGATCAGAGGACAATATATTATCGTGATGATGAACTAAGCCCTATCAGTTGAGTTAATATTAAATTTTTATAATTTAAATGTGTGATATATTTTTTATATTTTTTATATAATTATTAGAATAAAATTTTAATCCAATATTACTATAAAAAAGAAATTGTTTTCTTAGGATACTTTTCAAGATATACTAGAATTAAATATCTAATATTTGTATACATATTCAGAGAGATTCAAATAATAATAGACTATTTTTTTACAATATCCCTAATGATTTAGTATATTTTACTAGTTAAATATTATGGAGATTCATTAAATATAATTATGTAAAAACAGTATCTATAATTTGGGTCGAATAAGATCACATTTTTAATGAATTTCTAATATAAAGTAAATATTAACTATTTTTTATATATTAAAATAAATAAAAGAGAATAAATAGTTTTTAAATTATAGTTATAATGATTAAATATCTTAATATAGGATATGAGAGAATAATTTGATATTTTTTTGTACATCATTAGGAAAAAACATTACGATCATTAATTCATAAAACATTGATGAATCATAATTAAGTTGTTAGATATTGAGGGATAAAAAGTTATCCATGAATACCTAATGATTGAAAATATTGAACAAAGGGTAATGAAGTGATTTAAAAATAATATCTCATAATAATAATAGAATAATATGAAAAATCAAAAAATCCAAATAAATTGAAAATTTATTTTACTAAGTCCCTTACCCATTATTCTTATTATGAATTCATTCACGAATTTGAGAAAAGTGAAGGTTGGTCATATTTCTCATTAATTTAATTGTAATTAATCTATATAACACTAAATACCCACCATCAATAGTTGATGAAATTACATCTAATAACCTATTAATGTGAAAGCTCATTATTAGTAGTATGCTTCAAACGGTTAATAAGATAATAATATAGATTCCTATAAATATATGGGATGACATTAAATGTGGAAGGATTAAAGAAAGAGTTTAAGTATAATATAATCTTCATATTATTATTCTTTATCATAAAACTAGATATATATAATAGTAATTACCAATTTTAAAAAAAATGATGTATCTTTTAAAATTGGGAGTGAAACTTATAAAAGTAATGTGTGCCTTGTCTATTGATTAATCATTTTATATGGGTGAGTTTAAAATAAAATGTTGAGAGTGTAAATTCATTCTAACAAGTTTCACATATTATATTAATTTTTGACTCTATAAAAAGGTGAAATGTAATTTTAAAAAAATATATTGGGAATGTTAGTTCAAACCTTCCCCTTTATAGTTCCATGCACCCTAAATTGGGTTTAATTAACACCATTACAATGAAAAATTACATCCCTAAAGGATAAAAATGGGATCCAATCCTATTTGTCATATTTGGTGATGGAAAATAAAAAAATAAAAAAATGAAAAATAAAAAACATAAAATATTGATTTTTATTTATTGCATTACCTCCCAAAGAGAAATTTTATTTCTTATCATAGGTGAAACAATGTTTCCAAATACTCATACATAATAAATGGTCGAATATATATTCTTATTATTAAATAAACAAATATGTACATTATATTTATATCTCATAAAAATGATTTTTCTTTATGTGGACGAGGTTCTCGTTTTCAGAAACCCTGCTCCATGATAAAATGAACTAAAAGTGGAAATATGTCTCTACTATGATTATAATTAAATATACCCTCATTAAAAATATGGTTTCACCATTTTTTTTAAATGAGGTATATAAAATATGTATGACCCTCCCCATATGTTATGTGTGCTCATAATTGTAATAAAATTTAATTTCAATAGCAAACCCTTCTAATGAAGGTAATATGTCAATAGAGTTTGTATAATTAATTGGATATTCCAATTAATCACTAACCTGATATAATTCCATTTTCAATTTTATTAAATGAAATATAATAATAACATTTTAATTCAAGTAATTAAGGATTCACATTATGGAATTCTTACTCATTTGATGAAATAGTTTGATATTCAAATTCAGAAATATGAACATCCACACCCCTAATTTCTAGTAAGAAATTAATTTATGGAACTGGGAATGGGTTTGAAGTATTTTTTTTTCAAATATAATGGGATTAAAAATATTTTTATCATCAATTAGACCATCCAAACCTTTATATCCATAAATACTTGACTTATCTAAATTATTTATTATATTAATCAGTCAACCCACAAAAATAGATACTATTTAAAATAAATTTTATTTTTATAATTAGTGTTTATTTAAAATTTTTTTCTTTGAAAAAAAATTTTAAAAACAAAATTTCCCACTCAGATAAAGTGAAGGTCCTTTTAGTAATGGTGGTGTATATGATTTCATGTCACTCTATGCATTCTATTAACATTAATCATACTACGGTGGTAAAAAATTTGACTAACCCAAAAATTATATATAAAATTATAAAAATAGAGGATAAATACATTGTTAAGGGGAATAATACTCTAATAATTAGTTATTATATGTATACGAACAATTTAATTGGTAACTAGTGGTAGATGTTTTTTATAGCACTTTGTTTTAGTGAATAATTACAATGAATTTTCTGGTATATATTCCTTCATTTAATGTCAATATCCTAGGTAAATCATAGTTTTCAGTGTTTAATGTTTTTAGGGGAATAAATATATATGGACATATTTTTGGATTTAAATTATACAAATACACATGTAGTTTTAATTTCAAAGTGATAAATGAAATATATTTTTAATTATATTTTAATAAATTCTACTGTTTTTATATATTCCTAAAATATATTTTCAAATATTATTGGTATATAATTTTATACATCTTTTGAGTTTATAATTTATCTATAAATAGTTTTATTCCTAATGTATTTTTATATTTTATAATTGCATATAATAACATTAGGCATGATATTATTACAAATGCTTCCCATTTAGAGCTCAATGTTGGGATTTTATGATGTTCTAAAGCTAATGGACCTGTGAATTTTGGATAGCCCATCCTCAATCATCCATTCGATCAACCAAGGGAGGTTATTGGTCCATTGATTTCATTATATATTATAAAAAACCATGGGTAAAATTATGAATGAATTACAATAGTCCCATTAAACCTTTCTTTAGTTCTACATTGTTCACTACTTAGCTAGGGTAAGATTCACTACTTATTGAAGATTCATTATTTGTTATTGATTTACAAGTAAATTCTAGTATAGTGTATATTTTATCAACTTAAATAACACCAAACTAGGGATTTAGTTTGTCAATATCGTAAGAAATAGGTTCTCTAAGAGATAGTTTAATTTTTTTATGTTTTACTAGTATTGTTCATGAATGGAATTTGGATCGAGAAAAAATGTTTATTAATGGAGGGTTCAATGTTTGGTTATTATTAGAGGTAAGTCTATAATTGTGTGATTAAAATTATTCTTGAACTTAAATAATTATAAATTTTGTGTGATAGAGGAATAATAATGAGGATCAATGAATGAATATTCTCACTTCTTCCGCACAGGTAATTAATGAAAGCATAAATCTGATCTGACCCTCTGTTCATGTAGTGTTCAATATAGTCAATCCTAAAGCACCTCAATAATATAATTACTCTCACTAAGAAACTATATATGTATTATATATAAATAATAACCCCAAACCAACCCAGGACCCTAAAATCCAGTTCACAGCACCCATGAATTGATATTTCCATTTAAAAATATATAAACATTAGTATAATAGACCAGATCAAGCTAGCCCATAAAAGTTAAACCAGCCTAAATGCGAATCCCATTATTTTTCATCCTAGAAAGGGAGGTTATTTACCAATATACAACATATTTTATCTTACTTATCCCTTTACCAAACCACACCACTCTCATGATGATTTAAGAATAACCCAAGTAAAACCCATGTTAAACCAAGAGGTGGATAAATGGTATTCTAAAATGAATATAGTGGAATCATGATGGAAATTAATTACAAGTAAGTTATATATCTCCTATGGAAAATGTAAATATAGATATATGGAGTTTTACACATAGATACTAAAAGGATTATTCAAGAAATATTTTAGGGATATTCCTTTCTTATTAATACTCATTGAGTTAATATTTCATTGCATTTCGCTCCGTGAGATTTTTTTAAACTTTTATCTAAATTTATAATTTTTATTTCAAGGTATTTTCACCTTGTTAGATAATATTATTAAATTATATTCACTTTTTTATTACTATTCTTATGTTGGTTCATTCTTCACTTCTCATCATTTTTTTTCTATCCAAATATGTCTCACTGTTTTGTTGGTGTTTCTATTTTGGTTTAAATTAATTTACGTTTTCTATTGTTATTCTATTTTTTTTTGTGTTTCCTATTCTTTAATTATATACTGTTTCAAATTTCATGTATTATTTCATCCTCCCTAATGATATGAACTTCTATCTATTACCATCAACAACTATTTTTTTTTCTAGTCTAAAAGAGTAATCTATAATTTGGTTTTGAGTTTTGAATATCATTTTATTACTATTATTCTTTCCAATTTCATATTTATAGGTAATGGTGTGAGAATTGATATGAAAACACTTGAATATTTGGCCATTTTTATCATTCTTCACATAAATTCTATTCTACCATTTAATATATATATATATTTAACTTGGAGGAGTTTATTATGAAATTAATTGTGGAGTGGTTACTTTTCAATGAAATAAAATAGTGGTATACTAAATTTTAAGAATAAAATCCTTAAAATTAGAATAAATTCAAGTGAGGAGATTCAATTTTCTTTTAAGTGAATTATATTGATTGAGGAAATCCATTTCTCTCTCAATTGAATGATTTTTCTATGAAAATATTTCTAAAAGTAGACCAATGAGAGCGAGTTATTCATTAAATGTCCATAGGACTTATTAGGCTCTTAAAAAATCTAATTATAATCCATTTCATATTTTCATGAATTTTATTTCTCAATTTTATCATCACTCATCCGAATATTCCTTTTTTTAAAAACATATAATAAAATTAGGAAAAACAATTTAACCATTGTGATAATATTACACCACCTCCCTATGAAAGGGATCCCTAAGTCCATCCACTATGTTTCATTCTTATGTGTTTATAAATTTTAAAGCGAGAAGGAATAAAATAATCCTCCTGAATACTTTTTTGAAAATTTACAAGAAATTATTATATTTATCAGTGATTTAATTCATTTTTAATTACTTTTTATTTATTTTAATACTTTTAATTAAAATTTTAATGTTGATTTTATAAAGTTATGATTTTAGTTAACTAATGATATTCTTAGAGGTACTTCATTTTAATGATATCACTACTAGTTATAAGCAAGTATAGTAGGAATTCCAAAATTAAGAGTTCTTGGAATCTCAGTTGGCTACCATTAAGAATAGAAACTACCAAAAAAAATATTATAGTTTTAATTAAATAGGGAAAATTTTAGAATGGAATAAAACTGTGATAGAATGTGAAAATTAAAGTATTAGTTATCCTATTGGCCTATGAAACATATGATGATGTGTGATTTCAAGAGAGAATGGAGAAATTTTTCTACCTTCCACTCGACTTGGAGATACTCTAGGGTGCATGGAACTTACAAGAGGAGATGTAAGATAGAATTATATATGGAGATATTTTATTTCTGAATTTAATTGATTTGGAATTTTTAAGGTATAACTAAAACCTAATTTTCCATTTTTATATTTAGTTATTCCATCTAAAGGATGAAATCACATGGAGAGTGATAATAAGAATTAACCTAATCAGGAAAAATTTGAGCTCTCTATGCTCCCTAAAAATAGAATTCCTCCTTCAAAGAAGGATTAAAAACTAGTATTTTCTAGTTGCGGATAGTCAAAAACCTTTTTAAGGTTTTAAAACAGAAAAAATGTTCCCCTTTTCTTTAGTTTTATATTTTTGTTTCTTAATATATTTCATAATAACTATTTTATTTCATTTTTTATGTATTTTTAATGTTGGAGATAAACTGGTCATATATATTGGAGACTATTACCAATTGTTTTCAATTATAAGAATAGTCATTCAAGTAGTGTGTTCTTGTTTTCAATATTAATGATATTTTGTTATTTTTAATTTTAGGTAGATGAAATGGAAAGGTATTATGAACTTAATTAAGATTAAAAAATGGGTTTTACAATTCATAAATAAAATAAAGTTATATTTTTTTAACTTTAAACTATAAGATTGTCTTAATTTTGTTTTATGAAGAATCAGAAATGAATTTTATAATAAACATATAATGAAATGTATGAAATAAGTGTGGGGGTAATGATATCTAATTATATAATAATATTTTGGTTATTTTATCATTTTTGGTATGTTATTTTATTTTTCATCTTTATATGAATTGAATATCACAATTATGGAAATTCTTTGAGAATTTAGTGGAATCAACACTAAAATGTTAATTGGAAAACTCATAAGATTTTTGAATCATGTATTTCTTATTTTTAATTTAATAAGTAATTTTTTTTGAAATATTTTTTGAAATTATTGGGTTTGATTACTTCGTAAACTTAAAATCACTTACTCAAAAGGTTTCTTATTCTATTTTTCATCTTATTTCATTTCGATAATACTTGAGTTAACATGAAACAAGATTAATAGTATAGAAATTGTTATAGATATTTTATAAAAATCTAATACTTAAGGGTTCTTAACATCATAAAAAAATATTTTTCATTAAACCCTAATTTGTTTACCATTCATCTTATAACATCCTTGAACCCACACTCCTAAATCCAATGCTGAAATTGTGAACTTTATAGTTCTGGATCTGATTCCAATAATTATGACCCAACTTTTTTTCCATTCAAACCATAAAACATCAAATGAAAAACATGGATTAATTATATTAACAATTACTATTTAGTTTTATAGTTTTAGATAATTAGGAAAAAATCGTATATAAACAATTATCATGACTTTAAATGATAATTTCTCCCACTTAACCTAGTTTTTATTCACATTAATATGTCATCATCATACCTAAGAAATACCTTCTAGTCATTTCCCATTAAACCTATTTATTTATAACATAAGGGAAATGAAACATAAGAAGGGTGAGATCAAATTCTCAATATTGAAAAATGTAAGAATTAACAAATTAATTTCATCAGTGATCTTATGAATAGAATAAGGGTTTGATGACATAATCTAAGTTCATGAGTATAACATATGAATATTCATACCCATAAATACTTGGATCATCAAACATGAAATCATTTCAAAAGGCTTTTACAAAGAAAATAATAATAATAATAAATAATCATGATCCATGTGAAATCAATATTTGTTAAATGAAACATCATAAACCCATATCAAGAATAGATAAAACATATTGGTATATTGCTACATCATCTCATAGAAACCATATGGAACCCTTTTAGAACCCTTACATATTGGAATAACCATACAAAAAACTTCCAATATAACTCTATAGAGAACATAATAATTATCCAATGCATTGGAGCCCTATATAGGCACACTCATTCTATAATCTATTAGAGGCTCACCTGGTGCTATCTGGGCACACCCATCTTATATAATGTCCAATAACCATAACACTAATAAAGTACATAGAGTTTTCATCATGAAACTTATAGAAACATTCATTATTATTTTATAACTTGAATAACCCATGGAAAATAAATCGGTTTCATTTCAAAATCATTGAAATCTGATTAACTTTTGGAAAGGAAATGGGTTCCATAATAATCTTGTTGAAATGTCGCCAAGCCATGGAAATGAAACGGGTTTCATAAAAATCGCTTTAATACATGATTAACCTGTAGAAGAGAAACTATTTTCATCAAAATCTATTTGAAAAAATATTATTCCATCTAAATAAAGAATGAGGATGGTATCAATACCAAATAACCCCAGTGGAGGATAAGTAACAACAAGTTTAGTTTATGTTTATGAATGAAAATACAATTAAAATATCTTTAAAAAATTATTGATTAAAATATTATTTTCATTTTGAAAATAAATTTTTCTAACATAAAACATTTTGAAACTCCTTTTCATTTGGAATCACTTTTAGAAACCAATAATTTTGAAAATATTAAGAAAACAATTTCATTAAAAAACCTATTGAACTTTCAAAGTAAGCTTCAAATAAACGATGACCATGTAAGTTGGTAATTTTGTACATGTTGTAAATAAAATTTATTTTACATGGTAAAAGGGTTAGAAAAGTTCCTTGTTTAGAATGTGACAAGAGGATTAATCTAAATTTTTTTAAAAGACAAAATGGGTAAAATTTTATTTAATAAATAATTTTAAAAAGGTTAAAAAAATTATTTTTTTAGGAAGCAAGTTTTTAAAAGAAAACAAATCTCTTACAGAAGAGAGAAATAAAGTAGGATTTTCTTAAAAAGAGTTTCTCAAAAATTATAAGGACCAAAGAGTGGGAAAATATAATATTACTTTTAAATATAATGAATAACCATTGTATAAGAAAAATAATAATTTTCTTGAGATATAGATCAAAATATATCATCATTGGAAGCATAATCATAAAGAATCCCTATAAAGGATGAGATTGTAACATAAAACACTAACAACTTTTGTATATCTAATTCATAAGCCCCATGAAAGTATTAAATTAAATAAAACCTAATATACCCTGATAATAAATAAATTCATGATACTAAAAGTAAAAGTGGATTTATATATGTAACAATCCAAAATTATATCAATAAGATTTCCCTTCTTATATTTATTTCATATTTTATAGGTCACAAAAAATCACTTATTAAACACAATACAAACTTTATAAATGAATAATGAATGAAATAAGAGGTATTTATAGAAGTTAAGGAACCTATACCAATGAAAGAGTAACATGAACTAAGGAATAGTAAACCAACTAATAGAGTAGTAACCTCGTCAATGAAAGTATAAATAAAATTTGGCCATCCTATAAATAAAAAATATGATATAAATATATCATTTTAAAAGTAAATAAATATTTTAAAAATTACTAATTAAGTTTTGGTGTTTTTGTAAGTCATAAATATTTAATCACTATTTTATAATTAATAAAATTATTTGAAACAAAATTCAATTTCAAAAAATGTATTCATAAATCAATATTTTTTTTGTGTTATGATTTTAGGATAATTTAATGATACCTTGCTTAATTTTTCAGAGTGTTATAAAATCAGTCATAATTTTAAAAACATTAATTTTTGAGTAAATAATTATTTTAATTAAACATTAAATTTATCATATTTATAAAATTATTTTCATAAACTGGGGTTCATTTTTTAATTATACGCATTGAAAAATGGTTGGGGTGAATTTTTGGGATTTTTCTAAAATACATGATTTTTTGTTTATAATAAAATATGGTAATTCATGGTATAAATAAAATATAATTTTAATACACTATTACTTGAGTCATGAATTATTTAAGAACCATAATCTCTAAATTTATTTAATTATTTTAATATATTTAATTATAATTCTCAAACAATTCATTGTCTTGTGCCAAAATAATAAAAAAAGGAATAAAATATTCAAAAATCACCCTTCTGCTCTACGATAAATACCACCCATCACCACCACTTCTCCTCACACCCATAAGCCATGAATGTTGTCCAAATTCTACCAAAATACCCTTCCCAAGTCTCTCCACCACGTCCAGGATCTCTTGGTCTCATCCAAATACTAAGCCAATCCCCTTAAGAAGGTTCTCAAAGTGGAGAATTCAAAAGGTAAATCCTTGTTATTTTATTTTAATTCCTTTCAATTTACTTTTCCATTTATTATCCTCTCCTTACCTACTTTTTCTAAATTATCATGATAAATCTAGTATGATATATATATACTTGAATTTTATAATTTTAATGGGATATCGTTTATCAAATTCCCTTCTCTCCTTCTTTTGTTTCAAAAATGAAATCATCATCCCTAAGGTGCTGATTTACAACTTTCATGGATAAAAAGTTTTTGTTCTTCAATTTATCACTGTAGGATAGAAATAAAAACATTTTTGTGGTTAAAACAGACTATAATATATTTATTTCATCCTATTTAATGTTCTATAACTAGAATATATACATAATATTAATTCATACAATAAAACTAGTTCATAATGATTGAAAAACTGCCAAAATAATCTAAATGATTATCACTAATGTTTTGTCTAATGAATCATCCTCATAATATATAACCAAATGAATTATATTACCATTTAATCTTTTTTAATTTCATTAATTAAATTCTAAATAATTATACTCATTATACATGAACTTTCATACTCATATGTAAGTATATTGATCGTAAAAACCAAGGAAAAAACACCCCGAGCAATAAAATTGTATCTTATAACTCATCAAAAATGCCATAAATGAATATAATAAAATTTTAATAAATCAAAAACACATAGAGAAGGTTTTTAATTAATTAATTAATTAATTAATTTAATTTAATTATCTAGTACTTTAAGGTCAAGTGTAGAACACATTCAGACATAGGGTAAGAGTTTTCTTCCCAAACCTCCATTTTCATTCATGTTACGCTTTCTTCCTCATTTCATCCTAATACGAAAGCATGATTAAAGGTAAAGTCTCCATTTCTTACCAATTTTAAATGTACCATCTATAATCTATTTTAATACACCATTATTTTTCTAAAATCAATATTTTTTTCATGAAGAACTATATTTGTTCAATTTTGGTTTTATAAAAACAATCATGAAAAATACCAATGATTTTCTAGAAGAACTCTGCTTTGTAGAGTAAAATAGGTATTTATCTAAAGAATTTATCAATGATTTTATTAAAGTATTTTAATTTAATTCAACACATATGTTTAATTTTATTATTTATGGATACTGATATCTTATGTTTATCATCTACCATATTTTATTAAATGGTTTATGATCAGTTTGATTGTGGATGTGCTATCTTGATAATATTCACCATACCATTTAGAATGGTTAGTGATTATGTTTACAGATTGGGGAATGTTATTTATATTTTCTATGTATATATTGTTTATCTTTATCCCCATTCATACGAGTAATAAATTGGAATTAGTTAGTGATGGGTGGGGCCTGCTATAGCCTATCGATGCATCAGTTGGACTCATGAGACACACTAGACTGGGTTTTTACCCATTATGTATCGTGTCTTGGCTGAGGCCTTGATGGTATTTTTATGATGTCCATAATTATAAATTCTCTCATCATGACACAATTAATTTATATTCCATGTGATTATTCGACTAGTAGAATATCCATGCTTATATTTTATTATGGAATTATTTAATTAGCTTTTATTCAAACCATATTATACTCAAGATTATGTTTCAATGGAATGTGTACTTTTAGTTATTCACCATGACTTAATATTATTGTGTTTTCTATATTTATTACCTTTACTGAAAATATGATATCACCCATTTCTATTGTTTTATTTTTCTTCGGGATGCAAGGAGGTATATTATGAATGGTATGTAGGGATAATCTAGGAGTTATGGATATTTCCAATTAATTTTCAATGTTGTTTTTCATTTCAAGCTATAATGTAAAGTTTATGCATGTAATCTGTCTTCCAAAACTACTAAATTGATCAGTCCTTCCGGATGAGACTTCCTTGTAATCATACCAGTGTAATAAAGAAAGGCACTAGCTTTGAGCTACCAGGGTCAGGGTCTTTATAGTTGGTATTAGAGGAAGTTTAGTAGAAACCCTAAAAAAATAGATTTATAAAATATAGATTGGGGAAAATATTACTAAGGTAAACTTTGAGGATAAGAATGGAATAACATACTAAAATTTTGGTAAGGTGTAGATTATGTGTAACTTCCTAGCAACAGATCCTAGTATAGATACTATATGTGGATGTGGTTCTAGAAAATACGTGTCTAGGGGTAACAACTTTGACAAGGTGTCCCATGCCTGGTTCGAGGTAACCTTCTACCCGACAACGGGCCTTACTGTGCACTTGGTTTGACACTCCCATGGGATATGCTTAGGATAAGTAAAATTTTATTTAAAAACCATTATGAAGGATTTAGAAGTAAATATGTCCCTAAATAAAACATTTTTATGATTATGAGATTAGTTATGCATAAAACATTAATTTATGTTAAGTGTTTTTCTAGTTTGATATTATATATTAGCATTCATAACTTAAGATACTATCTTCCATTAAATAGAAATGGATATTAGTGTAAGGAATGGAAATGGTATCAACACATGTATCCCATGTAGGTATTTACCTCTTATGCAAGATAATGATGTTGGTATTGGAGTTGCGACTGGTGCTGAGCAACTTATAACTATACTGCTACAGTTGGCTCATGTTATGAACAATAACCTTACCCATATGGATAATCCTTATCCAAAATGTTGTGGATCAATGTTAGACTACTTTATATGACAAAAAAAATCCATTATTCAATGGGACTACCAACCCATTTGTAGTATAGAAGTGGATAAATTTCTCAGAGTAGATATTTCTCACTCTAGGAAGTAACGAAAGTTAGAAGGTTGTTATAGCTGTTTATTGTCTATCAGGAGATGTGTATCAAAGGTAGTCACTAATTCAAAACACATAGGAAGAAATTAAAAATATGGAATGGATGTATTTTAAGGAAATTTTCCTAGAAAAATATTTATCTCATGAACAATGAGAGGTTATGGAAAGGTAATTCAGGAATATGAGGCAAAAAGAGGATGAGGGTGTTACCAAGTATAAAGATTAATTTACTAGGTTAGAAATGAATACAATGGAATAAATATGTAATTCAAGGATAAATATTGATCAATTATTTTGAGGTTTAAAACCATTCCTCTAAAGGGAACTTGTCACCAAAAATTTCTCATCGTACGAAGATATAGTCTCATGTGATATCAAGACAGAAAAATAATTCTCTATATCACATTACTTCAAATTAAATCATAAGAATAACAGGGATGTTGAACAATCTATAAAAGTAAATAAGGAAAATTGTAATAATGGAAGAGTTGATTTTCCATACTACGATAATTGTGGGAAGAAACACCCCTTTACATTCCTGAAGGGTATGGGTGTTAGTTACAAGTGTGGAGAAAAAGGTTACTAAGCCCATGATTGAAAGGGAAATAAATAATCTATCAATGTTCAATTATACAATTTCAAATATATGGGACATTATGAAAATTATTATCCTAAGTTCCAAGTAATCTTTCCCCAAAGAAGTCCAAGGGAGAAAGGCCAAGCTTATGCGGCCACAGCTACTAAGGTTGAAGTTCATAGTGATGAGGTGGAAGGCACTTTAATCTTATCCTCAAACTTATCCAATGATTTATTTGATTCCAGATCATTGCATTCTTTTATATATTCCCACATTTCCAAGAAAATTATAAATTTCCCTTTTCCTTTAATAAAGGAGTTGTCATTAAAAACTACTAAGGGAAGTATCATTGCAATAAAGATGTGTAAATTAGTCCCCTTTATGACACATAAACATGATTTAGTTACTAACTGTATCATCATAGCCATGATTGATTTTGTTATAATACTTAGTATGAATTCTATTTAAAATTATGATGCAAAAATCTATTACAATAACAAGGAAGTTACAATTTTTTAGAATGATGTAGATTCCCTTATCTTTAGAGTAGAAACCTCACCATCTAATTCTTATCTAGATCCACCATTAGTATATCTATTCAATTCAATTATTAGGGAGTAATATAATGAAATATATATGGGTGAGGAAAGAAATATTGAAATTGAGGATGTACCTATTGTACAAGAATAAATTGATGTATTTTCAATTGATTTACCTAGAGATCCTCCAGAGCATGAAATTTAGTCCTATATTAATTTAATTCCTAGTGAAAGACCTATATCAAAGACTTATAATAGAATGTCCATAGTTTAATTTATGGAGCTGAAGAAAAAACTATAGGAGTTGAGTAGTAATGGGTTTATTTTCCCTATTTTTTCTCTATGGGGAGCTCTTGTTCTTTTTGTTAAGAAGAAATATGGATATATGAGACTGTGCATTGACTACAAGAAGATCAATGATATTATGATAAAAAAATTATCCTCTACCTCAAATTGAAGATTTATTTGATAAACTTCAAGGATTACAATATTTTTCAAAGATTCATATTTGATCTGTATATCATCAACTGCATGTGAAGAAGTAAGATATTCCAAATACATCATTTCGAACTAGTTATGGATATTACGAGTTTACAGTAATTCCATTTGGATTGACTAATGCACCATCTCTTTTTATGGATCTAATGACTAGGGTTTTCAAGGAATATCTTGATGAATTTACTGTGGTATTTATTAATGATATCTTAGTATAATCCAAAATCTATGAATATAATGATAATCACTTTCACATTGTTCTGAATACTCTTAAAAGAAATAATTTATATGGGATGTTTAGAAAGTGTTATTTATAGATTAAAACTGTTTTTTTCTTGTCCATATTGTTTCTAAATATGGAATCTTAGTTGAACCTATGAAGAAAAACGTGGTTCAGGTTTTTCATATGCCAACGAACATAACTGAGGTACATTGTTTTAATGGTTTAGTGGGTTATTATCAATGTTTCATTCAGAACTTTTCTGGATTATCTAGCCCGTTAACCAATATCACTCGTAAATGTGTTAAGTTTGTATAGACAAAATAATGTGAATAATATTTTGAATAATTAAAGAGGAGATTAGTGAATGCTTCAATCTTGAATCCATCATTATGAAATGACAGGTTTGTGATTTATAGTGATGCATCAAATAAATCAATTGGTTTTTTCCTTATGCATAATGAAAGAGTTATTTCCTATGCGTCAAGGTCGTTAACAATCATGAACAGAACTATCCAACTCTTGATATTTAGTTAGTAGCTGTAATATTTTCTCTGAAGATATGGAGACCCTATCTCAATGGTGAAAGATGTGAGATATATAAAGATCACTAGAGTTTGAAATATATCTTCTCACAGAAAGAACTCAATATGAGGTAATGGAGATGGATCGAGATACTCATGGATTATGATTGTTTAATACACTACCACCTAGATAAAGAAAATAAGGTATCATATACTTTAATTAGGAAGGATTATAAAGTTATAAACATAATTAGGATTGAAAAAGATCCCGTGTACATGGATCTGGTAAATATTGATATGGGAATTATCAAGGAAGGTGAAACAAACATACTTTTTAAACTAGTTTCCAAACCATATTTATAAGAAATCATTACAATTTATAAGTGTTATGTTGATAATCTTTGAAAAAAAAATTGAATATCTGAATGATGGGATGTTTACAGACTTCCTGTTTGAGGATAGAATTATGAAATTTAGGGGGAGGCCATGTGATCCCTCTATACTTGAGAAAAAAGGGAATTATTGGATGATTCCCATAGTTTTAATTTCCTTATACACCCTAGTATCACTAAGTTGTATATATATTCGTAGGAACATTTATATTGGGATAAAGTGATGTAGAAAATTGCTGATTATGTATCAAGATATTTATTCTTTCAAAAATTAAAGGCTAAAAGACAACATCTTAAAGGAGTCATGAAACCTCTACCTATTCCTATATAGAACTAGGATTACATCATTATGGATTTTTTTCACTAGATTACCAAAAACCCCAAGAAATAATTATGTAATATGGGTGATTGTTGATCGAATTACCAAATATGTACATTTTCTTCCTATAAGGGAGGATTTTCTAGTTTTCCACCTTTTACTAATCTATATTAATGAAGTTTTTGGAATTAATGGTGAAAATATTTCAATTATTTATAATCCTGATCCATGATTTACATCAAAATTCTGGAAAAGTCTTCTGAAATCAGTGTATACTGATCTTCATTTGAGTACTACTTATCACCCTCAAACTAAAGGGAAGTCAAAAAGGACGATCCAAACATTAGAAGACATGTTGAGATCTTGCTCACTTGACACTAAAGGTATATGGGACTAGTATTTACCTTTAATATATTTTTCCTACAAAAATATTTTCCATTCTAGTATCCAAATGGAACTATATGAAGCATTGTTTGGAAAGAGATGTCGTACACCAACTTGTTAGGATGGAGTTGGTGAAAGGAAGCTTGTGATCCCAGATCTTGTGGAGGAAATAATAGAAAAGGTAAAGACTATTCAAACCCATATCAAAGAAGATTAAGGTAGGAAAAAGATCTATTCCTATAATTAAATGAAGTATTTGGAATTTCAAGTGGGAGATCATGTTTTCTTGAAAGTATCTCCATGGAAGGGTGTTCTAAGATTTGGTAAGAAAGGGAAAATAATCTCTAGATACATTGGCCCTTTGGAAATTCTAGAGAGAATTTGAGATAAAGATTATTATTTGGAAATTCCACCTATACTTTTTAAAGTTCACAATGTGTTCCACATCTCTTTTATAAAGAAGTACATTCCAAACCAAACACATGTACTCACTTCTAAAGGAATAGAATTGGAAGTAGTTTTATCTTATTATGAAGAGTTTATTTGTATTCTAGATAATAAAGAACTGGTGTTGAGGAATCAGATGACTCGGCTGGTAAAGGTGATTTGAGAAAATAATAAATTTGAAGAGGTGACATGGGAACCTGGGGAGCTTATGATGAACTACCCAAATATTTTTATGGAGTGATAATCTGGAAATTTTGACGATAAAATTTTTATAGGAGGGGAGAATGTAACAACCCAGAATTCTATTAATGATATTTCCTTTCTTATGTTTATTTCATATATCATACATCACATAAAATAACTTATAGAACACTATACAAACTTTATAAATAAATAATTAATGAAATAATAGGTATTCTATAAGTTAAGGAACCTATACTGATGAAATAGTAACATGACCTTAGGAATAGTAATGTGATCCTTATGAATAAAATACCAACCAATAGAATAGTAACCTCACCAATGAATGAATAAGTAAATTTTTTCCATTCTATAGGTGAAAATATGATATAGTTATATCATGGTATAAGTAAATAAATATTTTAAAAATTAATAATTAAGTGTTGGTATTTATGTAAGTCATAAGTATTTAATTACAATTTTATAATTAATAAAATGATTTAAAATAAAATTCATTTTCATAAAATGTATTCATAAATCAATATTTTTTTCTTATGATTTTAGGATAAATTAACGAGATCTTAGTTAATTTTTTAGAGTATTATAAAATTAGTTATAATTTTAAAAACTGTATTTTTCAAGTGAATAATGACTTTAATTAAAAATTTAATTTCTAATATTTAAGAAATTATTTTTGTAAAATGTAGTTAATTTTTTAATTCTACATGCAGAAAAAATGGTTAGGGTGAATTTTTGGGATTTTTCTAAAATACATGAACTTTTGGTGAATATTAAAATACAGTAATTTACGATATAAATACATTATAAATTAAATACACTATTCCTTGAGTAATGAATGATGTGAGAACTATAATCTATAATTTTCCATAATTATTTAAATATATTTTATTATAATGGTTAAACTAGTCATAGTATTGAGAAAACAATAATAAACAAATGAATAAAATATTCAAAAATCACCCCTCTCGTCCACTATAAATACCACCCTCACCACCACTTCTCCTCACACCTGTAATCCTTGATGATTGTTCAAATTCTGCCCACCACGTCTTGGATCTCTTGTTATCATCAAAGGACAAAAACCAATCCACTTAAATAGCATCCAAAGAGGATAATTAAAAAGGTAAATCCCCTTTCTTTTCTTTTAATTTCCTTTAAATTTCCTTTTTAGTTTCTTATCCTCTCTTCACCTCCTCTTTAAAAATGATCATGATAACTTCAGTAAAATAAATATTCTGTAATTATATCATTTTAATAAGATATACTTCATTAAAATACCTCTCTATCGCTTTTATTTTAAAAATGTTGTCATTGTCTCTGAGGTGCCAATTTACAACGTTCATGGATGACAGATTTTCATTCTTCCATTTACACTTAAATGATGGCAATGAAACCATTTTTATTGTTAAAACAGACTATAATATATGTATTAGAACCTATTTAATGTTATAGAACCAATATATATACATAATATTAATTCATACGACAAAATTATATTGTAATGAATGAAAAAATGAAAAAATAATCTAAATGATTATCACAAATGTTTTATCTAATGAATCATACTCATACTATATAACAAAATGAATTACATAACCACTTAATATTATGGATTTTCATTAATTCAATTTTTTAGAATTATACCCATTCCACATGAACATCCATACTCATATACAAGTATATTGATCGTTAAAACCAAGGAAACGAACACTCCCAAGAAATAAAATTGTATCTTATAACTCATAAAAAAGGCCATAAAAGAATATAAAAGATTATAATAAATATAAAAAATGTATATAAGGTTATTAATTAATTAATTTATTTATTTAATTTTATTATCCAGGATGTTAAGGTCAAGTTCATAACACAGTCAGACATAATGCAAGGGTTTTCTTCTCGAACACCCATTTTTATTCGTGTTATTCTTTCTTCCTCTATACACCAATGTAATTAATCATTATTTTTATATAATTATTCTAAATTATATATATATGTTCCAAAATCATATATCTAAACAATTTCATAATTATTTTATGGTAAAATAAATGTTTTTCATGGTTCCATTCTCATTTCTTCTCGATACGCAAGCCAGATTAAAAGGAACATCTTGGTTTCTATCCATTTTCAATGTACTATACATATTATATTTTAAGGAAAAATTATTTTTCTAAAATCACTAATTTTGTTAGGAAAATCTATATTTATATCATTTTTGGTTTTATATAAACAATCAAAAAAAATAAAAATGATTTTTCCAAAAGAACTCTTCTTTTCAAAGTAAAATAGGTATTTCTCTCAAGAATTTATCAATGATTTTATTAGAGTATTGTAATTTATTTCAACACTATGTTGAATTTTATTCTTTATTGAGTTTTTTATCTTATGTTTATCATCTACCAATTTTTATTAAATGGTTTATGATTAGTTTGACTATGGATATCCTATCTTGATACCATTCACCATACTACTCAGAATGGTAAATGATTATGTTTAAAGATTGGGGAATGTTATTTCCATTTAATATGTATATATTATTTATGTTTATCCCCATTAATATAATGAATTAATTTGACTTATTAAGTGATGAGTGGGGCTTTATATATCCCCTCGATGCATCAGTAGGTCTCATGAGACAAAATAGACTGGGTTTTTACCAATTATGCATGGTGTCTTGGTGGAGGTCTTAAAAATATGTTTATGATGTCTGACATTATGAATTCCATCATCATGAAACAATTAATTGATAGTCCATGTGATTATTAGAATATTAGAATATCCATGGATATTTTTTATTAAGGAATTATTTAGTCGGCTTTTATTCCTTCCATATTATGCTCAAGATTATGTTTAAATGGCGTGTATACTTTTAGTTGTTCACCATGCCTTATTATCTACACTTCTGTTGTATTACTAACCCTTACAGAGCATCAGATCTCACCCATTTATTATGTTTTATTTTTCCATAGGATGAGAATAGGTATATTATGAATTATTTTACTGATAATCTAGGATTTATGGATGTTTTCAATGAAGTTTCTATATTGTTTTTCATTTCAAGTTGTAATATAATGTTCATGTATGGTGTCTATCTTCCAAAATTTTAAATTGATCAGTCATTTAGGATGATAATTCCTTAAAATCATAGTAATTTAATAAATAAAGGCACTGAATCCTAGAAACTAGGGTTGGAGACTTTACAATAAATACCTCATAAAAAATATAGGTGTATAACATGACATAAGTCTCAAAGAATGCAAATTGTGACAAAAATTCATTACCACTTCGGTAACTTTGAAACCGTAAACCCAATGAAATAATGTTACTATAATTTATATTTAAATAGACATAAATTTAATTATAATATTCTCAATATACATTCATTATACATATATACACCACAAAAAAAATTAATGGTGAATATAGCATACATCATACAGAAATAAAAGTGAGACGAGAAAACCCTTACCTTGAGTCTGACATTCACATGTGTCTTTATATCCATGAATGATAAACATATTCTAATTATTTACTTGCTTGATAAATTTTTTAATTTTTATTATTAATTTTATGTCACTTATTAACATGTTATAAATAATTACTTAATTAATTAACTTTACATCAGATGTTTTTACCATATTCGGCTTGTATATTAAGAATGACTTATGTTGGTTGATTATGGTCAAAGATTTAAATATTTAAACATACGTAGAATAATATTAATTAAATAATTATTATATTTATACATCAAGTATGCTTTTTAAACCCATCATTAAAAATATGGTTATGAAAAATGAACTAACGTTACGATTATGGAGATGGTCACCTGTAGGTACGCAAGGATAACATTTCCATTTACTCAATGATAATTATGGAATGAAGGAAAGTAATTTTTTATCCTATAATAATGATCATAATATCATAAATATCATATAATTTAATTATATATACTTCTATATTTTATTCTTGTGATGTGGTGCTGAAAAAAATGAATTGCATCGCTTCGAGGATGTGGTCTACATGTCCACGAATGACGTTATCCTTTTTTCAGTGAGTGTAAAGGTAAAAAGTAAAATGATATATTATATTTCAAAAATTATAAATATATCATGAATATAATAAAATTTTCAGGTATATCATGTTTATTTATTATCTTTATCCTTATTACCTTCCATGTATATAATGGACCATAATTTTCAGATATAGATATTATATATAAGTGTAAGAATATTCATTACATAATATCACAAACCCATTCTAGAACTATATAGGTTTAGTTTCTTTGTAAACTGGGAAATATAATTAACTGGTTCATAAAATATATACATTTTCTCCCGCTTATTCCTTCATAACTAAAAACCTTTTTGAGGCATATTACATAATACCTTTATTCATTTCCTAGAAATAAACATAATAAAGGGTGAGATCAGATGCTCAGTAAGGGTAAAAAATGGATATATCAATCATATCATAATCATAATATATAATAACATAAACAAAACATTTGATAATTATATCCTACAAATCAAATATCTTGATATCATGTCATGGGATAAATCACACATGTCCATAAATAATCAAAGAACATATTCCATGAGATAATTACATAATACATGTAATTGTGGCATAAAAATTAGCATATAAAATCTTTTTAATATTAGTTAAGGCTCATTTATAAGACCATAATAGTATACAAATTCCATTACTGAAGCATGTTCACTCCCCATTCCAGCCTTGTATTACTAAACTGAGTTCACTCCTTATTGGAGTCTTGTTTATCTCATGAGATATAAATCTATACCCAATGCGTTGGAGGATGATATAGGTCCCACCCTTAAGATAATGAAAACCATACATATGTGTTCCACAATAACACAAATAATTCATCATATACAAACTCATGAAAATAAATGGGTTTCATTAATATCATTCAATCATAACATAACCTATAGAAAGAAATGTGTTTTATAAATATAATTCCATTATAAACATAAAATAACCAAAGGAATAATAGGTATAGTATCCTTGATAATATCCCCATTAAAAAATAAGTAACATCAAATAATGTTATTGTAAATGGAAAGTAATTTTGAGATATCAATAGAAAATAATTATTGAGGAAAATACCCTTTATGATTTGAAAGGGTTTTATTTTCTTAATATGTCACATGATTTAAAAAAACATTTTTCCAAGAAAATAAACATATAATATTATAAGGTACGCTTCAATTCATTAAGGTTTCATGAAATCTGAAAAAACTTATCATGCTGTATAAGTTAAAAAAACATCCCACTCTTACTTTTTCTGTAAAAGTAAAATTGTTACTCATTAGAAAAATGAAAAAATATTCCTTTCAAACCATTTAGTAAAAATTAAAACATGGGAAAAAATTTCTTTAACACTTTTAAAATAATAGTAAAAATAATTTTTAAATAATTTTTAAGAAACATGAACATGGGAGATAAATTTTCCCTAGTAGATACATATAAAAAATCCCAAATAATAATGTGATTAAGAAATTAACTCTTACCTTAGGTCTTATTTCCTTCGTATGTATCTGAAACCCCTATATAATGGTTTAAATAAAGTTATTAACTTATTAAATAACTATATTCATATTTATTATATCATATATGATCCTATTATATCATTTTATAACACGTTTTTAAATACTATTTTATTATTACCCTTCTTTTAGGTGTTAATTGCTTCTTTTTTTTCTATGTATGTTTTATCATATAAGTCACAGTTCTTTTGAATAGGATATATTTCCTTAATTTCTGGAATTTTATTAAGGTAATATATACCATATTTATTCATTATATACATTTATATAATCATTCATTAAAGGTGAACATGGAAGATGAATCGCATCACGTCGTGGAGATAGTAGTCCGTACGTACACACAAGAGATGGTATCATTCATTTAATGATAAAATGGAAAGGAAGAGGATGGAATATTAATTTTAATTCTAGAATAAATATAATTTTATAATTATTATATACATATACATATCCACCATTATAATCATCCAAATAAATTGGTGATGAAACATAGATTACACCCTGACATGGAGACGGTAAGTCGTATGTATGCACGTGCAGTGCTTTTTTTTCATAGGAAGTATAAAAGATGGAATATTGTTATTACATAATAATAATAACATCTTAGAATATATTTTATATTGGATTTATTACTTTATAATGGAAACATCACTTGAAGAGGAATTATAAGAAGAAATGTTCTTGAAAGAGTCAGTAAATACGATTACCACTTCTTTGGAGACCTTCATTTTGATCCCCTCTTAGAGACATAAGGGTTGAAATTTTGAGAATAAAATAACATCTACAATTTGTATAGATAAATTGAGAAAAGAAATTTGAAGGGGATGGCTGATCTTGAATGCTCAATGTGATGTGTATAAGTGAAGGAGGAGGTTCCCTTTTATAATTGGGGTGAGGGGAACTTTTGGAATTTCTAAAAATATTAATCTATAATAAAATAAATCTAAAAAAATACATAAAAAGTCCATTTATGCAAAGATAATATGAGTTAATTTTTTAATAACATCAACCAATATATTTTATAAAATTTTTGGTATTATTTTAGACCCCATCATTTTGGTTAACCCATAGTTAACCAATTTTAATTTTAACTAAGGTAACAAATTTTTCAATAATAAGAGGTTGTAATTTTTACTTATGTTATATGAATTAGAACATAAATAAAAAATTTATAACATTTCAGACCATATTATATATATATTTTTATTATATTTTTTTATTATTTTTAAATAATTTAATAAAATATCATTTTGATAAAATATCATTAGTGTTAATTTTGCAACTATTCATTACTTGGACTTTTAATAATATCAATATCACAATTTAACATCAAAATAAATATTTTATTATATCCATAAGAGGTCAAGGTAATCTATAAAAAATTTATCACCTTAATTTACTCAAATTTTATTTATTTTAATATTTTGAAAACATTTATTTGATATTTCTATTAATAAAATAATTACTACATCAATGTTGTGTAATTATTTAATATACATATTTGTTAACTAAAAAATAAAAATATAATACAAGGATAAAGATAAATATTCTATATTTCATAGTAATATTTATATTATAATATATATTTTAGGTAACCCTATATTAAAAATGATATACTATTTAAAACATGAATGTGAAATCTTTGAATTTTGAATAAATAAAATATTTTAAATATCATAATGTCATATAAGTGGCTCAAAAAATCAAAAACAAATCATGAAAATAAGTTTATTAAGTTAAAATTTTAAAATTATATTCATTTATAACATAATTTGTTCCCCTTATGGAAGAATAAGGGATATTAAGACAAAAAAGTGACATTTTGTGACTTTCTTTGATTTAAATATTATATAAGTCATTTTCATGAAATAGTGTTTTATAAACTTAATTTAGACCCTTATGTGTTAATTAGTAAATTTATATTAATCCAATAAATGTTTTTAGGTCTTACATTCATTTCATATTCGTTATAATTTTATTTTTATCCTAAATTACCCAATTTACCATTTACTGTGATAACAAAATTTACCATAGTTATTATTAATATTGGAGAAAAATAAAAGATACATATTCAATAAATATGGTGCTTTTTAATCCAAATATGGTATCTATTTTTTTTAAATTCAAATCTTATATTTTTCAGAATTTAATCTAAAATAAAATCGATAAACTGCCATGAAAAACAGTTTTTCGGAAAAATTACCTGTTAAAACATAAAATGTATTTATAATAAGTTTGTTTATAAAATAATTTTAGAAAAACATAATTGGATTAATTTAAATAAAAATTTACTAATTGAAATTTTAAACTAATCCAAAACACAATTTAACCTTGTAAAGGATTTAAAAAAATACAGTTTTCAATAAAAATCGGTATTTTCACTATTCATTAAAAAATAACTATTTTAATAAAATAATTTTAAGTTAATTTTAACATGGTGAATTCAAAGATGAAATTAATTTTTTAAAATCAATTTTATGTTACTTCTAAAAATTAACATGCACTCATAAATATAAAATAAACTCATTTTTGAAGAAAATGTATCTTTGAAAAGTAAATCGATTTTACTAAAATTGTATGATTATTCTCTAAGAACTTACCAATACATTTATATTGAGTAGGAACGTTATTTTTATTTCATAAATTAGTTATTAATATTTATTCTTTCTCATTTAAAAGATAGGTTATAAGGGGAATTTTATACTAATAGTGTACCCCGGTTCGTTTAAACTCACTATTGCGTGCAATGCAAGCTATTGAAGAATTAAAATTATTTATAGAGAAATATTTATTATGATATTGAGGTATCATATTCTACCCCCTAAAAAATTAATTTATCCCTTGAAATTCATCACTTGGATACAAATAGATGAAGATACCTTTGCCTTATCCCATCCTCAGGCTCCCACATTGCTCCCTCAAATTGGTGGTTCCTCCATAAAACTTTAACAAAGTGAGTGGTCGTGTTTCGTAGAACTTTATATATATGATCTAAAATATTCATCAGTTGTTATTTATATGTAATATCTTTCTCCAATGGCTTGAATTTTTATTTTAGTACATGTGAAGGATTAAGTATATACTTTATCAGGAGAGATACATGAAACACATCATGAACTTGAGAGATATTTGGTAGAAGTGCCAATCTATATGCTACCTTACCAATATTATTGGGAATTTCAAAAAGACTAATATACCTTGAGATTATCTTTACCTTATTTACAAATCTCATTAATCACTTCAAAGGAGTTATTTAATGAATTACCTTGTCACCCACTTCATATTATATCTCTTTTCTTCGATTACCAACATAACTTTTTTGTTTACTATGAGCTTCTCTTATGTGTTGTTTAATAGTTCTAACCTTCTATTCCATTTCCTTAACTAGATCAGGTCCCAATATTTTTATTTTCCTAACTTCATTCTATCATGTTGGAGTTCTTCACTTCTTAGCATATAGAGCTTCATAATGAGGCATCTCAATACTATAGTGAAAGATATTGTTGTAAGAAAATTCCACCAAAGCTAGGTGTTGATCCAAAAAACCTTTTAAATATAAAGAGAAAGATCTCAACATGTCTTTTGGACTTTGATTTTTCCTCTTAGACTAACCACATGTTTAACGATGACAAGAAATGCAGAAATTTAGCTCTTTATCTAGAGCCTACTAAAGACTTCTCTAGAATATAAAGGTATAACTATGATCCCAATCAGATGTAATGTAAAGTGTTCTTCTATGAAATCATACCAGTTCATTAATATATATTCTGGTAAGCTGGTCAAGAGATAAGTCTTATCTGATATCAATGAAATGTGCTAACTTCGTAAGGAGATCAACTATAACCCATATAGCCTTATGAAATTTATTTTTTTGGGAAGTCAAATGAAAAAGTCCTTGGTGATGTTTTCCAATTTTCATTATGTTATAGGTAATGGTTGTAACATCCCCTTAGGAATCTATTATTCAAAATTGACAAACCATGCTTTGAGAAACATGCTCTATAATATCTCTCTTTATACCATCCCACCAAAAATACTCTTTCAGGTCCCTATATATCTTTGTTCTTCCAGGATGAATAGATAATGATGAACTATGGGACTCATTATTTAATTATGGTATGGTTTGAATAAAAATACGGTCCCTGAACCTTATTATTCCATTACAATCAAGGTTGAACTTAGGAACATTTCTCACCTTATTGTGTATCTCTATATCTTTCTTCTGCACCTCATTAATCATCACTTGTATATAAGATTGGACATTCATTTGATAAAGATAATATTTCTCCCCTTCATTTATTATTTAAAGACCCATCTATTTAAAATCCATATGTATTAAACCATCTCCTTGGGAACATATTCATCCCCGTTTGAGTAAAAAATATACTTTAAACTTTTAATATCAATATATATGTCACATCTTTATCCATAAAGATAATTCCTCCATATATTTAATGAAATTATTACCACTGCTAACTCTAAATTTTGAGTTGGGTAATTTTTATCATGGATTTTCAATTAATGTGAGGCATAATCTATCACCATATCATTTTTCAAGAGAAAACTTCCCAACACCTTCTTTGATGCGTCACTATAGATTAGAAACCTTTCTACAAGACAGTGTAGTTTCATCACAAGTGCACTGACTAACCTTATTTTCATCTCTTTGAAATTATATTCACATTCCTCCATCTATATGAATTTAACTCTTTTCCGAGTCAACTTGGTGATTAAATTTGATAATTGTGAGAAATATTTGACAAAACATCAATAATATCTAGCCAACCCAAGAAAATATTATAACTCTGTTACCTTTGTTAGTCTTAGCTAATGTTCAATAACTTCTGTCTTGTTGGATCAATAGATATCCCATCTCTTTAGATTACGTGATCCAAAAAATAACTTTATTAATCCAAAATTCAAACTTGTTAAATTTTTCATAATTATTTTCCTTTCCAAAGGACTTTAGTAAAATCCTCAAGTAATCTTTATGTTCTTCCTTTCACTTTGAATATATAAGAATATCTTCTATAAAGACTACCAAAAACTAATCAAGATAGTCTCCAATGATTTTATTCATTAAATACATGAATATAATGGGGTAATTAGTAAGAACAAGAGGAGTCAATATAAATTTATAGTTTCCATACATTGTAATGAATTTCATCTTGGGTATATAATCCTTTTTTATACTTAATTGATGATATTTCTAATGAAGATAAATCTTAAAAAATTATTGATCTCCATGTATTTGATCAACTAATTCATCAATATAGTGGAGAGGATATTTTTTATTGATAGTGATCTTCTTAAGTTCATGATAATCAATGAATATTCTCATTGATCCATTCTTCTTATTAACAAAAAGAATAGGTGAAACCCAAGGTGACACACTAGAGAATTTGAATCCCTTTTCAAGATTCTCTTGAAGTTTCTTCTTTAGTTTCTATAAATCAATTGGGACCATTCTATATTGAGTCTTTAAAATACACATAACACCCGATATGAGTTCTATTGATAACTCAACTTCACGATTCGGTGGAATATCTAGAAATTAATTCATAAAAACATCATAAAACTCTCGTATAATAGGTGTATCCTTAATGGTTAGTTTCTCCCCAACAATCCATGATAGATAACATTCATTTATAGATTTTAAGACCCATAGGATGGAATTTATTTCCACTGGAAGTTCATATTCATCATTATAATGATAGATGATATTGGATTTTTTAGGAATATGAAATATGAATTTCCTTTATCATCAATTGATATGAGCTTCATAAAGATAAATCCTATCCATATCAAGAATCACATTGAATTCCCCTAAAGGAAGGATCACAATATTTTCATGAAGCACTTTACCACAGACTTTAACCATGGAAGAATTTTAAACTTATGAGGTGAATTCTATTCCATTAGGAGCTTTCATAGATAACTCAGCATCTAATTATTGAGGTAATACAATTATACCCTTGTAAAATTAAATTGAAATAAAAGAGTGGGTGGATCGAGAATCAAGTAAAACATTGGTTATTTTAGAGTAGATGGTGGGTGTACCTTTCAACACTTCATTATCATACTCCACATCTATAGTAGTGATCACATGATATTTTCCTTTTTATTTAGCCTTAAGAGGTTTCTGATATCGATCATAATAGATAACCCTTGGATTTTGGCATTGGATAGAATAATTCCCATTTTTCATGCACTTGAAGCATTTATGTGTGGAACGTTCATTCTATGTAACCTTTTCTATATTCACATCATTATTGGTCCTTTTTCCCATAACTTCAGAATTTAATTTCTCTATGACATTCTTTCCAAAACATAAAACATTTATTAGTCCCCTTAAGATAGTTTCCTTAATGTTTATTTCGATACATTGAGCATAAATGAACGTTCTTCTTTTTCACTATGGTTTTTAGATTTTCCCTTGAATTTCATTTTTATCTTATTATAATATTGATGGGTGACTCCAATCTGTATCTTTACCATAAGAGAACATCAAATGATATCGTGATAGCTATTGAAGTCCCTTATGGATAATTCCCTTTTGAGATTTGGTTTCAATCCACAGATGAATTGATCAACCTTACTCTCAGGTTGAATGATAATTCCAGAATCGTACCTTGCAAGTCTTGTAAAATTTTATTCATAGGTACCAATGAATTCATCATCCATTTTCTTAATCTTGAGGAACTCATTATCCATATTTATTTGATGAATACAAGGAAATTACTTATTGATAAATAAGTTCTTGAACTCGTCCCACTCCATGGATTCAATTTCATCTCATTGCCTCATATTCCTAATAAGATCGCACTATTAATCTGCTTCACCTTCTAAATGATAGAATTCCAAAATGAATTTCTCATGTTCGTGACATTTAAGAACTGAAAATATATTTTTAATGGTACTGATCCATTATTCAACAACTAGTGGATCATAAGAACAACTAAAATATGGTTGGCGATGCCTCGTGAAGGACTCAATAAAATGTTGTTTCCTCCTTTTCTAATTTGAAATTCTTATATTATTCATATATTGATAATGATATGTGAACATAGAAACAAGATGTTTCATTATATATCACATAACATTTAGTTTCTTTGGAGAATTTTTGTTTCATTGTTGGTCACATTCATCATTAGCGTGGTTCCTTTAGGTTCCATCCATTGAAAAAAATCAAAAAGAATAATGTGATAAACAAAAATCATAATGGTAAAACCATGCAATCAAGAGAAAATACTTATAAAATTTCATTTTCGGACACCTTTGGTTTTATCCAAGGTTATTTATGATCATCACCAAAATTCTAGGATTGTATAATATACTTAAACTTATCCTTATGATTCTTTATAAGGTTTTCTCATCCTAGTTTCCAAATCTCAACTAAACCTTGCTCTGATACCAACTGTAAAAGACCATACTTTTCATACATAAATATTACATCTAAATATAAAAATATTTTTTACATAATATAATAATACTAATACATAATCATATTGTCTTATTGTTTTTGGATACTGGTAAATAAAAACAATTTCATTATAAAACATCTACATTGTCTCCCACTTATTCCTTAATAACTAAAACACTTTGTTACACATATTACTCAATACCTTTTGTCATATACTATGGAAAATAAACATAATAAAGGGTGATATCAGATGCTCAGTACGTGTAAAAAATATATATAACAATCAGATCATAATCCTAATACATAAGAACATAAACAAAACTTTGGAAAATTATAACCATCATATCAATGATCATGATATCATGTCATGGGATCAATCATAGAAGTACATAAAGATTCAAAGAACATATTCCATGATATCATAACATAAGACATATAATTTTAGCATAAAAATTATAATATAAAATCATTTACATATTAGTCAAGGATCATTTCCAAGACCATCATAGTGGATAGAGTCTTTTACTAAACTGGTTTCACTCCCCATTACAACCCTGTATTACTGAACTGGGTTCACTCCTCATTCAAATACTGTCTATCTCATGAGATATGAATATTAACCAAATTAATTTTATATAGATATAAGTCCCACACACCACATAATGAAAACCATAAAAATGTTTCCCATAAGGACATAAATCATTCATCATATCAGAACCTAATAAAAGAAAATGGTTTCATAAATATTATCCAATCATAACATAAACCATGGAAATGAATGAGTTTTATAAATATCATTCCATCATAAACATAAACCAAGCACTAGAATCATAGGGATATTATACTTAAAAATATCACCATTAAAACATAATTAACATAAAATAATGTTATCATAAAAGGAAAATAATACTGAGATATCACTTGAAAATAATTATTGAGAAAAATATCCTTTTTTCTTTGAAAAAATTTTCTTTTCTCAAAATGCCGCACAATTTTAAAAGAAAATTTTTCCTTTGAAGATAAACTTGTAATCTATTAAGGTAATATTTAAGGAATTAAGGTTTTAGTAAAGAAGAAAAATATATTCATGACATATACTTAAAAAAATATTCCTCTTATACATTTTTTGGAAAAGTCAAAAAGTACCTCATTAGGAAAACAAAAAAATATTCCTCTCAAACCATTTAGTAAAAATTAAAACATGGGTAAAAATGACATTAACATTTTTATAAGAATAGTAAAAAATGTTTTGAAAATATTTTTTAAGAAATATGGACACAGAAGATAAATATTCTCTAGTATATACTTATATGTAAATAAACCTGAATTATAATGAGATTGTGAAATTAACCCTTACCCTAGGTCTGATTTTCTTTATACGTATCTGTAAATATTGTATAATGGTTTAAATAATGTTATTAATATATTACAAAACCATATTAATATTTATTATATCAAATATGATCATATAATATCATTTTATTAACTATTTTTCAATAATATATCACTATTACCCTTCTTTCAGGTGTTAACTGCTTCATTTTCTTATTCATGTTTTATAATACAAGTCCATGTTTTTGTGCATAGGATATTATTACATAATTTCTAGAATTATATTAATGTAATATATGTCATATTTATTCATTATATACATTTATATAATCTTCCATTAATTTTTAACAAGTAAATTGAATCGCATCGCGTCTGGGAGACGACATGTCGTACGTGCACACGAGCGATGGTATCATTCCCTTAATGGCGAAATGGTAAGGAAGATATCGGTATATTAATTTTCTTTACATAATTAAAATAATTTTATAATTATCATATATATATATATATCCATCATTATACCCATCCAAATAAAGTGGTGATTAAAAATAGATCACACCATGACGCGGAGATGGTAAATCGTACATACGCTTATGCCATGATTTTTTTGGTAAGATAAATGTGGGAATATGGTAGTTACATAATCATAATAAAATGTAATAATATTGGCCATACTAGATTTATTACTTTATAATGGAAACAATACATTAAATGGAAGTAGAAGAAGAAATAATCTTGAATGAGTCGGTAAAGATGATTACTTCTTCTTTAGAGAACTTCCTTTAAATTTCCTCTTAGGGGAACTAGGGTTGGTCTTTTGAAAAGAAAAAAAAAACTTATGGAATGTGTATATAGAGGTTTCTAAGAGAACGTTTTGGGGGATGATCGATCTTGAAGGATCAAAGTGATGCATATAAGTGAGGGAAGAGGTTTCCTTTTCTAATTTATGCAAGGTGCACTTTTTTAATTTCCAAAATTATTAATTGATAATAAATTCAATCTCAATAAAAATAGCTCAAAAAAAAATTTATTCAAATATAAGTGGATATAATTTTCTAACCTCATAAACCAATATATTTTAGACAACATATGGTATTATTTAAAACCTTATCATTTTGGTTAACTCATAGTTAACCTATTTTAAATTTAACTAAGGTAGAAACTTTTTCAATTTTAATAGGTTGTAATTTTTACTTATGTGATATAAATGAGATGATAAATTAATAAGTTATAACATTTTAGACAATATTATAATTATCTTTTATTTTTAAATATTTTACATAATTTTTAAATAAATTAATAAAATATTATTTGCATAAAACACAATTAGTTTCAATTTTAAAAATATTTATTACTTGGACATTTAAAAATAACAATATGAAAAGTTAACTTCAAAAAAATATTTTATTATATTTATATGAGCTCAAGGTAGTCTATAAACTTATTTTATCATCTTAATTATCACAAATTATAATTATTTTAACATTTTTAATAAAATTTATTTTATATTTTCATTAATAAAATAATTACTACATCAGTGTTGTGTAATTATTTAATAAAATTATTTGCTAACTAAAAATTAAAAATAAAATACTGTGATGAAGATAAATCTTATATATTTCATAATAATATTTATAATTTAGTATATAGTTTTGTTAACCATATATGAAAAATGATACATTATTTAAATAACATGAATGTAATATCTTTGAATTTTTATTAAATAAAATATTATAAATATTATAATCTCATATAAGTGGCCTAAAAATCCAAAAATAATTTTTTATCATGATATTATTTTATTATGTTAAAATTTTAAATTTAAATTCGTTCATAATATACCATTTTTTCCATGTGAACACATAAGGGATATTTTGACAAAGAAAGTGACATTTTGTGATTTTCTTTGAATTAAATATTATATAATTCATGTTCATGGAGAAGTGTCCATTAAAAAACTTAATTTTGACCCTTATTTGTTATGTGTCGATTTAACTTAATCCAAAAAAACATTGACATGTTTTAGAGTCATTTTATAGTCTTTATCATTTTATGTTTAACCTAAATTACCCAATTTACCCTTTACCGTGGTAACAAAATTTATCATAGTTACTATTCATATTTTCCAAAAATAAAAGGGACATATTCACTAAATTTGGACCTTATGAATCAAAATTTTTCATCCATTTTTCAAATTTCAAAATATCGAAGTTTTAGAATTTAATTTAAAATAAAACCAGTAAACTAGCATGAAAAACAACTTTTCTTAAAAATGCCCCTTTAAAACATAAAATGTTTTTATAATAAATTTTTGTATAAAATAATTTTTAAAAATAATAATTGGATTAATTAAAATAGAAATTAACTAATATAAATTTAAAACTAATTGGAAATATAATTTAACCTTATAAAGACTTTAAAACAAAATATAGTTTTAAGTAAAAATCTGTACTTTCACCATTCCTTAAAAAAATAAATGTTTAAAAAACACTAAAATAATTTTGAAATTTTGAATTAAAATATGAAATTTAATTTGGGAATTCCATTTTCTATAACTTCTAGAAATCAATATTCACTCATAAAAAGAAAATAAAAACATTTTTTAAGAAAATATATTTTTAAAAGTAAATTAATTTTACTAAAATTGTATGACTATTCTCTAAGAACTTACTAAGAAATTTATATTGATTTGTACCTTTATTTTTATTTTGTAGATTATTTATTCATATTTATTCACGCCAATTTAACATCTAGTTTATAACGGTCATTTTATACTAATAGTATCTCATAGTTTTTTAAACTCACTATTGTGTGCAACACAAGATATTGAAGAATTAAAATTATTTAACAAGATATGTTTATTAAGATATCAGGGTGTTTCAATGTAACACGTTAGTGAAAAATGAATCACATCGCTTCATGAGGTAGTACTCTATAGTACACATGAGTGGTGTTATCATATACCATATGGAATGGAACATAGAAGGGTATATATGATATAATGACTCTATAGGTATAATTATTTTATAAATATAATATATAAAATTTAGATATATCATAATACCAAATCATGAAAGGTGGTAATGTAAAAAATGAATGACATCATTTCATAAGGAGGTAGTTTGTTGTATACATGAATGATGATTTTGAAACCCATTTGATGGAAGTTTGTGTGGTTTTAGGGATTACCCTTAAAATAACAAAATATTATAATATTGAATATATTTAGGTTATTATATTAGCACAGTATAATAATAATTTAAGTGGTTGAAGAAAGAAATAAAAAAAATGCCTGTTGATGAACATTACCTCTTCTTTAGGTAACTTCTTTTGGTTTGCAACAAAGGACCCCTTGTTTGGATTTCTCCCCAAAGTAAGGATTCTAGGATGAGGGGAGTGAATTTTATATGTTATTTTCTCAGGTTTTGGTTGACCCAAATGACTTGAGAGGTGTGGATGAGTGAGGGGAGTGAGTTCTCTTTTATAGTCGAGGAGGAGTGGCATTTTTGTAAATACCCAAAAGTATTCACTATTGGGAAGTCAATCTTACCTCAAGTGGATCCAATATTGTTAATTAATGGGTCTATTGGATTTTTTGGCCAATACATACCACAAACACACAATAAAACACATATTGTAAACATTTTTCCTATAACTCCAAAGTTAACATTTTTTTTCATTTTGGTTTTTTATTATGGTAACTAGTTTTATAGCCTAATTAATTTATCCATTAAGAATAAATTAAAGTGATCCCTATTATATAATCTATACTCACTAATTATAATTATTACGTAAAATTTATCAAATAAAAATATTATGTTTTCTTAAAATTTATTTTAACACAAGCGCATGTAACGTGAAGAAACACCCTTTTAACCTTAACAATTATGACCTAGTTTTTTACTATTCATCAGTCAATATAGTCATTAAAAAAATAATTATTTAATTAATTGAAAACATTAGATATTTATTATAATTTACAAATAACTTGGAAGAAGATATGTTTTTTTTTAATTTTAAATAATTTAATAAAATATATTTATTTATAAAACAAAATTAATGTCATTTTTTAAATTATTAATTTAATTTGAATTTAAAAAATGTCAAGACAATTATGTAATTACAATATATTATTCTCACACTTTTTTTAAAAGAGATATTCTTCTAAAAAATTAATGGAAGATAATAATTCATTCAATTTACTTAACTTTTATTAATTTTAGGATAATTTATTTTGGGTAATTATTAGCTAAATAATTACTTCATTTACATTTTTTTTATATTTAAAGTGATTAATTCATATATGAAAAATAAAATAATTTATCATGATAATAAAATAATTTATTTTTCAAAATAAAATTTTAACCTAACCTATATTTTTTTTCTCCCTATCCAAAAGATTTACTGAAATTAAAAGGAATAAAGGTTCATTTTATCATTTTCTTTACTTAACTTAATATATACGCCACCTTCCGGTAATGGTGTCTAAAAAACTCATAATAATTGATAATAAATGCAATAAGGGTTAATTTGTTTCCATAAAATGGGTATTTTACAAATTTCTATGTCATTTTTCCCTTAAGGTTAAAGTTTAATCCCTCGGTAAACTCATTTTTAAATTAATCAATGTTATTAATTTTAACTTTTTTCACTAATAATTATGGTCAAAAATTAAGTTGTATTTATTATAAATTATAAATTTTACTGATTCCAAATATAGAATCCATTTTCTAAATTCAATTCACATAGTTGAAAATTTTTATTTTAATATTAATCCTGTAGATGCAACAATACAACGGGTTATTAAGACACTACCACAAAACAGGGCAAGGGAAGGACTACCCTTTATCAGCGATAAAGAGAAAGCGTTGATAAAGGGGTTTGCCTTTATCAACATTTTTTTTAGCGCTGATAAAGGGTACATTTATCAGCACTATTATTTGCACTGATAAATTTTTTATTATTAATTTATATAAAATTATTATATTTATAATTAAAAATAATGGTTATTTGTATACATTAAATAAAAAATAATTGTTTATATTTAATATATATATATTTTAATAATTCAAATATATATATATATATATAATTTTTTAATTGAAAAAGTATTTCTAAAATTATAATTATATATATATATAATTAAATAATTATAAGATTATAATAAATTACATTAAATAATAAATATATTTATAAATTTATAAAATTTATAGTTATAATTATTAATAAATATATATATATATATCCTATATATAATTTTAAATAAATATATGAGAATATGAATAAACTATTAAAATTATACTTTTATAAAATAAGTATTTATCAACGCTATAATTTTTGCACTGATAAATAGTGGTTTTATCAGCGCTATAATTTTAGCACTGATAAAGATATGTTTTATCAGCCCTATTATTTTAGCACTGATAAAGCATTCCTTTATCACTACTTTTAACTAGTGTAAATAAAGGTTCCAGCAGTTTTTATAAAAGAACCCTAATAGGCCCCTACTCTCTCACACCCGTTCAAGCCTTCGTGGAAGCTGAACCTGACCCCTCCTCCACCGTGACCCCTCCTCCTCCTCCTCCTCCGCCGCCACTGCCTTTTCCTCCTCCTCCACTGCAACCTTATTCCTCCTTGTCTGCTGACGCTACCTCCACCGCCTCTACCTCCGTCATCGCTGCCTCCGCCGCGATCCCTCCCCCGCCACGATCCCTCCTGCGTTGCAATCCTTCCTACTTAGTAACCTTTAATGGTTTATAAGGACATATTGTGGGTTTCTTTACTAGTTTTAATTAAAGGAATAATCATCCACCTTGTTCATATGTATGATCCATATGATAGAATAATGTTGATTTCTAGGAGGTTTTTATGCCTTATTATGGAATAGGTTAGGTACCAATTGTATTGAAAAATTCACAAGTGGCCTTCAAAAAATGAAAATATTTTAAAAATTCAAATTCAGTACTATATAATGGTTTTTAAATGGGAGTTTTACACCTATTGATTTCTAAATAACGTGTTAGGGTTGTGGAATGTTCATAAAGTTTCCTAAATGGGTTGTTAGATTTTACAAGGGTGTGTTAACCTATATGAGTTATATTCACTACTAGAAATTAGATCTTTCCCAACGCTTCTATACCAAAGGTTTGCAAAAACCGTTGGTATATGTCCCCTTTCCCAACGGTTTGGCCAAACCGTTGGGAAAGGGCCCCAAATTGGCCACTTTTCCCAACGGTTTGGCCAAACCGTTGGGAAAGGTAGACCTATCCCAACGGTTTGGCCAAACCATTGGGAAGGCCCTCAAATTGGACACTTTTCCCAACGGTTTGGACAAACCGTTGGGAAAGGTGGACCTATCCCAACGGTTTGGCCAAACCGTTGGGAAAAGTGGGCCAAAATTCAACATCCTTCACAGAATGAAAACCACAACCAATGACCTATACCAACAGTTGTTAAAACCGTCGGTATAGGTCTATACCAACAGTTTTAACAACCGTTGGTATAGGTACTTTCATTTTTTATCGGACCTTCGTACCGAGAACATTATATAAATAAAAATTTAAAATATTTATGAGAATAAATATATATATTTATGTAATTATGATCACAAAAGTCATGTTAGGTTAGTGGTTGAGTCGTTAAATTATAAACGAGGGGTCCTGGGATCAAATACCAGCGGATGTTTTATTTTTGGAATTTATATACCAACGGTTCCATTACCGTTGGTATATATTTCATATTACCTATACCAACGGTTTCCAAAACTGTTGGTATAGGTCTATACCAACGGTTTTTGGAAAACCGTTGGTATAGACCTATCCCAATGGCTTACTTGGCTACGGTTCTCCAAACTGTTGTTATATGCTATACCAACGGTTTAGAGTCCTATACCAACGGTTCCAAACCGTTGGTAAAGGTTAGTTTTCCAGTAGTGATTGTAAACATTGTAATAGACTTTCAGTAATAAAAATGTTATTATTTTGGATTTTTGTATACCATGAGGTTTTATAAAATTATATTCATAATATTGGTCTTAAGAGTTGATTTGGAAGATATTTTAAATCATTTTATTTGGATTCACACCCTTAAAATGTTTTTTTATTAATTGGGGACATTATGAGAAATGATTTAAAAAAAATCCTTATGATAAAATTATTCCCTTTTTTTGTTCTAACTAATGGGTGGTTCACTATACATGAGGTGTTCTTGTGATAGAGAAAGGTGATGTTTTTTTCTAGGGATGTTGAGATAGGGTGATCATTTTTTTATAAATGTATTCAATTTGGATGATTCTTGATGCATTTAATTTATTGATTTCTAACCACATTGTTTGATTTCTTAGGACTCTTATGATACTAGGTATTGATATGAATATATGAAAAACATTGTATAGGATGTCTATAATATTTGGAGGGTGGCCCACTGGACTGAGTGAGATAATAGATTATAGAGTGATCATTATATCATAGAAGTTAAAGAGATAGAATCTTATGTCCCATGGTATTTGTGTTCTCCTAAGATATTTATCCCTCGACCATTCTATTGGGGGGATGCCTTGGTGGGTACTAGTGACGGAATAACTAGTGGGTAGGTTTTTCTATGAGATATATCAAGGATTATTTTAAATCCTATATCATATTGAGTACACAGTTTGTATTGATTATCCCACAAAAAATATTTATCATAGCTATATGAAATTGTGACATCTCCCTTAGAACCCTTATAGGTACAGTACTTGGAGTGGGGTTGATTATGATGTTAGTGGAAATGATAATGTGGATTCATTATGACCTTAAGGGTAGGGAAATCCACACATTGGGTGGTGTCGGTTGGTAACTAAATATGAATAAATATATTTATTACTAATATATTGTTACCTATAGGTCTTGGGATCATCATGATATATTTTTTAACTATTGTATATGATAATTATGGATATTCTTAGTGATGCTACTTAGGATGTGTCATGTATGAGCTTCTTATGTAATATCCTCTTGCTTGATGCTATGTATCAATCATTGGCTAGCTAAGATCTAGGATGAGGCTTATTATTCATGATTTTTCATTATATATTAATCGTTATTATATATCTATGATGAGGATGAGGTCTAGATACCTAGGTATTGCAATGTAGAGATACTCCACCAAGGTGAACATTATTTCAAAATTTTTAAAGTTTATGTTTGGCTATACATCATGGGGTATATGTGGTTTTCCACAAGACATAAATTATTTTAGTGGTTCGGATTGTTTTAAAGGTTAGATTTGTTATTTATTTTTAGGTCCTCCTTTAAGTATGTGAGTTTATCAATGGGACCCACCTTATGTTAATGGTTTGGATCATATGGGAGGTTGGCTATGTTATGCCCTCCGTACTGTTTTTGTGGGGGTGGATGTTATTCCATGAGGCATATAGTCACATCACAATTCATGATCAATATTTAATGGTTCTTCTTAGGGGATGAGTGTTGCAGTGTATACCTTTTGGTAATTCAATAACGTGACATCATAGGGTGCACTATTCAATATACTCTTAGGCTACACACTACTGGAAAACTAACCTTTACCAACGGTTTGGAACCGTTGGTATAGGACTCCAAACCGTTGGTATAGCCATACCAACGGTTTGGAGAACCGTATCCAAGTAAGCCGTTGGGATAGGTCTATACCAACAGTTTTTGGAAAACCGTTGGTATAGACCTATACCAACGGTTTTGGAAACCGTTGGTATAGGTAATATGAAATCTATACCAACGGTAATGGAACCGTTGGTATATACATTCCAAAAATAAAAAATCCACTGGGATTTGATCCCAGGACCCCTTGTTTATAATCGAACGACTTAACCACTAAGCTAACATCACTTTTGTAAACATAATTTCATAAATATATATATGTATTATCATAATTATTTAAAATTTTGATTTATATAATGTTCTCGGTTATTAGATCTGAAAAAAAATAAAGAACCTATCCCAACGGTTTTGAAAACCGTTGGGATAGCCCTATACCAACGGTTTTCAAAACCGTTGGGATAGGTTAGTGGTGGGTTGAATTGTTTTTGGTCGAATGTTGAATTCTTGGACGATTTTTCCCAACGGTTTTGGTGAACCGTTGGGAAAGAGGGACCCTTTCTCAACGGTTCACCAAAACTGTTGGGAAAGGTGGGGAAATCTATGGATTTACCAATGGTTTTGGTGAACCATTGGGAAATGGTAGCTATACCAACGGTTTTTACAAACCGTTGGTATAGAAGTGTTGGGAAAGATCATCTTTCCAGTAGTGACACCATAATGTACCCTATTCTTGAAATGAAAATATATTTTTTTAGTCTTTTTAATGAGGTTCCCCTATTCCTTATTTTCCACTCGACCCATCACCCAAACCTATCTTCCCTATAATTTTCCCCTCTCATAATTCACTCTTTAGGACCCCTAATGGCCATTTCATAGTGAACAACCCCCCTAGACTACCCACACCCCCTACCACACACCCCTTTACCCCCACCCACATGGGCAGCTCATTCCCCTTCCCAGGGAAACCCACACCCCCTCCCCCACAACCCTACAGCCCCCTCGGACAAGCCACCCCCTTCCTCTTTGAAACTTTTATGTTTTACTAGATTTTTTCCCTTTTCTTGTTGAAAACCCCTCCACGCTTTGATACCCTCCCCTTCCTCTCCTCTTGGGTGGTTCTCCCCCACTCAGTGTACGTATTATCTTTCATCAATTGTATTAGAGAGCCTAGGATAATTTTTACCTCTCTTAATCCTTCTATATATTAGTGTCTTCCCCCTCCCCCGAATCCTATATTTAAATGTACATGGGTCAATTACAATTAGAAATTTAATGATATGACCCCGGCTGGTATCATAAGAAATAACTCACATAACTCTCTACTAACCTAAGAGGAATTCATGATCCCTACGGGATAAAAATGATCCCCTAGAAAAAAGATACAATTAATGTGGAATATTTTACCCTTAAATTAGAGTAAATTTAAAATGATATTTCTCTTGAAAAGCAGACATGTCCCATTCATAAGTTGAATATCTAGGAAAATAGTAGATATGAAATAAATAAATAAACAAGAAGTAGATATCATAATGGAAAGCCCACCCCCACCAGCTTTGAGGTGAGCCATTCCCCTAAAAAACATGACTTAGTTGAGGTAATCAATGTTTTAATAATTGTTTCTATGAAATGTGAATCACATAGACACTGATAACTTTCCTATACTAATATTATACAGGGTTAAAATGACTGTGATTTATATCTATCAACTCCCACCTATCACCTTGTAGCGAAGGCTACAATGTTCAATATACATAGTGACATTCTACACAACAGACAAATTCTAATAGATCATGTCAGAGTGTCAATTAACATAGCTAATGAGTCGAGTTCTGAGCTACCTGTTCAAAATGACGATGACTACATTCATATGGTTGAAAAATATGTTGTAACATTCATCGCATGACCTCGAAACCTTCTAAAAAACATGTTAACATAGAGAAATCCATTACCAATTTACTTTTCAAGTTGGACCATTAAAATTTAATGAAAAAATGTCTAAACCAATGAATGTTATTACATAACGATAAATAGAAAGGGGTGAAATGAAATATCAGCTCAAAACTATCTCAAGGATCAATAAGCTGATTGAAATGGTCTACTGAGATCACCTTCACCCCACCTGTTCTATATCCACAGTTAATATAATTGCATTATCATGTGGATACAAAGTTGATAGAAGAAAATACTCACACAGTTTATTTTGAAAAAAATATATACAACGAGGAAAAATTGGATTTTATTAGTGCTGAAAATGTAAATGAAATCCTCAAGTATGAATGGCCACACAACTCAGTTATAAATGTATACATGAGGTATGTTTTCATGATTCTATTTTACAAAAGTTGATATACTATGATAATTATGACTAAATACATTTCATATTTTTCACAGGCGTATATTTGAAAAAAATTGAAGGGATTTCCACATGAACAAAAATTTGGACTTGTTAGTCCTCACATCCCCTCTTCAAAAGAAGAAATAGATTCTGATAAAGAGGATACAACAATGTCATCCCAACTCAAATCATTTGAAAACAAAATTATGGATGAAAGACTCTTTTTAAAACCAACGACATAGGGTTAAAACTCTACAATTTAATCATATAAACTATATTTTTCATTTATTTGATTAATTATTACTTTTTTGCATGTTTAGGAAGTATTGGATGTTGATTACAGTAAATTTGGATACTCCAAATATTTATTTTCTGGATTCAATGCATGGATATGTAAGAAACCGACCACACATGATGTAATTTGTTAATTTGTAATACACTAGATCCAACATTTTAGAACTAAACATCTTATTATATAAATTATATTATCTTTTAATGAGGATTCTGTTATGATAGGGTAGTGTATCAATATCGTCTACCTTGTGGAATGAATCCAGGGCCTATGGAAACGAACACCTACAAGATCTACAATTGGAAAAGTATCCTGGTATATATAATAACATTGACCTATCCAAACACATATCAGAACAAATTACTTATTTTTATTGATGTTTCTGTAGTGTCCAAAACAAACAAATGGAAAGGACTATGGTTATTTTGTTTGTAAATTTATTAAAGAGATCATATTTCATCAACAAACTAGCATCCCTACAAGTGTATTTTTGAAAATAATTACAAGTTCATTTAAAATATTTATTAATCCTTTGTGTATTTATATTTTTTTAGTACTACCATCATTGTTGAAAAAACTCATATTCACAAGATGATATATATGTGTTTATAAATGAATGGGAAGCATACCTTATAGAAGATTGTACACAAATAGGATGAAGGTGAATTCCTACTACTTATGTTATCCTTATATGATGATTGATATCTCCCTTTTTTACACTTATTGATCATATATGATCAACCTTTATTATGTTTTATATCCTTAAGTTATTAATAATGGTTTTAGAAATGATTTTTCTTTCTAGTAAAGCATAAATTAATGATAGACTCTTACAAACTAGTTCTTTATGTTTCTATGTTTCCAAAATCACTAGATTTAAACTATTATGGCATGGATCATTTATATTATGTATTTTAGTCATTTATGTAGCTATTTCTACTAACATAGCGTGTTGGAAGAATATTGGTTGTGCAACACTCACAAACTTAATAACAAAAATAAGGAATATTCACTACTATTGGTTAACTACCACTTATAATAACATCTAATTTGAACTTCCGATATGGAATCCCTGTGATGATCTCATCTGACACCATATCAATGATTTAATCATTGAGTTTTCACTTTTCCTTCTCTTCCTGCACCCATTTACTAGGTAAATGGGTAGAGGAAGAGAAGGAAAAGTGAATGCGGAATAATGATATCCTGGAGATGGTGTTAGATGAGAGAGTCATTGGGATGTTAGATCAGAAGTTCAGATCAGATTCTATGGTAATAGGTAGTTAACCAACAGTAGTAAAGTGCACAAAAAATCATTAGTTTTGTTATTAGATTATATCTGGACCAAAGAAACCATTTTGAAAGATGTAACGACAATGTTACGATATATTATGTCTATTTTAATGAAAAATTATATAATGAAACGTTGAATTTATTTTCATTATTCCTTTCAGGGTTATTTTATTTTAGAAGATTTATTTCTATGTGACATGACTTTGCAGGAATAGAAACGACACTGTGCCTTCTCAATCATAGAGGTAATGGGAAATCTATTTCACTAATGACTCAATATTTCATATCTCTATAAGAAATTTTAGGTTTTTTCTCTATTTCACACAAGCCTCTTCATGTGATCATGTCACATATTCTCCTTTGTAAGAATGTTTCATGTGAACTGATCATGTGATCTCATCACATAATCAAATCACATAAAAAAATCACATAATCAATTAAGGTATTTCACTTGAACCATGATTCATGTATTCTTGTCTTATTTACATGATCACATAAATCTTCAAGGGCCTGGTAATAGTATAAATCTCCTAGGTTCATTTGATCACATGATCCTATTATGGTCGTGTGATCACATGAATTTGATCAAGTCATGTACTTAATATGATATTTCTAATTAGTCATGTGCCCCTTTCTTACTCAAGTCCATTTTTAACCCAAAATTCTCCATTTTTATAATTAATCGAAATTTTCTCTTTCTTATGATATTTTTTTTTCAAGAATTGAATCTTAGGAGGCTATATTTCATTGGACTACAATGGTAGATAGTGTGGAAGTCAACCAATTCATAGTCATTCAGTCCACTCAAAAGCATCTTAAATGCTTGATGGGAACCAACATCCTGGATTTTTAATTTTCTAATTAGTTTCCCTTAGATGTGGGTGTGGGTTTCCAGGAGGAAGGGGGTGTCTAGGACTAGGGGGGTGTCTAGGTGGGGAGGTAGGTGTCCAAGAGGGAGGGGGTTTCTAGGAGGTAGGGGGTCACCAGGTGGGAGGGTCGGTGGGGGGGGGGGTGTCCAGGAAGGAGGGGGTGTCTAGGAGGGAGGGGGTATCCAGGAGTGGGGGGGGGGGGGTCCAAAAGGGAGGGGGTGCCCATGGAGGTGTCCCTGAGTGGGGTGTCTAGGTGGGGAGGGAGGGGTGTGTCCAGATGGGAGGGGTGTCCAGGAGGGAGGGGGTGTCTAGGTGTGAGGGTGGGTGGAGGGTGTCTAGGAGTGGTGGGGGTGTCTAAGAGGGGAGGGAGGTATCAAAGAGGGAGGGGTGTCCAGGAGGGAGGGGGTATCTATGTGGGAGGGGGGTCTCCATGTGGGTGGGGGTGTCCAGGAATGAGGGGGGTGTCCATGAGAAAGGGGGGTGTCCCGGGGGATTCTAGGAGTGGGGGTGTCCAAAAGGGAGGGGGTGTCCATGAGTGGGGTGCATAGAAGGGGAGGGAGGGGTTTTTCCAGAAGGGAGTGGGTTTCTAGGAGGGAGGGGGTGTCTAGGTAGATATCCGTTCAATTTCATTCAATAATGATAAAATACAATGGGTAGATCACTTCTAGAGTATCCTGAAGTGGGTATATAGCGAGGCATCAAAAGTTCCAACCAACCAAACCAATTCCAAGCCCATTTAAAGGCCCAATAATTATATTCCAGTTCAATTTGAGGCCCAATATATCTTATTTAATGTCATAAAGACCCAACATATGCATCATTTATCTTTCTCACATTATATTTCTAAGAAACACACTTTTTATCTACACTAAAGTGGTAGTAGAATACATCTACTGGAAAAATTACTAATGATATATGAGTTTGATGGAAGGAGTAATTTCGAATCTAGAAGAGTTGTGAGTACACTCTCAACTAAATCAATTTTGACCCTCAATCTTGGAATGTGGATGAAATCTATGGAATGAGATGTTTTTACAAGAAACTGAATTCAAGAAGATGTATCCCCGATACTTATATATATATATATATATCCCTTATCCCACTTTCCATAGGATTGGTGTCCGCCGGTTGTGTCATAGGATCTCTATGTTTCGACTTTATGTATTTTTAAATTATATTTTTGTTAATGTTATATGAAATTTCATTCCTATTCCTCCAATATATTTTTTGTTTGGTATTTTTCCTTGATTTTTTGAACTGTATCTCTTCAAAAATCATGAAATTGGAGTACTAATCCAAGATCATGAATTCCCAGGGGAGGACACTAAGTACTCCAATCACTTTTTCTAATTTTGAATATCTTATTCAATTGAGAGGAGACAATAAAGTTTATTCATCTTTGGTTTGGAGACCAATAAATTTCTCTAATTCTCTTCATGTCACTTTATTACCTCATAAAATCCATTATCTACCCCTTGTTATAGCTGTCATTATACCCAATGTGATGGAGGAAGTTTGGTACATGAAAAAAAGACAATGGAGTTGGGTGGAGTTTGATTATTTGTCTATGATTATGGAATGACCAATATTAAAAACCATGTAGGATTTGAAATTTAGTACACTTAGGATATTTCTAAAATTATATATGATTTTATAATTCATATTAGTGAATGAGGGTGTATGAATAATATTTATTACATTATCAAATAGAGGATGAAAATATAGTTGGATAAAGAAGGCTATTAATGGCTATACACTGGATTTATCCCTTTCATACTAACATCATTTTAGGATTGTCTAATACTTTATTTTAAATGTTTGGTACTTTTTTTATAGGGGTGGGACGGGGAGGAGGGTTGACCAGGGAAAGGAAGGGGGATGTAGGGGGAGTGGTGGGGGGCATGAGGGGGATATCCATGGAAAGGGAGGGGGGATTCAGGGGGAGGGAGGGGGGTTTTCCAGGGGGAGGGTATAACATCCCGCCTTTTTATAACATAAACTTCTATTACACTACACAAAACTGAGGATCTTTAAGGTTTAGTGTCTTGGAAACCAGGAACATAATACATGACAAAAACATAAAACATTCTTCTTAAACACTTGAAAGGATTATCCTTAAGTTCATACTAGTTTCAGTACTGCATCTCATAACCTGGGGAAATACATCAAAAGAAAGGGTGAGCATAAGGCCCAGTAAGGGAAATAAGCGAAACATTTTACATATGAACTTGAGATACATCAATAAAGTCATGAAAAGAACTTTAAGGCATGAGAAAGAAATCATGAGATATATCATAATAAAAATAACACTTTTCATAACTTGAAGATGTGGCTACATCATTTAACATAGACAATCATGAACATATCACCAAGGTCCATCCCCAAGGTGTCATTTGAAAATTACCAAGGTTATTCACCAAGAAATCGTGAAAATTGTAATCTCTAGTGGTTACATAAAAACCCAATGCATTGGAGCGCTATCAGGGCAAACCCTTAAATTTTCCTTTATTATCATGTGAGACACATATATCATCATAAAAAATTTCATAAATAACTCATATAGCATAAAATAAATGGGTTTCATTTCATAATCATAACGTTTTAAAAACTGCTTTAAAGACATGATCTTTACGTCACTTTAAACCCACAGAAGGGGAGAGCGGGTCTCATGTATGTAAATACAAGAATTTAAAATAGAACATTTTTATATAGATGTGAATAAGCCTGTAGAAATAAGATCTTTGAATATTCACTTTATAACATAAAATAATTTTGAGAAAAGAGAGAGGCATTTTGAGACGAAAATTCTGCAGCATAACGACTACGTTTTGGGGTTTTAGAAAACATTGAAAAGAGAGGGGACATGGATCAAACATTCATAAATGACCCATAAAACAGTAGAGGGAAAAAATAAGAAGGATATATGAACATGGTAATGAAATTTCAAGGACATACCATTTGAAAATAAAAACATGGAAGTAAGACAAAAAATAAGATTTCTCTTATGAAAATTTGGCAGCCTAACGGCGTCACTTAAACTTCAATAAAAATGAATTGACGAGATCGAATAGGGTCTCTCATCATATGATCATAAAAGATCAGTATGATAGGTATAGAGATCATAACCCAACATAATAAAAAGGAACTTTCAAGTCTTGACATGGAATTAGAACTTTGAAAAAGGAGAAGGGTGAAAGAATCCCCTTAAAAATTAGGCAGCCTAACGACATCACTTAAAACTTCAAAATAATGAATTAAAGAGATAAAATGGGGTCTCTCATCATATGATCATAAAATTTCAGTATGATAAATATAGAGATAACACCCCAACATAATAAAAAGTAACTTGAAATACTTTACATGAAAATAGATCTTGAAAAATGAGAAGGGAGAAAGAATCCGTTACAAAAATTTCGGCAGCCTAACGGCATCACTTAAAACTTCATAAAACGAAATAATGAGAGTAAGAGGGGATATATCATTATATGAACATGAAAATGGAAGTAAGAGGAGTATAAAAGAACACACTTTAACATAAGAACATGGATCATAAAAGAATGACATAAAAGAGATCACTTGAAAAGAAATAGAGAGGTCAGATCCCTTACCATAAAATGTAACTCTTAAAACTCAAAGGTTTGGACCTTGAGGGCTTGGGGGAACCTTGGGAGTACTCCTTGGGAGTTAAGGAGACCAGAACTTTGTTGAGGATGGTTTTGGAGTCTAATGGATGAGAGGAGGGCTTGGTATTTATAGGGAAAGTGAGGGGACAAGGCATTAATGGCCAAGGGACACCTCAAAAGTGGTTTTCTCAAAACCATGTGCTCTCCCATGATATTTCCCATGAAGTTAGGCCACATGGAGCCCCAAATACAATAATTCATCACCTTTGGTCGGAAAACCCTTAAAGTATCTCATGACATCATCATGACAAAGTTATGATTTCATTAAACATACCGAAACCCTAAAACTGTATTTTTACTATTCACTGAAAATTCAACTTTCTCAGAAAAATCCCAAAATTTCACATTAACCAAATATCAATGCTCTGATTTCAAAAATGAACTCTATTTTATAAAAATAATTTTCTAAATATTTTTAATTTAATTTTTAAATAAATACACTATTCACTGAAAATTCATTTTTTCAGAAAAAACCCCAAAAATTACCTTAACATAATATCAATGCTCTGAGTTCAAAAATGAAATCCATTTTATAAAAATAATTTTCTAAATATTTTTAATTTAATTTTTAATTAAAAAACACTATTCACCTGAAAAAACTAATACTTGAATAGTAATTTATGAAACCGTTATTTAACCATTTTATTGAATCACATTACTTAATCAAGGTGCCTAGATTATATTAATACTTTATTTAAGTGAGATTAATAATCCATTTGGTCACATTACTAATCCTAAGCATAAAATCACTATTTATAATTTACTATTCATTAAAAATCAAGTTGATCTTATTAGACTCTAAATTTCGTACTGAACATAATTGTAGAAGACCATTTTTTGAATATCATTATACATTTTTAATTATTTAAGGTTTACATAAACAGTTTTAAAATATACTTTTTCTAAAATTCATCAAAAATATGCATACTATATTTATCCGGTCATTTGAAAATTCATAAACTTCATCATAAGAAGAAATCCCAATTTTTATTTAAAACAAAGGATTACACAAGGCAGTTACGGTCTCCTTACATAGCCCTTTATCACACTATCATAGGACCTAAGTGTAAGGTGTGCTAAGGTGAGAGAATATGAGGGAGGCTCGTCTAACATCGCACGAGTAGTAATTTCTATCAGTTCGAACTTCTCGCAAAGGCGATTCCGTTCTAGCTTCACACGATGAAGTTAGGCTTGGGTTTGGTCCAGACCAAAGCCCAATGGTGCTACCTCCTTCCCAAGTTTTGTTAGATGGGCTTCGATCAGTCCAAGACTACTGGGCGAGGCCATCGATTCTTCTTTCTATAATAATTAACCAAGATTACTTTTATTTAGAGACAATAATCAAAACGTTTAGTTTCCAGGGGTCATATTGACCAATGGTCATATAACAGTAAAAACCCAACGGTCTCATTTTAATTATACTCATGTTATCAAATGAAACATTTTTGTTGAGTATAAAAATAAAATAAAATAACACATAAAATTAGGAAACACGATTTATTCAAAATTTCGGGTCATTACAATCTTCCCCCCTTAAAAAATTGTGTCCTCGCAATTTTTAAAAAATTGGGTTTTGAAATTTCATTGAAAGTCCCACATCGGAAAAGGAGTCAGTAAAACTATTACTTTAAAAGAAACAAAGGAAAGTACAAAGGTCACCCGAGTTAACCCACACTAGGATTCCATGTAGGAAAACATGGACATGGAGGAGAAAACAAAGGGTCAAGTTCTGAGGGAGAGTGATAGAAAACATGATTAGGAGAAAGTTAACCATAAGAAAATCCCAAACTTATGATGTGTGTAAATGGTCTTTGATTACCGAGTAGGAAACGTAAACCAACAACGTTTTTGTTTTACGTTCCTTTTCATAATTTTGAGGAATTCATTTACAACATAGAACATAAGAAAATATACCTACCTTCATGTAGAGTTTCATCCTTTAATAAGTTTCTACCCAAAACTAATCTTTTCTCCAAACGATGAGCATTCAAAACTACTTGGTCTCATCAAAGAACAAGAATCATCTTATAGAGAATCACATAATCCAACAAATATTAACTATCTATTTCTTCTATCTTTAAACATTATCCCAAAGCAGAAAGGGTATGATAAAATAACTCTTCCAAAATAAAGAACCCCGGAGGAAGGGAAACTACTTTAAATCTTCAAAGTTCCACGGTACTACCCAAAGTTCATCATAGACCATTCCGTAAATAATGGTCCTTAAGATTCTTCAAAATAAACCAAACTAATATTGAAACCCAAATACCAGAAGGATTTGATAACATAGTCTTCCAAAATAAATGTCATTGTTCATCTCCAAACAACATCAACCACTCCTATCATCTTATAACAAAAGTATCTAACCTAAACATATTTTACCCAAGATAGGTTAATCATTCCCATAAGTAACCTAAATTACTATAATTCCACCTTAAATTCATTTATTCTTCAAAATATAAGTCAACCTTACTCCTCAATGAAAATACCGTAGTAATCTATTTACGTCGATCATATAGAGTCCCCAAAATAGTGAACGTATTCCAAAATAATAATCATATTTTAATCCCCTAATTATCTATGTCATATTAATACGACAATCATCGCATTTCCTATCACTTTGGTTGTTGGGACATGTTCTTCCATTTCCTGCCATTAACTAAGAAAAGAAACTATAATTAGGGGCTTAAATACTTAGCCAATAATCATGAAAAGGAAACTTTAAGCATAAAAGGATAAACTTGTAGAATAGAAGTATATCCTAACTTGTGATCTCCTAGGTTCCAATCTAGGTTATCCATGATTATATATTCTTATGTGAATCTTTATTTTATTTTATCTTTGTTCCTTTAATAATGGTTCATACTAAGCTTATGAATTTACCAAAGCATATCCCCCAGGAGTGTCGTAACCAAGAGTGCAGCAAGGCCCGTTGTCGTGTACCAGTTCCCGTTTGAGTCTAGCTCAAAGTAGTGTTTTCAGGTTTTACCCCTATGTAAATATGTGCTAGAGCCACCTCTACCTGCTCGTATCCAGACAAGGATATATTTTCTTGGCAACCCATTATTTAATACTCACCAAAATACCAGGAATATTTCCTATGTATAAACTTTTCTATAGGAATCTTCTTAAAGTTTTCATATCCTAATTTCCACAAATAAATAAACCATCCTTTGATACCAACTATAGCATCCCGCATTTTTATAACATAAAATTTTATTACACTACACAAAACTGAGGATCTTTAAGGTTTAGTGTCTTGGAAACCAGGAACATAATACATGAAAACAACATAAAACATTCTTATTAAACACTTGAAAGGCTTCTCCTTAAGTTCATCCTAGGTTCATTACTGAATCTCATAACCTGGGGGAATACATCAAAATAAAGGGTGAGCAGAAGGCCTAGTAAGGGAAACAAGCGAAACATTTTACATTTGAACTTGAGATACTTCAATAAAGTCATGAAAAGAACTTTAAGGCATGAGAAAGAAATCATGAGATATATCATAATAAAAATAACACTTTTAATAACTTGAAGATGTGGCTACATCATTTAACATAGACAATCATGAACATATCACCAAGGTCCATCCCCAAGGTGTCATTTGAAAATTACCAAGGTTATTCACCAAGATATCGTGAAAATTGTAATCTCTAGTGGTTACATCATTACCCAATGCATTGGAGTGCTATCAGGGCGCACACTTAAATTTTCCTTTATTATCATGTGATCCACATATATCATCATAAAACATTTCATAAATAACCCATATAGCATAAAATAAATGGGTTTCATTTGATAATCATAACGTTTTAAAAATTGCTTTAAAGACATGATCTTTACGTCACTTTAAACCCACGGAAGGGGAGATCGGGTCTCATGTATGTAAATCACAGAATTTAAAATAGAACATTTTGATATATATGTGAATACCCCTGTAGAAATAAGATCTTTGAATATTCACTTTATAACATAAAATAATTTTGAGAAAAGAGAGAGGCATTTTGAGATGAAAATTCTGCAGCATAACGACTACGTTTTGGGGTTTTAGAAAACATTGAAAAGAGAGGGGACATGGATCAAAAATTCATAAATGACCCATAAAAAAGTAGAGGGACCAAATAAGAAGGATAAATGAACATGTTAATGAAATTTCAAGGACATACCATTTGAAAAAAAACATGGAAGTAAGACAAAAAATAAGATTTCTCTTATGAAAATTCGGCAGCCTAACGACGTCACTTAAACTTCAATAAAAATGAATTGACGAGATCAAATAGGGTATCTCATAATATGATCATAAAATATCAGTATGATAAGTATATAGATAATACCCCAACATAATAAAAAGGAACGTTCAAGACTTGACGTGGAATTAGAACTTTGAAAAAGGAGAAGGGTGAAAGAATCCCCTTAAAAATTAGGCAGCCTAACGACGTCACTTAAAACTTCAAAATACTGAATTGAAGAGATCAAATGGGGTATCTCATCATATGATCATAAAATATCAGTATGATAAATATAGAGATCATACCCCAACATAATAAAAAGTAACTTGAAATACTTTACATGAAAATAGATCTTGAAAAATGAGAAGGGAGAATGAATCCGTTACAAAAATTTCGGCAGCCTAACTGCACCACTTAAAACTTCATAAAACGAAATAATGAGAGTAAGAGGGGATCTATAATTATATGAACATGAAAAGGGCAGTAATAGGAGTATAAAAGAACATCATTTAACATAAGAACATGGATCATAAAATAATGACATAAAAGAGATCACTTGAAAAGAAAGAGAGAGGTCGGATCCCTTACCTTAAAATGTAACTCTTAAAACTCAAAGGTTTGGACCTTGAGGGATTGGGGGCACCTTGGGATTACTAATTGGGAGTTCAGGAGACCAGAACTTCATTGAGGATGGTTTTGGAGTCTAATGGATGAGAGGAGGTCTTGGTATTTATAGGGAAAGTGAGGGGACAAGGCATTAATGGCCAAGGGGCACCTCAAAAGTGGTTTTCTCAAAACCATGTGCTCTCCCATGATATTTCCCATGTAGTTAGGCCACATGGGGCCCCCAATACAATAATTCATCACCTTTGGTCGTCCAACCCTTAAAATATCTCATGACATCATCATTACACAGTTATGATGTCATTAAACATACCGAAACCCTAAAACTGTATTTTTACTATTCACTGAAAATTCAACTTTCCCAGAAAAATCCCAAAATTTCACATTAACCAAATATAAATGCTCTGATTTCAAAAATGAACTCCATTTTATAAAAATAATTTTCTAAATATTTTTAATTTAATTTTTAAATAAATACACTATTCACCGAAAATTCATTTTTTCAGAAAAAAACCCTAAAAATTACCTTAACATAATATCGATGCTCTGATTTCAAAAATGAAATCCATTTTATAAAAATAATTTTCTAAATATTTTTAATTTATTTTTTAATTAAAAAACACTATTCACCTGAAAAAACTAATACTTGAATAGTAATTTATGAAATCGTTATTTAACCATTTTATTGAATCACATTACTTAATCAAGGTGCCTAGATTATATCAATACTTTCTTAAAGTGAGATTACTAATCAATTTGGTCACATTACTAATCCTAAGCATAAAATCACTATTCATAATTTACTATTCATCAAAAATCAAGTTGATCTTATTCGACTCTAAATTTCGTACTGAACATAATTATAGAAAACCATTTTTTGAATATCATTATAAATTTTTAATTATTTAAGGTTTACATAAACATTTTTAAAATATCCTTTTTCTAAAATTCAACAAAAATATGCATACTATATGTATCTGGTCATTTAAAAATTCATAAACTTCATCATAAGAAGAAATCCCAATTTTTATTTAAAACAAAGGATTACACAAGGAAGTTATGGTCTCCTTACATAGCCCTTTATCACACCATCATAGGACCTAAGTGTAAGGTGTGCTAAGGTGAGAGAATATGAGGGAGGCACAGTTAACATCGCACGAGTAGTAATTTATATCAGTACGAACTTCTCTCAATGGCGATTCTGTTCTAGCTTCACACGATGAAGTTCGGCTTGGGTTTGGTCCATAGAAAATCCTAATGGTGCTACCTCCTTCCCAGGTTCTGTTAGATGGGCTTCGATCGGTCCAAGACTACTGGGTGATGCCATCGATTCTTCTTTCTATAATAATTAACCAAGATTAATTTTATTTAGAGACAATAATCAAAACATTTAGTTTCTAGGGGTCATATTGACCAATGGTCATATAACAGTCAAAAACCAATGGTCTCATTTTAATTATACTCATGTTATCAAATGAAACATTTTTGTTGAGTATAAAAATAAAATAAAATAACACATAAAATTAGGAAACAAGATTTATTCAAAATTTTGGGTCATTATAGAGGGAGAGGGTTTATAAGTGGAGTGGGGGGGGGGTTGTGCTGTCCAGGGGGCTGTCTCGGGGGGGGGGGGGGTATGGATAATCACACTAAATAACTAGGAGGGAGGGGTGTCTATGTGGGAGGGTGGGTGGGTGGGTGGGTGGGGTGGGGGTGTCCAGGAGGGAGGGGGTTTCTAGGAGTGTGTGGGGGGGGGTGTCCAGGAGTGGGGGTGTCTATGAGGGGGGGGGGGCTTCCCAAGGGGTGGGAAGGTGGCTTTCCAGGGGGTGGGAAGAGGGATTTCCAGGTGGTGGGAAGGGGTATATCTAGGTAAAGGGGTTTCCAGGAGTGGGGGTGTCCAGAAGGAGGGGGGGGGGCTTTTCAGGTGGTGGGAAGGGGGATTTCCAGGGGTGGGAAGGGGGCTATCTAGGGAAAGGGAGGGGGCTGTAGGGGGGGGGGTTCCAGGAGGAGTGTGGGGGGCTGTAGGTGGAGTGGTGGTGGTGGTGGGGGTGTCCATGGACAGGAAGGGGTCTGTCTAGGGGTAGGGAGGGGGCTATCTTGGGGAGGAGAGAGAGGGGGGTCTAGCTAATCACACTAAAGAACTAGGAGATCAAGAGAAAAGTGAACTGGTATGATCATGGCCCATCTAATTGTGTAGGTTCTCATTATCCCCTCTCTAAAACTAAGAAATACATTACTTTCATACCTTTAATGGGAACTTATATATTTTATGGGTTCCTTAGATAGGCATAAGTAGTCAGGGTCTAAGTAGGGTTGGACCTGATTTCTCATGCGGACATGATAACACTCATTCCCTTTGACCTGGAATGAGAGAGTACACTCTTAGAGGCTCATAATGTATATAAATATTAGGTTTATAACCTATATAGGATGGTTGTATCACTAGGAAAATTTTATAATTTATTCTAAAATTGAATAATACTATGAAATTGAATACACCATCATGTATGTGTCATATTGTATAAGATGTGGAGATTCCTCCCTTTTTTATTGTCAATAAATTAAAGCTTTTTGATTCCATGTTGTTGTTGAGATTTCTTCTTATTCTTTTCTCATCCATGTAATCTTAAAAAAATATTTATAAGTCAATGAATCATGTTGATCCTCTTCAAAAATATTAATTCAATCCATGGAAATATGGACATGTAAAGGTTGTAACAGGTAACAATTGAAATTTTATTAATGTATTCTTTCATATTAATGTTAAATTTATTTCATTATTGTATTAATAACATAATATCTATTTTTTATATAAGTAAAAAAATTCCTGATTTCAAATGCTTTTTTCAAAAACTAATACCATGGATGAAAATTTCTGAGAGGAGATCATGGATGCAAAAAGGATGAAACATTAATGTTTTTAACCATTTGTTGTATAATTGTAATTGTAACCATATTAAACATTTTTTGAAATGTATATAGTAGTGTGTTTTTTTGTATTCATGATTTAAAGTAAATGTATATATCATTGTTTGGGAAACTATTATGTGTGTTGTTTTGTTCTTCTATGCTTTGTTTGTGTGTAGGTTTTGTTTATGCTGTGTGTGCAGGTGCGGTCTCAAGTGTGCAGCTGTTGTGCAGGTGCTGGGTTTTCTCAGGCAACTTGGCCTTTATCAGTGCTAATTAAGCACTGATAAATGTGTATTATATTAGAACTCTAAATAGTGCTGATAAAGGGGGTCTTTATCAGTGCTATTTTGTGCAATTACATATTAGACATTTATCAGCACTCAAAATAGAACTGATAAAGGGGGACTTTATCAGCGCTCAAAATAGAGCTAATAAAGAAGGCCCTTTATCAGTGCTAAACAAGCACTGATAAAGGGAGACCTTTATCAGTGTTTTTTAGTGTGCATAAAGGGAAACCTTTATTAGTTCTATTTTGAGCACTGATAAAGGGGACCCCCTTTATATTTTCCATGATTAACATCGCTTTTCTAGTGCTATTAAAGGCGGTTTTTAGCGCTCTCAAATGCCCTATTTAGAGTAGTGAGAAGAGTATTTTTTAGCAGAATATGATTCTATATTAACTCTATGAATAATAATAATAATCATTGTATGAATATAAATTAATATTTATGGATATATAATCTACATATTTCATTAAAATCATTGCTCGTTATGTATTATTTTAATTAATGAAAATGTAAAAATATTATGCATTTTAAAATTGTTTTGAGAAAAAACCTATTTTTAAACCCAAACAAAAACATATACTAAAAACCATTATAAAGATAATTATAAGTAATTAATTTGATTAAATATAAATAAAAAATAATTATGTTAATTTAAAATATATTCAAAACATATTGGTTCTTTTTAAAATACTTAATTTATTGAAAAGAAAATACTTTTTACGAAAAAGGGTATTTTTCACTATTCAATAAAAAATCAATATTTTCCAAAAAAAGTCCTAATATTTCACTCAAAGTAAATTTTCTATGATGGATAAAAAAATAATGTTAATTTTATAAAATATATTTTATAAATCTTCCAAAAATTTATTATAATATATTTTCTTGAAAAGCAATAATTTTTTTTTAAGGAAACATATTTTTGATGAATAAAATCACTTTACAAAAAATTGATAGATTATCTACGAAACCTTTATAAATAATTTATATTGAGTATAATATATATATATATATAATAAATTATTTAATAGTATTCATACCCTCTAATTTATTGTCTAGGTTATAACGTTAATATATATCGTGGGTCGTTTAAGTTCGGTGTTTCATGTTCAAAATGCTATCAAACAAAAAAATAATGGGGTTTCTTGTAACAAAAGATATACTGAGTATTGTGTGTAATGAAACCTGAAAATAGTTCTGTTTTTAATGCAATATAAAATCAGTGTTTCATTTCATTTTTTCTATCAAATATAATTTTCTTCATTTAAAAATCTTGGGGTGTTACATCCTCACCCCCTTTAATAAATTGTTCCCTTGAAAATTGAACTCTATCTCAGTAATCAAAGGTTGTACATTTGAAATAACTTTTTTGTAAACCCACATCATAAAAAGGGTTAATAAAACATAATATTAATAATATATAAATGTAATTACAAATTTCATATGGAATAACACACGACTTGGTCTCTAAATAAAAGAACATAGAGAGTGATTGAGATCACTGTTTATAAGAAAGTGAATGATAAATGCAATGTTAAGGGCTTCCAAAACATAAATATATGATGATATAAAAGATCACTGGTTCATCATAATTAAAGCTAATGGGGTAATTATTTTTTTCAAGATTCTTTTTGTAGAGTCACTACACTAAATTTATTAATTAGCGGCAGTTTTTAAAGAAATGCCGCTCAACCTTTTTTTAAATGGAAAAAACATATTACATCCCCCTGATGCTTCCCCCCTTAATCCTAATACCCCCACCCCATCTTCCCCTGACCCCTTCAAACCCCTCTCCATCGGTTCCTCAACCCGTCGAACACCTCTCCGCCGACCCCCGACCCCATCGAACCCCTTGCCGCAGATCCATTTCCCTATCAAACCCCTCACTGCCCACCCTTGACCCCATTAAACCCCTCATCACCCCTCCCTTTTCCTATAGAACACCTCAATTTCATCCCCTAACCTTGTCAAAGTCCTCATTGTTAGTCCCTCACCCCATCAAACCCCTCACCACCGACCCCTGACCCCGCTGAATCCCTCACTCCGTCGAACCCTAGCCCCTCACTATCATCCCCCAACCCCATCGAATCCTAACTTATCGAACCCTATCCCCTCAACACCATCCCCAAAACCCTTAGAACCCCAGCCCATTGAACCCTTTCCCTTCTCCATTTGACCCTAACACCTTTAAAACCTATCCCCTCATTACCGTCCCCCTCCCCCCCTCCCTCGCCGTCGACCCCCTTCTCCGTTACCATCTTTATGCCCTGTTCAGCTGAATTGTCACTCCCTAGTTTGAAATAATCCACCCATTTATTATATAATTTTTTGATTTTATATAGTTTTTGGGTTTGAGCATGGGTATGTTCTAGATAAGGTAATCTTGGATTCATATTCATATGATTATTTGAACAATAGTATGATAATCTTATCATGAGTTAGGAATGCTTTTAGTTTGATGCATGCATTTTTTGTTTGAGTTTGTGAATGTGGAATTGATATTCCAAGTTTATGAAATGGATAAATTATTTTTGATGTTTATATTTAATTGAAATGTTTTATTATGTTGTTTTGTATTTTCTACCTATAGTTTTATTTATATTTTGAACTGTGAGATAAGATTTTCTTTTCCTAGTGGCATGTGTAGTAATCTTTTGGTTGGATTTCCTACTGGGTATGACTACTAAACCCATACATACGAACCTTGGTGCATATTCAAATACAACACTGGATATTGTAAACCATAATATTTGTAAATATAAAATATTAATTATATTTTGTAATGGGTTTATAATAATAAAATTAAGTAATTGAAAATAATTTTAAAATGGATGGTAAATCACCTATATGAACACTCCAATAAATTATAGCAATTTTACTAATTGAATTTAGTTTATAGAGTAATAAATTTTTTTATTTGGAACCATTTGACCTTTTGGAATGAAATTAAATCAATTTCACCTCAATTATGGAGTTATAGACTCATTTGTTATGATGTTTTACCATTACTAATAAATTTTTGCACCCTTGGAACTATGAAACGAACATACCTCTGATGAAGGAAATGAACACAAAGATTAAACAAAAAGATTATAGTATAACATAAATTAAAAATAATAAATCATATATACAATAAATTTTGTTTAAAATAATTATTTAATACAATTTGTTTTATTATTTATGGGTTATGATGCATGTACTAAGCCGAGTCAGGAGTCGAGGTAAGAGTTTTTTTTCGAGCCTTCATTTTTTCATATATTGTTTATCTTAGGTCCATATTCCCTTATATTTAATATATTAAAATATTATAATAATAACCTAATTGTTTCCATTTACTTTTAAGGTGTTACTTCTCTCCATTACTCATATAAATATTCAATCTTCATACCATATAGGGTTTGTAGCAAATCTTCTAAATCTTTATAGTTCTTGATGATATATTCATTATCTCACTTCCACACTCTTACAATATTTATAATATAATTAATTTATATTATTTTGGGTTCATTATCCTTACTTTTCCAAGGATAATAATGTATTTATGATTTCATTCATACTCATCTATTAATTCAAACCATACGATTTATATAAAGGAACCATTTACATTTTTCCTGCCATATCCCCTATGTTTCTTATATATAAAATATATTTATTTTTATATTTATATTATGGTGATGTTGTGTTGTTAAAATGTTCATTTAAAATCCTTTAATCAATTTTTGAAAATTAATATTGATTGTGACTCATTTTATTTTTTTATAAACATTTCAAAATTATAGTTATGAATTCTCTTTTCGTAATATCTCTTTCTCTTCCTCTATGATTTAATCAAGATTTCAGTTTAACGTATTTTTTATATTATTTGATATAACCATTGTATATTATGAAATATAAATATTTTAATGAAAATTTTATATTTTAATGATTAAGGAAATTATTGAATTAAATATATACCTTTTTTTAAATTTGTTGTAAATACTATATGATTCATTGTCATGATTGATGTGCATTTACCTAATGTTTTACTTTATTTGATTTGATGCTTATTTTATCTCCACGGGTTATCATTATGTTATTTTTTATGGATTATGATTATTTTTATATTCATGTGAATCAAATATATATATATATATTTATATATATATTATGTATTATGATGAATGGAGTGTCCCTATGATTATATATCCCCCAATCAATAGGGTAATACTTAATGTATCATGAGTTATCTATGTGTGGTTATGTTATGTATGAATCATATATAATTTTATGCCTGAAAATGAGTGTTTCCCCCTACCATCTTCTGCGTTTCCCCTTCCATCTTTGGTGTTCCCCCTGTACATCCCTCACTAGCCTCATTTCTATGGTGATAGAGAATTACTAGGTTCACCTAGACTTAGTGACCCTAGGGTGCTTATCCCATGATTCCTGTTTTAAATTAATAAATGTATGATTTTTCTTTTGTTTCTATTTTATAGAATAATATCCATGATTTATTTCCTTTTTTTACTTTGACTTTTTAGTACTTATATGACTAATCTTATAATTACATGGGTTGAGTTTTTTTCACTTCCATTTATCTCTTTTCATAATTAATAACACTTATGTTTTTTAATTTATTTATTTTAAATGGATTATCCTCACAAAACTTTCATCAAAGAAATAAAGGCAATTGATGTGGAATTTTTGGGATCAAAATATGTATGTAGATGAAACAATATAAGAGGGGGTGAATTGTAGGTTTTAAAACATTCATTTACAAACCTAAAAGAAACTTAGTTTAAAAGGCTTTAAACTAATACAATTCACAATACCTCTAAAAGTGATAAATCTATAAATTGGTGTGGTCCCTGGTACCGATGAAAAATATAATCGTAACTAGGCCGATTATGATAGGTATCATAATCATATTGATTATGATAAGTATACCAAAGTTTTTATTTAAAGCATAATCATATTCTAGATGAATATAATGATCAATGAAAGAGAATAGATGATTGTAATTTAAAGGTTACAATAATTAGAGTATTACAAAAATAGATGATTCTACCATACAGAGTATAGAATTTTAAGCACTAATACAATCGTGAAATGTATGTATTGCAATTGAAATAATTACAGTGATATGAAATATGAATAGAAATAAAAACTGAAAGATTTATCTTTAATTATAATTACAAAGGAAATATAAAAAATACAATTCTTTTAACACAAATAGAAGTTTATCCATTAACCTAGTATATAGGTCCCTTGATTTATATTTTCAAGCAAGTCTGTCTTACCAACACTAGGGGAAACCCTCGATTCGAAGATCAACTTCAGTCTATCTACCTAACCCCCATAGCTCTCGTTTAAGAAATCGACACCTCTTTCTTCCTAGCCTATAAATCTATAGATCCACAAAATATCATCACCAATATGTTTTCCTATCCTCAGTAGCCCTCTATTGTAATCACAATCGATTGGTATTGCACAAAGAAAAAAAACTCCTCAAAGATACAAGTGCTTGGAACAATCTATTCACGACTTGTATTCTTCAGAGATTTCTCACAAGGCAATTATTTTGACCGAGCTCTCACATAGTATCTCTAGATTATAAAAAAAGTGGTGTGAGCTCAGTCAAATGACCTGGTATTTAAAGCCTTCATCCCAATTATCATATTTATGCTCAATGGTCATATTTTTTCTGAAAATTCGGAAGGACTTGGACACCTAACACTTCAACGGTAAAATTAAAATAGAATACAGTACATCATTTTATATAACAAATTACATGACATTTCTTTAATATAAAATATTTCATTTTATAATAATTAAGATTTACTAGAAACAAAAAGGTTAAGACTAATGATTTTCATAAATTAATGAATAGGTGGTTACGATTGAAACCATGACATGCAATTATAATTGATATCATGTTTTATAGTTATTATTATACACCAGTTATGATTGAAAACATTTCATGTAGTTATGATTGTAAACTAGTTACAATTAAAAACAATGCATACAATTACAATAATACATGTAGTTACTATTGATATGTAGTTATGAATGTCAACAGAATAAAATTACGATTATAAAAAAAATGTGCGGTTATGATTGAAAATAATACATACTATTATGATTTAATACAATACATACAGTTACGATAGAATACAATACATGTGGTTATAATTTAATATAATATATGTTGTTATTATTGAATATATTATAAATCATATTTGATGTAAATAACTATGGAATTTATTTATAATGAGTTTTTGATTTCCAAAACAAAATGAATGGAGAAGTCAAAATAAAATTGTTGACTAAAAAATTATCCCTCTTTCTAGAAAACACCAAACATAATGATAAAGATAAAACAAAAACTTATCTACCCCTGAGTTTTAAAAATATTCTGAGAATAATGGTGAATACGAGTAATTCCTACTTAGAATAAAATTATCCTTAAGGACCATACTCTCTTCTATATAAGATATTACCCCCCCTTCCTAAGGATTATCCCCCTTAAAATAATATTCTTTATTTATTGAAAATATTATCCCCACTATAAAACATTCTCTTCCTTTTTGATTTTAAAAAGTGAAAAATCTAGACAAACCAGTAAAGGGTTAGAGAAACAAAACCCACGAAACAATAAAGATGAGATAGAACCTGTATTTCTTGATAAAGAAATATAAAAAGAGTTCAAAAAGAAATAATTTATTATAGTTTTCCTTCTCCATGAGATTAAAAACCACTAACTTCCTCTTTTTGAAATATTTTCTATCCTCCATCAATTTTTCAAGATATTTTTGCTGATCCAAAAATTTTTCTTCTTGTTCTAAAAACTTCTTTTCTTGATTATGAATTGTTTCTTCTTGGATCCGATTAATCTCTTATGGTGCTTTGAACTTTTTTCTAGTGCGTTAAAATTTTTTATTCAGATTCAGAAGACCTTCTCCAGGATTTGAACTCTTTTTGTCAAAAATAAAATTCATTTTGTACATACGATATTTTAACCTGGAGATTCTAAAACTCTTCAGATTAAATTTCTTTTGAAGAACAAAGTCCTTTAAATGCCTTCAATTTCACATTAATACCACTGAACAACCTTTTGTAAGATGAATTAATACAATTTACAATATTCCTTATTTCATCATTCTTATTCGAATGAAATTTTAAATTATCATGAATTTTATACAACAAATTGAAAACTTTATTACAGGATTTCATATATTCAAGATCCTGTTCTTGAAAAACTTTAAAATCGGCTTCAAGTTTCGGAAAATTTTCCATCAAAATATTGACAGAATTCATTCTTTCATTATGGATATTTGAAAGAATGTCTATCTTTGCGCTTCAATTTTTTGAAGACAAGGAATGATATTTTCTAGTCGATTAAATGCCTGCTCGGTGTATTGCACTCATTTGATTATAATTATTTTTTCATAATCAGTATATTAATTTAAGTTTGTAAGCTCACCATAATGAGTTCGTATAGCCACATCCTCAATTTTTTGATTCTTATCTTTATTAGATTCTACCTATTCCTCTTCTTCATCTAGGATTTGAATTACTTTATTGGTTATAGAATTCTGAGAAACTTCTTTTAAAGACTGACCATATAGGGATAGAAATTTTAATGCTACCATTTCTATGGATTCCCTAGAGGTTTTATTTTTAGGAGAGGTTTTTCTATTAACTAATTTAGTTTGATTTCATTTTCCTCAACATCATCATCCTCCTCATCCTCTTCTTCCAATTCTTCTTCTTGGATTCCATCCTTATCTTTCTGTTTATCAACATATTCATCAATTTTACTTAGTTCACTATCTTCAGATTATTCTTCTTCTCTTTATTGATTGAAAATTTGAGGATTCGACCCTTTTCCAACTATTTTTTTCCTTTTTCTTAAATAGATCAAATATTTTTCTTTTATTTTTAAAAAAAAGTTTCACTAACTTTCTCAAAAAAAATTAACAGTCCATCTATATCAACATCATCAGTCTTTCTCCTTTTTATCCTCTTTTTCTTATCTTCTTCTTTGAGAGTTTCTTGGGTACAAATATTTTCGGCCAGTACCACAACAATATCAGGTCCGAATTTTGTTTCACCCTCTTTCCTTTTTCCCTTTTTCTTTTTCCATTCACTTCAACCTCATTAGGTACTATTTTTTTGTTCTTTTATTTCTTGGGTGGTTCAAACTTAGACTTCTTCTTTTTATAAACAGTTGATTTCGATTGTTTTATAGATTTATTACTCCCTCCAGCTATTTCTTTTTTCTTTTATGCTTCAGAATATTTTTCAAATTTCTTTGAATCTAAATTGAATCATAAATTCAGCCTCTTGATCATATCTCCACTGATAAGAAGAACTTTGAAACTTTTTGGCTCTGGCTTAATTGTCACATTTCACAACTTCAAACATCTATAAAAAATTTCTTAGGATTCTAGGAAACATAATAAAATGAGATTTGATTTCCCTGGACATAAATTTATTGATCTTAAAAAATATAAATCCCATAATATTTAATTTCCTCATATTCACTAAATATTCGAGGACATAAATATAAATCTTTTTAGGGTTTCCTCATCACTTTTTCTTGGTACTAAAAATCCTTGCATCCAGAGGGCTATTAAACAGTTGTCAGCTGAAAGATGATTCACCATTCTTTTATCTTCATTAATCTCAAAAAGAGATTCCTCTTTCCTTTTTTTTATCAAAATTCTCTTTATATTTGGGAAAACTATGCGAAGGATATAAAGAATCACCTTCACACATAACTCCCACAAAATGTATGGTTTTATTTATTGAAGTGGTCTAATTATTCTCATACATTGTAAATAAAACTTTGATATTATCATCTATTTCTACAGTATTAGATAATTCCAAACCTTCTTAGGGTGAACATGCTCTTGATCAGATCTGGGTATTTCAATACAAAGGTACTTCCATCCTTAGAAGTATATTATTATTTTTAATGAATAATCAAAACAATCATAAAATTCATGAGAGATTAACCTTTCACCTTGAAAGGTCATATCCGAGATGTCCTTCAAATATATCTATTTTGGAGATGAAACAGTTGATTTCGACATGAAAATTGAAACTTTATCTGAATAAAAAAATAAAAACATCCTCTTTTTATGGAAACAAATAGTATCGACAATTTAAAGGGAAGAAGAGCTTCAGTTCACTTTAGTGAGAAATCGGTGTGGGACAAGGTAGGGGTCCCTTTATATAGGCAATGGAAATATGATCATTGAGGTTCTACGAATCATATTAGATCATTAAAATCCAATGGTTGAAAATGATTTTGAAATATTGATGTTTTTTAAAGAAACTATTGTATTCAATATGAATATGATAATGTTTTATAACAAAGTAAAAGAATTGAAATATCAACAAATATGAAATGTAATAGAGAATGTAAGGTTTAGAAACTATACCTATCAGTGTATCAAGATAGATGTATTGGTTTCAATATATTGTTCTTTGTGAAATATAAATTGAATGTAGTGAAATAAAATTCAAATAAAATATCTCAATAAATTTTAAATACAATTGATATTTCTATTATAATGAAATAAAAAATGTAATAATAAAAAATTGTAATACCGATAAAAATATAATACCGATAAAATTTTAATACCGATAAAAAAATGAAACCAATTAAAAACATGAAACTGATTAAAAACATGAAACCGATTTAAATCATGGAACCCATTAAAAACATGAAATTGATTAAAAACATGAAACTAATTAAAAACACGAAAACGATAAAATAAATGAAGCAGATTTTTACTCCCCCTTTGAAAAGAAGTAACTTAATGTAAGGATATGGTTTAAATATAAAGTATATGTGAATGATTAATTTATAGTGATCATTCCTAGATTCTGTTTAATGTATTCAAATCCATCAGAAGGTAAAGGTTTTGTGAAAATATCAACAAGTTGTTCTTTCATTCTGATGAATTGTAAGATGATATCTCATTTAAGTGTGTGATCCCTAAGAAAGTGATGGCTAATATATATGTGTCTTTAATGAGAGTGATGTTTAGGATTTTTACTAAGGGATATGGAACTAATGTTATCACATAGTAACTGAGTTTTAATAGAACTCATTCCATAATCTTTGAGTGTGTGTTTCATCCACAATACTTGATCACAACAACTTTGAGCTGCCCACATATTCAGATTTAGCAGTAAAAAGTGCTATAGAGTGTTGTTTCTTACATGACCAAGAAACTAATGGATCTCCTAATAAATGAAATTTTTTGGATGTACTCTTCCTATCCATGATACAACCACCAAAGTCATCATCATATACATTATCCATGAAGAAATTATTTTCTTTTGGAATCCTATCATAAATACCAATATTCTTTTGTCCAGAATATTTAATATCTAAAGAGTCATCAGATGATTCTCCACCTCTAACCCTCCAATTATCATTTTCCTGGAGCACTTTCTTTCCCTTGGTTTTTTAAAACATATTTTTTACTTTTATTTTAAGGTTTATCCCTTCTTTCCTTCTTGTTAAGATTTAGACAATCTGTTCTAATGTGTCATGTTCTTTTACATTCATAACAAGTAACTTATAAATCTTTCTTATCATTTATTTCCTTGTTGCTATTTTTATATCTATACTAAAAATCCTTCTTTACAATAATCTTGTTCATCCTTTAAGAAAGATTAGCTAATTTATTTTTTTATTGCTCATCTTTACTTGAGTCTGTCTGAATAACAACTTTATTAAACTTTGTTGACTTAACAACTTTCTCAGGAGTTTTGGATTTCATTTAACTCACAATAGTAGTAAAATAAACACTCCCATTTTTATTTTTTATATTATCATTATCTCTATTCATTCTATTCTCATGCTTTAAGAGAGTTCCAAATAAATCATTAAGATTAATAGTTGTAACTTTACTTGATTGATCAATAGTAGTTCTCTTTGATTATCATTCATTAGGCATGATATATTTGATCCTATCTACAAGAATTTCATCATCTATAAATTTTTCCCCAATTGATTGTAAGTTGTTTATGATATTCATGAATCATTGTTGAAATTTAACTATCAGTTCTCTATAAGGGACAAAAAACCAGGATAATATGCTCCAAGTATGGCACTTTTAGTTTCAATAACTTTTGATGTTCCAAAATGTGTAACTTTGAGTTTCTTACAAATTTTGTTAAATAATTTACAAGTAGATATCTGAATATATATATTCCTAGTCATAGAATACATAAAATTATTTCATAACTTATACTATAGCTTAAATTCTTACTTTTATTTATTAGTAAAGGTTATGACTTCCTTATCATGTAATTTATAATCTCCAGTAACCATCACAACGCTATAAACACTGGTATTAATAACAAAAGTCTTCATTATATCTATACAGTATTCATAATCATTCTTATAAAATATTGGTGGTATTGTTTTATTTAGATTATCAATAGATCCAACATTTATTCCTATCATATTAAAAAAACAAAACTTTTCTACTCTACATGTTAGTGTAGTATGTACTTATAAACAAGGATTTTATTAAAGAAATAAATCTAACTTGCAAGATAAAACAAGAAAGATAAATATAGTGGAATCTTCTTCTAATATACATGTGTATATTAGTATTTTAGAGACCAGCTATGATACCAATATTTGGATTGAAATATGTGTGTAGATGACACAATAAAATAGGGGGTGAATTGTATGATTTAAAACATTCATTTACAAACTTAAAAGAAACTTAGTTTAAAAGGATTTAAACTAATTAAATTCACAATACCTCTAAAATTCATAAAACTATGAATCAACATAGGCCCTGGTACTGATGAAAAAGATAATCCTAACATGTTCAGTTATGATAAGTATCATAATCATATTGATTATGATAAGTATACCACATGTTGTATATAAATAATAATCATATCTTAGATGAATATGATGATTAGAGTAAGTGAATAGATGATCATAATTATAATGGTTAGGATAATCACAATATTACAATAATAGATGATTCTACATAACACGTATAGAATCGTAAGCACTAATACAATCGTGTGATGTATCTATTGTAATTCAAACAATTACAATGATATGAAATATGAATAGAAAGAAAAACTTACAGATTTATCTTTCTATTATAATTACAGCAAAAATGTAAAGAATACATTTATTTTAACCTAAAGATAGGGGTATCCTTTAACCTAGGATAGTGGTCCCTTGATATATACATTCAAAAAAGTATATCTTACCCACACCAGGGTAATCCCTCGATTCAAAGATCGGATTTAGTCTGTCTGCCTAACCTCGACATCCCTAGATTAAGAAGGTAATTGACACCTCTATCTTCCTAGCCTCAGAAACCCTTGATCCACAAAATATCGACACTAGTCTATCTGTCTATCCCCAGTATCCCTTTATCATAGTCATAATTGATTGATATCACACAAAGAAAAACAAAACCCCTCTAAGATATAAGTTCTTGGAACAATCTATTCATGACTTGTGTTCTCTATAGCTTTCACACCAGGTAGTTATTTTGATAGATATCTCACATAGTATTTCTAGATCATCAAAAAGTGGTGCAATATTAGTCGAATAACTTGGTATTTATAGCCTTCACCCCAATAGTTATATTCATGCTCCAATGATCATATTTTTCCTAAAAATTCAGAGGGACTTAGACACTTGAAACTTAAATCGTCATATTAAAATAGAATACACAAAATAATTTTACATTATAGATTGCACGACATAATTTTGATATAAAATATTTCTTTTTATAATAATTAATATTTACTATAAACAAAAAGGTTAAACTGATTATTTTCATAAAAGAAAGAATATGTGGTTACGATTGAAACCATTACATGAAATTACAATTGATATCATGTTTTACAATTACAATTATACACCAGTTATGATTGAAAAAATGTCATGATGTATGATTTTAAACCAGTTATGATTAAAAAATGCATAAAATTATAATAATACATGTAGTTATGATTGATATGTAGTTACTAATGTCAAAATAATACAATTACTATTATAAACTAAATGTTTGGTTATGATTGAAAATAGTATATATGATTACGATTGAATACAATACATGTGGTTACAATTGAATGCAATACATGTGGTTACAATTGAATATATTATAAATTTTATTTGATGTAAATAATCATGGACTGTATTTATAAAGAGTTTGTGATTTCCAAAACAAAATGAATGGAGAAGTCAAAAAAAAGTTTTGGCTCAATAAAATTATTTTAAAAGGACAATAGTAAATATATATGTGCTTATGGTTAGAAAGATTAAATATTTATGATGAAAAATGAAGAAGAAAAAACATAAGTTTAGATACATCCGAAGATGGTCAGTTTGAAGACAATTTTAGGGATACTTCTAATGACATGATAAAATATAAAAACATACACCACTTACAGATCGTTGTCTTCTACAATAATCCTCCAACCAAGCCATTTTTTGAACATTCACGATGTATAAAATAATTCACTACCCAATTTATAGAATCATATGAAGCCCAAATATTGATTGGGTTATGTCTTTTTTTGAAAATTATCTTGTATAACTTGATTGGAAGTTTCTGTAAACATGAAGATACAAGTATAGGCGCACAAATGCAAGAGTAAGAGTGGGATTTATAGCTTCACCTTAATTTAAGGATTAGGGTTATACAACACTGTGTTTTTGGTTTTTTTGGATGGGTATTACTAAAATTTGACTCCCTAACTTCTAATAAAGGGTAGTCTATTACTTTTGTTGATGCTTTGAAAATGGTGACAACAAACTTGGAATATCCTTGATATTTGAAGATGAGGAAGTATCTATAGATGATACTGTATATCTCGATGAACAACTTCCAACCTTCCTAAAACCAAACCTGGTGACCACAAATTCAGTAGGGATCCTTTATTCATTGAAACCACAATTCATGGTCACCATTTTTGGTTTTAGGAAGGCTGGAGAAAATTATTCAAGTTATATAGTATCAGTTTTAGTTACTTCCTCATCTTCACATATCAAGGCTATTCCAAGTTTGTTGTAACTATCTTGGATGTGTTAGCAAAAAAAAATAGCATACACTCTCTTAGAAGGTAGGGAATAAAATTGTTGTAATCCCCCATCCAAAAAAACTAGGACCACAGGGTTTTATATCCTTAATCCTCCACTCAAGGTGAATCTACCTCTCCCACTCTCACTCTTGTGTTTGTGCGCCTCTACTTCTCTCTCCTTGTTTGCAGAAACTGACATACCAGTTCACCAAGATAATTTTAAAGAAAAGATGTAACCCAATCAACATTTGGGATTTAGATCATTCTATAAATTGGGAAGCGAATTTCTTTATGCATCATGAACGTTCAAAAACATATCTTGGTTGGAGGATTGTTGTAGAAGACAATGATCTAAAAGTGGGGGATGTGTGTATATTTGATCATGTCATTAGTACTCTCCCTAAAAGTGTCTTCAAACTAATCACATTAATATGAATCTAAACATATTTTTCTTGTTCTTCATTTTTCATCATAAATCTTTAATCCTTATAACCATAAGCACATAGATATCTACTATTTTTCTTTTTAAAATAATTCCACATCAATAGCCTTTATTTTTTTGATGAAAATTTTGTGATGATAATCAATTGAAAATAAATTATTTTTTATACGTATGATCCAAAATAATATATTTAATATATTATATATTTTTCAAGGATTTATTTTTCATATAAAGATAAAAAACCAATAAAACTCTTTAAAAATATTATAAAGATTATAATGGAATTCATTATCCATTTTTTCAATATTTTTAAAATGTACTCATTTTGAATTATTCAATTTCACTCATTTTTAAAATGCATGTATTTAAGATTATATATCCCCTAGTAATGTTAAAAATATATTTGTAAATAAGAATTTTTGTGTTATTCATAATATACCACCCGGAAAGGTCCCCCAATGTTTTAGTGGGTATCACCCTGTTTTTGGTTCTCCTTCGTTGTTGTCCATATTCCATAGAAATTGAGGTTCATTAGAGGAAGTGAAGTGGATTGAGAAAGTTGAGAGTGTCTTCAAAGTGTTTGGAACTCTGAAGCTATTAGATTTTGGGTTGTTCTGGGACTCCTTAGGGGGTCCATCTTTGGAAGAATTAGAGTTTTCTTCCCTGCCAATGATTTAAGTTGGGATGACATGGAATGTTTTTAAGTCTATATTTTTTTAATGGCTTATTCCTAAGGAGGTGAATACAATGAAAAGGGAAGAGATCATGAGTTTCCATCAAGGTCAGCGGATGGTGAAGGCTTATATTGAACACTTTAAAGAGCCAATATCCTTTTCTCCAGAGGTGGTGTTGTAGGATCTGTTGAAATATTCACCTTTTATTGGGGGTATTCATCCATATATCAATGAGCGAGTCCTCTTCTCCAAGGATATCTATTTATAGAATTATGTGGGGGAAGCATTTTTGGATAAGTTGTTGTGAAATAAACATACAACACATTTGTTACATGTGTTCTTCCATTTAAGATTCACTGGTGTTGGGATGTTTTGGTTAATGATGAGTTTGGGTTGCATTTTGATATGTGAAAATGGTTTGTTAATTGAATGATGAAATGTATGGGTTTTTGTTGTGGTTTCTTGTTGTTTCGTATAGTGGTGAAAACAGTTGTGACTATCGGATTATGGTGAAATAGTTATGTTATAGTGTATTCTTGTGTAGTTTTTTGTTAATTGAATGATGAAAAATATGGGTATGTGCATTTGTTTATTTTTTTAGGATATTTATAGGCTGCATAATAAGAAATTATATTTTTTAAAATCAATATTTAGAATTGATTCAAACCACTACAAAATATGATGCATTATTAATCTAGCAGTAGTTTTATTTGTTTTAGCAGTAGTTGTCTGGCTAAAAAAATTTATGTGGCAGTTTTAACCACCACTAAATCTATATTATTTCTTTCTGAAAAACCACTATGAAAATGAAGACAACTACCACTGGATACAAATTATATAAAACTTACCAGAAACTACCTCTAAATGGAAGGAACTACCACATATTGGATGTTGACACCAACTTTAGTGACAGTTTTTTGAAACTATCACTGAACCATGTGGTGACCGTTTAAACCACCAAAAAATAAAAAAAACACCACCAAGTAGAGATTTTCTTATAGTGAGTTGAGGAATTATCTTACCATATATACTGAGAGAATGTAACAATATACATACTTGATGATTATAAATTCACCATTTAATCAATTTCCACCACAATCTCATCTTTCTCTCCAAACGATGTGTTTTTGGGGTGAATTTTTCAATTATAAAGAACTAAAATAAACTTATAAAGGACCAATTACACCCCAAATACATAAAAATATATTCTTCCGATCATTAAACTTTATACCAAACCAAAATGTTCATCATATGGGGAGATAATTCTGAAAATGAATAAGCTGTCATACATTAAACATTAAATTTTAATAGTAATAAGAAATGATGAAAATGAATCCTTCAATAACCTTATATACCAAATAAACAAAATAACATCAAAATTAAATTCTTATTTAACCTCAAACGTTATCTCATACCTTTCATATTTCATTCCCAAAAATATTCCGGTTTTCTTTTTAAGTAACATTAACCTTTAAGTCACCAAATTACATTTCCATCCTTCTGTTATCTATATGATAAAAATTTTGTTCTCAATATCCATGATCATATAAAATATAAAGGTTATAAATAACTTAAATATAATTTCTATAAAATTAAAATTCATACTTCATGTTTAACCATAACTTTTAAAAATACTTCAACCTAGTAAAATTTCTCTTAAAATTTCATTAATCACATTAGGATCTCGTCACGTAAAACCTAAAAGGGTTGTATATGACTTTAAACATATAATCATCCTTAATATTATACACCTATGATGGTATCTATAACTATTAATATAACCTCAAATGAAAAAAATACAAATCTTCGAAGTTATTTAAACATTTCATTTAATACCAACTATAACAGCTCCAAACATGCACTCCTGGATCCAGTGCTAAAATTGTAGACTTTATATTTCTGTATTTGATACTAATAATTGTGACCTAGCTTTTTTTGCATCCAAACCTAAAAAAATAAAATGGAAAATAAGGATCAGTTATATTATTTAGTCCCTTTTACGTTTATAGTTTTTGAGAATTAGGAAAAACTCATACATAATCAATTCTCGTGACTTTAAATGATCATTTATACCACTTAACCTAGATTTGTTTATGATCAGACATCATCATAATCCATATTAAATCCCTTCTATACACAATTATTTCAACCTATTTCTTTATAACTTAGATAAAATGTAACATAATAAGGGTGAGTTGAAATGCTCAGTAAGGAAAAATGTAAGCATTAACAATTTAATTTCATCCGTGATCATAAGAATGTTTTATGGGTATGATGATATAATCAGATTTCATGAATTAACATAAAAATATCCATACCCATAAATACATGGATCATCAAAAATGAAAACATAGAATAAGGCTTAAAAGGGAAATAGTCATAAGAATTAATAATCATGAGCCATGTGATATTAATATTGGTCAAATGAAACATCATAAACCTATTTCAAGAATAGATAAAATGTATTGGTATCTTGGGACATCATCTCATAGTACCCTTACACAACACTGTTTATATTGGAATAACTATACGACCAACATCTAATATAATTTTCTAGAGGACATAATCAGTATCCAATGCATTAGAGTGCTATCTAGGTTCACCCATAATATAAGCTATAATGGGATCAATCGATACTATCTAAGAAAACCCATTATATATAATCTCCAATAACCAAAACTTGAATTAGGTATATAGATCTATCATCATAAAACTCATAGAAATAATTATTATTCTTCTATAACCTGATTAACACATGGAAAATAAATGTATTTCAATTCAATCTCGTTGAAACATGATTAACCCATGGGAATGAAATGGGTTCCATAAATTCTCTTTGAAACATGGTCAACCTATTTAAAATAAATAGTTTCTATAATAAAATCTTTGAAACATGATTAACCTGTAAAATAGAAATGGGTTTCATAATAATCTTTTTGAAAAAATGTTATTCTATAACGATAAAGAATGAGGTTGAAATAAATAACTAATATTCCCAGTGGAGGATAAGTAAAAATAGGGTCTCTAACATAGATGAATGGAAATAACATTAAAATATAATAAAAAACATTCTTGAGGAAAATATTATTTTAATTTTAAAAGCACTTTTTAGAATATAAAATATTAAAAAAATTATTTTCATTAAAAATAATTTCTAAAATTAAGAAAAAATTCATTAAAAATAACCTTGTAAACTTTTAAAGTAATATTCAAAGAAATTATTGTCATGTCAATGGGTAATTCTATACATGTTGTAAAGAACATTCTTTTTCCATGGTAAAAAGGTTAGAAAAGTGCCTTGTTTGGAAAGAGACAAAAAGATTTCTCTGATTTAAAAAAAAAGACAAAACGGGTAAAAACTTATTTAATAAATCATTTTTAAAAGGTTAGATAAAATTTTTTGAAAACATTTTTTGAAAATTGGTTTTTAGAAGAAAACATAATTCTGAAAGAACAAAGAAATAATGACAGATTTTATTAAAAAACATTTATTAACAATTTCATGTACCAAAGAGTGGAAAAGTTACTATTACTTGTAAATATCATTAATAAATAAATTATATTAAAATTCATGATTTTACTGAGATATAAAAAATAATATCTCATCATTGGAAGTATAATCATAAATAACCCCGATAAATGACGATATTGTAATATAAAACTCTTAAAACTTTTGTATCTTTTAATCGTAAGTCCCATGGAATAAATACATTAAATTAAATTAAACTTAAAATAATATTATATTAAATAATTTTATGATATTACATGTCAAATGGGGTGTATATACACCTCATAAAATAAGATAGGTGCATAACATTCCTTAAGTCTCAAAAAGGTCAAGACGTGACAAAAATACATTGCCTCTTTGGTAACATTGAAATCATAAACCCCATGAAAGATAGATCTTAAAATAAATATGTAATTACACATAAATATACATATAAGTATAATATAATACATTAATTGGTATTTTATACACCACTAAACAAAAATAAGTGGTGAATATATAATATATCTCAAAGAAATAATTATTAGATCAGAAAACCCTTACCTTGAGTCCGACTTTTCATGTGTGTATTTATCTCCATAAAAGAAAAATTTATGTTAATAATTTAATTTATTAAAAAAAACAAGTTTATTATTAATTTTTTTAACTTATTAACATGTTATATACAATTTCTTAATCTATTATGTTTATATCGGTTGTTTTGACCATATTTAGCTTATGTGTCAAAAATGACTCAGGTGGGTGAACTATGGTCAAAGAGGTCATTATTTAAACATATAAATAATAATAATCATGAAATAATTATCATATTTATACATACATTATAATTTTTAAACCCATCATGATATATGGTTATAAAAAATGAACTATCATTACAATCATGGAGATGGTAGGTTGTATGTACACATGAGCAATGTTTTAATTTTGTAAGGATCATTATGGAAAGAATATAAGAAATATTTTATACTTATATAATTATAATAATATCATAAATAACATATAATTTAATTATATTTAATTATATATATAATTATTTTGATTTTGTGGTGAAAAAAGGAATCACATTGCTTTAAGGATGCGGTTGTCCACACGTCCACAAATGACGTTATCATTTTTTTCAGTGAGTAAAAATGAAAAAATAAAATGATATATTATATTTACATAATGAAAAATATTTCATTAATATAATAAATATTTCAGTTATATCACACATATTTATTAAATTTACCCTTATTACCTTCCATTTAATGCATTAGTGAAAAGAAAATCACACTGCTTCGTGAGGCGGTAGTTCGCCTTACACACGAGCGTCGTTATCGTATCCCTTGAGGAGTGTAACATAAAATGGTATATATTATATAATGACTCCATAGGTATAATTATTTTATAAATATAAAATATTAACTTCATATTCATCATCATATCAAACTATGAGATGTGGTAATGGAAAAATGAATGACATAGTTTCACAAGGCGGTAGTCTTCCGTACACATGAATGATGATTTCATAAACCATTTTATAGAGGTGTGTGGAGTTGAAGGTCATAAACTTAATAAATAAAAATATCTGTATATTTAAGACAATTAATTTATTATTTCATCATGTTATAATAATAATATAAGGGGTGGATAAAGAAATAAAATAAAAAATGATCATTGGGGGATGCTACCTATTTTTCAGGTAACTCATTTTAGTTTGCACCAAAGGATACCTAGGTTGAATTTATTCAAAAATTAAGGACTATAGAATGATTATATTGAATTTTATAAGTGATTTTGGTAGTTATTAGACATAGAAGATGGAATTATCAGTGTGGATAAGTGAGGGGTGAGGGCCCTTTTATAGTTAAGGGGGAGTGGCATTTTTGTAAATACACAAAAGTATTCACTATTGGGAGGTCAATATTACCTAAAGTGGCTCCAAGATTTATAATTAATGGGTTGGATGGATTATATGGTCAATAAAAAGCTAAAAAAAACAATTAAATGCATGTTTTAAACATTTATTTCCTTAACTCTTAAGTTTCTTTATTTTTTTCATTTTGGTTTTTCATAACGAAAAATAGTTTACTAACCTAAGTAATTTATTAGTTAAAACTAAATTAAAGTGAAAAATATTAGAAAATTTAGACCCAATTATTATATGTATTAAATCTAATTTATCAAATAAAAATCTCATGTGTGTTTAAAAATTAAATTTAACACGGGTTCATGTAACGTGCAAAAACACCCTTTAAACCTTAACAATGCTAAGAGAGTTTTTATTATTATTTAGAGGTCAATATATTTATTATAAAATAATAATTGGTACATGAATAGAAAATATTTAACATTTAATGACATTTAAACATAATTTTTCAGAATATATGTTTTTTTATAATTTTAATTCATTTAATAAAATATCATTTATTATAAAATAACATTAATGTCAATTTTGACAATATTAATGTAATTTGAATTTTAAAAATATAAATACAACGAGGGAATTAAAATATATTATTCTCAAATCAGTGTATTATGATATATTAATCTATCAAATTAATTCAATACAATTATTAATTCAATTAACATAATTTTTAATGTTTTTAGTATCATTTATTTTAGTTAATAATTAACTAATTAATTAAAATGTTAGTGTTTCTTAAGTATTTAAACTAATTAATTCATCTATAAAAAATTAAAATAAATTGTATTTATAGAAAAAATAATTTATCTTTAAAAATAATATTTATAACTGAACCTATATTGTTTCTTACCATCCCAATGTTTTATTGAAATTAAAAGGAAAAAATGTCCCTTTTTTGTATTTTTCTTTACTTAAAAATTATTATATAGGGCCCTTTCCTAGTAAAGTGTCCCAAAAACGCATAAAAATTGATTCTATGGTTATAAGGGTATAAATATTTCCACCCAATGGAATTTGTATAAGTTTATAAGTCCTTTTTTACTTAAGTTTAAAGTTTAATATCTCGGTAAACTCGTTTTTACCTTAATCATTGTGATTAATTTTAACAATTTTCACTAATAAATATGGGAAAAAATTAATTTGGACTTATTATAAATTATAAATTATTATTATTCCAAATATAGAATACATTTTTTAAAATTCAATTCACATTAGTGTAAATTTTTTGTTCAATACTAATCTTTTAAACGCAACGAGACAATGAGTTTTTAATAAGAGTATTTTTTGAGAAAAAGAAGATTCAATATCAACTATATGACTAATAATAAAAATTGCATGAAACTGAATTAATATTTAATAATATTTAATCTATATATTTAATTTAAAACAATACCCATTAGGTATTATTTTAATTCATTAAAATGGAGAAACATTATGCATTTTAGATCAGTATTTAGAAAATCCCATTGTTAAACCCAAAAACAAACTTATACTAAAAACCACTTTAAAGTTGATAAAAATTTATTAAGTGTATTAAATAAAACTAAATAATATTTAAATTACATTAAAAAATATTCAAAACATATATGTACTTTTTAAATTACATAATTTATTGAAAATAAATACTTCCTGCAAAACTCAGTACTTATCACTATTCACTTAAAAATTAAAATTTTCCAAAAAGTACCAAAATTTCACAAAAGGTAAATTTTTATATTCAAAGTTGAAAACTTAATTTCATTTTATCAAATAAATTTTCTTAAAGGTATAAAAAAATTTATAATATATTTTCATGAAAAGAAATAAAAATTAATTTTGAAGAAATCATATTTTTGAAGCATAAAATTACTTGACTAAAAATTTATTAATTATTTACTAAAAATTTATCAGTAATTTATATTCAATAATAAATATATATACATACATCAAAAATTAGTTAATAATATTCATACTTTCTAATTTAATGTCATGGTTATAATGGTAATCTATATCATGGGGCATTTAAGTTCGGTGTTGTGTGTTGAATATTCTATCGAACATAAAAAAATCAGTGTTTCATGTAACACAAGCTAAAATGAGTTTTGCGTGTAATGAAAGAGGAGCATAGTATTTTTTGTAACATATTATAAACCCAGTGTTGTGGGTCCTCTTTGATATCAAATATAATTTTCTTATTTTAAAAATAACGGGGTATTAGACATCTATCTTATAAATATTCTATATTTGAAGACTTAGATACTATGAATGTAATTTTAAAATCCATATTCCAAATATAAATACATTTCCACATGCTATTATGTAAAATAAAATATAGATAGTGTGATCTAGGTGTATGGAGGATATAAAATCTCATGATTTCTCTTGAAGCAACACACTAATAAGAAGAGAGTGTTCTGCTACATTTATGATTTGGAAGTGTGATTCATACCACTATTTTATTTATATTATTCCTAAAATATAGAAACATAACTATTAATAAATTAAAACAAATGTTAAAAATAACTGAAAGTGAATATTTGAGGATGAACTATTTTTTTGCTTCCAATTACCAGTGTGTAGAATACCACTAATGAGGGAATGTAGATTGTGTTTATTATATATTGAAGGTTGTTTAAGGAGTGTAATTTCAGTGAGTATGAAACTATTTACATATACATTACACTCAATATTTATATCCTCCTCTTTCAAATTTTTTATTTTGAAATATAAAACTATTGATAGATAACTCTATATATTTCCATTAAAATCTATTATGATCAATTATTATGTGAGAAAATGTTATAAAAATCCCATAATATTTTTGAGAATATGAATATATTCAAGGTAGAGAAAAGTTTTATTTAAAATTCATGAGTGCGAGAGAAAATAAATCCATGAAGTTATCAGATATTTCACATGGTTGAATAATTCTATAAATAATAATTTTATTAACAAATGACATAGAAGAGAATGACAATAGTTAAATATTTATGAATAATATGTTGAATGTATAATAGATTTTCCAATAATTAAATGATGTTTAATAATAAATTGGTGTAGATTTTTTATTTGAGTGAAAAAAATGAGTGTGTGGGTGGTAAAAATTGGTTTTAATGAATATTTACTATGATTTTTTTAATATATTTTATCATTTAATTTTAATATCTCAGGTAAAATATTATGAACCAATTTTAGACAATAATAATATGAAAGCATTTGAAATTTTAATTTAAAAATAGGAATTTAAATAAAAATTTTATTATAATTCTAGAAAACAATCTATTTTGATATATTTTAGAAGTAAATTCTGAAATATTATTAATATATATTTTTTTCAACTTGTTATTTTATAAATTAATCAGTAAATATATTGATGAGAAAATCTATTTTATGTTTTTAATGGTAATTTGAAAACATTCAACTATATATAATTGAAACGTTAGGGTATTTGGAGCCCAATGTTAGTCATTTATAATGGGACAAACCCATTGGAAGGGAGAAATCTTGCTAGACTATCATTTTTCATCCATTCAATCAGTCTTAAAGAGTTCGGTTCTCTATAGATTTAATTCACCATTAGAGAAAAACATGGGTGGTTATCTGAATGAATTATATTTTCTTAACAAAACCTTTATTTGGTTTCAATTTGTTTAATACTTCATTACAGTATCAATTAACTACTATTTTATGATTTATTATTGGTTATTGATTCACATTTTGAGGCCAACCTAGTGTATTTTGTGACCACTACTACTAACCTCAAGCAGGATTTGATCCAATCATTGTTTCATGATAGGAGGTTCTTCTAGACCTAGGAATGTTATTATTGTTTTATATCTAGTGTTCATTAAGGGACTATGGTTTTAGTTGGGGTGTTCGTTGATGAATGGTTCACTATTTTGTTCATCATGGAGTTTTGGATTCCATTATGTGCTCATGATGATTTTTTTACCACCACTTCAAATATGGTATGATAAAAGCACAAGGATTCTTGATTAAGGGTTATTCTTATTGTTTCACCTTAGGTTGTGGATGAAAATTATGGCACGATCAACTACTAAGTTCATGATTTCTTAAAAAGACCTAGTCTAAAACACCTCAATCAACTCAAAAGTCCCACACGGTAGCTAGACACATAATAAATTTGAATAATTTCACTCAACCTTGAACAAATTTGTTAAATCCAATTTATAGGACCATTGAATTAATAATTTCATTTTCATGTGTCAAAACACTAGAATCAAAGATATGAACGAGATAAACTATAAGATTCATACCATCCTAAATGAAAATCTCAAAATTTTATAACCTAGAAAGAAAGTTCATAGACCACTATATCCCACCTCTCCCCTTTCCTAGCCACATGACTTATATAGTGATGGCATAAGAACTCAAGAAGAACTAGAGTATAATTAAGATCTGGATAGGTAGAATACTATAATAAATATAAATTCATCAAGATATAAATATGTTGAAATTTTGTTATGTGGATCCTATAGGTGATGTAAATAGAGAATTAGGCCAATTTGTATAAATATATTGATGGTTTATTCAAGATTAATTTCTAAGTTATATTCCTTTTTTATAAATACTGATTGAGTTTTCATTTCATTGCATTAAGACATCCATGTAAATGTTTTAATGACACTGAGAATGGGGGAAAAATATTATCTAATTTTTACATTACTTTTAGAAATAAAACCTTATTACTAGTTAAATCCAGGATCCTCTCAAAGTGGGTAACTATGTTGTTTTTATGTTCAATGAAATGTGATACATAGAATATAACTAATATCATATAGTTAATACAATGTAGGAGGGAATCATCCTTAACCAAAATTTCACATGAGTTATTTATCCTTCACCCCCTCAATAAAATAATCCAAAGAACTATGGGTCATTTTTAATATATGTTAAGTGATAGAGAAAGGTTCAGAATGCATTTTTAACGTTATCTTTTGAAATACATCATTTTGATTAATCTTTTTTTAAAATATATAAAATCTATTTAGTGTTGATATGGAATCAAGTATCATATCACCATTTATAACTTTCTCCATGAAAAAATGATAGTTAATATCAAAATGATTAGATCTTCAGTGTTAAACAGGGTTCTTTAATAGATTTATTACACCTTGATTATAACTATATCATCTCACCTATTCTCATTTTCTTTAGTCGAGGTAGAGGTTCTACTTGACCTTAAGCACTATCCCCAAGATGCTAAATGCTAGCAATAAATGACAAGGGCTTCATGACAAGTGGGGGACAATTTACCCTTTGGAAATAAAAGAATTTTCCAAATGTTCCATTACCAAAAACAACTACATTATTTATGTCAACAATGTATTATAATTCAACCTCTTCCCCATGAAAAAAACAAAAAAAAAACATACAAAAATCAAATTAGATTACCAAGTAGAAGACTAAAAAACAAGGTTCAAACACTCTAACAACGTTCCCAATCTCTACACCAAGCTCTATGATCCAACACCACAAGAATCCCAAAGCATCTTGATGCACAACTAAAGGAATGATATGATTTACTTTTACATATATATCAGAATAAAAAAAATGTAAAAGAACCAAAGTTCCAAAGCAGTGGGTGAGTAATAATACTCAGTAGGCTTTCACCAAATGACTTCCCTATAGATGACACTAGGATAAAACTATTTGCACATTTATATAAAGCAATTTATATAAAATCAATAACTAATGAAATAATTTCCATCAAGAAAAACACATCCTTTCCAAACCATTTTACCCAAACCATAAAAATATCACAGAAAGAAAAAAAACATGTCATTTACCATTTTTCCATCACATATTTTCATAACTCATTTCAACTTTCTTGGACGCACGCATATTCCAAATATCTTCACAAGTTCCACAGAAACACACACCCAAGATCAGTGTTACCATGAAGGTGGAACTTCACATACAAAATCATCCACCATTTAATTATAGTGGTATTTCACACCCACTAAGCATTGATGGTGGTCCTTCACACCCACTATTCGTCCCCTTTTTACAGTGTTCCTTCACAAACACTATCCATTCATTCCCACCCATGCTTACTCTGTAAGCCAACAACCATTCGAATATCATTTGTAAAAATCACAACAACATTAAAATCAACAATTTCCAATATCATGTCAAAAAACACATGCCAATCCACACTACCCAAAAATTTCCAAACCAAACAACCCATTAATCAAATCAAAAATTCCAAAAACATACCAAAACTGCTTTAATAAATCACACATTTATTTAAAACACCCTTAATCCATTATCCATACCAAAATACACTTTAATAAGACAACATTTTATTGAAAAATAGTTTTCAAAAACAAATTTTCACAAACCATTTTCCATAGCCATGAATTTTAAAATACAAAAACAAAACACATTTCACAACAATACCCAAATTTCCCCAAAATCCAAAAATCATCACAAAATGGGTTTCCACTAAACTTCAGACAACACATTCACAATCAATTTCAATAAAAACCAATTAATTTGAAATTAAGACTTCTAGTTCTATAAAAATAGAATCGAGGGTGATGCCACCTACATTGGGGTATGAGTAAATTGACCCACCGCACAACAACACACCAAAATCAAGTGAAAATTCCACAAAATTTCCTTATATTTCTTTCCCTAACGTCAACAATCCCAAATATTGCCATTATAGGAAACAAAAACCTTAGATCTATATGATAAAAAAGTATATCTAAGAAACCAGGATAGATAGAGAAGTAGATCTAGAGAAAACCTCTAAACCACCAAGATATGAGACTTAACCAGGGAGAATCACCTTCAAAGAACCTTGAAAACCATTAGAATCACTTCCAAAATGAGTGGGATAACCTTCATGACCTTGGAGAATAATTAATACCAAGTTAGGGACATATAGGAGAAATAATGGAGTGTTTAAGGAAAATACTAACTAAGACCTATTTTTTAAGCCCACTTTTTAAGTTGTTCATGGTTTAGCCATAAGGTTAGGAAAACTATTCCCTAACTGTATGCTTGATACTGCCTCGAGAGGGACCCCATATGACCAGAAAAACCATGTGCCAACCATGTGAAATACCATTATCCCATGTTGCACGGTTTACATAGGAAAGATGAATAGTTTTGGAAACTTTGTACCTTAATAATGTTCCATATCCCTTGCCTTTATCTCAACTTTCACATTATCCTACAAGTGTTGCACAGTTTTCAATAACTGTGCTCAAACCGTGCACCCTTAAAAAATACCCAAAACCTTCCCAAAAACCTTACAAACCATCATAAACATTTCCCAACAATTTTACATTCATAAAAAGTTATAAACAAGGGATACTTACCTCAAAATGGGGCACTAAATTCTACGGACCATTGGAATTTCCATCCTATGAAAGTAGAAAAAATCCATTTCCTGAAAAATATTAGTCCATTTCTTGACAGTCTCTTTCTCCTATGCCCAAGTCTCCTCCTAAATATGATCATGTTTCCACAAAACCCAAAATAGACCAATGCTTTTACCATGAAATAATTTTTCTTTCCTATCCATAATATACACTAGAAAATGCACTAACGAAGCATACAGATCTAGGTCGACATGAAACCATCAAATCACATGGTCAGGATCGGGATGAAAGTTCTTCAACTAAGGCACATAAACCACACTGTGCACTACACTGAACCATAGTGAAAAAGAAAAATGAAATGTTACCTCTCCAACCTTCTCAAGTATCAAAAAATGACCAATATACCTCAGGGATAACTTACCCTACTTACTAAAATGATGATGTACAAGCCTATGAGATATTCTCAAGAACACATGATATCTTAACTTGAATGAAAACATCCATCAAAGATGATCCACATACAATTAATGGAAACTCTTATCCATCTCCATTATCTTTATAATAAACTTAATATTCTCTTTAGTCTCTTAGAAAAGGCTCATCCCAACCATCGAAGTATCACATATTTCCACCCAACAAAGTGGAGAACTACATGGACACCCATACAATGCTTCAAAAGGATCTATATGTATCAAGGCCTGATAACTGTTATTATAAGATAATTCCACCAAGGTAAATTTATCCTCCCATGATCCACAAAAATCCATGAAAAAATCCCACATCATGTTTTTCAATGTTTGTATCATCCTCTTAGATTTCCCATCCATATTAGGATGATATATTGTACTCATCGTCAACTGATTCCCAAAGTCTTATAGCATAGATTTCTAAAAAAATGATGATAACATCAAGTATTTATCTGATACAATCGAAATTAGTACACTATACACCTTTACAAAATCATGGATATAGATTTTGGATAGATCCTACACTGTATGGGATTCATGAATAGGGATTAAATGATCTTAATTTGTGTGTCAATCCATAATCACGCATATTCCATCGTGTTTCTGAACCGCTCTTGGGTGACCTGTAAAAAAATACATTGCCATCTATTCCCACTTCCATATAGGTATAGGTAAATAATGAAACATACATGTCAACCACTGATGCTCTGTCTTGAATTTTTGACAAGTCAAGTATCTCAAAAAAAACTTGGCCACTTTCCATTTTATTCTAGGCCACCAAAATTTCTATTTCAAAACCATATACATTTTCTAAATGACAAGATAGAAAACCCATCTGTAATGATGATGCGCCCTGAGAATTTGATCCTTAAAATCCACTGATATAACCATATGATTCTGAAAGCACAACACTGAATTCAAATCTAGTTTCCAGTCCTCAACAGTCTCCCTACCTTTGAGTTTTGACCTATTAGTCACACACTGTGAATCAGAAATCTTCCCCTCTTTAACCAAACAAAACAAGTCAGCAACCAAAAAATCTGGACAGAAAAATACTGTATCCCCCCAATATTCACATTCCAACAGCATTTTGGATATAAAAACATTAACTACCACTGATCTTATGCTTGTTTTACGACCTTCATGTATTAATTTCTACTTAATGCATCTTTCACTGAATTACCTTTACCCTATGTGTACATCAAGTCAAAGTAAAACATCTTGAGAGACTTCATCCATATCCTTTTCCTAAAATTAAAATCCTTTTAAGGGAAAAAATGCTTCAAGATATTATGATCGATGAACACTGTGAATTTATCACCAAATAGAATATGATGATGGGTTTATATGAATTCACCACAACCACTAACTACAAATCACGTGTTGGGTAGTTATTTTCTTGAAAAATCATCTTTTGTGATCCATATCTAACAAAAGACCCCCTTGAATGAGAACACACCCCAAGCTTGATCCTGATGCATCATAATATACATTGTACCATTTCTCTTTTATATAAAAACCAAGATTTATGGTGATGTAACGTATAAACGCTTCAAAATAATTCTTACATTGATCATTCCATTGAAATGGAACATTCCTCCTTCTCAAAGTTTTCCTCAGTGAAGATGGTCATGAAAATTCATTAACAAATCATCGGTAATACCTAGCAAGACCAAGGAAGCTATGTATATCAAAGACACTCTTTGGTAGCTTCCAAGAGTTAACAACCTATATCTTCTCTAAATCCACTGAAACACCTCTCATAGAAATAACATGGCCAAAGAAATGAAACTCTAATATCAAAAAATAAAACTTTGATAATTTGTCATACAATAGATGTTCACTCAAAATTACCAACATAGTTTCCAAATTTATCTCATTCTTAATCGTTGTCCTAGAATACACCAATATATCATCAAAAAACACCACCATAAAATAATTCAGATATCTATGAAATATCAAATTCATAAATTTTATAAATACCACTGGTAAATTTGTTAGACTGAAGGGCATAACCACATACTCATAATGGCCATATCTACTTATGAAAGTTCTTTTTGGAATATCCTCCTTCTACACCCATAAATGATGATATCCTGATCACATGTCAATTTTGGAGAACCACTAAGATCCCCTTAACTTATCGAATATGTCATCAATGCGTGGGAGTGGATATCGATTTTTTATCGTAATTTGATTAAGATTATGATAATTAACAAACATCTGAAGAGTTTTGTCCCCCTTTTTAATGAACAATGCCAGTTCTTCCCATGAAGATGAGCTAATACGGATGAACTCTTTGATTTATATCTCCTACAACTATGTTTTCAATTCCCTAAACTACATTGGTTCCATCTATTAAGAAAATTGTGATATAGGACTAGTCCCCAAGAGGAGATTAATCATAAACTCAACTTCTCTCGTGGGTGGAAACCCAAATAATTCTTCGATAAAAACATCTAAAAACCGATCCACCACTATGGGAAAACTACATGTACCAACTTCTTCCACTGATTCTAATGACAAAGTGTCCAACTGATATGTGATTTTCCTAAACACTGGTGACAAAAAATCTATCAAACCCACCCTTTGACACTTCTCTCCTATAAAGAGATACTCAATGCCATCCCCCGTCATGAAACTAACCATTCACGCATAAAAGTTGATGTGGTACTTAAACATCATCAACCAATCCATACCCAGGATTATCTCATAAAAATACATCTCAAGCACCATGAATTTTCACATTAACTCAACCCCATCAACCAAAATAAAACATGGTTTATATAGGATGGCTCGACACTCTCTTTGACTAATATGAGTTTAAGTTTCAACATAGAAGGCATCATTTCCACATTTAAACCCAAAAAATAAATGATATGAGATGAAATGAAAGACTAAAATTCACCTATATAAAACAATAATTTCATAAAGGTAGAATTAAAAATGATCATACCTTTAATCATGGATGGTATCAAATGATCATCCACCAGAACCTGCTCAGCTACAAACACCTGCTTGCTAGCCACACTTTGCTCTTCATTACCCTAAAGAAATTTTCTTTACTGCAAAGTAATGGTAATACAAGAATCACCATGACTAACTCTACTATGATGATGAGAGGTATTCTACTACCCCCATCCCATTGAGTCATAGGATTCCTATGACCCCTGATGAGTGGCACAAACACCCAACCTTGGAGCATTGTGATAATAATTCTGAATATATCCCATCTTCTTGCAGTTATGAAATTCTCAAGGTTTTTATATACAATCATTCTTCATGTGGCATATACAACCTCACTATAAACATCCTAGCTTACTATGAGGCTTTAGAGGAAGATTCATAGACCCTTTCATCAGATTCTGAGTCATATTCTCACCCTATAAATAAGTTTCCCTCTTCCACTTGCTCCTTACTTTAGAGTTCCCACTATTTCCCCTTGGTATTAACATTCATCCCCTACCTTTAGTCCCCAAGATATCCATTTCATCCACTATTTCCCTATTTATTGTCTTATATAATCTTTTTTACAGAGCACAACAATTTTCAAATAGATTTCATTCCTCATCCCTGATTAAAAAATAAGCATTTTTAAAGATATACTCACAAAACAATTTGATGAAAACTACACTAAACTCATAAATTTAGCCACATGATCCATTTACAAAAGGTTATCTCATTTTAATCTAAATAAATCCATCAATTTTTGAATTCTAAACATGTGAGAATATAAATGTTTTTTGAAAAATTCTTCAAAATACTACCATGTCATATCTTGGTCCCCTTTAGTTAAGACCACTGATGTGCAAGACCTTACAACATGTACATCGCTGAATTGAATTTCAACTCCACTTGTGTTCCTAGAAAAGAGAATATTTGATTCATCCTATCCAACCACGCTTCCACCCTTTATGCTTCAAAATCACCCCAAAACATGGGTGGATTCTTCTTCTAAAAATGAACTGAGTGATCCACATGCATCATCTCATCCACTCTATTCCCACTTTCCATATCTTTGAAAGCTTGAATTATGCTCTGAACTAGATTCTGGTTCACCCGGGGCTTAGGTGAAACCATGTTTTCAGCAACATCCTCTGGTTGGTCTCTACGATGCAAACCCTATTCCATTTATTTCAACACAACAACAATCATAATTCTCACTCCCTAGAAACCGATGGGTTAAAAATTCAAATTATATCACATTTCAGTTATCACAACCATGCTTTCCAAAACTACTATTTTTTCATGTTTGACCTTTTTTTTAAAAATACATTATGTTTTGGAAATCAAGACACTTTCAAAATAGTAAAACCATTATCATTTCAAAACTACACATTTGAAATCCATTTATATATTTTTCAAAAATAAACATATTCATACAACATCATTAATCACTATGCCAAATGAAATATTAAATCTCAATGGGAAGTCATTTATTTCATAAATTCCATGCTCAACTCATTGGATACACCCACGACAATGAGATCAAGCTCCTATAAGTGTCTCCAAAACACTTATGTACCCAACTCCCTAGTAATGTAAAGCTCAACACAAAAGGCTTACCTACATCATTTTATGCTATAAATTTTATGTTATGAAAATCCTACTCCTTTCTATGATCCCAACTCAAGGAATAAACCAAGAATGAATGCCAACTCCAAGACCGACAATTAATTCCCAAGAGTCCGAACAATACTGGTCTCACTTGTATTTCAAGGATCGAACAAACAGATTCCAATTGTATCATATCTCCCATCCTTATTGTCTTGAGTTGGGGGGAGTTCTTATTTGGCCTTAAGTGACATCCCCAAGGTTATAAAGGATTGAAATAAATGTCGATGGCTTCATGAAATGTGGGGAACGATTTTACCTTTGGAAATAAAACAACCCACCATATGTGCCATTACAAAAAACATACATGATGCATGTCAAAAATGTATTACAATTCAACCTCATACCCATGAAAACAACAAAAAACCATACCAAAAAAAATTAGAGTGATAAGAGGAAGACTAAACAACAAATATCAAAAACTACAATATAGTTCCCAATCTCCACACCAATATCCAAGACCCAACACCACAAGACTCCCCAATATTTACAATACACCACTAAAGTAATGAGAACCTTTAACTTTACCTGTGTTTCGAAATGCAACATCTGTAAAAGCACCAAAGTGACAAAATAGGGGGTGAGTAATAATACTCAGTATGCTTTCCCCAAATGACTTCCTTACACACTCCACTAAGATAGAACTGTAAGAACATTTATATAAACAATCTATATAAAACTGATAACAAATGTAACAATTTCTAGCAAGCCAAACACACCCTTACCAAACCATTTTACCCAGCTAATCATAATACCTAGGAAAGAAATCATTCACTTCATTAACCATTTTCCCAAATCATATTGGAATAACTCATTTCACCTTTCATGATTTCACACATATTCCAAACATCTTCACAATTTCAACAAACACACACCCGAGCTCAGTGTTACCATGATGGTAGAACTTCACATCCAAAATCGTCCACCCTTTAATTATAGTGGAAATTCATGCCCACTTAGCCTTGATGGTGTTTCTTTAGTCCCACTATCAATCCCCTATTTATAGTGGTCCTTGAAACCTACTATCAATCCATTCCCACACATGCTTACCCCATAAGCCAACAACCATGCCAATATCATTTTCCAAAATCACAATAATATAAAAAATCAACAATTTACAATATCATATCAACCAACCCACGAAACTTCATAATACCCAAAAATTTCCAAACCAAACAACCTTTAATACAATCAATGTTTCTAACAACATGCCAAAACTACTTCAATAAATTACCCATTTATTGAAAACACCCTTAATCTATTTTCCATGCCAAGCCACACTTCAATAAGAAACATTTTATTGAAAAGATTTTTTCAAAAACAATTTTCTCTAAATAAACCAAGACACCAATTTTAAAATCATCATTTTAAAATCCAACAAAAAAACACATTTCACAACAATAACACATTTTCCCCAAAATACACAAATCATCCAAAATGGGTTTCTGCCAAACTTTTCACATCACATTCATAATCAATCTCAAGGAAAAACAAATTAATTTAAAATTAAACCTTCTAGTTCTGGAAAAATGGAGGAGAGAGAGAAGATACCTACCTTGGGGTCTGGAAAAATTAACCCACCATACAACCGCACAACAAAACTGGGTGAAAATTCCACAAATTTGCCTTAGATATCTTTCCCTAACCTAAAAAAAGCCTAGATATTGCCATTATAGTAAAAGAAAACCCTAGATATACATTTGATCGAATTATATATAAGAAACCAGAAGAGAGATAGAATTAGATCTAGATAAAACCACTAAACTACCAAGAGAGGGGACTTACCATGGGAGAATCACCTTCAAAGAACCCTGAAAACCCTTGAAATCACTTCCAAAATGAGTGGGAGAGCCTATCTAACCTTATAGTATAAGTAATTTTGAGTTAGGGACACATAGAGGAAGAATGGGATATTTAGGGAAAATCCTAACGAAGCCCCATTTTTAAAAACCCTCTTTTTAAGCTCAGCATGATTTAGTCACATGGTTAGGAAAATTGTGTGCCAGCTTCTGCCTCAAGAGGGACCTTGCACGGTTACCCTGCACTGTTAGAAAAACCATTCACCAACCATATGAAATCACATTATACCATGTTGCACGTTTTACATAGGGAGGCCACATGGTTTGGAAAAATATATGCCATTACTGTGTGTTATCTCCCTTTCCTCCATCTCAACTTGCATGATTCCCTGCAAGTGTTGCACGGTTTTCACTAACCGTGCTCAAATCATTCAACCTTATAAAATACCCAAAACCTTACCAAAAATCTTCTATACCATCCCAAAATTTTCCCAAGCACACTAAACACATAAAAATTCATAAAAACTGTATAGGTACCTCAAATTGAGGGTTCTACAATCACTTCTAATTCCCTATGATTTTAAACCTTCACCTTTATATCTTTTAGCAAGTCATTTAATAAAATTATTTATATATATTCTTTTATATTATCCACAAACCCAGTCTTTGAAATATTAAGATTTAATGAATTTTATTTCTTATAAATACAACTGATATTATTTTTTCCCATGAAAAATGTGCCTCTTGATGTTGATTTTATATATCAATATTTCCTGCCCTATCAACATCAAAATAGAAAAATGAATCTAGATTCTCACATATTTCATATAGTATCCCATTATTTATAGTACCTTTATTATATCTATGTATTATTTTATAAACCTTCATATGTGATTCTTTAACATCACTTTGAAATTTTAGACACACCAACTGCATATATTATGATAGGTCCATATTTAATGAGATACAACAATCATTAAATTAGGTTTATGAATTAATATTTATTCACATTTATCCATGTAGTATCATTTTCCAAATTTACACAAACTATCATAAGTTTGAAAACTTATTTGGAGTATTTCAAACCAAATTTATTCCCTGATTTCATGGAATATTTCTTCTAAGATAAAAAAATATGTTACCTTTTTATATAACTTGAAATCATAGAAAAAATATCATATATCTAGGTATTTACATTTCAAAATGAAACTTATTTTTTCTTTATAAAATCCTCAAAATAATACTTCGTGTCTCTTGTAAAAGAAATTTCATCAATATAAACAATAATAATGATAGTACATATGAAAATTTCGTTCACATATAGATTCATGTTAACCTTCACTTTAATGAAGTTTAACTCTATATTTAAGTTATCTAGATTTGATTGTCAGGATTTGCATGCCTATTTAAATCCACATGAATATTAAATCAACATAAAAACCTTTGATCCATTATTATCAAGAATAAACACTTTTGGTTTCATAATAAAACTTTGTTCTCAATATCCCCATTAAAAAATTTATATTTCACATGCATTTGATAAATTTTATATTCTTTGGGTGATGAAATAGAGGGGAACATTTTGATAGCCTTTAGTCTCAAAATTTGTGGAATTTTTTCTTCAAGGATGACTTCTTCAACATGATAATATAATTTTCACACTAATCTAGATTGTGCTTTTGGAAATATCACAATTATCATTGAGTTTATTTCTAAACACCTACATAGTTCCAAATTTATTATTTCTCTTTGGTTTTGGAAAAATATTCCAAGTTTAAATCATTTCAATTTGATCCATTACCTCATTCATATCCTTTATCCATTATATTTTCTTTAATAAATTTAAAAACAATAAGGGTCACAGCCTATGAAACTATATCTATTTTATTATATAACTTTATTATTATTCTTGGATACATAAGTGCTTATTAATTTCTAATTATATTTTTAACTTGAATGTGTTTCTGTAAAATTTTATAATTTAGTTTTTCATTTCCAGTAACATATTCTTCATAATTGGAATGAAATAAATCAGTATTAGTTTTGTTTAATTAACTTTCAATATCATATTGACTCAGAAGTTTATAATTTTTCATTTTTATATTAGTTATAATATTCAAATTCATCATTATGAAACTCACTGAAAATCATTTTTTATTAATATTTACATTATTGTATTCTATAAAACTATGAAACCATTTATTATGAAATTTCTAACCTCTATCACTTGATCGGTAGACCATAAATTTTTTTCATTTATCTATTTAAAAATAATTTCCCAGATTTGTATTTTGTATTTTTATCAACCATTGATAGTAAAATACATTAAATTATTTAAAAAATGGTTTATTTTTATAAGAAATATCATTAAATAATTATTAATTAATGTCTTAATAATTATATATTATGAATATGTATAGAAGTTGAAATACATTTTCTTCTATAGAACTTTGAAAATTTAAATCCATCCATCACAGTGCATTCTATCTCAACAGGACTTCTATTATTTCTCTCTATAACTCAATTTTACTTAGGTGTTTATGGAGTGATGTACTCATATTTAATGTCAGGTTTAGAGAGATATGATTCAAATGTATTTCTATTATATGATCATTCATTATTTTTTTATCAATTTTATGATAATAATTACACACTACATTCAATATTTCTTCAATGTCACTATTCATATTCTCTGGACAATTAATTAAAAAATTTCCAATAACTTCATAATTAATGAATTTAAAGGTATTTTTACCTTTTAATTTTCCTCTTCCTTTTATGATTTTTTTTCAAAATATAAGACATGATATTTTTATACTCAATATCATCTTCAGAGTCATCATTGAACTCTTCTCTCTTCTCCTTTATTTTAGGATTCTTTATTTCCTTGAATGTTATTTTCTTCCCCTCATTGATATTTTTTTGAAAACAAGATATTTTTTCATTTCATATTCTATAATTTTATTTTGTAGCTCATATTGAGAAATTTAATTTAAATATATATCTTAAAAATGATAATACTTTGGAACAAAATATTTTATAAAGGATCCTTAATAATTTTTTAACTATAGTGGAATCCCATAGAGATTCCCCAAATATTCTAATGTTTCTTATAATCTCATTAACTTTGGTAAAAAATTCCCCAATGAATTCATTATCATCCATCTTCACATCCTCAAACCTTAACCTCTAAACTTTCAATTTGAAAAACCTATCCTTCATATATATTCTCATGAATGTCCTAAATTTATATTATAAATTTTAATCCCATCACTTTAGTAAAACTATTTCATATTGGTTCATCATGATAACATTCCTTATATTTCTAGAAAAAATCATATTTATTTTTATTAGTATTTTTTGTAGGAGAATCATTCTTAAAATGTATTAAACCAAATATGGAATCATAAATAACCTATAGGCCGGGGGATAGAATATTAGTTATTATCTTATTCTTCCATCCATTATATTTTATTCCATAAAAATATTTATTACTTTACTATTAATAAAATTATTATTCTCCATCTAATTAAAAATAATAATTATAAAAATAAAAATAAAACTCAACCTTAAATTAATATGGAATTATCTAATACTAACTGGGATTCCTAGGCGACCTTTTGGGAAATATTGATAATGGGGTTGGATCAATATTACCCTCTATTTCAATTTCTTTTAGAAACGACCCTTTTCCACTCATTAATGTTATGATACTCTAAAAAAATAAACTCATGCTCACCTTTATGTAGAAAGTAAAAAAAAAACCACCTAGGAAATTTACAAGGATTTCCTCTAATCTATGTGACCATATCCTTACTACGTTTGGTGAACTATGAGATAAAATTATCTCTGAATATAAAATAATTAGTATATTGTGAGAAGTTATCATCCTTAACCCAAAATAATTTCCATATTTTTTACGCTTCCTAATAGTTTTTTATAATGTATCCTCATTTAATGATGATTTTTAATCTTATCAGGAATCACTTATAGGTTGAGTGAAAACCAAAAAAGAAAGACCAAATTTGAGACAAAAAACGTTACAAAAGAAGAAAAAAACCCCAATAATATCTTCAATTATAGGATTCAAAACTCAAATATATAGGTGAGTAGTAAATAACCAAAAATATAAACCTCTATCCAAACTTCTCCACATTACAACTTCCAGATGATACTTTATCCACTAGCCAAATATGCGAACAATGTTTTCATGCCACTAAACCTTGATCCATGAGAAATCAATCACTACAATTATCATCACCACTGATCATTGAGAATATTGTGTATCTTCACTGATAAAACAAACCGAAAGATATATGATAAACCCCTTGTTGTCAACATGCTAGAAAGGCAACACCAACACCATTCCATATGAAATTACCACTTCTTATTCTAGTAAAAAACACCAAAAAGACCCATGTTACGACCAAGATAACGATTAAGGTGATTGTATTCAAGTGTTGTCTATTTTTTTCAAAGAATTTTAAGAGTAAACTAAAAATCACCTCACTTTATATTATATGAAATTTAGACTAACCATAAAATTCAGATAATCAGACTCACAATGACTAAGAAGGTCCACCATATTTTAGAGAAGATGGCTAGAAGAACTCATCAGATTCACACTAAATCTAGTATGAAAGGATCAGTAGTATTGAGGAAGAACCTTGCTGGAAGTAAATGGTCATCATATTCACTATAAATACAGTTGATTAATAATTATAGTCTTCATGATTAGAATATAAATGAATATTATAAATTAAATGCGATGATGAATTGATGATCTTGGAGTTCTCATATATCATGAGTAAATTTTGAAACTTGTGGTGAAATCTTCATTAAATAAAGGAGATTGAAAGAGATGTGGATGACTGTATTATGATAGGTCAGATCTGGATGAAAGAAAAAAATAATCCCAATCATATATAGTTTAATTGGATCTGGATGGAAAGAGAAATGGGTGATAGAAATCATATTTATCCTTGTCAGATTCTGGGAAATTGTATTTTGAGAAATAAGATTCAGGCTGAGCATGAAAGAAGAATGTTGATTAAATAAAATAGGGCACTGTAGCATCCAATCATCATCGTATTCAAATAGTGAAATTCATGGGATCATTAGATTCATAAAGGATGAAGAGGTTTGTGAAAAATATGAGAAATTGAAGGTACTGGTTTTCAGTTAGACCAAAAACCAAAAGAAACAAATCTTCTAGGAATGAAGATAATTTAAAAGGGAAAATAGTTTATAAAGTGTCATTGTATTCATAAGAGAAAGAATCTACTGATTAGATTCAGAATTCCATCATATTCAGAGAAATAATTTCATGAGAGAATGGTTGAAAATAAAATAAAATAATATGATCAACCATGTATTCAACCACTTAGGGGTTGAATTACTTTTTTTAATCTTCTATATGGTTTCAACTGGGTCAAGAGAATAGTTGAATAAGATTGATGATTTTGTTATTGAGGGGTGTCCTAAAACGTAAAAAATACTTTTAATTGGTATATATCATCAGATTCAATGATCAAAATAGAGAAAAAAATAGTATTGAAAATTCAAATTCAAAAAACAGATCCAGACTGGTATTTAGAAAGAAATTTGAAGGAATATATGAAGTTGATAAAATATTTGATAAGGATCAAAAAGATTTGAGAAGAGTTTACAAGGGTAAGATTCACCCTAAATTTCAGAAAACATGGAAATTTGGGAAATTTGGGTGAGAGGGAATGTTTTGGGGATTCCCTGAAAAACCACTCAAGGTTCACCTATAAAAGGTGAAAATTACATTTTACTTTATCTAATGTATGTATTTTTCACTGAAGAGAGAGAATATTTGAATTTATAGGGAGAGAAAGAAACTTTTCTATTGATCCTTTATTGAATAAATTTCAAAAAAATAATTAAAAGGATAAGATACAAGATTGCAATTTTGTATTTAGTTGATCATCATATTCAGTGATTATCATGATCTTTTGATTACCATATTTGGCTTGTCAATCGTATTTGGATAATCATTGCATTAGGATGGATAATTGGATCTGGGATTTTTTAATTGGGATTTTCATACTGAGAAAGTAAGTGTTCTGAATTTTATTGATCATATTCTGAGAAAGATACATTTATCTTATTGGGAAATCATATTTTAAGATCAGAGTGGGAAATTAGATATGTATAATTGGAGTTTGACAATCTAACTAGGAAATTAGACTTGAATTTTATATTAAAAGTCTTATAAGTTCTTAACATCATCTAGGTAGAAAACTGAATAATTTTTTAAAAAATACATTTCTGGAATTGAAAATAATAATAGGTAACATGCATTGTTACAAAAATATCATCTTACCCTATTTGTGCTAAGGGGGTGCACACACACTTTTGTAATTGTTTACGTAGTGTTACATGAGTGCAAGGGTATATCCTACTCATTGTGATCCAAGGATTGTTTTTTAGTGTATTGTGTGATATTGGATTATATCCAATTCATACCAAGGACATTACTATTCTTATTGAATAGTGAACCTTGTAAATTCTTGTGTTCCTATGGATGTGTGTTTGAATTGTTTTCAACAGGTAATTAAATATTTTTTAGGACGAAAAGTTTTTTTTGAGGAATCATAAAAGAAAATAGAATCACTGATTCACCCCCTCCCCCTCTCAATGATACATATACACTCACTAGGCACCTTAAACTGGTATCATAGTGTAGGTACCCTTCACTTATTCTTTGTTGATGGATATTTTGAATTGTGTAAATAGTAAATGTGTTCCAGTTTTTGATGGAAAGAATTATCATATCCAGAAGGATAAAATTTTCCTTATATTATGTCTATTGGATATGATGTTCTTGAAGCTGTAGCAGATGGGTTTCATCAAATTTATTATAAAACCCCTCTTACATCTGTTGAGAAGAAGAATTTCAAGAATTATGGAAGGGCCAGGAATTCTATATTATCATCACTTTATAATATCAAATTCTTAATAGTAAAAGGTGTTTCCATATCCAAAGGTATATGGGATAAATTGAAAAACATATATGAAGGAAATAAAAAAATTAAAAAAGAAAAAACTTAAAATCTGGAGATTGAATTATGAAGGCTTGAAGATGGGTAAGTAACAATCTATTGGGGAATTCTTTACCAGGGTAAATGAAATTGTTAGTACTATCAGATGTCTTGGTGAAAAGTTAGATAATTCTGTAGTTGTTGAAAAGATATTGAGAATCCTTCACGGAAAGTTTGATGCAGAAGTTTCTTCATTGGAAGACAGATATCTGGAAACATTATCTCTTGATGATTTTTATAGAACTCACATCACTTATGAAATGAGAATAGTGAAAGTTGTGAAAATAAAAACAAAATTTGATAGAGAAATTTCTTTAAAGGATACTAAGAAATAAAATTAAAAGAAGATTCTCATTGAAGATAAACTAGTGATTCTGACTTTGAAAATGAGGTATGTAAAAATCTTGATGATATTTTATCCTTGTTTTATAAAAATGTTAAAATAGGTACATGGAAATATAAAGGGAACATCTCTTGAAATGTTTTGAATGTGGAGGCGTTGGTCACTTTGTGGCTAATTAGCCTTAAATAAATAGAGAAGAGGATAGTGATGAAGAAGAAATAAATCCAAGATGATCGTGGAAGAAATATGAAGATAAAGGAAAATTGAATTCCATAGGGAAAGAAATAAAATTCTTCAAATCCAAAAGAAAAAGTTTCTTATTAAAGGATAAAGAAGAAGAAGGAATTGAATCTAGATCCAAAAAATCAATTTAGTATGGAATTAAAAATAATTTCATTTCCATAGTAAATGATGAAGAATTTAGAAGCAGTAGTTTGGAAGAAAACAAACTCAAATTGAACATCATTTTAAAGTTGAGTTGAAAAAATTTCTATGTAATATTAGAAGTCTTGAAAAGAAAAAAAAATTAGAAGATGAATGTTCCTCAAAAAGAAAGAAATAGTTTTTTACTGATAAGAAAGTAAGGCTGGTGAATGACATTGATGACTTGAAGAAATATCTTGAGGATAAAAATAATCATAATGATCATTTGTAAGTTAAGGTAAAGAAAAAATAAGAAGAGTTAGAACTTGACCAACAAAAACGTTCTAAATAAGAATTGAGAAATACAAGTTTCTAAAACTCTATCACAGAAGTTGGTGAATGTTCATTAAATGAGAGACTAAATAAGGTTCAAAAAAATTTAACTTCAAAATGCGAGAAGAAATATAGAATTGTTTATGAAAGGAATAATGTTGGGAAAGTTGTGTATGTGTCTAAGGACAATAAATTTGTGAATTCAGATGTCTCAAAGAACCCTAAGTTCGAAAAAGTATTAAAAAAATATGAATCTGGAAATGTTTAAAATAATTCTTGTTATAATAAAATATATAAAAAAGGAAGACATTGATTGATAATATAACAGTTGGTGGATCAGAAAATAAATAGAAGAAGGTGGATGAGAAATGTATTCACAATTCTAGTCAGCATGGAAGTTTCATAAGAAAATACTCATTTTCTGGAAATTGATGGTATTTTGGTGGATTCAGACATATGAAAAAATTGTGTGGGTTTAACTGAAAACATTACTATTATTTCATAGGTATAAAAGGAATAGGTTGAGGAGGATTCAATTACATTTTAAGAATAAGTCTAAGAAGGTTTTTCTGAAGAATCCTAAAAAAATGTAAAGTGAAAATTGAAAATAGGTTCCAAATTTTGGAAAATATTTGTGAAAGACGTGGACAACTTGGACACCTTGAAAAAAGGATGTCTTTTTTTGTTACCAACACACAAAATATTCTTAACAATTCTCAGAAGCTAAATATAAAGAATGAAAAGGAATAAGAAAAGGATCTTGTTGTTGAAACCGCCTTGAAATCTATAAAAGGAGAACGATATTGGATTCCTGATAGAGGGTGTTCTTCTCATAGGACAGAATACCTAAAATTGTTGAATAATGTGAAATATTTTAAAGAAGGCATAGTGACATTTGGCAATGTCGAATCACTAAGAATCAAAGGTGTTGGTTCTACCATCATTGGAAAAGAAAAGTTCAAATCCCATAAGTCTTTTTATGATGATTGGATGAAACACAATTTTATTAGTTTTTCACAATTGTGTGATGAGGGTAAAAAATTTATCTTCAAAAAATATGGGTTTGTTGTGAAAATTGAAAAATATTGAAAACTGTTAAAAGAGGCTAATTTACAAAAGGAAATTTGTTTCATATTGTTGAAATAAAAAAATCTGGTCACATGAGTATGGTGGTAGAGAATCAATTACGGCTTAAAAGTATTGGATGCATGTGTCAAATAAACATGAGAAATTTATCTAAAAGAAATAGTGTTTGAGATATTATTGATTTTCCAATAGGAAGAGATTATTGTTTCACTATTTTTTAAAAAGGAAATATTATAAATGATATGCATAATAATGTAGAGATTTTTTCAAAACAACCCCTAGAGTCGATTTATTCTGATATCTATAGGCCATTACGTAAACAATCAACCAATAGATATTACTACTTCATCACATTAATTGATTATTTTACTCACATTACTTTTTTTTATGTATATAAAAAATAAATATGATGCTTTTAAAATGTTTAAAAGTTTCATAAGGAAAGTTGAGAAGGAATGTGAGTATTCAATGAAGAAGTTGAGAATATATAATGGTTGTGAATACAAAAGTGAAGAATTTTATTTTTATCTAGAGAAGCATAGAATTTGGCATGATTATAGATCCCCAAACACTCCTCAACAAAATGGTGTCATAGAAAGAAAGAATAGAAGTTTGGTGGAAATGGAAAGAACCGTGTTACTTGAATATGGTCTCTCTCATTTACATTAGATTAAATCCATGGGTACGACTATTTATATTTAGAACCATTGTTTCTATAGGACTCATTCGGATATGAATCCATATGAATTTTTTTTAGAAAAACTCCATGTTTGAAACACTTTATAGTTGTTGGGAGTCCATGTATTATAAATAAGAAAGGTGGAAACTATGGAAAGTTTGGGCAAAAAGGTGAATATGAAATATTTCATGGCTATTCTCTGAAAGTAAGAGGATATAGATGCTTCAATAGAGATTTTTTTTGATTCTATTGATGTGAAAGTAGTTGAAAGAGCTTAGAGAGACAAGCATACATAGGTGGAAAAGGAAGTTGAGCAAGACAATGAATTTTTTTGATAAGGATATAGACAATTGTAATCCAACTCAAAAAGAAGAATCAGACTCAAATATTTCCAATGATAAAGAAGATATTTTAAAATCCCATCCTAGGATGACGAATCAAGCGGAAACTCATAATATAATTTGATATCAATATCATAAGGTTCAAATAAGAAGAAAAATAAATTCTATTATACATACTTCTTTGTATTCGAAAGTGGAGCTGAATGATGTAAAAGAATATTTTCAGTATATATAATGGATTTAGACCATGAATAAAGAGTTAGATCAGATTGAAAAGAATGGTACATGAGAAATCATACCTAATCCTGAAAACAAAAATATTACTTGCACAATGTCGGTTTCTCGGAGCAAGATCAATGATGCAGGTGAAGTGATAAGAAACAAAGAAAGATTAGTTTGAAAAGGGTATTCACAAATTGAAGGTATTTATTTTGATGAAACCTTTCTTCTGGTGGAAAGATTATAAACTATCAGAATATTTATTTCTATTTCTACACAATGAGGTTGCAAGATCATTCAAATGGATTTGAAATCTGCAATCTTGAATGGTAATCTTGATGAGGAAGTTTTCATTGAACAACCTTGTGTCTTATTTTTTAGGAAAGATGAAAGTTATGTGTACAAATTGAAGAAGGTATTGTATGGGCTAAAGAAATCTCTGAGGGAATGATATTCCAAATTAGATGCATGCTTAGGGAAGATCAGATTTATGAAAGGATGTGTGGATAATAATCTATACATAAAATAAATTCAATAGTATTCAATCATCATAATTTTTTATGTTTATGATATTATCTTTATTGGGAATGATGAAACAAGTTGTGAAATATTTACTAAATAAATGAAAATGTTTTTTTGAAATTTCCATGTTAGGGGAAATGAAATAATTTCTTGTGTTAAAAATTTTACAGAAGGAAAAGTGCATTTTTCTTTCTCAATAAAAGTATTAAAAGTATCTTCTCAAGAGGTTAGGAATGGAAAACTCCAAACTAGTTTCCACACTAATTGCAGTGGAAAAAGCTGAGTAAAAATGGAGAAGGAAATGAAGTGGATCAGAAATAATTTTAGAAGATGATTGGATGTTTGTTGTATTTGAATACCTAAAGACATGAAATTTTTTTACCTTATGTGAAATATTTTAGAGTTCTTTAAAAGAATCAAATTTACTTGTTGGAAAAATAATTCTCAGATACATCAAAGGCACAACAGAATTTGGAATTCTTTATTTAATCTTAGATATTATTGAATTGTTTGGGTATTTAGATGCTGATTGGGTAGGAAATGTTGATGATAGAAGATCCGCATATGGCGAAGTATTCTTGATGGGAAAGAATTGTGTTAGTTGGCATTCAATGAAATAAAATTCAGTAACTATCAATATAGATAAATCTAAGTATGTTGTTGTAACTCAACCCACTACTCAACTTAAGTGGATGAAAACAATATTTGAATACTTACTTGTTGAAGTGAAGTTACCCCTACTCTTGGAATTTTATAATCAAAGTATAATCAATCTCACCAAAAATCTAGTTCAACATTCTCATTCCAAACATATTGATATCAAATATCATTTCATCAAATATCATGCATAGAAGAATGAATTGAAGCTGGAGAATGTTCTATCATCAGAACAAGTTGTTGAAATATTCAAAAAATCATTACTGAAGGAATATTTTTCCAAGTTTAGGTTGACCATGTGCATCCAACCTCTTTCTCATCAAGGTTTAGGTATGTTTTTATGTCCCAAATCTCATCTAATTTTTTTCTATTGTTAATGGGGACAATTGTTCCATTAATCAATGTATTTCATATAAAAAGATGGGGTTGTTTATAATATGTGAAATTAGAATTGTATTGTGTGTGAATATTCTAATTTTTTTTGGAGTGGTTGTAGGAAATAATTTTTTTATTCCAAGAAGGTCATAGAATATCTAAGGATAAAAGAATTAAAAGGTTTTCATCATCACCACTTTTGGAAAACATGGTTTTTCTATTAATGATTCATATTTTATACAATGAGTTAGCTCAGGTAGGCTTATAAATTTTGATATATAATCCATTTCTTGAGGATAAAAACTTAAGTGAGTAATGAAAGTTGTTTAAGAACAAAATCCCAAGGGATATATTGTTAGGACCAAACTAATGATCAAGGTTATTATATTCAAGTGTTTTCATTTCTTGTCAAAGATGTTTAAGAAGAAAGGGAAAATCACCTATCTATATACTTAGTAAAATTAAGACTAACCATCAGATTTAGAGAATCAGACTCATAATACCTAAGAAGGACCATCGTATTCGTTAAAATATGACTAGAAGAACTCATCATATTCACACTGAATAAAATGTGAAAGGATCGACCGTATTAAGGAAGAATCTTTCTGGAAGTAAATGGGTATTAGATTTACTATGAATTTGGTCGATGAAGAATCAAACTATTCATGATCTGCGTATTCATTAAAATGATACATATAATGTTATGATGCTTCACTGATCTTGGATCTCTCATATATCACAAGTAAATAGCGAATGTTTTTCGGAAATCATGATGAAAGAAAAGGGAATAAAAGAGATATTGTTGATTTTATTCTGACTGATCAGATCTGGATGAAAGAAATAAATAATTCCAATCGTATCTTGTTTAATCACAACTGGATGGAAAGAGAAATGGGTGTAGGAAATCATATTCAGCCAAATCGGATTTGGGGAAATTCTGAGAAATCAGATTCCGGATGAGTAGGGAAAAAAGAATGTTTCTAAAAAAAATGTGAGCACTGTAGCATTTGATCATCATCACATTAAAAATGTGAAAGTAATGGGATCATAATATTCATAAATACCGAGGAGGTGTGTGAAAAATGTGAGTAACTAAAAGTATTGGTTTTCAGTCAGACCCAAAACCAAAAGAAACAAATCTTTAGGGAATGAAGTTAATGTAAAATGGAATGATTTTTCTTAAGTGTCTTCGTATTTAGAAGAGATAGAGTCAAATGATTGGATTTAGGATTCCATCATATTCAAAGAAATAATTTATTGAGACTAATGGATTAAAATAAAAGAAAAGAATGTGATCATCAGTATAGTCAACCATTTAGGGGTTGAATTACTTTATTTAATATTCAAGAAGGTTTCAATTGAATTAAGAAAATATTTGAAGAAGAATTTTGAATGACTTGTTGAGCGAGATCCCGAAAATTATAGAATACTTTTAATTTTTATAGAGAATCAGATTTTGTAATTTTAATGGAGAAACAAAATCAGATTGCAAAAATTGGATTCAGAAATTCGATCCAGACTAGAATTTGTAAAGAATGTCAAAGGAAGAGATAATGTTTATAGATGATTTTAGAAGGATCAAGATGATATGAGAATAGATACAGAGGCCAATATTCAACCTAAATTTTAGGAAACATGAAAATTTAGGAAATTTGGGTGAGCGAGAAAGTCTTGGGGATTTCCACTAAAACATCTCATGGGTGTCCTATAAAAGGTGAAAAGTACATTTTACTTTATCTAATGTAAATACTATTCACTAAAGAGATATAAGCTCAAACTTTCTAGTGAGATAAAGAATCTTTCATATTGAGAATTTGTTTCAGAAGTTTAAACAAAATAAATCAAAGGAAAAGATACAATATCGAAATTTTGTATTCAGCATATCATTGTATTTAGTGATTATTATATTCATTTGACTAATGTATTTGTCTTGTCAATCGTATTTGATTGATCATTGCATCCGGGTGGATAATCAGATCAATGATTTCTGTATTGGTATTTTTAAACCGAGGAAGGAAGTTTTTTGAATTTTCTTGATCATATTCTACTAGATATACATCAATCATATTAGTCAATCATATTTGAAGATCAAAGTGGGAAGATCGGAGTGGTAAATTGGATCTATAGAATCAGAGTATTCCAATCGAACAGGGAAATCACGCTTCAATTCTATATTAAAATTCCAAGAAGTTTTTACCATCTTATGAGTAAGAAATTTAATTTTTTTTTTCAAAAGGAATATATTTTTGGAATTGAAAATAAGCATGGATAATATGCATTGTTACACAAATATTGTCTTACCTTATTTGTGCTAAGAGGGTGAACACACACTATTGGAATTTTTTACATAGTTCTACATGAGTGTAAGGGTATATCCTACTGGTTGTAATCCATGGATTATTTTCTAGTGGATTGTGTGGCATTGGATTATTTCCAATACATACCAAGGTCATAACTATTCTTATTGAATAGTGAACCATGTAAATTCTTGTGTTCCTATGGATGTGTGTTTGAATTATTTTTAGTTGGGAATAGAATATTTAACAGGAGGTGAATATTTTTTTGAGGAAACATAAAAAAAATTGTATCATTGATTCACCCCTCCCCCTATCAGTGATACATATACACTAACTAGGCACTTTCACTCCCAACACCAAAAGAGATGAAAAATCAAGAAATCACTAGAAATAACATCATTAACGACCATCATTGATCCCCAAACCAATGAAAAAACAAAAGTTGGAATATAATTCATCATCTGGGATGAAGTAACCAATCTATATCAATTTACTAGAAGAAAACTTGGAAGAAGAAAAATTCCAATGGAACCCTGAAAGAAGCATTGAAGCCTACTCAGGTCATACCTCCTATTATACCATCAAAACATGAACCAGAACATCCCAAAACCTCATAGTAAACTACCACACCACACAAACCAGTGGTAGTGATATAACATGAGGAAATAAAATATTTTGATTAGGTAAGTGGTCTTATAAATGATTTATGACCTTCAACAAGAATCCAAATCCTTCCTTTGAATTGGCCACCAAGAGAAACTGGAACCACCCTAACCATGCCATCATAGGTCAAGCCTCATCTTAATCCCAATATGGTATAAGAAGCATTACACTAGACCATCGATAGAGTAAATAATTAAGGGGATAAATAAAATGGTATATGAGGTGAGGGAATTCTATGGATACAAAGATCGATTACCCAAAAGAGGAAAAAACCCATAGAGGAAAAAAAATATAGAGCTAAAGAAAATAGAAAACAAAATAGAATAGAGTGTCAGTGGAGGAAAGAATTAAGATGAGGAGGATAGGGGAGACGATACTGGAGAGCTATGAAATGCCCCCCCCCCCTCAAACCACCACTGTTGAGGTTCCCTAGAAGGAGAGATAAAAAGGATATTATTATCAGAGGTTGTGAACCAATTTATAATATATCCTAACTTTTTAAAATAGCATTCAAACTGCTATAAAAAGATCTTTAATAGACTTTGAAATGATTTAGAATCTAGAAACATATCTTTTTCATAAGTTTTCTCGAAATCATTTTACACATGTGGTTTCATTTAGTTTTGGACCCACTTTCCAAAGTTGGATAGTCGTTATAATATACTTACTATGCTTTTAGTAATGTTTCATATTCAATCGGTGGGGGGGTCAAATAATTCGATGATTTTTTATTACCTAGTTTAGGAATATCCCATTGAGTCAATAAGGTTTTACTTATGACTTTTCCATTCCTTCATACTTGGGGGAGATTGTTGAGTCAATAAGGTTTTCTTATGACCTTACCATTCCTTCTTGTTTTGAAAATCACAAACACCTTATCTCAAGGAAAATCTCATTTTACCCTGTATTTTACTTCTATAAGGAAAATTTTCCTTCCCCAAGGAAAATTATCCTTACCATGTTTTTCATTGTTCATTATCCTGTATAAGTGTAAAATTAGATTTCATATCTAAAACCTTGGAATCATATAATACTTAGATAAAGAGCATTCTGTTTTCAGACTCGGAATTTATACTCTTAACTCTTATGAGTTCTGACTCCGAGTTCTCAGAATTCAGAATCCGAACTATTATGAGTTCTGACTCCAAGTTATCCAAATTCAGACTTCAAAATCTTATGAGTTCTGACTCCGAGTTCTCTGAATTCAGACTCCGAACTCTTATGAATTCAAACTCCATGTTTTCTGAATTTAGACTCAGAACTCTTCTGAATTTTGACTCCGAATTCTAATGACTTCAGACTCTGAACTTTGTGAGTTCTGACTCTGAATTATAATAAATTCAGCCTCCAAACATTGTGAGTTCTGACTCCGAATTCTAATGAATTCAGACTCTAATCTTTGCGAGTTCCGACTATGAATTCTAATGAATTCAGATTCCGAACTTTGTAAGTTCATATTCCGAATTCCTTAGAAAACAGAATCTGAATATCCTTGTATTATAGAATCTGTATTCATTTTTTTAGACTCCAAACTTTTTATTTGATTACATTCTTAATATTTGATTTTGGTTATTTAACCATATTTTTACTTAGACATGTTTTTGTTATAGAACAATGTCGTGCATTCAGTTACTAACTAACCGTTGTTTGAGTGACACGTGTATATGTCCCTCCAAAATTCAAGGAAAAATATGACTGTTGGAAGAGGGAGCCCACCGTTGGTGCTGTGCCTATAAATAGGATCTCATTTGAAAGATCTCAACACTATTCTATGAATCTAGAGATTACATGCTGTTGAAGTGATTTCTAGAGAGAGACTCTCATTTCTTTTTACATAATGAAATTCTTGTTCAGATTTGTTTTGTGAGACTCCGATTGTTGCTGTGTACAATTGAGGTCTTCCGGGGATAGGAAGATAAGGGTTCCAACTACCTTGAAGTTGAGGGCTTCCTTGCGGAGGATGACAGAGGTTCCAACTACCATGTAGTTGAGGGCTTGCAGGGATAGCAAGACAGACTCCAATCTTCTTATCGAGGGCTTACCCTGGTTGGGGTAAGACAAACATTATTGAAAGTATAAATAAAGATACCTTTATCCAAAGTTGTTGGATACCCTTCTCTTTGGGTTAAAATATTTACTACTTGTTACTTGTTTTGTTACAAATTTTCCACTGTATTTTATTATTTGAGGATAGTATAACTATATTACACTTCCTTATACTTGTATACTATGATTTAGTTTGATTCTATACATTTTAAGTTAGAATCTTTATCTTTGTAAAATTTCATTAAGTTTCATTTTCCGGAACCATATTTCTAGATTCACTTTCTTGGAATCATATTTCTTGAATCAATAAAGTGTGTAAAATTAGAGGTTTTTTGAATTTCCTTGTTTAACCTTGTTAAACATAACCATCTTTAACAGTTCCAAAGGAATTTTTAAAAGTTTACACTTCACCCCCTGTTTTATTTTGAGCATCACTAGATACTTTATTCAGTATCTCTATTATTTCGATTCTATATTTGGTATTATAGAGTATATCATACTCACATACCATCTCAACAATTGGTACCAGATCATTGGTTCAATCTGAATTAATCTCACGATTAGATTCAGGAGAGAATTCACCTTATTCTTATTTTCAGAATCATATTTTCAGACTCATAAAGTTCGGATTCATTTTTTTTCTTAGAGATACTCTAGTTCTATATTTTCATTGTTTACAAACATTTTCTATTAACAAGATTTTGTGGAAATATTTTCTTTAAGATGGCAGGAATCAATGTTAGTTATATTGAGAATCTAAATCCAACAAGACCACCTATTTTTGATGGAAATGATTATGAGTACTGAAGAGATCGCATGAAGATATTCATTATCAATACTGGAGTTGATAATTTTGTTATGCTTACTAAAAGATATAAAATCCCTGACAAGGAAGATAGTACATTCACCAATCAAGAAAAGCATGCATATCAACTGAATTATAAGGTACACAATACCTTTCTTTATTATATGACTAGGAACATCTATAGTCAAATATCTTCTTGTGAAGCTACAAACAGTATCTGGAAGAAACTTGAAGTTACAAATTTTGGTACTTCTTAAGTTATAGAGACAAGAAGAGCTATGTTGAGAGATTAATACCATGGATTTAATTTTCCTTATGGAGACCTATAAGAAAAATTCAACAAAGGTTTATAACAATCGTGAATAGCTTACAGTTTATGAAAGAAAAAGGTTTGGATGATGAGGCTCTTGTAGATAAGATCATTGAAATTATGCCAAATGAGTGGGAGTCCAAGAGGACAACAATTGATGAGAATAAGAATGTAACCCAGATTTCCTTAGATGAGCTGTTTGGAACTCTTCTTTAGTATAAGAATAGAATGAAGAGAGATGCTGATAACGTTAAAAAGTAGAATGGGAATGGAGGAGTTTCTTTTAAAACTACTTCAAATCATATGAAAGCCAAAAATATTGAGAGAGTTACAAAATCCAAGTCTAAGAAGGTTATTATCCAATCCAAATATAGTGGAAGTGAATCTTCAGAAAATGAGTTAGAAAATATTGCTCAAAGGATGAACATGATCGTTGGAAAAAAGAACTTTCAATCCAGATAAAAGAAGAAGGAAAGGAAAGACAAGAAAGATTCAGAAGTTACTTGTTATGAATGAAAGAGAGCTGGACATATAAGGCCTGATTGTCCCATGATCAAAAGAAAGGAATGAAAGGAAAAGAATTCTGAGAGAAACAGAAAGAAGTACTACAAAGCTAAAGCTAATAAAGTCATGAAAGCTAATGACACATGGAGTGCCAGTGGTGGTGACTCTTCAGATGAATCATCAGATTATGAATCTTCTGGATAGAAGAATCTTGGTTTAATAGCCAGATTACCTGTTGAAAATCATTGCTTAATGGCTAAGGTACACAATGCAGAATCAATGACCAATGTTTCTTTAAATTAAAATTATAGTAATGATAAATATTATGAATCTTTTGATGAAGAATATTCTTCTGATGAAGATAATACTTTACCTTCTTATGAAGTAGTTTCTAGGTTTTCCAAACTCCTTGAAATTGAGAATTAAAAACTCTTGAAAAAGATTGATAAGGAAAAATATAGGAATACTATTCTTACAAAGGAAATATCATATCTTTCTAAAGATCTTGATAAGAAAATTTTTGATTTTGAATGTATTTCAAAAAATCTTGATGAAGTAAATGCTGATAAGAATAAACTTTCTAAGGATCTAGAAAACGTAATTTCTAAGAAAAATGTTTTCGATCCTAACTCTAGTTCCAAATCAAATGTTTTATAAGACAAGAACTTGGTTATGAAACTAAAATCTGAATTTTTTTCCTTAAGGAAGTGTTTGTCAAACTTTACCTAAGGTAAGGAAAATTTTGATAAAATGTATTCTCAAATCCAACCTTTAAGGAATAGTTCTGGTTTTGGTTATACTAGTTCTAACCCGATTTTTAGCAATAATTATTTGGTTCCTCAATGTGATCCATTCTACACTAAGTGTCAGTGTGGTGGAAACTGGGAAAAGAATTATTCCTTAAAAAAAACTCAATCTTTAGGGTTTCATAAAGCCTATTTTCATAAGAAAATGTGGGTACCTAAAATTTTGCTTTCGGAAATTTCCGGATCCAAGACAATTTGGGTTCTGAAAGTCTAACTCTTTTGTTTTCAGGAAAATAGAGAGAGTACCAACATCAATACTTGGTACATGGATAGTGGATGTTCCAGACACATGACTAGTAACAAAAACTATTTTGAAAATATTATTAAGATAAAAGGAGGAAAAGTAACTTTCAGAGATAATGATTAGGGAGAAATTATTGGTATAGGTTACATCATTCTTTTTGAAAAAACATGGATTTCAAATCTTTTATTTGTTAAGGTTCTTAAGCACAACCTCATTAGCATAATTCAATTATGTGATGAAGGTTACCTTGTGAATTTTAGGAATGACAAGTGCTTAGTACACAATTCCAAGGAAGAGTTTTTATTTCTTCCCATAGGCAAGAGAATGTATACACACTAAAATTAAAAGACCTTAGGATCCAAAACCTACCATGCCTTAGTGAAATGGAAGATAATTATTGGTCATGGGAAAGAAGGTTAGGTCACTGTAACCTTAAGAACCTATGAAAAAATTCTATGAAAATATTAGTTAAGGATCTACCGGAGCTTAGAATTGATTATTCAAGAGTTTGTGATCCTTGTCAATATGGGAAGCAACATAAATCAAGTTTTAAATCAGTCGGTGAAGTCTCAACTACTGATGCATTATAGTTAGTGCATATGGATCTCTTTGGTCCAACATAAACTAGAAGCATTGGAGTAAAGTACTATGTATTTGTTTTAGTTGATGATTACACTAGATTTATGTGGGTCTATTTTCTAGCAAAGAAGTATAAAGCCTTATCATATTTGAAAAGTTTTAGAGCCCAAGTTAAACATGAGAAAAACCTTCCATTGAAAACTATTCATAGTGATCATGGTGGAGAATTTCAAAATTATGATTTTGAAACTTTTTATAGTAGAAAAGGAATTACTCACAACTTCTCAGCACCTAGAACACCTCAACAGAATGGTGTTGTCGAAAAGAGAAATAAAATTCTTCAAGAGATAACCAGAACCATGTTGAGTGAAAATTCTATAGCCAAACATTTTTGGGATGAAGTTGTAATTACTGTTTGTTATACTATAAATCTAGTTTTAATTATACCTTTTCTTAATAAAACACCTTATTAGTTATGGAATGGTAGAAAACCAAGACTTTACTACTTCAAGGTTTTTGGTTGCAAGGTATTCATTCTGAATACTAAAGATAATCTACACAAATTGGCACCAAAATCGGATGAAGGAATTTTCTTAGGCTACTCCACAACTTCTAAGGATTATAGAATTTTCAATAAGAACACTTGTACTGTTGAAGAGATAGTACATGTAAAATTTGATGAATATGATCCTTTTGTTTTTAAACAACCCCAACCTACATCTTTGGATGTGTTTTCAAAAACTGATTATCAACCGTTGTTATAAGATCCTTCTGATAAGGAAAATGTCCAAGAAGATGCTCTTGAATCATTTACCACAGAACATTTTCTACCCATTGTTGATGAACAGGTTTTATAAAACCCAAATCAGTTGTTTCTTAAGAATCATCCCAGGGATAGTATCATTGGTGATGTGAATCAACCCTTAAGAACTAAAAGTTCCTTAAATAATGAAGTAGAACATCTATCATTTCTATCCCAATTAGAACCAAAAAAGAACTGATGAAGCTTTAGGTGATGATGATTAGATTAAATCCATGAAAGATGAACTAAATGAATTCGAAAGGAATAATGTCTGGACCTTGGTTGAAAGACAGACCTAAGGAAACTTCTGTTATTGGAGTCAAATGGGTCTTTAGAAATAAGTGTGATGAAAATGGAGTCATAGTAAGAAATAAAGTTAGATTTGTTTCTAAAGGCTATAATAAACAAGAGGGAATAGACTATCAAGAAACATATGCTCCAGTAGCTAGACTTGAATCTATTCGTATCTTTCTTTCCTTTGCAACATTCTTCAATTTCAAACTTTTTCAAATGGATGTGAAATGTTATTTCCTTAATGTTTATGTTCAAGATGAAGTTTTTGTTAAACAACCTCCTGGTTTTGAAGATAAAAAACATCCTGATCATGTTTTTAGACTTACCAAAGCTTTGTATGGACTTAAGAAAGCCCCCCGAGCCTGGTATGATAGACTTACAAGATTTTTGCTTCAAAATACTTTTGTTAAGGGAAATACAGATCCAACCCTTTTACAAAGAAAGATAAAAAACGTTTTTATTGTTCAAATTCATGTTGATTACATTATATTTGGTTCAACTCAGCAATCTTTAACTGATTCCTTTGCTGATCTAATGAAATCTGAGTTTGAAATGAGTATGATGGGTGAGTTAACATTTTTCCTTGGTTTTCAAATTTCTCAAAAACCAGAAAGAATCTATATATCCCAACATAAGTATATTAAATATCCTCTTAAAAAGTATGGATATGACAAGAAAAAAAGTATAAGTACTCTTATCGGTACCTCAAATACACTTGACCTTGATGAAGCTGGGAAACCAGTAGATCAAACACCTTTTAGAGGTATGATAAGATGTTTACTTTACTTGATAGCTAGTCGTCCAGTCTTAATGTTTTCAGTATGCTTTTTTAAAAAATATCAATCCAATACTGAGGAATCTCATTTAAAGGCAGTGAAAATAATTTTTCGCTACTTAAAGGGAACTATGGATTTAAGACTCTTCTATACTTCTGGAATTGATTTTGTTTTGAAATTTTTTTCAGATGCTGACTTTGGTGGATGTAGAATGGATAGAAAGAGTACATCCAAAAATTGTCATTTCTTAGGAGATTGATTAGTTTCTTGGTCATGCAAGAAGCAACACTCAGTATCACTTTCCACTACTGAAGCTGAATATGTAGCAGCTGGAAGTTATTGTGCTCAAGTGTAGTGGATTCAACACACACTCACAGACTATGGTAAGATTTTTACCAAAACACAAATTTTGTGTGATAATACAAGTTCCATTTCCCTTAGTAGAAACCCTGCACATCAGTCTCATGAAAAACACATAGATATTAGGCATCACTCTCTTAGGGATCACACAATAAAATGAGATATCATTCTTCAGTTTATCGGAACACAAGATCAACTTGCTGATATTTTCACAAAATCTTTAACCTAAGATAGATTTTAATACATTAAAAAGAAGTTAGGAATGATAACCATAAGGTAATATTCCTTGTTAACTTTCTGTTAAACCAATCTCCCTACAGTAATAAACTCCTTTTCATAGGGGGAGTACATTTTCTAATTATTTTTTCAGGTTTTTTTTCACAATGAAGTTTTTCAAGTGTTTTTCGTAATGAAGGTTTTCAAGTTTTTCGTAATGAAAATTTTGTTCTTATTTTTTTTGTATTGAAATTTTCGTAATGAATTTTTTTGTACTTGAAATTTTCGTAATGAAAATTCTCATAATGAAAATTCTTGTACTCAAAATTTTCGTAATGAACATTTCCGTAATGGAGTTTTTCCCCTTCATTTTCTTTTTTATCATAATAATTTTTTTTGAAATCTAAATTTATTCAAGAAGAATTTTTTATCCATATGAATAATATTCATGGAAATTTGAAAGGTATTATTTATTTCTTAAGTTTTCATAGTCATCATTTTCTTGCTGGAATTTTATTTTGTGTTTTAAATTTTTCAGATTCTAGTTTCCTTAAATCCAAATGTTTTTCTTGAAAAAACCTCAAATGATCAGATCCTACCAAATTTTCCTTGTGGATATCATTTCAATCGTCAAACCTAATCAGAAGGATTTCAGCCATTAGATCGAGTTTGGAAGTTCAACCGTCACATCAAACGCCTATATAAAGGACCCCCGGAGGGTTGTCTCACATCGATTTCAAGACTTTGTGTGCCAAAACTCTGTTCCCCATACAAAATCCCGTTCTGAACTTCTCAAAGTTTTCCCAAGTTCGAATGTCTGTAGAAGAATCCTCTCAAAAAGATATGTCTACTTTCAAGACGATTCTGGAGTGGAAAGTATATGGAGAATGGTTGGTGCATCCGAATTTCTTCAATAAATATGATTCTATAATCTCCAAGAACATCAAGCTTAATGTATGGGAGAGTGTTTGTATATCAAAGCCAGGGGCTCAAGACTTGGTGTATCCTGATCTTCTTATCGAGTTTTATGAGTTAGTTTGTTTCTTTAAGGAAGAAGGTAGAGAGAAGTTTTCATTCAAAAGCTATGGAAAGACCTATTATATATCATATACAAAGGAAGCTAGTTTGGTTGGAATTCCATTTGAGGGGGAATCTGAATTTTATTCCCATAAGTTTCCCGATGATCAAGGATCTTTTATCAAGGTAAAAGATATGGAGTGTGTTGGACTTACAGATGTCAAGACTGCGAATATTTCTCACCTCTCTACAAATAATCGGATCCTTGAATTGTTGGTTCAAGGGTTTATCATTCCGAGAAAGGGTGACAAGGACACCATAAAGAAGAGTGATATGTATATCTTGGATTTCGTAGTAAACCAAAGGAAGATCAACTTGATAAATCATATTCTCATTATGATTGATAATATTAAGAATGGGAACTTGAAATCTTAGATTCTTATGTACTTGGCCATTCTTTCCAAGATTATTGTTCGGTGCTTGAAGTCTTTCAAAATGCCTTGTAGTTCAAAGTCAAGGAATTGAAGAGTCATGCTGATTAGTTATGATACTCTCAAAAGGATGAATGTTGGATTTTCTAATGAATCAAGAGAATTCTATGATCTACAAGAAAAGGAAGATGAAGCTGTTCTGAAAGAAAAAGAAGTGGCTGAACCATCCAAAAAGGGTGGAAAGAAGAGGAAATTGAAAGAGGTAGAAGAAGTAGAGAAAACCCCTAAATCTAAGGAAACTAAATCTGAACCTACAAAGACCAAGAAGAAGAAAACTTATCCAGATGAGGTTGTAGACAAATGGGGGGAAGATAAGAAAAATCGGAAGGAAGGAGAGCCACAGTTTGGCTTGGATCCTACAGAGGCCAAAGCTTTGAAAGAGAAGGCAACCGATGAGCCTGAGAAGCAAGCTAAAGAAAAGAAGTAGAAGAAGAAATTGTCTGAGGCTGAAATTGTCCAATCCCTTTTGAAGGCCACTGAAATATCATCCGAGAATAACCCTATACTGAAATATTTCTTGGTTGAGGCTTTACCTGAGACTCTAGGTAAGAAATTTCTCACTCTGAAAAAAGTCCAAGAAAAGATTGTTGAATAAAAGGGAGTTGTTGAAGAAGTGAAAAAATTAGAAAGTAGTAGTGGCACTAAAGATCTTATAAAGAAAGCTGATGATTATCATTAAAAGGAAACCCCTTCTGAGTAACTATCAATCCGAACATTTGAAGCAGATTATTCAAAGCTCCCAACTCCTTGGAAGGATGAGGAAGCTGAAGATGAGAAGGGTGAAGAAGAAGTTAATAAATTTTCTGAGGAAGAAAGTTCAAACCAGGATTTCATACATCCTGAAGATGCTGAGGCGAGAGCTAAGAAGGAGAAGAAAGATGAAGATAGAATTGTTCAGCTGTCTAACAGTGATCAAGAGTCTCCGGATGAGGAATCTGTTCCAAGAACTGATAAGGGGAAACAGGTGGCTAATGATACACCTACTAAAGTTGTTTCAAGGAAAAAGGAAGATGGTGGATCTTCGACGTGGATTCTTGTTGAGCTAGAGAAAGATTCCTCACCAAGAAAACACTCAGATTTGTAATCATTAGACCTAGTACATGATTTTGTTATTCAATCATTGAAGAAGATTGTTGACACCATTCCGATCTTTCCAAGCATTGACTCAAGATGTCAGATGCTCCAACACAACATTAGTCAAAAATCATATTCAGTATCCATGATGATGAATAAGTGTGTCCAACTTGAGGTTGATTTCAAGAACTTCTTCATTAACTATGATTCCCTCAAAAAATCTTGTAAGAAATTGATTAGCCATTCAAGGAAAATAGTTAAGGATTTGAGAGAGCTTGATGAGTTTCAACATGAATTTAAGGAATCTTTTGATAATGAATATAGTAAAATCAAGGATCTCATGACTACCTTTAAAGAAAAGATAACCCTTGAGAAGAATACTTGGATTCAGAAGGTAAAGGATCTGAATGGGAAGCTATATTATATTTCCTAAAGTTAGAAAAGGGAAAGGGATCTTCAGATCGAGATCGAAGAGAATCTAGTTAAGAAAGATGAGTTGTTGAAGGCTCAAGAAGAGGCTCTGAAGGCCCAGGAAGAAAAGATCAAAGATTTAGAGAAGAAATCAGAAGATCAGGATCATATCGTAAAGTAAGCAGAGGAAGACCACAAGGAACTAAAAAATCTAGAAACCATAGTGAAGAAATTTATACCCAAGGAAAAGGAAGGAAAATAGATCCAGTCCGATCTTTTGTTGTATTTTTTCTTCCTTGTACAAATTCTTCCCATCTTAATGAAATTTCAGTTGCTCGTTTTTTGTTTTCATGATTTTTACTAATATTTTAGGTACTATAATTTCTTTCCCATTATCTCAAATTCTTTTGGAAAATCACAAAGGGGGAGAAAGGAAAAAATAATTCTAAGAAAAGAAGAAATATCCCTAAGTAAGGGGGAGTTTATCTAAGGGGGTGTTTTCATCACAGAGATTTCCGTAATCAAGATAATGAAATATCATTTTGGAAATCTAGAATATGATCCTTAGTGCTCCAAAGCCTAAGGGGGTTTAGTCGTATTAATCTTTGTCCATGTGAAAATAGAGATAAGTTTTATTTTCAATGTCTAGAAAAATATTGTCTAAGTCCTTTTATTCTTTTTCATAAGGATTTTTGTTCTTTCCAAAAAGGGAGAGATTGTTGATTTAATAAGGTTTTTATTATGACTTTCCCATTCCTTCATACTTGGGGGAGATTTTTGAGTCAATAATGTTTCCTTATTACTTTACAATTCCTTCTTGATTTGAAAATCAAAAACACCTTATCTCAAGGAAAATAACATTTTACCTTGTATTTTACTTCTATAAGGAAAATTTTTCTTCCTAAGGAAATATTTCCTTACCATGTTTTTAATTGTTCATTATATTGTCTAAGTGTAAAATTAGATTTCATATCTAAAACCTCAAAATCATATAATACTTAAATAAAGAGCATTCTGTTTTCAAACTCCGAATTCAGACTCCGAACTCTTATGAGTTCTGACTCTGAGTTCTAAAAATTCAGACTCCGAACTTTTATGAGTTAGGACTCTGAGTTATCTGAATTCAGACTCCAAACTCTTATGAGTTCGGACTCTGAGTTCTCTGAATTCAGACTCCGAACTCTTATGAATTCATACTCCGGGTTCTCTGAATCCAGACTCTAAACTCTTCTGAGTTACGACTCTGAATTCTAATGAATTCAGACTCTAAACTTTGTGAGTTCTGACTCTTAATTGTAATGAATTCTGACTCCTAACTTTGTGAGTTCTGACTCCGAATTCTAATGAATTCAGACTCCGAAATTTTTGAGTTCTGACCACGAATTCTAATGAATTCAGACTCTAAAATTTGTGAGTTATGACTCCAAATTCTAATGAATTCAGACTCCGAACTTTGTAAGTTCAGGTTCCAAATTCCTTAGAAAACAGAATCTGAATACCCTTGTATTATAGACTTCGAATTCATTTTTGGATAGACTCTGAACTTTTTTTTTCTTACATTACGAATATTTGATTTTGGTTATGTAACTGTATTTTTACTTACACTTGTTTTTGTTATAAAACGATGTCGTTCATTCAGTTACTAACTAACCGTTGTTTGAGTGACATGTGTACAGGTCCATCTGAAATTCAAGGAAAAATATGACTGTTGGTTGGAGGAGCTAACCATTGGTGTTATGCCTATAAATATGAGCTCATTTGAAAGAGCTCAACACTGTTCTATGAATCTTGAGATTACATGCTGTTGAAGTGATTTCTAGAGAGAGACTCTCATTGATTTTTGCGTACTGAAATTCTTGTTCAGATTAGCTTTGTGCGACTCCGATTGTTGCTGTGTACAATCGATGGATTCTGGGGATAAGAAGACAGTGGTGCTGACTACCTTGAAGTTGAGGGCTTTGTTGCTGAGGAAGACATAGGTGCTGACTAACTTGAAGTTGAGGGCTTGGTGGGATAGTAAGACAGACTCTGATATTTGTATCGAGGGATTACCCTGGTCTGGGTAAGACAAAATTTCTTGAAATTATAAATCAAGAGGACTTTATCCCAGGTTGTTGGATACCCTTCTCTTTGGGTTTAAAGATTTACTACTTGTTACTTGTTTTGTTACATGTTTTCCGCTACATTTTGTTAGTTGAGGAAAGTAAAACTATCTTATTCTTTCTTATACTTGTATACTCTGATTTAGTCTGATTCTATGCACTTTAAGATAGAATATTTATCTTTGTAAACATTCATTAAGTTTCATTTTCTGGATCCATATTTCTGGATTCACTTTCTCAGAATCATATTTCCTGAATTAAGCAAGTGTGTAGAATTAGAGGTTTTGTGAATTACCTTGTTTAACCTTGTTAAACATAACCATCTTTAAAAGTTCTTAATGAATTTTTAAAAGTATACAATTCACCCCTATTGTATTTTGAGCATCACTAGATACTTTATTCAGTATCTCTATTATTTTGATCCTACATTTGGTATTATAGAGTATATCATACTCATATACCATCTCAACATATCCTATATATTAAAGATATATTCATTAAATTATTTCTTGTTAAAATAAAAGTTACACTTGTAAAAGAGATCAATCGACCCCATACATCAATGTGGACATCATAATATATGAGGGTGTCCCCTCATTAATTGGTTATACTATAGTATAAATCCACAGAACTGGGTACTCTATAAGTCATCATGATCTATGAAGATATTAGGTGTCGTGGGGTTGATATCATGACAATGAAAGGGGGTTTATACATATCTCCATAAATGGAATCAACCCCACGTAACTAAGTGGGTATGGTTAGGGATTATAAATTTTATGATACCCTATGAGGTTCATCTTATTCATACAGTTAACTTGACAGAGAAGGAAGAATTGACTAATTAGTGATTTGATCCATTGTGGAAGAGTTAGAAATCACACTGAAACAAAAGCCTTAATGAATCTCTAGATCATTGATTGGTAATACGGGGGCCGATTGTGGGATTAGTTTGACATTATGAAGACATGATGATAGTCTAAAATGACCAGGGAGAGGTATTGGGCCAGTTTTCTTATCATTGATTCAGATAGAGATCATCATACTAACATACATAGGTTGAAAACATGTATGTGGTGTATAATAAAACGACTCATAGTGGTCATAGTGAATGTACTAGGATAATCTAAGTTCAAATGGTTACATAAGGTAAGGAATAATCATTTTAAGGGGATGTATGATTGTTAGTACCCTAAGGATCCTATCAGTTGTAAAGGATAACTTGGGGGACATTTTCTATAAAGTTTTAGATTACAATTATCAAAGGAATACACGATCAAAGGGGAGAACATAGATGTTCATAATGAACAAGTTATTAATTTTTTTTGGATTTTGGGTAGGCCTTCATGGAATGTGATTTTCATGGTTTTAACCTAGGTGAAATGTAGACAATGAGATCATTTATATTAATTCAAACCCAGTAGATGACCTAGGTGATGGAGGGGTTGTTAAGGTGGTCCGAGTATCCATAATAGGGTTCATTCTCAAAGTAATTAACCATAGGAAAAATATTTAATAGTGATGGGACATTGTAAAGAAACCAATATTAATTTTAGAAAGACTTAAATTATATAAGATATGATTTATAATTGAGATGGTAAGGACTCTAAAGGTATTTGTATTTAAAGTTTTTTGGCCACAAAATAATCACACAGTCATCCCTCTCTATAGAATCTATCTAGTAAATCCTTCACAAAGGGTCTCACATAAATGGTGCTATGAAGAAATTTTTTAGGGAAGGAATTATAATAAATGAATCACAGAGAGATTTATACATCTCTCAGTATAACACAATCAATCAAACTAAGGTAATATGTTAAAGGCTCTATAAAAAGGGAGATATTTCAAATGGGGGAAATGTATCTCAAACTTATCATCATGAAGTTACATCCTATTAATAATTTTTATGGGTTTTTATTTATAGTATAGAGACATGGGATTTTCATACATGTATATTACATCATTTTTTATGAATATTCATTACATTTCACAAACACACAACTGAGGACCGTAATAGTTTACTACATTTGGAAACTTTGAACAAAATATTTTAATATGGTGAAAGGTATTCAATTTTTTCCACAAATATCTTCCCATTTAGTAATATTCATAGAAATATTCAACATAAATCCATTCTTCAAAACCTAGGGAAAGTAAACATAAGAAATGGTGAGATAAAATGCCCAATAATGGTAAACAAGGTAGAGACATAATCATATCATGAATATAAGGGTATGAGAACATGACCATACCACTTGAAAACAATACCTTGAATAAAAAGATCATAATCATGAGTGATGAAATAATTATTTGTAGTTAATAAGACATGGATCATAAGAAAATAAAAGAACCTGAGATATGAGAGAATAAAATTGGAATAAGACACATAATTAGGGAATACAGATAATAATATAAAATAATTTCCATATTAGTCAAGGCTTATTACCAAGGCTATCATATTAGAATAGGTTCACTCCCAAAACTATCACAGTAGTGAAGGTTCACTACCAAGACCATCATAGTGGAAAAATTCCCTTATTGAACTGAGTTCACTCCTTATTCTAGTCCTTTATATATCATGATTCATAAATCTTTACCCTATTCATTTGAGAGAGATACAGTTCCCACCCATCACATAATGAAATCAAAAATATGTAGGCTACAAGATCATAAAAATTCAAAATATCATAGCCCATGAAAAGAAATGGGTATCATAAAAACTTCATCATATCATAACCTCAAGAAAATAGAAAGGTTTCGCAACAATTTAATCATAGCATAACCTGTGAAAAAAAGTTGGTTTCATAAGTGTTTTATCATGGTATGACCCATAGAAGAGAAACAGGTTTTATAAACATCATGACATCAAAACATGAATAATTCAAAGAGATAATATGAATGGTATCCAGGGATAATATCTCCAGTAAGGTATAGGAAACACTATGGGATATCAACTTATATGGAAAATTATTTTTTAATATCATTTAAAAAAAATTATATTAAAATAACCATTCTTCTTTAAAAAACACTAGTTGAATCATAAATGTTTTTTGAAAAAACCTTTTTCTTTAAAAATAACCTTCATGAATTATAAATTAAACTTTGAAAATCACATAAAAACTTTTTAAACATAAAATAATTTTGGAATACTTTTATTTGAAAATAAACTTTAAAACCTACAAAGGATGATTTCAAAATCATTAAAATACTTTTTAAATATACAATATTTGTCAATTCCTTTTTTTTGAAAATAACTATTGAAGCTTATAAGGGAAGCTTGGAAAATATCTTAAAACACTTTTTGAAACATAAAAAAATCAAACTAATTTAACATTAAAATGATCTTAAAAAATCATTTAAATTTTGTTTTGAAAACTTTTTTTAGAAAACATGGTTTTGGAATAAATTATATTTCTAACCGAAGAGATAAATAAGGTTATATTTTCTTAAAAACAATTTATTAAGTATCTTATGTAAAAAAGAGTGAAAAAATGGTAACATTACTTGAATATATCATTAATAACTTGAGGATTATAATATTAATGGGAAATGTTGAGAGGTAGATCACGGGATTTCAATATTTTAGACACAATCATAAACAATCACAATAAATTATGAGATTGTAACATACAATTTTTACCACTTTGGTAACATTGAATCATAATCCCCATTAAGGAATAACGTAAAATGGAACATAAAGTATCATGAGTATGAAAATATTCATGATGTTACAAGTCAAATGGTAAGTATATAAACCTTTTCAAAAAGAATATAGGTTCATAACATAACCTATGTCTTGAAGAAGGAAAATTGAGACAAAAATATCTTATCATTATGGTACATTTTGAACTGTAAAACCCATGAAATAGAGATCCTAAAATGGATATGTAAAAATAATTAATTTTAATTAGAATCATCATAAAATACATTCATGGGAAATATATACATCACATATTAGAAATAGGTGTTGAATATAACATGTGTCTCACAAAAAAAGGTGGGATGGAAATCTCTTACCTTATGTCTTGAATTTTGTTGTACTCTTTCAAACCACATATATAAAAAATATAAGTTTATTATAAATAAATTATATAATAATTCTTGTATATATCATACCATTTATGATTTTCTTATGACCTTTTATTACCCATTTATTAACAACTCGATGTTAATGTTCTGTTTTCGGTAATAGCCGCTTTGTTTTTCATATAAGTTTTGACTTGTTATTTTTTGTCCTATTAATTTTACCATGGTTCCATTACCTATAGAATTATAAAAATGATATAAATATCTTATATATTAATTTTATATGTGTAACGACCCAATCTTTTTGAGTAGTATATTAACTTACTCTTAATGATTTAATAAGATGTTAATGGTTAATGCAGAAAGAGGAGTCGATGGCTTCATCCAGTAGACTCGACCCTTATGAAGCCCACTTATCAGAGCTTGGGAAGGAGGTAGCATCTGTGGGCTTCGCTTTGGACCAAGCCCAAGCCGAACTCCAGCGTTTCAATCTTGAAAGGAAACGCTTGTGGGAGAAGTTCAAGTTAGTAGAGATTACTACTAGGGCAATGTTATCTGAGCCTCCCTCAGATTCTCTCACCATAGCACACCTTACACTTAGGTCTTATGCCGGTGTTATAAGGGGCTATGTGACGAGACCCTAGCTTCCTTGTGTAATCCTTTTGAGTGAATAAATTGAGATTTCTTTCTTTAGTGATGTTTGTGAAATTTCAAATGTCTAGATAATTTTAGAATGTATTTTAATGATGAATTTTGAAAAAAGGATATTTTAAAATATTTATGTAAACCCTAAATAACTAATGATGTGAAATGATTTTCAAAAATTGGTCTTCTACAGAAGTGTTCAGTAAGGAATTTGGAGTCTAATAAGAGTAACTTAATTTTTGATGAATAGTAAATTATGAATAGTGATTTTACGCTTAGGATTAGTAATGTGACCAAATGGATTAGTAATTTCACTCAAAGAAAGTTTTAATATAATTTAGACACCTAGATTAAGTAATGTGATTCAATAAAATGGGTAAATAACGGTTTCATAAATTATTAGTCAAGTATTAGTTTTTTCGGATGAATAGTGTTTTTTAATTAAAAATTTAATAAAAAATAATTAGAAAATTATTTTTATAAAAAGGAATTTATTTTTGAACTGAGAGCATCGATATTATGTTAAGGTAATTTTTGGGGATTTTTCTGAAAAAAATGAATTTTCGATGAATAGTGTTTTTATTTAAAAATTAAATTAAAAATATTTAGAAAATTATTTTTATAAAATGGATTTCATTTTTGAAATCAGAGCATTGATATTTGGTTAAGGTGAAATTTTGAGATTAATCTGAGAAAGTTGAATTTTCGGTGAATAGTGAAAATATAGTTTTTAAGTTACGGGTGTTAATGACATCATTAAATGATGTATTAAGTATATATTCAATATGGTCGAATTATGAATAGTAATATAATGTGTGAGGTGTCCCAAGTGGCCAATACCATGGGCAAATACCATGGGCAAGCCCATGGTTTTGCCAAAACCACTAGTGAGGTGTCCCTTGGCCATTAATGCCTTGTCCCCTCACTTTCCCTATAAATACCCACCCTTTCCTCCTTTATTTTCCACTCCCAACTCTCCCCCAACGAAGTTATGGTCTCCTTACCTCCCAAGGAGTCCTCCCAAGGTGCCCTCAAGCCCTCAAGGTCCAAAACTTTGAGTTTCAAGAGTCACGTTTTAATGTAAGGGATCCGACCCCTCTCTTTCTTTTCATGTAATCTCTTTTATGTCATTCCTTTTATGCTCCATGTTCTTACGTGAGAGGATGTTCTTTTATATTCCTCTTACTGCCCCTTTCATTTTTATATGATGAGAGATCCCCTCTTACTCTCATCATTTCGTTTTATGAAAGTTTAAGTGATGCCGTTAGGCTGCCGAATTTTTAAGTGATTCTTTCACCCTTCTCATTTTTTTCAAGTTCGATTTTCATGTCAAATCTTTCAAGTTATTTTTTATTATGTTGGTGTATGATCTCTATATCTATAATACTGATATCTTATGATCATATGATGAGAGACCCTATTTGATCTGTTCAATTCATTTTTGTTGAAGTTTAAGTGACGTCGTTCGGCTGCCGAATTTTCATAAGGGAAATCAAATTTTTGTCATCCTTCCATGTTTTTCATTTTAAATGGTATGACCTTAAAATTGCATCACCATTTCCATATATACTTCTTATTCTGTCCCTCTACTGTTTTATGGGTCAATTATGATTTTTCGACCCATGTCCCCTCTCTTTTCAAAGTTTTCTAAAACCGTGTAACATAGCCGTTATGCTGCAGAATTTTCGTCTCAAAATGCCTCTCTTTTCTCAAAATTATTTTATGTTTAAAAGTGAATAATCAAATCTCCTATTCCTAAAGGGGTATTCACATATATATAAAAATGTTCTATTTTAAATTCTGGGATTTACATACATGATACCCACTTTCCCTTTCCGTGGGTTTAAAGTAACGTAAAGATCATGTCTTTAAAGCAGTTTTTAAAACGTTATGATTATGAAATGAAACCCATTTATTTTATGATATATGGGTTATTTATGAAATTTTTGATGATTATATATGTGTATCACATGAAAATAAAGGCAAATTTAAGGGTGCGCCCTGATAGCGCTCCAATGCATTGGGTAAAGACTTAATCTCTAGAGATGACCATTTTAACGACGCCTTGGTGAATAACCTTGGTAATTTTTAACGACACCTTGGGGATGGACCTTGGTGAAACAAAAAGATTGTCAATATTAAATGTTGCAGCCACATCTTCATGTTATGAAAATGTTATTTTTATTATGATTTATCTCATGATTTATTTCTCATGCCTTAAAGTTCTTTTCATGTCCTTGGTGAAGTATCTCAAGTTCACATGTAAAATGTTTCTCTTGTTTCCCTTACTGGGCCTTCTGTTCACCCTTTCTTTTGATGTATGTCCCCAGGTTATGAGATGCATAATGAACATAGGATGAACTGAAGGAGAAGCCTTTCAAGTGTTTAAGAAGAATGTTTTATGTTTTTCTATGTATTATGATCCTTGATTCCAAGACACTAAACCTTAACGATCCTCAGTTTTGTGTAATGTAATGAAAGTTTATGTTATAAAAAGACGAGATGTTATAGTTGGTATCAAAGGATGGTTTAGTTATTTGTGGAAATTAGTATATAAAAACTTTAGGAAGAACCCTATAGAAAAGTTTAAATATAGGATAACTTCCTGGTATTTTGGTAAGTATTGAGTAAGTGGTTTATCAAACAAATACATCCCTGTCTGGATACGAGCAGGTAGAGGCAGCTCTGGCACAGATGTACATAGGGGTAAAACCTGAAAACACCGCTTTGAGCTAGACTCAAACGGGAACTGGTGCACGATAACGGGCCTTGCTGCACTCTTGGTTACGACACTCCCGGGGGATATGTTTGGTTAATCTCAAGATTTTTATGAATCATTATGAAGGAATTATAGAAAAGTGTAATTGTCTAAGCATGAAGTATTAGTTAAAAGATTCATAAATGAAATAAGTTTCTTACTAAGGTTTTATTCTTTTAGAAGATGGCGGGCAATAGGAGGAACCGTGCCGATGGTGACCGCAATGCACCATGTGCTGACGGCCCTCTGATGGAAGCTGGAATGGAAACATTCATGCGAATGATGAACCAACTGACTCAAGTTATGAGTAATAACTTGAATCAAGCCGAGGGGCCGACCTCACCACGAAGGGAACAACACTCTGTTGAGTCCTTCATACTTCAACGACCGCCAACATTCAGTGGATCTACTGACCCATTGGTTGCGGAACAATGGATAAGCTCCATTGAAAAGATCTTTTCTTTACTTCATTGTTCAGAACAAGAAAAAGTCACCCTTGCTGTTTACCGCCTAGAGGGAGAAGCTGATCAGTGGTGGTCACTTGATCAAAAAAAAGAAGCCACGAGGAGAGATAGAAGCTTTGGAGTGGGAAGAATTTCGGGGAATTTTCCTTAACAAGTATTTCCCTCATTCCATGAGAACGAGAATGGAGAAAGAGTTTCTCGAGCTTAAGCAGAAGGAGAACGAATCTGTCGGAAGCTACGAGATGAACTTCACAAGGCTTTCCCGTTATACATCAAGCTTTGTCATGGACCCTAATGGGAAGGTTGATAGATTCTTTGGTGGACTACGACCTCATCTGCGGAAGAATCTATCCAATAGGGACTATGATAGCTATGAAGAAATAGTTCTAAGTGCTATGAAAGTCGAGCTGAAGTTTGGTGAGACACAATGGTCTCATAAACCAAATGAAAAGAAGAGATCGTTGGATCCCAGTTTAGGGAAGTCTTTTGATCAGGGAAGAGGTGGAAAGCAAATGAAACTTACCACATGAAATAAATGTGGGAAGAATCATCTGGGGAACTGCTTGAACGGAAGTGAAAAGTGCTACAAGTGTGGAAGAGGAGGCCATATTGCTCGGAATTGTCATAGTGAGGTGAAGCCTCAGCTTCCCAACACTAACGACAGAGGAAAGATGGTTCTGGCCCTACCCGAAGTCACATGCTTCAAGTGAGGACAGCTTGGGCACTTTGCTAACCAATGTCCAAATTCGAGGGCGGTGGAGGGGAATCACCATCAAACTCAGCAGAGGCCAAGAGAGAAAGTTCGTGCTTTCGCTATCACAACAGCTGAAGTTGAAGTCCCGAACGATGTGGTAGCAGGTACTCTTGTCGTCCTCTCAAAACTAGCAAGTACTTTATTTGATTCTGGTTCTACGCATTCCTTTATTTCCTCCAAGTTTGCAAGGAATATAGAATCAATCCCCGACCTGCTAGAGGTAGAGTTGTCTGTCAATACTCTAAGTGGGATTATCCTTGCATCAACAGTATTTAGAGACTCTAGTGTTTACTTTGGTGAGAACAATCTTATCGCAAATCTAGTAGTCATTCCCATGATGGAATTCGATATTATACTAGGGATGGACTGGCTCTCAAAGTATAATGCTAAGATCAAATGTAGAAGTAAGGAAATCTTAGTAGTCTTGAATGAACGACCTATAGTTATCTTCCAAGGAGAGATATCCCAAAACTGATCCCTATCTAGAAGCACCTCCTATAGCATTCTTTATGGAGTTAATCGGTGATGACGAAGAAGGAAAAGGGAGCATACAAATAGAAGATGTTCCGATTGTTCAGGAATACATGGATGTATTTCCTGAGGAGTTACCTGGACCTCCCCCAGAAAGAGAGGTAGAGTTCTCCATTGAACTCGTACATGGGTCTCAACCGATAACAAAGACTCCGTATAGAATGGAAAATGTGGAGCAAGAAGAGTTAAAGAAACAACTCCAAGACTTGTTGGAGAAGGGGTTTATCCGACTGAGTGTGTCTCCTTGGGGAGCACCAGTTCTCTTTGTGAAGAAGAAGGATGGATCAATGCGGATATGCATCGATTATAGAGAACTGAACAGGATCACAGTGAAGAACAGATATCCTCTTACAAGAATTGATGATTTATTTGACCAACTTCGTGGGGGTCAATTCTTCTCTAAGATTGACCTTCGATCTGGTTATCATCAACTGAGGGTGAAGAAGGAAGATATTCCAAATACTGCCTTCCGATCAAGATATTGGCATTATGAGTTTACTGTTATGCCCTTCGGCTTGACTAATGCTCCTGCTATTTTCATGGATTTGATGAATAGAGTCTTTAAGGACTACCTTGATAACTTTGTGGTAGTTTTTATTGATGATATTTTGAAATATTCAAAAAGTCGTGAGGAGCATGAAGATCATCTAAGGGTTATATTGAAAACTCTGTGGAAGGAGAGGCTCTTTGGGAAGTTCAGCAAGTGTGAGTTTTGGTTACAACAGGTGGCTTTCTTGGGGCACATTGTAACCAATGAAGGAATCTCAGTTGACCCTGCAAAGACAATGGTTGTGGAGGAGTGGCCTCAACCCACAACAGTAACTGAGATTCGTAGTTTCCTTGGTTTATCAGGATATTATAGGAGGTTTGTGAAAAACTTTTCACGGCTTTCTAATCCACTAACCAAGTTGACTCGAAAAAGGGTTAAGTTCATCTGGACAAAGGAATGCAAGGAAAGTTTCCAAGAGCTGAAGAAGAGATTGGTTACTGCACCTGTGTTAACACTACCCTCTATCGGAGAAGGATTCGTTATTTTTAGCGATGCATCTATGAAAGGGCTTGGGTGCGTCCTCATGCAAAATGAAAAATTAATTTCTTATGCATCTCGACAGTTGAAGATTCATGAGAAGAATTATCCTACGCATGATCTAGATCTAGCGGCAGTTGTTTTTGCTCTAAAGATATGGAGGCACTATATTTATGGGGAGAAATGTGATATATACACTGACCACCAAAGTCTAAAGTATATTTTCACACAGAAAGAATTGAACATGAGACAAAGGATATGGTTGGAGCTTATTAAAGACTATGATTGTTCAATTCATTATCACCCTAGAAGAGCAAACAAAGTCGCGGATGCGTTAAGCAGGAAAGATCCTGTTGTTCTGGAAACAATGAGGATCGTAGGAGATCCCTTGATTAAAGATCTAGTAAAACTGGACATGGGAATTATAAGGAAAGGGACATCATCAACCCTATTCCAAATTATTTCTCAACCTTCATTACTAGAGAGGATCAAGAAGGATCAAAATGAAGATCCTTTGCTACAGGAGAAGTTTGAGGCTGTAAAGGATGGGAAGTCCCCTGATTTCCATATTGATCAAGAAGGTGTATTGAAATTTCATACAAGACTATGTGTTCCATCTATTCCGGAGATAAAGAAATAACTAATGGATGAAGCTCATAGCTCTACATTCTCTATACACCCGGGAAGCACTAAGATGTATAGAGACCTTCGTGATCATTATTGGTGGGATAACATGAAGAGGGAGATTGTTGATTACACTACAAGGTGCCTGGTATGTCAGCAAGTAAAGGCAGAACGACAACTTCCTAAGGGGGTATTACAACCGCTACCCATACCAGTATGGAAGTGGGATAATATCACTATAGACTTTGTAACTGGTCTCCCGAAAACATCCAAAGGAAACAATGCGATATGGGTTATTGTGGACCGTCTCACCAAGGAAGCCCATTTTATCTCTATTCGGGAAGATTTCTCTCTGGATCAGCTTACCAAGATATACGTGAAGGAAGTGGTAAGGCTGCATGGGGTACCACTATCCATCGTATCTGATCGTGACCCAAGATTCACATCAAAATTCTGGAGAAGTCTTCAACATGCTCTGAATGAATTGAATTTTAGTACGACCTATCATCCTAAAACTGATGGCCAATCTGAAAGGACTATTCAGACACTCGAAGACATGTTGAGATTATGCTCAATGGAATTTAAAGGTGGATGGTATCAACACCTCCCATTAGTTGAGTTCTCCTATAACAACATCTTCCATTCGAGTATTCCGATGGCACCCTATGAAGCTCTATATGGAAAGCGGTGTAGAACTCCTACTTGTTGGGATGAAACTGGTGAGAGGAAGCTTCTTTTGCCTGATCTCGTGCAAGAGATGACGGAACAGGTTCATGCCATCCAACAACACATAAAGGCTGCTCAGAGTTGGCAGAAGAGCTATGCTGACAATCGTCGAAGGGACTTGGAGTTTGGTTTTGGTGACAAAGTCTTCCTTCGAATTTCTCCATGGAAGAGAGTCATGTGGTTTGGGAAGAAAGGGAAGCTCATCCCTAGGTACATTGTCCCCTATGAAATCCTTGATCGCATAGGAGCAGTGGCCTATCGTCTAGCACTTCCACCGAACCTAGCTCAAGTTCATGATGTCTTCCATGTATCTCTCTTGAGGAAGTACATACCCGACCCTTCGCATGTATTGAACCCAGAGGTGGTACAACTGGAACATGACCTCTCTTACGAGGAGCATCCAGTGGAGATCTTGGACCATAGAGACAAGGTCCTAAGAAAAAAGACTACCCACCTTGTGAAAGTGTTGTGGAGGAATCATAAATATGAAGAAGCGACTTGAGAGCCAGAGGAAACAATGAAGAAAAAGTACCCTCACCTTTTCGACTAGGCCTCAAGTATAAATTTCGGGGATGAAATTTCTTAAGGGGGGAAGAATGTAACGACCCAATCTTTTTTAGTAGTATATTAACTTACTCTTAATGATTTAATAAGATGTTAATGGTTAATGCAGAAAGAGGAGTCGATGGCTTCATCCAGTAGACTCGACCCTTATGAAGCCCACTTATCAGAGCTTGGGAAGGAGGTATTGTGGGCTTCGCTTTGGACCAAGCCCAAGCCGAACTCCAGCGTGTCAAGCTTGAAAGGAAACGCCTGCAGGAGAAGTTCAAGTTAGTAGAGATTACTACTAGGGCAATGTTATCTGAGCCTCCCTCAGATTCTCTCACCATAACACACCTTACACTTAGGTCTTATGCCGGTGTTATAAGGGGCTATGTGACGAGACCCTAGCTTCCTTGTGTAATCCTTTCAAGTGAATAAATTGAGATTTCTTGCTTTAGTGATTTTTGTGAAATTTCAAATGTCTAGATAATTTTAGAATGTATTTTAATGATGAATTTTGAAAAAAGGATATTTTAAAATATTTATGTAAACCCTAAATAACTAATGATGTGAAATGATTTTCAAAAAATGGTCTTCTACAAAAGTGTTCAGTAAGGAATTTGGAGTCTAATAAGATTAACTTAATTTTTGATGAATAATAAATTATGAATAGTGATTTTACGCTTAGGATTAGTAATGTGACCAAATGGATTAGTAATTTCACTCAAAGAAAGTTTTAATATAATTTAGACACCTAGATTAAGTAATGTGATTCAATAAAATGGGTAAATAACGGTTTCATAAATTATTAGTCAAGTATTAGTTTTTTCGGATGAATAGTGTTTTTAATTAAAAATTTAATTAAAAATAATTAAAAAATTATTTTTATAAAAAGGACTTTATTTTTGAACTCAGAGCATCGATACTATGTTAAGGTAATTTTTGGGGATTTTTCTGAAAAAATGAATTTTCGATGAATAGTGTTTTTATTTAAAAATTAAATTAAAAATATTTAGAAAATTATTTTTATAAAATGGATTTCATTTTTGAAATCAGAGCATTTATATTTGGTTAAGGTGAAATTTTGAGATTAATCTGAGAAAGTTGAATTTTCGATGAATAGTAAAAATATAGTTTTTAAGTTACGGGTGTTTAATGACATCATTAAATGATGTATTAAGTATATATTCAATATGGTCGAATTATGAATAGTAAGATAAGGTGTGAGGTGTCCCAAGTGGCCAATACCATGGGCAAATACCATGGGCAAGCCCATGGTTTTGCCAAAACCACTAGTGAGGTGTCCCTTGGCCATTAATGCCTTGTCCCCTCACTTTCCCTATAAATACCCACCCTTTCCTCCTTTAGTTTCCACTCCCAACTCTCCCCCAACGAAGTTATGGTCTCCTTACCTCCCAAGGAGTCCTCCCAAGGTTCCCCCAAGCCCTCAAGGTCCAAAACTTTGAGTTTTAAGAGTCACGTTTTAAGGTAAGGGATCCGACCCCTCTCTTTCTTTTCATGTAATCTCTTTTATGTCATTCCTTTTATGCTCCATGTTCTTACGTGAGAGGATGTTCTTTTATATTCCTCTTACTTCCCCTTTCATGTTTATATGATGAGAGATCCCCTCTTACTCTCATCATTTCATTTTATGAAAGTTTAAGTGACGTCGTTAGGCTGCCGAATTTTTAAGTGATTCTTTCACCCTTCTCATTTTTTTCAAGTTCGATTTTCATGTCAAATCTTTCAAGTTATTTTTTATTATGTTGGTGTATGATCTCTATATCTATCATACTTATCTCTTATGATCATATGATTAGAGACCCTATTTGATCTGTTCAATTCATTTTTGTTAAAGTTTAAGTGACGTCGTTCGGCTGCCGAATTTTCATAAGGGAAATCAAATTTTTGTCATCCTTCCATGTTTTTCATTTTAAATGGTATGACCTTAAAATTGCATCACCATGTCCATATATACTTCTTATTCTGTCCCTCTACTGTTTTATGGGTCAATTATGATTGTTCGACCCATGTCCCCTCTCTTTTCAAAGTTTTCTAAAACCGTGTAACATAGCCGTTATGCTGCAGAATTTTCGTCTCAAAATGCCTCTCTTTTCTCAAAATTATTTTATGTTACAAAGTGAATAATCAAATCTATTATTCCTAAAGGTGTATTCACATATATATAAAAATGTTCTATTTTAAATTCTGGGATTTACATACATGATACCCGCTTTCCCTTTCTGTGGGTTTAAAGTAACGTAAAGATCATGTCTTTAAAGCAGTTTTTAAAACGTTATGATTATGAAATGAAACCCATTTATTTTATGCTATATGGGTTATTTATGACATGTTTGATGATGATATATGTGGATCACATGAAAATAAAGGAAAATTTAAGGGTGCGCCCTGATAGCGCTACAATTCATTGGGTAAAGACTTAATCTCTAGAGATGACCATTTTAACGACGCCTTGGTGAATAACCTTGGTAATTTTTAACGACACCTTGGGGATGGAACTTGGTGAAACGAAACGATTGTCAATATTAAATTTTGCAGCCACATCTTCATGTTATGAAAATGTTATTTTTATTATGATGTATCTCATGATTTATTTCTCATGGCTTAAAGTTCTTTTCATGTCCTTGGTGAAGTATCTCAAGTTCACATGTAAAATGTTTCTCTTGTTTCCCTTACTGGGCCTTCTGCTCACCCTTTCTTTTGATGTATGTCCCTAGGTTATGAGATGCATAATGAACATATGATGAACTAAAGGAGAAGCCTTTCAAGTGTTTAAGAAGAATGTTTTATGTTTTTTTATGTATTATGATCCTTGTTTCCAAGACACTAAACCTTAACGATCCTCAGTTTTGTGTAATGTAATGAAAGTTTATGTTATAAAAAGACGGGATGTTATAGTTGGTATCAAAGGATGGTTTAGTTATTTGTGGAAATTAGCATATAAAAACTTTAGGAAGAACCCTATAGAAAAGTTTAAATATAGGAAAACTTCCTGGTATTTTGGTAAGTATTGAGTAAGTGGTTTATCAAACAAATACATCCCTGTCTGGATACGAGCAGGTAGAGGCAGCTCTGGAACAGATGTACATAGGGGTAAAAGATGAAAACACCGCTTTGAGCTAGACTCGAACGGGAACTGGTGCATGATAACGGGCCTTGCTGCACTCTTGGTTACGACACTCCCGGGGGATATGTTTGGTTAATCACAAGATTTTTATGAATCATTATGAAGGAATTATAGAAAAGTGTAATTGTCTAAGCATGAAGTATTAGTTAAAAGATTCATAAATGAAATAAGTTTCTTACTAAGGTTTTATTATTTTAGAATATGGCAGGCAATAGGAGGAACCGTGCCGATGGTGACTGAAATGCACCATGTGCTGACGACCCTCTGATGGAAGCCGGAATGGAAACATTCATGCGAATGATGAACCAACTGACTCAAGTTATGAGTAATAACTTGAATCAAGCCGAGGGGCCGACCTCACCACGAAGGGAACAACACTCTGTTGAGTCCTTCATGCTTCAACGACCGCCAACATTCAGTGGATCTACTGACCCATTGGTTGAGGAACAATGGATAATCTCCATTGAAAAGATCTTTTCTGTACTTCATTGTTCGGAAAAAGAAAAAGTCACCCTTGCTGTTTACCGCCTAGAGGGAGAAGCTGATCAGTGGTGGTCACTAATAAAAAACAAGAAGCCACGAGGAGAGATAGAAGCTTTGGAGTGGGAAGAATTTCGGGGAATTTTCCTAAACAAGTATTTCCCTCGTTCCATGAGAACGAGAATGGAGAAAGAGTTTCTCGAGCTGAAGCAGAAGGAGAAAGAATCTGTCGGAAGCTACGAGATGAACTTCACAAGGCTTTCCCGTTATACCTCAAGCTTTGTCATGGACCCTAATGGGAAGGTTGATAGATTCTTTAGTGGAATATGACCTCATCTGCGGAAGAATCTAGCCAATAGGGACTATGATAGCTATGAAGAAATAGTTCGAAGTGCTATGAAATTCGAGCTGGAGTTTGGTGAGACACAATGGTCTCATAAACTAAATGAAAAGAAGAGATCGTTGGATCCCAGTTTAAGGAAGTCTTTTGATCAGGGAAGAGGTGGAAAGCAAATGCAACTTACCATATGCAATAAATGTGGGAAGAATCATCTGGGGAACTGCTTGAACGGAAGTGGAAAGTGCTACAAGTGTGGAAGAGGAGGCCATATTTCTCGGAATTGTCATAGTGAGGTGAAGCCTCAGCTTCCCAACACTAACGACAGAGGAAAGATGGTTCTGGACCTACCAGAAGTCACATGCTTCAAGTGAGGACAGCTTGGGCACTTTTCTAACCAATGTCCAAATCCGAGGGTGGTGGAGGGGAATCACCATCAAACTCAGCAGAGGCCAAGAGATCAAGGTCGTGCTTTCGCTATCACAACAGCTGAAGTTGAAGTCCCGAACGATGTGGTAGCAGGTACTCTTGTCGTCCTCTCAAAACTAGCAAGTACTTTATTTGATTCTGGTTCTACGCATTCCTTTATTTCCTCCAAGTTTGCAAGGAATATAGAATCAATACCCGAACTTCTAGAGGTAGAGTTGTCTGTCAAGACTCCAAGTGGGATTATCCTTGCATCAACAGTATTTAGAGACTCTAGTGTTTACTTTGGTGAGCACAATCTTATCGCAAATCTAGTAGTCATTCCCATGATGGAATTCGATATTATACTAGGGATGGACTGTCTCTCAAAGTATAACGCTAAGATCAAATGCAGAAGTAAGGAAATCTTAGTAGTCTTGAATGAACGACCTACAGTTATCTTCCAAGGAGAGATATCCCAAACTAATCCCTATCTAGAAGCACCTCCTATAGCATTCTTTATGGAGTTAATCGGCGATGACGAAGAAGGAAAAGGGAGGATACAAATAGAAGATGTTCCGATTGTTCAGGAATACATGGATGTATTTCCTGAGGAGTTACCTGGACCTCCCCCAGAAAGAGAGGTAGAGTTCTCCATGGAACTCATACTTGGGTCTCAACCGATATCAAAGACTCCGTATAGAATGGAAAATATGGAGCTAGAAGAGTTAAAGAAACAACCCCAAGACTTGTTGGAGAAGGGGTTTATCCGACCGAGTGTGTCTCCTTGGGGAGCACCAGTTCTCTTTGTGAAGAAGAAGGATGGATCAATGCAGCTATGCATCGATTATAGAGAACTGAACAGGATCACAGTGAAGAACAGATATCCTCTTCCAAGAATTGATGATTTATTTGACCAACTTCGTGGGGCTCAATTCTTCTCTAAGATTGACCTTCGATCTGGTTATCATCAACTGAGGGTGAAGAAGGAAGATATTCCAAAGACTGCCTTCCGATCAAGATATTGGAATTATGAGTTTACTGTTATGCCCTTCGGCTTGACTAATGCTCCTGCTATTTTCATGGATTTGATGAATAGAGTCTTTAAGGACTACCTTGATAACTTTGTGGTAGTTTTTATTGATGATATTTTGATATATTCAAAAAGTCGTGAGGAGCATGAAGATCATCTAAGGTTTATATTGAAAACTCTGCGGAAGGAGAGGCTCTTTGGGAAGTTCAGAAAGTGTGAGTTTTGGTTACAACAGGTGGCTTTCTTGGGGCACATCGTAACCAATGAAGGAATCTCAGTTGACCCTGCAAAGACAATGGTTGTGGAGGAGTGGCCTCAACCCACAACAGTAACTAAGATTCGTAGTTTCCTTGGTTTAGCAGGATATTATAGGAGGTTTGTGAAAAACTTTTCACGGCTTTCTAATCCACTAACCAAGTTGACTCGAAAAGGGGTTAAGTTCATCTGGAAAAAGGAATGCAAGGAAAGTTTCCAAGTGCTGAAGAAGAGATTGGTTACTGCACCTGTGTTAACACTACCCTCTATCGGAGAAGGATTCGTTATTTTTAGCGATGCATCTCTGAAAGGGCTTGGGTGCGTCCTCATGAAAAATGACAAAGTAATTGCTTAGGCATCTCGACAGTTGAAGATTCATGAGCAGAATTATCCTACGCATGATCTAGATCTGGCGGCAGTTCTTTTTTCTCTAAAGATATGGAGGCACTATCTTTATGGGGAGAAATGTGATATATACACAGATCACCAAAGTCTAAAGTATATTTTCACACATAAAGAATTGAACATGAGACAAAAGAGATGGTTGGAGCTTATTAAAGACTATGATTGTTCAATTCATTATCACCCTGGAAGAGCAAACAAAGTCGCGGATGCGTTAAGTAGGAAAGATCATGTTGTTCTGGAAACAATGAGGATTGTAGGAGATCCCTTGATTAAAGATCTAGTAAAACTGGACATGGGAATTATAAGGAAAGGGACATCATCAACCCTATTCCAAATGATTTCTCAACCTTCATTACTAGAGAGGATCAAGAAGGATCAAAAAGAAGATCCTTTGCTGCAGGAGAAGTTTGAGGCTGTAAAGGATGGGAAGTCCCCTGATTTCCATATTGATCAAGAAGGTGTATTGAAATTTCATACAAGACTATGTGTTCCATCTATTCCGGAGATAAAGAAATAACTGATGGATGAAGCTCATAGCTCTACATTCTCTATACACCCGGGAAGCACTAAGATGTATAGAGACCTTCATGATCATTATTGGTGGGATAACATGAAGAGAGAGATTGTTGATTACACTACAAGGTGCCTGGTATGTCAGCAAGTAAAGGCAGAACGACAACTTCCTAAGGGGGTATTACAACCGCTACCCATACCAGTATGGAAGTGGGATAATATCACTATGGACTTTGTAACTGGTCTCCCGAAAACATCCAAAGGAAACAATGCGATATGGGTTATTGTGGACCGTCTCACCAAGGCAGCCCATTTTATCTCTATTCGGGAAGATTTCTCTCTGGATCAGCTTGCCAAGATATACGTGAAGGAAGTGGTAGGGCTGCATGGGGTACCACTATCCATCGTATCTGATCGTGACCCAAGATTCACATCAAAATTCTGGAGAAGTCTTCAACATGCTCTGAATACTGAATTGAATTTTAGTATGACCTATCATCCTAAAACTGATGGCCAATCTGAAAGGACTATTCAGACACTCGAAGACATGTTGAGATTATGCTCAATGGAATTTAAAGGTGGATGGGATCAACACCTCCCATTAGTTGAGTTCTCCTATAACAACAGCTTCCATTCGAGTATTCAGATGGCACCCTATGAAGCTCTATATGGAAAGCGGTGTAGAACTCCTACTTGTTGGTATGAAACTGGTGAGAGGAAGCTTCTTGGGCCTGATCTCGTGCAAGATATGACAGAACAGGTTCATGCCATCCAACAACACATAAAGGCTTCTCAGAGTCGGCAGAAGAGCTATGCTGACAATCGTCGAAGGGACTTGGAGTTTGGTTTTGGTGACAAAGTCTTCCTTCGAATTTCTCCATGGAAGAGAGTCATGTGGTTTGGGAAGAAAGGGAAGCTCAACCCTAGGTACATTGGCCCCTATGAAATCTTTGATCGCATAGGAGCAGTGGCCTATCGTCTAACACTTCCACCGAACCTAGCTCAAGTTCATGATGTCTTCCATGTATCTCTCTTGAGGAAGTACATACCCGACCTTTCGCATGTACTGAACCCAGAGGTGGTACAACTGGAACATGACCTCTCTTACGAGGAGCATCCAGTGGAGATCTTGGACCGTAGAGACAAGGTCCTACGAAACAAGACTACCCACCTTGTGAAAGTGTTGTGGAGGAATCATAAATATGAAGAAGAGACTTGGGAGCCGGAGGAAACAATGAAGCAAAAGTACCCTCACCTTTTCGACTAGGCCTCAAGTATAAATTTCGGGGATGAAATTTCTTAAGGGGGGAAGAATGTAACGACCCAATCTTTTTGAGTAGTATATTAACTTACTCTTAATGATTTAATAAGATGTTAATGGTTAATGCAGAAAGAGGAGTCGATGGCTTCATCCAGTAGACTCGACCCTTATGAAGCCCACTTATCAGAGCTTGGGAAGGAGGTACTGTGGGCTTCGCTTTGGACCAAGCCCAAGCCGAACTCCAGCGTGTCAAGCTTGAAAGGAAACGCCTGCGGGAGAAGTTCAAGTTAGTAGAGATTACTACTAGGGCAATGTTATCTGATCCTCCCTCAGATTCTCTCACCATAGCACACCTTACACTTAGGTCTTATGCCGGTGTTATAAGGGGCTATGTGACGAGACCCTAGCTTCCTTGTGTAATCCTTTCGAGTGAATAAATTGAGATTTCTTCCTTTAGTGATGTTTGTGAAATTTCAAATGTCTAGATAATTTTAGAATGTATTTTAATGATGAATTTTGAAAAAAGGATATTTTAAAATATTTATGTAAACCCTAAATAACTAATGATGTGAAATGATTTTCAAAAAATGGTCTTCTACAAAAGTGTTCAGTAAGGAATTTGGAGTCTAATAAGATTAACTTAATTTTTGATGAATAGTAAATTATGAATAGTGATTTTACGCTTAAGATTAGTAATGTGACCAAATGGATTAGTAATTTCACTCAAAGAAAGTTTTAATATAATTTAGACACCTAGATTAAGTAATGTGATTTAATAAAATGGGTAAATAACAGTTTCATAAATTATTAGTCAAGTATTAGTTTTTTCGGATGAATAGTGTTTTTAATTAAAAATTTAATTAAAAATAACTAAAAAATTATTTTTATAAAAAGGATTTTATTTTTGAACTCAGAGCATCGATATTATGTTAAGGTAATTTTTGGGGATTTTTCTGAAAAAAATGAATTTTCGATGAATAGTGTTTTTATTTAAAAATTAAATTAAAAATATTTAGAAAATTATTTTTATAAAATGGATTTCATTTTTGAAATCAGATTATTGATATTTGGTTAAGGTGAAATTTTGAGATTAATCTGAGAAAGTTGAATTTTCGATGAATAGTGAAAATATAGTTTTTAAGTTATAGGTGTTTAATGACATCATTAAATGATGTATTAAGTATATATTCAATATGGTAGAATTATTAATAGTAATATAAGGTGTGAGGTGTACCAAGTGGCCAATACCATGGGCAAATACCATGGGCAAGCCCATGGTTTTGCCAAAACCACTAGTGAGGTGTCCCTTGGCCATTAATGCCTTGTCCCCTCACTTTCCCTATAAATACCCACCCTTTCCTCCTTTAGTTTCCACTCCCAACTCTCCCCCAACGAAGTTATGGTCTCCTTACCTCCCAAGGAGTCCTCCCAAGGTGCCCCCAAGCCCTCAAAGTCCAAAACTATGAGTTTCAAGAGTCACGTTTTAAGGTAAGGGATCCGACCCCTCTCTTTCTTTTCATTTAATCTCTTTTATGTCATTCCTTTTATGCTCCATGTTCTTATGTGAGAGGATGTTCTTTTATATTCCTCTTAATGCCCCTTTCATGTTTATATGATGAGATATCCCCTCTTACTCTCATCATTTCGTTTTATGAAAGTTTAAGTGACGTCGTTAGGCTGCCGAATTTTTAAGTGATTCTTTCACCCTTCTCATTTTTTTCAAGTTTGATTTTCATGTCAAATCTTTCAAGTTATTTTTTATTATGTTGGGGTATTATCTCTATATCTATCATACTGATCTCTTATGATCATATGATGAGAGACCCTATTTGACCTGTTCAATTCATTTTTGTTTAAGTTTAAGTGACGTCGTTCGGCTGCCGAATTTTCATAAGGGAAATCAAATTTTTGTCTTCCTTCCATGTTTTTCATTTCAAATGGTATGACCTTAAAATTGCATCACCATGTCCATATATACTTCTTATTCTGTCCCTCTACTGTTTTATGGGTCAATTATGATTGTTCGACCAATGTCCCCTCTCTTTTCAAAGTTTTCTAAAACCGTGTAACATAGCCGTTATGCTGCAGAATTTTCGTCTCAAAATGCCTCTCTTTTCTCAAAATTATTTTATGTTACAAAGTGAATAATCAAAGCTCCTATTCCTAAAGGGGTATTCACATATATATAAAAATTTTCTATTTTAAATTCTGGGATTTACATACATGATACCTGCTTTCCCTTTCTGTGGTTTTAAAGTAACGTAAAGATCATGTCTTTAAAGCAGTTTTTAAAACGTTATGATTATGAAATGAAACCCATTTATTTTATGCTATATAGGTTATTTATGAAATGTTTGATGATGATATCTGTGTCTCACATTAAAATAAAGGAAAATTTATGGGTGCACCCTGATAGCGCTCCAATGCATTGGGTAAAGACTTAATCTCTAGAGATGACCATTTTAACGACGCCTTGGTGAATAACCTTGGTAATTTTTAACGACACCTTGGGGATGGACCTTGGTGAAATGAAACGATTGTCAATATTAAATGTTGCATCCACATCTTCAAGTTATGAAAATGTTATTTTTATTATGATGTATCTCATGATTTATTTCTCATGCCTTAAAGTTCTTTTCATGTCCTTGGTGAAGTATCTCAAGTTCACATGTAAAATGTTTCTCTTGTTTCCCTTACTGGGCCTTCTGCTCACCCTTTCTTTTGATGTATGTCCCCAGGTTATGAGATGCATAATTAACATAGGATGAACTAAAGGAGAAGCCTTTCAAGTGTTTAAGAAGAATGTTTTATGTTTTTTTATGTATTATGATCCTTGTTTCCAAGACACTAAGCCTTAACGATCCTCAGTTTTGTGTAATGTAATGAAAGTTTATGTTATAAAAAGATGGGATGTTATAATATGAATTTAGAGTAATCCAAAAAAATTTGCGATAGTAAATTAAATACACCATTTATAGAGACGGTAGGTTGTACGTACGCAAGAATGTTGCTTTCCATTTTCTTGTTGGGTTGCAATAAAGAAAATAAAAACATATATATTATCTTTATAGTATCATTTTTATGACATATATATCAAAAAATTACATTAAAACAATCCTTATTAACTTCCATGTAAATCATTAATGAATATCATCACTTCATTATGCGGTAGTTTGTCGTACACGTGAAAGATGTTATAATATTCCCAAAAATTGAAATTATGAAGGTGTACATGATATAAAAATGAAAATAATAATAATAACATCATAAATATAATATATATCATATAAAAGTAATAAACACATCATTATTTATAACCTTTAAATGAGGTAGTGTAGAAAATAATGACATCGGTCGATAAGGAGGTAGTCCACTAAACACACAAACGATGATTTCATAACCTACTTGAAGGAAGTGTGTTAGATTGTTGGCCCTACCCTTAACATAAAAAAATATTAGAATATGGAAGATACAGAGGTTATTATAAATGAAACATATAATAAGAATTGAAAAATGTGGATAAATAAAAAAAATAGATATGCTTTTTGAATAACATTACCTTTTATTCGTGTATTATAAAACCCTAATATTTTAAAAAATACGTCTATTTAAAAAATATTAATTCTTAAATAGATTGTATTGTATGAAACTATGAGTTTAAATGAACCATGAGGCATTATTAGTATAAAATGACCACTATAACCTAGCTGTTAAATTAGAAGGAATAAATATGAATAATAAATTTATAAATTTAAAATAAAGGTCCAACTCAATAAAAATGTATTGTTATGTGCTTAGAGAATAATCATAAAATTTTAGTAAAATCAATTTAATTTTCAATAATATGTTTCCTTCAAAAATGAGTTTCTTTTCTTTTTATAAGTGAATATTAATTTATAGAAGTTATATAGATTTTATTTTAAGAAATAAATTTCATATTTGAATTTAGAATGTGAATTTATTCTTATAATTATTTTTTGAAAACATTTATTTTTTAAGGAATAATGAAAATACAAATTTTTATTAAAAATTGTATTTTATTTTGAAGTATTTACAAGGTTAAATTATGTTTTAGATTAGTTATAAATTTAAATTAGTTCATTTTTATTTAAATTAATAAAGTTATGGTTTTTGAAAATGAATTTATAAAAAAAATTATAAAAACATTTATTCTTTAAAAGGGTTTTTTTGGAAAACTGCTTTTCATGGAAGTTTACCTATTTTATTTTAAATTAAATTCTACAACTTCTGTGTTTTGAATTTTGAAAAATGTATGTAAAATTTGTATTCATAAGTTACAAATTGATTTAATAGATCCCTTAAATTATTTCCCAATATAAATAGTAACTATGGTAAATTTTGTTACCATGGTAAATGGTAAATTGGGTAATTTAGGTTAAGAATAAAGTAATAAAGAATGTAAAATGAATCTAACACATGCCAAAATATAACTTGATCAAGATAATTCATCCTTTAACACCTAAGGATCTAAATTAATTTTTTTTTCATTTACACATGTCCATGAAAATGTCATATATAATATTTAAATCAAAGAAAGTCACAAAATTTCACTTTCTTTGTCATAAAAAACCTTAGGTGTCAACATAGGAGAGAAGGTATTTTATTAACGAATATAAATGTAAATTTTTAATTTAATAAAAATATTTTCATGATAAAGTTTCATTTTTTTTCTTTTTGGGAAACTTATATGATATTATAATATTTATAATATTTTATTTAATAAAAATTTAAGGATATCAAATTCATGTTTTAAATAATATTTCATTTTTAATATTGGGTTACCCAAAAATATATATTAGAATATAAATATTATTTAAAATCTTTGAGATTTAACTTCATAATGGTATTTTATTTTTAATTTTTAGTTAACAAATAAGTATATTAAATAATTACACAATGCTGATGTAGTAATTATTTTATTAAGGTAAATATCAAATAAAAGTTATTAAAAATATGAAAATAAATATAATTTGAGATAACAAAGGTGAAAATATAATTTTATATACTAACTTGACCTATTAAGGATATAATAAAATATATTTTTTCTAAGTTATATTTTCATCTTGATATTTTTAAAAGTTCAAGTAATTAATAGTTTCAAGTTTGACTCTAAAGATATTTTATCAAAATAATATTTTATTAAAATATTTATGAATCATAAAACATATTTAAAATATAAAATAATTAAAATATTGTCTAAAATGTTATAAATTTTATATTTATTATGTAATTTACATCACATAAGTAAAAATTACAACTTCTTAATATTGAAAAATTTGTTACATTAGTTAAAATTAAAATGGGTTAACTATGGGTTAACCAAAATGATAAGGTTTGAAATAATACCAAAACTTGTCTGAAATTTATTGAATGATGAGATTAAAAAGTTATTTCATATTATATTTTAATTAATGGGATTTTGAGATATTTTTATACATATTTAATTAATTATAAATTAATATTCTTTAAAATATCAAAAGTTCCCCTCACCTTAATTATAAAGGGGATTCTCCTTCTTCACTTTTACACATGACTTTGAGCCTTCAAGATCGACCATACCATAAAAATTTATCTTATAAAATTTCCTAGAGACATTATATAGGTTATTTTCTTCTAGGAAGACCAACCCAAGTGTCCCTAAGAGAAGATCGAAATAAAGTTCTCCAAAGAAGAGGTAATCATCTTTACCGAATCTTTCAATATTATTTCTTATCCTCCCTCCTCTTCCTCTTCATGTTTTGTTTCTATTATAAATTAGTAAATACAGTGTCACATATACGATAATATGTTGTTTTTATTATATAAAAACCATATTCCACCTTTTATCCATCTAACAAAAAACAAAAGCACTATGCGTGCGTACATACGACTTACTATCTCCATGTCATGGTGTAATCTATTTTTCATCACCACATTATTTGGATGGGTATAATGATGCAAATAATATATATATATATATAATAATTATAAAATTATATTTATTCTAGAAATAAAATTAATATACCATCCTCTTCTTTACCATTTCACCATTAAGGGAATGACACCATTTCTTGTGCATACATATGGGCTACCGTCTCCTCAACATGATGTGATTCATTTTCCATGTTCACTATTCATGCACGATTATATAAATGTATATAAAGAAAAAATATGATATATATTACCTTAATATAATTCTGTAATTGATTTAACAATATCTGATTCACAATAATTGTTACTTATATGATAAATTAGGCATAGGAAAATGAAGCAGTTATCACCCAAAATAAGGGTAATAATGAAATATTATAAAAAAACGGGTGATAAAATGATATAAGAGTATCATATATGATATCATAAATATTAATATGGTTATAAAATAATTTAGTAATATTTTTGAAACAATTATTCAAGATATTTGGATATGTATGAAAGAAATCTGACATAATATAAGGGTTAATTTAACAATCTCATTATTATCGGAGATCTTTTGTACATAAGTATATGTTGAGGAATATTTTTATTTCATTTCTATGTTTCTTAAAAATATTTCCAAAAATATTTTTACCATTCTTCTACATGTTTTAAAGTCATTTTTACCCATGTGTGAATTTTTACTAAACGGTTTGAATGGAATCATTTTATTTGTTTCCCTAACGAGATACTTTTTGACTTTTTCAGAAAAAGTAAATGAGAAATGTTTTTTAACTTATACATCATGAATGGATTTTTTTCAATTTCACAAAGACTTAATGATTTAAGCTTATCCTACAATCTTACAAGGTTATTTTTAGAGAAAAAGTTTTCTTTTAAAATTGTGTGGCACTTTAGGAAAAGAAAATATTTTCCAAGAAGAAATGATATTTTCCTCAAGAATTATTTTCCAATGATATCTCAAGATTATTTTCCATTTCTGATAACATTATTTTAGGTTAATTACATTTTAATGGGGATATTTTCAAGTATATTATACCTATTATTACTATATTTGTTTTATATTAATTATGGAATGATATTTTTGAAACATATCTCTTTCCATGGGTTATGTTATGATTGAATGATGTTTATAAAACCCATTTGTTTTCACAAGTTCTTATATGATGAATGATTTATGTCCTTGCGGAATATATATATATATATATATATATATAAATATAGTTTTCATTATTTGATGGGTGAGACCTATATCTCCCTCAAATTCATTGGGTAAAGATTTATATCTCATGATATAGACATGAATGGAATGAAAAGTGAACTTAGTTCACTAATATAGGTTTGAAAGGAGTAGTGAACCCAGTTCAGTAAAGGACCTTGTCCAATATGATGGTCTTGTAAATGATACTTGATTAATATGGAAATGATTTTATATTCTAATTTATATACCATAATTCCATGTCTTATGTTATGATCTCATGTAATATGTTATTTCATTCATTATAAACTTCTATGATTTATCCCATTTCATGATATCATGATCTTCGATATGAAGTATATAATTTTAAAATGTTTTGTTTATGTTATTATGTTTTATGATTATTATATGATTTATATCTCCCTTGTTTAATCTTATTGAGCATATGATATCACCCTATCTTATGTTTCTTTTACCCAGGATGTGAATAAATTCATTAAGTAATGTGTCAAAAAGATTTTTTATTATGAAATAATAACCATGCGATGAACTAGATGTTTTATGAACCAATTATTTATGTTTCTCAGTTTCCAAAGACACTAAACCTATACTATTATGGAATGGTTTTTTATGTTATGTAATGCATATTATTATATTTATATTTAATATATATGTATGAAAATTATGTGCTGTTACAATTGGTATCATATAAATGTTTAGTTAAATATTGGAAATTAGGATGAGAAATCCTTAGTAAGAAACCTAAAGATAACACTATGTATAGGATACAATACTAGTGTTCTTGTGATGATCATAAATAACCTAGGATAAAACCTAAGGTTTCCTCAATTGAAATTTTATATGTAATTTCCATTAATTATGCGATTTACCCAATATTATTAGTGTTTCTCACACTATGATTTTTCGTTTTAGTGAATGGATGAAACTTTATGGAACAGTGTTGATGTTAAATGCAATGAACAATGAAATTATTTTCCTTCTGATCAATATAATGTTATGGGTGATGGAATGCAAAATCCTTTTGTTATTCTCACATAACTTTCTCAAGATATGAATCATCCAGGACTTCCAAATGAGAAAAAAATTGAAAAAAATTATATTTAGTCATTCATGAGGCAACGTCCACCTTCTTTTAGTGGGTCTTCTGATCTACTACTAGATGAATGATGGATCAGTACCAATAAAAATGTATTTTCAGTTACACAATTTTCAAAACATGATAAATTCATTTTTTAGGTCTATAATTTAGAAGGTTAAGAGTATCAATGGTGTAATATTATCAATAATATGAGGCAATGATATGAAATTGAGTCCATGGAAAGGGATGAGTTCAAGAAATTATTTTTCAATAAGTAATTTCCTCGTATTCTTTGAATGAATATTTTTAAGTAGTTCCTCAAGCTTAAGAAAAAAGGATGAAGAGTCTACTGGTACCTGTGAAGAAAATTTTACAAGAATTTCAAGGTATACTTCTAGAATTATCATCCAAATTGAGAGTAAGTAAGGTCCAATATTCAATGGATTAAAAGAAAGTATCAAAAGGGCATTAGAAATAAGGGACTTCAATAGCTATGAGGAAATCATTAGATGTACTCTCAAGGTGGAGATGGATATTTTATTCATCCATCAATATTATGAGTTTGATAATAAGGGAAAAATGGAATTCAAGAGAAAATCTAAAAACCATAGTGAAAAGAAGATTATCTATCAATTTTGCTCAAAGTGTGGAAATATACATGGAGGAAACTATATTAAGGGGAATAGTAAATGTTTTAAGTGTGTAAAATAAGTTCTTTGGGAAATTAAATTCTGAAGTGATGGTAAAAAGATCACTAATGATGTGAATAGAGAAAAGGGTACATATAATGCACCACCCATGCTTCCATGCTTCAAGTGATAGGAAAATGGGAATTATTCTAACCAATGAAAAAAAATATGAGAGTTATCAATGATTATTGATTTCGACAACCTACTAATGCCATAGATAAAGGAAAATTTCATTCAGTCACTACTCACGATGTAGAGTATGATAATATAGTGGTGAAAGGTACACTTATCATCCACTCTAAAATAGCTAATGGTTTATTTGATTCTAGATCGACACAATTTTTTATTTATAAAGAATTTTCTAAGTGTATATTCATATTAACATAATTATTAGATTTTGATTTATCTTTGAAAACTTTTAATGGAACAACAATTGCATCATAAGTTTATTATTATTCTCCGGTTGAAGTTTATGGGAAAGTGCTACCTTAAAATCTTATGATCATTACTTTAATTGAATTTGATTTTATTCCTATCATGGATTAGATTTATCTATATGGATCTCATATCAATTTCCAATTAAGGGAAGTCACATTTCATATTTTGAATGAATCTATGATCATCCATCGATACAAGGATGAATATGAACTTCTAGTGGAAATCACTTCCTTCTTGTGGGTCTTAATTCCTATAAATGAAGTTTATCTATATTAGATGGTTGGGGAGAACTCACTATTAAGGATACACCTATTTTATGGGAGTTTGATGATGTTTTTATGGAAGGATTTCCAGGTCATCCATTGAATCGTGAAGTTATGTTTTCAATAGAACTCATATTGGGTGTTATGCCTATTTCATAAAATACTTATAGATTGGCCCCAATTTATTTATAGGAATTGAATAATAATATTCAAGATAATATTGAAAAGGGATTCATATTCCCTAGTTCATCACATTGGGGTTCACCTATTCAGTTAGTTAAGAATAAAAATGGATCAATGAGACTCTCTATTGATTATCAAGAACATAACAATATCACTATCAAGAATAAATATCCTCTCCAGCGTATTGATGACATATTTGATCAACTAAGTGGAGCTCAATACTTTTCTAATATTGATATTTATTTTTGATATCATCAATTAAGGTTTAAGAATAATGATATACCCAAAACAACATTGTGTACAAGGTATAGACATTATGAATTTATAGTGATGCCTTTTGGTCTACTAATTCCCACACTATCCTCATGGATTTAATGAATAGAGTCTTCAAAGACTATCTTGATAATTTTTTGGTATTCTTTATTGTTGATATAATTATATTTTTAAAGAGTATGGAAGAAAATGGATATCACTTTAGGGTTGTACTAAAGACCCTGAGAAAGGATAACATTTATGAAAAAATTACCAAGGGTGAATTTTGGCTTCATAAAGCTTCGTTTTTTGGTTACATAATCTCAAAAGAGGGGATATCTATTGATCCAGAAAAGATGGAAGTTATTGAATGTTTCACTATACCAAAAATAGTAATTGAAATCCAACGTTTTCTTGTCTTGGAAGGATATTATTGATGTTTTTTGAAATATTTATCATGATTATACAATCTACACTCCAAATTGACTTGTAAAGGAGTTAAGTTCATATGGATGGAGGAATGTGAAGAGAATTTCAAGGTGCTGAAAAGAAGGTTAGTCAATGAAACTATATTCACAATACCCATTAGTGGAGAAAAGTTTGTGATCTATAGTAATACATCCAAGAATGGGATGGGATGTTTTCTCAAAAAAAATTATATGATGATATCTTATGCCTCGCGAAAATTGAAAATACATGATCAAAATTACCCAACTCAAGATTTAAATTTAGCTACAGTAATATTTGAATTAAATATATGGTGGAATTGTATTTATAGATATAGGTGTGAAATATATAATAATCATAAAAGTTTAGAGTATATTTTCACTCAAATAGAGCTGAATATGTGCCAAAGGAGATGGTTGGAGTTGATTAAGGATTATGACTGCTCAATACATTATCACCCTATGAAGGTGAAGAAGGGAGAAAATGATTTGAGTTGAAAGGACCATGCCGTCCTATCTATGATGAGGATAAAAATAGATATAATATTTATGTATTTGAAAATGATGGATTTGGAAATCATAATGGGATTGTAGAAATATTATCTTTCTCAAATGAATATTCAACCATATTTGCATGTGATGATTAATGAGATGTAGAAGGAAGATGTTGAGCTAAAAAAAAAGGTGAGAAATGTTCCTGAGTTTAACCTTGACTGTGAAGGAATAATAAGTTTTAGGAACTATGTTTTTATTCCTCCCATGACAAAATTAAATAATTTTGTTGGATGAGTTTCACAGTTCATTGTTCTCTATTCATCATGGGAGCACAAAGATGCAAAGGACCCTAAAGAAGTATTTTTGATGGGATTATTTAAAGAGAGATATTGGTGAGTTTGTTTCTTAATTCTTGGTTTTTCAGAAAGTTAAGGCTTTGAGATAGAAGCCTAAGCGTTTTTTACAACCATTTCTATTACCATAATGTAAATAGTAAAACATCACTATAAACTTTTTTCATTGGACTTCTTAAAACATCTAAAGTCCATAATTCTATATGTGTGATAGTTGATTTCCTTACGAAGTCAGCACATTTAATCTCAATCAGAGTAGACTTATCTATTGATCATATTTAAAAAAAATATATTAAATAATTTGTAATATTTAATGGAGTTCCACTTTACATTATATTTGATTGGGATCTTAGGTTTACCTCAAAATTCTAGAGAAGTCTTCAGTGGGATCTGGATACAAAGTTAAGTTTTAGAACTGCTTATTATCCTCATAAATATGGTTAGTTTGAGAAGGAAATTAAAATTATAAAATAAATATTCAGAAAATTATCTATACATTTCAATGGTGTTTGGGATCAACACCTACCTTTGGTATAATATTCTTACAACAATAGCTTTCACTCCAGTATTCATATGGCTTCTTATCAATCCCTTTATGGTAAGAAGTAAAAAAAATATAAAATACTATAATGTAGTTGGGGAAAGAAAACTATGGTGACTTGATCTTGTTGAGTAAATGGTAGATAAGGATATAACTATTCAACATCACAAAAGATGAGCTCAGAGAAGAAAAAAAATATGCTGAAAATAAAAGAAAAGATCTAGAATTTAAAGTGGGTGATAAGGTATTACTACGAATATCTCACTGGAAGGGATTAATGTGATTTTTAAATAAGGGAAAGCTAATCCATAGGTACATCAGTCCGATTGAAATTCTTGATTTTTTTGGGAAGGTAGATTATATATTGGTGCTTCCACTGAATCTCCCTCAAGTTCATGATGTGTTCCATGTATCTCTCATGAGAAAGTCCAAACATAATCCTTCATATGTACTAAACTGGGATGTTATATAGCTGGATAAATATATTTCATACGAAGAACAACTGATAGAGATTCTGGATCACATATTGAATGTTCTACAAAATAAGACAATTCATTTGGTTAAAGTTTAATGGCGGAACCACCAATTTTAGGAAGCCACATGGAAAATAGAGGATGTGATGAGGTGGAGGTATCCTCATATATTTGTATCCAAGTGATTATTTTCGGGGAATAAATTCATTTTATGGAGGTATAATGTTACTCCCTTATATTTTCATAAATATTTCTCATTAAATAATTTTAATTCGTCACTATCTTTCATTTCACACAATAGTGAGTTTAAATAAACCATGAGACACAATTAGTAAAAAATGACCATTATAACTCAGCAATTAAATTAGAAGGGATAAATATGAATAAATAATTTATGAAATAAAAATAAAATTCCAACTAATTATAAATGTATTGTTAAGTGCTTATAGAATAATCATACAATTTTAGTAAAATCAATCTACTTTTCAAAAATTCGTTTTCTTCAAAAATTAGTTTATTTTTATGAGTGGATATTAATTTTTAGAAGTTCTAGATTACTAATTTGAAAAAAAATTAATTTCTTACTTAAATTAATCATATAAAAATTATCTTCAATTTATTTTTTGAAAACATTTATTTTTTTAATGAATAGTGAAAATACTGATTTTTATTCAAAACTGTATTTTATTTTAAATTTTTTAAAATGATAAATTATCTTTTTTATTAATTTTAAATTTAAATTTGTTATTTTTATTTAAATAAATCCAATTATGGTTTTTTTAAAATTATTTTATAAATAAATTAATTATAAATACATTTTATGTTTTAAAAGGGCATTTTTCCAACAAAAAAACTTTTTTTTCATGAAAGTTTATTAGTTTTATTTTAAATTAAATTATATAACTAATTTTTAATTTTGTAAAATGGATTTAAAATTTGGATTCATAAGTTCCAATTTTAGTGAATATTTCCCTTTTATATTTGGCTAATATGAATAGTAACTTTGATAAATTTCATTACCACGGTGAAGGGTAATTTGGGTAATTTAGGTTAAAAATAAAATGATAAAGACTATAAAATGACCCTAACAGATACCAAAATATTATTGGATGGATTTAATTTGGCCATTAACACATAAGGATCTAAATTAAGTTGTATAATAGATATTATTACATGAAAATAACTTATATAATATTTAAATCAAAGAAAGTCACAAAATGTCACTTTCTTTGTCTTAATATCCCTTATGTGTCCACATGGGGATAAAGGTATGTTATGAATGATTAAAAATTTAAATATATAACTTAATAAACTTATATTAAAGATTGAAATTTATTTTTGGATTTTTTGGCCATTATATGAGATTAAGATATTTATAATATTTTATTTAATAAAAATTAAAATATTTCACATTTAAGTTTTAAATAATATATTCTTTTTAATATTGGGTCACCAAAGATATATATTTTACTATAAATATTATTATGAAATCTAGAACATTTATATTCATCATGATATTTTATTTTTAATTTTTAGTTAACAATTATATTAAATAAATACACAACACTAATGTATTAATTATTTTATTAAAAGAAATGTCAAATAAATTTTATTAAAAATATTAAAATAAATATAATTTAAGAAATTTATGGTTCTTAAATAATTCTATAGATTACCTTGATATCTTAGTTATATAATAATATATTTTTTTAAGTTAACGTGTCATATTTATATTTTAAAAACTCTAAGTAATGAATAGTTTCAACATTGAAACTAATGATATTTTATCAAAATAATATGTTATTAAATTATTTAAAAATAACAAAACATATTTAAAAATACAAGATAATTATAATATGGTCTAAAATATTATAAATCGTTCCATTATGGCCTAATTTACATTATATAAATTAAAATTACAACCTCTTATGGTTAAATTTTTTGTTACCTTAGATAAAATTAAAATAGGTTAATTATGGGTTAACCAAAATGATAAGGTTTAAAATAATACAAAAACATGTCTAAAATATATTTTTTTTATAATATTACAAACGCATATAATCTTATATTGGAATACTTGTCATTTTATAGGTATTTGGATTGATATTTAATTTATTATAAATTAATATTTTTAAATATTCCAAAAGTTCCCCTCACCTCGATTATAAAAGGCCACATCTTTCCTATATGACACACATCACATCGAGACTTCATGCTCGACCATAAACTACCAATTTATATTCTAAAAGTCCATATACACATTCTAGAGGTTCTTTTATTCTAAAAATACCAATCCTAGTTCCCCTAAGAGGAGATCTAAAGGAAGCTCTTCAAAGAAGAGGTAATCATCTTTACAGACACTTTCAAGATTATTTCTTCTTATACTTCCTGTTCATGTGTTTTTTTCATTATTAAGTAAAAAAATAAAGTATTAAATATATTTTTATATGTTATCATGATTATAGAACAATCATATTCCACATTTTATCCATCTTACGAAAAAAGAACCGTGTGTGCGTATGTACGACTTACCGTCTTCACACCATGGTGTAATCTGTTTTTTTATCACCACTTTATTTAGATTTGTATAATGATGGAAATAATATATATATATGTGATAATTATAATATTATATTGATTCTGGGAAAAAAATTAATATATAATCCTCTTCCCTAGAATTTCAACATTAAGGGAATATTAATGTCGCTCGTGCATTCGTACAGTATACCATCTCTACGATGTGATGCAATTCATTTTCCATATTCACCATTCATGCATGATTATATAAATGTATATAATGAATAAATATGATATAAATTATTTTAATATCATTATGTAAATTATGGAAATATATCTTATGTACAAGAACTAAGTCTTATATGATAAAACATGCATAGGAAAATGATGTAGTTAAGTCCCAAAAGAAGGGTAATACAGAAATATTATTACAAAAGGGTGGTAAAATGTTGTAAACAAATAATATATGATATAATAATTACTAATATGGTTCTGGAATAAGTTAATAGTTTTATTTAAACCATTATACAGTAGTTTCAAAAATGTACGAAGGATATCAGACCTAAAGTAATGGTTAATTTTAGAATCTCCTTATTATTCGAGATTGTTTAAATAAAAGTATCTTCTGGGGAATATTTATCTTATATGTACTTGTTTCTTAAAAAAATTCCAAAATATTTTATCTATTATTCTATAATTGTTAAATTCATTTTTACCCATGTATGAATTTTTACTAAACTGTTTGAAAGAAATATTTTTTTTTCATTTTCTTAATGAGGTACTTTTTGAATTTTTTCGGAAAAATTATGAGAGGAATGTTTTTTAACTTATATGAAATGAGCTGATTTTTTTGATTTCATGACACCTTAATTACATAAATATTCCATTACAAGATTATAATTTTATTTTCATATAAATTTTTTTCTTTTGAAATTGTGAGGTATTTTAAGAAAAGAAAATGTTTTCAAAGAAGAAAGGATATTTCCTCGAGAATTATTTTCATGCCATTTTTCAAAATTATTTACCATTTACAATAACATTATTTGATTTGACCTTATTTTTTAATGGGGAAATGTTTAAGGATATTATCCCTATTATTTATATTTTTAGATTTATTTTATGATGGAATTATTTTTATGAAACCCATTTCTTTCCATGTATTATGTTATGATTAAACAATGCTTATGAAACCTATTTATTTTCACAGGTTCTGATATGACGAATGATTTATGTTCTTGTGTAATAGATATTAATGTTTTTAATTATTTAATTTGTGGGATGTATATCTTCCTATAATGCATTGGGTAAATATTTTTATCTCATGAGATAGAAAAGTCTGGAACGATGAGTGAATTCTTTTCAGTAATACATGAATTGAATGGGGAGTGATCCCGGTTCAGTAAATGACTTTATCCACTATGATAGTCTTGAAAATTATCCTTTAATAATATTGAAATTATTTTATATGCTAATTTTTTATGCCACAATTCCAAGTCTTATGTTATGATCTCATGTAATATGTTCTTTTATTCTTTATAGACTTTTATGATTTATCCCATGATATGTTATCCCGATCTTTGATATGAAGGATATAATTTTTAATTTTTTTATGTAATTATGAATTATGATTAATATATGATTTATATCTCCAATATTTAACCTTACTAAGAATCTAATATCACCTTTGATTATGTTTCTTTTCCTAAGGATATGAAGAAAGGTATTAAGTAAAATGTGAAAAAGTGTTTTAGTTATGAAGGAATGAGAAGGAGAAAATTTAGATGTTTTATGAACTAGATGATTATGATTTCTATTTTACAAATACACTAAATCTATGTGGTTATGGTGTGATTTTTATGCTATGTAATCAATATTCTTTTATTTATATATAATATATATTTATTAAAATTACGGTTCGTTATAGTTATTCTCCTTAGGTTTTCATTAAAACCTTCATAAGTTGGATTTAATCCCAAAATAAGGATTCTTAGATGAGGGGTGTGAAGTTTATAAGTTGTTTGGATACATATTGTTCAATATAAATGGATTTTTAGGTGTGAATAAGTAGGGAGAGTGAGTTATATTTTATAGTTGAGGAGGAGTTGCATTATTGAAAATACTCAAAAGTATTCACTCTTGGGTGGTCAATATTTACTCAAGTGGTTCCAAATCTGATAATTAAAGGTTTTTGGAAAATATAAATTCTATCCAAACATCCAGAACATAATGAAACATCTATTTTAAACATTTAATTCCTTAATGTCTAAGTATCTGTATTTTTACCATTTTGGTTTTTCACTACGGTAACTGGTTTTCTAAACTTGGTTATTTATAATTTAAGAATAAATTTTATTGAGCCTTATTATATAATTTTTGACCACTATTTATAATTATTATATCCAATTTATAAAATATAAATCAAATTTTTATTGGAAAAGAATTTTAACATAAGCGCAAGTAACATACAAAAATATAACTTTAAACTTAACCGTGCTAACTGAGTTTTTACAATTTAATGGTCAATATATTAATTTTTTAAAAAAATTGGTATATTAATTAAAAATATTTCATATTTATTAACATTTAAAATTCACTTGAAAAAATATTTGATTTTTATTCTTTTTAAATCATTTAATAAAATATCATTTATTATAAAATAACATTAATGTCAATTTGGACATTATTCATTTAATTTCAATTATAAAAACATCAAGACAATGATGGAATTAAAATATATTGCTTACAAACCTGTGTATCATGATATTTTAATATATTAAAATAATGCAACGTAATATTTCATTAAATTTACTTAACTTGTAATATTTTTAGTATAATTTATTTCAGTTAATTATTAATAGAATTATTACTTTGTTAGTGTTTATTAATATTTTTAAGTAACTCATTCATCTATAAAAATTAAATTTAAATTATTATTAAAAAGAAAATTTATATTTAAAAATAATATATATAACTTAATCAATTTTTTTTCTATCCCAAATTATTTTAGATATTAATAGTATGAAAAGTATCATTTTTGTCCTTTTCTTTACATAACTTATTATATGTGTCATTTTCAAAGGAAAGTGGAAATGAATTTCTGTATTTTATATAATTTTATTTCCATGTTATAAATAAACTCATAAAATAAAATTAATATAATATATTTGGTCATTTTAACTCTTATCATTCTAGTTCAACCCCTCTAGTAAACAAATTTTTACCTTAACTATAGTAGTTAATTTTTATTGCACTCACTATTAATTTTGATCAAAAATTTAGTTGAAATTATTAGATAATATAAATTATTATGATTATAAATATGTAATATATTTTCTAAAATTCAATTCCTATAAGTGTAAAATTTTAATCTAAGATTAATCTTGCAGATGTGATGAGAAAACTAGTTTTCAAAGTGAAAATGTTCAAATTTTTAAAATTTTTTTATATCTAGAATAAATATGAAATTATTTCCAATGACATGAACTAGATTAATATATATTATATTAAATTAATTATACTTTAAAATAAATTCAAAATATAATTTATCTTTATAAATAAATTAAACGAAAAGGTTATTTTTAAATAAAATTTTGTATTTTTCATTATTCATCAAAAAAATGAAACTTTTCATAAAAATAAAAAAACATCACTTCAAGGTAATTTTAACATTATTAATTCAAAAATTAATTTCATTTTATCAAATTAATTTTCTAAAAGTTTCTAAATTTATTTATATTATAGTTCACAAAGAGACATAGAATGCAGTTTTTTTGAGAAAATAATATTTTTAAAATATATAAAGAATTTATTTCAAAATTATGTATTTTTATCAATATGTTTTTCATTATATAAAAAAATTATATATAATATTTAAATATTAGTTATCACTATTAATATAACAATGTTTAATGGATAGGTTAATATGGTCGCATTTAAATAATATATCATGATTTTGTTAAAACTCAGTGTTGCGTGTAACGCAAGCTAATACAATGTTGTTTGTAGCATAAACTTAACTTGGTTTTTCATATAATGAAATATTAACTTGGTATTTCATTAATTTCAATCCATCAAATAAATTTAATTTATTTTAAAAAATAATAATTCATAAATATTTTTGGTGCCACATTTGACACCCTAAAAATTAATTTCTTTCTCGAATTTCGTCTCGTTCATAAATGTTTTAATAATTAAATGTTTCTTTCATATAAAACAATATAATAAAAATAGTTAATATAAAATACTATTAAAAAATATAAAGTTATGTTCAAATTTCATCTATAATAACACGTACTAATTTTCCATATTAAAGAACATAGTTGGGAGGTGAAAACATGGGCATATAAGACAAAAATAACACCCGGATACTGGTGGAGATTGATGAAGAACATTATTAGGATAAAGTTGATGGTCAAAAATAAATAAAACAAATAGGATTGAAAAATGTCATTCATATCATCAAATATAATAATAATAGGATTAAATTTTATTTTAAGACCCCTTCCTAAAATTGAATAATTTTTACCAGAAGAATTACTTACTTGACTTCCTTCCATTTCATAAGCACAATCTCACCATATAGTTGTTCCGTGATCAATTTTTAATTCATTTATTATTCCAAGAAATTAAGGTGAATATGTTATTCTTAAAGAACCAATAGATCACAAGGCTTATAAATATAATGATAGTTCATTCCATATATCTTTAGTTATCATCATTGAAAAATAGTTTTCACATATTATTTAATATGGATAAATCTTCATATGGTGATGTTATACATTAATCTATAAAAAAATTATCTAAAGTATAAATTTAACCATTCCATAAATGGTTAACCTTATGAACCTTCCAAATTATTGAAGTCCAAATCTTTCTAAATAAGGCCACTGAATTCCCAAATTGAACTTATCACTAATCCCCATATACTATAAAGTGGATATTGATTGTCATAAACCAAACATGTAAACACCTTCATATTGTATTCTCTTAAAACATGGTAATAACATAAATTTACCATAAATATTTATTGAAAACATTCATGGTACCTTATTCCTTAAATAGAACATAGATTATTGTTATATTCCTAAAATTGAAAATTTTTATAAACATCATCAATGATAGCATAAACCACCTTGTAAAAAATCAATTAATTAGCAATAAGGTAATTTGAAAAATCTAATTTACTATATTCAAATCGATCATCTCTTTATCCCAAAATAATTATCTCAACATTAGGAAGATAATAAGGGTTATTTTTCCATTAACCAAGTGTTTTCCATGAAATTCATCATTTCATTAAATCAATTTTACATTCCATCGACATTATTCAACATATACTTTCAAATCATTAATAAAAAACTTATACTGAATAGTACATATATATTTCATGATTCGAATAAAAAATCATTGAATTCCAATGCATAAATACTTAATTCATCCCTATTACTTTTAAAACAATTAACTAAACTTCATCATATTATTTCATAACATTTTTTTCCTTTCACATGTCATTTGTAGTCTCTTAATCATCAACAATATTACCATTACTCGTACCACCTTTCTGATTCTATTCACAAGATTTCTTCCTGAGACATTGATTTTCATAACTCGCATTCATTACACAATTAAATAATTAATACAGTGATAATACTATTGGGAGACTAATATTACCATCCCTTATGTTAACCAAACTCTTCAACTTTACGATGCAGTTACATTCTTTGTGTCCTTATTTTACACAGTCAAGAAATATTAATGTTCCTCTAATACATCCACTTGGGTGTTTATTCCCACATTCTTGACATGTAGGAAACTAAATATTATTTCCTCCATGGTATCTGTTACCTGAATTCTCATATAAATCATTCGTTATATTCTTTGATGAGTTTGAGAGTCAATTAAGGAACATATTGTTAATCATATTCCATAAAAACCAATTAGGAATAATCAAAACTTCCTTCACTCCAGTCATCATTCCATTTGAATATTCATTAAAAAAATTTCATCACATTCAATGTTAACCCAGTTCCTTCTTGTTCCCACAATTTACTAAATCCAAAACATACGGTGTGATAAAAACATATGATAGCGGAAAACCACATAATCATGAAAAATCACTTAAAGGATGCTTAACTCATGAAACCTTCTTCTTTAATTTATGACACCTTAGTTTTATCATATTTAATTTAGATTCATCATATATTTAAATGATTCACGATGGTTCATAATGAGTTTTTGGATTTTCAAAGAATATCCCCTAGGAGTGTCAAATTAGGTGTACAGAAAAGCATGTTGTCGTACACGAGTTCCTTAATGAGTCTAGTTTAATATGGTGTTATTGGGATTGTTACCCCTAGGTACATCTATGTCAGAGCCGCATATGTGTATAGTATCCAGACATATATGTAATTGCATAAAAACTACTTTCTCTATCCTTTATCAAAATTCCAGGACATTTCCCAATACATTAAAACATTATTTGACTTATCCTTAGAGACATCCCAATATATAAACTTAGAAATATCACTAGGTATATATCACTAAAATATTATCATCATAGTTTCCAAAGGTCAACTAAGCCTTTCTTTTGGTACAACATATAGTGACCCAATCTTTTCAAACATGGATATTACATCATTTTTATGAATATTAATTAAATTATATAAACACATGCTTGAGGACCATTATAGTTTAGTTACTTTGGATACTTGGAACAAAATATTCTAATTTTGTGAAAGATCTTAATTATTTCCCACAAATATCTTCCCATTTAGTACCCTTCAATGACATACCCTAGATAAAACTTTCTTCAAAACCTAAGAAAATGAAACATAATAAAGGGTGATATCAGATGCTTGGTAAGGGTAAAAAAGGGTGATACATAATAATATCATAAAAATAAGGGTATGATAACATGATAATTATATTTGAAAACCATACCCTTTATGAAAAAGATCATAATCATGAGTCATGGAATAAAGATTGGCAGTTCAAAAGACATAAATCAAATGGAAATAAAATAACATGAGATATGAGAGCATAACATTGGCATAAGAAAAGGAATTTTGGAATACACATAATCATAAAAATAATTTCTATATTTTTCAAGTCTTATTTCCAAGGCTATCATATTTGAATGGTTTCACTATCCAAGCCATCATACTTGTCAAGGTTCTCTCACAAGACCATCATAGTGGAAAAAATCCCCTATTAAACCAAGATCATTCCTCATTCTAGTCCTATATATATCATGGGATATAAATATTTACCCAATGCAATGGAGGGAGATATAGGTCCCAAACTTCACATAATGACTGACTGAAAAGTAAATTTTCATAAAACCTGAAGAAAATAAATTAAAAAAGGAACCCTCAAGGGGGTGGAAGTGATGAAAACCCAGAAAATCCCTATTATTGAAAATTTTAAAATCTATAGGAAGTGAACCCAAGAAATCATAAATAACCATCTCCTCTTCCAAGACACCTATACGAGTGAGTGAGTCCTCCACAAAATTAGTCTCCCCCCAAATATGGAAAACAGTATGTCTATGGTTATTCTCCACAAAGCATCTATGAATTAGATAGGACCAATCCCATGACACCATATGATTCCCCTAGATAGAACTCACCATAAATTCATAATCAGACTCAACCTCATCCACTTGGAGACCACACTGCCTACAATCATCATACCAGAGAAAAGAGCTTGCACCTCCACACCCAAGTAATCTTCAGGTCCATAGAAAGAACTGAACCCCATTAGGACCGAGCCCTAAGAGTCTCGAATCACCCCACCACCTCTAATTATCCCACCCATAAAGGACCCATTCATATTAATTTTCAAGCCCCTAAGGGGAGGCATCCACCTGATCCAGTGACCCTCCACTCTGCTATAAGCATGACAAATGTTGAGAAAGTTTCATATCATAAATGAACACTAAACCCCCTTTAACCGTGATTTCAACTTGAAGATCAGGGACCATAACCTCATCTAGAGAAACAAGAAAGAACTTATGGTTCCTAGTTGAGTTTGGTTGCACACCTCCCATATGGTCCGGAGGACTGAAGAAAGAATCACTTCATGAACTTTTCATTCCATGGCCCAACTGTCAACATTGCAGAACCATGTTGACAAGAAACCATGAAAATATTTCTTGTTGTCAATGCAGGGATGAGGAGAGAATAAAGACCATAGGTAAGATACCCAAATTCTCTAAAAATATAGGTGTAGAGTGAATTTCCTCCGCATATTCTCACAACAGAAGCAGCAAGACGCCAAGGGTATGCCCTTCATTTGGATATTCTCATCTCTTGGGAGTTCCATGTTACTAATACACCAGTTGAGGAAATTCATTTTTTTAGGAATCTCCTTGAACCAACCTTTCTATGACCACACATCACTAGGTTTTTTTACATGGAACAACCTCATGTAATCCCAAGAGATAAACCTATATGAGGTTGAATCCATGAAGCAAAATCTGTCTGGTTCTTCGTTCATGATAATATCTTCAAACACTTGCACTTGATTAGGGTTCAGGACCGACTGAATAAAATAGGGCCTCATAATATCATTTTTAAATGAAATATCTTGATGATGTAAACCTGTAAAATCTAGAACCCCACCCGCCTAGTTGATATTACAGAATCTTACATCCCCTTTCCTAATGATCCAAAAAACGAAGCCCACATGTACCTCAAGGTGAGAGAACAAACACCATGACAGGCATGAAATATGAGGTCCATAGACACCATACACCTCTCAATGATCCCTATAAAATGTCCTGAAAAAATAATCCTACGGAAAGTCTCCCGAAATAATATCCCATGCCAGCTGACCTTGCATTCCATGCATGGCTTCATTAAGGTCACGATGCCCCAACCTCCCTTCATCCATGATATTTTCCATTCGAGACCAAGAATCCCCTTGATATCACCCCACTTGGTTGGAATTCCAAACAAATGAGGTCATAATTCTCTTCATCTATCCAATGAACCCTTTGGGAGTCTTGATTAATGAAAACACATACATCAGAATTGCTTTCAGAATGTTGTTAACCAAGGAAACCCTCCCTCTAAATGACATGAACACTTTCTTCTAGTTTAGGATCCTCCCCAACAACCGATTGGTAATATAATTAATGTTTATTCTTAATACATCCATAATTAATTGGGATACCAATATATTATAGTGGAATCTACTTTGTTTGGAATCCAAGGATGTCCTGAATACTCTTACAACACCCTTCAAATCAATTAGTGGAGATAAAAACATGTATTTTACCTATGTTGATACACTAGCCACTCAAGAACCCATAAATATACATTATCTCTAAGAGATTAAGTAAGGAACTTTGCCTTCCATTAGTAAATATTAAGATGTCATCAGAAAAAATTAAATGATAAATAACTTCCATGCCACCCCTACTATAATAAAGTGCCAATCTGTTGGTTTCCACATCTCTATACAGGTTTCACAATAAGGCATCTTGAGCAAATATTAATAGGCTTAGAGATAATGGATCCCCTGATGAACCCCTCGAACTAGCGTAAATAAACCAATGAAATTCCCCTTGAGGGATAAAGAAATCCAAGGGGAAGAGAAGAACCTAAAAAAAATATCTCAAAAAGATTCCTGAAATCCATATTTCTGCATCACATAGATTATGAAGATACAATCAATTTTTTCATAAGCCTTATCTATATACACTTAAAAGATCACATTCGAGCCCATTGACCTCTTTTTGATATTGTTCACAAATTCACTAGCTACCCCGATCACCCCTTGAAATAAAATGGGTATCATGAACATTTTATCATATCATAACCAATAGAAAAGATACACGTTTCAGAATCATTTCATCAAAGCATAACCCATGAAAAGAATCAGGTTTCATAAGTTTTATTTCATGGTATAACCCATAGAAGAGAAATGGGATTCATAGACATCATTTCATTAAAACATAAACCATTCTCAGAAAGAATATGAATAGTATCCTTGGATAATATCCCCAGTAGGGGATAGGTAGCACCAATGGATGTCATCTTATATGGAAAATAATTTTTAAATATCATTTATAACATTTCATGAAGAAAATACCATTTCCTATTTGAAAACACTTTTTAAAATGTAAATCATTTTGAAAAAGTTTTTTCTTTGAAAATAACCTTGAAAATTTATAAAGGAATATTTGAAATTAATTTAATTTATTTTAAAAATAAAACAATTTATAAATCCATTGATTTTAAAATAACCTTTGAAACTTATAAAGTAATCTTTTAAAAACACTTTAAACACTTTTTAAACATAAAATATTTTCAAAATCATTTTTATTGAAAATAACATTTGAAACATATAAAGGAATATATGGATATAATTTAAAGAACATTTTAAAACATAAAAAATTTTCAAAATTATTTGCCTTGAATATGATAGTAAAATGTCATTTAAAAACATTTTTAATTTTTTTTAGAAAACTTGGTTTTAGAATAAATCATATTTTTTACCGAAGAAGAGATTGTAACATAAAATCTTTACCACTTTGGAAATATTGAATCATAAGACCAATGAAGGAATAACACAAAATGGAATTTAAAATATCATTATGATAAATAAATTCAGGATATTACATGTCAAAGTTTCTGTATATACACCTTGTCAATGAATACAGGTGCACAACATAACGTATGTCTCAAAGAATGAAAATTGATACAAAAAATCCCTTATCATTTTGGTAACATTTGAAACATAAACCCCAAGAAAAAGAGATACTCAAATAGATATGTAAATTAAAATAAATTTAAGTATAATTATCCTAAAATATATTAATTGGAAGTATATAAACCACATAGAATAATGAGGTGATGAATATTCCATGTGTCTCACAGAAGTAAAAAGGTGAGATGGAAATCTTGTACATTAAGTATTGGATTTTTTTGTACTTATTCAACCCCAATTTAAAAATAAATATATGTTTATTATGAATGTATTTTATAATAATAATTATATTTATTATTCCATATATTATTTATTAGGACCTTTTATTACCTATATATTAACAATTCCATGTTAAAGTTACGTTTCGGGTAATAACCGAATTATTTTTTTCATATAGATTTATTTTGTTATTTTTTGTCATATGAATTTAATAATGGTTCAATAAACTCAAAAATTATAACCATTATATAAAAATAATATATATTTATTATATATTTTTTTATAGTAATTCATAAAATTTAGTTATTTGAAATGAAATATGTCATTCATGGAGATGGAAGGTCATATTTACACATGAACGCTTATTTTATTTTTATTATTGAATTGAAAGAAATAAAATTTAATGTTATATATTATAATTATATAATGATTTTTATGTTATATATATCACAAATTTTCATTAAACCCTTATTTAATACCTTCTATGTAAACCAGGAATGATTCACATCACTTCATGAGGCAGTAGTCCACCGTACACACGAACGACATTATCGTATTCCCATAAAATGTAAACCATTAATGTGTGTGTGATATAACAATTAGAGAATCATAATAAAATCATAAATTTAATATATATCATATATAAATAATATATTAATAATTATTTTCAAAATTGAAAGATGGTAATGAAAAAATGAAGGACATCATTTCGTGAGGCGATAGTCTATCATACACACGAAATATGATTTCATAACCCATTTGATGGAAGTTTGTAAAATTTTAGTTTATAAAATTAACATAAAAACATATCAGTATGTGAAATATAACAATTTATTTATATTATAATGATATAATAATAATTGAAATATAAGGAGAAAGAAAAAAACTAGAGATGCACGTTGAAGAACATTTCCTCTTCTTTGGGTATTCCCCTTAGGATTTCTCTAAAGCCTTACTAGGTTGTCTTTTTGCCAAAAATAAGGAATATAAGATTATTTTAGGTAATTTGGGAGGTTATATAGGTAGATATTAGTCGATCCAAATGGGTTGAGAAGTGTGAACAAGTGGGGAGTGTGAGTTCACTTTTATAGTTGAGGAGGAGTGACATTCTTTTAAATACTCAAAAGTATTTACTAATGGGAGGTAAATATTACCTCAAGTGAATATAAATATTATAATTAAAATTTTCGAGTCATTATATTGTCTATAAACACCTCCATTACACAATTAAACACACTTTTCTTAATTATGTTTTTACTTTTTAACAGTCAATTTATTTATTATAAAATAAAATGGGTACATGAATGAAACATATTGGATATTTATTAACATTTTAAATCCCTTGGAATAATATAGTATTTTTATTAATTTTAAATCATTTAATTAATTATCATTAATTATAAAATAACATTAATATCATTTTTGACATTATTCGTTTAATTTAAATTATTAAAAATATGTAAAAAAATATAGAATTAAAATATATTATTTTTAAACCTATTTATAATGATATATTAATCGATAAAAATAATAGATCGTAATAATTCATTCAATTTACTTCACTTTTAATATTTTTAGCATTATTTATTTCTATTGATTATTAACTACAGAATTATGGTGTTGGCATTTATTAAGCATTTTAAGTAAATAATTCAACTCAAAAAATGAAAGATAAATTATTATGATGAAAAAATAATTTATATTTTAAAAAATATGTATAATTGAACCAATTTTTTTCCATATCCCAAAGTATTATAAATATTAAAAGTTAGATATGTATTTTTTTGTCTTTTTCTTTACTTAACTTATTATATGTTTCATTTTCAAAGGAAAATAGAAATAAATTTATATATTTCATATAATTTTATGGAAAAGGTCTAAATAAATTCATATAATAAAATTAAGATCATATTTTTAGCCATTTATCTCTTATCATTATAGTTTACCCCTAGTAAACCCATTTTTACCTTAACTGTGGTAATTAAATTTTACTAAATTCCTTATTCATATTGGTAAAAAATTATGCTGACCATATTAGATAGTATAAATTAAACTAATTCAAAATTTATAATCAATTTTCACAGATTAAATTCATAGAAGTGGAAAGTTGTAATATAAAATTAATCTCACAGACCTGATGAAAAAGGGGGTTTTAAAGTGAAAATGTTCAAAAGTTTAAAATGTTTTTATATCTAAATTAAATATGAAATTTATTACAATAACATGAATTGGATTAATATACATATAAAATAAATAATTATACTTTAAAACCAATTCAAAGTATTCTTTAAATTTATAAATAATTTAAACAAAAATGGATTTTCCAATTAAAATTCACTATTTTTCACTATTCATAAAAAAATGAAACTTTTTAGAAAAATCACCAAACATTAACTAACGATAATTTTGAAATTATGAAATAAAAAATTAATTTAATTTTATCATATTCATTTTCTAAAAATTTCAAAAATTACTTTTATTATTGTTCACATAAATACATAGAAAGCAATTTTTTAGAAAATAGTATTTTCAAAATATATAGACTTTATTAAAACATTATGTATTTCTGTCAATATTTCTTTCTTTATATAAAAACATTATAAATAATATTTAAAAATTATTTATTAATATTCATAATTACTAAGTTTAATGGATAGGTTAATATTCTCATGTTTAAATAATATATCGTGGTTTTGTTAAAACTCAGTGTTCCATGTAATGCAAGCTAATCATGTTTTGCATATAGTGAAATATTAACATGGAGTTTTGTATAAAAAACATTAACTTGGTTTTTTGTGTAATATAATCCATTAATGAAAATTAATTTATTCAAAAAATAACAATTCATAAAACTCTGGGTGTTACATAGATGCCACCCATATAACATCTCTCTTGTGATTCATGGATCCATATCTATATAGGAATGTAAATTATAACATTATACTCATTATTTGGCATAAAAATGACCTCATTAATCTTAATAAATATGATAAGATACTTTATTAATATTACATTTCCATAAATCTTTCCCACCTTATCTTTACAATGAAACTCTCATGTCGCATAAATGTTACATGATATTAAGAATGCATGTCTTATCTCTACAAAGTTACTCCCATATCACAATAATGTTGTGTGGTCACAAGTCATTCTTGAATTATCTCTTTAAAGCAAATCCCATGCTATGAGAATGTTACATGGGTGAAAAGGATTCCCACTTCTTCTTCATAATGCAACTCCCGTGCCATGAAAATTTTACACAATCATAAATGGATCACACCACTTCATTGAAAATGAATCAAATTAGAACATTTTTCATGTTTTACACATAATTTCAAGGAATTTTATCATATTTTACCTCAATTATATGTATATTTTTTATTTAATTTTTTTTATTATATGTGTTTTGTCTTCAAATCTTCTAAAAAAAGTACTCACTATAAATTCTATGCCTGAAAATATTTCCCCCCTCATAATTGGATATAATTGAATTGAAGAGGATATAACTCTAACTTAATATGGGTTTATTTCATAGGATCTACATAGCTATTCATAATACTATATGATCAAGGGTCACACAACTTCCTATAAATACATATAGGGGTATGCTCAATACTTTATGGTCACATTAGAATATCTAAAAGTGTCTCTCACTCATAAAGAACTTTTTTTATTCGATGTATGAGTTTTTTTACAAATAAAATCATCGTAATTTCAATCATATATGTAACTTGATAATTAATATTTTAATGTATTCCCTTTTAAAATTTTCTACATCGAATTAACCTAACCGTGTAATTTTTATGTGATGAAAACACTACATAATTTCAATGTGAAAAGTTTTTATTATATAATTTTCTTATCTTCTTCCATTTTAATCCTTCCTTTTAACTTATTCCTATCCCCATGAATTTTCATTTTTTTTTTGAAAAAAATGTCTCTGAAATAATTTTCTTAAGCTTTTACCATGAGTCTAATAGAGATTATCAATGATGTCAAGCCTAAACAATGTCAGTGTATCTATATGAGTCATCTACATATCTCATACCTAACTAGGGTGGGTCTTTAGGATTATCCAATAATCAAAGAGGATACCCACTTATAAGTTCAAGAAACCAAATGATGTACCTATTCCTAAATGATGACCATAGTACCTACCAAAATATCGGATCAACCATCACCGTGAGATGGTATGATCCAACATTTCTGTGATCAAATACTTTTATAAAGAGGATAACTATGAAGATGATAACATTATTCGGTATACTCCTCTAAATCCATATTATATACCAACCACTCTATAAATCAAGCACCAAATCTATTAATCCATCCAAAATAAATCCACTGCTGGCCAGAGACTGGGGTGGGATTTGAGTTTAGATGTTCACTCTGGTGGTGTCTTCAGTATATAATGGGATTGGACCCCCTTACGGTTACACCAAAGATATTAAAAGTTTAAGGTGGATACCTAGGCCTTAGGATGGTATGAAATGTTATGGGTATTGAAGTCATTCTATCACTTCAATAATAAGATCATCATAGACTTACTCAACAGATGATTCTTATATATAGATATGTTCCACTTAATATATGGAGAGGTAGTGATAATCCTATAGGATGTGTATATAATCATTGGGGATCTGATTTTAAGATATATGTATAATTATTTCAAAACTACATCATATGTATGGGATAACGTGGAAAGGACTCCTTCACTTGCAGATGAGCTATTTTAGTTGGTGAGGAACACCATGGATAAAAATCTTTTCCATTGAGCTTATTTTACTTTTGGTACATTGTCCAAAATCTACATTATACATAATATTAAATATTTTTGTATGAGGAGACCTCAAATATTCCAAACCGACAAGACTCCTAACATAATGGGTTCCTATTAGACAATACTAGAGGAAGGTTGGTATAACAAGTGAGGTTGGGATGTCACTCCCATGATCAACTGACTAGTCTATTCAATAGCCTAATCAAATATGTTAACTAATTGTAATTTCATACCAGTGTATAAGTCACATAATGGAGTAAGGACAAGGACAATTTTGATGGTAGAAAAACATGTGAGCATATGGAATATGAAATTAGTAGTGATAATTTTATCTAAGTTATTCCATCATTTTTGGGAACATCTGTAGGGGAAAGGATCCATTCTAGATTGTTGTACCTTTATATATATTGTGTTGTTATATCACAACACGCATGAAATGTTATGAGTTCATCAATGACCAATAAATTCTAATTTTTTGATTCAATACTTAACTCCATAGCATATGAAAATTCAATCAACTCCCACTCAAAACTTGACAGGTTTCCAACTTACTAAGGTTATTTAAATGGTTAATTTTATCATTTCACCCAACACTAAGATGATAAATTATGGATAATTTTATACGAAACAATACCCAATTTTCATTCTTTATAGCATTAATAAAGAGAATTTTGTAATCTGGGATTGAGGGAGATACTATTTTTGTGGTTTATTTGCTATAAAAATTCAAGTAGTAATTCCATTGTGTAAAAAATAAATTTCTTGACCTCTCATGAAGAATGAAAGTAAAATGAAACCTCATGACTATATGTTAGTTTTTATGCTCACATGGGAGGATATTTTTATAAAATTTACCTTTACAATGGTTAATTTCATCAATAGGTTCTAGATTGAATATATTAAAATCTGGATATTGTCATACCCCAGTAGAAGGTTGGCTAATTTAGTGAACCAAATTAGGGGTATATTGGTGACCAATGTTAAAGAATAATAGGAGTGGATGGTGGGGGTCTAAAGACCTTGTAATTGGAATGGTTTAAGGAATCATTTCCCTACTTGGATGCTAGGGAAACATTTAAGGCACTTAGACCCTTATGCTTAGATGAGAAAGGTGGATCTTCAATCATATGTACCAACAAATCCCAAATTTCAAAAAGAATGGGATAAGTGTGAATCCTAATGAATAATAAAATTATCTATAAATATGATATGTTATTCCATTCAAGTATAAAATTTATTTCTTATATACTTCGGGAAGGTCACCGCACCCTTCGACATCTCCTACAAGAATCATTCTGATAATGTGTAAGCTTATATTAAAGAGCTTGAAGCGGCACTATAATCACATAAGGGTAAAAATCTTTACTATAATAAATAACTCAATTTAATGAATATATATCTAGGTAGTAATGAGGATGGTGGTGATGAAAATTATGGATGGGGGAGAGATGACATAGAGGGTCCCCTAGAAGTGATGGACATGATTGTCGAGGAGGAGGCTAGTAAAATTATTCCAGGGAGGAGGTAAAATCCATTTAAATTTTAGATTAACATGTTGTTATTGATAACATAATTGATATATTATTTAAATTTTTTAGGAGTCCTAGGATTTTTAATCGACCATTTTATCTCCAGAGTATTCAACTAAAGGACCCTTGATTAGTCCAAGTGCCTATTCAAAAAATTAAGTTTAAGAGAAAACATACTCTCCCTATATAGAAAAACTGAAAGTTATGTATTCTGACACTCTATGTATTCTCCTACTATCATTTTTTGTGATTAATTCAACTAATGTTTATTCTTAAGTTTTTAAATTATGGTAGAATGATAGGTTTTTGGAGATCTTTCTTTTCATAGGGCCTATAGGTAAGTTTCCAATATGTGAATTTATTATCCAAGTTCCAGTTTTTTATATTTCCACACTGACCCATTGTATTTCTTGGATTTTCATCCAAACATCAAAGGTTATAGACAATCATTTTCTCATGTTATTTTTTTCTCCTCACATCAAGAAGGATTTTCCATTGAATTAATAACTAGTGAATCCCAGGAAAAAACTAAATTCAACTATTGAATTGAATATTACATTCAATATTTCAACCCACGTAGGCTTGGTGGATGACCTTATTTATGTCAAAAACCTATTTTAACACCATGAATCATGTTTTGTAATATATAGTTCATATCTGTAATAAAATGTGTTATACTAACACTTACACTTTATTTATTATCCATGCTAATCAATGATGATTTTAAAATTTATTTCCTCATAGAGCCATTCAGAATGTTTTTAGACCAGGGGTTCCCCTTGAGCCTGTGTATGCTCTGTATGGTGGGATACCCTTGGAGGTAAAACTTTTGTCCCAAATATATGTACATGGTATTTTATAAATAAAACAATCAGTGTAGGTTGGAAAAACATTGGTAACATATGAAAGTGGTCCCTAGCATGGTTCATAAGGAAACAACAACAAAAATAAAAGACAATCATGTTGCACCTCTCGATGGAGAGGCAATAGTTAACAAATTTAGTGAGTTGGTGTGTGAAGGTAGGGAATATACATCCCTTTAATTAAAAATTCATTTCTATTTTCTAATATTTCTTTAGTGTAAATTTCAACAGTCATTCTTTACACCAGAGAGAATAATATTTCTCTTCAATGTCTCAGCTGATGGAATTTATAAGGGAATAGATTGGTCTTGTGTTAAATTTATTAGGAGGTATTGATGATATACACTCAATAGGTTATTTTATCCTGAACTATGTGCTAGTCACCATAATTTACTTTTAATCATAACTAGAGTATACCTTACTTAAATAAAGGATGTGGTAGTCGGTCTGATGGAACATCTGGAGGCTGGTCCATGAAACAACTCATGACAAAATTGGTGCATAGTTGCATAAATTTAAAATAATATATTCTACACTATATTATATGTTGTATGATTACTATGTGATCCATGAATGTTTTGATGATGAAATCATCAAATGGGAGTGGATGAAGGCACTAGAATTGAATCTTTCAATGACTAGATCAGATGAATTCTCTACTAACCTCAGAACCATGGTACTATTGGAAGAGTCTCAACATGAAGTTGTGGTAGTGGAGAGGACAAATTGGTTCATAGAGACAAAATTCTTGGTGGACCAACTATTCCATGTGCTGGCCACCACTGACTGGATATTTGAGGAACAATATAGAATGGTTTAAGGAGTTGAGAAATCAAGGATGAATGTTATTAAAATATAATATACATTACTAATTTAGGAAAATTTAAAATTTATAGTGTTAGATAAACTATGTCGAACAATTACCTATTCAGAGTAATCAATGATCTATATTTGATAGTGCATTGAGTGTTCCTTATTACTGTATTCTTTCCTCATCCTATGAATGGTCATGGAGATATTCCAATGTTGGTATGTTCCTCCTTCTTTTGATTAAGTGAATATAAAATTTAGTCTTTAAAACTATTTTAAACTATCTAGGTTTATTTTTTTAGACTATCAAACCATGAAAATCCATGAAAACAAACAATTAGTAACAAAATAATAATAAAATTCACATGAACATTAAATAGGGATGGGTTTGGAAAATTATAATCTTAACAGGATTAAGTCACATGATGAAGATGGGGTTAATAAATCATATGTAAGGAACAATTACCCATAATTATATAGGTAAACATCATACAAAACATCATTCTAGAATCACTGTAAACTAATGGGAACCTATTAGATAAAATTTTATGTAATTTAACTTCATCATAAACTCTTTATATTGGAAAGATATAGGTGTGTCAAATATGAAATTATTATACTATCACCATAATCCAAGACTATTCTATTCAGATATGTGGGCCCATATGAACCAATATTATAAAAATAATGAATGTGGTTTTTCATGGAGGATAAATTATCAATAGTTTTTATCTCCTTTAAAATTATGTCTTCATGCATCCTACACAGATAATCTGAATTGATATATATATATATATATAGGGAACAAAAAGTGATCAAAATTTTCCCTAGATTAATATACATAGAGAGCATGGATTTTATTTTTCCAGGTGGTTTACTAGTCCCTATAATATTTATGAATTTTCCTTTTAGCCCTAAATTTCTCTTAATCCATGACAGTGAAAGGATTAGCTGGAAGGAACATGGATTTCTCAACCCTTCCTTCATGGATTTTTAACTTGATAAGATTTATGCATTTTTAAGAGAAAATAAAATTATTTATTCAATATTATAGAAATAAAAAGAACCCTAACAAAGAAATAGGGTCCAAAAAAATCTCCTTAACTTAAAAAAATACATGACCATTTAAAACCAAATATCTAAATACAAAATCATGATGCCAAACCAACTCTAGGATCAACCAAAACATATAATACGATCATAGATGCAGTGTAGTTGGAATGGGGGCACAAATCCTAAGACTTCTCAAATATATTTTTCAAACAACTAACCGTCCTATAAAGACTATAAAAACACCAAAAAAGAATAAAATAACTATAATTTACAAGGAAAACAATAATAAAAAAAATTATCACCCTCAACTAACCACAAATCAACACACTAATACCCCCACAAGGATAGAATTCAATAACACCTGAGACAGTCTTAAACCCCATAATATATTGTTACTTCAACTTCAATTCTCACCACAGGCCCAATAATATTAATAAAATTCATTTTATAATACCTTTAATCTATAAATTCCACCTTTCTTTACTATTAAGTCTCGTATTAGTTCTTGTGAAAAAATAGACCACCACTGCAACCCTCACTGGTATCCGATGAACACGTCCTACCCATGCCATATTCAAAGTAAAATAGAAATAGAACTAGTTAAAATAAATAAATAATAAGATAACCATAATTATTTCATCCTAATTAATCATCTTTATCAACTCACACTACTTTATAAACCTTAAGACCCAACCGTGACTTCTACTTCTTGAATAAGACAAGATATGGTACTCCAAAAAAACTCAAACTATCTCTAAAAATATATATCTATATAATAAATGACTTGAGGAAGATAAGAATTTCATGAACCATAAATAAAAATAAAAATTCAACACATAAATAAAACAACCAAACCATAGAAGAGTAAAAAAACAATAAATAAAAGAAACAAAAATAGTTGAACTATTCAAGGAAGATACCCCATCAAAACTAAAAATGCCCAATTGAATGTGTTAAAACACCCAAACCTAAGTATAAAAAAATACCAAGTAAAAAATTAAAGGGGTTTTATTTTCTATATGTCTCAAATCCATGATATCACCTATATTTGGATTTGAATGATAGATCCATCCAAAGTATCATCTATATTGAACAAAGATATCACCAATAGTGATTTTCAATTTAGATTCATGGTGACCTTAAACCAATCATCTCCAACCCACCATGATGAAAAAATAATCATGGTCAAAAAGTTTGTAACTTAGTTCACAAATCAAATCACTAAGAATCTAAACTGAGTTATCAACCAGAAAAAGATGAAAAAGGTGCCCAAATACTTAGTAGGATGGACCCTCACTGTCAATGCACCAAGTCACCAAACAACCACTATGAAGAACCTTATAGGATACATCAAACCATAAAAGCATGATTAAATCAATGGTTATAGGGAAGTTAACACTATGATATGTCACACCATTTATGAAAATAAGTGACCCTACATGCATAAAAAAAATGACTGACACAGAAATTGACCAAAAACAAGCCTAATATTTAAGATCATATGGCTTTGAATAAAATGAATGGTGAGATTGCATGTCCTAAATAAAGGTGATATCAAACCAAAATAAATAAATATGCCTTATTCTAGTACAAGTACCCTATAAATGGGGGTTATGTGTTTATTATAGGTTCATAATTATTAGAATAATGTCAATGTTTTTTTAGCCCACACAACTCTAACCAAAGATGATTCTATTAATAAAATAATAAGGGTGAGGTGAAAACCTGACATGAATAAATTACTAGGTCTAATATAAGAGATTAGGAAATCTCTCTATTTGTGAATTGATGAAATCAAGTGTTAGGATGGTGAGGGAACTGCGATGGAAATAAAATTCTTAACTAGATCTAATATAGGTGATCAGGAAATCTCTACATATTATGAAATGATAGGAATCAAGACTCATTTATTTCTTAAAAGGTCTGTAAAAAGTTCTGGATCATGTGAAATGGTAGTTGAAATGGAATTGAGGAGTGTTTCAATGAAATTAGGAAAGAAACCTGATGTGAATGAGGTCTCAAAACCAAGATGAAGTGAAATTGTTTCATCCTAATATAAGACCATTGGTGGAATTGATGGAAAATGGTAAAGGACCATAGACTAGTATAGAGAGGGATAAAAGTGGATACTATTTATTTCTAGACCTGGGTTGAGGCCTTCACACATCAATAGGTGAACTATAATAAAATTAATCAATCCACACATAGTTCTCAAAATGGGAATTTTCATTCTAGAGTAAGATATAAAAAAAATATAATCCCTAAAGTTATTCCCAGGATAGAAGACTTGGGTTTCACTATATGGTGACTCAGTGTGTGGATGACGTAAATAACCCAACATGAATTTGTAAAGGCCTACACATTGATGAATAAACATGTTGGTATTTTTGGTTTTACCCAAAATAAGAAATCTGGGCATCACTATATATCCTGAAATAACCATATTCAATCCATACAAAATTATTTGATGGTGTCTACATTGTTCTAGCTCATAGGTATTAGAAAATGAGTTATCCTTGAACTAGTGTCAGGATATTATGGTAAACACTATGTTAATGAATAAGAGCCTAAGAACTATGATTAGTATAGATGGGATCTATGCATAAAATAATAATAAGAATTTTGGGCATCACTATATACCCTATGAGGATAAGAATCAAGACACACATAGTTCTTTGTAGTGGAATTTTTACCCAAGAAATGACTTATAAATAGGTTATATCATATACTATGACTCTTACATGGATCATACTCTCTTGTAATTGGTTTATATAATATATAGAAAAATCACTCTAAGTAGTTTGAAGTTTATATGGGGTGGACCAAATATCATCTAATTTAATGACAATTGATGAGGAATTAGGTTGTATACAATTTAAAGTCTTACGATTATGACTTATCCCAAGAAGTTTAAGTTCAAGTGTAATGGACATCTAAATAGGTCTATGGAAATTAATTTATAAGAAACCTCACATTTTTGGTAGAAATGACATGTTATCCATCTATTTTCACTAAATTGTATTCTCTTTTAGAGTATAACTTATATATAATATAAGGTATTTATAATTTCTACTCAATATATGGAGGCTTCTTCTCATGTATCATGGGAGTATATAATCCCAATAATAGTTATCCATAGATGAATGATCACTATTTTAACTTTTTATTAAACATTCATACAAAACGATTTTCATGGATCGTAATTTTTTATAACATTAATATCCCCTTCTCATCGAGACAATCCAATTCAATAAGATAGATATAATACTACTCATCTTCATGCATTTTATTGTGAATAGAAACGTAAAGGGAAGGATATAAGGCCCCGACCTTAAACCTTACTTAATATTGAATTAAATGAATAATTCACATTGAGGATCTTTTCAGGTTTAGAGTTTTAGAGATTTAGAACATAACTATTACATCTAAAAAGATTACAAATTAGACACTTCTACTAAGTTTCCATAATAAAAAAAACTCTTAAAAAGAAACATGTCTAGTTCCATGTTTTATATAGCATGACATTCCCTTGATCCCATCCTTGACTTTATTCCACATTATGTCCTGTGAAAAACATTTCAAAAAAACATGGGGTGAGCATAAAAAGCTCAGTAAGGGATACAAAAAGAATGAAAACTGTTATTTTTTCAAACATCAAGTAAACCATGTATACTCTATCAAAGTAATACCTTCACCTTCATGAAGTAGTAAAAACTCTTCACTGAATAAAGTATCATTACTTACCTTTTTGTAACCAAAGGATTACCATAAAACCCATATAAAGAACACATAACATATATAAAGGTAACTTGGGACATAAACATACTTAAGTGGAATAACCATACGGTCGACTTCCACACATATCACTTAATGGAATATCCATACGGCCAATTTCCATACATACTTAATGGAATAGCCATACGGCCGACTTCCATACCCAATGCATTGGAGGTTATAACGTAACCACCCGTCCTGGTATTCACGACACCACCCATCATATGGTTTATCACGTAACCACCCGTCAAATGTCCAAGTACCAATATAAAATCATAAAACATAAAACCAATATAAAGGATTGATAACATTTCCACATTTCAATCACAATATATCATAATAGAATCCTTTATCAAAATGATTTTCAATACCAAAATACATAAAAGATTATATGGTATTTATTTCATTTTAAAAACATTACGGCTTGTTGAGGAAGCCAAAAACCAAATAATACTCGCGGCGGCGGAAAAGGTCGTTGTCACCGCGTACGTAAAAAAAACATTCCATTTTGTCGTTTAGTAAAACGCTTCGTAGAAAAAGATTCCTTTTGTATAAAAGTAAAATTCAAAGGGGTTTATACACCGTATAAAAGAAAGTTGTGTATAAAACGAAATATGCCTCAATGAAAGGAGATTGAGACGAAGTCCCTTACCTCAGGTCCGACTTGACTTGATCGTTCTTTAACGTCCTAAATAATAAACTTGAGTTAATTTCTACTTGATTAAGAACCTTTTTTAAGTTAATTATTCCTTTTATATCACTTATTTCCTTGTTATAAACATTATGTAACCATTTAAGTTAATAATGTTTGTTTTGTCAATATTTGGTTCTTATGTCGAAAGTGGACTTCTTACAATTACATGTTTTTCGTGTGGTCAAAGGTTCTTTATATCCACAATGACATTCCTGATTTGGATATCATATATATCATATATATCCAGAATATACATGTATTTATCATATTACATAATCATTTAGAGGTAAGAAATGAAATGCATCGTTCATGGAGACGGTAAGCCGTACGTATGCATGAACGCTACATTCATTTCTTTGTCATATTAATGGAATTAAAAATAAATGAGAGGTATTTATATTTTAATTCCATAATTATATTCATCATTTAGATATATCATTCATTATATTTATCCATTATATACATGTACTTTTAATAGTACATTACATTTGGGGATAAAAAAATGAAATGTACCGTTCATGGAGACGGTAAGCCGTACGTACGCATGAATGCTACTTTCATTTATATCTCATACTTTAATGGAAAGAAATAATAATGATATAGAGGTTTATTATAATTCCAGTATAAAATCATATATAATAACTTTAAATCCATCCTTTACACGTCCCACATATGGCATTAACGAATCACATCACTTTTAGGGGGCAGTAGTCCGCACTTCCTTAAATGAAGATATCGTGTTTACCCATAATGGAAACCATAAAGGTATGCCCAAAATGAAAAATACCAAAGCTTAAGGAAAACATAAACATATTATATATCATATATAAATATAGTGTTATCTTAATGTCCACCTTTGAAGGTGTTAAAAGAATGTTGAACAATCATCGTTTCGGGAGGCAGAAATTCGCCATCCACGGAAACAATATGTTCTTTAACCATTATATGTAGGTGTGTGTAAGTGTAGCTCTAATAATTCTTATAAAAACATCCTAGTATATTTAGGATACTGTATTTGTTACAAAAGAAAAGAATAAAAAGAGTTTAGGGGGTTTGAGAAGCAACATAAAACAAAAGGACTCAAAAGAAGGCATTACCTTAAAATCGGGTAACTCCCCTTGGTTTGAGCTCAAAGGCTTCCTTGGGAAGACATCTGTCCAAAGTGAGGCTTCAAAGAGTTATATAGGGATGTGGAGAGACAAAATGTGCAGGGGTTGGCCGATCCAAAGGCTTTGGGAGTGTGGGTAAGGAGGTAGAGGTGGGGGCCTTTTATAAGAGGAGAGGAGGGGCACTCTTGGAAAGTAAAGAAAAGTCACTTTATTTTAAAATGGTATTCGGATTTAAGAGGTCCCACATTAATGTATTTCGAGTATAAGGTGATAAGGGTTCTAAATCCAATCATCCAATAGGTTTTTGACATGTTTAGGTCTTAGATATTACATTATCTTTCCATTTTATTTAAATCATTAAATAATGAGGTCATCGCTGCATCATCATGATGTCATAAATACAATAATTTAATTAATTTCTAAAAATTATAAAAAAATACTATGATGTAGGAAATATTTTTAGCTTTCCAATGACTATTTATAGTCAAAAATCGGACTTGTATAACCCCAGGTAAAAATTGTTTTAGTAAAACATCTCATGTGTGTGTCATTTTTACTTTAACATTAAATAAAAAGTTATTTATGTCATTTCCCAACCAAAGTGGATCCATGGGGTCCCCAAGTTGACCCATGGATTTTATTGGTCGTACATGACACATCCAATAAGGGTAGGACATGTGTAAAGGTATTTTCATTTTATTATAATATCATTTTTGCCTTAAATTGCACTAATTACCTCTAATCGCGATTAAAAACTTAATAAGTTACTATTTACCAAAAAATTATTTTAATTTCATTGAACCACATTTTAATTCTTAATGACAACCATTTATGTCAGATTTTTGAAATTCAAAACACAGAAGTGGTAAAATTTTATTTAAACAAAAAATCAGTTTTTATAAGTACCACTTAGTGGTTTCACTATTCATCAAAAATTGATGTTTTTCAGAAAAATACCAAAAATTCACCCTAAGCTATATTTGATATTCCAAATTCAAAAATGAAGTCCATTTTACAAAATTCACAACATATAAGTTTCATTAATTAATTTAATAATTAATTCCCGCTGTCAGAGCAAATATCGTGTTTTTATGAAACAATAAGTATCAAAAGATTGACACTAGTTTAAGTCTGATTTCAAAGTGAAATTAATTACAACGACCACTATTGGATTTAATGGTAAAAATATTTTCTAATTTCACTTTAAAACCAATTCAAATGATAATCTAATCATATAAATAAATTATATTAAAAAGAGGTTTTGAATTAAAATACAACATTTTACACTATTCATTAAAAAATGAACTTTATCGGAAAGATACCAAAAATTTACACAAAGTAAATTTTGATGTCCCGATTCTAAAGAAGAGTTACTTTTGGTCCAATAGAATTTATAAGATTGATCAAAACTATATTTAATGACGGTTCGCCGTCAAACGGTGATAAGTGAACCCTTAGTGAAAATTAGGGTATAAATGCCTAAAATTGAATTCTTTCCATATTTTAAGCCTTTATCTTTTATTGGGTAAATGTAAAAACATTTAAAAACATATATAATCATATTTTAGTTATTTATATCCATTCCTTCCAGTACAACGGCTACTTGTTAACTAACATTTAAAATAATATTATTTTATTACTTGTGTGCAACGTAAGTTTTCCAAGAAACTCATCGTTGCGTATCGAGTACGCGATCGAACATAGAAACCCCTTTTAATTAAAATTAATATTTAATTCGTAAATATTAATAAATATGAAAATTCTTTATTCTTTAATTACCTGGGATGTTACATCCTTCCCCCATTTTGGGAATTGTGTCCTCGCAATTTTATTCACTTATCAAAATAAGTGGGGGTATTTATCCCTCATAGAATTTTCAGATTCCCACGTTGCCTCTTCAATCACATGGTTTTTTCACAAAACCTTTACCTGATGAATCAACTTATTCCGTAACACCTGCTCCCTGTGGTCAAGAATCTGGACTGGTTGTTCTTTATAAGAAAGGTTCTCCTCCAGCTGAACTACCTCTGGACTCAAAACATGAGATGGATCTGGCATATACTTCCTCAACATCGAAACATGAAAAACATTGTGTACCTGAGATAAACTCAGAGGTAAAGCCACTTGGTAAGCAACTGATCCAACTTTCTCTAGAATTTCATATGGTCCAATAAACCTTGGACTCAGATTTCCTTTCTTACCAAATCTCATCACACTTTTCCAAGGAGAAACCTTGAGAAAAACATGATCACCTACCTCAAAAGATAGATCCTTACTCCGGTTATCCGCATAACTCTTCTGCCTGCTCTAAGCTGTTCTCATGTGCTTCTGAATCAACTGAACTTTTTCTGCCATCTCTTCTACCAATTCTGGTCCCATCAGCTTCCTTTCACCCACTTCATCCCAAAATGCTAGAGTTCGACACCGCTTCCCATATAATGCCTCAAATGGTGCCATCTGTATACTGGAATGAAATCTGTTATTATAAGAAAACTCAACCAAAGAAAGATGTTGGTCCCAACTTCCCTGATAATCCATCGAACAAGATCGTAGCATATCCTCCAAGGTCTGAATTGGTCGTTCTGACTGCCCATCTGATTGAGGATGAAAATCTATACTAAAATTTAATTCAGTACCCAACGACTTCTGAAGGCCTTTCCAAAGTTAGAAGTAAACCTGGGATCACGATAAGATACAACGGAGAGAGGAACTCCATGTAACCTGACTATCTCTTTAAGATACAAAGGGGAAAGTTGATCTATGTAAAAAGTATCTCTATAGCAAGGAAATGAGCATATTTAGTCAAGCGATCAACAATAACCCATATTGAATTATTACCTCGAGATGTCCTCGGTAATCCCACAACAAAGTCCATGGATATGTTTTCCCATTTCCACTCTGGCACTGGTAAAGGCTGAAGCATCCCTTTCGGTAACTGCCTCTCTTCCTTAACCTGCTGACAAGTCAAACACTTCACAGTAAAATCAGCAATATCCATTTTTATTCCATCCCACCAGTAATACTCCCGCATATCTCTGTACATCTTATTACTGCCAGGATGAACTGAAAACTGGGAACTATGAGCCTCACATAACAACTCATTCTTCAACTGTGAATCACAAGGCACACATAATCACTTCCCAAACCTCAAAACACAATCATTATAAATGTTGAATTCAGGCAACTTACCTTTCTGAACCAGCTCTACCTTTTTCTGAAACTCACTGTCTCGCTTCTGTGCTTGCTTGATTCTGTCTGATAGAGATGATTTCACTGATACCTGAAACAAAACAGAAGAACATCCTGTACCAACAACTTCTATGCCAAATTTCATCAAATCTTTAACCAAAGGATCATGTTCCAAACGCAACATTGCTAATGAAGCATTACTTTTTCGACTCAAACCATCAGCCACTTTATTTTCTTTTCCCGGATGGTAATGAATTGTACAATCATAATCCTTGATTAATTTCAGCCATCTCCTCTGTCTCATGTTCAATTCTTTCTGAGTGAATATATACTTTAAACTTTTGTGATCAATATATATTTCACACTTTACTCCATACAAATGATGCCTCCAAATTTTTAAAGTAAAGACAACAACAGCTAATTCCAAATCATGTGTAGGGTAATTTACCTCATGAGTTTTCAACTGTCGTGAAGCATAAGCAATTACCTGATCATTCTGCATAAGGACACAGCCAAGCCCCTTCAACGAAGAATCACTGTATATAACAAACTCACCATTCCTGGAAGGAAGTGCCAAAACTGGAGCATTCACCAATCTTCTTTTCAACTCCTGAAAACAATCATCACATTCTTTTGTCCAGATGAACTTAACACCTTTACGAGTTAGCTTAGTCATTGGACTAGATAACCGTGAAAAATTTTCAACAAACCTTCGGTAGTAACCTGCCAAACCAAGAAAACTATGGATCTCGGTTACATTTGTGGGTCTTGGCCATTCTTCAACAACTTTTGTTTTAGTAGGATCAACAGTTATGCCATCTTTTGAAACAATGTGACCCAGGAAAGAAATTTGTTGTAACCAAAACTCACACTTGCTGAATTTTCTATATAGTTTCTTTTCTTTTAAGGTTTGCAAGATAACCCTTAAATGACTTTCATGATCCCTTTTACTTTTAGAAAACACCAAAATATCATCGATGAAAACAAACACAAACTTATCCAAGAACTCATGGAAAATTCTATTCATAAGGTCCATGAATACAACAGGTGCATTGGTTAACCCAAAAGGCATAACTATAAATTCATAATGGCCATATCTAGTACGGAACGCAGAATTCGGAACGTCTTCTTATTTTACTTTCAACTGATGGTACCCCGACCTCAAGTCAATCTTCGAAAAATACTGAGCTCCCTGGAGCTGATCAAACAAATCATCGATATGAGGCAGATGATACTTGTTCTTAACAGTAATATTATTCAAGGCTCTATAATTAATGCAAAGTCTCATTGATCCATCTTTATTTTTAACAAAAAAGACAGGAGCACCCCATGGTGATGTGCTAGGTCGAATGAAACCTTTATCTAATAACTCCTGCAATTGTTTCTTTAACTCTAAAAGTTCAACTTGAGCCATTCGATAAGGGGGTTTTGAAATTGGCTTAGAATCAGGAACTAACTCAACATTAAATTCAACTTCCCGATCATGAATAATACCAGGAAACTCATCAGGAAAAACATAAAGATACTCATTTACCACTGGCACATCATTAATCTGAACAGTTACTTTATTTTCAACAATATGTGCAAGATAACATTCATTTCCATCTTTTACTAGTTTCTCAACTTCCTGATATGTTATCAAAATCAAGGGTTCATTCTTGTACACAAACTGAAAATCTTTCTGAAAAGAAACCATTTTAGCTCTGCAGTCAATCTTAGCATGATAAACAGAAAGCCAATCCATGCCCAAAATAACATCAAACTCTACTAGAGGAAAAACAATAAGGTTTTCTGGTACATTCTTTCCACACACAAGGATAATAAGGTTCTTATAATTCCTTTTTGTCTCAACGTTCCCTCTGGGTGTTTTTACCATAAGTTCAGGATGCATATCTTGATATGGAATTTAAAATTAACTAGAAAACTTCTCAGAAATGAAAGATTCTGTAGACCCTAAATCAAACAACATATTGGCATAATCTGAACAAACAAACAGTGTACCTGATACCACTTCATTCGATGGACCAACATCTGCTGAAGTTGTTGCAAAGGATTTCACCAGCCCTTTCTGCTTGTAGTCTGGCTACATTCCCCCAGTTGAGTTCTTCGTTGGACACTCATTTGCATAATGACCCATTTCATTACACTTAAAACATCTTACCGTTGGCTTTTCATTGCCTGCTTGATCATCTTCCTTACAGTTACGAGCAATATGACCAGACTTACCACACCGAAAGCACTTACCAGACTTGGATAAACATTCTCCAGGATGCATTTTACCACACTTCTCACAGGATGGATATTTGGTTTTCATACCTCCTCGCTTCTTTGATGAATTATTCCCCTTTTCCTACCAACTAGACCTCTTATTCTGTTGTTTTTCATAGAACACCTGGTCTTCGGCAAACTCCATTTCCACCTTCTCCGCACATCGAACAAGTTTTTCATAACTTTTGAACCCACGAGAAGCTAAAGCCCTTAGATACTTTGTCTTTAACCCTGAGTAAAAACAGTTTATTTTACTATCAAGATCTCATATGTAGTTTGGAGCTTACCTTTCGAAACTAGTGAACTTTGCTTCATAAGCAGCCACTGAATCATCCTCCTGCCTCAATTCTAGGAACTGTTTTTCCATCCTAAGACGAACCACCTTAGGAAAATATTTCTCAAGAAACATACCTTTGAATTCGTCCCAGTGAAGATGCTCAATCTCATCACTATCCCTGATATTTTTCACCACCGACCACCACTGATCAGCTTCACCTTTAAAACGGTAAACAGCAAGACTAACCTTTTGATGTTCTGAACACCCCATGACATCAAAAATATTCTCCAGTGCTTTAATCCACACTTCATCTTGCACAGGGTCAGATGATCCTCTGAATGATGGGGGATGTTGAATCATGAAATGTTCAAACACTGACATGTTCCTCTGCGGTTTATAAGGCTGATCTTGTGCATGGATACCACCACCATTTATAGCCTGAGTCAACTGTGCCATCACTGCAACAAACTGTTCAGTTCCGATTCCAACCATCTCAGGTTGCTGATTTAGAAGGTTTTCTTCCTCCTGATGTCGTCCCAACATAGCTTCTTTGTTTCCTCTACGGAAAACCATTCTGAACACAAAAATATCTTAGGCGAAGAAACATGGTAATCCGTAAATGCTATATCATTTCAATCATATTATAATTTAAAACTTTTCTAACTCCTGAAGTTGTCTAAACCGACCTTTGATACCAACTATAAGGCCCCGACCTTAAAACTTACTTAATATTGAATTAAATGAATAATTCACATTGAGGATCTTTTCAGGTTTAGAGTTTTAGAGAATTAGAACATAACTATTACATCTCAAAAGATTACAAAGTAGACACTTCTACTAAGTTTCCATAATAAAAAAAACTCTTAAAAAGAAACATGTCTAGTTCCATGTTTTATATAGCATGACATTCCCTTGATCCCATCCTTGACCTTATTCCACATTAAGTCATGTGAAAAACATTTCAAAAAAACTTGGGGTGAACATAAAAAGCTCAGTAAGGGATACACAAAGAATGAAAACTGTTAGTTTTTCAAACATCAAGTAAACCATGTATACTCTATCAAAGTAATACCTTCACCTTCATGAAGTATTAAAAACTATTCACTGAATAAAGTATCATTACTTACCTTTTTGTAACCAAAGGATTACCATAAAACCCATATAAAGAACACATAACATATATAAAGGTAACTTGGGACATAAACATACTTAAGTGGAATAACCATACGGTCGACTTCCACACATATCACTTAATGGAATAGCCATACGGCCAATTTCCATACATACTTAATGAAATAGCCATACGGCCGACTTCCATACCCAATGCATTGGAGGTTATAACGTAACCACCCGTCCTGGTATTCACGACACCACCCTTCATATGGTTTATCAGGTAACCACCTGTCAAATGTCCAAGTACCAATATAAAATCATAAAACATAAAACCAATATAAAGGAATGATAACATTTACACATTTCAATCACAATATATCATAATAGAATCCTTTATCAAAACCATTTTCAATACCAAAATACATAAAAGAGTAAATGGTATTTATTTCATTTTAAAAACATTACGACTTGTTGAGGAAGCCAAAGACCAAATAATACTCGTGGCGGCGGAAAAGGTCGTTGTCACCGCATACGTAAAAAAACATTCATTTTGTCGTTTAGTAAAACGCTTCGTAGAAAAAGATTCCTTTTGTATAAAAGTAAAAGTCAAAGGGGTTTATACACCGTATAAAAGAAAGTTGTGTATAAAACGAAATATTCCTCAATGAAAGGAGATTGAGACGAAGTCCCTAACCTCGGGTCCGACTTGACTCGATCGTTCTTTAACGTCCTGAATAATAAACTTGAGTTAATTTCTAATTGATTAAGAACCTTTTTAAAGTTCATTATTCCTTTTATATCACTTATTTCCATGTTATAAACATTATGTAACCATTTAAGTTAATAATGTTTGTTTTTTCAATATTTGGTTCTAAAGTCGAAAGTGGACTTCTTACAATTACATGTTGTTTGTCTGGTCAAAGGTTCTTTATATCCAGAATGACATTCCTGATTTGGATATCATATATATCATATATATCCAGAATATACATGTATTTATAATATTACATAATCATTTAGAGGTAAGAAATGAAATGCACCGTTCATGGAGACGGTAAGCTGTACGTACGCATGAACGCTACTTTCATTTCTTTGTCATATTAATGGAATTAAAAATAAATGAGAGGTATGTATATTTTAATTCCATAATTATATTCATCATTTAGATATATCATTCATTATATATATCCATTATATACATGTACTTTTAATAGTACATTACATTTGGGGACAAGAAATGAAATGTACCGTTCATGGAGATGGTAAGCTGTACGTACGCATGAACGCTACTTTCATTTCTATCTCATACTTTAATGGAAATAAATAATAATGATATAGAGTTGTATTATAATTCCAGTATAAAATCATATATAATAACTTTAAATCCATCCTTTACACGTCCCACATATGGCATTAACGAATCACATCACTTTGAGGGGGCGGTAGTCCGCACTTCCTTAAATGAAGATATCGTGTTTACCCATAATGGAAACCATAAAGGTATGCCCAAAATGAAAAATACAGAAGCTTAAGGAAAACAAAAACATATTATATATCATATATATATATATATAGTGTCATCTTAATGGCCACCTTTGAAGGTGTTAAAAGAATGTTGAACAATCATCGTTTCGGGAGGCAGAAATTCGTCATCCACGGAAACAATATGTTCTTTAACCATTAGATGTAGGTGTGTGTAAGTGTAGCTCTAATAATTCTTATAACAACATCCTAGTATATTGAGGATATTGGAGTTGTTACAAAAGAAAAGAATAAAAAGATTTTAGGGGGTTGGAGAAGCAAAATAAAACAAAAGGACTCAAAAGAAGGCATTACCTTAAAATCAGGCAACTCCCCTTGGTTTGAGCTCAAAGGTTTCCTTGGGAAGACTTCTGCCCAAAATGAGGCTTAAAGGAGTAAGAGAGGGATGTGGAGATCCAAAATGGGCAGGGTTTGGCCGAGACAAAGGATTTGGGAGTGTGGGTAAGGAGGTAGAGGTGGGGGCCTTTTATAAGAGGAGAGGGGGGTCACTCTTGGAAAGTAAAGAAAAGTCACTTTATTTTAAAATGGTATTAGGATTTAAGAGGTCCCACATTGATGTATTTCGAGGATAATGTGATAAGGGTTCGAAATCCACTCATCCAATAGGTTTTTTACATGTTTAGGTCTTAGATATTACATTATCTTTCCATTTTATTTAAATCGTTAAATAATGAGGTCATCGCTGCATCATCATGATGTCATAACTACTTTAATTTATTTAATGTCTAAAAATTATAAAAAAATACTATGATGTAGGAAATAGTTTTATATTTCCAATGACTATTTATAATCAAAAATCAGACTTGTATAACCCCAAGTAAAAATTGTTTTAGTAAAACATCTCATGTGTGTGTCATTTTTACTTTAACATTAAATAAAAAGTTATTTATGTCATTTCCCAACCAAAGTGGATCAATGGGGTCCCCAAGTTGACCCATGTCTTGTCTTGGTCGTACATGACACATCCAATAAGGGTAAGACATGTGTCAAGGTATTTTCATTTTTTTATAATATCATTTTTTCCTTAAATTGCACTAATTACCTCTAATCGCGATTAAAAACTTAATAAGTTACTATTCAACAAAAAATTGTTTTAATCTCATTGAACCACATTTTACTTATTAATGACAACCACGTATGTCAGATTTTTGAAATTCAAAACATAGAAGAGGTAAAATTTCATTTAAACAAAAAATCAGTTTTTATAAGTACCACTTAGTGGTTTCACTATTCATCAAAAATTGATGTTTTTCAGAAAAATACCAAAAATTCACCCTAAGCTATATTTGATATTCTGAATTAAAAAATGAAGTCCATTTTACAAAATTCACAATATATAAGTTGCATTAATTAATTTAATAATTAATTCCCGCTGTCAGAGCAAATAGCGTGTTTTTATGAAACAATAAGTATCAAAAGATTGACACTAGTTTAAGTCCGATTTCAAAGTGAAATTAATTCCAAAGACCACTATTGGATTTAATGGTAAAAATATTTTCTAATTTCACTTTAAACCCAATTCAAATGATAATCTAATCATATAAATAAATTAGATTAAAAGGATGTTTTGAATTAAAATACAACATTTTACACTATTCATTAAAAAATGAACTTTATCGGAAAGATACCAAAAATTTACACAAAGTAAATTTTGATGTCCCGATTCTAAAGAAGAGTTATTTTTGGTCCAATAAAATTTATAAGATTTATCAAAACTATATTTAATGACGGTTCGCCGTCAAATGGTGATAACTGAACCCTTAGTGAAAATTAGGGTATAAATGCCTAAAATTGAATTCTTTCCGTATTTTAAGCCTTTATCTTTTATTGGGTAAATGTAAAAACATTTAAAAACATATATAATCATATTTTAGTTATTTATATCCATTCCCACCAGTACAACGGCTACTTGTTAACTAACATTTAAAATAATATTATTTTATTACTTGTGTGCAACGTAAGTTTTCAAAGAAACTCATCGTTGTGTATCGAGTACGCTATCGAACGTAGAAACCCCTTTTAATTAAAATTAATATTTAATTTGTAAATATTAATAAATATGAAAATTATTTATTCTTTAATTACCTGGGATGTTACATCCTTCCCCCCTTTTGGGAATTGTGTCCTCGCAATTTTATTCACTTATCAAAATAAGTGGGGGTATTTATCCGTCATAGCATTTTCAGATTCCCACGTTGCCTCTTCAATCACATGGTTTTTCCACAAAACCTTTACCTGATGAATCACCTTATTCTGTAACACCTTCTCCCTGTGGTCAAGAATCTGGACTAGTTGTTCTTTATAAGATAGGTTATCCTCCAGCTGAACTACCTCTGGACTCAAAACATGAGATGGATCTGGCATATACTTCCTCAACATCGAAACATGAAAAACATTGTGTACCTGAGATAAACTCGGAGATAAAGCCCCTCGGTAAGAAACTGATCCAACTTTCTCCAGAATTTCATATGGTCCAATAAACCTTGGACTCATATTTCCTTTCTAACCAAATCTCATCACACTTTTCCAAGGATAAACCTTGAGAAAAACATGATCACCTACCTCGAAAGATAGATCCTTCCTCCGGTTATCCGCATAACTCTTCTGCCTGCTCTGAGCTGTTCTCATGTGCTTCTGAATCAACTGAAATTTTTCTGCCATCTCTTCTACCAATTCTGGTCCCATCAGCTTCCTTTCACCCACTTCATCCCAAAATGCTGGAGTTCGACACTGATTCCTATATAATGCCTCAAATGGTGCCATCTGTATACTGGAATGAAAGATGTTATTATAAGAAAACTCAACCGAAGAAATATGTTGGTTCGAACTTCCCTGATAATCCATCGAACAAGCTCGTAGCATATCCTCCAAGGTCTGAATTGTTCGTTCTGACTGCCCATCTGATTGAGGATGAAAAGCTGTACTAAAATTTAATTCAGTACCCAACGACTTCTGAAGGCCTTTCCAAAAGTTAGAAGTAAACTTGGGATCACGATCAGATACAACGGAGAGAGGAACTACATGTAACCTGACTATCTCTTTAAGATACAAACGGGAAATTTGATCTAGGGAAAAATTATCTCGTATAGCAAGGAAATGAGCAAATTTAGTCAAGAGATCAACAATAACCCATATTTCATTATTACCTCGAGATGTCCTCGGTAATCCCACAACAAAGTCCATGGATATGTTTTCCCATTTCCACTCTGGCACTGGTAAAGGCTGAGGAATCCCTTTCGGTAACTTCCGCTCTGCCTTAACCTGCTGACAAGTCAAACACTTCACAGTAAAATCAGCAATATCCCTTTTCATTCCATCCCACCAGTAATACTCCCGCAGATCTCTGTACATCTTAGTACTGCCAGGATGAACTGAAAACGGGGAACTATGAGCCTCACATAACAACTCATTCTTCAACTGAGAATCACAAGGCACATATAATCTCTTCCCAAACCTCAAAACACAATCATTATCAATGTTGAATTCAGGAAACTTACCTTTCTGAACCAGCTCTACCTTTTTCTGCAACTCACTGTCTCGCTTCTGTTCTTGCTTGATTCTGCCTGATAGAGAAGATTTCACTGATACCTAAAACAAAACAGAAGAACATCCTGTACCAATAACTTCTATGCCAAAGTTCATCAAATCTTTAACCAAAGGATCACGTTCCAAATGCAACATTGCTAATGAAGCATTACTTTTTCGACTCAAAGCATCAGCCACTTTGTTTGCTTTTCTTGGATGGTAATGAATTGTACAATCATAATCCTTGATTAATTCCAGCCATCTCCTCTGTCTCATGTTCAATTCTTTCTGAGTGAATATATACTTTAAACTTTTGTGATCAGTATATATTTCACACTTTACTCCATACAAATGATGCCTCCAAATTTTTAAATCAAAGACAACAGCAGCTAATTCCAAATCATGTGTAGGGTAATTTACCTCATGAGTTTTCAACTGTCGTGAAGCATAAGCAATTACCTGATCATTCTGCATAAGGACACATCCATGTCCCTTCAACGAAGCATCACTGTATATAACAAACTCACCATTCCTGGAAGGAAGTGCCAAAACTGGAGCATTCACCAATGTTCTTTTCAACTCCTGAAAATAATCATCACATTCTTTTTTCCAGATGAACTTAACACCTTTACGAGTTAGCTTAGTCATTGGACTAGATAACCGTGAAAAATTTTCAACAAACCTTCGGTAGTAACCTACCAAACCAAGAAAAATACAGATCTCGGTTACATTTGTGGGTCTTGAGCATTCTTCAACAACTTTTGTTTTAGTAGGATCAATAGTTATGCCATCTTTTGAAACAATGTGACCCAGGAAAGAAATTTGTTATAAACAAAACTCACACTTGCTGAATTTTCCATATAGTTTCTTTTCTTTTAAGGTTTTCAAGATAACCCTTAAATGACTTTCATGCTCCTCTTTACTTTTATAAAACACCAAAATATCATTGATGAAAAAAACCACAATCTTATCCAAGAACTCATGGAAAATTCTATTCATAAGGTCCATGAATACAGCAGGTGCATTGGTTAACCCAAAAGGCATAACTACAAATTTATAATGGCCATATCTAGTACGGAATGGAGTCTTTGGAATGTCTGCTTCTTTTACTTTCAACTTATGGTACCCCGACCTCAAGTCAATCTTCAAAAAATACTGAGCTCCCTGGAGCTGATCAAACGAATCATCGATATGAGACAAAGGATACTTGTTCTTAACAGTAATATTATTCAAGGCTCTATAATCAAATCAAAGTCTCATTGATCTATCTTTCTTTTTAACAAACAAGACAGGAGCACCCCATGGTGATGTGCTAGGTCGAATGAAACCTTTATCTAATAACTCCTGCAATTGTTTCTTTAACTCTAAAAGTTCAAATTGAGCCATTCGATAAGGGGGTTTTGAAATTGGCTTAGAATCAGGAACTAACTCAACAGTAAATTCAACTTCCCGATCATGAATAATACCGGGCAACTCATCAGGAAAAACATCAAGATACTCATTTACCACTGGCACATCATTAATCTGAACAGTTCCTTTATTTTCAACAATATGTGCAAGGTAACATTCATTTCCATCTTTTACTAGTTTCTCAACTTCCTGATATGTTATCAAAATCAAGGGTTCATTCTTGTACACAAACTGAAAATCTTTCTGAAAAGAAACCATTTTAGCTCTGCAGTCAATCTTAGCATGATAAACAGAAATCCAATCCATGCCCAAAATAACATCAAACTCTACTAGAGGCAAAACAATAAGGTTTGCTGGTAGATTCTTTCCACACACAAGGATAGGAAGGTTCTTATAATTCCTTTTTGTCTCAACGTTCCCTCCGGGTGTTTTTACCATAAGTTCAGGATTCATATCTTGATATGGAATTTCCAATTAACTATAAAACTTCTCAGAAATGAAAGAGTGTGTAGACCCTAAATCAAAAAACACATTGGCATAATCTGAACAAAAAAACAGTGTACCTGATACCACTTCATTCGATGGCCCAACATCTGCTGAAGTTGTTGCAAAGGATTTCACCACCCCTTTCTGCTTGTAGTCTGGCTGCATTCCCCCAGTTGAGTTCTTTTTTGGACACTCGTTTGCATAATGACCCATTTCATTACACTTAAAACATCTCACCGTTGGCTTTTCATTGCCTGCTTGATCATCTTCCTTACAGTTACGAGCAATATGACAAGACTTACCACACCGAAAGCACTTACCAGACTTGGATAAACATTCTCCAGGATGCATTTTACCACACTTATCACAGGATGGATATTTGGTTTTCTTACCTCCTTGCTTCTTTGATGAATTCTTCCCCTTTTCCTACCAACTAGACCTCTTATTCTGTTGTTTGTCATAGAACACCTGGTCATCGGCAAACTCCACTTCCACCTTCTCCGCATATCGAACAAGTTTTTCATAACTTTTGAACTCATGAGAAGCTAAATCCATTCGATACTTTGTCTTTAACCCTGAGTAAAAACGGTTTATTTTACTATCAAGATCTCGTATGAAGTTTGGAGCATACCTTGCCAAACGAGTGAACTTTGCTTCATAAGCAGCCACTGAATCATCCTCCTGCCTCAATTCTAGGAACTGTTTTTCCATCCTAAGATGAACCACCTTAGGGAAATATTTCTCAAGAAACATACCTTTGAATTCGTCCCAGTGAAGATGCTCAATCTCATCACTATCCCTGATATTTTTCACCACCGACCACCACTGATCAGCTTCACCTTCAAAACGGTAAACAGAAAGACTAACCTTTTGATGTTCTGAACACCCCATGACATCAAAAATCTTCTCCAGTGCTTTAATCCACCCTTCAGCTTGCACAGGATCAGATGATCCTCTGAATGATGGGGGATGTTGCCTCATGAAATGTTCCAACACTGACATGTTCCTCTGCGGTTGATCTGGCTGATCTCGTGCATGGATACCACCACCATTTATAGCCTGAGTCAACTATGCCATCACTGCAACAAACTGTTCAGTTCCGATTCTGACCATCTCAAGTTGCTGATTTGGAAGGTTGTCTTCCTCCTGATGTCATCCCAACATAGCTACTTTGTTTCCTCTACAGAAAACCATTCTGAACACAAAAATATCTTAGGCGAAGCAACATGGTAATCCGTAAATGCTATATAATTTCAATCATAATATAATTTAACACTTTTCTAACTCCTAAAGTTGTCCAAACCGACCTTTGATACCAACTATAAGGCCCCGAACTTAAACCTTACTTAATATTGAATTAAATGAATAATTAACATTGAGGATCTTTTTAGGTTTAGAGTTTTAGAGAATTAGAACATAAATATTACATCTCAAAAGACTACAAAGTAGACACTTCTACTAATTTTCCATAATAAAAAAAACTCTTAAAAAGAAACATGTCTAGTTCCATGTTTTATATAGCACGACATTACCTTGATCCCATCCTTGACCTTATTCCACATTAAGTCCTATGAAAAACATTTCAAAAAAACTTGGGGTGAGCATAAAAAGCTTAGTAAGGGATACACAAAGAATGAAAACTGTTAGTTTTTCAAACATCAAGTAAACCATGTATACTCTATCAAAGTAATACCTTCACCTTCATGAAGTAGTAAAAACTCTTCACTGAATAAAGTATCATTACTTACCTTTTTATAACCAAATGATTACCATAAAACCCATATAAATAACACATAACCTATATAAAGGTAACTTTGGACATAAACATACTTAAGTGGAATAACCATACGGTCGAATTCCACACATATCACTTAATGGAATACCCATACGACCAATTTCCATACATACTTAATGGAATAGCCATACGGCCGACTTCCATACCCAATGCATTGGAGGTTATAACATAACCACACGTCCTGGTATTCACGACACCACCCGTCATATGGTTTATCACGTAACCACCCGTCAAATGTCCAAGTACCAATATAAAATCATAAAACATAAAACCAATATAAAGGAATGATAAAATTTCCACATTTCAATCACAATATATCATAATATAATCCTTTATCAAAACCATTTTCAATACCAAAATACATAAAAGAGTATATGGTATTTATTTCATTTTAAAAACATTACGGCTTGTTGAGGAAGCCAATGATCAAATAATACTTGCGGTGGCGAAAAAGGTCGTTGTCACCGCGTACGTAAAAAAAACATTCCTTTTTGTCGTTTAGTGAAACGCTTCGTAGAAAAATATTCCTTTTGTATAAAAGTAAAAGTCAAAGGGGTTTATACACCGTATAAAAGAAAGTTGTGTATAAAACGAAATATGCCTCAATGAAAGGAGATTGAGACGAAGTCCCTTACCTCGGGTCCGACTTGACTCAATCGTTCTTTAACGTCCTGAATATTAAACTTGAGTTAATTTCTACTTGATTAAGAACCTTTTTAAAGTTCATTATTCCTTTTATATCACTTATTTCCATGTTATAAACATTATGTAACCATTTAAGTTAATAATGTTTGTTTTTTCAATATTTGGTTCTTAAGTCGAAAGTGGACTTTTTACAATTACATGTTGTTCGTGTGGTCAAAGGTTTTTTATATCCAGAATGAAATTCCTGATTTGGATATCATATATATCATATATATCCATCATATACATTTATTTATAATATTATATAATCATTTAGAGGTAAGAAATGAAATGCACCGTTCATGGAGACAGTAAGTCGTACGTACGCATGAACGCTACTTTCATTTCTTTGTCATATTAATGGAATTAAAAATAAATGAGAGGTATGTATATTTTAATTCCATAATTATATTAATCATTTAGATATATCATTCATTATATATATCCATTATATACATGTACTTTTAATAGTACATTACATTTGGGGATAAGAAATGAAATGTACCGTTCATGGAGATGGTAAGTCGTACGTACGCATGAACACTACTTTCATTTCTATTTCATACTTTAATGGAAAGAAATAATAATGATATAGAGTTGTATTATAATTCCAGTATAACATCATATATAATAACTTTAAATCCATCCGTTACACGTCCCACATATGGCATTAACGAATCACATCACTTTGAGGGGGCGGTAGTCCGCACTTCCTTAAATGAAGATATCGTGTTTACCCATAATGTAAAACATAAAGGTATGACCAAAATGAAAAATACAGAAGCTTAAGGAAAACATAAACATATTATATATCATATATAAATATAATTTCATCTTAATGGACACCTTTGAAGGTGTTAAAAGAATGTTGAACAATCATCGTTTCGGGAGGCAGAAATTCGCCATCCACGAAAACAATATGTTCTTTAACCATTAGATGTAGGTGTGTATAAGTGTAGCTCTAATACTTCTTCTAACAACATCCTAGTATATTGAGGATACTGTAGTTGTTACAAAAGAAAAGAATAAAAAGAGTTTAGGGGGTTGGAGAAGCAAAATAAAACAAAAGGACTCAAAAGAAGGCATTACCTTAAAATCAGGTAACTACCTTTGGTTTGAGATCAAAGGCTTCCTTGGGAAGACTTATTATAAGGCCCCAGCCTTAAACCTTACTTAATCTTGAGTTATTACAAGATTACACATTGAGGATCTTTTCGGGTTTAGAGTTTTAGAGAATTAGATCATAAAACTTGCATTACATTCCTCATATAAACAAAGTGGTTACAGAAAGATAGTATTCTTCATTCCCATCAATGGAAACACATTTAAAATAAAACATGGATTATTTCTTGACACATCCTTGACTCTATCATCTTATCATGTACCTTTCCCTTGACCTGTGAAAAACATTTCAAAAACTTGGGATGAGCATAAAAACTCAGTATGGGTTATAAAAACATGGAAAGGAAACATGAGTTCATATATACATAATAATGAAATCATACTTTACCCATAAAACATAGGCACTTTAACATACCTCATAAAATCATGAATAAATCATAGAAATCATAAGACATAAAGGTAACTTGAGGCATTCATAACATTCTTACGTAGGGAGTAACCCTCTTGGTTACGTTTGGAATACCCATCACAGTATATTCCCTAAAATCTCTTCAGAGAAACCTTAACGTTTCACTACTTCGCGTTACCCAATTCATTGGAGAGCTATAACGGTCTCACCCACCCTTAGTTTATCACGGAACCACCCATCTTCATATTAATGCCCAAGAACCATAACATAATCATATCACATAAAACATGCATAAAGGAAACATAACATTTCCACATTTCAATCACAAGATATCAATACAACACAAAAAAACATTGTGAAAACCATTTTCAATACCCAAATAAAAGAAAAGTAAAACATGGTATTTATTTTTCTTTTAAAAAGAAGGTATGGCTTGTAGAGGAAGCCGAAACTCAAATAACGGTCACGACGGCGGAGAAGTCGTTGTCGCCGCATACGTACGACAAAAACATTCCCTTTTGTCATTTAGTAAACGCTTTGTATAAAAAAGATTCCTTTTGAATAAACGTAAAAGTCAAAGGGGTTTATACACCGTATAAAATAAAGATGTGTATAAAATAAAATATGCCTCAATGAAAGGAGATTGAGACGAAGTCCCATACCTCGTATCCGAATTGACCCGACCGTTCTTTAATCTCCTGAATAATAAACTTGAGTTAATCTCTACATGCTTATGAATCTTTTTCAAGTTCATTATTCCTTTTATACCATGTTATGAACATCATGTAATCAGTTAAGTTAATAATGTTCATTTTGTCGGTATTTGGTTCTTAAGTCAAAAATAGAATTCTTACACTTACATGTTGTTAATTTGGTCAAAGGTTCATTATATCCAGAATGGTATTCATGATTTAGATATCATATATGTCATATATATCCAGTACATACTTGCATTTATAATATTACATAATCATTTAGAGGTAAGAAATGAAATGCACCGTTCATGGAGACGGTAAGCCGTACGTACGCATGAACGCTACTTTCATTTCTATTTAGTATTTTATAGAATGGAATCATAATGATATAAAGGTATATTATAATTCCAGTATAATATCATATATAATATCATAGTTCCATCCTTTATATGTCCCACATATGGTATTTAACGAATCAAATCACTTTGAGGGGGCGGTAGTCCGCACTTCCTAAAATGAAGATATCATGTTTACCCATAATGGAAACCATAAAGGTATGACCAAAATGAAAAAAACAGAAGCATAAGGGAATCATAAACATATTATATATCATATATAAAAATAGTGACATCATAATGGCCACCTTTGAAGGTGTTAAATGAGTGTTGAACAATCATCGTTTCGGGAGACAGATTTTCGCCATCCACGGAAACCGTATGTTCTTTAACCATTTTATGTAGTTGTGTGAGAGTGTAGCTCAAATAAATCTTATAACAACATCCTAGTATATTGAAGATACTGGTGTTGTTACAAAAGAAGTAAATAAAAAGAGTTTAGGGGTTGGAGAAGCAAAATAAAACAAATGAACATGAGAGAATGAATTACCTTAAAAAGTGTAACTCCTTTTGATTTGAGCCTAAAGGCTTCCTTTGAAAGGATTATGCCCAAAGGGAATCCTCTAGGATGAGGAGAGGGATGTGGAGAGAGTAAATGGGCAGGGTTTGGCCGATCCAAAGGCTTGAGTAGTGTGTGAAATGAGGTAGAGTTGGGGCCCTTTTATAAGAGGAGAGGAGGGGCACTTTTGGAAAGTAAAGAAATATTACTTTATTTCAAAATGTGTTTCGGTTTTAAAAGGTACCACATTGATATAATTCGTGGATAAGGTGATAAGGGTTCTAAATCCACTCATCCAATTGGTTTTGGACATGTGTTGTTCATAGATTTTACATTATCTTTCCATTTTATTTAAATCGCCAAATAATGATGTCATCGCTGCATCATTATTATGTCATAAATAATTTAATTTATTTAATGTCTAAAAATTATAAAAAAAAATACTATGATGTAGGAAAACTTTCTAGATTTCCAATGACTTTTTATAATCAAAAATATGATCTTTATAACCCCATGTAAAAATTGTTTTCGTAAAACATCTCTTGTTTGTGTCATTTTTACTTTAACATTTAATAAAAAGCTATTTATGTCATTTCCAAACCAAAGTGTCTACATGGGGTCCCCAAGTTGACCCATGGATTTTCTTGGTCGGCCATGACACAACCAATAAGGTTGGTACATGTGTCTAGGTCATTTCATATTATTAAAGCATTATTTATACCTTAAACTACACTAATTACCACTAATCGCGATTAAAAACTTAATAAGTTACTATTCACCAAAAAATTATTTTAATCTCATTGAACCACATTTTACTTCTTAATGAAAACCATGTATGTCGGATTTTTGAAATTCATAACACAAAAGTGGCAAAGTTTCATTTAAACGAAAAATCAGTTTCGTTAACTACCACTTAGTGGTTTCACTATTCATCAAAAATTGAAGTTTTTCAGAAAATTACCAAAAATTCACCCTAAGCTATATTTGATATTCCGAATTCAAAAATGAAGTCTATTTTACAAAATTCAAATCATATAAGTCACATTAATTAATTTAATAATTAATTCCCGCTGCCAGAGCAAATAGCGTGTTTTTACAAAACAATAAGTATCAAAAGATTGACACCAGTTTAAGTCTAATTTCAATGTGAAATTGATTCCAATGACCACCATTGGATAAAATGGTAAAAATATATTCTAATTTCACTTCAAAACCAATTCAAAACATAATCTAATCATATAAATAAATTAGATTAAAAAGCAGTTTTGATGTAAAATGCAGTATTTTTCACTATTCATTAAAAAATGAACATTGTAAGAAAAATACAAAAAATTAACACAAGGTAAATTTTGATGTCCCAATCATAAAGAATAATTTTATTTTTACAAACATAATTTATAAAATTGTCAAAAGATAGATTCAAAAATGGTTTGCCATCAAAAGGCAGTAAAACAATCTTTTAAGAATATTAGTGTATTCCATGCATAAGATTGTATTTACTTTCATTTTAAGCCTCTATAACACTATCTTAATCATTAATAGACATAGATAAAAATATCTATTATTCATTACTTACTTGGGATGTTACATCCTTCCCCCCTTTAGAAAATTGCGTCCCCGCAATTTATTTACTTATCGAATAAATGGGGGTACTTATCCCTCATTGCATTTTCAGATTCCCATGTTGCCTCTTCAATCATGTGGTTTTTCCACAAAACCTTTACCTGATGAATCACCTTATTCCGTAACACTTGCTCCCTGTGGTCAAGAATCTGGACCGGTTGTTCCTCATAATATAGGTTCTCTTCCAGCTGAACTACCTCTGGACTCAAAACATGAGATGGATCTGGCATATACTTTCTCAACATCGAAACGTGAAAAACATTGTGTACCTGAGATAAACTCGGAGGTAAAGCCACTCGGTATGAAACTGATCCAACTCTCTCTAGAATTTCGTATGGTCCAATGAACCTTGGACTCAACTTTCCTTTCTTACCAAATCTCATCACACTTTTCCAAGGGGAAACCTTGAGAAAAACATGATCACCTACCACGAAAGATAGACCCTTCCTCCGGTTATCCGCATAACTCTTCTGCCAGCTCTGAGCTGTTCTCATGTGTTTCTGAATCAGCTGAACTTTTTCTGCCATCTCTTCTACCAATTCTGGTCCCATCAACTTCCTTTCACCCACTTCATCCCAGAAAGATGGAGTTCGACACCGCTTCTCATATAATGCCTGAAATGGTGCCATCTGTATACTGGAATGAAAACTGTTATTATATGAAAACTCAACCAAAGAAAGATGTTGGTCCCAACTTCCCTGATAATCCATAGAACAAGCTCGTAGCATATCCTCCAATGTCTGAATTGTTCGTTCTGACTGCCCATCTGATTGAGGATGAAAAGCTGTACTAAAATGTAATTCAGTACCCAACGACTTCTGAAGGCCTTTCCAAAAGTTAGAAGTAAACCTAGGATCATGATCCGATACAATGGAGAGAGGAACTCCATGTAACCTGACTATCTCTTTAAGATACAAATGGGAAAGTTGATCAAGAGATAAAGTATCTCGTATAGTAAGGAAATGAGCAGATTTGGTCAAGCGATCAATAATAACCCAGATTGCATTATTACCTCGAGATGTCTTCGGTAATACAACAACAAAGTCCATGGATATATTCTCCCATTTCCACTCTGGCACTGGTAAAGGCTGAAGCATCCCTTTCAGTAACTGCCGCTCTGCTTTAACCTGCTGACCAGTCAAACACTTCACAGTAAAATCAGCAATATCTCTTTTCATTCCATCCCACCAGTAATACTCCCGCAGATCTCTATACATCTTAGTACTGCCCGGATGAACTGAAAACGGAGAACTATGAGCTTCACATAAAAACTCTCTATTCAATTGTGAATCACAAGGCACACACAATCTCTTCCCAAATATCAAAACACAATCATTATCAATGTTGAATTCAGGCAACTTACCTTTCTGAACCAGCTCTACCTTTTTCTGCAACTCACTGTCTTGCTTCTGTTCTTGCTTGATTATATCTGATAGAGAAGATCTCACTGATACCTGAAACAAAACAGAAGGACTTCCTGCACCAACAACTTCTATGCCAAAGTTCATCAAATCCATAACCAAAGGATCACGTTCCAAATGAAACATTGTTAATGAAGCATTACTTTTTCGACTCAAAGCATCAGCCACTTTATTTGCTTTTCCCGGATGGTAATGAATTGTACAATAATAATCCTTGATTAATTCTAGCCATCTCCTTTGTCTCATGTTTAACTCTTTCTGAGTGAATATATACTTTAAACTTTTGTGATCGGTATATATTTCACACTTTACTCCATACAAATGATGCCTCCAAATTTTTAAAGAAAAAACAACAGCAGCTAATTCCAAATCATGTGTAGGGTAATTTACCTCATGAGTTTTCAACTGTCGTGAAGCATAAGCAATTACCTGATCATTCTGCATTAGGACGCAACCAAGTCCTTTCAATGAAGCATCACTGTATATAACAAACTCACCATTCCTGGAAGGTAGTGCCAAAACTGGAGCATTCACCAATCTTCTTTTCAATTCCTGAAAACAATCATCACATTCTTTTGTCCAGATAAACTTAACACCCTTCCGAGTTAGCTTAGTCATTGGACTAGATAACCGTGAAAAATTTCTAACAAACCTTCGGTAATAGCCCGCCAAACCAAGGAAGCTACGAATCTCGGTTACATTTGTGGGTCTTGGCCATTCTTCCACAACTTTTGTTTTTGCAGGATCAACAATTATTCCATCTTTAGAAACAATGTGACCAAGGAATGAAATTTGTTGCAACCAAAACTCACACTTACTGAATTTCCCATACAGTTTCTTTTCTTTTAAGGTTTGCAAGATAACCCTTAAATTTTTTTCATGCTCCTCTTTACTTTTAAAAAACACCAAAATATCATCAATGGAAACCACCAAAAACTTATCCAAGAACTCATGGAATATTCTATTCATTAAGTCCATGAATACAGCAGGTGCATTGGTTAGCCCAAAAGGCATTACTACAAATTCATAATGGCCATATCTCGTACGGAACGTGGTCTTCGGAATATCTGCCTCCTTTACCTTCAGCTGATGGTACCCCGATCTCAAGTCAATCTTTGAAAAAAACTGAGCTCCCTGGAGCTGATCAAACAAATCATCGATATGAGGCAAAGGATATTTTTTCTTAATAGTGATATTATTCAAGGCTCTATAATCAATGCAAAGTCTCATAGAACCATCTTTCTTTTTAACAAATAAAACAGGAGCACCCCATGGTGATGTGCTAGGTCTAATGAAACCTTTCTCTAATAAATCTTGCAATTGCTCCTTCAACTCTAAAAGTTCAATTTGTGCCATTCGATAAGGGGGTTTTGAAATTGTCTTAGCATCAGAAACTAAGTCAATAGTAAACTCAACTTCCCGATCTGGTATTATTCTAGACAACTCATCAGGAAAAACATTAGGATACTCATTTACCACTGGCACATCATTAATCTGAACAGTTCCTTTATTTTCAACGACGTGTGCAGGGTAACATTCATTTCCATCTTTTACAAGTTTCTCGGCCTCTTGATATGTTATCAAAAGTAAGGGTTCATTCTTGTAAAAAAACTGAAAGTCTTTCTGAAAAGAAACTTCTTTAGCTCTATAGTCAATCTTAGCATGGTAAATAGAGAGCCAATCCATACCCAGGATAACATCAAACTCTACTAGAGGTAGAACAATAAGGTTTGCAAGTAGGTTCTTTCCACAGATAAGGATAGGAAGATTCTTATAAATTCTTTTTGCCTCGACACTTCCCCCAGGTGTTTTTACCAAAAGTTCAGGAGTCATTTCTTGAGATGGTATTCCCATTTTACTAGAAAAGGTTTCAGAGATGAAAGAATGTGTAGACCCCGAATCAAACAACACACTAGCATAATCTGAAAAAACAAACAAAGTACCTGATACAACTTCCTTTGATGACCCGACATCTGCTGAAGTAGTTGCAAAGGATTTCACCACCCCTTTCTGCTTGTAGTCTAACTGCTTCCCATCACTCAAGCTCCTTGTCGGACACTCGTTTGCATAGTGACCCATCTCATTGCACTTATAACATCTCACTAACTATAAATCAAATTTGTTCTTACCTTCACCTTGATCCTTTTCAGTGCAATCACGAGCCTTATGTCCCATCTTACCACATCGGTAGCACTTCCCAGAATTCAGAAGACATTCCCCAGCATGCCTTTTGCCACATTTATCACAAACTGGAAACTTAGTTCTCTTACCATCAGACTTTTTTGAAGAATTCTTACATTTCTCCTGCCACCTCGGTCTCTTCTTCTGCTGGTTGTTATAGAAAACTTGGTCATCGGAAAACTCCATTTCCACCTTCTCAGCACATCGAACAAGATTTTCATAACTTTTAAACTCACGAGAAGCTAATTCTCTTCGATAATTTGGCTTTAATCCTGAGTAAAAACGATTGATTTTACTATCAAGGTCTCAGATAAAATTTGGAGCATACCTTGCCAATCGAGTGAACCTTTCTTCATAGGCAGCCACTGAGTCTTCCTCTTGCCTCAATTCCAAGAATTGCTTTTCCATCCTAAGTAGAACAGCCTTAGGAAAATACTTCTCAAGAAACATACCTTTGAATTCATCCCAGTCAAGAGCATCAATCTCATCGGCGTCCCTGATATTTTTAACCATAGACCACCACTGATCTGCTTCACCCTCCAAATGGTAAATAGCAAGACTAACCTTTTGATTGTCTGAACACCCCATGACATCAAAAATCTTCTCCAGTGATTTAATCCACCCTTCAGCTAGCACAGGGTCAGATGATCCTCTGAATGATGGTGGATGTTGCCTCATGAAATGTTCCACCACTGACATGTTCCTCTGCGGTTGATCTGGCTGATCTCGTGTATGGATACCACCGCCATTTATCGCTTGAGTCAACTGTGCCATTACTGCAACAAACTGTTCAGTTCCAATTCCGACCATTTCTGGATGCTGATTCGGAAGTTTATTTCCTTCTGTATGCCTTCCTAGCACTGCTTCCCTATTTCCTCTGCAGAAAACCATTCTGAACAAACATGTCTTAGATGAAGCAACATGGTAATCTTTAAATGCTATATCATTTCGAAAAAAAAATATTTTTGGATAATCATTTAATAGAATTCTAACTCCAAAATTTATCTAAATCGACCTTTGATACCAACTATAAGGCCCCAGCCTTAAACCTTACTTAATCTTGAGTTATTACAAGATTACACATTGAGGATATTTTCGGGTTTAGAGTTTTAGATAATTAGATCATAAAACTTGCATTACATTCCTCATATAAACAAAGTGGTTACAGAAAGATAGTATTCTTCATTCCCATCAATGGAAACACATTTAAAATAAAACATGGATTATTTCTTAACACATCCTTGACTCTATCATCTTATCATGTAGCTTTCCCTTGACCTGTGAAAAACATTTCAAAAACTTGGGATGAGCATAAAAACTCAGTATGGGTTATAAAAACATGGAAAGGAAACATGAGTTCATATATACATAATAATGAAATCATACTTTACCCATAAAACATAGGCACTTTAACATACCTCATAAAATCATGAATAAATCATAGAAATCATAAGACATAAAGGTAACTTGAGGCATTCATAACATTCTCACGTAGGGAGTAACCCTCTTGGTTGCTTTTGGAATACCCATCACAGTATATTCCCTAAAATCTCTTCGGAGAAACCTTAACGTTTCACTCCTTCGCGTTACCCAATGCATTGGAGAGCTATAACGGGCTCACCCGCCCTTAGTTTATCACGGAACCACCCATCTTCATATTAATTCCGAAGAACCATAACATAATCATATCACATAAAACATGCATAAAGGAAACACAACATTTCCACATTTCAATCACAAGATATCAATAAAACACAAAAAAACATTGTGAAAACCATTTTCAATACCAAAATAAAAGAAAAGTAAAACATGGTATTTATTTTTCTTTTAAAAAGAAGGTATGTCTTGTAGAGGAAGCCGAAACTCAAATAACGGTCACGACGGCGGAGAAGTCGTTGTCGCCGCATACGTACGAAAAAAACATTCCCTTTTGTCGTTTAGTAAACGCTTAGTATAAAAAAGATTCCTTTTGAATAAACGTAAAAGTCAAAGGGGTTTATACACCATATAAAAGAAAGATGTGTATAAAATAAAATATGCCTCAATGAAAGGAGATTGAGACGAAGTCCCATACCTCGTATCCGACTTGACCCGACCGTTCTTTAATCTCCTGAATAATAAACTTGAGTTAATCTCTACTTGCTTATGAATCTTTTTCATGTTCATTATTCCTTTTATACCATGTTATGAACATCATGTAATCAGTTAAGTTAATAATGTTCATTTTGTCGGTATTTGGTTCTTAAGTCAAAAATAGAATTCTTACACTTACATGTTGTTAATTTGGTCAAAGGTTCATTATATCCAGAATGGTATTCATGATTTCGATATCATATATGTCATATATATCCAGTACATACTTGTATTTATAATATTACATAATCATTTAGAGGTAATAAATGAAATGCACCGTTCATGGAGACGGTAAGCCGTACGTACGCATGAACGCTACTTTCATTTCTATTTCGTATTTTATAGAATGGAATCATAATGATATAAAGGTATATTATAATTCCAATATAATATCATATATAATATCATAGTTCCATCATTTATATGTCCCACATATGGTATTTAACGAATCAAATCACTTTGAGGGGGCGGTAGTCCGCACTTCCTAAAATGAAGATATCGTGTTTACCCATAATGGAAACCATAAAGGTATGCCCAAAATGAAAAAAACAGAAGCATAAGGAAAACATAAACATATTATATATCATATATAAAAATAGTGACATCATAATGGACACCTTTGAAGGTGTTAAATGTGTGTTGAACAATCATCGTTTCGGGAGGCAGATTTTCGCCATCCACGGAAACCGTATGTTCTTTAACCATTTGATGTAGTTGTGTGAGAGTGTAGCTCAAATAAATCTTATAACAACATCCTAGTATATTGAAGATACTGGTGTTGTTACAAAAGAAGTAAATAAAAAGAGTTTAGGGGGTTGGAGAAGCAAAATAAAACAAATGAACATGAGAGAATGAATTACCTTAAAAATTGTAACTCCTTTTGATTTGAGCCTAAAGGCTTCCTTTGAAAGGATTCTGCCCAAAGGGAATCCTATAGGATGAGGAGAGGGATGTGGAGAGAGTAAATGGGCAGGTTTTGGCCGAGCCAAAGGCTTGAGTAGTGTGTGAAATGAGGTATAGTTGGGGGCCTTTTATAAGAGGAGAGGAGGGGCACTTTTGGAAAGTAAAGAAATATTAATTTATTTAAAAATGTGTTTCGGTTTTAAAAGGTCCCACATTGATATAATTCGTGGATAAGGTGATAAGGGTTCGAAATCCACTCATCCAATTGGTTTTAGACATGTGTAGTTCATAGATTTTACATTATCTTTCCATTTTATTTAAATCGCCAAATAATGATGTCATCGCTGCATCATTATTATGTCATAAATAATTTAATTTATTTAATGTCTAAAAATTAAAAAAAAATACTATGATGTAGGAAAACTTTCTATATTTCCAATTACTATTTATAATCAAAAATCTGATCTTTATAACCCCATGTAAAAATTGTTTTCGTAAAACATCTCTTGTTTGTGTCATTTTTACTTTAACATTTAATAAAAAGCTATTTATGTCATTTCCAAACCAAAGTGTCTCCATGGGGTCCCCAAGTTGACCCATGGCTTGTCTTGGTCGGCCATGACACAACCAATAAGGTTGGGACATGTGTCTAGGTCATTTTATATTATTAAAGCATTATTTATACCTTAAACTACACTAATTACCACTAATCGCGATTAAAAACTTAATAAGTTACTATTCACCAAAAAATTATTTTAATATCATTGAACCAAATTTTACTTCTTAATGACAACCATGTATGTCAGATTTTTGAAATTCACAACACAAAAGTGGCAAAGTTTCATTTAAACGAAAAATCAGTTTCTTTAACTACCACTTAGTGGTTTCACTATTCATCAAAAATTGAAGTTTTTCAGAAAATTACCAAAAATTCACCCTAAGCTATATTTGATATTCCGAATTCAAAAATGAAGTCTATTTTAAAAAATTAAAATCATATAAGTTACATAAATTAATTTAATAATTAATTCCCGCTGCCAGAGCAAATAGCGTGTTTTTACAAAACAATAAGTATCAAAAGCTTGACACCAGTTTAAGTCTAATTTCATAGTGAAATTGATTCCAATGACCACCATTGGATAAAATGGTAAAAATATATTCTAATTTCACTTCAAAAACAATTCAAAACATAATCTAATCATATAAATAAATTATATTAAAAAGAAGTTTTGATGTAAAATGCAGTATTTTTCACTATTCATTAAAAAATGAACATTGTCAGAAAAATACCAAAAATTCACACAAGGTAAATTTTGATGTCCCAATCATAAAGAATAAGTTTATTTTGACAAACATAATTTATAAAATTTTCAAAAGATATATTAAAAAATGGTTTTCCATCAAAAGTCAGTAAAACAATCTTTTAAGAATATTAGTGTATTCCATGCATAAGATTGTATTTACTTTCATTTTAAGCCTCTATAACACTATATTAATCATTAATAGACATAGATAAAAATATCTATTATTCATTACTTACTTGGGATGTTACACTTCTGACCAAAGTGAGGTTTCAAGAAGTAAGGGAGGGATGTGGAGATCCAAAATGGGCAGGGGTTGGCCGGGCCAAAGGCTTTGGGAGTGTGGGTAAGGAGGTAGAGGTGGGGGCCTTTTATAAGAGGAGAGGAGGGGCACTCTTGGAAAGTAAAGAAAAGTCACTTTATTTTAAAATGGTATTCGGATTTAAGAGGTCACACATAGATGTATTTAGAGGATAAGGTGATAAGGGTTCAAAATCCACTCATACAATAGGTTTTGGACATGTGTAGGTCTTATATATTACATTATCTTTCCATTTTATTTAAATCGTTAAATAATGAGGTCATCGCTGCATCATCATGATGTCATAAATACTTTAATTTATTTAATGTTTAAAAATTATAAAAAAAAATACTATGATGTAGGAAATCGTTTTAGATTTCCAATGACTATTTATAGTAAAAAATCTGACTTGTATACCCCCAAGTAAAAATTGTTTTAGTAAAACATCTAATGTGTGTGTCATTTTTACTTTAACATTAAATAAAAAGTTATTTATGTCATTTCCCAACCAAAGTGGCTCCATGGGGTCCCCAAGTTGACCCATGGCTTGTCTTGGTCTGCCATGACACATCCAATAAGGGTAGGACATGTGTCAAGGTATTTTCATTTTATTATAATATCATTTTTTTCCTTAAATTGCACTAATTACCTCTAATCGCGATTAAAAACTTAATAAGTTACTATTCTCGAAAAAATTATTTTAATCTCATTGAACCACATTCTACTTCTTAAAGACAACCATGTATGTCAGATTTTTGAAATTCAAAACACAGAAGTGGTAAAATTTCATTTAAACAAAAAATCAGTTTTTATAAGTACCACTTAGTGGTTTCACTATTCATCAAAAATTGAAGTTTTTCAGAAAAATACCAAAAATTCACCCTAAGCTATATTTGATATTCCGAATTCAAAAATGAAGTCCATTTTACAAAATTCACAACATATAATTTGCATTAATTAATTTAATAATTAATTCCCGCTGTCAGAGCAAATAGCGTGTTTTTATGAAACAATAAGTATCAAAAGATTGGCACTAGTTTAAGTCCGATTTCAAAGTGAAATTAATTCCAACGACCACTATTGGATTTAATGATAAAAATATTTTCTAATTTCACTTTAAAACCAATTCAAATGATAATATAATCATATAAATAAATTAGATTAAAAAGAGGTTTTGAATTAAAATACAACATTTTACACTATTCATTAAAAAATGAACTTTATCGGAAAGATACCAAAAATTTACACAAAGTAAATTTTGATGCCATGATTATAAAGAAGAGTTATTTTTGGTCCAATAGAATTTATAAGATTGATCAAAATTATATTTAATGACGGTTCGCCGTCAAACGGTGATAAGTGAACCCTTAGTGAAAATTAGGGTATAAATGCCTAAAATTGAATTCTTTCCGTATTTTAAGCCTTTATCTTTTATTGGGTAAATGTAAAAACATTTAAAAAAAATATAATCATATTTTAGTTATTTATATCCATTCCCTCCAGTACAACGGCTACTTATTAACTAACATTTAAAATAATATTATTTTATTACTTGCGTGCAACATAAGTTTTCAAAGAAACTCATCGTTGCGTATCGAGTACGCTATCGAACGTAGAAACCCCTTTTAATTAAAATTAATATTTAATTCGTAAATATTAATAAATATGAAAATTCTTTATTCTTTAATTACCTGGGATGTTACAAAGGAAGTCAAAATTCAAATAGAAAATGTATTATGCCCTATATTTCCGTAACTTATGGGGTTTCCATGTAGTAGTAAGGTTATGTTGAGTTAATCCCAAAAATAATGTAGTATTTTTTTCATCCAAAAGTAATTTATTTTTCTACTATTTTCGAAAGGATATTGGATGGATTTATGTTAAAAACCTGTACCTATCCATTTTTTCACCAAATGATAGTGGGATTAGAGGTTGAATATAATATTGTACTCATGGTATAATTTCTTTAGTTTTTTAGGCACATAAATTAGTGCCATTTTTAGTCAATATCATGTGAGACACGTTTAATCTAGTTACATTGTTTGAAGTAAATAAATTAATGATAGTGAGGATGAAATTTAACTACCTTATTTTTTATAGAGTATATAAACCCATGAAATTTATTCCTCATATGATGAATAGAAAAGATTATTTATTGGTGTGAAACTACTCTAGGGTTTCATGAATAAAATTCAAATTATTTTTAAATTCAAGGATCTTCTTCATGAATTCCATAAAATAATGTACCGTTGAGGTCTATAATTATTTGAGTGTCCTAATTCAGTTTAATGGTATCTATCTTAACTAATAATTATTGTAGGAACTATCATTTACTTCTTAAATTACAATGATGATATTTCCTTCTTCATTACACCAGAGGAGAAACCCATAAAAGCTTCATATATAGAGGACATTGTAGGAATTCTAGCTATTGTAGAGGATAATATTTTTGACCAAATTATGGGTTTTTTCCATCATGGAGAAATCCAATAGAAGAAACCCTCTTTATAGATATTTTATTATAGGAAAGATCCATCAATCTATGGTTCCAATAGGTGAGGGTATAGGACCATCATGGTCTGGGGTTGCATTAAATTCATTGGCCTCCTCTATATCATTGTTGATGAATAGAGAAAACACATCGTCATGTATAGAATAAATGATCACTTCATCTAGATCTGAATTTTCTAATGTTGTAACTTTATTACCTAGTGTATATTCTTGATCATTATATTAGTATGGGATGTGGGATATTAAAGGTTCTCAAGTAAATTTATCTAATATTCTTTGCACATAATAGAGAAAGGAAACAAACTTTTCCTTTTTTATGCAATGGCCTCCATTTAATTTCATGATTAAAAACTCTAAATTTAATATTATATATAATTATGAAATTGGTATTTGAAATTATAATTCCAATCCTATGATGAGTACTTGGTATTCTAACTCATTGTTAGTGAATCTATCAAACAGTAAGAAAGAGTAGGGTAGAACTGCTCTTATTAGGGTCATGAACAAAATCTATAGACCAAACTTATTAAGATTTCATTTTTACATAATTTATACTATCATACTTATAAAATAATTACCAAAATACATTTCACATTTTTGGGAAGTTTCATGAAAAAAACTTCTTCATTTAGGAGTTCCATTTCCAACAATGAGTCCTCTAGTGTAGGCTTGTAACAACCCTGAATACAGTAACCAAGATCTAATGTTTACTTTATTACATTAGAATATATACAAGGGGTTAAATCACAATGTTCCATATAGTTTTGTAGTCTTTAATAGCTACATACATACATGATAACCATTTTACATTAGGGATAAAATATAAAACCTAGTATAAGAAAAAATTCATCACCCTTGAAATCATTCAAATAATTATTATTCATATTCAATGTAAAGGAAAAATAATAAGTGTGATCTCAAAATTTCAATAAGGGTTACATAAAACTTAATATATTATGATTAACGAAATTATAACCAATATTCCAAGGTAAATAAATAAAAAATCATTCCGATTAATCAATAACTTGATCATGAAATGCATATATGGATAATATTAATGAAAACATATCATGGATAATAATAAAAAAAACTATAAATGAATGAAATATTTAATATTGGAAAGAAAGGTCTCATACATCATGATATCTATACCATTAAGACCTTGTGCTATGACAATTTAAATATAAGGGTATAATCCCATTTAATATGGCCAAATGATTTGCTTCATGAGACCTATCAATGCATCAATGGGATATATAATTATAGGACCCACCAGTCACTATATTTATAATTCATTCCTTGTATATAAAATGATTTATTTATTTCATGAATAATATTCTTTATCAATAAATATCTATATTTAATGAATAATACAGAATATCAATATTTCCCTAGTGAAACGAATAACTTTGAAAGTAAAACATTGTATGTAGAAATGATATATGGTTTAAGAAATAAGAATATACATGATAAATAATATGGATATGTAAGGGAAATGTAATTTTCAATGATCACCTGAAAATGAATGTATCAAGAGAAGATAATGACAACAAAATTAATAAGAGATAAGATATGACCATCGATTCATCAGTAATATAGGGTTGTAATGAAATGATGTACTTTGGAAGAATAAATGGAATGGAATTTAAATATTATAATAATATTTAATAAAATATTTTTCTTTGTAAACCCTTCTAAAATGGGTATAATATGCAATATTTTGTAAAATATTTATGGCAACAGGGAAGTCCATTATCACCGTATATACTAAAAACATTCATTTTGAATTTTTATAGAGAAAATAACCAATGTAACTTTCAAAAAACATTATAAATATTATTTTAAACCCAGTTTTGAAAGTAAATAATAACATAAAATTTTCTTAATAAATTATTTGAGTAAATAAAATAACTTTTTTAAAAAAATTTTGAAAATCATGGATGTTGAAGAAAATTATATCTGGTTAAGAGAGAAATAAATCATTTTTTATTTAAAACTTTTCTTTCCTAGATTAAAGTACCAAAGAGAGAAAAATTTAGAAGAAAATTTGGAAACTTATTAAATATCCATTTTATAATAAAATTATTAGATCTTATTAAGGATATATGATAATATTCCTTTAATGAAAATAAATGAAATACCAAAAGAGAGTGAGATTGTAAAATAGATTCTTATATCTTTGATAACTTTTTATTTATAAACCCTTTAAATAATATAATTAAATTGAAACATTAATCATTAATAATAAATTCTTATTCATGTTAAATTAATCAAACATACAGTATATACACCACATAAAAGTGAATAGGTTCATAATAGAAAATATGCCTCAAAAAAGTGTAAATTGAGATGAAATCCCTTACCTTACGCTTCTCTTTATTTTAAAATTATTTAGACTCATGTATAATGGATTTAAAAATTTTATTATATTATAACATAACCATATTGATATTTATAATGTCATATATAATCCTCTTATAACATCCCATCACTCATCTGTTAATAATATTTCATTATTACTATTTTTTCATGTGTTAACTGCTTCGTTTTCTCAAGCATGTTTTGTTGTGGAATTTCCCATTATTATTCATATAATATAGATGCATAATCTCTATAATTTTATTAATTTTATAAATATAATTTTTTTCTATATATATTTTTATAATCATCCTTGAAATTTGGACACAGAAAATGGATCGCATCACTTCATGGAGATGGTAGGTGGTACGTATGCACAATTGATGATATTATTCCTTTAATGGGTGAAATTGTAAGGAATTGGATGATATATTAGTTTCATATAATTAATATCATTTCATATTTATCATATATATTCTTTATTTCCATCATTATGACAATCCATGTGATTCAAGGATGGAAATAAATTACATCAGTTTGTGTGGCGGTAGTTTGTAGTAAAAACTAGCGATGGATTTGTTTCTCATATGATGAATAAAGATATGGATGAAAATTATTATAGAAAAATAATAATAATTTCATATATGAAAGATAATGGTGTTATTATATTTTAATTTTTAATACATAATTTAATGTGGTAAAATAAGAAGTAAAAAAAAGAGCTTAGTGAAGATAATTAACTTCTCTTAGAATAACCTCCTTTTGATCCCTTATAAAGGACCCTAGGATTGGTATTTTGGGGAGAACAGAACCTCTATAATGTTACTAAGAATATTGGGGAGACATTTATTTATATTTTTGTCAAGATAAATTCCTTTAGAGGTGTCAATAATTGAGGGGAGGAGGGGGACACTTATAATTGAGGTGAGTGCCACATTGGTAATTTTTCAGAGTTTTCAATAATTTCATTTCATTTTCTTGTACATATGGCTACAAAATAGCTCAAATTAGAAGGGGAAAAATAATTTAGAAATAAAACCAAAAAAGTGGTTTTAGAAAGTTATTAGTTCATTTCTACACTCATCTTTATATATTAACCCCCAATAAACTGGTTTTTACCTTAACCATGGTAATTAATTTTTCCCTTTTACTATTCATTATGAGAAAAAATTAAGTTGAAATTATTACCTAATATTAACTATTATAAATAGAAATATTTAATACATTTTATAAAATTACAAACCTAAAATTGGTAGTATTTATTTTTTATAAAATCTGACAAATCATGTCAAAAAATGGTTTTTCAAGAAATGAATTTTTCATGCATAAAATGGTCTTATATTAATTATATGCCTTATAATAATAATTATATTGATTTAAATTAATATATATATATATATATATATTCTATATATTCTATTTAAAATCATTCTTAATTAAATAATATTTTAATTAAATAAAATTGACAGACATTATGCCTTTATAAACAAAAATAGTTTTATAAAAAGGATTGTTTACAAAAATATATATTTTCCCCAAAATTTTCATATAATTATTTATATAAAATTATAATAAATATATTTTTAATTTTACATATTATAAATAATTATTATAAATAAAATTAAGAGTAGTTGAATACTACATATTTAATTTTTCATAAAATCTTATTTCTTTTCAGAAATTTCAAAAAATCATTCTATGCATATTTTGACCAAGTATGTTCAAAATCTATATTCATATTATCAAATTATAATTTTTTCTCATAAATTTTATAATTTTTATTTCCATTTATATTTAATAAAATAGATTTTACACTTATGATAGTTTAGGATTGGGTACTATATTCTTCCCTCCGACAAAAATTTTATCCTCGAACTTTTAATGGATATTTCTTTATAAATAAAGGAGGGTGGTTCTTCTTCATAACATCCAATGGTTCCAAAATTTCATCCTACATTTTATGATTTCTAAAAAGTTCCTTTACCAACTAAATCATATTATTCCTCAATAATTTCTCTCTTCTATCAATAATCTCGATTGTCTTTTCATAGTAATAATGATCATGTTCCAATTATATTTATTCCAAGGTGAGTAAATGGGTTGGGTCTAGAATTTAATTCCTTAATAATGATATATAGAACACATCATGAAATTTATATATTCATGGTGTAATTTCCAATTTTTAATCCAAAATTACAATTCTTTTCAAAATTCAAAGGGTTTGATGTACCTAGGGATAAGTTTCCCTTTCTTAGTAAACCTTATAATGGTCTTTCATGAAGATACTTTCTTGAAAACATGATCTACCAATTGAAATTAAAAATATTTCCTATAGTTATTAACATTACTATTTTTCTTGATTTGATTTGATTTAATATGATTTTGAATATTATTTAACTTTTTCTTTTTCTACTTATCAAGTTATGGCCCTATAAGTTTCCTTCCACCAACATCATCACAACAAGTTGGAGTACAAAATTAATTTCCATATAATTCTTCATACAGAGCCATTTAAATTCTTCAATGGAAACTATTGTTATAGAAAAAATCTAAAAAAGTTAGATATTATTCATATATACCTTGAAATTCAATTGATAACAACATCAAAATGTATTCTAATGATTGAATTGCTCTTTAATACTATCCATCAGTTTGAGGATGGTATATAGTGCTCAAATGAAGCTCAGTGTCCAGTGCCTTCTAAAGAATCTCCCCATATATTGATGTAAATTGGTGATCATGAGCATACACAATTGATAGGGTTGTGAAATTAAGTCTTACAACTTCATTAATATAGAGTAATTAAAGGAAATCAAGAGGTAATTCTTCACTTATATCAAGGAAATGTACAGATTTGGTAAGGTGATTAACAATACCCCATATTTCATCATTCATTATATGAGTCTTTGGTAGTATTGTGAAAACTTATTTAGTAATGTCATCCCATTTCTACATAGGAATAGTAATAGGTTTCATAAATCCTCCAGGATATTGTCTCTCGGCCTTCACCTAGTCTTAAACAAATCATCTTGATACATGATCAATAATTTCCCACTTGATGTTATCCCATAAAAAAAGTTACCTCAAATCCCAATACTTCTTAGTGATACCATGGTGTATAGATAAATTTGAGACAAGATAATTATACAACAATTCATTTTTATATCAGGTTTATATTGAACACATAATATTTTTCTAAATTTCTAAATTTCATCTTCACAAAATAAGTCTTCAAAATTCCCATCATTCACAGCTTTAATTTTCTTCTGAAAATTCTCATCATCAGATTGGGGGATATTTATCCTTTATAATAAATATGGGTTTTCATTAATTTGAAAAAGGGGTGATTTATCCCCTTCCTTAATAATTCCCATATCGATCTTTATAATATCCATGAACATAGGATTACTTTAAATCCTCATTTGTTTCATAACTCCATGATCTTTATTTCTCAATGCATCTGCTACCTTATTTTCCTTCCCTAGGTGGTAGTGTGCTGAGAAATCATAATCCTTAAGTAGATCAAGCCATCTCCTTTATCTTATATTGATCTCTTTTTGGTAAAACATATATTTGAGGCTCTTATAGTCTATGTATATCTAACATATTTTACCATAGGGATAATGTATTCATACATTCAAATAAAATATTACAACTACCAACTCATGATCATGGGTTAGAGAGTTTTTTTTATGAATCTCAAACTACCTTGATGTATATAAAATAACTTTATCATATTTTATAAGGAAAAAACAAAGTACCTTCTTTTATTCATCACAATATATCACAAATCCTTCATTTTTTGATGGTAGACTCAAAATTGGAGCATTGACCAATCTCATCATCAATTCTTTAAAACATTATTCACATTGCTTTGTTTATATGAACTTTATCCCATTATATATAAGCTTGGTTAATGTGTTATCCAATTAGGAAAGAGTTTGAATGAATCTTATATTGTAACCTTTCAAACCAATTAAACTATGTACCTCAGTTATGTTTTTTGGTGTAGGCCATTCTTTGACTGCCTTTTTCTTTACCTTATCAATTGGGATTCCATCATTGAAGAAAATATGGCCACGAAAATAAAATTTCTGAATCTAGAATTCACACTTTATGAATTTACCTTATAACTATTTTCTCATAAGAGTATCAAGAATGATACATAGGTGATTCTCTTGGTTTTAATAGCTCTTAGAATACCCCAATATATCATTAATGAATAACACAATGAAATTATCAATATATTCCTCCAATAATCATTTCATTATATCTATAAAAACTCATGGGGAATTTTTCAATAAAAATGGATTTACTATAAACTTTAATGTCCATAAGTTATTCATAATTTATTCCCTCTTTTCTAGAAATTGATTTTACCCATAATGAAGATGAGTATTTTAAAAAAATAGAGCTCTATGAATTTGATCGAATAAGTAATCTATATGAGGAACAAGAAATTTGTTCCTAATCATAATAGAGTATATTTCCATATAATTAGTGAATAGACTCATGGATCTATCATTATTATTAATTAAGATAATAAAATCTCCCCATGGTGAAACACTAGGGAATATAAATCTCTTATAAAAAAACTCCTCTTGTTTTTTCTTCAACTTCACAAATTCCACATCATCTATTCTCTAGGGATTCCTTAATATAAGTCTTTCATCATGTATTAAATTGATGAATAACTAAACTTCACACTTTTTTGGATATCTAGGAAATTCCTCAATAAATACATCAATATATTTCTATAAAATATGTGTAACCTCAATTTTAAGATTACATTTTCCATCTATATATTGTGTTTTCTATTCTTCCCCAGGATTCCCATTTAGAAGAGCTATTGCGGGTGGGTATATACAAAATTTATATGATGAGGTATCCACTATAAATATATGAAATTAAAAATATTCATCATGAATCATAATTTCCTTCTTTTTGCATACATTATCCATATGACCCTTATCACCACACTTAACAAACTCAACTTCCCTTCAAACATGTTTTATGATGTTTCTTCCCAAAAAATTCCACGGGTTTAAAATTGACTAATTTTATTATTATTATTGGACGAATTACATTTTTCATGGTGTTCTCTAGAACAATTATTCTCTTTATTTTCCATGAATTTATAGGATCTATAAAACTCATTCTCTATTTTTATGGAATATAAAACTATTTCATCATATACTAAATTTTTTTGAGAAAACATCACCCTTCGAAGACTTGACATATGATCTTAAAAGAAATGGTCAATATTTCATTCCATATATTTTATGTAATTTTTAGAATACATGGATAAGCTTATAAAGATATCTGGATACTCCACAATACTTTCTTTATCCTTTTTCTTTAAACTGCGGAACATTCTATTCAATTCATTCTATTATTCAAATAAGTAAATATTTGTCGAAGATTGTTTCTTTAAAATATATCATTTTCATATGTTCTATTTCCAATTCCTCCCTTATATTCTGGATCAATGACCACTATTGATTAGAATCACCCCTGAGATAGTATAATTCAAGTATGACCTCTTTCTTTTCATCACATTCCAATGCTAGAAACATCTTTTCAAGGGGATTAATCATGTTCTTAGATACCACAAGATTAGTAGTCCCACTAAATGATGGGGTGTTCTATAGAATGAAGTTATCCAATATAGGATAATTAAGAAGTTCAGAAATAGGTTGATCCATTTGGGGAAGGTTATATATCACAAACTGATTAAGTTGAAAAAATTTAGCCATGATTTTCTCTGTTCCAATTCCAGTTGCATTGGCTTTCTCAATAAGAAAATACCTATATTTACCATGAGTGTTGATACAATTCTTTCTTACATGATAAAATTATAAAAAAAATAATATACTGTATTATCTCAAGAAATTTTAAAATTCAAATCCTTACATATTATTCTGAATATGGTGTATCACTTAACATAAATTGAAAATTTATGGATTATTAATCTAAAAATGATAAAAATGGTTTTCTTGGGAATATATTTAAATCATAAAAGTATTTTAAAATCCTTATTAATGGTTTGTAAATAAAATGTCAATTATCCTAAAAATATCCCATAAGAGTGTCAAACTAGGTGTTTAGTAAGGCCCATTTTCATGTATCAGGTGACAATCAAGTCAACAATAAAGGAACTATTTTTAAAGTTATTACCCCTAGTTATAACTATGATAGAGATACATCAACTTTTAATATCCTGGTAGGGTTTTAATTTCATAGAAAATCACATAATATCTTCCTTACCAAAACTTTATGATTCCCTTTTGTAATTACCCTCAAATAATATCATAGGGTTAGGTTTCCTTATATATGATTTCCAAAATCTAGTTCCCATGGTTTCTACCAATATTTATCTAATACCAATTGTAACAACCCTAAACCCAATAACCCATAGATAGTGTCTAATTTATTAAATTAGTATAAATTAATGTTTTTAAATCCCAAAGGTATATTCAATTTAATAGTTTTGAGGAACTTTATATAAAATTATATCCATTTTACATTGGGGATAAAATATAAAACATGGTAATGGTATACATTTAGCATCCTTGAACTCATTTAAAAAATTATTACTCATATCATGGGGAAAGGAAAAAAATAAGCATGATCTAAAATACTTAGTAAGGGTTATGTATAGCTAAATTTATTATGATTAAATGAGGCATAATGAATATTTAGAAGTAAATAACTGGAAACTCAGCTCATTTAATCAATAACTTCTGCAAGAAATGAATTAATAGATAGTATCAATTAAAAAAATCATTCATAAAAATAATGTAATTCTAAATAAATTAAATTATTAATATTGGATTTCATGATCTCCTGCATCTTCATATCTATACTTTCAATACCTTTCACAAGGACAGTTTAAAACTATGGGTAAAAACCCATTTAATTTGGGCAACTGGTTTGTCTTAGGATACCGGTCGAGGCCTCAAAAAGATATATAAATTTAGTAATATCCAATCAATACATGTTAAATGCATTCCTCATATATAAAATTAGTGATTTAATTTGTGAAAAATATTCCATATCAAAAAAAAAAATTCCATATTAAATAAATAATACAAAATATAAATATTTCACCAGCCAATCAAATAAATTTCAAAGTAATACGCCATATTTAGAAATGATATAAATTTTATACAGTAAGTGTATAAATGATAAGTAATTTGGATATTTAAGCTAAATTTAATTTCTAATGATAATATTAAAGTGAATGTTTCAACAAAAGATAATGATCTAAAAATCAATAAGAGATAAGAGATTACCACCAGCTCATCAGGAATATAGGTTTATAATAAAGTCTTGTCCTTTGGAATAATAAATGGAATGGGAGTGAAATATTTCAATAATCTTTCATAAAATACTTTTATTTATCAAACCATTGAAAACATGTACAAGAATATCAATTCCGTAAAATGGTTACGGTGGTGGGGAAGTCTGTTATCAGAGTATATATTAAAAACATTCATTTTGACATTTTATAAAGATAGTTAAAAACATCCTATTCAAAAAAATATATAAATATTTATATAAAACCCTTTTTAAAATCCAAGTATAATATAAAATTTCATAATAAATCATTCAAGTAAATAAAATAATTTTTAAAAATAATATTTGAAAAACTTGGACATGGAATAAAAACATATTTGATTAAAAAAGAAATAAATCGGTTTTTATTTTAAAATTTTAATTTCTTGGTTCAAGTACCAAAGTAAGTAAAAGTTGGAATAAAATAGGGAAAATCCATAAATATCTAGTGGATATGAATATTACTGGGTCTTATGATGAATAAATGATAACATTCATTCAATGAAAATAAAATCAATCCCAAAAGAAATTGAGACTGTAAAATAGATTCTTAACAATTTGGTAACCATTAAATTATAAACCCTTGGAATATTGTATATAAATTGAAACATTAATAATCATTAATAAATTTTTTTAATGTTACATTCATAAAATCTTTATTATATATACCACATAAAAGTAAATATGTTCATAATAACAAATATGTCTCAATAGAGTGTAAATTGAGATGAAATCACTTAACTCGCACTTCCCTTTAGTTGAACATGATTTAACCTACTATATAATGTTTTTATGAATTTTATTAATTTATAATAGAAAAAAATTAATATTTATAACATCATATATTATTCTCTTATAGCATCTTACCTCCTATTCATTAATAATATTTCATTATTACCATTTTTTTAGTCATTAACTGCAACATTTTCCCATGTATGTTTTATCATAGAATTTTCAGTTATTATTTATAGGATATAGTTCCATCATTCAATGAATTATATTAATTTTATAAATATAATATTTTTCATTATATAACCTTTTAAAAATATACTTTAAATTTTTATAGGGAAAATGAATCGCATCGCCTTGTGGAGATGGTAGACCGTACATACACACGAGCGATGATATCATTTCCTTAATGGGTGAAAGGGTAAATAAGTGGATGATATATTAAATTTTAAGAATTAATATCATGTCATATGTATCATATATATTCATTATTTCCATCATTATGACTATCCATGTGAGTTAGTGATGGAATAAAAATTACATCTGTTCGTGAGGCGGTAGTCTGTCGTACACACGAGCGATGGATTTTTTCCCCTTTGAGGGAGAAGGAGTTGGATAAGTATTATTCCATCAGCATAATAACATCTTAATAAATTTTAGATATTGGTTTCCTTAAATTATATTTTTTAATATATAATTTAATTTGATAAAATAATAATTAAAATGAAAGATATCAGGGAAGATAATTACCTTCTCTTAGAAGAACCTCCTCTGGATATAATATTAAGGACCCTAGGATTAGTATTTTTGGAAGAAAATTACCTCTATAATTTTTATAATTACATTATGGAGATATTTTTAAGGTTTTTGTGAACTATATGTCTTGAAATGTGTGAAAAAGTGAGAGGAGTAGGTTCCCTTTTATAAATATGGTGAGTGGCACACATGAAATATTTCAATGGTTTTAAGTAATGTCGTGTCACATTCTTAGAAATTTGGTTTCAAAATGGATTATATTATAAGTTTTAATTTTTAAGGTATAAATCCAACCAAAAAATGTGGGTTTAATATTTTTTAGGCCATTATGACCCTTATCTTTATATATTAACCCCCAGGTAAACCAATATTTACCTTATCCATGGTAATTAATTTTTACTAATTTTAAAATTCATTATAACCAAAAATTAAGTCAAAATTTATAAAAAATATTAATTATGATAATTAAAAATATTTAATACATTTTATTAAATTTTAATCACAAAATTGGAAAAATTTAGTTTAAAAACAAACCATCAAATCATGTTGAAAAATAGTTTTTCAAGAAATGCATTTTTCATGTATAAGATGATCTTATATAAACTATATGAATAGTAATAACCATTATATGGATTTAAATTAATATAATTAGATATAATATATATATATATATATATCATTTAAATAATTCATCATTAAATGTTTTTTTAATCAATTTAAATGGATAGATATTATTCTTAAAAAAACAGTTTTCTGAAGAAAAAATAGATTTTTGACAACTTCTTACCTCAAAATTTTATTATATTTATCTATATTAAATATATAGCCAATAAATTTTAGATTTTAAATATTATAATAGATTATTATAAATAATTTTATGAATAATTAAATTCTACATTCTCAATTATTCATTAAATTTTATTTCTCAGGGGAAATTTCAAAACTTCATTCTAAGTGTATTTTTATCAAGTTAAAAATCTATATTCAAACTATGAAATTATAATTTATGATTAATGAAATATTAAAATTTTTATTTAATTATATATTTATTAAAATATAATTCTTACTTACTATAATTATGTTGCAGGTGTTATAAGGTTGTTTTGGAAAAAAATCTATCAAGGCATGTCTCTTGATTACCATTTGATACACAAGTTGATTGTCAAATTGATTTGGAATTACTAACCACCATGATAAGAACACAATCAGTATCAAAAAAATATGGATATACTTGATCAAGTTAATATAAGATATCAAGGAAACATTATTATTATGTTGAAAATGTTTACGTTTCAATGCTATAAATAACAATGTGAGGTGGTTCTTCTCAATATCACAGTTTTAGGTTTAAACTTCCAAGATTTCCCAACTAATAAAATATAAACTATTATTCTTCCCTATATCATTCATCATATAATGGAGGAAACCAATAAACCAATCATGGGTTTCTATATATATTATATTGGGTTTTCCTTTTATGGATGACATCAATATTAGAGGGTGAAAGATGTAATGATTTAGATTATTGAATGATTTTGAAAAAAATTTACCAAATTGATTAGTAAACCCTTTATTCAATATCTTTATAAAGGGAAATAACTTTTCAGTGAGTTTTTCTATAATGTTATGGATTTGGATGAGAGTTTCATGAACTCCTATTAATTTATTTAGGTTTTAATGGGGTGGCATATCAACTATCTCTTTGGTCTTCTTAAGGTCAACATATATGTCAGGATGGCATACCATGAAGCCAATTTATTTTTCTAATATCACATCGAAATCAAATTTTAATGGGTTTATCTCTAATATTTGTTATCACAATATTCTATAAATTACTTCTTTATTGGAAAGGTGATCACAACATTGTTGTGAATTAAACATAATATTTTCCACATATTATTCTACAGTCTTTCCTAAAAAGGACTTGAAAAATTATGCATGGAACATTGGTAGGTATCATCATAATTTTTTAATTCAAAGGGTATTACTTCATAATAGTATACCCCTTAGGGATCCCTAAATTTACTGGACTAATAATATTAGGGGCCATTCAGATCTTGTTATAACCATAGTATAATTCCCTAAATGAAAGGTATTGAAAACTTTCAGTCACATTAATAATAAGTTCCTTGATCAGAAGGGGGAAGTCGTGTTTTATACAATGAAATTTCACATCCATGAAATCAATAGAACCCCTAATTTTCCAATCATTCTTTTCCTTAGAAAAATTTTGAGAATCAACTTTAGGTATTTATCCTCATGGATAATGTTTTATTTAATAATCTTTTTAACTTCAAATTTAACTTTAGTAACATGGATTAGATTCATTATTATTACCACATGATTGTAGCTACGGTGATTGTTTGGAAAACCCATGTTTTTGGTATCCAATAGGGGATACAACTTGAGAATTTCCATACAATTCAATGAAAATATATCTCAGTAATGTTTAATTATGGATATATATCTCTCTTATTACTCAAGGATCATAGTGGAACTGATCAATGCAAGCCAAAATTATTCTTCCATACCCATATCCACCTATCTGAGTTCATAAATGATGATTGAGACACAATCCTTGAACATTTTATGATCTTCCTTGTTTTATTTATCTCTTTATTCATTATTTAAATTAATAAAACATGGGTTTTAATCTAAGAATTTTGGTGAGGACATAAGATAATTATCATTTTAATTAGAATTAGATTCTTTTTTGGGGTGATAGAGTACATCAGGTGTAGATTTCATTATTAAAATAGAGGAAAATTTACCTAAACCCCCATTCTTTTTCTCAAGTTCAGGCCCACCCAATTGAAGAGCCATGGATGTGTTGAAAGAATATCATTCAAACCCATATTCAGATAAATCTTCTTGGTATTTTGTTAGTCCATATGGTTTTCATGGGAGTTATTTCCTCTGTTGATAATAGTTACTCGATAGACATATCAGCTTGACCATCATAGTAGTGAAAGGTAATATGAGGGCATGTGTTATTAGATAACATGGACTGATGGATCACTAGATCTTTAGTTTTCTATAAAATACGGTTGATTGGAAACAAAAAATCTCCATCAACGTTTCTCTATGAATTGATAGATATACAACTCACTTTGGTTGATTTATTGGGAATTATTTACCATTATCTTCATACCCTACATTTTATATAACCTTGTGTTAATGTAATGAGATTCATATGACTAATAATGTTTTTTCTCACCATAGAGTACTCTTAATTTCTTATCAATATTTTATTTTAGGCACTGGTGGAATGAAGAAATAATTATTTCATATATATGAAGCCACACCCTTATAAGAAATATTTTTAATGCTGTGTCCTAGTAGAATACCATTTATTTTATATTTTAATTGTGATCTCAAAACTAGTTTCTTAAATTATCTCTCTTATAGGTCCACTACTCACTTTTTTCATACCCTTGGATTGTTATGGTAGTTAGGGAAAGTCAACTTCTCTACAGCCCTAATGGTGAAGATTTCAGACCAGTATAAGGTTTTTTCTGAAACCATTTTAAAATAAGGCTTACTAAATACCAATTTCATTGAGAGTTATATATATATATATAATTGGATGATGTGTATTTATATGTTAGTTTCTTGGTATGGTTCCATGAATGAAATTAACGTGTTACATTTCATCGGGCTTGTTTCTATGTGATAAGTTTTAGATGCAACGACTTTAGCCTATAACTCTTGGGGGATTGAGAGATCCTTAATAAGGAGATCTATAAGTTCTTTATATTGGTTATGGGAATCTAAAATTGGGAGTTTGATCAGAATGATAGGGAGGTTCTTAAAAATTTCATACTTATAGACTAAGGCTCTTTATTTATCATATTTTATCTACTCCTTGGATTTAGGCTTAGAGGATAAAGCTGATAGTATCGATAGATCCTTACCTCAAACAAAATTGTGGGTGTCTTTTTAGTATTTATGTTTGGTTGAAAAAATTTCCATATGTATTAGTGAGGAATAAATGGTTTCAATTTTCTAACCAGTCCACTAGAATAATCAGATCATACTAAACCCTATAGGATTTAGGATCAAACTCTTATTTTTGATAAGATCATTCCATCCAATGTCCCAAAGGCCTTCATTTATTTATTTATTTTTGATAATCCACCTTTCAAGGGGTGAGGTGGAAACCTTACAAGGACCGTAGGTGTAAATATTACATTTCCCATAGGACTTAGAAGAATTAATTTCTCATAGGCTTCAAGCATTACATACAACCCTGACTAACTACTTGGAACTGCTCCTCCCCAACATCTTCGTCGTGAAATCAGCTCTCCACCTTTGCATGGCTGTTCAGCTAGGCTATCCTGTGCATGCACAGGCCTGTCCCAATGGTAGGTTCCATATACTCTCATTCTTTCAAATCCGTGTAGCTTCTAATTTGGTTAAATCTCTTTGCTCATCCTTTTTATAGAGCTTGTTCCTTGTAGGTTGTTTGGTTTTAATCTTCACTTAAGGTGGACCAAAGGCCTTGAGGTGGAACAAAGGCCTTGAGGTGGCCCGAAGGCCTTACTGGCCTGAAGGCTTGGGTGGCCTGAAGTCCTTAAAGGACTCGGGGACCAAATCTGTGGCCCGAAGGCCCAAATGGGGGAAAATTCCCAGCTGCTAGTTCCAAACATTGCCTACTACAGTCCCGCTACAGTACCTGCTACAGTACTGTACAATTCCCGCTACAGTACCTGCTATAGTAATTCTATAGTACCAAAAATTGTGCCTCCGCCTGGATTTTTTCCCAAGTCACATGGATTCACTTAAGAGTCCTCACCAACTGGGTTGAGGCTCACATGCACTAATAAGATCATTGAATTTCATGTCTCTGAGTCTCTTTTTTTGTATGGAAAAAAACCATAATTTTGGGGTCTACCATGACCTCATCTTCCCCATACTATATAACCACAACCCTAATTATTGATGTATAACTGAAGTTTATGTGAGACTTACCCATCAGAGAAGGTGTATCTCAAGTGAATTGCATTTAATTTCTTATATTTTGAATCTTCATCAAATTAAAAATCCATTTTTTGAGCTGATTCTTATCCTCCCAATGATAGAGTAAATAATTCATGAAGGTTATGGACTAGTTTGGGTGTCTATGGAGGCACTTATCCATATTTATTGTTCCACTAGAGAAGATTTCATTGTCTTTTTATCTACTACTGAATGAATAGTACTACCACTAAATATATAGAGGGAGTTTGGATCATGATTGGTTGATTTAGTGATTTCATTATAATTTCATTCACCTAGTTAAATTATTTCATTGTTATTGAGTCATAAAAGTTTTGTACATGCATTTTCAAAACATCATTCTACTATCCTTATTCATCTAGTAGAGCAGTAGATAGACAAGTCACTTGAGTAAGTGTTTTACCAAACTTTACATTCCTTGTGTCAACCATATTTTAGTTCTTATCCTTGAATATGAAACACTATAGGATATTATTCCACAATATATAATGGAAATGGTTTTAATCAAGATGGTCATTTAGACCAACTTCATTAGGTTTCTTGATGTCTAGAAATTTAAGAATGTTTTTATCCAAAGCAGCAATATAGAACCCTAGTTCGTTCTTCATGGGGAAATAATATATATTATACTTTCGGTTTTTGAATCTATTGTTGTTTTTTTATTTATTTTATACTTACATGTGAATTGTGTTCATTGTGGTTTTTAGGATGAGGTAATTCATTATAATGAATGTTTTTGGGGCATGAATCTGGCATTGGTGTTGGTGTTGGTTTTTTCATAAAGGTATAGGTTACTTCTTTAACAGATTTATTCCTCTATGTCGATGGAACTGTACGATATTTGTCTCTAGATCATCAAATGGAAAATTCCTTCCATTCTAATATTTCTGCATATTCTAAGAACCCACTAAGTTACTTAAATGGAATTAGTATTGTTTAATGATTATTTCATATATTTTCTATACATATCTCGAATAAATACTCTTACAGAAGTAATATATTTAGGAATTAGGTCCTTCCATTCCACTGGATAAGGAAATTTGAAACTCTCTAATTTTTACATTTTTGTAGTTTTAAAGGTCATGGTTATTTATTTTCATCACCATCATGCTAAATAGGTAAATTGATTTTCATCATAGATCCTCCCATTTTGTAGTATAACTAAATTTTAGATTACTATTCTAGAAAAACATGGGTCTTTCATGGGTTTTCATGAATAACCTTTGTGATGTTGTGGCCCAGTTCACTCAATAGTATCAGATTGGTTCACCACATGAACTTAATTATTCCTCCTCTTATACCAGAGGGTATTGACTATCATCGGAGGTCTAAGGTGTTACTGTGGAGGAGACTATACCCCCATTTCAAAGAGAAAAATAACAGTAGAAGTAACCTAAACATCATCGATAACAATAATAAATCAAAGCATGTATAATAAATGAAACATAATATGTTATACCAAAAAAATGTGGAATAAAGTGATCAAATAGACTCATAGCCACACCAAAAAGTCAGCCGATAACCCACTAGCCCAATCAAACATACTTCATAAAAGAAAGGAAATAGCATGTATAATACTCTACTACTATATTTGATCCATATCTAGATCTTATTCTCCAATATAATATGAGCTATCCTACTTCTTCAAGATACTATAATCATCTACCAAACCTAAACTAGTGATTGGTGAAGTCTAATTGGGTACCCAAGTGCCATGTCCATCCAAGAAGGGTGTAAGTTAAACTTAGTAGGGAACTACCAACGTGGTCATATATATAACTAGTAAATTATTGTAATCACATGATAAATTCTCAAATAAATTGTGTAATCATAAATAAATAAACATAATAGATCCTTGAGTTATAACATGACACTTGGGATCGACCAAAACCGACTTTGGCCAGTTCCAAAGTGTCTCTGAGCACATTTCAAAACTATGCCAACCAATATTAGGCCCATAGATGATTCCTAGAAGTTTGTAATTGTAAATACAATGATACTAGTATCATTAAAGGATTTCTAGGAAATATAAATATAATCATATCTAAATACATGGACAGTGTCCATGGAATTCCAAACTATTACAACATCTGAATCCAATGATCTTTTCCAGGGCATTCTAACCTGATATTAGGCAAAAAGATTAGATCCAAAAAGTACGTACAAGGAATCCCATGTATCTATATACATCTTGGTCTAAATTTCATCCCACCCGAATCATCCCTTTAGTAGAAATATTTATGTATGGATCTTAGGAGAACATACAAGGCATCCAATTTATCTCAATAAATCTTAGTGGGTAGTTCATCACACTCAAATCATCTCAAAGAAAACATATCAATGGAGATAACCTTCTACCAGGCCCCATCTCACAATATCAAGGTCAGGGCCCCAAATTCAAAAACCCTGATTTTCCTTATGATCATATAAGACTCACATCATTAATCTATGTTATATGTTAACAACTAAAATCATCACTACCCATCCCCAAAATAAACCTCTCTAGGGTAGTCAAATCATCGAGGCACCCTCTAGTGCCCCCTATGTATCATAAAATCATAGTCACCCCACATGGGATCCTCATCCTAAAACTCATATATCAGGTTAAACTCATCACTCAAATAAAATCATGTCCCTCAACATCATTAGAAACATATTAAGGCTTCATGGGCCTTCTAGGAAAATCCATACTTGCACCTCTCTAGAGAGAATAATTAAACCCCATATCAATACTCAAGTCATAACTAAGTTGGTCCCCATATATAACCTATCTAAAAATATACAAAATTTCTATCCACCTAGGTAATAATAATATTCTTGGTATACGAATTCATGCCCCATTCTTATCCCCACTAGTAAAAAAATCTCCAAGGCATGACAAGGTTATCACATGGCCTACACAATTCAATCTTCCTAACCCAACAATATCCTCTATAAAGAGATGTTGAACAATCGTATAATAAGTCCACTATGTTCACATAGTCCATTCACACCCCTCTAGTGTCCAAAATTCATAGGGAACAGAATCATAATCAATACATTGGCCATTGGTAACCGAGGAATCAAGCCAGTGCATAAGTGTCCATCATTGCCATTGGCACTTTGTTCAATTCATTCATGAGAATTTCATTTAATGAAATCAATTTATTTAATAAAAAGTTTAACCTACTATAGTGGAAACACCATATATATCAAATTCTATATATTTATATAAACAAATGAAAATACTATAAGGGGAAGGTATGAGGGACCACCTACCTCAATTTGAAGGTACCCCTCTTAAAGAGGCATGGAGACTCTAAAACAATATTTTTCCAAGTCCAATAGATCATCAACAACTCATTATGAGGACCAAAATAAAGCTAAAGAATCCAAATTAATTAATTATAATAAAATTATAATTAATAAAACAATTAAAATTAATTTTAAATTTAATATGATTTAGAATAATCACCAAATAACTCGTTGAGAAAACTTATCACATAGAAATCACAATTATATGCATGTGAAAGGACTATGGTGTACCCCTGATTCCATCTTGGAAAAAATAACTAATAAAAAATATGACTTAAATTTCCAAAAAAAAATTATTTAGGCATAAAAACTGAGAAATATACCTTCACTAAAACATCGAGAAACAGTTAGCATTGTTTATCATGGAACTCCCTCTATCTAAGACACATGTAATCCCCATAATACTGGATGATCACCACCATGGTCTGGAATAATTATCATCAAAACCTAAGACATATCATCCAAAATGAGAAAGAGGAAAATTCATGGTGTGATATAAGGGAAAATATGGGGAAACTAACCTCTAATCGATGAAGAGACACCATGAAATCCACCCCTCTAAGGGGTTTAAAGTATAGGAAGGTGGTGCTCACTAGGATCAGATACATGTGAGGGGAAAATGGAAAGGGTTTCGAAACCCATAAATAATATAAGTGAAAAAATATATAACCACAATTTTTTTTCACACAACCATGCCAAAACAGCATGTACGACAACATCCACTATGCCATAGTGAATGCTTGGTATCCCTTGAGGAGCCTACATGCATGACCTTATAATACGGATCGTCTCGTCATTGTTGTTTCTGACTAGAAGAACACACCCAAAACAAGCCTAATAAAACACTAAATTCTAGGGTGTAATGCCCTAGTAGGCTTCCCAGTCACCACAACCCATACATCAAACACTGAGGCTAGTAAAATTTTCTTTCCAGGGCATTTCACCCTAGTCATTTCTGATAAGAGAGGCTTGTAGGCACCACCTAGGCCAAAAAAAATCCGAACATGGGAATTAAATAAGTGATTTAATGTATAGAAAATCCCAAGGGTACAATGTTATCACCCTTTCACTCACATGAGCACTAAAATTCATCACAGGTCCTGATTATCCTAAAAAAAATCTCATAAAGATGTCTTACGAATTGAAATATCAATCTGAACACTGGTTCTCAAATGAATCCAAATTTGGAAACCAAAATTGAAATTTTATCTTGAATTCCCAACCTAAAAAAGATTAGGGGCCTTATGAACTCCCCACTATAACGATTCACATCCTTGGGAAGTCTTAATGTATTTTCAACCATTTACCTTGGCATATCTTGATCATTAGTTAATATCAAACACATCGTGTTCTACTCGAGAATGAAAACCACACTACCATTTCATAGGTAAAAAACGAGGCACATTATATATTAAAGGTAAAGATACCTCTCAGAATCGACATCAGAATAACAAGACGATTCTTACCTGCACCTGTCTATCTTATGACACCATGGTGTCATCAACCACTTTATCCATTGAAATATAGTGATCCCTTCCATAAGACTCTACTCACAAGAACTAATTCCAACCCATACCTATCTTTACCATCATAATCACATATTAGGACATATTTTTAATGTTTTATAAACCCGTTAAAGATTTTTTACATCTTAGTTCACCCAATTATATAAAAAAACACTAATCGGACCTCTTATAGCTAACCTTCCTTAGAAACACTTGGTCACACACATTGACATGTTATCGTATCACCAAATCTCAATACCTTGGCCTCAAAGGCATCATGATATCATCCAAACACTCATACTAAATTTCATACCCAATAATTAGTGAAATTATATAGTTGGATCACCGACCAACAAAAATTATTATCATAACCCACTCACGCACATAGACTATCCAGTTATTAGGCTCGACCTAGAATTACATTGAAAACATCCCAATAAAAATTCTAAAACATAGTCTCCCACCAATAATGTATTTGAGTCACATTCCTAGAATTATAAAATGAATCTAGATAAAATAAAATTCACCCACACAATAGCATCTCATTCTATCATAACCACTCACTGACTGGTCTTATCACATCCATGAACCTTCCAACATGAAGTTCATTATTCTATGACTAATGCAATGCTCCTAACATTGTAGTATGCTTATCAATGTTCCACAAAACTGATACATCAATATCTATATCCCATGATCTATCCATTATGACACATAATGGCTAAACATGTTCGTCCTAGTCATAATCAATCACAATGTTAAATTCCATAACTAACCATTAAAAACTCACCAAGAATGTCATTTACTGTATCTGATGAAATTCCATTCATAACGAGGGTTACACACTCCAATTTCTGACGGTTAACTACCCAATATACATACTCCCTTATACCACTCATTGAGAATAACATCAATAAGTTCAATTATATCACACAAGTTGATCCTTATGATCTATTCTCATCTCATCATAAGAACCACCTGTCTAGGATCAATCTCATATTAGTAATGCCACCACACCATGATACATTTCTGATTTCACATCTAATAACAGAGGTACATTTTCCATTTTTAGAAAAAAATATTCAGGCAACCAAACCCATACATTTCCATCAAAACCATTAGTCCCCAACCCATACATTACCACAAACTGAACTATATCATCAGCATCATGCATAAACCACATGTACTAAATCAATCTCATCCAAACCCAATGGGTATATTCTCTCATACCACCATGTTGAACCACCCAGATCAGGATACCATGAGTAGAATTTCGCATCGAACCTATGAACTTGAGCCTATGTAATAGACCTTTCTCCATGGTATGTAAATCTCATTCATACCAAATCACCATCAATAGTCGTCTTAAAAATTAGAAATGTCACCTTTTCCATGATCTACCAAACAATAACCCATCATGAGGGAATCATTCCAAAACCATTAGTGTTTACCCAATCCCTACTCATCCAAGATCTAAACATCTAGGATCATAACTAACTATCACTTTAGAGACCATAAAAAAAATTAATAGGGTCAATTATTGTATTAATTCTTCCATCTATAACCAAAAATTTGGTACAAAATCACCTCAGGTGCTTTACGTTACAAATTCATAAATCATATCTATGCGCATCTCATACTCAGTGCCACACCGTGTGCACTAATCTAATTACCCAAAGCATCTATTCATGCTTCGCATATCAAAGGCGTGAACAACCCCAAGAAAATCCCTATATTGTGTTTCCCTTACATATATCTCATATCATCACTACCATAATACTCATCTCTCTAATATCAAATGTAAAAAATCAAGGCACTAGGATACCCCACCTTGTGTATAATTGTATCTTACATAGGTTATAACTCCCATGGAACATCTTTTCTCCCATCTCTAATATTACATGGAAGCTCACATGCCAACACCCATTATTGGGGTTTGACACACACATAAGGAATGAAATGATAATTTTTAGGCCTTCTATGGCATATATTTTCACTAAGAATCAGTATATAGAAATATCCCCTTGAGAATCATGATGTCGTCTCAGCACAGATATATAAAATGACATCATCTTATAGGGATATGTGTTAAGTATCTCATAATCATATGGTTCAGTTAAGTATAATTCCACCAAGAATATATATGGAAAAACTATATAGGTTGTTTTTGACACTTTAAATAACCAAACCTATTTTTACAAAACAACCACAAGGGTTCCATCACCAAGGAATCCAATGTTTATACAAACATACTGTGGTCATCATACATCCCATATGAAGAGGGAATTCATATTAATTATTATCAAGGAGAATCTCACCATAGATCCACATGAATTGTCATCAGAAGAAACATATAATTTGGTTCATTTGAGTATTATTCCACCAACATGTTATGCAACAAAATGTAAAATTAGTTTTTATTGACAATTTAAAAAACTGAACCTTTTTCATCAGTGATATCAATCACACAAATGTATGTGTATGTCATGTAAATCATGTTTTCCAAATATGATGCAGGTACATGGCCTCTTGAAAATATTTTATGTGACAAAAAACACATAAATAATAAATTTAAATCTCCATGTGTATCATTCTAGGTGAAATCATACAATCATAAAAGAAGAAATGAAGAATACTAATCCTTGTCTCCCTGATAACCTAAACTTCTTACCAAAAAAGGTGTATGTGACACCATAGTATGATATCCATCACAATCCTCATCACATTACTAAATACTTTTCTATAATCTCCTCAAATATTAATACAAAATAAAAACTCTATTACACTCTATGATATCAGTCACAAAAAAATCTATGATACCACTTTGTGACGTACCAACCTGGTTCACTCTATGGTATCTAGACTGAGTCACCACATGACCTTAGGTGTGCTTCTTCATACACTAAAGGCTTCAGTCGAGAAATGGGGGTCTAATTTTTTGTATTGGAGAGAGTACCCCTATATTAGAGTTTTCAATAACAATAGAAATAAACAAAATAAAATCCATAAAAATAATTAATCAGAGTTTGTAAAAGCAATAAAACAAAACATGTTATATAAAATAAATATGAAAAACTAAGTGACCACATAGACTTGTGGTCATGATGACACATAAACTACATAATACCCCAATATTTTATTTGATAAATATTATAACATATGATACACCCAATATGGAACTTAAACGAACTTAGAAATGCTATTAAAATATTATTTTATGAATATAATAAGCTATTCATTGAATTTGTGTGTATAAATAAGAGTAAAATAATTTTAAGATATATATAGATATTTTTTCTTAATAAAAATGTGCCAATTAATTTACAAGAAATAATAACTCAATTATAAATAATATTATACAAAACTAAATGAGGCATTTAAAAAAAACTGATTAATATGAGAAAAGAATTTTTTATTAAAATAAATTAAGTTTACCACCATATATTAGTTATTTTAATGAATTATATAGATTATATACATAATAAAATAAATTATCATTTATTTAATAGTGGTTAATAGATTAAGAATGAGTATAATTCAATTTCTACATAAAAAATGGGTTTTCTTTAATTTTGTGTGTGGATATTATAAATAATTTATACCACATTCAAAAATTATATTTGGTGAAATGGCCAAAATATTCAAAACCATAATGTCAAGATAATCATAAGATAATGTTTTGAAATTTTTAGAAAATAATTATTTTAGGGTAAATAGTTAACAATACTGTATTTGCAAAAACTGTCATTTCCTTTCTTTAAATCAAGTGATTTAAAAGTACCATTCTATTTTGGATTTGTTTTAAAGTTAAAAAAGTTTAATTTTATTTAAAATAATTCTACAAATTCCATCATAATCAAAATTATACATGATTTTGGAATAACATCATCTTTTTTTTCTTTAAATGGGTATTTTTCTAAAAATTGTTTTCATTGTGTTTCATGCACTAGTATAAAATTAGTTTTTTCAGTTTAGGAAATTAAATTATAGAGAATGGATAATATATTTAGAATTATCATATTCAAATTATTTAATAATTTCCTCTTCATCTTTAGTTAAAATGAATAACAACTGTGGTAAAAGTTTATCACCACGATAAATGGTAAAATGGGTAAATTGAGGTTCAAATTAAGGGATACACATTAAAAATATCTCAAACACTTTCTTTAATCTCACTATATTTATATATTTCATATATTCAATATTACTTAAATAATATTGAAATTTTATACCACTTTCTTTTGATTATGACCATTATATTATTTTAAGTAAATAGTAATTATAAAATCTCACTCTCTCTCACCAATTATTTTTTCATGATATATATATAAATGATATATGAATGAATATAGATTATAAAATTTATGAATAATCACCAATAAAAGTATTTTAATTTTATTAAATGGAAAAATGATGAAGATCCCACAAAGATACAATTAAGGGGGTCTGAAAAAATAGAGCCCAAGTGCATAAGCCCAAACGAATTTGGTACCCTTGATGGGAGATGAACAAATAATATAGAAAAATAAGAGCTGATCATCTGGATATGCCTTAGATGCAAGGATGTTGGCCACATCATTACCCTCTTTCCATGTATGAAGGAAGGGCATTTGGTTGTTCATTAGCTGGTTGAAACTTCTGATGAAGTATTTAATAGACCAAGGAGTAGGTCCTTTTCATGATATTGATTTGTAAATTAATAGTGAATCAGTCTCAATATCCCTGATAAGAATGTTCCTCTAAATACATAAGATCAATCTTATGTTGATGTCTTGGGTGTCCACTTCAAGAGAGTCTCCATTTCTTAAGAAAGTTGAGAAAGATGCCGCAACTGAGCCATTGGGGTATCTAATCACTCCACCACCATGCATTGATCCCATAAAAAATGATCCATATGTGTTTAAAATGTTCCCCAATAGGGGAGGGTTTCAATTGATCCATTTCCCCTAATCAGATATACCATTTTTGATAGAGGGATGCAAGGGATATAGGTCCATGAGGGAAGGACCATTGGTCGAGCCTTTACATAACCTACTAAAGTCCAGAACTAAGTTCTTGATAAGGAAGAGGATACTTGTGAAGGTCCTAGGTGAGGACTTGGTACACTTGGAATTTCAAGATAACCAGAGGACCCAACACACAATAGTGAATATTAAAGACTTGGCTTTCCTCTCAAGGCCTGGTCTGTCCACACCTTCAAACCAATGATGGAGGAAGGTATCAAGATAAAAAATTCATCAAATCACCATGTAAACTGGCCAAAAGATCCCCAAACCTCCTTCTCCCACTCACTATTTAAGAATAGGTAAATATTGGACTCGTAATTCGGCTCCATGCAACATTTTCAATTAGAGGCAAGGTTGAGCCCTCTCCATTGGATGCTAACCTCGGTTGGAAAGGCATTGTTCCGGACACACCAAAATAGAAAAAAGAAATGAGAATGGAGATCCTTAAACCATAATGTATCTCCCCAAGGATCCAAAAGAGAAGGAAAAACTTGAGTTAAAAGAAAATATTTAATATTAAAAGCACCTATAATAGATCTAGTGAAAATGCATTGGTCCTAGTCATTATTCAATAAAATGATGTAAAAAAATCCCCTTTAATTATCATCTAAGGTGGTACTTATGAAGAGGGAATGTTCAATAGCCTCTCTAAAGTTGATATTAATAGTGGGATAGTGTGGGAATTCTATAATAGTCCATGATCAATTTTGGTACCAATAGCTTATATCTCCCATGCCAATTAACCACTGAGAATGTTGTTAAAGCTTAAAGATATAGGCATGGATCAACTTCTGAATTATAGAGGATTTAAATCTGTATTGGATCTCATAATTTCCATAAATACTTTTAATATGTTTCACCCATAATGTTTTCACTTCTAAAATCTTCTAGGATAGTTTTTCATGAAGTCTAGTTATTGATCCAGAGATACACTTATGGTTAATACCCCCTTCCTTAATAGGTTTAGTAATCTTGATCCAAGAAGCCCAATGGTACTTACCTTCCAAGTTCACATCCCATAGAAAGGATATTAGAGTGCTCTCTATATTGTAAATCACCATCTTGGGAACCTTCAGAGTGGACAGGATATACATTTGGATGGAGGAGAGAATATAATTGATAAAATTGATTCTCCATCCAAATGATAAAACCATATTTTTCAAATTGAGAATGCGACCCATGATTTTATCAACAACCATATCAATGTTCTTGATGAGAGTGTTAGGGGACATAGGGGTAAAAAAGAAATTCATATAAAAATAAACTTTATGCATTCCAAGGCTAATTTTAAACTTCTTTATCCTCCTTTAATAACATTTATTAGGTACAAATAAATATATTTTCTCATGGTTGACAACATGGACACTCCAAGAGAAATAAACTTCAAAAAATTTATTAACCCCCTAAATTGACCTTCTACTACCATTGAAAAAGATAATGGTTTCATTTGTGAACATGAGATGGGATATACCTCCAATAACTTGTTTACTACAGAAGAGGATAACCTTACCCACATTAATGTAATGATTAAAGTAGTGGCTGAGGATGTCTTGAGAAATGATAAGCACGGAAAGGGAAAGGGGGCCACCTTGACTCAATCTGAGAATAGATTTAAAAAACCCAAACTGTTTTCCCAAAAATTAAATGGAAAACCATGGAGAGAAAAACCAAAAAAATAAAATATTAATGACCCAGATAGAAGACACCATGTTATGAAGAACCCTGTTGAGAAAGCTGAATTTAACTCTATCATAAACTTTTATCATATCTAGTTGTTTGACCACATTTCTACCAAAGGTCTTCCGGGTTATCTCATTAACCACTTCATGGGCCAAGGAAATGGCCCATTAGATTGATCTACCTTTCACAAACTCATGGTGTTCCTCGGCTACCCCACTTGGAAGAAGGGAAGAAAGTCTTATTTTGATCACATCAGAAAGGAATTATATGGTACATTGTAAAAGATTATAGGTTTGTACTGATTCAAGGATTGAGGATCTTTAAATTTGGGTACTAGAACTGTTTTAGTAGAACGTGCCACTCGAGGGAGATCACCACCTTGCAAAAAATCTGGCACCACACTGATTAAAATCTTATTCACTATATCCCATGAGGTTCTATAAAATAAAGCATGGAAAGAATTTTTATTGGGAACACTGTTAGTATTTATGGACCCAACCACCTCATGAATTCTATACACATCTAGTATAGTTTTCAAACTATAATTCACTTCATCAGTCACAATGCATTGAATTAAATCAAAAAGATCAGAAGATACACTCAGATATCCCCCACCATGTTCAGTTTAGGGGATGCCAATAGTGACCTGAAGAAAGTAACCTTCATATTAGTATATGATCCATCCTCTAGAAGCAGATTGGGATTCCTATGTAGGTATTTTTATTTGAGACAAGCATTTAAATATCCAGTATTCTTATCTTCTTCATGAAGCCATTTTACGATTTACTTTTCATGAGCAATGTGCTCCTACATAAAAAAACAATCTACTAAGGTGTATTTATTGGATTTCACAACACTAAAAACATTCTCATCCCAATCATTTTTCAAGCTCGACTCCAACTGTTAGATGTCCATATTAATTTCCTCCAGTTATTGATCACCTGAGGGGAGACCCTTGATCTAAGTGCGTAGATGACCTTTGAGATGACATGGATTATTATGAAGGGAAAGTTGTGTGTTACCTCTAAAAGAGTGGTTCCTTGAGCTCCTCACAATGTGGAAAAATTATGAATTGTCATCCCAAGTGGAAGAAAAATTGAATAAATATTCACTAACACTAATAGATTGCAAAAAATTTTAAAGAGGGGTGTGATCCAAGAGACCTCATACCAAGTGATAGACTTTAATGATAGTAAAGGCAGAAAGAGTCACTCCATTCACCAGACAACGATCAAGCTAACTCCATGAACAATGGTTCCCACACTGATTGTTACACCAAGTGATCGGATCCCTAGAAAAACCATCATCCATAATCCCATTATTTTCTATGAAATCCACGAACACTTAGCTTGCTATCCTAGGAAAGGGACCACTACCTTTTTTTCCTCCGGAATGGCCATGATATTGAAGTCTCTTCCAACCAACCAAGGAGAATCCACTAGGTTGAAAGATCCCAAGTCCTCCCAAAGGGACACTCTAGCACGAGCATCACATTTTACCTAAACAACCGATAGAATGAATTCCATTTCTCCCACTGAAACTTTGATACTGATAAATTGATTCAGAAAAGATAGAATATAAAATGAAAGACCAACTTTCTAAAATATCCAAATATGATAATTAGAGGTAAAACTAGTAAGGAATCCTCTCACTCTCAGGCGACGAGAAGAATCATTGAATTCATAATAATCATGTTTGGGTTTAACCACTACAACCATAGAAATATAGTTATTACTTAATTCATTGGAGATGAAGTCCGATTTTACTCGAGAAACAAATCCATGAGAATTCCAAATGAGGAGACTAATAATTGAAGAAAGAGACTTCTAGAACAGGCCCTAAACTCTTGGCCCTGAAGTTGCATTAAAGATCTAGAATTGGATTTGGACCTCGAATGTGATATGGTCTGAACTCTGAATTTACTGTGGGACAGAGAAACAATAGAGCACATTTTAAATGCTAGCTCCTTTGGAGTGGAGGGGAGGCAGTCAAAAGAAGATTGAGCTAAGAATATCTCATATGATAGATAGGATTGGGATCTGATGACTAGAGAAGAAACATTCTTAAGAGACTCTGAATATTCCCCTGGGTCTAGATCTCTGATAGTGAGGCACATCAGAGGGGGGGGGGAGCCTAAAATAACAACTATACTCCCTAGGAAATGGTAAGCATATATATGAGGACCAAAACAAGCTAGAAACAGGGAATAAGAATCCACTATGATTAGTGAGAGGAACCAACTCAAAACTTGGAGAATCTGCCACCACTAGGGAACTACTCATAGAGGAACAAGAAGCTTCCTACTTCGAGGAGACAGGAGAGAGAAGTACTCTCTTCCCTCTATATCTAAGACCCAACTCGGGTCTACAAGAAGAGACCCTTGGAATCCCGAAATAGGTTTTTATATTAATGGGAAAATTCCCCTGGTCACAATCAACCTTTGACTTCCTGGATTTATGGCCTTTTAGAGAAGCGTGGCCTTGTAGATTACAGCTTGAGTAGAAGCACGACAGAGAAGGATACACCGAAGGCTTAGACCAATTAGAAATTCCTTCAACATGTAGAAGCTTGGAAATGAGATTGATAAATCCATCTTAACACATACCCGAGCTGGCACTATATCTTACAGATGAAGAGACCTCTCATCAGTGCAAGAAGAGCCCAACTAATTCCCAATACCACTAAGAATATCGATATTCATGAAAGGAATAGGTAATCCAGGAAGAGAGATCCACACTGGATCCAACTAGGAGTCTTTACCCTAATGAACATATATAGACCATCAAAATAGGGAGAACCACCAGCGAACAATAGTCTAGGGGCTATTATACCAAGCTGAGACGAAGTCATCTCGTGAAGACATCACAATGCAGAAATATTTTTGGTTTAGCACTGAAACCCTAGCTAGGGAATTCAACCTCCACGAGCTGACGAAGTGCTTGAATATTGGAATTGGAGGTATTTTATCTCAAATCTCACTACAAGGGTCCATTTCAGTATATCATAAGCTCCGTACAAAGAAACAATAGAGATATCAAAAACTGGGGTGCCATCTCCTGATCGAGAAGAAGATCCCCAAGAATCCTTTGAGGGAACATAAAAATAATTCGACATGGAGAGATTATGACATAGGGCATACTTAAATGATGGGGAAGTATGGTATTAGCTTTTAAAAGTCACATGGGGGAATGCTGAACAAGAAGGAACTGGAGCAGATGCCGAATCCGGAGAAACAGTCTGGAGATTTACTAGAGGAGACAGCGGCACATAGGGCACATTTTTTGCAGATTCAAAATCCATACTCTCCATAAAATCTTGGGATAATGAAAATGCTATGTTGTTAATATTTTCATGACTTATTATATACTCCCTTTACAGATTTTATATTAAATCTTCAAAATTTGTGTGAAATATTAATGTTTTAATACTAAGTATAATTTTTGATCATTTGTAGAAGTAGTCAAATTAAGTTAGTTTACTATTTTATTTACAAATATCCCCCTACTGATCCAAATTGTGTGGATAATTTTTTTTGGGATTCCTAATTTAATATAAAACATTTCATTAGAAGGGATCATGGGATAATTCTTCTATTTGAAGGCACATATGGACCACAAAAGAAGGACCACAAAATCTGTGAAGAAACCAGATCATTCATGAAGATTAAATTACTGGGATCAATGCAGAGGTGAAAATTCATTAATTATCCTCAAAATTTTTGGAGAAAATGTAATGAGTATTAGATAAAAATTTGAAGGCCAAAATCCAAATACAAGGGGCACAAATTATTCATTTAAACATAGACCACCATTCTGGTTGGGAATTAAAATAATTACAGTATTCCTAACATGTATCCTGATAAATTCATAAAATCAAGATGAAATTTTGCAGTGTGAAATAGGAGATATAGGTGGGCGATTTTTTTGAAGAAAGAATTCATATTTGAAGGCATATTACTATTCTAAAATGCATTCACATTTTGGCCATCGAAAACATATGGATATAAATGGACATTTTAACATTGTTTATTGAAACTACCATAACATTGGATCCATAAGTCAAAATTCCTCAAAGGTTTGAGAGTAGTCATCCAACATTATTATCTAAAACTTTGAAGAAGGAGATATCTCGAGATTCGGCTATCTGAATGTCTAAATCATCGAGCCAAGTGGAGGGACAAATTGGGAATGCAAACAATCCACTTCCTTGGGCTATAAATACACCCCCTCCTCTCCTTCAAAGGAGTTGGAATTTTAGAAGATAGGAGAACATATTATCACGACCAAAACATTTCCAATGGTTTGGGAGGTCCTTCCATACTCAAGTTCTCACTTGAGAGATCTTTCCTCCTCTCTTATTTTCCTTTTACTTTTGTGTTCTTCATTATTGTAATCTTGTAAGTCTTTTTTTAATTCGGTTTTAATTAAAGTTTCATACTCAATATCTCTTATTCTCATCCAAATTATGTTGTCTAATATTAATTTTCTTAAAATAGTTTAAATAAAATTGAACCCCATTCTTTTCTTTTTCTTTCTCAATCAATGTAGAGTTCATTTTTAATTATCATCATCATTTGTGTGTGTGTTCAACGCACCACACTTTTCTTATCCATTTATTTTTCTTATATTCTTAATTTATCATCATAATAATTATAACCAGATTACTAATCATTTCAATGGTTGAGTAAATCTCTCATTGGGGTGAGTTTTAATTTAGGGATGTTAAGCGATTGAGATCTTTTGCTCGATGAGTATTCTTTGAATTAACATTGTGTATGTTAGACTAAACATGTCATGGATTAATGACTTGTTTTGTTTAACAAGTTGTTTCCATAGATTATTAGAACCATAAATACACTACCATAGACAAGATATGATTATGTTTAGAACCCTATGTTAAATAAAGGATGGGATTAAATCCTTAACAGTTGTGAATTTTAATGAACATCAACTTGTGACATGGGTGTTAATTTAATGTAATATAAAGAAAAGCTCAAGGATATCACATGTTTAACTACCTAATGATAAACTCACCCAAATATTTATTAAATTGTTAAATTGATCAGTCATTTCAATTAAGATCTACAAAAAACCCCCTAATAAAAATACAATCAACTAAAAACAAAAGACTATTGAAAAGTATCATCACCAAGGATTCGACCCGAGTGCTTATATACACATTAGCAGAGAATCAGAGCTTTGACCGGCCGATAAGTGACAATCGGACTTTCTTTCAAATGGAACCACTTCTGGTGATGTTTATTTATGTAGTCAATAGTTTTTAGCTATTGTAAAAAAAATACAAAAATAAAACAAAATTTAAAAAAATTGAAAAAAACACAAAGAAAAACCCACATTCTCATAAAAATCATAAACTAAAAAAAAAATAAAGAAACACTAGTCTTCCTCTTTATTCCAACATCTCTCTAAATTCTCTGTAGCCTCCCAAACAATCTCTCAGATTTCTTAGACCTTGAAATTCATCAAACACTTCGCCAACTGAGGAGGAACATTAGGGATAATAAAATAATTCAAGAACCAGTCCTTGTATGGCCAATTGAATTAGATATGACCAATCCTAGGGAAAAAATACTTAAAGAAATCACTTCCTTGGATATGAATTACCAACCTCTTGGTATTAAATATCCAAACATAGAGGCTGAATTAGAACTCAAATCGAGTTTGATTCATCGTCTCCCTCATTTCCACGGGCTAACTGGTGAGGATCCACATCTTCATATTAAAGAGTTCCAAGTGGTGTGCTATACCATGAAGCCTCAAGGGGTTTCTAAAGAACAAATAAAAAACTGAGCATTACCTTTATCCCTAGCTGACACTGCTAAGTCATGGATCTACTACCTTCCTCCTAGTTCCATAACCACATGGAATGACAAGAAGCGACTCTTCTTAGAGAAATTCTTTTTAGCTTCTCGTACTGCTTCTATCCAAAAAGAAATTAGTGGTATCCGTCAGCTCCCAAGTGAATCACTCCATGAATACTGGGAGAGGTTCAAAAATCTTGTTGCAACCTTCCCACACCACCAAATCCCTGACCAAATCATGATCCAATACTTCTATGAGGGGTTATATGATATAGATAGAACTCCCATTGATGCTAGAAGTGGCGACGCTCTTGTTGATAAAACTCCTACAGTTGCAAGAGATCTCGTAAGTAACATGGATGAAAACACACAAAAATTCTATACTCGAGCACATGGTCAAGTAAAACAAGTCCAAGAAAATCAATCCATAGATCTGAACAAGATGACTGAGTGGATGAGTGAACTTACATGTCTTATGAGACATCAAACTATGGAATCCAAAGCCCCAACCTCATCTTCTCCATAGTTAATGCTTCATGGACCTGTCAAAAACTATGGAATCTGTAACTCACCAGCTCATCCAACTGACACATGTCCACAACTTCTGGAGGATCAATCCGATTCATCTACCACAATGGAGCTCAAAACAACATATTCTCTGCAAAACCCCAACCCTCAACAATCATGCCAGTTCATTAAAAACTTCAACCAACCTCACTTTGAGCCCTTGTCTTCTTCCTATAACCAAGGCCTGAGGTATGGTAATCTCATCTCTCATCCCCCTCAATTCCCTCCTAAAAACCCAAACTGGTTTTAATATGGTCAAGGTGTTGGTAACTTCCAACAACCTTATCATTTTGTTCCCCAACAACAAAGGAACAATCCTCCTCCTGGATCCCACTATCCAAGTGAGCCTTCCCAATTCCAAAAACTAATACAATCGCTTTCCCAAGAGCCAAAATCAAGGTAATCCCAATCCTGGACAAGCCACTTCTTCCACGAAACCATGGGAAAGTGTAATAGAAGATCTTTCCTCATTCACCCATTCCAGACTCAAAAACATAGAATCCCAAATTGGTCAAATTGCATCCCACCTGAGCCAGAAACAATAATCAAATTATTCCAAACTCCCATCTCAACCATTACCCAACCCCAAGGGTAATGTAAGTGCAATTTCACATATATTGGGGAAGAAAATTTCTATGCCTCAAGATAATTCCTCCAACCCCCTTTAAATGTTGACATAGAAACTTAAAAGAAAAAGAAACTTGAAAAGGAATATGAAGTCATTCCCTCACCTCCTTCCATTCCACTCAGGAACATAATTTCTTTTCCTCAAGCCGTTTCTATGACAAAGAAGTCCTTTAAACCCGATCCTAAAATGCTCGACATGTTTAGACGTTTTGAAGTGAACATTCCCCTCTTAGATTCTATTAAACAAATTCCTAAGTATGATAAGTTTCTCATGGAGTTGTGTACCCATAAGAGGCAACTTAGGACCTTTAAAAATGTTTCCATCCAATAGTCTATTCCCATAAAGTGAAAAGATCCAGGGACCTTTACAGTTCCATTTCAAATTGGAAGTTCCAAATTTGATGATACACTCATAGACCTAGGAGGCTCAATAAATGTCATGCCCAAATCCAAGTTCTCCATACTAGGTCTAGGTTTCTTACATCCAACAGGTGTTGTCATTCAATTAGCCAATCAAATCCCATCCAGTCCAGAGGGAATAATTGAGGATGTCCTTATTCATGTGAATGATCTTATCTTCCCAGCTGATTTCTATGTCCTTGACATGGAAGGTGAGATGAAATCTTCTCGATCTCCCTTAATTATAGGAAGATCATTCCTCATGACAACTAGTACCAAGATTTATTTCCATTAAGGCATATTATACATGAAATTTTGTTACCAACTGGTCAAGTTAAACATTTTCCAAGACATGCAATATACATATGAGGATCAATTTTCATTCTCAATCCATGCTTCTGAGTACACTTCTAAGAGTCAATTGAACCCCAATCCATCATGTTCTTCATGTTAAAATGATAAAGGATCTTGGGAAATTTTCACCATGATTAAACAAGTCATAAATGGTGAAGTTTATGTGGACCCCACATTTATAGACTCCATTAATCTACAGGATCATGAAAACTCTCTTGAATCCCACATCAACTCTGATCTCTACTGATCCACCTTGGACAATATTAAGGAAAATGAATCTGAAACAACTGAAGTCCCTTCCTCCATTTCTGAGTTGTCTTACCCACATATACGAGATGAAACTGATCTAAAACCTCTTCTTGAACACCTCAAATATGCATTCCTTTTCCATGATCACTCTTATCCTATTATTATATCAGCTTCACTTACCAAAATTGAGGAGTCCAAACTTGTTCAAGTTTTAGAGGAAAAAAGAGGTCTTAGGGTGGACCCTAGATGACATAATAGGAATCAACCCTTCTCTTTACATGCATCACATCCATATTGAGGAATCATTCAATCCAATTAGACAACCACAAAGAAGACACAATCCACAAATACTTGAGGCAGTTAAGGGAAGAGATCACCAAGCTTCTTCAAGCTGGTATTATCTACCCAATTTTCGATAGTAAATGTTTTAGTCCAATTCAAGTTGTAACTAAGAAAGGTGGGATAACTATTGTCACCAATAAACATGGGGAGGTAATCACAACTCGAGTGAAGAACAAATGGCGTGTGTGAACCGACTACTAAAAATTGAATGTTGAAACATGAGAAGTTCACTACCCTCTTCCATTACTTTATCAAATGCTAGAATGATTAGCCAGAAAGTCACACTTTTTCTTTATTGATGGATACACTGGATACTTCAAAATACCAATCGCATAACAGGACCAAGAAAATACTACTTTCACTTTCCCCTTTGGAACGTATGCATATAAGAGAATGCCTTTTGGCCTTTTCAATGCTCCTACAACATTCGAGAGGTATATGATGAGTATATTTTCTGAATTCATTGAACAATGCATGGAAGTATTAATGGATGAATTTACCATTTATGGCGAGTCATTTGAATAATGCTTTCATTCTCTCTCTTTAGTCCTTCAAAAGTGTGTCAAGTGTAAGCTTATGTTAAATTTTGAAAATTGTCACTTCAGAGTTGAAAATGGGATTGTTCTAAGGCACATAGTTTCAAAAGAGGGTATTGAAGTTGTTCCTGCCAAAATTGAAGTGATCCAATCACTTCCTGAACCCACTTCTGTTCGAGACATCCATTCATTTCTCAGTCATGCTGGTTTCTATCATCGATTCATCTACAACATCAGTAAGATTTCCCTCCCACTCACTCGGTTGCTCCAAAATGATGTCACATTACATTTCAATGAGGTTTACAAGAGAGCCTTCATTGAACTCAAAATTTCACTTACATCTTACCTGATAATCCAACCCCTTGATTGGTCCTTACCCTTTGAGTTGATGTGTGATGCTTATGATAGGGACATTGTGGTTTTTCTTGGTCAAAGAAGAGAAAGAATTTATCATGTCATCTATTATTCCTAAAAAACATTGGATGAAACGCAATCTCACTACACTTTCACTGAAAATAAACTTTTAGCAGTGGTTTTTTCCTTAGATAAATTCTGGACCTATCTCTTAGGTTCCAAAATCATCATCTTCATAGACCATTCTTCTATAAAGTTCATACTCAAGAAAATTGATTCCAAACAGAGTCTAATAAGATGAAACCTAATGCTCCAAGAGTTTGACCTTGAAATAAAAGATAGACCGGGAAAAGAAAACCCGGTTGCTGATCACTTGCATAGAATTTTTAATTCTTGTCATTCTAAAATAATTGACCCAGAATTTCCAACTGAGCACCTTTCATCTCTCACTCTAAAAATACCATGGTATGCCCTAATTGAAAATTACTTGGTTTCGGGTGTTTTTCCTGAAAATTTTTCAAAACAAAAAAAAATGAAGTTGAAAATTGATTCAAAATACTATTTTTGGGAATAAAATAAACATCAGAAAACTGGGGTAGACATGGTAATTAAAAGATGTGTTTATGAAAATGAAAATTCTCCCATCTTATAATTCTATCACTCAATGCCTGGTGGTGGCAATTTTGGACCACAAAGGACCTCCCAAAAGGTCTTAGACTCTGGATTCTTTTGGACTTCACTCTTCAAGTACTCACATGTGTTCTATCAATCATGTCCCACATGCCCAAATTTTGGCACAATTTCCAAAAGAAATGAAATTCCCCAAAAGCCTTTAATCTTATATGAGATATTCGACGTTTGAGGCATCGATTTCATGGGACCAATCCCCCCTTCCAATGGATTCTCATACATTCTTCTTGTGGTTGATTAGGTTTCTAGGTGGGTCAAGGTGAAACCCACTAGAAATAATGATTCACATAATGTTATTGAGTTCCTAAAGACACGCATCTTTGACCGATTTGGCACACCACGTGCCTTGATAAGTGACTTAAGAACCCATTTTTGTAACAAAACCATGAAATCTTATTTCAATAAGAAAGATGTTGTACATAAAACTTAAACATCATATAACCCCTAAATAAATGGAATGGATGAACTTTCTAATAGAGAAGTGAAAAGTGTGCTTGAGAGAATTTTAAAACCCACCTGAAAAGACTGGCCTGAAAGACTTGGTGAAGTACTTTGGGCTTATCGAACAGCCTATAAAACACCCATTGCGATGTCTCATTTTACGCTAGTTTTTGGTAAAGCATGTCATTTACCAGTTTAAATCCTACATTAATATTTTTGGGGTGTGAAAACTTGTAATTTTGATTGTGAAAAATATGGTGACGAAATATTTTTGCAATTAGCTGAACTGGAGGAACTTTGACTTGATTCCTATGTAAATACAATCTGTACAAAGAAAAGGCTACGGTACTTCATGATAAACACATCCTGAGAAAGGTATTTCATGAAGGTAAAAATGTAATGCTCTTCAATTCTCAATTTTGGATTAACCCAGGTAAGCTTAATTCTCGTTGGGAAGGTCCTTTTGTTATTACTAATGTTTACCCATTTGGTGCAGTGCAAGTCCAAGAACCCTCTTTAAAAATGACATTCAAAGTTAATGGAAATCAGTTAAAGCATCACCATGAGAGGAAACACAATCCTAGAACCACATCGACTTCCATCAGATCCCCGACTTCTATAGTTTACCCACCATCGGATAGAGACGTCGACCCACAAATCCAAAGCAGGGGGAATCTCTTTCCCTTTAACTCCTCTTCTATATATCTCTCTCTATTTCTTCTTCTTCCTCCCTCATTCCAATTTTGTTTTTTTACCACTTTACTCATCAAATTTTGATTTACTCTTTCTATTTTGTTTTGGTGTGTAATTTAAAAACACCAAAAAACATAAAAAATTAAAAAAATGAACAAACAAGAGTCATACTTATTCACCTTCAAATTTTAAAAATTTCCCAACCATTTTTGGGAGTCAAAAGACATGGCTTCATCTCAAAAAATTTATGGTTTCTTCGTATATTTTGATAAAGAATATTGTGTCAAAACCAACCAATTTTGAATGGTCAATTTTTGATTTGTAAAATGATTTCTCCAAACTGGGAGAAACTAAATTAGCTTTCATACCAAGGACACCTATGGCCATATTTTCAAAATGATTGTTTTTTTCAAACCCATTTGTGAATCTTGAGTTTTGGACCTTCGAGCTGAATTTCTTACTTTATTGTGCATTAATATGATAGTGGCATTTTCCAAACCACATGAGAATTATAATATCCCAATAAACTCCCATTAAGCATACATTAATACCCATTTTGAATGCCAATCCCCATTTTGAAAGCCCCTTAGATCTTATGAAAACCTTTTCTTTGATAGCCACATTACAAGCCCAATACCTTATCCCACCCAATATTAACATGGATTTTCATTGCATAATTTTTTAAAATTTACCTATGTTGGGAATGGATTTCATTTTTTGGGTTCCCTTTTATTGATTTTCAACGAGTAATCATATTATTGAGGTAAATAATCCATTTTAGTGTGGGAAAGAGGTTTTACTTTAGTGAGTTTTGGGAATGTATATATGCTTCTGACATATTGTTCAAATTTTATTGTTAAGTGTTCAAAGAAAAATTAATTAAAAAATCAAAAAATCAAAATAAAATTGTGTTGCGCCTTAGGTAGGTAAAAATCACAATTTATAAGCCTTTGATCTTGTTATAACTATTACAATTAGTGTTTTGAGGAGATAAACATGGGTTGGGATATGAGTGTGAGATCTGTTTCAAGTTCAACTTTCGAAAAAAGAGAAAAGAAAAGAAAAAAAAGAACACTGGCATTATATTCTTATGTCATTGGGAGAAGTTTTTTGTTTTGTAAATATTCCATATTCTCATTCCCTTCATATTTCCTTCCACTTTTGTGTCTTATTTCACATTTTCATTCCCTTATAAATATGTGTTTTCATTTCCTTCCATGTTTCATTTCCAAATAAATGTGCACTGCTTTTCTATATTTGTGTTTTACACCCTTTTTCCTATCTTTTGGATATCATCTTCCTACTATCCCATAGCCACAGAAAAACCCATAAAAAGGCCTCTTGATTTTTGAGCACTTTGGATAGGTAGTGGAAGATGATAGCTCTTTCAAACTCTAATATTTTCAGTTTTGGTTGGTGAGTGAGTGAAGCTCCATAAATTAATTTTATCCTCTTGAGAGGAGTATGTTTTTTGTGCCACCATTTTTCATTTCAAAATTTGTGTAGGGAAAAAATTAATTGTTTTTAGAACATTATTTTTATAACAACTTTTGGTGGAATTCAATATGGATGAGTGATATTGTCTAAACATCCATGATTGGGGAAAAAATATATATTTGATGGTGAGTGAAAATGATTTTTTTCATGTTTTTATATTTTTTCACATGAGGACATGAACAAGACTAAGTGTGGGGATTTTATGTTATTAATATTTTCATGACTTATTATATACCCCCTTTACTAATTTTATATGAAATATGCATAATTTGTGTGAAATATTAATGTTTTAATACTAAGTATAATTTTTGAGCAATTTTAGAAGTAGTCCAATTAATCCAGTTTACTATTTTTTTTATAAATCTCCCCCAATGATTCAAATTGTGTGATTCATATTTTTTAGGATTCCTAATTTAATATAAAACATTTCATTATAAGGTATAATGGGACAATTTTTCCATTTGAAGGACCATAAGGACCACACAAAAATGCCCACAGAATCGGCAAAGAAACTGTCCCATCCCTGAAGATTGAATTACTAGGATAAATCCAGAAGTGAAAATTCATTCATTCTCCTCACAAGTTTGGGGGACAATGTAATGCGTCTAGGATAAAAATTTCAAGGCCCAAATCCAAAAAAAAGAGGCTCACATGATTCATTTAAACTCATCCCACCATTCCGATCGGGAATTAAAATTAGTACAATATTCATGATATGTCTCCTGATAGTCATCAAATCAAGATAATAATTTTCACTATGAAAGATGAGATATATTCAGCTGAATTTTTTGAATAAATCTTTCATATTTGAAGGCATCGTACTATTCCAAAATCCATTCACATTTTGGCCATCGAAAAATCATGGATAGAAATTGATAGTTTAACATTGTTTATTGAAACCTCCATAAATTTGGATCCATAAGTCAAAATTCCTCCAAATTTTGAGAGTAGTCGTAATGAATTATTATATAAAACTTTGAATAAAGAGATATCTCTAGATTAAGCTGTCTGAATGGCCAAATCGTCGAGACAAGTGGAGGACATATTGTGAATGCAAACATTCCACTTCCTTGGTCTATAAATACATCCCCCATCTATCCTTCAAAAGAGTTGGCATTTCAGAAGATAGGAGCACATATTGTCATGACCAATTCCTATAAAAGGGATTTGGAGGACCTTCCATACTCATGTTTTCACTTGAGAGATCTTTCCTCCTCTCTTTGATTCCTTTTACTTTTGTGTTATTCATTATTGTAATCTTTTAAGTATTTTTTTGTCATTATTTTTAAATGAAAGTTTCTTCTTCAATATATCTTATTCTCATCCACCTTTTGTAGTTTAATATTAATGTTCTTAAAATAGCTTAAATACAATAAAATCTCCATCTTTTATTTTTCTTTCTCAATTAATCTAAAGTTTGTTTTTAATTATCATCAGCGTTAATGTGCATGTTCGGTGCACCACTCTTTTCTTATCCATTTATTTTTCTTATATTATTAATTTATCATCATAATCATTATAACAAAATTACTAATCATTTCAATGGTTGAATAAATCTCTCATTATAGTGACTTTTAATTTTGGAATGTTAAGCTATTGAGAGCTTTTGCTCGACGAGTATTCTTTGAATTAACATTGTGTATGTTGGACTTAACATGTCATGGCTTAAGGACTTGTTTTGTTTAACGAGTGGTTTCCTTGGATTGTTGGAACCATAAATAAACCACCATAAACAAGATATGATTAACATTAGAACCCTAAGTTATGTTAAGGCTTGGATTAAAGCCTTAACACTTGGGAATTCCAATCAACATCAACTTGTGACATGGGTGTTAATTTAATGCAATATAAAGAAAAGCTCAAGGATATCACAAGCTTAACTACCTAATGATGAATTCACCTCAATATTTATTAAATTGTTAAATTGATCAATCATTTAAATTAAGCTCTGTAATCAAACGCAAAATACTATTAGAAAGTATCATCAACGAGGATTCGAACCGAGTGGTACTATACACATTAGCAAAGCATCAAAAATTTGAATGGTCGATAGGTGAAAATTGGCCACACTTTCATAATGTAATACCAGAATTGAATATTCATTATAGTTTTGGACCAAACATATGATAAATTCATCTAGGAACCAAAATAGTTATATTTTTTTATTTGAAATGTGATTTTAGTTTGGTCCAAAAATATGCAGGTCCTTAACCAACATTATGAGACTGTTTTAGTCTTTACATGTCATTCCCCCTAAAATCAATATAAATCCATAAAATTTATAAATAATAAATTATATTTTTTATATTAATTATATTTTGGTTTTTAATGATGGTATAATTACCAATAACGTTTGTGCAACACCGGTGCAATGCTTAAGAAAGCAGTAGAAAAATAAAATAAATGATTTTAAAAACATTAACAGTAAAAACTTTTTTCTAAATTATGATGTCCAATAATTTCTATGGATAATTATAAAGCTATTTTTTGATGAAAGTGTTTATATTAGAATTATATTTTTATCTTGATGTCTTCAAAGTCAATTTTTTTGAATAGTCCTGAAATTGACCTTAAGTGGTATGTAATGTTTGAAATTTACATTTAAATAACTAAAATAAAATAAAATCCTATAAAAACTCAATTATATGTAAAATATTATATGATATCATTGATGTAACATGTATTTTAAAATTTAAAATTTTAAAATTATTTTCAATACCCTTAGAGATTAAATATTTTGTTACGATGATTAAGGTTAAAAGGGTTAATGAGGGGGTTAGATTATGAGATACGGTTCAAAATAACACTTAAAATTATTGGTTATTTTTAATTATTCCTTAAAATTATTATATGATAATATATGTAACTTTAGATCCACTTTACATTAATTGGAAACATAATATATGTTAATATGTCATGTATTTACAATATTAGTACTCACCTCACTTATAAAAGGGCACCTCATCTCCTCTCTTATCCAAACTTCTTGAGCCAATTACCTCAAATATAATATACCTAATACCTTCCCAAATTTATTTTTCTCAAACTATAGTTTCTGGTTTTATCAAAATACTACTTCAAGAAATATTAAAGAGTAATAAAAAGTATGTAACAAAAAAAAGATGTATCGGTTTTTACCGTGATTTTTCAAGTTCACTTCTTTATAAAACTCCTATAAATATTCAATAAAAATATTCACATAATTACATAATTATATTTACCACATTGAGTTGTCGTTATGTTAATGGTGAATCTATTTTCCTTCTCCATTTCATCCTATGAAAAATGAAAATATCAATTTGCGTACTTTTAGACTACCACCTCCACGAAGTGATGTATATCCTTTTTCATCACCATGTCAAATGGATGGTTATAAAGATGTGACTAATGAATATATAAGATATTTATGATATAATTATAATTATTTATATATAATATATTATCTAACTTCTTACCATACCATCAATTGAAAAATGATAACTTCCATTGTGCATAAGTTTGCATTACCACCTCCATGAAGAGATGTGATTATTTTTTCTATCTCCACCTTACATGGATGATTATAAAATTTTATATAATGAATAAAAAATATATTCATAAAATTATTAACATTATAGTAATGAATTCACCATTTTAAAACACCTTTAACAATGATTAATATACTGAAGTAATCTTGGAGAAATTATCCAAACAACCTTAAGTTGTTGATATAAGCACTAACTAGTCAACGGATGAATGTAAAATGAATATAGAAGAAACATTCAATTTGAATATAGATGAAAAAATTTCATAATAAAATATTTAATAAATTTAAATTGATTATTCAGGATGATATAATTCATCCAACCAAGCGGTAATCCAAGGTAAATGTTTTTCATCTCAATTACACTTCATTAAGTCTTACTTTATATTATGCACTTCATTTATTTAATATGGATTATATACTACCTCTTTGATATATTATATCATTAACTACCCTTTATTCATGATATTTAAAGTTTCAATTTTGGGTATCTATTTTTTTAGTTCTTGATTAAAAAAACATTAAATCCATAAAGTTTTATTTTACATTCTCACTCTTATTCGAGTTGGTTCATGTTTAAATTTACATTTGAAGATTTTTTCCTCTATATTTATTAAACCCTATATATTTTATTATACTCTTATTAGTTCATGGTTTTTTATATGTTTCTTCCAAATTTTCCTCTCGACATGACTCAATGACTATAAGAATGTTTTTTTGAGTAAAATCAACCTTTTTTCTCTTTTAGGTCGGGCTTATTTTTCATCCATATACATATATTTTAAATTTTTTTCAGGGATGTTTTTATATACTTTTACATATTTTTGTAATGTAATTTTCAACAATATTTGAATTTTTTAAATGTTTTTAAATGAATATTTTTTTTATTTTTTTTACAAAGTTATTTTTAATTTTTACAAAATTATGGAATGAATATTATTTTTAACATATACAGTGTAAATATATTTTCCCACCTCTATAATTATTATTATATATTTTTATTCCACAAAAAGATTCCGTGTTTTTTTAAAGAAAATAATTTTCCATTATTCTGTGTGTTTTTATTTTTTATATTAAAATAAAAAATAAGGATTTTCTAAAAGGGTGAAAATAATTTTAGTAATTATTTATAATATAGTTTTTTAAGTTAAAAAAATTTAAGGAAAAGAAATTTAAACTACTTTCTTCAAATTTCCTCTAAAATTGTAAAAATAATTCTTTTTATTTAAAACTACAGTTTATGATGAATTGATTTTATTATATCATCATTTACAAATTTATGGATGAAACCTTAATTTGTTATCATACAATTTCTTATGTTCATGTTCAATATCACTCTCCATTATTCATCAGACATTATTTTTCACTTTCGTGTCCATATTTTTAGTATCAAGGATGCATTTAGTATAATTTCTACTATAGTGAAATTTTATTAACCATATACAAATTCAATATACAATATTTATTAAAGTAATCTTATTAAGAAATTTATTTCATTTACAGGTGAAATATTTATGTTCAATATTCTTGATTAAATATGGATATTTATTTATTGATAAGTCATATTTATTGCATATTATACTGTTGAATCAATATATGAGTAATGAATTTGAAATATGTAAGTGAATAGTGGGACCCGTTTATAGATAGTCACTTGATGCATCAATGGGTCTCATTATGTAAAACATGTGGCCCCATTAGTTGAGTCATTGGTGTATACCAACCCATACAATGAAAGTGTCTTTTCCAAGGCCTTGACTAAACGATTCATGATTTATTTGTCACGACCCGTCCTCGGGGACCGTACCGTGACTACCCTAAGCCCGCCTTCCATAGGCCAGGGGCTGGCGACTAGCACCAAAGGCGTAAAATCCCGATAACTGGGAAGGAATTTCCTTTATAAAAGAAAACAAGCACCACAGAGTACAAGCAGATGCAAAACACTAAGTACAAAAGAAATGATGAAAAGTAAAAGGGCCAGAATACAAACCCAAAAGAAAGTACAACTACAACTGAACAAGGTACAACAACAAAAAAACAAACAGCTGGAAGAAGGAAGCAGCTCCTAGGTTGTCCTCCTTGGGTCCTACCTGAAGGGTAGGTGTAGATAGTGCAGCTCCTGGTCGTCCACCACGGATCCTACCTGAAGGGTAGGTACAGATAGCCTCCTCTACGCTCTCGTCCGTCAACCTCCTCTGTGAGTCGTCTCGTCGTGTAGTCCACCTCCGGGTACTGACTCGTCGTGTAGTCCACCTCTGGGTACTGACTCGTCCTCGAACAGTCGGCCTCCGTCAGCACTTCTCGTCGTCTGCAACCAACACAACGAGGTTCGGGAATAGCCCGTGCAGGGGTGAGTATAACGATACTCAGTAGGGACCCCAAGACCCTAAAAGTATCACTAAAATGACAAGGATAACCACAAAGAAGATCTCAATAGATAACCTTTACTTAGTTATATTCCCATACATATACCTAAGTTATCAAGTAACCCATCTAAATCATGAGGAAACACAAGGATTGTGAAATCAACGGATAACCACTACCCAGGTATATGCCCATACATATACCTAAGTTAGCAAGTGACCCATCTCAATCATGAGGTAAACACAAGGTCAAAAGTATCAGCTCAAACCAGGATTTTCATTATCGAAACCGTAACTGCTGAAGAGACCCGTCTCTGGAGTGTACTATGGTCCTGTCACGACTCTCAGGTACTGCTCACTAACCTAAGAATGCTGAGGTACTCCTCCTGTCGAGTACCGCGGGTCAGTCACTCAAACACAGTAGTTCTTCCCGCCGGGGTATGTCACCCAAACACAGTAGTGCACACCCCCTAGGAGCCTGCTGAGGTACTCTCCGGACGATTATCGCGGGTCTGCACTGTCACACAGGTAGTGCTCCGTCCTCCATGGGTCTGCACCCAAACAAAGTAGTGCTCCGTCCACTGGGCTAGTCGACTCACTCCAAGTCGAGTCGGTCAAGCATTCCTCAGGTCTCAGTCGGCTACACGGTCTCCGTACTCTGCACGCTCGTCTCCGGGAGGGTCCGCTCCACGAGCTATAGGTTGATACTCCTAGTATCTAAATGTCCCATGAAGAATTATCTCAAGGTCCCACGAAGAAGTATCTCAACGAACCGCCTCGTCATAGAGGTCTCAACGCAACAGACGACGCGTCAATCGGACGCCCGGTCTGTGAGTTACTAGCCTTTTCGTCCTAGGGGCATGGTTGGTTTCATGTGCGAACCAACCCAGCCGTATCTCAACTGTACCCTGAACTCTCATAGGGTATTCTCATAGGGTATTCTCATAGGGATCGTTTCTCAACGTGATCACCAACGCCGCTGACGGTTCGTCAAACGGACGTCCGGTCTGAAAGATATCAGCTTTTTCGTTCCAGGGGCCCGGTTGGATTTCGGGTGCAATCCAACCCGACCACTATACAACTGCATCCAAATCACGGGCGAAGGATGCCAAAAGTTCCGTATCGTCAATAGGAACGCAACGCAACAAACGACGCGTCAATCGGACGCCCGGTCTGGAAGTTATTGTCTTTCTCGTTCCAGGGTCCCGGTTGGTTTTTAAGTTAAAACCAACCCAACCACACTCCAACGGTATCCAAACCTCGAGAGGAGTAAGACAGAAGATCCGTCTCACTTAGAGGAATTTAACAAAGGTGACGGCACGTCAATCGGACGTCCGTAGCTCAAGATATGAGTGTTTCGGCTCTGAGGGCCCGGTTGGTTTCGTGTACGAACCAACCCGGTCGAACTCAAAGTAATCCGAAACCTTGATTGCGATATACCGAAATGACCGTCTCGGTCCAAGGATCGCGTTGCAGCTGACGGCGCGTCCTTCGGAGGCCCGTAGCTCAAGTTACAAGAATTTGACCGAAAAAGGTCCGAAGACGGGGGGTCCGGGCCCGGGCCGACCCCCCCTGGGGTCGGCCGAACCGGGTCGACCCGACCCGGTCCGGTTCGGCCAGGGCGCGGCCCGGCCGGTCGGACCGGCCTGGCTCGGTTCGGCCGAGCGGCCGAGTGGCCGAGCACCGCGGGGTGCTGCCCCCGTGGTCTGGAGATGCCACGGCCCCGGTTGGGGCCGCCTTGCCAGCGGACGCGGCGGCCAGGCCGCGTCCCTCCACCGGTTCCGCGCGGCCGCGGAACTGCGTCGCCGCCGCGGCTTCAGCCGTGGCAGATTTTGCCGGCGGCGCGCCGGGTGCCATCGCCGCCTGTCGGCCGGCCGCCGCCTCTGACCGCCGGCGCCGCAGCGCCGGCGTGGCGCGCCGGCGGGAGTTTCCGCGGGCCACCGGATGCGCTCCGGTGGTCCGTTTTGTGTGCGGTCTTCGCCAGTGGTCCTCCCGGGACCCGATCTTCACTGTGAAGGGATTCAAACACCCAAACGGCCTGCTTCGTCGTCGCCCTTCAATCCGCATGTCAAAACGAAAATGCGTCATCTTTGTGGTTCTCCGGCGTGGCGTGCTGGCGCCGCGCCCCTTCGTCGCGGCTCTGCTCCAGCCACGGCGCCTTCGACTTCTTTCGACGCGGCGTCACGGCGTCACATTCTTGTTCCGCTTCTCGGCGTGGCGCGACAGCGTCGCGTAATTCTACCGAGCGATTCTCGCGTGGTGCGACGGCACCGCGCCATCCCGTTCCATCCATATTAGAAACAATATCAACAATGGAGGAGGGTCGGCCGTGTTTGTGCGGTCTGGCCCCCTCTCGTTAATCGATAACAACTAGTTGTAAAATCACGAAGGATGACAAGATAGAATTCACGAACAAAATAATTAAATAATAAACTTCAACATCAATCCGCATGAACGAACGATCCGCAGATCAACCTGGAATTGTTTGGTCCACGCTCGTCGTTCTTTTCTCAGAAGATAAGAGGATACCAAAAAAAATTCCCCTACCTCGATTCAGATACGGTGCACGTCAATCAGATTGCGGATGACGAGCGTCGCGGAAGTCGGGCGTTGTGGAAAACGAACGTCGATTCCATTGTCGTCGAGGTGCGTTCGAAGGGGAAACATCGTTGGAAGAAGACGTCGCGTTCTTCAGCGGAGATGTTCTTCATTGGAGGTGTTCTTCGCGTTCTTCGTCGATGTTGAAGAAGAAGAAGACTTCAAACTTAGCCTTTTCTCTCCCAAGTCTCCACCACAAGAACAACTAACCCCAAAATAAAATAATCCTCCCACTTATTTTATTAACCCAATATAGGTTTTGAATTTCAAGAGTTTGAAAATTCAAAACCCACATTTAACTCACTTAAGTTATTAACATATGATGTTATAAAATTAAGGAGGTGTTAAGTTATCAAAACTTAAATGGGGGGTTTAGAGGGGTTAGGAAAGTTAAAGAATTTGAAGAGGTGGGGAGGGGTTCGTGTGGGCCCCACCCTTTCAAATATCCACACATGGGAAGTTGGATGGATGTGGGCCCACCACCAACTTCCCATGGGAGAAGTTAACAACTTAACATGAAATAAAATTGATTTAACAATTTTATTCACTTTTTTAATTAAACCCCAAAAATTTAACTTCTTCTCCCGCACAAACGCAACTATGGTAAAGGTTCCCTTAAGCGATTACCGGCGTTGCGAGTTCATCGGTGCAATCAGATTTCAATTCCGAGCACCAGTTCAAAAGATGGAAATTCCCGCTCCCTCGTTCACTGAACGTACCCGAGCCAAACTTCGTAAATTAATTCCGGGCACACCGGGTCTCGGAATCAGGCGCCGTCAGAAACTGCGTTCTTGTAAAATTCTAAAGAAAATTAAGAAAAATTTTCCTTGAAATTTCCGGGTCTTTACATTATTAGCTGATACCTTGATGGAAAGATCATAAATGTATAACATTATTAATTTCCTTCATTAATATTTTAGTTTTAATTATCAATTTGATTTATATGTTAATATTCTTTGTGGATACATTTTTAAAGGTCAGTTTTTTAATTAAATGGAATATATATTGATTACCTACACTTTTATATTATTAATTTCTTATCCAATTATGATGGACTATACTTTATTCTTGTACTTACTAATCATCTGAGCTTACACTTTTTTAGGATTTCCTTTCCCTAGGATATGAAAAAGGAATCTTTGAATGATCATTAAGGGTGCAGTAATTTTTTTCATGCTATGCTTTATTTTATTTTCAACATGATATGGAAATAATGTATATAAGTAGTCTCCCAAAATTGCTAAATTGACCAGTCCTTTGTGTTATGATCCATTTTATATTATACCAATGTAATAAATTAAACACAAGTTCTAGGTTATTGGTGTCAGGGTTACTTCAAAATAATAACCCACTGTATCGATCACACATACTCAATAAAATAGATGAAATAAAATATATAAGACTCTAATGTAATCTTTTATCCATACCTCAATACCAGTATCCTATCTTATCCAACCTAACCCACTCTATCACACAACTTTGAGCCTCTTACCAACCTAAACCAGTGATTAGTGAATCCTTCTTGGGTACCCATGAGTCATGACTACCTGAGAAGGGTGTGAATACAACTCAGTAGGTCACCAACAATATGATTTTATAAATAAAAAAAATCATGGTATACACTAGTTATATGCTTATAAAAAATTATGAACAAGCTATGGAAGTATAAATAAATAAACACTATTGATCACATGGTAATAACATGACATGATATATCAACCCAAACCTATTTCAATTAATGATAGATTTTCTCAAAGAATGTCAACCACCATTCCAACCAATATTAAGCCCAAGTCCAATTCCTAGGTGCATGTCACATGCAATACATTAGTATCAATATTAATGGATGATACCTCAGAGAAAGTCCTAGTAAATCCAAATAGTATCACATTTAATCTCGTGGAGTGTTTCCAAGGCATTCCAAAATGATAGAACATCAAAATCTAAGGATATTTTCTAAGGCATTTCAAATTGATATAAAGAATAAGTAAGGATCCAAGGAGCATGTTGATTGAATACCATGTATATTTATATATCTCAATTGGAAATGTGTCCCACCAAAATCATCCCATCAGTAGAATAAAAAAATGTTATATCTAAGAATAACATCCAAGGCATCCCATATATCACAATACATCTAAGTGGGTAGTGTTTCCCAACCAAATCATTTCATAGAACACGTCTCGTTTGGTTTTTTCCATCTTCCCAAACCCATAACACAATATCAAGGTCAACAACTAATGATCATAACCTATAATCATCAATTCATCCATATAAAGCTTATATCATTGATTTAAGTTCCATGGTGACACATAGAATCATCACTACCCATTCCCACACTAACCCATAAAGTGTATTCAAATCACTGGGGCACCCACTAGGGTTCCCTCGTCTCATCATAGCATGTGACACCCCACATGGTCTCCTCATCACAAACATATCTCTCAAGCTGACACCCATCAATTAAATTTCATCACCTCTCTAAGAATCATAAAAAACATATCAAGATCTTATTGGGATCCTAGGAAAATCTATGCTTGAATCTCTTTAGAGATAATTCTTAAGGCCCGTCTTAATACCCAAATCATCACTAGGTAGATCCCCACACCTAACCAATATATAAATCTCCACAGATTTAATTGACTCAGGTAAATACAATATTAGTGAGGGAGGAGTACTTACCCTATGCTTACCTCCACTAGCCCAAAATATCCATGGCTTAAAATGGTTATCACGTGTTATAACATGGGATAATCATCCTTACCCAAGGAACTCATCTATAAGGAAGTTTCTAAGGCTCCTACTATAGGTCCACTACATTCAATTAGTCAATTCAAATACCTCTAGGTTCTATGCATAATAGGGTAAAAAATAATAATCAAGGCCTTATACATCAGTGTCTAAGTCATCAAGCCAATTCACAAGGATCAATTGTATCCGTTGGTACTTTTATCAACTCATTAATGGGAATTTAATTTTATAAAAACAAATTATTTAATTAAAACAATTTATTTAATCAAAATTTTGATCTCTCATAGTGTAGAGACAACAAATATCAAATTCCAAATATATAACCCAACGAAAATACCATAGGGGTATGTATGATAGATCACCTACCTCAATTCTAAGTTATTACCTTTAAAAGTAGCATGGAAAATCTTTAAAAATATTATACAAGTCCATCCAACCATTTCCAACTCATTATGAGACCCTTACTCAATCCAAATCATCCAATCTAATTAATTATAATCATATCATAATTAATTAAACAATTATTATTAATTTTAAAATTTAAATAGGTTTGGCATAATCTCCGAACAACTCACTAATTTTCCTCCTCACATAAATAAACTATGATCAAATGAATGAAAAATTTCCAGGGCATACCCCTAATACCATCCCTAGAAAAATCACTAACACACAAAATGGTTTAAATTTTAAGATAAATTTAATTTATGTGTAAACACTAAAAAATATATTTGTAAATGTAACTTTATCAAAATGTTGAGAAATAACATTTGTTCGTCATCACATAAAAACCTATATCCAAGACACATGAAATCCCTATCATATCAAATTATTTTGAATGTGCTCTGGTGAAAATGATTTCCAAAACCTAAGCTAGGTCATTCAAATTGATAAGAAGATTAAGGGGAGGAATAATAGTGGTTAAAAAGGGGAAACTCACCTCTAATTAATTAAGAAACACCTATAAATCCACCGCTCTTAAACGGACATAAAAAATAGGAAGGGGGATCTCCCCAAGCTTGACTGTACATGAGAGAAAGAGATAAATGGGGCCAAGATTTCAAAATGATCAAAGGGGAAAAGTGTAAAATAAATTAAAAATTTAAACATGGGTAAGAAAAAATTTCATGTGATATAGTATGTACTATAACAAGATTCACATTTGGTATCTCCTTAGGAGCCGGACATGCCCAACCCTGTGGCTCAGATACTCCATTAGCCATCATTTTTAACTTTCAAGAGGTACCCACACCAACCCCCAAGAAAATTCCCAAGCCAAGGGAACTATTGTGTGGTATTCTGGCCAATTTATATGACCCACAAAATGAACACCTCAACTAGAAAAATTCTTATTCAGGGTGTTTCAACCTAGATTTTTTCTATAGGCGTGCCTCTTAGGTGCCCACATGGCCATAAATATCCCCATTCATGGAATTTCAAATGATTTATTCTTAAGGATGAGCCCAAGGGTGCCACATACTCAACAATGTAATCACCTGAGAACTGAAACACCTCCTAGGTCCTAGGGATCATGAAAACATATATCTTTGAGATATTTAAAGAATCAAAATCTAGAACTGAAAACTAATCCTAAAATGATTACCACTAGAAAAATCAAAATCAAAATTTATTTTGGAATTTATAACCCAAAAATTAACCTTTGGTATTAAAACCTAATATTTGTTTCCTACTTCTACTAAAATGTTTCCATAATTAGGCCGAATTTGGTTACAAAATGACATAGGTGCTACTTCAGATCTCCCATACCATTTAATATTAGAAAAGTAGTATTTCAAAAGTTTGGTGGGGGATAAATAAAATCTATACACATTTTATATGGTTTTATTTTTAGAAGCATTAGAACATTTCATCTATCCATGGATTTAATATGAGTTGTAAGGGATTCAATTTATTCAAGGAGATCTGGAAAAACTATCTTCTGAGCCTACAAGTAGAGAAAATAGGCAGAACCTAGCATGGTCAACCTGTATGTGATTATGGTTGATAAATTAATTGAGTTATACTAGAGTAAATCACTTTAAATGATTGTTTTTGTTTTCCTATGGGATTGAATTATGTAAAATCAATAGTCACTAGGGTTAGATAGACTATTTTTTGGGCCTAAAGTTGGTTAGATGACTAGATTTATCTCTTTCTAGGTGATTAGTTGCTTACTATCGAAGGGGATTTATCAACGGAGAGATAGTGGCCTTGTCTTAAGAGTTTTAATTGAAAAATATATTACCTATGAGAAATTTGACATTGAGTCACCTCATCTTATCAAAATAAGTTTAATATTGGGTAATAAGTTCCATAGTAGAAAGGGGATTGACTTTTTTTGTGGACGGTTAGCTATAGATGTAGAATTTTATTTCCCATTATCATTATTTGAATCTCACTAATGGGGTAGTAATTTTATTTCCAAAATGCCCCCAAGTCAAGATAAACCTATAATGTTGGGAATGTACACCCTCTACACATGCTTTATTATGATCCATGTTTTGAATAGATGTCTTCTTATAACATTATTTTATAGGGTTAGTGTTAAAAAATTTTATTGATACAAATAAAGTAGCTTGAATAAAATACTTATCTATTTTAGAGTATTAAGGGGGTTCATAATCGTCTGAGTACCCTTGAAGGGACATATCGTGATGTTCTTCCACCCTAGCCTTATTAGGGGGTAGTTTTTATTTATAACCATTGGGATGTTTTAACCCCTCCATTTTATGTTCCCTAAGAAATGATTTTTCTATTTTATCTTGACAGAGACTCTCATACCATGAATAAATGAAACTCTGATGAGGAAGATGATTCATGAAATTTTAATGGAGAAAATCATAGGGGTGTATCCTATGAAGCTGCTCCCAGTCTAGAAAAGACTAACTTTATTAGTGGTGATAGAGTTAAAAATGACCCAATAAATAGGGGATATATTAGAAATAACTTTGTTACTATTAAAACAACACTTTTCTATGGGTGTGATGGTTCACATGGTTGTGGTTGACATACAAATTCCCACAACACTATAGAAAGATGCTATTCTGGTACTATTTTTGGGGATATTGTCACTATCAATTTTATCCTTTCATATTTTTATTCTAGCATGAGTTAGATATAAAAAATTCTTATGGTGATGATGGAATAAGGCTTTTCCATTATGGAATTTTCCATCCTTACATTTACAACCTCTTTTAACATCTTGGTGGTCTAGTGTAGAATCCTATCAATTATTCATTCCCTTCAGTTCCATCATTTTTAGCTTTAATATAATAATATTTTATTATACTAACCAATATCATATTTGGATCCAAGTCATAAAACCTGAACACAAATGATAACATTACAGGTTACCCCATTTGGGAAGTTGTGTTGGATTATGGGTGGAGTGAAATATAAAGCTTTTTATTCCCACTACCCTCTGATTCATTCATCATGTGGAGTACCAATCATTATTTGGTGAAGAGTCTTCTTATTGAAGAGGTAGGCATGTTGGAGGGATCTACGTTATTTTTCAAATTTTGGATTTTGATCCATTGAATTGTAGGCCAGTTTAATGTGGTTGTGTAGTTCATCCAACACCTTGAAATGATCCATGTATTCCTCAAAAGAAAGGTGCCCGATATTGAGATGGGGGAGAGTCTCCCACATGTTTTGGGGAACATGAGTTATGCATTCCTCATTTATATTTCAAGGAATTTTATTCTGAGTATACACGGGCTTAAATGTGACTGGTATTCTGACTTCAGTGAATTCATTCCATATTACCATGGAGTTTTCTTCATTTTTTCAATGTTATTCTTCAATTTTATTTAATAATAAAATTCATTTATTTATTGTTTTATTCTGGGCAGGGGTTTATTCTTATCCTACTCAGTTATATCTATGGGTGCTTGGTCTAGGGTAGGAAACAATGACCATCATTACCTAAAATTACCCATTGATTGGCATAAAGAATTATTGACTAATGATTAATTTACTCGTGTAATTGTCATAGATTTTAGTTACACAGAATAAATTTTAAATAAGGGGGAATTATTACAAATAATATTTGTAATCTTGAGGAGGACATTCCTAAGACATGCCCTTGGGTGGAACTCCTAGGATAATAACGTGGTTTTCATACTAAGGGCCTCCATGTCTATTAATTTTAGTAGCCTACATATGGTGGACCATCATATTGGTTGTTTATAAATGGACCACCATAGGAAGGGTCTCTATGGTAATTGATAATTGATGGTTCAATGAGGGGAGGACCTCCTTTCCTATCTCTCTCTATTTTATGGCGGGGAACTTGAAAATTGGCATCATGAGGATGAAATTAATGATTGTTCTTCACATATGGGAAGGATATCTACAAAGAGGGATCTAAGAAGGATGATTAGAGCTTCAGGGTTTCATCTTGAGATGTATAGTGTAGTTTATTGGTACACTGAGAAGGGGGTAAATTAGTTTTAACAAGTTTCACTAAATTATTATATTTTACTTTTTACCCTTTTTATGTTCAACATTTACACCTATTAGGATGAATGGATTTTGAATGTTCAAACACAATCACACCACATGAAAGACAAAAAGTAAATGAAGCACATCACATGGTATTTTGACATGGTTCAACCTTAATGTGGATGAACACAAACTTGATGTGTTTAGGTCAAGTCTGAGACACAAATACTCCAATAATAACCTATCAATCAATTATAGTTGGTTTTCCATGTTTGATATACACATCCTAAATATTTATTATATTACACAATTAAATAGTTTTTTATATTTATATCTCACTAGTTGAATCTATCTATTTACTCCAGTCTCCCAAAAGTTTCTTTATAATAGATCAAACCAGTTTGAAATGGTCTTCCAAATGAACCCTTGGAAAGGATTTCAATATCTTTTGCCTATTAATGTATTCAACATGTTGTCCTTATTCCTCTTCATTTCCACACCATCAAATCTTCTTTATAATAATAAATGTACCTTCTCACCTTCACTATAGGTCTCAAATTACCTCTTAAAATTTCACCAATGACACTTTATTCAAGAAATATCATTACTCTTATTGAATAAGTAGACCATAGCACTTCTACTTTAACTTATTGAATTATAATATTAATCATCTTTAAGATATGAAATTTTTTGAAAGTTGTCTTCTTCCTCTGTTTGCTGAAAGATAACACATAGAACTCATCTCAATAAATATTAATCATAAAATATTATTTCTAATTTTATTTTCTCAAATTTTTCCAAAATACACAATAAAACTTCTTCCTTGAGTTTATCTCATGCAAATATATCCCCCAATATTTTTATTATTTCAAGGTTAACTTTTAGTTCTATTGTAAGGACCCAACCCCATTTTCCTGGAGTCGGTGCCTTATTTGATTAAGTTGGCATAAATACAAGGAATATAATTACTGAAGGACCGAGTAGTTTAGTATTATTGGAAACAAGTTACATACATAAGTTGATCATTACATCTTGAAAGAAAAAACAACACTAATTTATTCCACTAGCAACATCATGTCTCCTAGATTAAGCTTGCTTGTCATTCATAATTTACTTCTTCATATCCTGAGAAAACAAAACATAAGAAAGAGTGAGATCAAATTCTCAGTAAGAGTAAGCAATACATCAGAAGATAATATAAACATTAGACATGATGAATAATTGAAAATACATGCCATTAATAATAAACTTGAAACACATTATGGAAGGAATAAGAGCTGAGTAAATAATTCCATAATAAAACATAATCACGGGTATTCTACTAGTCGAATAACCACATGAAATTTCAAATGCTAGTTTCATAAAGAGGTAAGTGCATAATCTGGACATTCTGAATCATTTTTTCATGGCCTCAGCCAAGACATCTAGAGATTAAGGCCTTGGCCAAAATCCATATCACATTGGGAAAGGACTCGGCCAATTCCACGTCTATTTGTCTCATGAGACCTACCGATGCATCGAGGGCCTATAGCGGGCCCCACCTGTCACATAATAAGTCCAATTCATTCCTCATATGAGCGGGGATAAACATAAACGACATATACATTCATATTGAAACTATCATATGAAATGTAACTATCTTTCCCCAATCATTAAACATAAAACACTAACCATTCTGAGTAATATGGTAAATGGTTTTAGGATAGATCATCCATAATAGAGTTAGTAATAAACCACTTAATAAAATATGGTATATGGATTCATAAATGATTAAACCCAATAATACCATGGAATCAACAAGAGTGATGAATTATATGAATACACTCTTATAAAATCATTAATCAATTCTGGAGATAAATATTCTTTCATTTTGAAAAGAAGAGATATTTTTGAAAAATATTTGTATAAAACCAGAAGTAATGTAAGATAGTATTTCCATAATAAAATGAGTTGTTTTATAAAGACAATGATTTCCAAAGGACGATTATAGAGTTCCCTTGAAAATAGGTAAGAACTTGAGAAATTCCACTGAACTGGGCTCGTATTTTTGAAACAATTTTGAAAGTTCCTTTTAAAACATCTAACTATCCCTAAAATAAGGAAAGATTATGGTTTTTAAACATATATATGATACTCAAAAGGAACATATGACGAGTACATAACAATACATAATAATTACATCAAGGTAATTAGACAATGAAAGTATCCCGAATGAAAATGGAAGTTCGGGTGGAAAAAACCCTTACCTTAACTCTAAATGTGTTCTTATCTTGTACTTAAGCTCATGGAATATGAAATTATACTTGTTAATAAATTATTTCAGAACCTATTAGAAATTTATTTATCTTACAATAATTCTTGTTAGTTCATTTATGTCTTTTTTGATAAGTTGTTGTATTGAATTTCGTCGTTCTGGAGTGTCTGTTTCCTTTATTTTCATATTCGGTTCACTTGTTTTTAAGTAATGATGTTCATGTGGAATGGTTATAAATCTCCAGGATTTTAATTATATATTATTTATGAACATAAAGAATTGGTAATGGTAATTTATATCATTTGGTTATATGGAATGTGGAAGAATCGTTAGATGACCACCACTTCGATTATTCGGTGGTAGGTGGATTATTATGAACTAGTTTCGTCATATAACTTAATTATATGTACATAATCTGGTTCATTAATATTAATTAGGTTATAAAACATATATTATAGTCTTTTTGAACCATAAATATGGTTTCATGACTAGTAATGAAGAATAAATTGAAGAACGAAACTTCATCGTCCACAAAGGCTATAAATTGGAACCTCATGGACGTTGATTTCGTTTATAAAAATAAAAGGGAGGGAGTAAGAATATTTATGATGGGTCTTACATTCACATGAAATAAATCCATTATATATATGTTACTGGAGTTATCATGATCATTTGGACATAGAAGGTGAGGAGAGAGAAATAAAAGAGATGAACATAAAAATAAAATAAAAGTTAAAAGATCCCTCATGAAAATTCGGCAGCCTAACGAGGTCACTTTAAATTTCATAAAATAAAATTATGAGAACAAAAGGGTATCTCGTCATATTGAAATCAAAAGGAAATTAAGAAGAATGAATAAAATCAAACCTCAATATATTATAAAGGAATTTTAAATAGATAACATAAAAGAAGTATCGACTTAAAGAAGAGAATGAAGGATTCCCTTACCTTGTAGAATAACTACGAGATCTTGATGTTTGGAAGCTTGGGGGCTTATGGACACCATGGGAGGACTCTTAGAGAGGTAAAACCACCAGATAATCTAGGATGAGGGATTTGGAATTAAATAAAACGAATGGATGAGTGGGTATTTATAGAAAAAGAGAGGTAATTTTTTAATAATTTCAAAGGGACACCTCATTAGTAGTTTTTGTCAAACCATGGGCTTTCCCATGGTATTTCCACATGGTTTAAGGCACTTGGGACACCTCATGTCATAAGTTACTATAAAAAAGCAGACCATACTTTTATTTTATTTATTATGTCATTATAATGTCATTAAACTACTGAATACTCAAAGCTGTATTTTTCACTATTCAAAAAAAATTCAAGTATTTTAGAAAAATCCCAAAAATTCACCCCTACAATTTTTCAAAATGTAGAATTAAAAAGTGAAAACCATTTTTCAAAAATAATTTTCTAAATATTTTTAATTTAATTTTTAAATAAGGTCACATTTAATTTGAAAAATAACAATCTTGAAGTGCAATTAGTTTTATGTGACATTGGAAAATTAATTAAGATCCCATTATCCAATTACCTTAAGAAAATACAATAATATTATTATTTAATATTCATAAGGTCATATTACTATTCATATTACTATTAATATTACTATTCATAAGGGTATGTTACTATTCACCAAAAATCATGTTTGTTCTATCAGACTCCAAATGACTTACTGAACACAACTCTAGATGACCATTTCTTGAAATTCAGAATATAGAAGAGAATTGATTATAAAATTGCATTCCATATTTATTTTCAAAACCTTGGGGTGTTACACTCTCCCCTCCTTACTAAAATTTTGTCCTCAAAATTCACATAATATAACCTAAAAAGATTCGGGTATGTCTTTAGCATAATCTCCTCAGGCCCCCATGTTGCTTCCTCCATCTTATGGTTCCTCTATAGAACCTTTACCAATCGAGTCATCCGATTTATCAATACTTGTTATATATTATCAAGAATCTTGATAGGCTCTTCACAGTAAGATAGATCGGGCTCAAGTTCCACTTCTTCATAAGTGAGTACATGTGTTGGGTCTGGCATGTACTTTCTTAACATTGACATGTGGAACACATTTTGAACCTTGGAGAGACTTGGCGACATTTCCAAACGGTAAGCTACTGCTCCAATTCGGTCTATAATTTCAAAAGGTCCTATGTTCCTGGGACTCAATTTACCTTTCTTACCGAAATGTATAACTCCCTTCCTTGGAGATACCTTCAAGAAAACATGATCTCCTACCTGAAATTCTAAATCATTCCTTCAGTTGTTAGCATATATCTTTTGTCTACTTTGAGCTATTTTGATATGGTTCTGGATAATCTTCACCGTCTCCATTGTTTCCTCAAAAAGTTCTGGGCCCATGAGCTTTCTTTCACCAACATCATCCCAACAAGTTGGTGTACGACATCTCCTCCCATATAATGCTTCATAGGGTGCCATATGAATACTTGAATGGAAACTATTGTTGTAGGAAAATTCCAAGAGAGGTAAATACTGATACCACATGCCTTGAAAATAAAGTGAACAAGACCTCAACATGTCTTCCAATGTTTGAATAGTCCATTCTGATTGTCAATCATTTTGTGGGTGCACTACTTGAAAAGGGGGCATTGGAGCCCCCCAGACTCGGGCGACCGCCATTGGCGGTCGCTATAGCTAACCATTAGCGACCGCCAATGGCGTTCGCTAACCTGCATAAAAGAATTCGGGGGGTTTCTGCCCCCCCCCCCCCGCGCCCTCGATCTCCCTCCGCCCTAACCCCCTCCCTCCCTCGCCGCCCTCCCTCGCCGCCCTCCCCTTCCCCGCCGCCCGGCCTCCCCCGCCGCCCGGCCTCCCCCGCCGCCCGGCCTCCCCCGCCGCCCGCCCTCCCCCGCCGCCTGGCCTCCCCCGCCGCCTGCCCTCCCCCGCCGCCTGCCATCCGGCCTCCGGCCGCCGCCCTCTGCCCTCGGGCCTCGGGCCGCCGCCCTCGGGCCTCCGGCCCTCCCCCCCCACCCCGGACGGCACCCGCACCCCGGACAGCCCCCGACGCGCACTCCGGACCGCCCCCCGCACCCCGGACGCCTCCCCGCACCCCGAACATCACCCCCCCGCGCACTCCGGACCGCCCCCCGCACCCCGGATGCCTCCCCGCACCCCAGACAGCCCCCCCTGCACTCGGACACCCCCCTCCGAACCCGGACAGCCCCCCCGCACCCTGGAAAGCCCCCCCCCCCCCCCCCCCCCCCGCACTCGGACACCCCCCATCCGAACCCGGACAGCCCCCCCGCACCCCGGACAGGCCCCCCGCACCCCAGACACCCCACCCCGCACCCCCGACAGCCCCCCTGCACCCCAGACAGCCCCCCCTCCCCCGCACCCCAGACACCCCCGCACCCCGAACACCCCTGCCCGCACCCCTGACAGGCCCCCGACACCCCGGACACCCCTCCCCGCACCTCAGACAGCCCCCCCCCCCCCCCCCCCCCCCGACCCCGGACACCCCCCCCCCTCGCTGCCCGTCCCCCGTCCCCTCACCGCCTCCTCTCCTCCAGCTCCCCGCCGCCGCCGCCACCCGTCCCCTCCCTTGCCGCACCGCCTTTGGCTCTGACTCCCCTTCGCTGCCTCCTCTCCCTCGCAGCACCGCCTTCAGCTCCCCTCCCTTTCAGGTTTGTAGCTCAATCAGGTAACATGAGGTTTTAGTTACATTATTATTTTATCAATGGTTCATAAACAAATGGTTAATATTTATTTTGAATATAGTTGATTTGAAAAATGTAAATGTAATAAGTATTGTGTAAATGTTTGTTATACAGATATTATTATGGATAAGAGTTGGATTGATCTTCCAAATCGAACGTCTAGAGAATATTTTAATGGCATTATGCAGTTTATTGACTTCACGAGAGGATTTGAAAGTGACTATATTAGTTGTCCATGTAGAAAATGTGCTAACAGATATCAATTCACACGAGATACTGTGAGGGAGCACCTTTTCTTTAATGGATTTCTGAAAAATTATAAGAGTTGGACTCGTCATGGAGAAGAATATATTCGTTGTCAAAATACAGATGCAGCTCAGATGGATGTTGATGCAAGGATGACTGATCCAATGCATGAAATGCTTACTGAAATGGTACGTGGGTTTGATCCTGAAGGCATTGACATCCAGAATCTTGAGACCGGTGAGATAAATCTTCGCTCTGGTGCAGATCGTGATTCGAGGAGGTTTTATGAAGTACTTGATGATGCGAAAACAGAATTATATCCTGGATGTACTTCTTACAATAAACTGTCGTTTATCGTGGAGTTGTTGCATTTGAAGACTTTGAATAATTGGTCAAACACATCATTCGACATGCTTTTGGTTTTATTGAAAAAAGTTCTTCCTGTCGACGCTAAGATTCCTGAGTCGTATTACTATGCTCGTAAGTTGACAGAGAACTTAGGTTTTACATATGAGACTATAGATGCATGTGCAAACAACTGTATGTTGATTAGAAATGAAACTGCTCATTTGGATATTTTTACGGTTTGTGGCGCTTCCAGGTGGAAAGAGAACAGGGGAAATAAGACTCATCAAAGTCAGATTGCGATACAGGGGAAACCGATTTCCGTAAAGCAAATGCGTTACTTTCCCCTTAAACCGAGGTTGAAAAGATTTTTTATGTCATCTAAAGTTTCTAATTTAATTAGATGGCATGCATAAAGAGTTCATGAAAGTGACATGTTAACCCACCCGGCAGACTCTCATGCATGGAAAGATTTTGATAAGAGACATCCCGACATTGCTAAAGATGTTCGTAATGTCCGATTGTGATTGGCAGCAGATGGTTTCAATCCATTCAAGTCTATGGTTGGTGCAACTATAGCACATGGCCCGTGGTGTTGGTTCCATATAATCTTCCTCCGTGGCTTTGTATGAAGCAACAATTTATATTACTTTCCACTCTTATTGATGGACCTAAAAGTCCGGGGGATAAGATTGATGTTTACCTTCATCCATTGATTGATGAGTTGAATGAATTTTGGGGTGATGGTGTGATGACTTATGACTGCGAAACGAATGAAATGTTCAAACTGCATGCTGCTTTATTGTGGACAATCAATGACTTCCCAGCTTATTAAAATTTATCAGGCTGGAGTACGAAAGGGGAATTTACTTGCCCTTGTTGCAATAAAAGTAAAAAATCTGTATGGCCTAAACATTCCAAAAAATGGGCATACATGGGTCACAGACGTTTTATCCCTCCCCAGCACAGGTTCAGAAAGGACAGAGTGGCATTTGATGGTTCTAGAGAGTTCAGCACAGCACCAAAGATCATGTCAGGAGTCGAAATGTTATCGCAGATTGAGGAAGAAAACATCCGCACAGTATATGAAATTCAGGATTTGGTGGCTCCTCCAGTACGTAATATTCGTGCTGCGGGTAGGCAGTGCAGTCACAATTGGAAAAAGAAAATTATTTTTTATAGTCTTCCGTATTGGAAAACTAACATGTTGAGGCATAATTTGGATGTCATGCACATTGAAAAAAATGTTTGTTATAACATATTGTGGACCATTTTAGGTGTCAGTGGAAAGTCAAAGGACCATCTTAATGCACGCCGTGATTTGGAAGAAATGGGTTTAAGGAAACAGTTGCATTTACAGTTAGCTGAGGGAAACAAGGCATATATTCCTGCTGCACAGTATTCGATGACTACAGAGGAGAAAGAGACATTTCTTTCCATTTTGAAGATGGTCAAGGTGCCTGATGGTTACTCTTCTAATATTTCAAAGTGTGTGAATCTGACGAGCAAGACATTGCAAGGGTTGAAAAGTCATGATAATCACATATTACTTCAGCAGTTGAATTGTGAAATGGTCGGCCAGACGGCACCTCATTCGGAGGTGCCGTTTGACCGCGGCGGCCGGAAACGCGTTTCCGGCGCCCTAAAACACCAAAACGGCGTGCGGCGGTCCCATTCGGAGCAACCGTGCTCCGAACGACCTGAAACTGCACGGGAACGATAGAAATATTATTACTGAGATGCAGGAGGAGGCCGCACGTCCATCGGACGTGCGGTGCGCGCGGCACGTCCGATTGTGTCGTTTTAAGCAGCGCGGCGCGCGCTGAAATGACGCGTTGGGGGGTCAAAACCACCCGAACGACCTCCGAATGCCACGAAACCGTACGACAACATCCGGGGAGTGAATTGTAAAATGGTCGGCCAGAAGGAACCTAATTCGGAGGTGCCGTTTGACCGCGGCGGCCGGAAACGCGTTTCCAGCGCCCTAAAACACCAAAACGGCGTGCGGCGGTCCCATTCGGAGCAAACGTGCTCCGAACGACCTGAAACCGCACGGTAACGATAGAAATATTATTCCTGAGATGCAGGAGGAGGCCGCACGTCCATCAGACGTGCGGTGCGCGCGGCACGTCCGATTGTGTCGTTTTCAGCAGCGCGGCGCGCGCTGAAATGGCGCGTTGGGGGGTCAAAACCACCCGAACGACCTCTGAATGCCACGAAACCGTACGACAACATCCGGGGATTGAATTGTGAAATGGTCGGCCAGACGGCACCTCATTCGGAGGTGCCGTTTGACCGCGGCGGCCGGAAATGCGTTTCCGGCGCCCTAAAACACCAAAACGGCGTGCGGCGGTCCCATTCGGAGCAAACATGCTCCGAACGACCTGAAACCGCATGGAAACGATAGAAATATTATTCCTGAGATTCAAGAGGAGGCCACACGTCCATCGGACGTGCGGTGCGCGCGGCACATCTGATTGTGTCGTTTTCAGCACCGCGGTGCGCGCTGAAATGACGCGTTGGGGGGTCAAAACCACCCGAACGACCTCCGAATGCCACGAAACCGTACGACAACATCCGGGGCGTGAATTGTGAAATGGTCGACCAGAAGACACCTCATTCGGAGGTGCCGTTTGACCGCGGCGGCCGGAAATGCATTTCCGGCGCCCTAAAACACCAAAACGGCGTGCGGCGGTCCCATTCGGAGCAAACGTGCTCCGAACGACCTGAAACCGCACGGGAACGATAGAAATATTATTCCTGAGATGCAGGAGGAGGCCGCACGTCCATCGGACGTGCGGTGCGCGCGGCACGTTCGATTGTGTCCTTTTCAGCAGCGCGGCGCGCGCTGAAATGGCGCGTTGGGGGGTCAAAACCACCCGAACGACCTCCGAATTCCACGAAACCGTACGACAAAATCCGGGATGTGAATTGTAAAATGTTCGGCCAGACGACACCTCATTCGGAGGTGCCGTGTGACCGCGGCGGCCGGAAACGCGTTTCCAGCGTCCTAAAACACCAAAACGGCGTGCGGCGGTCCAATTCCGAGCAAACGTGCTCCGAACGACCTGAAACCGCACGGGAACGATAGAAATATTATTCCTGAGATGTAGGAGGAGGCCGCACGTCCGATTGTGTCGTTTTCAGCAGCGCGCGCGCGCGCTGAAATGGCGCGTTGGGGGGTCAAAACCACCCGAACGACCTCCGAATGCCACGAAACCGTACGACAACATCCGGGGCGTGAATTGTGAAATGGTCGGCAAGACGGAACCTCATTCGGAGGTTCCGTTTGACCGTGGCGGCCGGAAACGCGTTTCCGGCGCCCTAAAACACCAAAACGGCGTGCGGCGGTCCCATTCGGAGCAAACGTGCTCCGAACGACCTGAAACCACACGGGAACGATAAAAATATTATTCCTGAGATGCAGGAAGAGGCCGCACGTCCATTAGACGTGCGGTGCGCGCGGCACGTCCGATTGTGTCGTTTTCAGCAGAGCGGCGCGCGCTGAAATGGCGCGTTGGGGGTCAAAACCACCCGAACGACCTCCGAATGCCACGAAACCGTACGACAACATCCGGGGAGTGAATTGTGAAATGGTTGGCCAGACGGCACCTCATTCGGAGGTGCCGTGTGACCGCGGCGGCCGGAAACGCGTTTCCGGCGCCCTAAAACACCAAAACGGCGTGCGGCGGTCCCATTCGGAGAAAACGTGCTCCGAACGACCTGAAACCGCATGGGAACGATATAAATATTATTCCTGAGATGAAAGAGGAGGCCTCACGTCCATCGGACGTGCGGTGCGTGCGACACGTCCGATTGTGTCGTTTTCAGCAGCGCGGCGCGCGCTGAAATGGCGCGTTGGGGGGTCAAAACCACCCGAACGACCTCCGAATGCCACGAAACCGTACGACAACATCCGGGGCGTGAATTGTAAAATGTTCGGCCAGACGTCACCTCATTCAGAGGTGCCGTTTGACCGCGGCGGCCGGAAACGCGTTTCCGGCGCCATAAAACACCAAAACGGCGTGCGGCGGTCCCATTCGGAGCAAACGTGCTCCGAACGCCCTGAAACTGCATGGGAACGATAGAAATATTATTCCTGAGATGCAGGAGGAGGCCTTACGTCCATCGGACGTGCGGTGCGCGCGACACGTCCGATTGTGTCATTTTCAGCAGCGCGGCGCGCGCTGAAATGGCGCGTTGGGGGGTCAAAACCACCCGAACGACCTCCGAATGCCACAAAACCATACGAAAACATCCGGGGCGTGAATTATGAAATGGCCGGTCAGACAGCACCTCATTCGGAGGTGCCGTGTGACCGCGGCGGCCGGAAACGCGTTTCCGGCGCCATTAAACACCAAAACGGCGTGCGGCGGTCCAATTCGGAGCAAACGTGCTCTGAACCACCTGAAACCACACAGGAACGATAGAAATATTATTCCTGAGATGCAGGAGGAGGCCGCACGTCCATCGGACGTGCGGTGCGCGCGGCACGTCTGATTGTGTCCTTTTCAGTAGTGCGGCGCGCGTTGAAATGGCGCGTTGGGGGGTCAAAACCACCCGAACGACTTCCGAATGCCACGAAACCGTACGAAAACATCCGGGGCGTGAATTGTGAAATGGTCGGCCAGACGGCACCTCATTCGGAGGTGCCGTGTGACCGCGGCGGCCGGAAACGCGTTTCCGGCGCCATAAAACACGAAAACGGCGTGCGGCGGTCCCATTCAGAGCAAACGTGCTCCGAGCGACCTGAAACCGCACGGGAACGATAGATATATTATTCCTGAGATGCAGGAGGAGGCCTCACGTCCATCGGACGTGCGGTGCGCGCGGTACGTCTGATTGTGTCATTTTCAGCAGCGCGGCGCGCGCTGAAATGGCGCGTTGGGGGGTCAAAACCACCCGAACGACCTCCGAATGCCACGAAACCGTACGACAACATCCAGGGCGTGAATTGTGAAATGTTCAGCCAGACGGAACCTCATTCAGAGGTACCGTTTGACCGCGGCGGCCGGAAACGCGTTTTCGGCGCCACAAAACACCAAAACAGCGTGCGGCGGTCCCATTCGGAGTAAACGTGCTCTGAACGACCTGAAACCGCACGGGAACGATAGAAATATTATTCTTGAGATGCAGGAGGAGGCCGCACGTCCATCGGACGTGCGGTGCGCGCGGAACGTCCGATTGTGTCATTTTCAGCAACGCGGTGCGCGCTGAAATGGCGCGTTGGGGGGTCAAAACCTCCCGAACGACCTCCGAATGCCACAAAACCGTACGACAACATCCGGGGCGTGAATTGTGAAATGGTCGGCCAGACGGAACCTCATTCGGAGGTGCCGTGTGACCGCGGCGGCCAAAAACGCGTTTCCGGCGCCCTAAAACACCAAAACGGCGTGCGGCGGTCCAATTCGGAGAAAACATGCTCCGAACGACCTGAAACCGCACGGGAACGGTAGAAATATTATTCTTGAGATGCAGGAGGAGGCTGCACATCCATCGGACGTGCGGTGCGCGCGACACGTTCGATTGTGTCCTTTTTAGCAGCGCGGCGCGCGCTGAAATGGCGCGTTGGGGGGTCAAAACCACCCGAACGACCTCCGAATGCCACGAAACCGTACGAAAACATCCGGGGCGTGAATTGTGAAATGGTCGGCCAGACGGTACCTCATTCGGAGGTGCCGTGTGACCGCGGCGGCCGGAAACGCGTTTTCGGCGCCCTAAAACACCAAAACGGCGTGCGGCGGTCCAATTCGGAGCAAACGTGCTCCGAACGACCTGAAACCGCACGGGAACGATATAAATATTATTCCTGAGATGCAGGAGGAGGCCGCATGTCCATCGGACGTGCGGTGCGCGCGGCACGTCCGATTGTGTCGTTTTCAGCAGCGCGGCGCGCGCTGAAATGGCGCGTTGGGGGGTCAAAACCACCCGAACGACCTCCGAATGCCACGAAACCGTACCACAACATCCGGGAGTGAATTGTGAAATGTTTGGCCAGACGGCACCTCATTCGGAGGTGCCGTGTGACCGCGGCGGCCGGAAACGCGTTTCCAGTGCCATTAAACACCAAAACGGCGTGCAGCGGTCCAATTCAGAGCAAACGTGCTCCGAACCACCTGAAACCCACGGGAACGATAGAAATATTATTCCTGAGATGCAGGAGGAGGCCGCACGTCTATCGGACGTGCGGTGCGCGCGGCACGTCCGATTGTGTCGTTTTCAGCAGCGCGGCGCGCGCTGAAATGGCGCGTTGGGGGGTCAAAACCACCCGAACGACCTCCGAATGCCACGAAACCATACGACAACATCCGGGGCGTGAATTTTGAAATGTTCAGCCAGACGGCACCTCATTCGGAGGTGCCGTGTGACCGCGGCGGCCGGAAACGCGTTTCTGGCGCCATAAAACACCAAAACGGCGTGCGGCGGTCCCATTCGGAGCAAACGTGCTCCGAACGACCTGAAATGAGATTATTTCTTGAATCGAAGTTTTTAAATTATTATAGCACAATGATTTGATATTATATATATATTAAATATATATTAAAACATTTAAAATATATTATATATATATATATATATATTTAAAATATTGTATTTAATAGTATATATATGAATATATATATATATATATATTTATATTCAATTCAATAAAAAAAAATTTAAAATGTTTTTTTTAGAATAGCGAACCCCATAGGCGGTCGCTATAGGGTGCCCGGCAGAGGGCCTTCAGCGACCGCCAAGCGGTCGCTGAAGGCCGATCTGTCGGCCTTCTATAGCGACCGCCATTGGCGGTCGCTAAAGGCCTCTAGCGACGAGGCAACAGCGACCGCTAATGGCGGTCGCTGCGCGGCCGCTACAGACCTTTAGCGACCGCCAATGGCGGTCGCTAATAGCCTTATTTACAGTAGTGGTGGTAGACAGTGCTCAAACGAAGATCAGTATCTAGGGCCTTCTGAAGACTTTTCTAGAATCTTTATATAAAACATGGATCACGATCAGAAACAATCAATATGGGTAATCTATGAAGTCTCAAAACTTCATTAACATATTGTCTTTCTAGATGTTCAAGTGGTACATCTTCTCTTATAGCAAGAAAATGTGCTGACTTGGTAAGTCGATCAATAATGACCCATATTGCATTGTTCATTCTAGGAGTCTTTGGCAGTCCCATGACAAAGTCCATTGTGATATTATCCCATTTCCACTCAGGTATGGGAAGAGGTTGCAATACTCCTCTAGGTGTTTTCCTTCCAGCTTTCACTTGTTGACCTACCATACATCTTGATGCAAAATCAGCAATCTCCCTCTTCATGTTGTCCCACCAAAAATGTTCCTTCAAATCTCTATACATCTTAGTACTTCCAGGGTGTATAGAGATATTGGAACTATGAGCATCATCCAACACTTCCCTTTTTAGATCAGGTGTATCGGTAACACAAAGCCTCTTCCCAAATTTCAATATTCCATCATCATATACGAAGTGACTCAATCTCCCATCATTCACAGATTTAATCTTCTTTTGAAAATCCCCATCATCAGCCTGAGAATTTTTTATCCTTTCTAGTAAATATGGTTTGGAAACCATTTTAAAAGGCATTGATGTTTCAACTTCCATGGTTATTCCCATATCAATCTTTACTAGATCCATGAAAATAGGATCCCTTTCAACTATCATCTTGCTCAAAAATCCCTGATCAATTCTTCTCAAGGCATTTTCCAGCTTATTTTCCTTCCCTAGTTGGTAGTGTATCGTGAAATCATAATACTTCAGTAGTTCAAGCCATCTCCTTTGCCTCATGTTGAGTTCTTTCTGTGATAAAATATACTTCAAACTCTTGTGATCAGTATAAATCTCACATTTTTCACCATATAGATAATGTCTCTATATATATTTAAAGAAAATATTATACCAGCTAACTCAAGATCATGAGTAGGATAGTTTTTCTCATGAATTTTTAGTTTTCATGATGCATAAGAAATAACCCTATCATCTTGCATAAGGACACAACCATGCCCTTTCTTTGAAGCATCACTATAAATAACAAACCCCTCATTCCCCAATGGTAGATTCAATATAGGAGCATTAACCAATCTTCTCTTCAATTATTCAAAACATTCTTCACAATCTTTTGTACCAACAAATTTAACACATTTACATGTGAGGTTCTTTAGCGGGTTATCCAGTTGGGAAAAATTCTATACAAAATGCCGATAATAACCTGCTAAGCCAATAAAACTGCGTACCTTAGTTATGTTTGTTGGCGTGGGCCAATATTGGATTTCCTTTGTCTTTGCAGTATCAACTAGGATTACATCCTTAGAAACAATATGGATAAGAAAAGAAATATTCTGAAGCTATAATTCACACTTGATAAACTTCACATATAATTCATGTCTTCTAAGAGTCTTCAGGATAATGCGCAAGTGATTTTCATGATCTTCGTAACTTTTGGAGTATACCAAGATATCATCAATAAATACCACTACAAAATCATCGAGATATTCCTTAAAAAATCTTTTCATTAGATCCATTAATACATAGGGTGAATTTGTCAATCCAAAAGGCATCACTATAAACTCGTAATGCTCTTACCTGGTTCAAAATGAAGTATTTGGAATATCTTCCTTCCTCATAAGCAACTGATGATATCCAGATCTAAGATCAGTCTTCGAAAAGTATTGATCTCTATACAGTTGGTCAAATAAATCATCAATGCGAGGTAGGGGTACTTGTTCTTTATTGTTATAGCATTGATATCCCTGTAGTCAATACATAACCTCATAGATCCATCTTTCTTCTTAACGAAAAGGACAGGGGCTCCCCATGGAGAAACACTAGGGTGGATAAATCTCTTGTTACTCAATTACTCTAGTTGTTTCTTCAGTTACACTAGTTCCACAGTGGCCATTATATAAGGGGTCTTCGATATGTGTCTTGAACTAGGAATTAAATCAATGGAAAACTCAATTTCTCGTTCTAGAGGATGCCCAGGTAAATCTTTTGGAATCACATCAACATATTCTCTCACAATAGGTACATCCTCTATTTGAACATTCCTTTTCTCACCCACAGTTATTTCATTCTCTTCCTCCGAATTAATTGAATTAAGTTGAACTACTGGGGGTGGATCTAGATAAGAATTAGGTGGCGATGATTCTGCTCTAAAGATAAGGTGTTCCTTATCATCGTCATAAAAAATCATAACCTCCTTCTTCTTACAATAAATTTTTGCATCATGATCCGAAATCCAATCCATACCAAGGATTAAATCGAATTAAATCATGGGTATGATGATGAGATCAGTAGATAAAGAACATTTTTATGCCCTAATGGGAATAGATTGACAGAACTTTGCAGCAATGATACTTCCCTTAAGAGTTTTGACTGACAACTCCCTTGTTAAATCAAATTGGAAATATCTAATTTTCTTATCAAACTGGGAAGATATGAAACAATGTGATGATCCAAAATAAAATAAAGAATTGGATAAGCTTGAGGAAATGATCAAAGTACCTACCACCACGTCACAAAAAACTTCAAGCTCTGCAGTTGTGATCGTATATGCTTGTCCTTTCTCCCTTGGCGTCTTCTGTTGCATATTTCCTTGATGTTTTGGACAATTATCAGCATAGTTCCCCATCTCCTGACAATTATAGCATCGAACATAATTGGCTTCCTTATTTCCTTTGCAATCACCAGCAAGATGGACTTTCTGACCACATTTGTAGCATACTCCTTTTCCTTTTAAGCACGCACCAGGGTGTTTCCTTCCACAATTTTTACATGGTGGAAATTAAAATCTTCCCTTCCTCCCTGTTTCCTTATTTCCTTTCCCATGGTTTTCTGAATCCCTCTTCTTTTCTTTCTTTCCCTTAAAGTCATAAGACTTAGAGAATTATTTTTCTGTCTTGATGGCACACGAAACTATATCCTCATATGATGAAAAAATTTGGGAGACTAGTGCCTGCCGGAGGAATGGATTTAGGCCATCAAAGAATCGATCAATTTTTCTCCTAAGATTTTGTATATAGTCTACAACATGTCTTGATAACCTTGTGAAGTTGGATTCATACTTGGCAACATTTTCATCCTCCTTCTACCTCAGATTCAAGATTTGTCTCTCCATATCTGCTTGTTTCTCTCGAGGGAAATATTTTTCTAAGAATATTTCCTTAAAATACCTCCATTCCATCTATTATCTCTCTTCCCACTCCTTTGTGTTTTGGATTAATGACCACCAATGATCCACATCTCCTGATAGATGATATACTTCCAGGAAAACTTTCTCTCTTTCATTACATCCCAAAATGATAAATATCTACTCAAGGGAACATATCAACTGCTCTGCTACAAACGGGTTTGTAGTCCTGTTGAATGATGGAGGCTGCTAAGTGATCTAGCATGGCTCCTCCATGTGGTGGATCTGGATGCTTCATACAGGTAAGGTTATTATTTATAACCTGAGTAAGTTGTCCCAGTATAGTTATGAGTTGCTCAGCACCAGCCACATCACCAGATCCAATATCATTATCTTGCATCAGAGGATAATACCTACAGGGGACACGTGCATTCATGCGATTTACATTCCTTCCACTAGGTTCCATATCTAGATAATGGCATACACTATATTAGGTTATGAATCATAATGTATAATCCTAACTTAAAAATCCTCAAAAAAAATTAGATTCTTTTCATGGATAATACCATATTCACAAAAATGGTTTCTTTGAGGAATAATTACATTAAACTCCATCATAATGGCTTGTAAAGAAAATGTGAATTATCCTAAGAATATCCCCTGAGAGTGTCATAACCAATAGTGTAGCAAGGCCCATTGTCGTGCACCAGTTCCTGTTCGAGTCTAGCTCAAAGTGGTGTTTTCAGGTATTATCCATAGATACATCTGTGCCAGAGCCGCCTCTACCGGCTCGTATCCAGATAGGGATGTATTGCTTGAAAGATCCACATAATCCATTCCTTACCAAAATACCAGGATTTTCTTGTATGTTTATCCTCAAATACTAACTTAGGGACTCTTCCCTAATTTTACGTTTTCTAAATCTAGTTTCCAAGTATTCTACTAAACTTCCTCTGATACCAACTATAAGGACCCGAACCCAGTTGCCCGGAGTCGGTGCCTTATTTGATTAAGTTGGCATACATACAAGGAATACGATTCCCAAAGGACCGAGTAGTTTAGTATTATTGGAAAAAAGTTACATATATAAGTGTATCATTAAAACATGAAGGGAAAAACAACACTAATTTATTTCACTAGCAACATCATGTCTCCTAAGATTAAGCTTGCATGTCATTCATAATTTACTTCTTCATATCTTGAGAAAACTAAACATAAGAAAGGGTAATCTCAAATGCTTAGTAAGAGTAAGAAATACATCAGAAGATAATATAAACATTATACATGGGGAATAATTGAAAACACATGCCTTTAATAATAAACTTGAAACACATTATGTAAGTAATAAGAGCTGAGTAATGAATTCCATAATAAAACATAATCATGGGTATTCTACTAGTCGAATAACCACATGAAATTTCAATTACTACCTTTATAAAGAGGGAAGTTCAAATGCCGGACATTCTGAATCATTTTTTCATGGAATCGGCCAAGACATCTAGAGATTAAGGCCTCGACCAAAATCCATATCACATTGAGAAAGGCCTCGGCCAATTCCATGTCTATTTGTCTCATGAGACCTACCGACGCATCGAGGGGATATAGCGGGACCAACCATCACATAATAATTCCAATGAATTCCTCATATGAGTTGAGATAAACATAAACAATATATAAATTCATATTGAAACTATCATATGAAATGTAACTATCTTTCCCCAATCATTAAACATAAAACAGTAACCATTCTGAGTAATATGGTAAATGGTTTTAGGATGGATCATCCATAATAGAGTTAGTAATAAACCACTAAATCAAATATGGTAGATGGATTCCTAAATTATTAAACCCAATAATACCATGGAATCAACAAGAGTGTTGAATTAGATGAAAACACTCTTATAAAATCATTAAGCAATTCTGGAGATAAATACTCTTTCATTTTGAAAAGAAGATTTCTTTTGAAAAAATCTTTGTATAAAACCATAAGTAAAGTAAGATAGTATTTTCATAATAAAATGAGTGGTTTTATAAAGATAGTGGTTTCCAAAAACAGATTATAGAGTGCCCTTGAAAATAGGTAAGAACTTGAGAAATTCCCTTGAACCGGGGTTGTATTTTCAAAACAATTTTGAATGTTCCTTTTAAAACGTGTAACTATCCATAAAATAAGGAAGGATTCTGGTTTTTAAACATATATATGATACTCACACAGAACATATGATGAGTACATAACAATACATAAGAATTACATCGAGGTAATTAGACAATGAAAGTATCCCGAATGAAAATGGAAGTTCGGGTGGAAAAACCCTCACCTTAACTTCAAATGTGTTCCTATCTTGTAATTAAGATCATGGAATATGAAATTATACTTTTTAATAACTTATTTAATAACCTATTAGACATGTATTTAGTTTACAATAATTCTGGTTTGTTCATTTATGTCTTTTTTGATAAGTTATTGTATTGAATTTCGTCGTTCTGGAGTGTTCGTTTCCTTTATTTTTCATATTCGGATCACTTGTTTTTAAGTAATGATGTTCATTTGGAATGGTTATAAATCTCCATGATTTGAATTATATATTATTTATGAACATAAATAATTGTTAATGGTCATTTATACCATTTGGTTATATGGAATGAGGAAGAATCGTTAGATGACAACCACTTCGATTATTCAGCGGTATTTGGATTATTATGAACTAGTTTTGTCATATAAATTAATTATATGCACATAATCTGATTCCTTAATATTAATTAGGTTATAAAACATATATTATTGTATTTTTCAACCATAAATATGGTTTCATGACCAGTAATTAATAAGAAATTTAAGAATGAAACTTTTTCGTCCACGAAGGCTATAAATTGAAACCTCATGGACGTTGATTTCGTTTATAAAAATAAAAGGGAGGGAGTAAGAATATTTATGATGGGTATTCCATTCACATGACATAAATATAGTATATATATGTTATTGTAGTTATCATGATCATTTGGATGGAGGAGGTGAGGAGAGAAAAGTAAAAGAGACGAACATGAAAATAAAAGAAAAGTTAAAAGATCCCTTATGAAAATTCGGCATCCTAACACGTCACTTTAAATTTCATAAAATCAAATGAAGAGAAAAAAATGGTATCTCATCTTATTGAAATAAAAAGGAAAGTAAGGGGAATGAATAAAATGAAACCTCAATATATGAGAAAGTAATTTCAAATAGATAACATAAAAGAAGTATCAACTTAAAGAAGAGAATAAAGGATTCCCTAACCTTGTAGAATAACTCCTAGATCATGAAGGTTGGAACCTTGGGGGATTAAGGACACCTTGGGAGGAATATTAGAGAGGTAAAACCACTAGATATTCGATGATTATGGATTTGGAATGAATGAAAACGAATGGATGAGTGGGTATTTATAGAAAAGGATAGGTAATTTTTTAATAATTTCAACAGGACGCCTCATTAGCGGTTATTGCCAAACCATGGGCTTGCCCATGGTATTTTCCCATGGTTTAAGGCACTTGGGACACCTCATGACATAAGTTACTATAAAAAAGTCTACCAGAATTTTACTTTAACTATTATTTCATTATGATGTTATTAAACTACTTAATACTCAAAATTGTATTTTTCACTATTCACGAAAAAGCCAAGTATTTTAGAGAAAAACCCAAAAATTCACCCCTACCATTTTTCAACGTGTAGAATTAAAAAGTGAAATCCATTTTTCAAAAATAATTTTCTAAATATTATTAACTTAATTTTTAAATAAGGTCACGGTTAATTCAAAAAATAACAATCTTGAAGTGCAATTAGTTTTATGTGACATTGGAAAATTAATTAAGATCCCATTATCCTATTGCCTTAAGAAAATAAAATAACATTATTATTTACTATTAATATAGTCATATTACTATTCATATTAATATTCATAAGGGTATGTTACTATTCACCAAAAATCAATTTTGTTCTATCAGACTCCAAATGACATACTGAACACAACTCTAGATGACCATTTCTTGAAATTCAAAACATAGAAGAAGACAGATTATAAAATTGCATTCTATATTTATTTTCAAAACCTTGGGGTGTTAAATATATTTTCATTCGTTTAATGTATCTTGCATGGAATCCTCAAAATAAATTTCCTTTTACGAATTACTACCTTATTCTTAATGAAAACTAAAATTTCAATCCTTGAACATCCTTGCGTTCATACATAGTAATCGTTTTTCACGAGTTCCTGTCACAACTTTATTCCTTTGTGGTTATAATTATTTACATTACTAATATTCATTGTGAAAGCTTTTCATGATTTTCTCACTTCATAGAAGATGTATAAAATCTTCAAGTATCATTTTTTTCTCTAAACTCGATATATTTCATAGAGAAGCCTCAAATAAATTTGTGGAAACTTCCCCTTTTTTGTGAAATAAAATCACTATAAGTATAGAATTTGTGTTCTATGTAAAAAACAAAAATTTCAAAAAATCCGTGTAATAGTATTTTTATTATACTTCTTCTTCATATAAGTGAACAAGAAAAAGTCACTATCTTGTTTTCATTATTATACAGTCATGGAAACCTTCATGGAAAAATTTTCATGGGTATCATCCCTCTATTTTGTGTAGTATAAGTGATACAAGAAATAATATTTCATGATACTTCTCTGTTCACATAGAAATAGAGAAACTCAATTATCCTTATTTCTCTCTCTCTCTCTCTCTATTGGTTTTTAACTCCTTCTCACTCTATCTCTCTATGTTTTGACAAACACAGTAAATAAAAATGGAATGGGGTATTTATAGAAGATATTAGTTTCCTATGGATCTCTAAAAATCATGATTATCCACTTGTTTCCATTGACATAATCTTACATACTCCACTTAGTTCTTCTTCACAATGTAAGACCTTTGACTTTGTAATTGATATTAAATCAATTTCAATCTGTTGAAAATGACACTACCTTCACAATATCTCTCATTCAATTTAAATACATAGTTTCAAACCAACAACAAGTAATCCTATGCATGGTGTAAACAAGATGACATCGACCAGTTATCACATGGAATATTGAGATGAACTCAATTTCTCATTTAAAAACACTTCAATAGTCTTGGAATAGTCTCCTCATAGACAAGGTTTGCTTCATATAAACTTTAATTTAATCTCTCTAAAGGGTTTGGAATGATTAAAAAAATATAAACACAGTTCCTCATCACACACAAATACCCAATAGTGGACCGAGGTTTATGATGATTCCCTCACAACATCATTTTGATCCTCAAGTGGTGACTTTAAAATCATAAGCAAGAAACATCATTTAAATAAAATCCCATCACATAATTAAAATGAATAGTACATGGAATGAAACTTGTCTCACATAGATTATTATAAAGGGAGTCATATCATTAATAACCCACTATAATTCAATTAAAAATCATTGAAATTTGATCTGTGTGCCCTACAATCATCGTTACTAACTCCACGGTGAGGATAACCACCATTATCTTTGATATTGTGCACCCACATATGCACTCGCTGCACATATTGTATATTTATACATCTTTACCCCATGTTCCATCATAGATAGCTTCACTTGAGAATTAAATGTACATATTTATAGACTACTCAGGATTTCTATGATGGCCTCAACTTTTAAAAAAACCCATAAAAAATATTTGAAAAAATATTACCGCCATAATGCATAGATCATTTTTTATGGAAATTAAACCAAAGATGGATTATTAAATTCTCATCAAACTTTTACTTATTTAAACATAATATCCTTAAACTCTCTATTGACCAACTCCAAAATAATTTACATAAATCATGTTATAAAAAATTTTATATCTCTATATATTCTCAGCAGATCTCTTAAACATTAAAACAAACTGAAAAATCATAATGTATAAATTTTTCTTCTTATAAAGCATTTTTTTCAATTCAAAATTTTTTCCAACTTATAAATGACTCAAAAATATATAAATGGAATAAAATACATACTATAATCTCTTTCACATTTAATTTTAATCATACGAACACATTTATAATAAATAAAACTTTAATTATTTTAATAAATACAACCAAAACGTCTTCAATATTTTTGAGTTCTTCAATACCCCCTTCGGTTTTTTTCAATAATGAATTAAATATTGAAGTTTATGTGTTCTTATACCCATTATTGATAATATATGTAATGGTATAACAATACGGTATGGTTCTACTCATCTCATTCTTCCTGAAATATTTTCATCTTCTCAATATTCATCTTCTCCTCTTTCATTCACTTCCTTTGTTTTTTATCATCGTTTCATAAGAGTTACCATCTATGAGCAATAAAATTTGAACTTATTAAGAGAATGGTGTAATGAATTTTTAAAAAATGAGCCATGAATTAATCAACTCTAAGTATATAATGGAAACCCCAATTTAGAAAACAATTGTGATCAATATAGATAAACAATTACAATTAAACTTTCTAGAATGTGTTACCAACACTAAAATATCCTTTTAGGGTTTGTAAAAAAATAAAACTAATCTCTTATATTCATCTCAAAAATCTGATTAAAATCATTCAAATGAAAGAATGTATCACCTTTTCAAAATATATTTTTATTTTGATAATCCTTTTCCCCCCTTCAATTTTAGAATTATTTTTGAACATAAAGATAAAAAAACTATTCAATATACCTCTTCAATGAAAAATTTTAGTTTCTAGAATTAAAACATTTAGAATCACTAGATACAACCCATACTAGAATATGGGAAGTTCATGAGATACCAATTGAGATATAGATATCTTTTGGTTTTTCAGATTCACTACCTTATAGGGGAAAAATTAATCCATATACTTCATCATGGGGTATTTCATAAAGAATGGACACCAAAAAATATTTTTTATATCAATTTAAGTGTTACTAGGAGATCGTATCATACCATTAGAAGTAAAATAATCCATAAAGAATATATTTTTTGATTCTATAAAACTTTTACAACATTTATTTCTTTATGTATCCCCTTGAATATATGTTTCACCTTCAATTCCCTACATTGAGAAAATACAATATATACATTAAAATAAGGCGGTTATTTAATAATTTTTGTTATAGAAGAAAAGATTTCATTTATTTATCACCCTAGAAAATATTTTCAATCTATCTCTAGATATATGAAAATTTTTCATTGTTTCTCCTACTCTGAGTTTTCATATTTTAGAATTTAAGGATATCATGGACTTCTTGATTTATCCAAATTTCATCTTACATGGAATAGTTTTCTTTAGATTAGTAATAAAGGAACGCTCATTATTTTGTGCATTCTCCATATTCCTAACCAATTTAATACGATCTATCTAGATAATTAATCATTATTTATGAATATTCTCAAGTTTCATATTTTGTGTATACTCAATCATTATACGAACATTTTTAGTTCAAGAAGTCACAAGTGAATTTCCTTTATTATTTAATATTTTTTGTTTTACATGGTATCCATTTCATGAATCTACTAGCTATTTTCCTAGAAATATCATACCTTCCAAAAAACTATTCAGATCCATTTGGGTTATCTCTTTTAAAAAACCACACATGTAATTTTCGTTCTTCATCTTAGATTTTTTACACCAAACCAATTATCTTATTAATTAGTTGGTTTGATATTTCTATTTTTATAATATTTATTATATAAACATTAATTTCCATGAACTATTTATAATAGTTCATGGTGTGTAATTCTATTCCATATTAAAAACATTTTTACTTTGGTTTTATACCCCTTTTGACTTCCATATTGGGTGTAGCTTACTTAAAATATTTCTTCTGTTTATATCCTAATGACGGCTTGTCTTTTTATTATTTACTACTATATTTATTGTTTAATTTTCTTTATATCATCATATTATTATTTTATGGTTTTTAAAATGATCACACATCATAATTGTTACCACGTCTACTTTAATAATCACATAAGTCTCTATGACACCCAAATGTATTATTGATTGGTAGATTGTTGTCATCATTAAATTATGGTTATTTTTTGTAGTATTTATCTTCAAAACCGATCTATAATTCCTTAATATTGGCATTAATTAATCATCATACATTTAGCAGTCATTATAATATTCAAAATCTAGATACTCAAACTTTCATTAGTACTAAAATTATCCAATAAATCTTTATTTCATCTTCTATGATACAATTTGGTTGGATTTGATATATTTTTATCTTTAGAAAATATAGTTCTTAATTTTAGATATATATGGGTAAAAAAATTATTCTGCTTATTTATATCCACCTTTATTGATATGTTTAGTTTTTCTTCAGTCTTATTTACCCATATATATCTATTTTTTAATTTCTTCCCTACAATATCATATCAAAATGCATTAGAAAATATAAATTTATAAAGACAAAGGGTTTCCATTTTAAATGGACCTATAGTATATTTATATTTAGATAATATCAAGATATTAATAACACTTGATTCATTTTAAAAGTAAGAATCGAGTCAAAAACATCCATGTTACCCTTTTTATTATTAGTAACTTGGGGATTCTCAACCTATGTCTCTTTAATATTTCTCATTTTTACTTCCTGTTCAAGATACTTTAGTTTAAAAGTAATGTTCTATTCTAAAATTTAATCATCCTTTACTCCCACCGAAATTTAATCTTCTAAATTTGATCATCATGTAATATTATCACTTCTTGTAATAAATTAGAAAGTTTCATTACCCTTCCATATTTGATTTCCATCTTAAGACTATTCAGCTTCATAGTAGCATTATGAAAATTTTCAAGTGCATGGATCATTTTTGTAAGAACATTTTTAGTAACTACTTTTTTCACAAACATTTCTTTGTAACTCTTGTTCAAAATGGGAGAGATGATTATTTAAAGTGATAATTTTTATTATTTTTTATGAACAAGTTGTGTGAGAAATTTTCATCTTTGGAATTTCTCAGTTAAATCCTTCTCAATAACTTCAGATTATTATTCTAGTTGTAATTTTTCTCATATAGTCTAATGATATATAAAAATATATAGGATAAAACATTTTTAGGAACTTTATTCATATAATATTTTAATTTGGAATTAAAATCACTATGTGATTCATTAAAATCTTCATTTTCACAACATGAACTAGAATCTTCAAAAGTATTATTATCAGCTGATTTAGAAGATGATATGGATAAAATACCAATTTGAATGAATTCAGTTTGTGGTGTATCTGCTTTCTTATTAAAAATATTTCTTATCTTACTTGCTACTTTCTTTTGTGTGTCTTTCATGGTTTTTTGAAAAATAATTCTTATTAGCACTAATAGAGATAGGAACGGAATTTTCCATCGGAAAAAAATTTGAATCATTCTTCATATTAAAATACAAACTTCAATTATGTATGATAAAAAATAGGATAGAAAAATAGATTCAATCAGAGGTGGAAAATATTTCTTTGATATTAATGGAGATACTCAGAGGATCACGTTGGTACACTAAGAGGGGGGTTATTCAGTGTGTATAAGTTTTTATAAGTTAGTTTATTTATAATTTTTATCCCTTTTTATATTTAAAAATCTACACATATTATAATGAATACATATTTCATGTTCAAACACAATCACATCTCATGCAGGAAAAAATTATTTAAATAAAAACACATGTTATTTTTACAATGTTCACCATCAATGTGGGTCACTACATCTTTACTGTGTTCAAGTAAAGTATAATAAACATATTATCTAGTAATAATATGTAAATAAATTCCAGTGGGTTTGGTAGGTTCAATATCCACTTCCTAAATCTTTACTATATTACACAAGTAAATATTTATTTATACTATCATCCCACAAGTTGAAGCGATATCCTAAACATCTTCTACATTAGTCTCCCAATAATTTCTCTACATTTTCTCATGACAGTGTGAAACGGTCTTCCAAACCATCTCTTGAATAGGTCATTAATTTTCTCGGCCTACTGATATATTGTGCATGTTATCCTTATTCCTCTTCAAGTCCACGTAATCAAATATTCTTAAAAATAAATTATCAACTTGATAACCTTCACTATAGGTATTTAACTGTCACTAGAAAATATGATCAAAAACATTATATGCAAGCTAGATCAATATTATTATTTAATAAGTAGAAGATATAAATTTTATATGAACTCACTAAATTATCAGAATAATCAAATAAAATATCCTCAAGTCACTTCAAGTTGTCTTATTCCTTATTTTTTCTAAATGATATCACTTCCAACATAGTTCAATCAATGTTAATATAAAAATATTATTTCTGATTTTATTTTTCAAAACATATCTAGAAATACACAATAATAGTTCTACTGGTAGTTTAGCTCATGAAAATACCACTCACATTATTTTTATTATTTCATGTATAACTTTATGTTATATTTTCTTGCATATAATGTACCATGAAAGTGAACCTAAAACTCTTTGTTCTTTAAATTTTTTTTATTATCCTTTATGAAAACTAAAATTTCACTGTATGAACTTCCCTTCCTTCATGCATTGTAATCAAGTTGCATTAATTCTTTTCACAACTTTTTTTCTTTATACTTCCACTATGTTACAATACTAACATTCACTGTAAAATCTTCACACAACTGTATCACTTCATGTTGGTTTCATCAACTCTTAAAGTATCTTCTATATTACTAAAATAATTACCTTTCTTAATGAAGGATCAAATACATTTAGGGAAAATCCTCCTCCTTCTCACAATATAGTAACTATAAATACAAACTCCATATATTATGTAATAACTATATAGTGGTATAATGTATTTATAAGAGTATATGGATTATTCTTCCTCTTCACATAGGTGAACAAGTGAAATTCACTCTCTTATTCATGTTTATATATATTCATATAAACCTTGATGAAAAACTTTTCATTGATCTCACCCTTCTATTTCACAGAGTTTAATTGATATAGAAGATAGTATCATACGATACTTCTCTATTCAAATGAAAATTGATCATCTTACTTCTGTTTCTCAGTCTCTATCTCTCTATCATTTTAAATTCTTCTCAATCTATAAATATATTTTTGTGAACATGGTAAATTATGTGGTTTAGGGGTATTTATATATGAGATCTTTCATATATGGATATTTAAAAATCAAGGTGATATTCTCATTTACACTGACTCAATAACCCTACACTAACAGACCAACACTACTTAGTTCTTCTTTGCAGTTTCAAGCCTTTGAATTCATGATTGGTATTAAATCAGTGCCAACCTATCACAAATTATACATCATTATCAATATCCTTTATTCACTTCAACTATATGGTCACAAACCAATAACACTCAATCCTCTATGTTGTGTAAATAAGATGATGTCAACCTATCGTTTCATGGGATCTTATCTTGAACTCATAGTCTCATCCTAAAACAATTCAATAGTCTCATCTCAGTATCCTCTTATTAAAATAATTATTTCCATAAACTTCAATAAAATATATTTTTAGGGTTTGGAATGATTATAGAATCTGGTAGTGGTACCTCCTCCCATGTAAAATCCCCATGGTGGATCTAGGCTCGAAGACCATGCCCTAGAGGAGTTGTATTCATCATCAAGTGGTGACATTAAAATATTTACCATATGGTGTCATTTAAAAGAGTTCTCTGTATGAAATTAAAATTAAAAGCACCACGAATAAAATTCATCCAACATTAATCGTTATAAAGGGAGGCTTATCCTTTATAACTATATGGATTTCAATTATAAAATAATGATTATACTATTCAAAAACAACTATCTTATCCCATTATAAATACCACACCTTGCAACATTCATTAATCACTCCTTCTATGACTTGTAGCTTTACCAATTTATGAAAAATTTACTTCTTAAACATCTCCCCCAAATAATAGTCCTATTTATCTCACCAAAAGAATAATTTCAAGTTCCATATAGAGTATTTCAAGAACGCAATATTTGAAAGGTAATATTCTCAATTTACCTTTTCAAAATTCATTTCTTCTTCTAACCAATCCTAAATTCCCTCACATAATGCATAATAACAACTAAAATATCATATATATAATAGAGTTTTATATTTAAAATGGAATACCTACCATCCACCCCATTCTTATCTCCTCTTATTCTAAAAAAATGATATTTTTGTCCATATTATATCTATTCATCGCCTTTGTGGATGATGGGTTTTCATTTTCCACTATCAATTTCATGGAAGGTTTAAATTTAAATATAATGTTGTAAAATAAAATAACTATGTAAATTAAATATTTATCACATTCATTAATGAATATATGACTATAATATGAAATAAAACAAAACTAGTTCATGATGGTCGGTAAAACTGCCTAAATAAAATAAATGTATTACGCAAATGTTTTACTAAAATAATCATCCATATGCCAAAACACATATATTTAGGACCGTTTAAATTTATAAAATTATATAAATACCATTTAATTTAACTTCTTTATTTGTATCCCCATTTGACAAGACCATCAATAATTATCATCAAGTTATCCGACCTTGGAACCATGAAGCAAATGCTCCCGAAAAAACAAAATTAAACATAATATATCATTGAAATAATTATAAAATAGCATAATAAAATTAAAATAAATAAAATATAGATGTAATAGGTCATGAAGTAAGTAATTATTGAATCTAATTTTATTATACAGGATGTTACGTGAAAGTGAAGAATGATTCAAGAACATAAGGTAAGGGATCTATATGAACCACCCTTCCCTTTGAGTTATGGAATTTCTCTTTAAAACTCAATATAACTCTATATTTAATGTTATATAATACTTATAAATTCTGTATATATGTCTCTTACATATATACATATCTTATTCTCCTTTCTTTTTATGAGTTAATACATACCATAAGTTCACTTCTAAAATTTCATCTTTATGAAATCTCCTTTGATTATGATATGAGGTAACATTTTGAGACACATTTATTTCCAGGGGTAATTATCATGTTTATTCCTAATGATTAATTTACTTGTGTGGAAAACATAATCATGTACATGTTATGATAGGTGTTCCCATATGGTTCTCTAATGAAATGGGTAATTTTTTGTCTCATGAAACGTTATGTATGGGATTTGGGAGAAAACCAAATCCATGATGGGACTATGTCCACCATGTGATGTTGTCATTATAGTTATCCTTGAATTATGTTTATATCATGTTATATTTTTCTACCACTTTCCTATATTTTCATGATCCTATGATACCATGTTCTTATGTTATACTCTTATGTTTTCATTCATGAGCCTTCTCTTTTATGATATCATGTTATACAATTTGACTCACAAGTGATGCCCCATTGTCATGTTTATTCCATTATAAGGCTTTATAGAACATAAATTTCTTTTAGGTATTTACTTAGGTTATATTTTTAGGTTTTAGAAAAATGAAGGGATTTATGAGGTCATTAATTAGAAGAATATAAAGATGTTATGTTTTAGTTTCCTTTTGATGTATTATGAACCTGTTCATATAAAAACACTAGGTATCATGATCTTTGGGTTTTATTTATTGGATATTTATGTTAAAAATAATTTAATGATATGTGTGAAAGGATTGGGTCACTATTAATGGTATCATAGAAAGTTCTAGTTATTTTTATAGATTATGAATAGAATACTTTACTTAGAATCTAATGGATAATTCTAAGTATAGGAAAATATCTTGAATTTTTGGTGATGTATAGATATAATTATTTCTATAAAATTACACCCTTACATGATACTACAAGTGTGTGTGACCCATACACCATTTTACCAAGGGATAATAATACCAAAAAGGTCACATTGGGTATTAACTAGATCGTCACCTGGTGCATAAAAAAGAGGTTTTGTTTCACACCTAGTTTGACACTTCTGGGGGATATTATTTAGAAAATACCCAAACACTTTATGAACCATTATGAAAGACATAAATAGATTTATAGGTTTAAAAATATAATAGGAAAATCACCATGAATAAGGTATATTAAAACTTAGATACTCAAGAGTTTGGATTTACATTTCATTTATAAGTTATTCCTTATTAGTTCATAGTTTTCAATTTATAATTTTGTTAGTTAAAGTATTATCATCCTCTTTTTATTTTAGTTAATAGCATGAAAGAGGAGGAACCATTCCAAAAACTAATGGGATGGTAAATGTTGTGACTTCCCTACTAATATGTCTAACCTTATTGGAGTGGGAGATGGGAAAATTGTGGAAGCAATCGATCATATGAATCATGCTATGAATAATAACATGAATCGTATGGAATGATCTCCTTATCCTAGGGAAGATAAATTTTTGGTCGATTAATTTATGTAACAATGGCATCCTACCTTTAGTGGATCTTCTGATACCATCCTCGTGAAAAAATTGATTGACTATATTGAGAATCTATTAACTTTACTCTAATTCTTAGAATAAGATAAGGTCATACTGGTTGTTTATTGCATGGAGGGGGAAGCTGATTAGTGGTGGACACTGATCATGAACACAAAGTCTTATTCCTAATAATGGGAAGGATTCAAGAAAATATTTTTCAATAAATATTCTCCCCAAACTCTCCATCATAAAATGTAGAGTATGTTCCTCATAATAAAGAAAAATAAAGATGATTCTATTGGGTTGTATGATGAAAACGTCATAATACATTCAATTTATGCCTATGGAGTGGTCATCAACATTCAATGTAAGGTAGACCATTTATTTAGTGGGCTAAAACTGATCCTATGAAAAAAATTAGCAATTCAAGACATTAAAAGATATAAAGTGACTGACCATTGTTCCCTCAAGCTTCAGATGGATATTAGAGACTCTCTGTGGTCTCATGAGTTTAGAGATAAAAAGTGTAAAGTAGAGTTTTTTTCAAGAGGATAAATATAAAAATATCATGGAGAAAAGAAAACCCAACACCCCACATGTCAAAAGTGTGGGAAGAAGCATCCTAAAAACTGTCTAAAGGGAATTGAGAGATGTTTCAAATATTGAAAATAAGGGAATTATGATAATCTATGTTGAAGGGATATAAATAATCCCACTAATGTGAAAGATGAAAATAATGATAAAATAAATAATCTACCTATGGTATAGTGTTTCAACTATCAGAAAAACAATCATTATGTAAAACATTTACATAAGCTAAGGGTTGTATGAGACAATAAACAAAAAAACATCCAAGGGATAGATATCAAGAAAAGGCATATGCTATCACTACTGTTGAGGTGGATCATGAAAATGATGTGGTGATAAGTAGGATGGTTATTTATTAAATAATAGATAATATAGTTTCTGATTCTGGTTCAACACAATCTTTCATATCTAGAAAGTTTAGTAGAACTATTCAAATATCACATAAAAATATGGGGGTTATTCTATCTATAAAAACATTAGATAGAGTAAATATTATACCTCAAGTATATATATCTTCCCCAGTAAATGTTTTTGGATTGAAATTCATAGAAAATCTTGTATTAATTCCTTTAATGGATTTTTATGATCAATTGGGTAAGAATTGGCTATCCTTATATAAATTCAACATCAACTATCAGGAGAGGGAGACCACTCTTTACATCCTGAGTCATCCTATAATTATATAAAAGTGTAATAATGGGATAAATCTCCTTTGGAATAATTATTTATTATGTGGATTTTTCTTCCTTACAATCAAGAATATCTATCCCGAATGATTGACCTAAACAGTGGAACCATGCTAAAAGACATGCCCATTCTGAGGGATTGTATTGATGAATTCCCTAAAGAGTTTACTCATCTTCCTCATGACTGAGGGGTTTAGTTCTTAATCAAAATTATACATGGATCTCTACCCATATCCAAGACTCCCTATAGAATGAACACTAATAAGTTGGAAGAAATGAATAATAAGTTACAAGAGTTTTTGGAAAATGGTTTTATATGCTTGATTTCTTTACCATGGGGTGTGATAGTTCTCTTCACCATGATGAAGGATGGGTTAATGCACCTATTTATTCATTGTCATGAACTCAACAAAATAATAATAAATAAAAATTGTACCCTATCATGGATAGAATACTTGTTCAGTTAATTTTTTAGGAACCATTATTTCACTAAGGTGAACCGTTGTTCAGGATGTCACCAATTAAAGGCGAAGAGGGAAGATATTCACAAGACATCCTTTCAAACAAGTTATGGACACTATGAGTTCATAGTCATTCAATTTGGACTCTCTAATGCTCTATCAATCTATATAGATTAATTAATATATTCAATAGATATTAAATTGACAAATTTGTTGTAGTATTTATAGATAATATTTTAATATACTCTAAAAGTAAGGAGGAGCATGAAGAGCATCTGAATACTATGATAAAGACATTATAAAAAGAAAATATATATTAAAAGTACAGTAAATGTGGGTTCTTGATGGATGAAGTATCATTCATGGGGAATGTTATAACCAACAATGAGATATATGTGGACCAATCAAATTCAAAGGTAATTAAGGGGAGACTAAAAACAATATATGTAATAGAGATATGTAGTTTCCATGGACTAGAAAGGTATTACTGAATATTTGTGAGAAAATTATCATGAATATCAAACCCACTAACCAAGATGACTCAAAATTCATTAATGTTTATTTGGACTGATGAATACAAAGTGATCTTCAAGGAATTGAAAAATATTTTTAACACTGAACTAATTCTCATGCTACCCACTAGTGGTGGAATTTTTGTGGTATAAAACGATGCTTAAAATAAATTCATAGGTCGTGTAATAATTAAAAATGAAATATTTATAGCATATTACTCAAGGTTATTGAAAGTAAATGAGAAAAACTACCCAATACATGATCTGTATTTCTTTTAGTGATTGTCACATTGGAAATATGGAAGCACTATCTTTACATAGAGAAGTGTGTAATATATACGGATCATAAGTTCCTTCATTATATATTCATACATAAGGAGATGAATATGCACCAGTGAAGATAGTTAGAGATGATTAAGAACTATGAAATCTCAATCCACTACTATCCTGAAAAAAAAAATAAAGTTGAAAATACTCTATATTGAAAGTAACCTGACACCTTGTCAATGATGAGAATTGGGAAGGATCCAAAATTCATAGACCTACAAAGGATGGACTTGGAGGTCATAAAGGAAGGAACATCATCATTACTTTTTCAAATGATTTCTCTAACATCCCTTATGAAAAAGGTAAAGGATTATCAAAGAGAGGATATAGAAATATAGATGATGGTGGATGATAAAAGAAAATAGAAATCTTCAATGTTAAAAATTGATGAAGAGTGTGTCGTAATATTTGGGTCATGATTATGTGTACCATAAAATCATATTATAAAAATAATTTTATTGAATAATTCACCTCGATTGAACTTCTTCATCTACCTAGAGTGTAAAATGATGTATCAAGATCTCTAAGATATCTATTGATGCGATAATATGAACAAGTAGATCATTGAATATACATCAAAATTCCTGGTATCTCAGTAGGTGAAGGATGAAAGGAAAAAAGTCCAAGGGGGTGATTAAACCATTTCACATACCTATATATAAATGGGGAACAACACCATTAATTTTTTCACTAGCCTTCCATAGACAACATGAAGAAATAATGTTATATTGGTTATAGTGGATTTTCTTAAAAATAAATATGAGTTTATTTTAATTCAAGGGTATTTCTCACTCAATCTAATTACAAGGATATACAACAGAGAATTGGTGAGGCTACATGAAACACCCCCATAGATTATATAAGATAAATATATTATATTTACCTATATGTTCTAGAAAAGTCTCCAATATTCTATAAACACTAAGTTGAACTTCAATGAGGCTTATCACCCCTAAATGGATGACCAATTTGAGAAAACTATCCAAAAACTCGAGGACATGTTGTGATCGTGATTAATGGACCTAAAAGGTGGATTGGATCAGAATCTTCCTCTAGACATGTTCTAGTTAAATAATAGTTTCCACACAATCCTATAAATATATCCAAAAGAATCCCTTTATAGGAAGAGATGTAGAACACCAATGTTCTTGGATGAAGTCCATTAAAACAGGATACTGGGATATAGAATGGTCATGTAAATGGTAGAAAATGTCAAGTCTTTTTAGCAGCACATTAGGGATACTGAAAATCAACATAATATCTATGCTAAAAATCATCAATGATGCTAGGATTTTGAGTTTGGATATAAGGTTTTTCTCTACAAATCCTTATGGAAGAGAGTCATGAGATTTTATAAGAAAGGAAATTTAAGTCCTTGGGACATCATCCTCTTTGAAATTCTATATCACATTAGAACTATGGAATGCCGACTTGTACTCCCACCAACCCTTTCCCAAGAATATGATGTATTAAAAGTATCCCTCTTGAGGAAGTACATACCAGATCCCTCACATGTACTAAATTCGGATGCGGTGTAGATGGAAAATAATCTCTCTTGTGGGAATAAGCTGATGAAGATATTGTATAATAGAGATAAATTCATATAGAACAAGGTAATTCACCTAGTCAAAGTACTATGGAAAACCCATAATTATGGGAAAAAACAAGGGAACTAGAGGAATCCATGAAGTAAAAGTACTCCCACATTTTTTCACCTTAGTTTTTAAAATTTTGAGGGTAAAGTTTCTTTATGGGGGAAAAAGTAATGGCCTAAAATATTATCAATATATTTTCCATTCTAATTATATAAATGTGTCATATTTAGTAAATCATATACACCACATGATAAAACCAACACAAATTTATTATATTAATTTTAACATTAAATTTAGAGAAAAAACATAATAATTGAAAGTCTTATAATGGTATATGAGATAGAAAATAAGATAATAATAATAAGAAAATTTAGATCTGCTTAATCCCTCAGAATAATCGCACTCACAAACAACACTATAGAAATACAGTAGAATGTAAGTAATGAAATATTATTTTTGAAAATGAAAATATCTATAAACTTTATAGAAAATGAAATTTAATTATGAATTATTGAAATATGAGTTATTTATAGTAATTAGGGATCCAATAAGGCTTTTACAAATATGACTGTTAGAATAGTAACATGACCAGTGGAATAATAATCTGACCTTTAAAAATAGTACCCTAGCCATTAGAACAATATCCTCACATATGGAAGTGTAAAATAATATTTTGGTATCTTATAAAATTAAAATATAATAAATTTATACTATGGTACAAGTAAATAAATGTTTTAAAAATGAAAAATTAAGTGTTTGTATTTTTGTAAAACATAAATTTTTTAATTTAACTTTTATATTAAATATAATTATTTAAAAGAAATTTTATTCTCATAAAATTTATTTTTTAATTAAAATTAAGTTTTATTATAATGATAAGACAATTTTATTACAACATAATTAATTTTCCAAATGGACAGAAAATTGATCATAATATTAAAATTGATATTTTTAATAAATGATGATTTTATTTAAAAATTATAATTAACATATTAAAAGATTAATTTTTATAAAATGGATATAATTTTTGTAATATTCATTTCGAAAAATGTTAAGGTTGATTTTTAATTATTTTTCTAAAATAGTTGAATTTTTACTGAATAATGAAATACAATAAAATATGTTATTTAAAATTATAAGCTAAATACATGGATTTGTGAGTCATGGATGATGTAATAATCCATTATTTCAAACTCAAATTAACTAGATACTGTATATAGTCATAATAAACAAAAATATTGATAGTATTTATCCAAAATAATAAACTAATGATTATAATATTCAAAAACACCAAAGTCTTCCCCTTATAAATAGCACCCCTCACAAACCCTTCTCCTTAATTCTGTTAAGACATTAATATTTCCCAATTTATACCAAATTACCTTCCAAAAACTATACCTCACATCCTTGTGGCACTTATCTCACCGAAAGACCAATCCTATGTTCCTTAAAAAGTATTTCAAGTAGGAAACATTTAATAGGTAATATTCGCAATTTACCTCTTCGAAATTCATTTCTTCTTCTACCCTATACTCACCACCCTCATCCAAGAAATAATAATAAATAAAGTATTATATATATACTATATTTTTATATTTAAAATATAATATTTACAATCCAACTCTTTCTTATCTTCTCTTATTCTAAAAAATTAAATTGTTGTCTATATTATGTCGATTCAACATTTTCATGGATGATGAGTTTTTATTTTCTACTAAATCTTTCATGGATGGTATAAATTCACTTATAATGGTTTAAAAAGAATTAAAGAATTAAATTATATTTATTTTTTACATTCTGGAATGAATATATGGCTATAATATTAAATAATAAAAAACAGGCTAATGGTGGTCGGTAGAACTTCCTAAATGAACTACCATAAAAACCTAATGTTTTACTAAAATAATTTACCCTATTTCAGATCACATAGGAGTATCTTGGACCATTTTAATTTCTATAATTACATAAATACCATTTCTTTTTTACGTCTAGAGTTCTAGTCCCATTTTACAAAAACATCAATAATTATGCATAAGTGATCCGACCTTGGAACCATGAAATAAATGCTCCAAGAAAAAAATTAAACATGATATCTCATTGAAATGATTATAAAAAATATATTAAAATAATAATAAATAAAATATATATTGAAAATGTTATAAATTAAGCAACTGATTAAACTGATTTTATAATATAGGAATTTATGTGTTAGTGAAAAATGATTCTGGAACATAAGGCAAGGGATCTATCTGAACCACCCTTTCCATATGGTTATGAACATTATCTATCAAACTATCTTTCTATCTCTATTTAATGTTATTTAATGCTTTTAAATTTTGTATAGGTGTATCTTACATATAAACCTATCTAAATATTCTAATATTTTATAGGTTAATACATTCCTTACGTTCATTCTAAAATTCCTTCATTATGAAATCTCTTTTGATTATTATATGAGGAAATATTAAACAACTAATTTTTCCATGGGTAATTATCATGTTATGAAAAAAGGATTAATTTTTTTCTATAATACCCGATCTTTTGCATTTTATGACAGGTGTGCCGAGATAGAACTCTAATGTATTGGGTAATGTTTGTGTCTCATGAGACATTATGTATGTGATTAGGAAGTAAACATAATCCATGATGGGACTATGTCTACCTTGTGATTTTGACTTCATAGTTATCCATGACTTATGTTTATTTCATGTTATATGTTACTAAAAATTTCCTATGTTTCTGCGACCTTATGATACCATGTTATTACGTTGTGCTCCCACAAAATCATTTGTGAGAATTCTCTTTTATGATAATATGTTATATCGTTTGATGCACATGTTATACTTTATTAGAAATTTAATTTCCTTTATAGACTTTATATCTCACCCCTTTCTTTTATTTATTTCCTTAGGTTATCCTATGTGCTTTTAGAAGCTCAAAGGGATTTAAGAGGTCATTTAAAATAATAAAATAAATATGTTATGTTTTAGTTTCCTCTTAATATATTATGAACCTAGTCTTCCAAAGGCATTAGGATTCAAGATATTTGGGTAGTATTTATTGGATATTTATATTAAAAATCAGGTAAATATATGTGTGAAAATTTTGGGTTGTTTTATCAATTATGTTGTTCCATGGTGGACCTTTACAGCAGATGCTCTATAGAGGACCACAAGAGTTATCTGTTATATTACTATAAGAACTTTTATAGCCATGATTTCTTTATCTTATTGATGAGGAGTTGGTTGATTTAGTAATAGATGTTTGGATTTTCAATATTTGAGAATTTTTTATATGAGTGACTTGATATGGTTTTTGGGCTCCAGTCGTGATACCCCGATGAGCCTAAAAGATATAAGTGTCAATAGGGAAATGGACCTAATAATGGATTATATATGACCACATATTTCCCTCATATATCCTTCAATTTATATATTTTTGGTCAGTTGAACGGGGTCATAACGTTAATCATGATTTTATCCTCACAATGTGAAAAGAAACCTTAATAATTAGGATCCCTATAAGGTGGCTCCTTAGTTTCCATCAGGATATGTGGATGAGATTTATGGGTATTGATGGAAATATGGGTGTGTACCTACTCTTAAATATAATTTATCAACTTCCCTCAATAAGACCGTCTCTTGGGTGTCTTGGACTAGACATCCAGGGTTGGTATCTCTAAAAAAGTCTCATTGGTGTGTTCTTGAGGGGTTAGGTCTGTGCAATGCTAGAGATGTTGATGAATTTTAGGATCCCTCGTAAGTATCTCCTAAGAAATGGTAGGGACATAGTTGGAATCTTATTCCACATCACTATTCAATAGTGATAAGTTTTTTGTGCTCTAGGTATGGAATTTTAGAGATATTAAACATGGAAACAAAGATAAATTACTTCTCAGTGATCGATCGCCAATAAGATAGCACGAATGGCTTCATAACCTAGAGGTTATCATTGGATGAATTTAGGGCTAGGAGACACCCATTATGTTTTTGATACTATATTATGGAATCCACCACTTAACTTTGGGGGAACTAGGTTGGTGATACCATATTTTAAGAATATGGTCTTAAAATAGTCATTGTGGATAATGCATACATCCAAAGTTCCATATGCTAGTGATACACAGTCCTATAGGTTGATTTTCTATTTCCACTAGCCTAGATATGGAATCAAATATTTGTCTATACATTGTGTGATGATTCCATTTTTATTGAACAGAGATATTGAGGGAGAAACCTATAAACATTAAACATGTTAGTGAAAGATCATTAAAATTCATGTTTAATTGATCTTTTTCATGGGTAAAGGATTTCACATCCAGTTTACCATTTTTGTTTCCCATCATTTTTCATACATATATATTGCTCTATCTATGGACTAGTTTTCTAGTATTTAGTGTTTATTGCGGTACTTTAATGACACTTTGAGTAAAATTTTTTGGTAGAGTGAATAAAATTTCAACTCATCCCATTAGGGCCTTATTATATATTCTAGGATTATATTATATCTTTATTATGTCTTCATGAAATCTTAACCAGTAGCAATAGTAGTTACCATTATTTTGAAAGAGATTGTTCAACACTATTCATTAATGTGAACATATCTATGAATGATACATTATCTATATTCCCTATAATTGGTTATTTATACTACGCTTTAATTCGATACATCTAGGAACTCAAGAATTTGTCACCATACAAGAAGGTTTTTAGTGTTCTGGAGTTGGGATCAGGATCATAATAGGGTATTTCTATATATACCCAAGAAGTTGATCATAACCCCTGTAGTTCAGTTCCAATTAATGGAACATGTAAATATTTTTAATTTAATGTTATGAGGACAATTGTGGTTCTTATTAAGGTCATGTATCCATGACCAATGAAGTTTCATTTAAGGTCATCCATCCATGAACAATTGGGTGCCTTTTAAGGTTGAGCATCATTGAAAAATAAAATTCCTTTTAAGTTCATATGTTGGGGAATAATAAGGTGAATATTATGAGCAGTAATCAACAACAAAAAAAACTTCTATTTATATGTGTATATCAAAGACCAATTCTAATAAGTTTAAAGTTATATGTAATGTACTTATAGGTAAAAGGGGACTAGTAATAGTTCCTTTGGGACTTATGCATGAGAGTCTCATTCTACTTTATCCTATTTGTAACAATAAATGATAGGGTATGGTTGGGGACACATAACTAGTATGATGAAGTTTATAGTTCATCTCTATCGTTATAGTAACGAGGAAGCAGAGGAAGAGTGGACTCATTGGTGATTTTAACTAATAAAGAAGAGTTGAGATTCACACTGGCTCAGAATCCCAAATACATCACAAGATCATTTATTAAACATAATAGAGGATTGAGTGATTATCTAGAAGACATGTACACTTGGTGATATTCTATAATAAATAGTGGAGATGCGATAAGAAAGTTATCCTAAGATATATTTATCTTAATCACATCAAACTAACACACTAAGGATAACCAAATTCAATAGGATTAGAAGAGGTCAGCTCAGAGTGGTAAGATGAGTTTCATGGGCCAAGAAGAGTTCCTTAAATCACCTATGGTTATGAATCCTCATTATATAGGGAATACATGATTGTTATTACCCAAATAACCCTATAAATTAGAGAGGATAAACTATAAGTTGTCATTTATAAAGTGATGGATTCCAATTTTCAAAGGAATAAAAAATATAAGGGGATCACACAAACATGCATAATGATCCAATCATATAAATATGATTTCTTTTTAATAAGACATGATGTAATGGGATTTTTGGGGTTTTGACCTTGGATAAAGAAATAAAATGAGTTTTTTTTGGATTAATATAACATAGTTAGATGATTCTTGTAAAGGAAGGTCTGTTAAGGGGGCCTAGGTATCCACAATAGGGTACCTTCATAGAGTAACTAACCATAGGTTAAATGTTTTATGTTAATGAACCATTAGAAAAAGGATAACATGCTCTTTAGAAAGACTAAATTTAAAAAAATATTGGATTTATATGTTAGTTGGTAGGGTTCATCAAAGTAATGGGAATTTAAAGTTTTTCAGTCATATAATAATTTCATTATAAATCCTCCATGAAGAAGTTACATGGTAAACCTTTATAAAGGGTATCACACATGTGATTTCATGAAGAAATTATGTGAGGAAGGTATTACCGTGATTGTCATATGAAATTATCCCCCCTTTAGATAAGATTATGAAGCTAACTAAAGTAATGAATCAAAGTCTCTATACAATGGGAGATCTCTCAAATAGGGATATTTCTCTCAAACTTCATGTCGGGAAGTTTCTTCTACTCAAAAAGTGTTTCGGTTGTGGTATTTATAAGAAACAGGTTTAACCTTTACATCAAAATTCATGGAACCATCTATGTATTGGAAGGTATATAGATTCATAATGCACATTTGATGGTGTAACAAATTACCCCTTAATATTATATGGTTGAATATTATACCACTTTAATTTTATGCAAAAAAAATCACGCCTTACTTATCTATGAAAATTAAAAGACATTCCATGGGAATGTTACGTGGCTAAAAATAATTCCCAATTCATATTCAAAAAGGTACCCCCATGTGAGGATAGTGTTACATGGTCATAAATCATGCAACCCTCATCTTCACAAAGTGACTCCCATGCCATGACAATGTTATGTGGTCATAATGTATTTCCAATTCATCTTTAGAGAGTGAATCTCATTCCATGAAAATGTTACACAACCAAAAATAATGAATGGATTGTCTCCCATAATGAAACTCCCATTCCCGGATAATGTTACACAGGAAGAGAGGAATCATGATAATTATTCAAAAATAAATCCAATATCCTTGTTTTCCAAATGTTCTATATAAATTTTAAAAAGTTTGTAAAACTTTTATTCATACTGACATATATTTTCTTTTTTAAATTATAATTTTACACTTTTTGTCTTGAAGTATTATAAATAATGTATTTATCATCTATTTTGTTCATAAAAAACATTCGAGGAGTTCAATCACAACATCAGATAATGAAAATATTGATCATTTATAAAAATAATAAGCCACCAAAATATTCAAAATGAATATGATATATCATTCTCCAAGGGCATAGACACATAGAATATTCAATAACAAAAGAAGCATGATGGTCACTCTCAATATTTTTTTATCTTTTATTTTCATTTATTCGTACTCTAATTTAATAAAATCCTCAATAATATTACATTAGTAGTTTCAATATTTTAATATTCAAAACTCAATCCAATTTAGTCTCATGATCTTTATACTAGTCAAATATTCACATGTGGAATACTTCTATCATTTATCTGTAATATGTGTAAAATTATTAATATTTAAATATATATAAATATCATTCAAAATATCTATTTAAATATACATTTACATTCTACATTAATCTCCCTGTGAAATTATCTTTTAATTGCATCAAATATCTATAATTCTCAAGAAAATAATACTCATAGGGATTTCAATTATTTTTATGTAGTTTCTATAAACATATATATGATAAATAGTAATCTAATATTAATCTTACATGAGATCCAAACTTCAAAAAACATCTTTTATCATCTAAAATAATTTCTAATGAATTTTAATTCTTCTAAAATCCCATTTTAAAAAATTAAAATATACCTTTAGATATTCTTTATCTTCTTAAATATCTTTGATAATAAATACAAACATATTTTGAATATTATTTAGGTTCTTTGTGTATTCCCCCTCCATGTGAGTTTATAAACTTATTCTATCTATTCTCCATTCAATGTTTTTTGGAATTTACAACTTTTTGGATCATCTAATTAGATTCTATAAAATTTATTTCATCTTTTTTTTGGATTTTTATTCACAAATCACTATTTTTAAATTATAATTTAACATTTTATTCTGTTGGTGTTTTTTCTATGTTTATATTTAGTTTTTATTTTTTTCTTACACTGTGTTATTTTTTGTTTTATTAATGTTCAAAATTTGTTGTAGGTTTATTAATCTTTCAAGTGTTGTTTCTTTCTCCCATATTGTATGAACTCTTATCACCAATCATATAGAACTAATTCACTTTTTTAGATTAAATGAGTAACTATATAATGTTTTTTTGAAGTTTTAAAATCATTTCACTGGAATTATTATGATAATTTTATGTTTATATATAATGGTGTAAGGATTGAGGTGAAAATCAATGAATCTTATATTTATTTTTTCTTCTTATTCACTTAAATTCTTTGACTCACTTCATTATAAGTTTTACTTGATAGAGTGGATTATGAATTGAATAATGGGGTTTTTACTTTATATAGAGATGTGATTATTATCAACTAAAATATAAGTATATATCACATAAAAAATAAATGAATTTAAGTGAGTAAATATCACCATTATCTTAAGTGAAGTAATTTGTGTGATATAGGACATTTCTCACTCAATTGAGTGTTTTTTATAGATTAATTTTAAAAAGTAGAACATGGGTAAACCATTATTCACTAAATCATCCAAGGATTTGTTGAGTATGTAAAAAAAATTTATATAATCTACTTCAATAACAATGTAAGTAGTTGAACACTATGAAAAACTTAAACCAGCCTCTTGTTAGAATGATCCATGAGTTCATCCACAGTGTTTCATTCATAGGTTTTTATGAATTTTAAAGTGTGAAGGAATAAAAAATTCCTCTATAAAAGGTTATCCACTAGAAAAAAATTTAACCCGTAAATGGAATGATATAACCATATCATATATACATAATGAATCATTTAACAAGAATATCCACTATATCTCAAAATAAAACACACCCACAAATCTGATAGGTTTAGTGTCTTTGGAGATAAGATACATAAATAAATTAGCATACAAAAAAGTGAACATTTTTCTATAATGTAACCATGCATTACTCCCCATATAAACATATAATATGTTATTATATTCTTCATAACCAAGGTAATAGAAACATAATAAAAGTATGATATCAGATGCTCTATAAAGATAAACATAATAGATTTTAATCACGCGAAGGTGGACATAAAAAAATCAGATGTTAAAATAAGATGAACATGTGGGTATCATAACATAATAATGGTATATATCATAACATAAATCAATCATACCCAATAATAAATACATTATAAAACATGAATCATGACTTAATTATTTCTAAATACCATAAGAATAAATCACTAGAATGTGGAAACACAAGACAGTTGTTATAAGGAATGGAAAAAATTACATATAACTGTGGCACAAATATGATCATAGAAAATAATTTCTAATAATAATGATCATTTATAAGACCATTATTACATAGTTATAAGAGTATCGTATCACAATGGATTGGGTTCTCTCTTTATTCCCATAGTCATAGAGGATTGGGCTCAATACCTAGTCCCTTACATTTCATCTCATGATATATAAAGTGTTTACTAATACATTAGATGAAAATATAATTTTTTTCCCACCTGTCACATAATGATAAAACACATATATTTCTTCCAAATGAACCAAAAAATATTCATTAATCCTCTATAGAAAAATTAACCCATGATAATGAAACGGGTTTAAAAACAATTTCCTAAGACATTAATATATGCCATCCAAAGAAAAATATATATATATATTGTGTCATCAAATAATAACCCCAGTGAGTCATGATAACTTTTTAATAATTATAAAATTATTTTTAAGAATAACCTTTGAAGGATGATAAAAAAATATTTAATGATTATAAAATAACCATTTTTTATTTTATCCCTTCTTCCTTTAAAAAATTAAGATAACCAGGTACAAAAAGTTGAAGGGTAAAAAAAGTTTTAAAACATTTTTAACTTTAAGAAAATAATATGGGGAAGAATATTAAAAAATATAGAATAATGAATTTAGAGAAATTAACCATGAGGTAAACACTAAAGAATAGTGTTTAGAAGATTATTTTTACACTTAAGTATAAAAAATTTAAAATCAAGTACAATGTGACCTTAAAATATCATTTAATTACTAAAATAAATATCCCAATATAAAATGAAAAATATGTACATATAAGAGAATTATTCCTACTCAAAATAAAATATAGGGTTTGATACAAATATAATCATCACTTCATATGAATTATAAACCAAATAGGAGGGAAATGTTAAGAATATAAGTAAACCCTATAAATAAATACATTTGAAGAAAATAAATGGTGTTTTAGAGAGAAAATATATACAATTACCCTCAATGAATATTTAAACATAGAAAATACAAATTTCAAAGAGATATTGGAAATGAAATTGTTACCTTTTCTCTAAAATCCCATGAAAGTGATTTAATATCCTATACAATAAACATAACCTTATTGATAAATTATTTTATAAATATATTAATTTCTGTTAATTTTTATATTATTAATTTATATTTATATACTCTGTATATATTAGTTAGTTGTGGATTATTTTCATCATCAATTTTTAATCATTTTTATTGTCTCATACAAGTTATGATATGGTGATGTTGATCCTCATTCTATGATAAAAAGTTCATAATTAAAATATTATATATGATAGTTTATTATTGTTATTAAAATTATTTATACATTACCATATTTATTTTATGGATTATATTGGTATGTTTTATAATAATAGAATTTACGACAAGCATTTTTCAGGTAATTTTATTGATAAAAATGAGTTACTTTATAACGATCATTCATTTTTATGTTACCCTTAAAAACCCTTATTAATAACATAAATTTTTATTTAATATCATATATTTCCTTTAATGATACATTTATAATAATTCATGAAGATAATAATGGTGTTTGTGTAGTATCATTCATGTTGGAGGTCAAATCAACCAAAACAAGAACATTTTACACTAATAAATGAGAAAGAGTATAAAATTATGTAGATATAATATATTTTTCATAGAATCATAATGATGTTAATAAAACATAGTTAGAGTTTATAATTAGATTTACATAGTGTTGATATGTTGTAGTAATTGAAAAAGATAGATAATAACTATATACATATTTAGATGGAATCTCTCTTCATAATGGGTTCCATCAAAATAAAGGATTTAAGCCTTCTCCTTAAAAAAAGATACCAAAAGTTTAAGAATACATTAAAAGAGGTAATTTGGAAATATAATTAAGATAAAACCAACTATTTTAATTTTTTTAGAGGGTGGAATAGATCCATTTTTATAGGTGAAAATGAGTGACATTTCCTTAGAAACTCGAGTTAGGTGAAGAGTAAAGATAGAATTACATGGGAGTTAGGTGAGTTAGGTAAGGAAATTTTTGTTAAAATTATATTATTGACTCACATACATAAAAAGTATTTATATAACATCAAAATATTGAATTAATTACTCAAAATTTAATCCATGTTAATTTACCCCCCTTTACCCTGTTTTTACGTCATTAAATTATTTATAACAATAAATATTTTTTTAACAAAAATAGAATATGACCCCTCATACAAAATTTTAATGTTATAATTATAAATTTGGAATCCATTTAATCTAATCTGAATATTAAATAAGATAAATTAAACTTTTAAATGAATATATAAGATATACAAAAAGTTATTTTTATATAAAATAGACTTTTAAAAGCATTAATTGATAATTATTTATTACATATTATTTACCAATAATCACATTAATTCTAATATATTTTTTATATATAAATGAAACATTAAATTAATGGTATTCTTTAAAAGTGATCAAATTAATTTATGAAGAAAAAATTATTTTTTAAAAAAAAAATGTTATTTTAAGAAATACCCATTTTTAACATTAAATCCTTTTTATCATTTTTTATTTAATAAACATTAATTAAACTTTATAAATCTATTGGTATTAAAATAATTAACTTAATTTTATAAATATATGTAATTAACATCATTCATAAAATGTGATAGAAAATATATAACGTAAAAAAATACACATTTATTTAGAAATTAAAATATTTTTAACAGTATATTATTATTATTAAAGAATTAATTATCATATATGGATAATATAATTTTTTATATGTTACTAGATTTCATATATTTAACTTAAACCATTTGGATATATGTATATTCAATTTCCATATATTTAATGGCCATATAAGCAACGACCATATAGACAATGACCATATGACTAATGACCATTTTATATTCATATATATAGCTTACATACTACTCTAAAATAATTCATAATATTCCATAATTTATTTCTATGGATGTTAATATGACTTATAACATTTTTTATTCTTTCTATATTTATCATTGGTGGTATGACCTTCATATAAGACTATGTTGATTAAAATTTCAACCTTGTATTATTTTGTTTATACATTGTTTCAGTTTTTTGTAAATTTTATAAAGTTATTTCATGTAGTTCACTTTTAATGTATTAGGTTTTTTCACTATAATATTTTATCATGATAAAATAATGAATTGTTTATTTTTTTGGTTATGTGTGTGAAACAAGCAATTCAACATATTAATGGAATTAAAATGTGGGGTGTTATATTCTTCCCCTATTAAAATAAATTTCCCATTTAAATTTTATTTAATCATATGAAAAAATGTGGGTGATTTTGTCTCATTACATATTCATGTTACCACATCACTTCCCCAAACCCTATAATTCCATCAGATAACTTTATCCAGGTGAGTGGTCTTGTTTTATAGAACATTATATCTATGATCCAAGATCTCTATTGGTTATTCCTCGTAAGAGTGAAATTATTCTAGTTATATAACTTCTAAATTAAGTACATGTTATGGATTGGGATTGTAATTCCCAAAATTTGATACATAAAACACATTATGTGCTTAGGGGAAGATTACTAAAGGTATAATATGTTGTGATACAATCCCTACATGATCACTGAGATTAAGGGGATTAATGTACTTAGGGAATAATTGTCCTATATTTTTGAATCTCATAACCTTCTACCATAGTGATATTTTAAGGAATAACTTGTATCTAACATCATAATACAAATCTTGTTGATTATTATTATTGTAGATATTTTTTCAAATTTATGATACTTTAATATATTATTTAATTTTTAGGATATTTTCAAGAATTTCTTGATAATGATATACTCCCAATATATTTGTCTTTCTGACTTCATCCCTACATATTGGAGTTTTGAACCTCTTCCCATACAAAGCCTCATATGATTTCATTTGAATACCATAGTGGAAACTATTTCTGTAAGATAACTTAGCCAAAGGAAGATGTTGATCCCAAATTTATTTGAAATCCATCAAGTAAGATCTTATTATTTCCTCTAGATTCCAAATGGTCCTTCCAGATTGACCATCTTATTGAGGATGATACGTATTTTTTTAATTGTATCTATGTATTTAAAACTTATTGAATACATGACTAGAACATCAATATAAAACATTGAACTTGATTATATACAATTTAATATATTACTCCATACATCATTACCACTTCCTTTATGTATATCTTGTAAAGTAGAAATCTTCTTAAATATAAATGAAATTTCCTGAATTTTTTAGAGGTCAAACACAACTGATAATGGAATTATAAACTTCAGTGGTCTTGGGAAGTCCAAAAATTAAATCTATGTTGATGTTCTCTCATTTCCATATAGGTATGAGTAATGGTTTCATCATACCCTTATACTTATATTATTTATACTTTAAATTTTTATTGACCGAGCATCGAGATATATACACTATAAATTCCCTCTTCATGTTGTACCACCAAAAGTGATCCTTGAGATATTTCTACATTTTTTTGATTGCAGGGCATATTGATAATGATGAGTTATGTTCTTCATCCAACATATTCTTCTTTAATTATGGTATTTAAGGGACACATATTCACTCTTCAAATATTATAATCCCATCATTATCATGTTTGATAATGATGAGTTATGTGCTTCATCCAACATATTCTTCTTTAGTTATGGTATTTAAGGGACACATATTCACTCCGCAAATCTTATAATCCCATCATTATCTTGTTTGAACTCTTGAATATCCATTTCGTTATTTTTTCACTCCACATATTCCTTTTCCCCTCCTTGATATTCACATGTATGGATAATTGATTTATCTATTCGAAGAAATTTTATTTCTCCCCATCCCACTTTATTTTTAGGCCCATACTTTGTAAATCCATGAGTATTAGGTCGGTTTCAATCCTTATCGTGGATAAGGTTGCATAATCCTATTGGAACAAAGAATCATCAACCATGTTTTCCTTCCTAGTGTGGGAATGTCTTGATATATGATAGTCTATGATAAACTCCAAACATCTCCATGGGTGGTTTTTTATATCCTTTTATGTGAATACATACTTGAAACGATTTTGATTAATATATATATCACAATTTTAACCATAGAGATAAAGAAAGAAGTATTTTCCCTAAATCCAATCAAATTTTATGATTGAGGGAATTATAAAACACCATTTAATTTGTATCTTGTGTGTGATGTATGGCTATGTAAAAAAATATGATTGGTGTTTTGTATTATGGTAATGGAAATTATTTCTATGCTACTACCTATGACCAATCATAGGGTATGATTTGAGATATATTATAATGTATATTATTATGATATGTCACTAAATTTCCATGAATTTTGTATGATGATTAATTTTGGAAGTATGAAACAATTATTTAGAATATAAATAGTAAGAGTTAGTATTTAGATCAACCTTCCATTATGGTTATAATTTAATGGAGTTTTAAATGAGATTTATTCTACAGAAGTAGTTATAATTTAATTTGGCGAGTTTTCTGTTGTCCCTATGCATCATATGGATGATTCCCATTTTCTGGACAGATGGTTCATAGGGTGCATCAGTTTCGGAGAATATGTACCGTATGGTTGTGATCCTCACGGGCTAATGATATCTATGGAAGACACATAATAGGTCATGCTTTGAGGGAGTCCAAACCTCGGGTAGAGCCATCACTATGCGTATCAGTAATTAGCTTCTTGATCACGTTGGACTCTTTAAGGACTGGAATGAGGCCCCTACTCTTCAATGACTACTTCTCAATATTATAGAAACATATCCAGATAGTAGTATTCCAAGGGGCCTTTGGGTGCGATGGCTTCCCCCAACACACAGTTTGAAACTGAAAATAAATGGATCCTACCGTGCAGCTGTTATTAGAGGTGGTGGGGTTGTGAGGGACTCTAGAGGCTTAATCGTCTTATCATTCTCATCTCACCTAGTCATTGGATCCTCAATTCAAGCAGAACCCAAGGCTACTCTTATTGGCCTTTATCCTTGTCAATAGGCGAATATCAATCTTTCTGAAGTGGAGACAGATTCTATGATCTTGCACAACTCCTTAAAGGTAGTGGGAAATTTCCATTGGTCGATATGCTACATAATTAGAAAGTGTCAAGGTATGATCAATATTGACAAAATAAAAGTTATTCATACATAGTGTGAAGGAAACAAAGAGGCAGATAGGCTGGCCTCTATAGCTGAGATAAGATCCCATATTTACTATGTCTCAAATGTTAACATCTTGAAACCTAAGGGGGTGGATCTGATTAGGGGGGATGCCCATGGTCTTCATTACTTCAGGTCTCCTTAGGATCGTGAGGGGATTGACTTTGGATTTTCCCCTTGGGATGTTATTAATTTTCTTGTCCTACCTTTTTCCAATAAATAAATAAATATTGATGATGATGATAACATGTGATTTAATGAATCGTGTCAAGGAGTACCGTCAATGCTATATAAAGACCACTGACATGAAATGGAAGTGGCGTGTTTGTGGGTGTGTACTTCCCCAATGTTTGGATTAGACTCTTTAGAACCTGAGGCTATATTCATCTTCCTCCTTAGAACTGTGTGACACAAACATATTGTGGAGTGAACATTGGCCTTATTTTAACATCGAATGATTTAAAAATCCATGGATATGTCATGAAGAGTGAAATCCTTTGATTTCTAATTAGTGATCTTCCTCAAAATCATAGAAAAATGATTTCCCTTGCACCATTATTGTAAATTATGTATTTATAGTATTCATTATTTTCATTTTTATATATACATATATTTTCTAAGAATGGAGATCATAGAAATGGGATTTTTATTACTTTTACATGTTCTAATAAGTGTTATTAGACTTCTATGAATTCCAAAAGTGGTATAATAGCATCCAATTTAATTGGATTTATAAAATCATTCATGAAATGAAGAATCATGAAGTCATATTCCATATCACTCGATTGTCATAAAATATAATTGGGTTATTTTTTTGTGTTGGTTCTATATTACGGTTTATGATATAGGATATGGTGAGATGCGATAGAGGTTAAATTCATGGATTTTTTAGTTTATGACATATGATATTCTGGTATCATAAAATAAAATAAATCATTTTATATTTGAAAAATATAGTATCATATCACTATGTAAATATCGAAAACTATCATAAAATGTGATTGGATACCATAGAAAATGATAGGGATAATCAATCATAATATATGTTCACCTATCATATATATCTATTTGGTTATCATTCATAAAGTATGAATGATAGTGGAAGAAGTTTTGGAATATCTATCGTAATATATGACTTAGTAGAGATCACTATATATGGCTTGTATTGTATTATATGACTATGATTGTATCCTAAAATAATATTGAAGAAGAAATTTTTTATTTTACTTTATATTCAATTATGAATTGGATTTATTATTTATAAATTGTTCATAAATAATGTTTGTATTTTGAATATATTGAATTATTTATAAATATTTTATAAATTATTTAATTATAAATAGTATATATTTAATTTAAAAAATCATGTAACATTTATTATAAAATAATCATCAACATTAATGTTTAATAATAAATATTACCTTCTAAAAAATTATATGGAATTTTTTAAGAATTACATATTTTTCTTATTTAGAAATCAAAAGGATAATTTTAAAAATGATTATAAATGAAAAAATAAGAAAAAATATACTGTGTTTATATTTTAATTCTAAATGGTTTATAAATAATTAATTTTAACTGGTCAAATTAAATCTATATTTTTGAAATATCTTTGAACAACATCAAAAGAGTTTTGATGCGTTAATTGATCAAGGTTTAAATAATGTTATTTATATGATATAAATTATTTAAAATGTTTATATGATATATATTGAGTTATTAAATGTTTATAATTCATAAAATGTCATAAATTTAATGTAAAAAATTCATATAGTGAATAATATAAAGGATTTAAAATTATGATTAAATATAATGATTTTATATTCAAAATTATAGGATGTACGTAATAAATAAATATTATATTATATTTTTTTATAACTAGATACATTTTATGAATTGTATAAAAAAAATTATCCTTGGTTTAAATATTTGAAATTTTCATTTATTTAAAGGTCATTTTCATCTTTATTCATGGTTATAAATTTTTTCTATATTTCTAAATAATTTTATGCTTCAGTTTAAGTTATTAAAATGCTAATTATAAAATTTCAATCCTTTCATTACATACTTAGTATAATTATATAATATTTAGTTATCATATACCTTGGCCTAAGTAATTAATTAAAGTCATTATGTTGAATTTAATTTTTTTGATATAAGTCATACATATTAGGTGTTGGGGTTTTGTTGAATAAGATTCAATATTGAGTGAGTTATCTCATGGTAGGATGACTTTGGGTTTCACTTATCACCAGTCAGAAGTCTTTTTACATGTTTTATATAGGTGGGAGTTGGATACCTATGGATTTAGGCTTACTCATGTGAAGATTGTTAATATCATATATTTGTAAACATTCATATTAAAAGTCCATTAACCATATCTATGAGATGCATTTAGATTTATATGAATATATTTGAATTCTATTTTTGGCTTGGTAACACAAACTGTAGGTTGTGTAAAGTGTTACACATCAATATGGTTTTAACATATTGATTTTGGGGATAGAATAAGATTCCAAAACTGAGTTGTTAGAAGAATTCATACATAAATTGAATAACATGAGATAAAATATTGAGATTAAAACCACTAAAAAATACTAAGTGTTTTATTAATTCCAAAGAGAAACATTTTAATACCTCAATCATTTAGTATGTTTTACAATAAAAATTACATTATCATATATTATCTTGTTAGAGGTAAGAAAATAATGAGGTGACCCGCACTTTTTAGTGCATTGTTCTTGGAATTTTCTTTAGGTTACACTTTTCTGGGTAGCCCTAACCATTATGATACCAAATGAATATAGTTGATTATATATCTATATGATGGATTATATAAGTAGTTTCCACTCAATAATATAATATTCAAATATGATATTATTTTAAAAAAAATTGTACCATATATATTCATGGATTATTTATGTGCACAAACTAGTGTATGTCATGATGAAATATATATCTTGGACCACTAGTGTATCTGATGAGTTTAAAAGGGGTTATCATTTTTGTTGGATCCCATTTAATCAAACTCACTGTTAAATGATAATAATGCGTGATACTCATTCAATAAAAGATATAGTTTTATATAAATAGAATCATCATTATCAAACTTATTTTTTATATCAATCCTATAGGAAGGAGAGAATTAATATAATATACTCGTATGTATGGAAACATAAAAAGATTTATTAAGTAAGGTAATCTTATTTGTGTTAGTGAAATTACTTCCTATGTTCCCAATTATAGACATTGTCCAACATTTTAATCTATATGTTGACAAGAATCATAAAATGATTCACTTAAGGTTTTATAGGAATTAGATACTAAATGTCCTATGGAATGTTAGTCTTATATACTTAATGTGATTGGTTTTGTCAATGAAACTCATGATGATTTAGTATGCTTATGAATTAGTGAGGCTATAGGTTTCCTTAAAAGATTTTTTGGGTTAAATAATTCATTCAATTATTATTAATGTAAATTTTATAAAAATGTGAATGAGTTCAATAAAATAACACTCAATATTATCAATTTTTGAGAATAGATCAACTGGGAAAATGAAGTATAATTAATGGTACTATATAATCCGTATAAGTGGGTAAAAGGTCATACCATAATAAGAAAATTTAGTTGGAGAGTCCAACAATGCTTCTTCAGGTATACAGTTAAAAATTTTGAAACATAAAAGTAAAATCAAGAAGGAGGAGTAATGATTCCATGGATAAAATGATTTAATATACCTTAAAGGGATTAAGAAAATCTATGGAATTTCCATGTCAGTAATCAGTGTGTATGAAACCAAATGTCTACTTTAACAATATTATAAATACACAGGAGTTCAAAATATAGGGAATATTTGATAAATATTAAAGTTTTCATTCAACTAAATAAGAAAAGAGTTTCTACAAGAAGGTTTGAATGTAAATAGATTTATCAAGATCATATAGATCTGAACAAGGTATGTGTATCTTCATCTCATTTATATTATATGATAAGATTAGTTTTTCATAAACAAAGAGTTTTTGTGAAGATAATTATATGATTAATTATATACAAATTGTTTCTAATTCCAAGGGATTCGATAACATGTATAGAAAAGGATACAAGGATAAAAAAGTTTTTTCTAGGATAAAGTGTTTATGCAACTATTTGTAAATATATTAGGGAACATGTTCCATATAAAAATTGGTGGAATATTTCGATAATTAGTATTATTTTTGGAGGAAAAAAATATAAACACATAGAATACCATATATGATACAGAAAAAATATTTTATTTGTTAAATATTCATTCAAAAAAAAGAGTTATTTCTAAACACAAAGTGGTTTGTGTATCTGATCATGGTATTCTGAAGAGAATTGAGTGTCTAAGAGGATAGTGGGAGTATGTTTGAATGTATATAATCTAAAATATAACTACTAAATTATCATACCAGTTAAAATATAAAGTAAATTTCAATTGATATCCTAAAGTAATGTTAGGGTTTGGTGGTAAAAGAAATTAAATGAGTTACATATTTTTTACTATAACAAATTGAATGTCACATTATCCTAAAGGTATGTAGGATTTTCCAATAAGTATTAATGTAAAGATTTATAGTAATGATTATTTTAAAAATAGAAAATCATTGAGTATAAAATATCATTTGACATCATAAAATTTGATATTTTATAATTAATAATTTTTAAAATGTTCAAAGAGTTGAACATTAGGAATATGATTCCTAAATATTTACATTATTAAAACATTAATTCTATATATATAGTTCTCAATAATTATTTTAGTAAGTTGGTTTTATCATATGGTCACCTAGATATATGGTCATTATTATATATAGATTTAATGAGTAAATAAAACCCCAAAAAGTGTATAAAAAAGGTTAATTTAGATGTATGTATTATATGATATGATATGATAAGTGCTTGTGTAGTTTTTTATTAGGTGATGAAGATTATATTTAAAAAAATTTCTATAATTCATTGTTTTAGTACCACTAATTTCATATCTTATGGGTAATTTTCACATTTTGAGGTTTTATTAATAACTTGAGCTTAATTTTTGAAAGTGACTTTCTTTTTTAATTTAAATATTTTTATAATAGATTGGCATTTAAGACATAATTTGTTCTAAACTAATCCAAATTTATAAATTACTTATTTTTAGGATCCTATATTTATGGCATACAATTCATTTAACTAGGGCCAAATCTAAATCAATCATTATATGGCCCAAAAATATCATGAATGTTGCACCTTGGAATCCATTCTAGGAATGAATTAATTTTGATAATGGGCCCATATTTCAGAAATATAGAACCCAAATGAGCTAAAAAATCACATGGATATCGATAAGATGATGGGAAAGTTTTTAAATGACTATAAAAACTTGAGATTCATCCTTATTCAATTCTATAAATTCATGTACATCCATATCTACGGAATTCATATAGTATATAATCCAAAAAGTATATTCAAAGTAATATTATCATAACTGATTCCCCACCAATACAAATTAGATTAAAAAATTGTGTGTACCCGGGTAAAAAATGGGAACTACTCACTAGTTTACCAATTTCCTATATTCATAAATTTATTATGAAAAATTAGTTAAAAATTTTAATGAAAATAATAGGACTAAAAAATTTCTAATCCCATCTATATAAAAATATGCCTCCCTCTACATTTTAAAGGGATGGAAACCTTAGTTATCTATATTTTTGTAAATATATAGGGTTATAATTTTTTAATAGTTTTTAATATTATTAATGTATATTATTTTGGTTTTATTCCTATCTTACTATTCTATTTTCATTTTTTATTTTGTTTTCCCCCAACGTGCTTCTTTTAATCTCTATAAAAATAGAGAGCCAACCCTTATTGTTGTTCAATGGGCGGAGAGGTGATCTTTTGAGTTTATTTTGCTTTAATGTATTACATTTAAATTATTTTAAAAAATTTAATAGTGGTGAAACCTATTTTGGTGAATGTTTCACCACGCTTTTATACTATTGAGTTCTTATTCCCGTTTAGTTTTTATTTCTCTCCTTTATCATCAAAATGTTTCAAAAAGCATGTAGTATCACTGTGGTGTTGATGTGAGGGGGTATTTTACCTCATATAGAGGTTTGGTATGGGAAAATAACAATTTAATGGGAAGGTTTTGAGTGGTAGGGTTGATCTCAAAATTGAGTAGAATATTGGAATTAAAATTCTAAATAATAATGAAATCATCATCATGAACTCTATAGAATAATATATTTTTTCTTTACTAAATTCCTTGTGTCTTGTATTATTTATGGTTTTTATTTTAATATATTTTAATCATATAAAATTTAAAACTCCCATTATATTAATATATCATTTTGTCGTATATTAATTATTTTATAAATAGAGATAATAGAAAATTGGTGTTGTGTGAGCATCCTTCCTGACAGATCAACCCTAGGGTATAAACGGTATTAAATTCACATGTAGTAAATATCTATTGGATAGGGATCCTAAAAAAACCCTCTTATCAATTTGATATCATTTATAGGGAATCCAATACCTTACACTAACTGCATTTCATAACCCCCCCCCCCAAATTCATATATTTCAAAATTGAAAAAAATGTGTTTTTTAATGATGAACCACAAAATTATTTGAGTAAAATTGTTATAATTTTAGAAATAAAAGTAATTGGTGTTTTTACATCTAATCTTAACAAATATTCATTCAATTATCTCATAAAAACTTGAAGGAATAAGGTGAGAAAAAAATTTTAGAAGCATTTTCCAAGGAGATCAATTAATTCTCAAATTACTTTTTAGAGTTCCATAAAGAGGAGTATAAGGTACAAAAAGAGTTTATCTTTCAAACTGTTGAATAATACATCATGAATGTTGTAATTATAAAACACATCTCTTATCTATAAAAAACATCTACAATCCATCTAGAGGCCTTAAAAAAAACCAACACTGGAAGTCGATCAATTGAAGGAGTCAACTTAACAGTATATTATATTTTGTACACTTTTATCAAATATAATTTACTAATGTTATTTTTATTTTATAAAATCATCCCAAATTATTTTACTATAGAATGATAGTAATAAGGATGAAGTCAAATCCATCGAGGAGAATATAGTGTTCATATTTGATGATGAATAAGAGGAAGAACTCTAGGAGTATGTGGTTATGGAACTTCCTCATCTACATCAACTTTTATATCACATAGTTGTGGAAACCATGATGGTTTATTGGTAGAACCCCTACATAATTTTCCCTCCCCCTATACATATTAAATTGTTTTTTTATTCTCTTATTGATGTTGGAACATTTTTTATTTTTGTATGGGGGTTATCAATAATGGAATCCACATACGCATTTTAGGAGAAACAATATGTGAAAGTTCATTCCACAAAACCCCATAAACCTTTAGATTGGGGATAATGTGTTGAAACTTCCAAACTAAGGGCAGTAAAATCCAAGGACCCACTTAGGGGGTCAAAACCAAAATCTATCCTTTTTTCTCTTTATCTATAATTTTCATTATTTTCCTTATGTTTTATTTTGATCTTTATATCATGGTAAAAGTTGTTGTATCTAGGATCATAACACAAGGCTACCACTAGAAAATAAATTCATGTTATATATTTCCTTCTCTTTGGTTTCTATACCCTTTATTTTTTATTTTATTGAGGAAAAATGAAGGGTAATGAAATTTAAGTGTGGGGGTGTCAATATTTTTAGATGCCTTTGTGTGTTTCTCTTTTTTTTTTAGAAAAATTAGTTCTTCAATTAATATTAATTTTCATTTTTCACACATGAATTTATTTTGATAGAGTTTTTTTTTTATTTTTTAAGAAATGGAGTTTAAACGTTTTTTATATGGGAACTTCTTCATGGAATTTGATTTCCAAGAATCTTTATGAATTTTAACTATTTTTTAAATCCATGACCATAAAACAATGAATATAATTATTTTTGACATACCATGATGTATTATGAACCTTTTTGACATATTACTAATAATACAAACCCTTTCTTGAAATAAACTTTCATTTTGTGTACAAACCAAAACATGTGATTATTCCATTTCAATGCTTTGTAGTTTAGAATTTTTTTTCATGTGATTTGGGGTTATGTTTAGCCATCCATATTTAAAATTGTGACATTCATTTACATTTACACATTTTTATCACTTAGAATAAATTAATTTACTTATATTTTTATGTCACATTACAAGCTGAATTTCCCTTACCAGCATTTACCTTTAATATTTTCTCATAGGTATTTCAAGTTTGAGTGTGGGGGGAGGTTTTTTTTGTGTTATTTGGGATATAAAATATTTTTGGGTAAGTGATATGTGTTTAATTAATATATTAATTTTATTAATTTTAATGATTAAATTTCATTCATTTTTCTTCATTTCTATCATCTTGTTATCTACAAAAAAAGGAAAAAATAAATTTATATATATATAATTAAATAAATGGAGATTAGATTAATTTATTATTATTTATTGTATTTATTAATCATATAACTCTAAATAATTAAGTGTATAGATTTTCTATATTTCATTTATTCAATTTACATCTCATCCTCCATTAAGAAAATTGGAAAAAAAGAAACAAAATAAATCAAACAAAAAGATAGAAGACCTAGGGGAAGAATTAGGTTGAAAAATTTATTTGACCTCATTTTTGGACTCATGTACCATGTCAATAAAATGTGTGGTGTTTTGTTTCACTTTTAAGGGTAATTTAGTGATTTATATATTTCTTGTGTTTAACTTGAATATTCATGTGGTTTCATTTAAGTGTCTAACCTCCTATTTTCAGCCTTAAATTTTTAAATGTTTTTAACCATAAACTCATATACATAGACTTAAAATTGAAAAATAATTCATGATTAATAACAATTTTAAGTCTCATAATGTATAGAGATCACAATTTTTACAATCCCATGGTGACACATTCACTTTCTACTCTGGAGAATAACTATGGATTTAATTTCACTTGAGTGAAGAGTGGAATGAAATTCAATGATATGTAGTTGTGATTAGGCCATGGATTAATTTTCAAGGTTCAAATTTTTTTAATGTGATAGATGAAAATTAAAGGGATTTTTTTTAAATATAATACATGATGAAAATACATTTTATAAAATATTTTTTAAATTTTCTCACTTTTGATTCTTGTGTTGATATTAATTTGGATATTTCATGATTTCATAGGGGAACAATGTTTAAGTTTTAGAGATTTATGAATCTCAAGTTTTTATAATTTTTTTATATAATTAAATATTTTATTCCAAAAAAATAATATCTTAATATTAATTTTCACAATTTTTGGTTTTATTAACAATTTAAACATTATTGTGAAGGTTTCATAATTTTAGAATTAAAATATTTTTATATAAAATTGTTATTTATGACATAAAATTCTCTACACTACTGTAAATTTAAAAATTCATTTTTTTAGAATCACATACTTGATGGTCAATAATTCATTTAACTAGACCCAAAGCTAAATGCACCATTATAAATTAGAAAAGGAGCATGAAATTTATCCATGTAATATGTGCCCAGATTGAGAAAATTTTGAATATGGTCTTATATTTCATGAATGGGTGGCCCCAATGATCTGAAATTTCACATGGAGATTGACACATTAATGGGTAAATATTTCTTGAATATTCCTCCTCTATATTTTTCTATCATTAATGCCATAAATTCATGTAAATTCAGATCATTGGAATTCGAACAATATTTAGGATAAAAACTATTTCAAGAGAAATGTTTTCATAACCTTGGCTCCACCAATCCAAATCATCTAAATTTTTACGGGTATATGAGGTTGAAAAACTAGGTAATTTATAGTTTAATAATTTACTAGATTTAACCATTTATTATTCCAAACAAGTGTAATCGTTCAAAGGATTGAATTAGAGCCAAAATTGTCCACAACCCTCCCAAAACAAAATTGTATCCCCCTCCATCTCAAAGGTTTGGAAAACTTAGTTATCTATTTTTTTATGCTATGTGGGGGTTATAATGTTTTAATAGTGTTATATATTATCAATACATATGGTTTTGGTTTTATTCCTCTCTTCTCATTCCCTTTTCAGTTTCTATTTTTATCCCCCCCCATTATTATCCTTCTAATATCTATGAAAATGGTGAACTCAGTCTCATTATTGTTTGATATGGGAGCGGTGTTTTTGTTGAGTTAATTGTGCTTAAATTTATTATCTTTATTTTACTATGTGAATTTAATTAGTGGTGAATCTAGTTTTGGGTAAGTGTTTTCCCCACTTTCTCTACTATTGATTTCTTCTTATTTTTTAGTTTTTATTGATCTACTTCATCATCATAATGCTTCACATAGAGTGGAGTAGAATTATGGGGATGATGTGATGGAGAATTATCCCTCATGTGGAGGTTTAGTGTGTAATAATTAAATTTTAAATGGGTGGGTGTTTAGTGATAGGTTTGATCACAACCTAAAGATGAATATTGGGAATTAATATTTTAACTAATAATCATATCATCATCGTAAAATCCTTTGAATAATGGAATCTTCTTTCTTTACTAAATTCTTTGTATATTTTTTAATTTATTTTTAATTTTAATATATTTTATTATTATTCATTTTAAAACCACTATTAAATTAGTATATCCTTTAGTAATAAATTAATTTGTTTATAAATAGTGAAAATATAAAATTGGTGTTTTGTGAGAGGGATCCTAAAGGGATTAACCCTAAGGTCCACACTATATTGCATTCATAGTTAATATAAATTTATTTTTTAGGGATCCATGTAAAATCACTCTTATCAATTTAGAACTACTATTATGGAGGTAAATAAATTACACTCGTTATTTTTCAAAAAAATAATAAAAAAATCATATATTTAAAAAATTAAAAAATGGGATTCTTTGATGACGAACCATCCACTTATTTCAGTGACATATCTATAATTTTAGAAAGAAAATTATGTGGTGTTTATATATATGATTTTAACAGATCAGCATCTAAAAATATCATAGAGTACCTAAATGAAGATGTTTATAAACCAATTTTAGAAGCCTTGGCCAAGTAGATCAAATAATTGTAAAAATACATTATAGTGTTCCATCAAGATGAGGATGAGGAACCAAAAGAGAATATCTTTTAAAATTTTTAAGAAGATTTCATGAAGGTTTGAATTAAAATACACAACCCTTATCTAATAAAAAATTATAAAATACTTTAAGATTTCCTATAAGAAGAGACAACACTTAAAGATAATTAGTTGAAAGGAGTGGATTCACTGATTCTATTGTTTTTTATTTTACATTGTTATCAAATCCAATTAACTACACTTTTTTTTATTTTAAATAATCAACACCAATTATTTCCTTAGAGGGTGAAAATTATGACGTTTAAGTGGCTAAAACGAAGGAAAATATGGTTGTGGAATTTTATAAAGAATAAGAATAATAACTCTAAAAGCATGTGGTGATGTGACTGCCTCATATGTATTAGATTTCATAACACGTAGAGTAGGAAACTGTGATAGTCTCTATGGAGAACCCCTACATCTTTTTCCCTCCCCTTATAAACCTAAAATTCACTTTTTATTATCTTATTGAGGTTGGGACATTTTTTATTATCTATAGAAATTCCCACTCTTGGAATCCACTTATGGATATTGAGAGAAACATTATGTGGTGGTTCATACCAAAGAAACATCCTCCTTTATATTAAGGATAAATTAATAAAAATTCCTAACTAGGGGTAGTAAAAACCTAACACTCAATCGAGGAGTAAAACCAAGTTTTAACTTATTTTACCTTTCTATTTATTTTCCATTATTTTTCATATATTTATTTTTGTTATTGATTTATATTATTATGTGGTCATAGATAGGAGCATAACTCAAGGGTTCCATTTTAAAATAAAATCAGGTTGTAAATTTCATTCTATTTGGTTATTATGCCCTTATATTTTTATTTTATTGAGCTTAAATCTAGGGTAGTGAAATTTATGTTTGCGGGGAGTTTCAACCTTTTTAAGAGTCTTTATGTGTTTTTAGTTTTGTTTTTTCATTTTTAAAAACTTTTAACTTCAATAAATATTCATTTTAATTTTTCCCAATTGAATTTATTTTTATATAATTTCATGATTTTTGAACAAATTTACTTTTAATAATTTTTGATGTTGAAACTTTTTCCTAAAATTTTATTTTCAATTATCATTATGAATATGATGTATTTTTAAAATATATTCCCATTAAACACTAAATTAAAATATTTTTCCCATCATGTTAGGTATTCTAAACCCCTTTACATATTCTTCATAATATCCACCCTTTATTGAAATAAGCATTTCTTTCTTTAAAAATCAAAACATGAGATTATTTACTTTCATAGATTTCGATTTCAAAAAGTACATTAATGTGATTGAGGTTTTTTTGGCTATCCATATTTTAACTTCATACCCACCTTTATATTTACCATTTTTTACTCTATATAATCCATGAATTTCCTTATATTTATAAGCCACAATACAAGCCTAATTTTCTTTACCAACATTCACTCTTAATATTTTTTCGTGGATATTATAATATTGAATGTGGGGGGAGGTATTTTCATGTGTGTTCTTTGGGATGAAACTCATTTTTGAATGAATAAGAAACGTATCATTATTTATGGAGTTTTTAAGGATGGTAATGAGTTAATTTTATTTATTGTGATTCATTTCAATATTTATAGTCTCCTTAAATAAAGAGGAAAAATTGAAAAAAGATGAAGAAATATATAGAAAGAGAAAAAAAATAGAGAAGATCTTAAATTATTCATTATGATAACATTTATAATTGATATTATAGTCAAATTGTTTTGTCATTAATTTTATTTCATTCATTTTATTTGGTTTTCATCTCATCCTCTATGAAAACAAAAGAGGAAAAAGAGACAGAAAAGGGGGATAATTTTTATAGTGACCCACGATTTACAAACATTAACATTACATAACTTTTGTGGAATAACTAAAAATTATAAAAATAAACACAAGAAGACAATACTAGTCTAGTTCCTTTGGAAACATAGATACATAAACACTAGTACATAAATGAGTTAAATTATCTCCCACTAGGTTCTTCTTAACTAGCACCCTTCTTATACACATCAAACATAATACATATCTTCACAACCTGTGGAAGGAAAAATAAAAAGGGGTGTGAAAAATTTCTCAGTAAGGGTAACCAAGGGATAAAAGTAAACAATATCATGAGTCTAAGGGTATGAGAATATGATCATTAAGATAAAATATCATACCCTATATTTCAAAGATCATAAAAAATATCATGGAATAAATATTGGTAGTTCATAAGACATGAATCATGATGAAATAAATATCACATTCCATGAAATCATAAAATAGGAATAAGACATGGAATTTTGGGAATACATATGAATAAAAGTACTTCTATAGTAGCCAAGAAATCTCTACTAAGACCATCTTAGTGGACAAAGTCCCTTAGTGACCTGGGTGAACCCCGGTTCCAGCCCTGTATTACTGAACCAAGTAAACCCTCATTCTATCCATGTATTAAAAGACCCAATAAACCCTCATTCTAGCCCTATATTATTGAACCAAGTGAACCTTCATTATATCCATTTCTATCTCATGAGATATAAATCTTTACTCAATGCATTGAAGAGAGATATAGGTCCCACCCATCACATAATGAAATCATTCATACATGTGCCACAAGATCATAAATGAACATATAATAACCCATGAAATGAAATGGGAATCATAAACATGTGAACATATCGTAACCTATGGAAATATACAGGTTTCATAATCATTTCATCATAAACATAACCCATGAATATAACCAGGTTTCAAAATCATATAACCCGAGAATGGGAAATGGGTTTCATAACATCATATTATAAAAAGATAATCCATTCAGAAAAAGAATATGAATGGATACATTGAATAATTCCCCATAAAGACATTATTAACACCAATGGATGTTATCTTATATGGTAAATAATTTTGAGAGATCTTTTAAAAACACTTCTTGAGAAAAATATCATTTCTTCTTTAAAAATGATTTTTATTACATAAAACCTTCTGAAAACCTTTTTCTTTGAAAATAAATTTGAATAATTATAAAGGCAGATTTTAATATATTTTTTTAAATCCAATTTTCCTTGAGAATTATATTAAATTATATTTTTAATTTTGTTTAAAACATGGTTTTTGAATACAATAGATTTCCAACCTAAGAGAGAGGTGGTCGGATTTTACAAAAAACCTTATATTAAGTACCAAAGAGTGTAAAAATGTCACTAGAAAATGAGGATATCTTGAATAAATAAAGGATAAGAAAAATTATGAATATTATTGAATTAGGTATCATAATATTTCATCAAAGGAAGCATAAAAATAAACAATCTCAAAAAGAACAAGGAGATTGTCGCAATAAACTCTTTTAACTTGGTGACTTGGGATCATACTCTCCAGGTAAGAAAAGGAAATTTCATAAAGCTTAAGATATCATGAAAATAATTATATTAATGATATAACATGTAAAATTTAATTATATAAAACTTGAAGAAGATTTAAGGTGCATAACAAAAAAGGAGTCTCAAAGAAGAAAAACTGAGACAAAACTATTTTACCGATTTGGAAAATTTTGAAAGTTAAACCCTATGAAAGTAGGAACATGAATGGATAATTTAATTCCCATAATTTTTATTAAAATATAAAATTAATAAAATCATGGGTAGTTCATACAATAAACAAAAGTAAAGAGTGGATAACATAGCATGTATCACATAAAAATTAACAGTGAGATGAAAATCCCCTACCTTGTGTCTTGACTCTCTCCGTACACATACAATCTTTTTGTATATTAAATATAAGTTTATTATAAATATTATAAATAATAATATTCTTATATATGTTACCATATATTCTTTGATTATGACTTTATATTACCCACTTTTTAACGATCATGTGCTATGGTTTCACTTCGAGTAATATTCACTTTGTTCTTCACATGTGCCTTAATTTGTTATATCGTTGATCCTTATAATTATATCATTATTCCAGAATGTATATAATGATATAAATATCACTTATATCTACTACATGTAAATTATAATAATCAATAGAATAATTAAGTACATAATGGAATAAACCGTTCATGGAGATGATAAGTTGTACGTACGCATGAACGTTGTTTTTCGTTTTTATTGTCACATTAAATGAAAGTATGTAAATGAAATATGGATATATATATATATATATATATATCATTATTAAAGTAGAACGAATATATAATATATATCATATATATCATATAATTTCATTAAACCCAACCTTAATACATTCTATGTGGTGTGTGAACAAATCACATCGCTTTGAGGGGGCGGTAGTCCACACCTCCTCAAATGAGATTATCGTATTAACACCAAATTAAAGGTAAAAATATGTGTGTTGGAAAAGTAATAAATAAGATTAAATAAAATAAAAATATAATATATGACATATATAAATATATTTCTATCATAATGGCCCCAATTATTGGTTGTAAAGGAGAAATGAACAATCATCATTTTGTGAGGCAGTAGTTCGTTGTACACAGAAACAGTGTGTTTAACATCCATTAGATGGAGGTGTGTGTGTTGGTCAAAAACTTTTCATAAAAAAATCCTAGTATATAAAAGATACTGGTGTTTTCACACAACAATGGAATAAATATAGTGGAGGGTGGAGAAATAAAATAAAGTAAAGGAGTTTAAGAGAAGATGTTACCTCTTAATCAGGTAAATCCATTTGGTTTACGCCAAAAGGATTCCTTGAGAATATTTATACCCATAAAGAGGATTTAGGGTCGAAGGGAATATATTTTAGGGCTACTTGGGCAGATCTTGGATGAACATGAAAGGTTTTATAGGTGTGAGGCATGGGTAGATGTGGTGGCCTTTTATAGAGAAGGAAAATGACTCATTTAGATTTTCTAGAAACAAGTTAGGTGTGCATATGTTCTTACCTAAAATAAGTCTTAAAAAACTAATAAAACCCAATAATGGAAGGTTTATGGCCGAAATATGGACATTAAATTGGCTTTGGAGAAGTTTTTAGGTCATTTGTGCCCTTAATTTTAAGGTTTAGTCCCTAATTAAGCTTAATTTGTCCTTAACTGCCGTGATTAATTTTAGTCACTTTTACTAAGAATTTTGGTAAAAATATATCATGGTATTATTAGACTCTAAATATTTTACCGAATACACTGGTCTATATAATTTTTTTAAATTAACTTCACAGAAGTGGAAAAATTAAGATTAGTGCTAATCCCACAGACGAGACGAAATAACGGGGTTTTAAAATAGGAAAACATTCAAAAGTTTGTTAAGATATTATATTTAGTTTCAAAGTGAAATAGATTATAATGAATTTAATTGTAATATTATATGTAATATTTATCTAACGTGACCTTAAAACTAATTTATATTATCATTTATCATTAATAATTAATTATGAAAAAGAATGTTTTTAACTAAAAAGTAGTATTTTCACTATTCATCAAAAAATGAAGTTTCTTAGAAAAATCCCAAAAAATTTATCCTAAGAAAATTATGAAATTCGAAATTAAAAAATTTATTTTATTTTATTAAATTCAATTTATAAATGTGTGTGAAATTAATTTTATTATTAGAATCAATTCATTTAAGAAAATAATGTTTTTTAACATAAAAAAGACTTTACAAAAAATCATATATTTTATTATCAATATGTTTTATTAATATAAAAAAATTATAAAAATTATTTTAAAATTAATTATTACAATTAATATTACTAAATTTAATGTGTAGGTTATAATTATATTATTTCGATAATTAAAACAATAAAAAGAGATATTTTATAGAAACTCAGTGTTGCGTGTATCACACGCCAACTTAGTGTTGCGTGCATCATATGCCAAGTAGATGTTGCATGTAATGTACAACAAGTCATTGTTGTATGTGAAAGGAATCTTTGACTTAGTTCCTTATAAGATATAAATTAAAATTAAAATTTATTCGAAAAAAATGTTCTGTAAAAACTCAGGGTGTTACATTATACCCCCGCTAAAATGAATTTCACCCTTGAAATTCATGACTCAGGTAAAAAAATGTGAGGATAATTCTACTTAATAATATCCTAAAGTTCCTACATTGCTTTCTTTAAATGGTGATTTCTCCCCAAAATATTGAATATGTGAGTGGTCTTGTTTTGTAGAACTTTCTCTAATTGGTCCAAAATTTTAATAGGTTTCTCCTCATAAGACAGATCCTACTCTAGTGGTCTAACCTATGAATTTAGTACATGTGATGTTTCAGGTATGTACTTTCTCAAGAGCAATACATGGAACACATCATGAACTTGAGAGGGATTTGGAGGAAGTTCTACACGATATGCTACCATCCTGATACAATCAATAATATCAAAGGGGTTGATATAATCAGGGCTTAGTTTCCCTTTCTTCCTAAATATCATTACTTTCTTCTAGGGTGAGATTCATATAAAAAACTTTTCACCAACTTTAAACTCTATATCACATCGATGATATCAGTAAAACTTTTCTGATAACTTTGACCTGCCTTGATATGTGGCTGAATGGTTCTGACCTTCTTGACTATTTCTTCACTGATCTCAGGTCTCAATAGATTTATTTCTCTAACCTTATCCCAACATGTTGGAGCTCTAAATTTCATCCCATAAAGGTCTTCATATGGTGAAATCAGAATGCTTGATTGAAAGCTATTTTTGTAAGAAAAATAAACTCGAGGAAGGTGTTGATCCCAACCACATTTGAAATCTAGAGATTAAGATCTCAAAATATCCTATAGGGTTTTAATTGTTCTTTTAGACTGACCATATGTTTGAGGATGATATGCAGTGTTGAAAATCAATTCTGTATATAGTGTTTTCTAAAGACTTTTCCATAACTTTGAGTTAAACATCAGAACCCGATATAATAAAATGGAATATGGTACTCCTTTTAACCTTACCACTTCCATAATGTATATCCTGACAACATGATCAAGAGAGAAATATTCTCTGATTGTAATTAAGTGTTCTAACTTAGTAAGGTGATCAACTACCACCCATATAGAGTTAAACCCTTTAGAGGTTTTGGGTAGTCCAATGACAAAATCCATAGTGATGTTCTCTAATTTCTATTATGGTATGGGTAATGAATGCAACATCCCTTTAGACCTTTCTCTTTCAGCCTTAAGTTCATGTCATACTAAAAACTGATATATAAACCTTGTGATATCTCTCTTCATTCCATCCCACCAAAAGTATTCTTTCAAGTCCCTATACATATTCATACTTCCAAGATGAATAGATAATGAAGAACTATGAGATTCCTCTAATAGGTCCTTCTTAAAATATGGAATGGAAGGATCACATATATGGTTCTTTATCCTTTTCATTCCATCTTGATCAAGGTTAAACTCCGAAAAATTTCTAACCATCTTTTGTAGCTCTTCATCTTCCTTATGCACCTCCTTAATAATCACTTGGATAGATGGTTGGATATTCAATTGAGAAAGATAAAATTTTCCCTTTCCTCTAGGATTTATAGATCCATCCTTTGAATATCTAGAAATATTGAATCTTTTGTGATCCTCGTCATAGATAAGATATCCTGATCTTTTCGACTCCATGCATCGACCACCTTGTTCGATTTCCGAGGGTGGTAATGTATTGAGAAATCATAATCCTTTATCAAATGTAACCATATTCTATGGTGAATATTCAACTCCTTCTGTGTGAATATATATTTTAGACTTTTATGATCTCTATATATATCACACTTTTCCCCATTAAGATAATGCCTTCATATATTTAATACAAAGATTACCACAACTTACTCCAAATCACGAGTTGGGTATTTTATCTCATGAATCTCCAATTGTCATGATGTATTGGATATAACCATGTTATTTTTCATAAGAGAACATCAAAATCCCCTCTTGGATTCACCTCTATAGATTACAAACCCTTATCCACTACAGGGTAGTGTAAGAACATGTGAACTGACCAACCTTCTCTTCAATTCGATGAATGTTTTCTCATATTCCTCTGTCCAGAGGAACTTGACACCCTTTCGAGTTAACATGGAAAGAGGATTAGATAGTCATGAGAAATTCTACACAAACTATCGATAACATCCAGCTGAACCAAGAAATATATGGATCGTAGTCACTGTGGTTGGTTTAGCATATCTTTCAATAGACTTAGTCTTTGATGGATCTACTACTATACCATCTCTTGAGATCATGTGACCCAAAAATAGAACCTTTTGCAGCCAAAATTCACTCTTTCTAAATTTTTCATACAACTTATCCTTACTTAGGGTCTACAATACAATTGTCAAGTGATTTTCATGATCTTCCCTACTCTTTGAATGTATAAGAATAGCATCTATAAAGACTAAAAAAATTTGGTCAAGGTAATCTCTAAAGACTCTATTTATTAAATCCATGAAGATAACAGCTGAATTAATAAGACCAAAAGGAATCACTAAATATTCATAGTGACCATACCTTGTATGGAATGTTTTCTTGGGTATATCCTCCTTCTTGACCCTCAATTGATGATATTCCGAATGAAGTTCAATCTTGAAAAAGTATTGAGCTTTGCACAATTGATCAAACAAGTCATCAATTCGAGGAAGCCGATACTTTTTCTTGATTTTTATCTTGTTAAACTCCCAATAATCAATGCAGAGTCGCATTGACCCATATTTCTTTTTCAAAAAAAGAACTGGTGCACCCCAAGGTGACAAACACGGCCAAATGAATCCCTTATTAAGGTTTTCTGGGAGTTTCTTATTTAATTATTGCAACTCAATTAGGGTCATTCTATAAGCAGTCGTTGAAATTGGTGTGGAACTAGGTACAAGTTATATCGAGAACTCAACTTCACATTTTGGTGAAAGACTATGAAAATCTTCCAAAAATACATCCATAAAATCCCAAACAATAGTAATATCACTGATGTCGATCTTCTACCCAACCATTTGAGATCAAAAACCCTTTTGAATGGTAATTAAGACCCATACAGTAGATGTAATCTTCATAGGATGTTCAGACTTATCACCACATTTGATGGATAATCATAGGATGGTTTGAAATATCAAAAGTAACTTCCCTTACATGACAATTGATATGAGATTTATGTAGAGAAATCCAATCCATGCCTAAGATGACATCAAATTAGACCAAAAGAAGAATAACAAGATTTTCAAAAAGCAGATTCGCATAAAATGCTACAAGATAGGAATCATAGACTTGAGATGCAATCATCATACCCTTAAGGGTTTGCACTAATTTTTCTAGCTCTAATTGTTTTAGAGGAATCATAGACTTGAGATGTAATCATCATACCCTTAGGGGTTTTCACTACTTATTCCACCTCTAATTGTTTTGGAGGAATCTCAATACCCTTAGAAAATTCTTTAGATATGAATGAGTAGGTAGATTTAGAATCAAATGTGACATTATCAGTTTTAGAGTAGATGGTAAGTGTACCTTTCATGAAGTCCTTATCTCACCCCTCATCAGAAAAATAAATTTCATGAGATTCCCCCTTATCCATTGGCTTAAGAGGTTTCTTACATTGATCATCATCACCAACCCTTGGGTTTGGGAAGTGGTTGTCATAATTACCATTCTCCATACACTTGTATCACTGAATCGTGGGAGGTGTATTTTGTGAGGCCTTTTCTCCATTAGAATTTTGAGAAAACTTCTTCCCATCAACTCAGCAATAAATTTCCTGATGGCCTTCCCTTCCAAAATTAAAATAATTATTAGAACCCCTAAAGAAACTTCATCCATGTTTCTTCCCAAATTTAGAGCATAAATGAATGTTCATCTTCTTTTCTCCATGTTTCTTAGAGTTTTCTTTAAACACCATCTTCCACTTATTTTCAAATCCATGAGGTTGATACATGAATCCAACCTCTATTTCAACCTTAATTTCACAAATAAAAATCTATTCATAACTACTAAAGTCTCTTATGTCCAATTCCCTTATGAGACTTGGATTTATTCCACTAAAGAACCTATCAAATTTACTTTCAGGTTGGATGATAATTCTTGAAGTGTACCTCAGAAGTATCAGGATATTAGACTCATAGGTACCAATAGATTCATCACCCCTTTGCTTCAAATCAAGTAACTCTTTCTCCATCATGGTAGGAAGAATTAGAGGAAAGTACTTATTGAAAAATATGTTCTTGAACATGTCCCAAACCATTGATTAAGTCTAATCATGTTGCCTCATATTCTTGATTAGATTCCACCAATGATTTTATTCTCCTTATAATTGATAAATAAATAGAATGAATTTCTCATGATCTGTACACTAAAGCAAAGAGAATATCCTTTCAATGGTACTAATCCATTGTTCAACAACAAGTGGATCAGAAGAACCTTTGAAAGAAGGTGGATGTTGCCTTATAAAAGACTCAACAAAATTTTGTTCCCTCCACTGCTCATTTTGGAAGTCCACCATGAATCATAACCTAATAAATCTATGTTATCATAGAAACAAGATTCTACATTCCATATCCCATAGAATTTGGTTTCTCAAGAGGACAATCATTGCATTATCCATCGCAATCTCCCTTAACGCAGTCCCATCGGGTTCCAACCATTGACTAAGAGAAAAAGAATAGAGTAAGAAATAGTTATCGTAATGATGAACCACATAATCCTGAAAAATAACTTATAATATTTCTAACTTATGACACCTTTCTTAGTATATGACACCTTAGGTTTATCCTAGGTCATTCGTAGTCAAAAAAGGATTAAATCCTTCATAATGGTTCTTGAAGAGTTTATGAATTCACAATTCATATCCCCCAGGAGTGTCAAACTAGGTGTGAAACCAGGCTCATTGTTGTGTACCGGATTACCCTAATTTAAGCCTAGAACATCTTGTCAGAGTTTACACCTAGGTACATTTGAGCCAGAGCCACATTCACTGGTATTATCCAGATGAGGATGTATTTATTGGAAACCACTCACTCTATCCTTTACCAAAATTATAGGAAAATTTCCTATATTTTGAATCATCCCTATACTAATCCTTATACATGTCCCTAGGGTTATCACAAAGGCTTTCTTATTAAGTTTCCAATTATTGAATAAAATTTTCCTCTGATACCAGCTATAGTAACCCACGCTTTACAAACATTAACATTGCAAAACTTTTTCATAATACTTAAACAATATATAAATAGATTCAAGAATAAAATACTAGTCTAGTGCCTTTGGAAACATATATACATAAAAACTATTACATAAATGAGCTACATTATCTCCCACTTGGTTCTTCTTGACTAGCACTATTCTTAGAAACATGAAACATAATACATATCTTCACAACCTGGGGAAGGAAACATAAAATGGGGTAAGCTAAAATGCTCAGTAAGGGTAAAAAAGGAAGACATGTAAACATAATCATAAGTGTAAGGGTATGAGAACATGATCATAAAGATATAAGATCATACCCTACATTTCAAAGATCATAACAGAGATCATGGCATAATGATTGGTAGTTCATTTGACATGAATCATAATGAAATAAAGAGAATAGGCCATGAAAGCATAAAATAGGAATAAGACACAGAATTTTGGCGACACATAAGAATATATTTATTTCCATATTACCCAAGGAATCACTTCCAAGACCATATTAGTGGACAAAGTCCATTACTGAATTAGGTGAACCCCCATTCCATCCCTGTATTACTAAACTGAGTCAACACTCGTTCCATCTATATATTACTAAACCGAGTAAACCCTTGTTCCAACCCTATATTACTAAACTATGTGAACCCACGTTTAGACCTTTATATCTCATGATATATAAATCTTTACCCAATGCATTGGAGGGAGATATATGTTCCTCCCATCATACAATGAAATCATACACACATGTGCCACAAGATTAAAACTTAACATATCACAACCCCTGAAATGAAATGGGAATCATAAACATGTATACATATATTAACCTATAGAAAGATACGAGTTTTATAATCATTTCATCATAAACATAACATGTGAAAAGAAGTGGGTTTCAAAAGCATATAAACTGTGAAAGAAAAACGAGTTTCATAACATCATGCCATCAAAACATAATCCATTTAGAAAAAGAATATGAATGGAGATATAGAATAATTCCATATAAAGGAATGATTAACACCAATGGATGTTATCTTAGATTTGAAATAATTTTTAGATATCTTTTAAAAAAACTTCTTGAGGAAAATATCTGCTGGTTGGAGTGGAAACTCAAGAGGGGGTGAACTAAGTTCCTACTTAAAATTTATATTAAAAACTTCAGGATAAAGATCCCCCACTTTTGAAAAATCCCATTTAATTAAGTCATTAAAGTTATAAATGTTTAGTTGGTCAAAACGTTCCTCCAAGGGTAATTATTCCTCTGTTGAATAACTGTAAAACACTTCTTTAACTTTTGAAACAAGTTTACTAAAATAAACATATACACAGACCAACCGGAAATAACTATCAGAGTCAATGTAAAATAGTTTTCTGTTTTTGAGATTATAAGCAATGGAAAATAAAAAAAATAGAGTATTTAAAAAATATAGTACACAGTATAGTTAAACAATAGGTTGAATCTCAAGCTGAGCCTTAATCCTCTCCACTTGGTAATTACCTTCCACCAAGAAGTTTATAAAAATGATAAACTTGATACACAGATTGTATCGAGCTTTAAAACAGTTTTCACAAACTGTTAAGGAGTCAAACACTATACCACAATTATTTATTGGATAAACACACAACCAGGCTGCACACTAACTCTTCTATAGTTCTTCCTGGGAAATAAAGGAATAAAGGATGATTGGTGTGAGGATTTTCAGTATCCTCCAGTTCAAGAACATGAGATAGTGTGTGTAACAGACAAACACATGATTCTTATAAATGTAAAATAAAATAACACAATAGAGATAATATGATAATATTGAGTTTAGAAAGATCTATGTGTTTGCAGTTCAGATCTTGACTCCATGGAGTGAAGAATTTGGAGTTCGAGTCTTTCTTTGGAAGTTGTCCTCAAAATAGAGTGTCTCAACTCCAAGGTCTATCTTCCAAGTACTAAGGGGTTCTGCTTCTTGTGTTGAAAGAGAGTTGATGAATCATAGAAGTAATACGTGAGTTTGTCCCAAATGATCTTTTTGATACTCTTGGGTTCATAATGTAAGTGCTAGATGGTTCTTCATTGATCTATCGGGTAATCTCCTTCTCATACAATACTCTGTCTTTGCACCCTATTGTTTTCTTCCTTAGTCTTATCTTTTATATTTGAGGTCCTAGAATAGGAATAAGTATACTACATGCGGTCTTCCTCATTCCCCATACTGTCCCAAGATACAATCACTTGATATGTCTACAATCATCATTAATTAATGTCAGAAGAATTAAATTTACCAAATATGACTGTTAGAATAATCTTAAGAATTTGGCAAAGTATGGAGTAGAAGAGTGAGAATCGGTAGACTGGTAATGATAGCCTTCAGCGGTAGCCTTCTCAATAGTATCCTTCAGTGGTAACCTTCTCAATGGTAGCCTTCAGCGGTAACCTTCTCAATAGTAAACTTCAGCGGTAACCTTCTATCGGTGACCTTTCATCGGCGACCTTTCATCAATGAGATTTAATCAGTGACCTTTTTATCGGTGACCTTCATTAGTGACCTTTCATCAGTGACCTTCTATCAATGACCTATCATCGGTGACCTTTCTATCGGTGACCTTCATTGGTGACCTTTCATTGGTGACCTTCTATCGATGACCTTTCATCGGTGACCTTTCTATCACTGACCTTCATCAGTGACCTTTCATCAGTGACCTTTCTATATTAAATAACTGTTTCACTATAAGCTTAAACAAGAGAGTATTGAGATTAAAGATACATAGTTATCACTTGATAGAGACTAATAATATTAATGACATGCGGTTATCCTATAATAAAATCAAGATTATCATATAAATGAAACATGATTTGGGATTATCAAAACAGGTGTGTCCAACAATCCCCCCCTTTTTGATAATCACAAATTATGTCAGTGAAATTTCTTATTTAAGTAGTATTGAATCATGGTTAAGGAAATTTTATAATATCTTCATAGGTGTGTTTAAGTAAAATTGAACCATGTTTATTGTGGAAAATATAGATAGTGTATATATGTAGGGACTCCATTCAACTTAAAATTTCTCCCCCTTTGCAATTAACAAAAAGAATGGAAGACAAAAACTGAAAAAAGGGATTTTATTATGAAAAAACAAAGAGTACAATATATAGAAAGAGTACAAAGATCCATATCAACTAATAAATCTCAATTTCAATCCAAATCAGAAATGTACAAGAGGGCTTCATCTTTTAAAGCTGAGGAGGCAGGTTTAGAAGATGGAGGGATAGGCTGAGGTATGGTAGTGAGTAGGGTAGAAGGAGCAGCTACATAGGAATCAATAGACAGATAGTGAGTAGATCTATGAAGAATCATAGGGGTCAAGCTTCTGATGGCCTATGTAGGAGTCATCAATAGGGAAACATTGGTGTAGCCTGAGGCAGCTGAGGAAGAAGTTAATGCGGGGGGAACAATAATGGGAGTGCAGTCCAAATGGAGGAAGGGTAAAATAAGATTTTTGAAATCCATAATAATGCTTCCCCCTATTTCTATAGCTGAGATAAAGTTATCCTTATTTTCCATGAACATTTCTAAGGTAAGAGTCAACTCTCTAAGCCTACTAACTTGATCTTTAAAATCCAGAGTGATAGGTGGGATCCTCATGTTTTCCAACAGTAGCTTGAAGTGACCATACATCTGATTCTTAGTGTACACCATTTTTTAGTATAAATCTACATTCTCTTTGATGGACTTATGATCTTCAGTATCCTCCCATAAATAATCTCCCACAAGTGTATGAATTTCTCTGGTAGTGGAAATGACCTGAGTCATAGACTGAGGGTCTGAGGCACTTTCACCAGAAAACTTCTCCACTTATTCTCTAACAACCGACCTGAAAGCTTCTAGATCAATAGGATGAGAGGCTGAAGAGGAAGCTGATGCACACAGAGGTGACATTGTAAAACCAGTTGTCTCCTTAAAATACTTGGTCAGACCACTGATCAACCTCTTGACATCATCATCCTGACCACTCACATGTACCTCTATAGAATCCTTGAAGTCCTCAAACACAATGAACATCTACTAAAACACACTTTTAATATATTTAAGATATTTTTCCACTTGAATCCTTGAATCCATATAGGAGTCTAAACTGGAAATTGAGTGTTTCATAGATTCCATAAATTTTTCCGAGGTTCTGACTTGATTATGACATTCCTTCATTTCATGTAGCAAATTGGAGTGAGAGGTAGAGATTAGCCTTTCCAAACCAGATGTCATAAGTTATTGATTTTGAGGTACTGATATTTCTATCCCAACAGACCTTTCATCAAAGTGTCTCTTCAAATCTGATTTTAATGATTCTAAATCACCCTTCTTCACATATTCTCAAGGTAAAATCACTACTGGATGTATAATAGTGGTCTCTGAAACAAAAAGAATTGGAGGGCTTCTGTTAGGATTGTCATCATCAGATTCTCCATAGTCTAAGACCATGATCACGAATCCAGGGTCTTCTGACCAATATTCTATTCCACGAGCATCATCGATTGAACTTGGGAAAATAGGTTCCTCCCCCTCACATAGATCATTATCCTGATAAATTTCATTCATCTCTGCCATACCTCCTTGATCAACTACATCAACTGGAGAGTCTACTGCCACTTCTTCTATAAAATCTTTAACTACTTCCATTTATTTTCCATCTTCAACTAATTCAGCAACCTCTTCATCTCCAATTTCTTCAATTTTTTATATCCTATTAGAGGAATGATACTTAGAAATTCCTCTTCACTTTCATTAGCATATATCTCAAAATCATCATGACTAGATTCAGTTTCATCTTCCTCCTCTGCGGTCGCTCTAATGTCTCTTAAGACATTTTGTTCTCCTTCTTCTTCACTGGTTTCCTCATCATCACCGTTCCTTAGGATAGTCTCTCATCTAGGAAATATTTTTGGTGGGATAGGCTCACCAAAGGATATAGTATTGTAATGAGGACTTGAGAGAAGGCCAGGATCACTCTTATCATCTATAGAAAAATCATCTCTTACTTACATAATAACAGCCTCCTCTTCTTCATCTGAGTATGGTGGATCCACTTCATTAGGCATTATACCTAGATCTCTCTTATTCTTAGGCCTATTAGGATTGGTGATAGGGTTGAATTCTTTATATAGTTTCGCCTCATCATTCACCCATATTCTTTTCTAATGGTCCCATCTTATCTTCATAAACATTAAAATCATCTTGGTAATGCAAAATTTGTCTCTTACAACAACTACTTCCTCCTTATTTCCAGAAACTCCTTTTACTTTCAACATCAGGGATACCAATCTGGAATGAAACAAAGCATTGGACTTGGAACTAGGATTTTTCATATCCTATAATAGAATCATCAACAACCAACACAGATTTATCATCTGTCCATGCTTGAATAGATACAAAAGAAACATGTCATGATATTTCATGGTAGAAAAGTCCCCTCTCCTGGGACTCAAAACATTCCGAACAAACTTAAACAGCAGCCTATCTTGTCCTTACATTTTAACAACAATCACTTTCCTAGGGATCCCATTCCCTATAAGTTCATCCAAAGCTTCTTCATAACAGAAGAACTCACCAGTGGGAGGCACCACTCCAGAGTAGTAATCAAAAATACCTTCATGTGGGGCTCCTAAATAGTCAGCCCATTCAATAGAGGAGAATCTCACACTATCTCTATTTACCTTTGAAGACATTCAGTTCTCATTCTCAGATTGCTCAAATTTCAGAGATTCATAAAATTCCTTCACTAGCTTTGACTAATAAGGTCCATTGTTATTTGCAAAGCATTCTACCCAACCCTAAGCATCAAGTGCCTTCAGCACCAGAGACTTTCTTGACAGCAGCCATTCTGAACTTAATTCCTTCTCAACCACGATTTTCCTCTTCGAAAAATGTGGATTGAGCAGCATTGACACTACCTTGCTTCCATTACTAGACCCAACTTGAGGTCTCTTAGGATTCGGCACATCTCCTTCATCAATGACCATCGGTATCTTCAATATTTCCATTATATTTGAAGAAGTTCAAGGGATTCAATAGAAGTTTAGTTTCTAAGGTTAGGGAGTAAGAGGTTCATGAGAGGTTTGAAGTGGATCAAAATGTGGTTTGTACTTTTTTTTATCATTTAGGGATCTAAAAACAAATCAAGTAAAAGAAGTACATAATACTAAAAATGTTTCAGATTCCAACACAAAAACGTGAATTCCCAGAAAGGCCAACTATTAGTAAGGTTCCATCGGTGACATCTTAATGGTGAGGTTCCAATGGTGAGGTCCAATGGTGAGGTCCAACGGTGAAATCCAATGGTGAGGTCCAATGGTGAGGTCCAATGGTGTGGTTCCTAATGGTGAGGTTCCTAATGGTGAGGTCCAACGGTGATGTTCCTAACAGTGAGGTTTCTAAGGCTGAGGTCCCTAATGATGAAGTCCTAATAGTGAGGTTCCTAATAGTGAGGTCCAACGCTGAGGTTCCTAACGTTGAGGTTCCTAACGGTGAGGTTCCAAACAGTGAGGTCCAAATTAATAGTTTATCACACCTAACTCATGTTTGATGTAATTTAACCTCTCAGAACTCAAAGGCTTTGTGAATATATCATCAAATTGGTGTTCAGTGCCAATGAATTGAAGAGTGATATCACCTATTTGATAATTATATCTCAAGAAGTGATGTCTCACATCAATGTGCTTTGTCTTAGAATGAGATACTGGACTTTTAGAGATGTTAATAGCACTTGTATTATCACAGTTTATAGAGACATGTTAAAATTGATATCCATAGTATAATAATGTGTGTTTCATCCACATAATTTGATCAAACAACTACCAGCAGCTATATATTCATCTTCAATAGAGGATAATGAAATATAATTCTATTTCATACTACACCATGATACTAGTGACTTGCCCAAAATGTAACATGTTACAGAGGTGATATTTATATCTAACTTGCAACCAGAAAAGTCAACATCTGAATAATTTATTAAATCAAATGATTGTACTCTTGGATAAAATAGTCCTAAGTTTATAGTATACTTGAGATATTTAAAAATCCTTTTAAAAACAGTTAAATGAGACTCTTTGGGATTAGATTGAAAAAGAGCACACATGTATACACTGAACATAATATCAGGATGGCTAATAATAAGGTAGAGAAGACTCCCAATCATACCTCTATAATGGGTTTGATCCACTGATTTACTAGTTTCATCAACATCTAACTTACAAGTGGTACTCATAGGCGTATCACTACCTTTATTGCCATGTAAGAAAAAATGTTTCAGAATATCCTTATTATATTTACTCTAACTTAAAACAATACCATTTTTATTTTGAAAAATTTGAAATCCAAGGAAAAATTTAAGTTCCCCCATTAAACACATTTCAAATTCATCTTGCATCATTTTTGAGAAATTAGTATATAAATAATTTTTAGAGGATCCAAAAAAATGTCACAAAATAAATTTGTACTATTAAAAGATATTTGGAGATCCTTTTAATAAAAAGAGTAGGATCTGATATTCCTTAAGTGAATCCTTTTGAAAAAATAAAAGAACTAAGTCTATCATACTAAGCTCTTGGAGCTTGTTTTTTACTATATATAGCATTAGAAAGTGTAAAGACGTGATTTGAAAAATAGGGATTTATAAAACCAGGGGGTTTTTCAACAAATACATCATCAACTATATACCCATTTAGAAATGCACTTTTGACATCTATTTGATAAAGTTTGAAATTTAGATGAGCTACATAAGCAAGTATTATCCTAATGGATTCTAGTCTAGCTACAGGTGCAAAGGTTTCCGCATAGTATATTCCTTCTTCTTGACTATATCTTGTGCATCTATTCTAGCCTTGTCTCTAACTATGTTACCAGATTCATCAACTTTATTTATAAACACCAATTTAGTGCTTATGGTCTAAATGTCTTTAGGACTTTGTAATAACTCCCAAACCTTGTTTCTTTCAAAATAATTTAATTATTCTTGCATAACTATCACCCAAAATTCATTACTGATTGCATCATCAATATTTTTGGGTTCAAGCTGTGAAAGAAAGGCTTGATGTTCAACCTGGTTTCTCATAGAAACTCTAGTTTGTGTTCTTTTATTTAGATCACCTACTACAACATCTAAAGTATGATTCTTGAGAGTTATAATATTTCTAAAAAGAGTTGAACTATACTCCTCATGGTTGTCAATAGATTCAGAATCACCATGCTCAGATTCTGAAAAATTTCTAGAACTAGTTGTTTTCAGTAAGTGTTCACTGTCTTTATCATTAAGATCTATAATTGACATATCTTCCTCAAGATGTTAAACTAAGTTTTTGGGTTCATGTGGATCAGAATCATCAAATTTGACATGAACATATTTTCAACACATTTGGTTCTCTTATTGAATACTCTATAATCTTTACGAGAGATTGAGTAACCTAAGAATATTCCTTCATCACTCTTAAAAAAACTTCTCTAGATTATCCCTAGTGATAAGAATAAATACATTGTAACAAAAAAAATTAAAGTAATTAACATTAGGATTCCTAGTATTCCAGAGCTCATAAGGGGTTTTCTTAGGAACATGTCTAATTAAGACTCTTTTGATGATGTAACAAGCTGCATTAATATCTTTATCCAAAAAAATAGATAGGTAGATTATACCCATTTAGCATAGTCCGAGCAATCTCTTGAAGTGTCCTATTTCTTCTCTCTATGACTCCATTTTGTTGAGGTATTCCAGGAGAAGAAAAATTGTGATTATGTCCATTTTTGAGAAAAAAAGATTCAAACTCCTGATTTTCAAACTCACTACCATGACCACTTCTCAAGGTCTTAATTCTAAGTCCACTAAGATTTTCTACGGACTTGGAATATTTAATGAAGTAAGAACATTTTTAACCTTTTTTAGCTAGAAAGTATACCCAATTATATCTAGAAAAATCATTTACAAGAAAATAAACATAGTGCTTCCCATTTAAACTTAAAACTCTAGATGGCCCAAACAAATCCTTGTGAACCAACTCAACCAATTGAGAAGTAGAAACTTCTTTCTTTGTCTTGAAAGAAACTTTGTGTTTTTTTCCCTTTTGGCAAGGATAACAAAATTTATTATGTGGGAATTCTAATTTAGATAAATCTCTAACTAAACATTTCCTGTTTAGTTTCCTAAGGGAGTGCACATTGTAGCATCCAAATCTTCTGTGCCATAACCCAGATTCATTATGAAAAAAAATTTAAATAGGAAAAAATTTTCTTAGCTAAAGAGTTTAAATTAACAGCATATACATTTTCATTTCTAAGAGCAGTGAATATTAAGTAATTTTTAGAATTAAAAACATTGCATGAAAAATTTTCAAATTTAAAATTAAATCCATCATCACACAACTAAGAGATACTAAGTAGATTGTATTTTAACCCATCAACAGAAGTACTTTTGAAATTAATATAGTATAAGTGTTACCAATTTGGCCTAAGCCGACAATCTTCCCTTTGGAATTATCACCGAATGTGACATGTCCACCATCAACTTTAATTAGGCTCTCGAAGAATGAATAGTCTCCTGTCGTATGTCCTGAACATACAATATCCAAGTACCATAGCATTTTATAGGATATCTTTAGAAAATTTTCCTGCAAAAAAGATTAAGCATAGGGTAAATTTGGTGCCCAAATTTTCTTGGGTCTAGAGAGGTTAGCAAGTAACGATTTGGGAACCCATACTTGTCTCGTATGTTTCATATAATCTACAGATATGTTTTGAGACATTAATACTTTGTTAGGTCCTTTAGAGACGAGTTTTTCAAAAGATGATCCAGAACATGATCTAGTAGTAATCTTTCTAAATTTTGGAACAAATTTATTTCTAATAATCCTTCTATGTCCTTGTTGATATCCTAGACTAGTTTTATAATTTTAAGTAATTTGTTTCCCTAGAAACTGAGTCAAGGTATCTTTACCTACAATAAACTTCTCAATATACCTTTTTAATTTCTCATTTGATAATTTAAGTTCAGTATTTTCTTTTAATAGCTAAGCATATTTTTCTTTCACAATATTTAGATCAGAATTATAATTATCATTTAATGCATGTTGTCTTTTCTATAATTTATATTTATGATTAAGTAAATTAAAGGTATCCTCAAGCTTTCCACAATATTAAATAGTTCATCTTTAGTCATATTCTAATCATTATTTGATTCACTTTCATTCCTAGAATAGTAAGCATTATGTATAGGAGAATAGGGTATTGCCTCATATGTTTCTATTATGAAACATAGGTTTGCATGTTTTTTCTTTTCAATCTCAGAAGTGTCAGATCCACTGGAGCTATATTTTGAATCACTCCAATTATCTTTTATAGCATTTTTATATCCCTAGACCTTGTCTTCATATTTATTCTTAAATTTCAGCTTGGGGAAATCAAACTTCACATGGCCTTTTCGTTTACCCTCATAGAAGACTATCCCATTTGTGTTGTCACTCAATTTTCAATCCTTTTTATACTATACTTTACTATCATACCTTCCTTTATAGTTTTATTTTCTAAAGAATTTATTATGGTAGAACTTTTTGAATCTCCTAGAATGATGAGCCATATCACCATCACTGTCGAAAGCTGAGTCTTCACAAGTGGAAGTGTCTACATGATCACGAACTTTTTCTTTATCTTTTCTCTTTGAGGTAGTAGTTTTGAATGCTATAGATTTCTTTCTTGGTTCTTCATCTGATTATTGATTTAACTTAATCTCTTCTTCATACATCCTAAGTTTTTCAATTAGTTATTTCACTGGTAGCTTGACTATGTCACATGATTCTTGGATAAAAACAAAAGTTGCTCTCCATTTGTCAGGTAGGCATCGAAGCAACATCATAATCTATTCATTGATGTCCACCAGTTTCCTAAGAAGACTCATTGTATTTATTATTACACTGAACCTAAGATACATTTAAGATATAAGTTTATTCGGATTCATTTTAAAATTATCATATTTAATAGTATAAGTATTTAATCTCATTTCATTAACATTGGTTGTTCCCTCATGAGAAATAGCCAAAGTACATATGCAGTTTTATAGGTAGATATTCTATTAAATTCCTAATCACTTAAAAATAGTACAACACATTCATTAATTTATAGTTATTTTTATATATAGCTGTATTCAACTAAGACCATGCATCCTTAGAAGTAAGAGTCAATTCATGTTGTTCTAAAATTTTGTCCCAGATTTCAGGACCCATGCTCTCTAGATACATTTTCATTTTTAATTTCCAATGAGCATAGTTATTACCATTAAAGAAATGTGGAATGTTAGTAGAATCACCGTTAACTATATTATCCATTGTTAATTTTAATTTTAATGTTCTAAAAATTTAGATCTGATAGAAATTTTAATATCTTTAATATACAACTAAAATCACAGTTGAAAAAGATTTTATAACTTGTACAACAGTTCGGATTGTAGAAATAAAAATTACCTTTGATACCAAATATTGTTCGGAGTATAAACTAAAGAGGGGGTGAATTTAGTTCCTACTTAAAATTTCTGTTAAAAATTTTATGATAAAGATCACCCATATTTGATACAGCCCAGTTAATTAAGGAAGTCGAGATATAAATGTTTAGTTGGTCAACAAGTTTATCAAAGGTTGATTAGTCCTCAGTTGAATCAGTGTAAAACACTTATTCAACTTTCGAAATTGTTTAACTGAAATAAACATATACAGACACTAAGTAGAGATAATTATCAGAGTAAATGTAAAATAGTTTTCTATTTTTGATATTATAAACAGAAGAAAATAAACAAAATAGAGTATTAAAAATATATAGTACACAATAGAGTTAAACAAGAAGTTCAATCTCAAGATGAGACTTAATACTCTCCACTTTGTGATCACTTTCCACCAAGAAGTTTGTAAAAATGATAAAATTGATATACATCCTGTATCAGGCTTTACAACAGTTTTCACAAACTGTATAGGGGTCACACACTATACCATAGTTATCTATGGGATAAATAGACAACCAAGCGACACATGGCCTCTTCTATAGTTCATTGTTGGAAACAAAGGAAAAAACAATTATTAGTGTGTGTATTTTCAGTATCCTCCAGTTCAAGCACAAGAGACAGTATGTGTAACAGACAAACACACACTTCTCAAAAATGTAAAATAAAAGAAAAAAATATAGAAAATATTATAATATTGAGTTTATAAAGATCTATGTGTTTTAATTTCAGATCTTGACTCCTTGGAGTGAAGAATTTGGAGTTTGAGTCTTTCTCTAGATGTTGTCCTCAAATCAGAGTGTCACAACTCCAGGGTTTACCTTCCAAGTACTGAGGGGTTTTTCTTCTTGTGATGACAGAGAGTTGATGAAGCACAGAAGGCATACATTAGTTTGTCTCAAATGATCTTTGTGATGCTCTTGGGTTCACAATGTAAGTGTTGGATGGTTCTTCTTTGATCTAGCGAGTAAGCTCATTATCATGCTTTCCTCTCTCTTTGCACCCTGTTGTTTTCTTCCCCAGTCTTCTCTTTTATATTTGAGGTCCGATAATAGGAATAAGTAAACCACATGTGGTCCTACTCATACCTCATACTATCTCCAGATACGGTCTCTTGATATGTCTACAATCAGCATTAATTAATGTCAGAAGCATTAAATTTACAAAATATGACCATTAGAATAATCTTAAGAATTTGAAAAAGTATGGAGTAGAAGAGTGAGCATTGGTAGAATGGTAACGATAGACTTTAGTATTAGCCTTCTCAACGGTAGCCTTCAGAGGTAACCTTAAAAATGGTAGCCTTTAGCAGTAACCTTCTCAATGGTAACCTTCAGCGATAACCTTCTATCAGTGACCTTTCATCGGTGACCTTATATCAGTGACCTTTCATAAGTGACCTTTCATCGGTGTCCTTTCTATCGATGACCTTCATCAGTGGCCTTTCATCAGTGACCTTCCATCGATGACCTTTCATCGGTGACCTTTCTATTAATGACCTTATTTGGTGACCTTTCATTGATGACCTTCCATCGACGAACTTTCATCGGATACCTTTCTATTGGTTACCTTCATCGATGACCTTTATATCTTAAATAAATTTTGTACTGTAAGCTTAAACAAGAGAGAGGTGAGATTAAAGATATATAGTTATCACTTGATAGAAACTAAGAATAATAATGAAACATGGTTATCCTATAATAAAAACATGATTATCACATCAATGAAACATGATTTGGGATTATCAAAATAGGTGAGCCCAACAATATCCTTTCTTCTTTAAAAAATGCTTTTTATTACATAAAACATTTTAAAACCCTTTTTCTTTGAAGATAGATTTAAAAACTTATTAAGGAAGCTTTTAATAAATGTTTTTTAACAGTTACTATATCCATGAGAATTATTTTCAAGGATATATTGAAAACATTTTTGAAAGCATGGTTTTTTAATAAAATAGATTTCCAACCAAAGAGAGAGGTGGTCATATTTTACTAAAAAAAATTATCATAAGTTCCAAATACTGAAAAAACGATACTAAAAAAATGAAGATATCTTGAATGAAAAGAGGATAATAAAACTAATAAATATTCTTGGATTATGGATCATAATATTTCATCAAATGAAGCATAAACATAAACAGTCTTGAAAAAAATGAAGTGATTGTCTCAATAAACTCTTTTAACTTGGTGACTTGGGATCATACTCTCTATGTAATAAAAAAAATGTCATGAAGATAACTATATCATGAAAATAATTATATTCATGATATAAAATGTAAAATGGAAGTATATACACCTCTATGAAGATTTTAGGTGCATAACAAAATAGGAGTCTCCAAGAATCCAAATTAAGACAAAACTATTTTACAGTTATGGTAACTTTTGAAAGTTTAACAACATGAAACAAGGATCATAGAATGGATAATTTAATGCTCATAAATTTAAGTAAAATATACATTGAATACCATCATGGGAATTACATACACCACACAAAATGAAATATTGGAGAACATACCATGTATCTCACAGAAATTAACAGTGAGATGAAAATCCCCTTACCTTGTGTCTTGACTCTCTTCGTACTCATACAAGATTCCGGTATAATAAATACAATTTTATTATAAATATTTTAAATAATAATATTCTTATATATATTACTATATATTCTTTGATTATGATCTACTATTACCTACTTTTTAACGATCATATGCTAAGGTTTCACTTCGGGTAATATTCACTTTGTTCTTCACATGTGTGTTAATTTGTTATATCATTGATCCTTATAATTATATTATTATTCTATAATGTATATAATGATATAAATATAACTTATATATACTATATGTACATTATAGAAATCTATATAATAATTAAGTACATAATAGAAAACACCATTCATGGAGATGATAAGCCATACATACGTATGAACGTTGTTTTCCGTTTTTATTGATATATTGAAAGAAAGTACGTAAATGAAATATGAATATATATATATGTATATATATATAATTAATAATGTATAATTAATATATCATATATATCATATAAGTTCATTAAACCAACCCTTAATACATTCTATGTGGTGTGTGAATGAGTCACATCGCTTTGACGGGGCGGTAGTCCACACATCCTCAAACGAGATTATCGTATTAACACAAAATAGAAGGTAAAAATATGTGTGTTGAAAAAAGAATAAAAAGGATTAAATATGTATTAAATATAATATATGATATATATAAACATATTTTCCATCATAATGACTACCGTTATTGGTGGTAAAGGATAAATGAACAATCATCATTTCGTGAGGTAGTAGTTCGTTGTACACAGAAATAGCATGTTCAACATCCATTATATGGAGGTGTGTGTAATTTTCGATCAGAAACTTTTCATAACAAAATCATAGTATATATAGGATACTGTTTTTTCACAAAATAATGGAATAATGATATTTTATGGGTGAAAAAATAAAATAAAGGAAAGGAGCTTGAGAGAAGATGTTACCTCTCAATCGGGTAACTCCTTTTGGTTTATGCCAAAAGTATTCATTGAGAATCTTTCTACATAAAAGGAGTATTCAAGGTTGAAGGGATGAATTTTGGAGGCTACTTGGGTTGATATTTTATGTACTTAAAAGGTCTGAGAGGTGTGAGGAATGGGTATAGGTGGTGACCTTTTATAGGGAAGAAAAAGGACTCATTTGGAATTTCTAGAAACAAGTTTGGTGTGCACATGTTCTTACCTAAAAAAAGTCTTCAAAAACCAAAAAAAAAAATAAATAATCTAAGGTTTATGGATGATATATAGACATATAATGTATTTTTTATACATTTTTAGGTTATTTGGGCCCTTAATTTTATGGTTTAGTCCCTAATTAAGATTAATTTGGCCGTAACTAATGTGATTAATTTCAATCACCTTTACTAATCATTTTGGTCAAAATTTAACATGGTCTTATTAGAATATAAATATTATACTGAATAAAATGTCTTATGTTGGATTTTTTGAAATTAACTTCATAGAAGTGGAAAAATTAAGATGAGTGTCATTCCCACAGACGAGACGAAATAACGAGGATTTAAAGTAGGAAAACATTCAATAGTTTGTTAAGATTTTATATTCAATTTAAAAGTGAAATTGATTATAATTAATTCATTATATTATTAAATGTAATATTTTTCTAATATTACCCTAAAATTAATTTATAATATCATTTATAATTAATAATTAATTAGAGAAAAAGGTAGTTTTTAACTAAAAAGAAGTATTTTCACTATTCACCAAAAATTGTAGTTTCTCAGAAAAATCCCAATAATTAACCCTAAGATAATTTTAGAGCCATGAATTAAAAAATGTATTTTATTTTATGAAATTAAATTTATAAATTTTTATAAAATTAATTTAATTATTTGAAGCAATTTATTCGAGAAAACGATGTTTTTAAACATAAAAATGACTTTACCAAAAATCATATCATTTATTATCAAAATATTTTTTATATAAAATAAATATAAAAAATATTTGAAAATTATTTATTACAATTAATATTACTAAGTTTAACGGCTAGGTTATAATTGTATTATTTTAATAATTAAAATAATAAAAAGAGATGTTTCGTAGAAACTCATTTTTACGTGTATCGTATGACAACTCAGTGTTGCATGCATTGTACACCAAGTGGGTGTTTCTTGTAATGTACATCAATGTAGTGATGCATGTGAAAGGAATATTTGACTTATTTCATTTCAAGATATAAATGAAAATTTTCATTTATTCGAAAAAAATAGTTCTATAAAAACTCATGGTTTTATAATAAGGTTGAAGTTTTTCTTTGAATTTATTGTTTGAATCATGTCCAATGTAAAAAAAGGTTATTTTGTTTCACATGTAAGGGGAATTTAGTGAGTTATATATTTCATTTGTTTTTTCCCTTAAATGTCCATGTTATTTTATTTAACCATTCAACCTCCTCTTTTCATTCTTAAGGTTTTAAAAAGAATTACCCACCTACTAATAGACACTGAATAAACCCTGACAAACCCCTCTTGATTAATAAAATTTTTATGACTCAAGGTGTACCGAAATAATAATTATATAAGGATATTGTGACTCATTCACTTTCCAATAATGAGCATAAATCCAGATTTAATTTATCTTGTGTAAAGTGTTCCATTAAATTCAAAGATAGATAGTCGTTATTGGGCCATGGATCAATTTTTTAGGTTGAATGAGTAGTAGCCTAACCTGTTTAGCCACATGAACATTACTTCAGGCTGAGTTACCCGAGCCTTAGGTGTGCCTCCCCACACATCAAAGTCTACAACTAGCTTTGAAGGTGTAAATTGGTAATAGTGTAGAGACTATATCCTTTGGTGATGATAATATAATGGTCCAAGAAAAAATATAAAATGTATTGGAAAGGAAAGAACAACAGATGCTGGACTAGTAACCCTCCCATGGTTGAAGCACAAACAATAACATACAATATAGGAATCATAACCAACAATAGTAGTGGAATAAGTAAAGAATACAAACATTCCATTTCAATATAATCATGCATATGAAAACAAGTCATACATATCAATAAGAAGAAAGGATGCCAATGGTTAACCATAATACATAAATATATATAAGAATTCTGCTAAAAAAGTAGAATAAAATAGAACCTTTAGCTGATGCAGGAACCTCAAGGTCCCTTTCCATCCATCCACTGCTAAACATCCCAACACTAAGGTCCATCTCCAGAGAATGAACCCTTACACGATCACAAATCCATAAAACCTACACGCTTCTCAAAGGGCCTATGTTGGGTTTGAGTAATAATCACAGTAGGCCACCAACAACGTGTTATTATATTTCATTTGATATTAGACATGTGCATACTAAAAATATAAATAAAATATATCATGTGAATTTTATAAATAAATTACTTTCCTTATGCTTAACAACCACAAGGAATTTTTCACCTTCTTCATCCATCTCTATAAATCTAAGAAGGATAGGATAATTAGAATAAATCTCAAGGAATACCCTAATTTATATCAATATAGGTGAACCCTATGGTTCTACCTCTAAATGTCACCTGGTACCTCATTCCATCAATCTTATAATCGATGTCCCAAAGGCATTCCCAAACAATAAGATCCTGGTCCCTCATGCCTCATATCAAAAAAAACTTCATCGATCTTAGGCCTGACGTTCAAGGAAAAATTACGTATGTCCTCCAAGTAATATCACCATTGGATAAATAAATAACGACCTAAGTAACGATGATGTACGTCCTCCCCGGAAATTCATGTCCCAATGGCTTTAAGTAAAACAAGCATAAACTCCCAACCGACAACTTCAACAATTTCAACTGATGGCTTCTCACCATCCCCATGACTTTTTATGGCAAGAACCTCCATCCAATTCCCTAAACCCTATATAATTGAGTCCTCTACCCACATGATATGTCAAAACCACCACATCATATGAGTCTTATTGTGCACACATGACTCCAAATGACGCATAGTCCAACATAGGTGAGTGGAAACTAGAAAATAAGAACCTAATACACACTAATTCAGAACATCATTCCCCTTCTATAGTGTAGCTTCATCCGACTATCATGCCCATCTCATGTTACATGATCCATTACCATAACTTGACAACCTTATCACCTTAATCAATGAACCTATCACCCAACCAGTGATCAATATTACTCAGAAAATATATATATTGGGACACACCCAACCTGATAATCATATCACCTCAAATCAGATATCCAACAACATCTTCAACCTTGTTCTAATCCCATTAGGTTCCCATGGAACATTTTAATTCATAGAAGTAACATAATTAAATTAAATTTAATATAAATAACACACACCACCCAACTGAACAAGTTTTATCAAGACCCATACCAAGCTCTGTCAGGGAAACAATGTCTTGGGAATGCCTAGAGGCATCCCATATGGTCACACAATTAATTTAAATGCAAGGTGTTAATTTATTTTGGTCTCTATCAATCTACCCAATGGTGCGCAAAAATCCACACAACTGAAACAACTACTAAATCATCAACAAAGATGAGCACCATTTACCTATTATTAGTAGACATCGACTCTTCCATTATTATCCTCTAACATGGGATGATCTGAAATAAATAAATGTTTTAGTTTAATTCCACAAAATGGGGTAAAACCAATATCACAGATTTATCATTCTACATGGTGATAAAAAAGGAGTAAAAGAGGTAATAAGATTCAAGGGCTTACTGATACGGATCCAACACTGCTAACGAATACAAAAATGGAGTACAGATGAAGATTGTGGCTTAATCCTTTGGGGAGGAAGAAATGTACAACCCCTCAAGTGTTGTATGCGACAAAAGAAGGAAAGAGGATAAATTTGTTTAATTGGATGGGAAAATCATAATTTCCCACTCTTAAAGTACCCACAAAATTTCACAAACTATTTGGCGCCTGCTACTTATGTGTGATCCATGCACAGTTGGCTCACATGATTTGTAAAAACTATTTTAATCCCATGTGTAGCCACCGGTTAAGTGGACCTATGTGTGTGGCATGCACATAGTTTTCCAAAACCATGCACAAACCATGAAAACACCTCAACTAAAAAATGAATAGGTTCATTCATGGTCATGAACCCCCTCCATCATGGATTACCAAACCATGCTCAATGATTTTGGAGGGATCATGGTTTCTACTAGGGGGCCACATGGTTTTTCGAAACTATGTGCCTCAGTCTATACACCCAAATAATTTTGGGTTTTCAGCCTATAGTGCACTCAAAACCCAATGAAAACTCAAAGATACTTTCTGATCATTAAGAATCATCTAATAATAGGTTATTGTGTAATAGAAACTCTTATAATTAAGTTCCGATAAATGAGAAAAGAGTTGGTCTACCCAAAAAACTCCAAAAATTAAAAACGGGAAATAAATTATACCTGCTCAAAAAACCCGGGATGTTTCAATCTCTACACCTTAAAATAGCTCATCCCTGAGCTATCAAAAACAATTTAGAGATGGTACCAAATAGGCCCATCCAATTAAAACTAAACCGAACTACCATGATCTAAAGGGTATAAGTTAACTATCTCAAGTGGCTCTCCACCTTAGGAGTTACCCACCTCTGTCACATCCCAACCCAAAACCCAATTAAAAATTATGGTCCACTAACCCTCCCCAAACTCAATGTGCTCTCATGATGCATCATAACTATTTCACCTCATCAGGTGCTCCTATGTCATACTGGACACCCATAAGAATCTTACATCGCATCGATGCTTGCCTCATGCCCTTATCACACATGGAACATAAAAGGTTCTGCATCTCAATATATATACCATCCCGCCTTTTTATAACATAACTTATCATTAAATTTTACCAAACCGAGGATCTTTATGGTTTACTGTCTTGGAAACCATGAACTTAAAACATGAAAACATAAAACATTATTCTTAAAAACATGAAAGGCTTCTCCTTATGTTCATCCTAGGTTCATTACTTCATCTCATAACCTGGGTACATACATCAAAAGAAATGGTGAGCAGAAGGCCCAATAAGGGAAACAAGAGAAACATTTTGCATGTGAACTTGAGATACATCAATAAAGTTGTGATAAATAGCTTTAAGGAATGAGAAAGAGATCAGGAGGAATATCATAATGGAAAGAACATGATTCATAACTTGAATATGTGGCTAAAACATTTAACTTAGACAATCATGAACATATCACCAAGGTTCATCCCCAAGGTGTCATTTGAAATTACCAAGGTTATTCACTAAGGTATCGTTAAAATTGTAATTTCTAGTGGTCACATCATTACCCAATGAATTGGAGAGCTATCATAGCACACCCTTAAATTTGAATTTATCATCATGTGATCCACATATATTATCATCAAACATTTCATAAATAACCCATATAGAATAAAAGAAATGGGCTTTATTTCATAATCATAACGCTTTAAAAGATGCTTTTAAGACATCATCTTTATGTCATTTTAAACCCAAAGAAAAAGGAAAGCGGGTTTCATATATGTAAATAACAGAATTTAAAATAGAAAATTTTGATATATATGTGAATACCATTATTGAATATAGAGCTTTCAGTATTCACTTAATAAAATAAAATAAATTGAGAAAAAGATAGACACATTTTGAGACGAAAATTCGGCAGCATAACGGCTATGTTGTAGGGTTTTAGAAAATATTGAAAAGAGAGGGGACATAGGTCACCCACTCATAATGATAAATAAAATAGTATAGGGAAATAATATAAAGAATATAATAACATGGTAATATAATTTGAAGGACATACCATATGAAATTAAAAACATTAAAGGAAGACAAAAATAATATTTCTCTTATGAAAAAAATTCGACAACCTAACGGCGTCACTTAAAACTTAAAAAAATGAATTAACGAGATAAAATAGGGTCTCTCATCATATGAACATAAAAGATCAGTATGATAGATATAAAGATCATACCCCAACATAATAAAAAGTAACTTGAAATAATTGATATGAAAATAGAACTTGAAAATGAGAAGGGTGAAAGAATCCCTTAAAAATTCGGCAGCCTAACAACGCCACTTAAACATTATTAAAATGAATTGATGAGAGAAAGAGGGAATAGTCGCAACATTTAGCTGGATGAGGCCATCGAATATTCTTTCTATATTAATTAACCAATATCACTTGTATTTAGAGACAATAGTTGCAACATTTAGTTTCTAACGGTCATACTGACTAACGGTTATATAATAGTCAAAACCCAACAGTCTCATTTTAGTTATACTCATTTTATTAAATGAAAAATCTTTGTTGAGTATGAAATAAAATAACAAAAAAAATTAGGAAACAAGATTTGTTCAAAATTTTGGGTCGTTACAATCTTTCCCCTTAAGAATTTGCATCCTCGCAATTTTTAAAATTGGGCTTTGAAATTTCATTGAAAGTCCCACATCGGAAAAAGAGTCAGTAAAACTGTTACTTTAAAAGAAATAAAAGTAAGTAAAAAAGGTCACCTGAGTTAACCCATACTAGGATTCCATGTAGGAAAACATGGATATGGGGGAGAAAACAAAGGGTCAAGTTCAGAGGGAGAGTGATAGAAAACATGTCTAAGAGGAAGTTAACAACCAGAGTATCACAAACATGTGATGGGTTAAGTGGTCTTTGATTACCCAGTAAGAAACTTAAACCAACAAAGTTTTTGTTTTACATTCCTTTTAATAAATTTGAGGAATTAATTTACTACATAGAATAAAAACACATGAAAATATATTTACCTTCACGTATAGTTTCATCCCTTAATAAGTTTCCACCAAGACTAATCTTTTCTCCAAAAAAAGAGCATTCAAAACTAATTGGTCTCATCAAAGCACAAGAATCATCTTCTAGAGAATTACGTAATCCACAAAAGAATAACTATGTATCTTTAAACATTTATCCCAAAACATAAAGGGTAAGATAAAACAACTCTTTAAAAAGAAAGAACCCCATAGGAAGGTAAAATACTTTAAATATTCAAAGTTCCACGGTACTACCCAAAGTTTATCATAGACCATTCCATAAATAACTATCCTTAAAATTCCTCAAAATAAACTAAAATAAGATTTAAATCCAAATATAAGAAGGATTTGATAACATAGTATTCCAAGATAAACTTTATCATTCATCCCCAAACAACATCAACCACTCCTGACATCTTATAACAAAAGTAACTAACCTAAACATATTTTCCCTAAGATAGGTTAATCATTTACATAAGTAACCTAAATTACTATAAGTTCACCTTAAATTCATCGATTCTTCAAAATATAAGTCAACCTCTACTCCTCAAAGAAAATACCGTAGTAATCTATTCTCCTCGATCATATAGGGTTCCCAAAATAGTGAACGTCTTCCAAAATAATAATCATCTTTTAATCCCTTATTAATTTTTTTTCAAGAAGAAAAGCTTCACAACATCAAAATGTGATACATAACAATAGATGTTTTCTTTAATGATATAAAACTATCATAGGTAGTGACTCTATGTTCTTAGAAAACATTAAGGATATGCTCATAGAGAACAAACTAAACTAAAAACTGACATAGGCAATTATTGCGAAGAAGTTGCATGTACTTTAGTCATCTTGATCCATCTTATCATAGGAATTGCATTGTTCCCTTGTCCTTGAAGATTTTTTATTCTCATCATGCTTCTCATCCCTTCCAAGAGAGCATTGTTGTGGATAATGTCCAACTTCTCCACATTTACGACATTGAAAAGTATAAGGTACATTAGATCGAACCTTATATCTATTCATCACATTATCCATTTTCTTGAAGTAATAAGCTACTTTATGCCCTATCACCCCACACTTAAAACATCTCCCGGTTTCTTTGTGACATTCTCCTTGGTGCCCCTTTCCACACTTTTTGCACAAAGGAAATTGGGTCTTCTTTCCCTTATCAACTTTATCAAATGAACAAACTTGAGACTTCATCTTCTTCTTCCTTGATGAATTTGGGCATTAAACTAGGTACCAATTATTAATTGTGATTTTTGATAGCTGGTTTGGCATAATCACAATATGTTCAACTTGATATCTCGTCATCTCTGTCACATTAATATAGCAATCATCACATTTCCTATCACATTCATTGTTGGGACATGTTCTTCTATTTCCCGCCATTAACTAAGAAAACAAAGTATAATTAAAGGCTTAAATACTTAGCCAATAACTATGAAAAGGAAACATTAAGCATAGAAGGATAAACTTGTCGAAGAAATGTATATCCTAACTTGTGATCCCGTAGGTTCCAATCTAGGTTATCCATGATCATATATTCTTATGTGAATCTTTATTTTATTTTATCTTTGTTCCTTTAATAATGGTTCATACTAAGCTTATGAATTTACCAAAGCATATCCCCCGGGAGTGTCGTAACCCAGGGTGCAGCAAGGCTCGTTGTTGTGTACCAGTTCCTGTTCAGGTCTAGGTCGAGAGGTGTTTTCAGGTTTTACCCCTATGTACATCTATTCCAGATCCACCTCTACCTTCTCTTATCCATACATGGATGTATTTTCTTGATAAACCACTTACTCAATACTCACCAAAATACCATGAATATTTCCTATATTTAAACTTGTCTATAGGGTCCTTCCTAAAGTTTTTGTATCCTAATTTCCACAAATAACTAAACCATCCTTTGATACCAACTATAGCATCATGCCTTTTTATAACACAACTTTTCATTACATTTTACCAAACCGAGGATATTTAAGGTTTAGTGTCTTGGAAACCAGGAACATAAAACATGAAAACATAAAACATTCTTATTAAACACATGAAAGGCTTCTCCTTATGTTCATACTAGGTTCATTACTTCATCTAATAACCTGGGGACATACATCAAAAGAAAGGGTGAGCAGAAGGCCTAGTAAGGGAAACAAGAGAAACATTTTTCATGTGAACTGGAGATACATCAATAAAGTCATGATAAATAGATTTAAGGAATGAGAAAGAGATCATGAGGCATATCATAATGGAAAGAAAATGATTCATAACTTGAAGATGTGGCTACAACATTTAACTTAGACAATCATGATCATATCACCAAGGTCCATCCCCAAGGCGTCATTTGAAATTACCAAGGTTATTCACCAAGGTATCGTTAAAATTGTAATCTCTAATGGTTACATAATTACCCAATGCATTGGAGCACTATCAGGGTGCACCCTTAAATTTGTATTTATCATAATGTGAGCCACATATATCACCATCAAACATTTCATAAATAACCCATATATCATAAAAGAAATTGGTTTCATTTCACAATCATAACGTTTTAAAAAATGCTTTTAAGACATGATCTTTATGTCATTTTAAACCCATGGAAAAAGGAAAGTTGGTTTCACGAATGTAAATCCAAGAATTTAAAATAGAACATTTTTATATATATGTTAATACCCTTATTGAAGAAATAGCATTGATTATTCACTTAATAAAATAAAAGAATTTGAGAAAAAGGGAGAGACACTTTGAGATGAAAATTCAGCAGCATAACGGCTATGTTGCAGGGTTTTAGAAAATATTGAAAAGAGAGGGGACATGGGTCACCCACTCATAATGATCCATAAAATAGTATAGGGAAATAAAATAAAATATATAATAACATGGTAATGGAGTTTTAAGGACATACAATATTAAATGAAAAACTTGAAAGGAAGACAAAAATAAGATTTCTCTTATGAAAAAAATTCGACAGCATAACGGCGTCACTTAAAACTTCAAAAAATGAATTGATGAGATCAAATAGGGTCTCTAATCATATGAACATAAAATATCAGTATTATATATATATAGATCATACCCCAACATAATAAAAAGGAACTTGAAAGACTTGACAAGAAAATAGAACTTGAAAATGAGAAGGGTGAAAGAATCCCTTAAAAATTCGGCAGCCTAACGGCGCCACTTAAAAATTCTTAAAATGAATTGATGAGAGAAAGAGGGGGTCTTTCATAATATGAACATAAAAAGGACAGTAGGATGAATATAAAAGAACATCCCCAACATAAGAACATGGAGCATACAAGAAATGACATAAAAGAGAGTACTTGGAAAGAAAGAGAGAGGTAGGATCCCTTACCTTAAAACGCAACTCTTAAAACTCAAAGGTTGGGACCTTGAGGGCTTGGGGGCACCTTGGGAGGACTCCATGGGAGGTAAGGAGACCATAGCTTCGTTGAGGATGATTTTTGAGTCTAAAGGATGAGAGAATGTCTTGGTATTTATAGGGAAAGTGAGGGGACAAGACATTGATGGCCAAGGGACACCTCATTGGTGGTATTGGCAAAACCATGGGCTTGCCCATGGTATTTCCCAAGGTGTTAGGACACATGGGACCCCTCATAAAATAATTCATCCCCTCTAGTCTAAAATCCCTTAAAATATCCCATGACATCATCATGATGCAGTCATGATGTCATTAATCAAACCGAAACCCTAAAACTGAAAATTCACTATTCCCCGAAAATTCAACTTTATCAGAAAAATCCCAAAATTTTACCTTAACCAAATATCGATGCTCTGATTTCAAAAATTAAGTCCATTTTATAAAAATAATTTTCTAAATATTTTTAATTTAATTTTTAAATAAATACACTATTCACCGAAAATTCATATTTTTCAGAAAAATCCCCAAAAATTACCTTAACATAATATCGATGCTCTGAGTTCAAAAATGAACTCCATTTTATAAAAATAATTTTTTAAATAGTTTTAATTTAATTTTTAATTTAAAAAACATTATTCACCCGAAAAAACTAATACTTGACTAATAATTTCTGAAACAGTTATTTACTTATTTTATTGAATCACATTACTTAATCAAGGGGCCTAGATTATATTAATACTTTATTTAAGTGAGATTACTAATCCATTTGGTCACATTACTAATCCTAATTGTAAAATCACTATTCATAATTTACTATTCATAAAAAATTAATTTGATCTTATTAGACTCTAAATTTCTTACTGAACATAATTGTAGAAGACCATTTTTTTGAAAATCAGTACACATAATTAATTATTTAAGGTTTACATAAATATTTTCAAATATCATTTTTCAAGAATTCATCAAAAATATGCATACTATATTTATCCAGACATTTGAAAATTCACGAACTTCATCATAATAATAAATCAAAATTTTTATTTAAATCAAAGGATTACACAAGGCCGTTACGGTCTCCATACATAGCCCCTTATAACCCCATCATATGACCTAAGTGTAAGGTGTGCTAAGGTGAGAGAATCTAAGGGTGGCTCATCCAACATCAAATGAGTAGTAATTTCTATCAGTTTGAACTTCTCACGTAGGAAATTCCGTTCTAGCTTCACACGATGAAGTTCGGATTGGGTTTGGTCCAGACCAACACCCAATGGTGCTTCCTCCTTCCCAAGTTCTGTTAGATGGGCTTCGATTGGCCCGAGACTACTGGATGAGGCATCAAATATTTTTTCTATATTAATTAACCATGATCACTTGTATTTAGATACAATAGTCGCAAAATTTAGTTTCCAACAGTCATAATGACTAATGGTCATATAATAGTCAAAACCCAACAGTATCATTTTAATTATACTCATTTTATTAAATGAAAAAGTTTTGTTGAGTATGAAATAAAATAACACACGAAATTAGGAAACCATATTTGTTCAAAATTTCGGGTCATTACAATAGATGTCCAAAATCTGTCATGGTTCCTCCCACCTCAAATAAGTCCCTCATATTGATAATTCCCAGATGCCATCACACCTCAAAATCCATGAACCCAATGCTTCTCACATATAGATCCTGGTGCCATGAACCTCACACACACACACACACATATATCTATATATATAACTCATCTGATTTGATGCCAAACTACTAACCGACATCTAGTTAGTCCATAGATACACAATTCACACCTCATGCACCCAAAATGTAGATGCATCTAAAAAGGATATGAAAAAATAAAACAAAATAGACATGGATAAACCCATGGCGTATCATTAACCATAATCAACTCACCATCCTGCCACAACCTAGTAGCTCTATGGCATGCACCTAGCCTAGTGCTAGACTACGTGAAACCTGACCTCACTATGGTGCTGCACCAGCCACCGACCACTGAACCCACTACTAGGCCCCACTATCTCTGCCATGACATCAATTTATAGTTGAATACTAGATACCATAACCTAGTACCACACCCAGTCTGATCTCAGAACCTTGAGTCAGCCCCAGTCCCTAATTTCCATCTACCTGAGAAGGCTTTGTACAGAACCTATTGAGATTCCCAACCTGTCTGTATGCTCAACGATCCTTTGCTGCCCGATTAGACTACATCCGCACATGACCCGACTTCCTGAACTAGAAGCAGGACATCAATGATCCACTGAGGTTCTCTTATAAATTCCTTGGCCTAACTGCCCTACTAGAACTCCTCTTGGCCTCAGTTCCTAGTATCTAAAGAATCGCAACTAAAAAAACTTGATGTCGTCAACCGATTTAATGAGAATAGTCCATCATGTTTCCCAAAACTATGAGCGCCTGATTCAACACCTATGAGAATTATTCCAATCTAAATATGTTTACCTAAACTCAAATGAGATTCCATAAACCATCCTCAAAATGCCACACTATAACACCACAAGGATTTACAAATAAATTAAATATTTAATACGTGAAACACCAAGCCTCTACAAAAAAACACTTTGTTATAACTGATCTAATAAACAAAATTTTTCAGCTTCTCTGATTTGAGTTTCGAAAATTTGATATACACAGTTGCATTTAGGGTAATTTTAGGAGTTTGATAGGATCAACTTATGTTTTGGTGAATAGTAAACTACCCTTATGAATTGTAATGCACCCTTATGAATATTAATATACCCTTATGGATAGTAACCTCACCCATGGATGTATAAATAAAATTTGGGCACATTATAAATGAAATAGAACATTTTATAAGTTATTTATTAAGTATTGGTATTTTTGTGAGTGATAAATATTTAATTATAGTTTTAAACAAATAAATGGATTTCAAATCCATTTTCATTAAATGTGTTAAAAAATAAATATTTTTTTCCAATGGTTTTGGGATAATTTTACGAGGCCTTAGTTAATTTTTGAAAGTATTACCAAATCACTTTTAAATTTAATATTTGCATTTTTCAATTAAATAATGATTTTATTTTAAAATTAAATTTCACATATTTATAAAATTATTTTGATAAAATCGTCTTCATTTTTTGATTCTATTCATTGAAAAATGGTTATGATGAATTTTTGGGTTTGTTTCTAAAATACTTCAACTTTAGGTGAATAGTAAAATACGATAATTTACGATAAATACTAAATACATGATTTGTTGAGTCATAGGCGATGTAAGGATAATTTAGTACCACTTGGTTTGAACTCACATTTCATATTACAATTCTTGGTCACAAAAATCAATACTATTTCTGGTCTTGAGAAAAATAATAATATAAGAATTAAGATATTCAAAAATTACTCCACTCCTCTACTATAAATACCACCCCCTTAACTACTATATTTACTCATATAAAGCCTTGTTCCTTGCCTAAATTCTACTCAAATATCCTTCCAAGATCCTCCCCCACATCCAGCAGCCCCTGGTCTCATAAAAATACCAAATCTTCTCCCCTAAAGATGCTCTCAAGGAAGATTAATTCACGAGGTAAATTCCACTTTTCAATTATTTTACTTTCTTTTCAAGTTCATTTTTTTCCTTTCTATTCTCACCTCTCCTCATCCAAATGTTATGAAAACTATATTAATGTACAAGTAATTTAATGTTGTTATGATTATGGAATAATTTATTATCATCTCTCCTTTACCCTTATTTTATGCTAGTAATTAAGAAACACCATTTGAGATATGCTAATTTACCACATTCAAGGGTGATGGGTCTTCAATTTCTATTACCATATTCAATTGTGGTCATAAAACCATTATTATGGTCGAAAATGACTATAATATATGTATTATATCTGATCTATGGTTCTGTAATCTTATTTTACATATAGTTTTTATTTATACAGTAAAATGAGTTCATTGTGTTCAAAACCCGCCAATTAACCTAAACAATTATCATAAAATAATTTATATAATGATTCATCTTCAATCCAAGTAAAAAAATTAAATTCACAACCATTTAACCATATTTATTTTCAATAATAACATATAACTTTAATTCTATAAAATCATCATCATTTTACATGATTCTCCATTCATGTATATAAGTATACTGATCATGAAACAAACGGACCCAAACAAATAAATTGAACCTCTTAACCCATCAAAAAGGACGTGAATGAACTTAATATGGTTATAATAATTCAATTAAATTGATAGTAGGTTATGGAAATACGAATTAATGAAACTAAATTTTATTATTATAGTCATTAAGATCAAGTAGATAACACCTTCAGACTTAAGGTAAGGGTTTCTTCATCTCACTTCCATTTTTGTGAGATATTTTGTATTCACTACTACTACATGTGTATGGAGTATGTATACTACCAATTGATGTTTCATATCATGAATATATATATTTTAATTATATTAAATGTATCATTTTATTATTATTAATTTTGGGGCATACGATTCAATTAATTATAACGTTTTAAGTATTTTCTACCCGAACCTCCATTTTCATTTGGGTTGATGTTATTCACTACCCACCTCAATGAAATTATTATTTATTCCTATTAAATCCTCATAAATGTTATGTGAATATTATATATATATATATATAACCATTCTTTATTTTATGGGGATTTACATATTTTAAAATAATATTTCAAAAAATTGTTCTGAAATGAAAGCCTGATTCAAGGAACTTCAGAATTCTTACCTATTATGAAGTTCACTCTATAATCTATTTTAATCGAGATTTGTCTTTATAAAGGAAAAAAAATTTACTTGAAAAATATATTTTTGTTCATTTTTGGTTTTATTAAAGAAAACATTCCTTTTCATTTTAAAATCTCTTTAATGAATACCTTAAATTGCACTAAAATGTTTTAATTCTAAGGATTCTTTAAAGAACCTTTTTACATGATTTCACTTAAGTGGGACATAATTTATGCCGAAAATTTAATCTCAATTTACATACCTTTTCTTTTCTAGTATATACATGTTTAAAACCGGATATAGGACAAATAAAAATTATTTTCCAAAATAACTATTTATTCCAAAGTAAAATTGTTTTTTCTCACCTCACATTAACTTTTATGAGATATATGCCTTGTTCAACAGTTATTACTTGAATGTGTTGTATTTAATTCCCCTTGTTATATAATATCAATAGTCTCATTATTCTCATTATATTCTAAGGCATTATTATTTGAATGTTTCAAGGTGGTATGGGACACATTGGAATGTTTAAGAATTATTTTCTCAAGAATTTGATAATGGTCTCATTTAAAAGTATCTTTATTTATGTAAAAATACTTTAATGAATATTTTATTTTATATAGGTTTATATATTATGATATCATCTAAACTATGTCGTTGAAGGGTTTCTAATTAGATTGAATTTTGATGTTCTATCTTGATACCATTCACCAATTTACTTTGAATGGTTAGGGTTTACGTTTAATGTATAGGTAAAGTTATTTACATTTCATATGTTAGTTTTAATGTGAATGTATATATTGTTTATATTTATCCTCATTCATAAGAGGAATTCATTGCACTTAGTAAGTATCAGGTGGGTCCCACTATAGGTTCCGGGCGCAGCAGAAGCACGTTGGTGGGTGTACCCCACATTAATTTTAGCGTTAAAAATGATCAATCTGAGATCCGTCATGATAATAAAACACTGGATCTTTAGAATAGAAAAAAGAATGAAAATGAAAATAGGGGAGTCTCGGAACCATATATAGGATCATCATATGTTGGTTATAATTAATTTAATTAATTGATAAGAATTACCTTGATGGAATTCTTTTTTTGTCGATGTTTCCGGTCACGATCCGATGTGATCCGTCGTTGTGTCGTAGAATCCAAGTGTAGGATTCCTCTAGAAGTGATCCGAAGGTGATCCACATATATTTGGACATCGCTGAATGGATATTAAAGTGCTAGCACAGAAGAGCCTTCACTTGCGATGTCCTCCTTTGATCGCCTTGAACTGGTGGAGGAGGATCTCTCTCTCGTAGCTTGAGAGTGTTCTTGGAAAATAAATAATTCTCTCTTGGCTGGGGAGATTTCTCTAGATCCATTGTGCACAACCAAAAAAAGACGTCTAGGCTAGTGAGAAATATATAATTGGAATTTTTAATAACATAGAATAATAAAAAAAATTAATTACTGAAAGCATTTATTCATTTCATTTAATTCTTAGTAATACCCCATGTAAAATAATAACAATTAACTATTATTATTACCTAACATGTGCCCAGTGAATTACACCTAATATTATATAATTAAATAAATAAAACTATTTCTCATAAATTCCAATAAAAAATACATAGCCTGTATATTTAATATACACAATATATACTTTTGTTTTTTTATTTTTCTTTATTTACTCAACCACATTTATTAGATGTAACACCACAACCCCAGTTACCCAGAGTTAGTGCATTATTACATAACATTGGCATTATACAAGGAATCATGTCCTGAAATACCGATCGGTTTAGTAGCCTTGGAAGTACTAGATACATTCAAAAGTTTTACATTACATCATGAAATAATAACATCAACAAAATTTTGTCCCCTTTTGAACACACTTATATCCTTAGCCTATCTATACAGGTCAATCGTAAAATAATTCTTCACATCCTGGAAAAAATGAAACATAGCAAGGGGTGACCATAGATTCTTAGTAAGGATAACAATATAGAAGAAACTTTCATAAATAAGCATAAATATTTAACGCAATGTATAAGACTAAAACAAAATCCTTTTAAACTTAAAATTCAGCATAATATGAAAAGGATAAAATCAAATAATGTCATTTACTTAATCACATGGATATTATACTAGTCGAATAATCACATGCAATATAAATAGCCACTTTCTTAATGATGGAATTCATAATGTCAGACTTCATAACCACATAGTCAAGGCCATGTACCAAGACTACCAATAAGATTTTGACAAGGCCTTGTGCCAAGATACCAGTTTGTCTCATGAGACATACCGATGCATCGAGGATCTATATCAGGCTCCACCCGTCACATACTATTTCCAATTCATTACTCATATCAAAAGTTTTAAACATAACTTAGACATTCGTATTACAACTAGCATACAAAATTTCAATACATTATCCATAAACCATGAATGGTATAAAAAAACACATCCACAGTCAAACAAATAAAAAAAATCAATACAATATAGAAGATTTGTATCATAATAAATCAACCTCAATCAATAATAATATCCCGTAAATGAAGTTGAGATAGTTGACAATTATTAGTAAAAACCTTTGAGAGAAATATACCTTTTTCATGAAATCATATAAAAGTCATATAAAGGAAGTCATTTAAAAGACATTTTTGAATCAAAGTGTCCCATACCACTTTGAAACTTTTAAAAGGAATTAACATTTTAAAACATTCATGTCCATATAAATAAATCCTTAAAAGCATTTTGAAAATATGGAAATTAATGAGAATGGTTTAAAAGAATAAGTCTTTAAAACATTTAAAATGATGTTTTAGAAAAAATTACCTTAAAAATAATCCCTTTTAAAACCATTTTATGAAACATGTACATGGATAATAAATATGTCCCGGTAGATACTTACGTTAAAAGAACCTCGGATTATAAAGAGACTGTGAAATTAACCCTTAAATTATACTTTTCCTTAGCCAATGGTATGTTAAAATCCTGTATAATAGTTAAAAAATTGTTGTTAAATTATAAAATAACTATATACATAAATATGATATCATATATGATCTTCTAATATTACTTTGTTAATAATATTTTAGTAGAATCATCATTTTGGGTGTTAATTGGTCCATTTTCCATTATACGATCAGTTATGTAAGCCATGTTTGTTATGGGTGAGATGTATATTATTCATATCCAGATTGATATTAAATTCTTAAACATTATTTTTAATCATAAAATGAAAAATATTCTTGAATTATTACGATGGGGAATGAATCTCATTGCGTTAGTGGAGACGGTAATCCGTACGTACACACGAGTGACAATATCATTATATTGATGGTGAAATAGTATGTAATTGGATAGTAAATCATATATACAGAATAATTGACATGTTATATTAATTATTTACATCAATTATACTCATTATTATACCCATCCAAATAATGAAGTGTTTTAATAACAAACTACACCACAATGTGGAGACAGTAAGCCGTACGTACACACGTATGGCGACTTTGTCATTCATAAGATGCATAGAATAATGAATATGGTTGTACCATTTTTATAATAACATCGTAGTATATATAATATACTATAGTTATTATTTTATAATGGAAACAACAAATAAATAGGATGATAAAGAAGAAAAGAACTTGAAAGAGGGTGGTGAAATTATTACCTCTTATTCGGGTGTTTCCTTTTGAGTTGATCAAAAGGGATTCTTAGGTTGGAATTATGATCAAAATAAGGCCACTAGGTTTAATTGATGGAAATTTGGAGGATATTTGGGCTGGGGATGGCCGAGAAAAATGGATTTGGAGGTGTGATTTTGAGAGAAGGGGAAGTGCCCATTTATAAGAGAGGTAAGGGGAACCTTAGGAAAAGATTGAAATATTATTTTATAATAAAATAATTTTCGGTTTCTAATGGATCCAAAATAATTTATATATAGGATAAGGTTGGTATGGGTAGAAAAAATCTCAACCAATAGGTATTAGATAGGTTTGGGTCACCATATTAACCTTATCTTTTAGATTAAACTCTTAGTTAAATAGTTTAACTTTTACCATGTATTCTTGTATTATTAAAATAATTGGTTAATAAACTTAATATATAATTACAAGAGAACCTCAAGTGGTTCATTAATGATATACCTATCATTATATAAGTTCTTTTATAGAACCTTATATTTTTAGGACTATTATATAATTTAATAATAAAATATTTGTTTTAATAACTCATTTACGTCAATTTAGACACTACTTAGTATTTGGTTTTTGTGAAAGTCATCAAAACTTGATTACTTCAAAATAAATACATTGAATCAACACAGACATGTAATATTCACCTATAAAATTTGTGTATGTCATAAAAAATTTTAAATTATATTTTTTTAATATTTATAATACCATTTATTTGATTATTTCATTAATAAGGTAATTACTACATCACCATTATGTCATAAATAAATTTAATTATTTACTGTCTAAAAATTATAAATAAAATAAAATTATGTATGAAATATTTTTATATTTATAATTTGTATTTATATTTTAAAAGATAACTTATATAACCCCATTTTAAAATTGTTTTACTAAAAGATATATATTTATGTCATTTTAGTCTTTACTTTAAATTAATTAATATAAAGTGTCATTATCACTCTCAAGTGGCTCCATGGTGTCCCAAAATTGACCAAAGGATGCCCATGGTTATACATGTATCAACCAATAGGAATAGAATACATTTTAGGGTAATTTAATATTATTATAATATTATTTTTACCCTTATTTACCAGATTTACCCTTCAACCATGATAAATAAAATATTTACCGAAATAATTATTCATAATGTCTAAAAATAAAAGTTACCTATTTAGAGAATATGGACCTCATGATTCCAAATATGTAATCCATTTTTCTAAATTCAAAACACCGAAGTGGTAGAAATTAATTTAAATTTAATTCCCGTTGACAAAACAAAAAATGTGTTTTTAAGAAATAATAACTATCAAAAGATTGACACTTGTTTATGTCCAGTTCAAATGTAAAATTAAATAAAATGAACTAAATTATATTAAATTATAAAAATATAATTTAATGATACTTTAAAACCACTCAAATTTATAATTTAACACTATAAATTATTTTAATTAAAAAAGTTTTTTTTAATTGAAATTTAGCATTTTCACTATTCATCAAAAATTGAAAGTTTTTAGAAAAGTACCAAAAATTCACCCTAATATAATTTCGATATTCCAAATTCAAAAATGAAGTCCATTTAAAAAAAATGAAATCTATAAAAGTTCAAAAAGTGGTTATTACTATTTATAACAGCTAGTTTGATTGGTTGTGGTGTGTAAAAACTCCAAGTTGCGTACAACGCAAGAAACTGCATTATTCAAATTGAAATGTACTGTGGAAGTTGTGGGTGTTACATTAGACCTTGAATAATGGATATTTATTTCTAAAATAAATATCACTACATTAGTCGCTAAGAAATATATTATTTCGCCCATGACATATTTTCTCGAATAACTAGTGTCGAAATAAATGAGATCAAGAATTATTGAATAATTGTTAAACCACAGCAGGGAATAATATTTATTCAACTTATTAAATTAATATTTAACTAAGATATTTAGACACACTTAGTGTGTGACCCTCTAGGCCTTTTTCTAAGTGGCATTAAGCGGAGCCTGCCTAATGTCCAAGGTTAGTGTCTAGAATCACGCCAAGGCACCCATAGAGAATGAATTTAATGTCACAATGATGTGTCTCCACCTGCAAACACTTACCATGTAATATAATAACTTTGTCTTGATATCTCGAATCAAGTGGGTTACATGCGAGTGCCATCAACCCATGAGCTCGATTATTCCTTCTCTGACTTTCCAGAATTGAACTTGCCCATTCCTCACCATTTCTATGGATTTATTTAGGTTATATCAATTCAATCGAAGGGCCTGAGATATCTACATTAGTTATGGAACATAAGGGAAAAATCCTTTCTTGCCTTATCTTTTAATGAAGCATCACTCGTGACGCACCCAACGTATCCTATCTCACTGCGAACAGTGCGTCGTCATAGTTTTCATCAATACATCTAAGTGAACGAGTTGTAATACCCATTAATTATAATTTTAAAGTCTAAGGACCAATACATAAATCCGCAGAAAGGAACATCCAATGACACTATGAAATGTGGATTTTCAATTGGCGGGTCTCCTTCTCATAATGTCATCCTGGATATTTCTATGGGTGTACACCATGAGAAGTTGCCTCAAAGTTTTATGAGCCCTCACCCCTAATGGACTGTATTATTTGTGTCCCTCAAATAACATCGTCTGGACATAGAAAATATATTCAAGAACAATGTTATGGTACTTCAAGGTTCTCATCATAGTCGAGATCCTTTATGACCCTTTAATGCAACATCTATCCTTAGGAAATTATCACATGCATTGTCATGAAGAAGAATAGTCAAGATGTGATAAGGTGTTTATTAATGAATAAAGTACAAAGTAGTTGGTTCTAGGCCACCAACTCCAACACCCACTATATCCCCTCAGTGCATCGATAGGTCCCGTGAGACAAACTATGGTCTTAGCATGAGGCCTTGACAAAATGGATATTTTTTGTCTTGGTACGAGGCCTTGATAGTATGGTTATGATGTCCCACATTATGCATTCCCTCATTATGAAGCTAGTAATTGAAATTTCACATTGTTATTCGACTAATAGAATACCATTGATTATGTTTTATTATAGAATAATTTATTCATATCCTATTACTACCATAGTATGTATAAGTTTATTTTTAATGGCATGTGTTTTTAGTTATTCACCATGCCAAATGTTTATGTTTATGATATCTTCTGTTGTATTTTTTACCCTTACTGAGCATCTGAGCTCACCACTTTTCTTATGTTTTATTTTTCCCTGGGATGTGAAGAGGTGTATTATGAATGAATTACATGGATAAACATAGAGTTTTGGATGTTCCTAATAAAATATATATGTTGTTTTTTATTTCAACTTGTAATGTTGAACCTATGTATGAATTTGGTTTTCTAAAACTTCTAAACTATTTGGTCCTTCAGGATAATACTTCATTTTAATCATGCAAATGCAATTAAATAATGCACCGACTCTAGGCTTCTAGGTTCAGGGCATTACACTCGCCCTCAAGGTGTCATCTTCCACCATATTGGGTGCGAAATGAGAAAACACTGTGAATGTATCTACATAGTCCATGAAGGACACGTCTCCTAATTGTAGGATCAAGAACACCAAACCTCTTTCTTACCTCAACATCTCTAGAAAAAAGTACTTGAAGAACCTGACCTCAAAATCCTTCTAGTCCAGTCCATTGTGTCTACCTTCCTAGACCTATACCTAAACCTGTACCTATGGATCATGATCTACCTGAACCTCTAGTACCTCATCCCGACCCTTAGGGGTCTCAACCAATGCATGCTCCTACCATACTAAATCATCTCTCACTGGATGCTCCATTGTAACCCATCTAGGTGGCATCCCACTTAATACCAATACATGTTCATATAGCCCAGATAACACACACACACACACACCCATATATATATATATATAACATAGGTAGGGAAAGCAATAAAAAGCAGCATAAACTCACTACCATTACCCCCCCCCCCCCATCGCAACCATGCCTCATGAAATCCATCCTCATGGCCCCTTACTCCCCCATATCAGAGGTAGGTATTACATATTCCTCAGTCCACACCTATCCTGATAGACCATTTATCCTCAATCTTATGACCACATCACCCAACCTATTGATAAACATCACCCCATGTCATCACCCATGCCTTATCCTATAAGATCTAGGACCATACATACATACATACATACATACATACATACATACATACATACATACATACATACATACATACATACATACATACATACATACATACATACATACATACATACATACATACATACATACATACATACATACATACATACATACATACATACATACATACATACATACATACATGCATACATACATACATACATACATACATACATACATACATACATACATACATAAATAAATAAATACATACATACATAAATAAATGCATACTTATATATATATATATATATATCACATATCAGATACATATTTCATTGGGTCCACTTTCCTGGGTTGGTTGAGTAAAATTCCACCAAATAAAGACTAGGAAGGAAAGTTATTCTTAGCTTCCTTTGTTGACACTTTTAACTAGTTGACCCCTCTTATCACAATCTAGAAACCTAATGAAATTCACAAGAAATTTCCATATAAAATGAATATATATTTATACATTTTATGTCCCAAAAATAGGGGATATAAATCCACCCACTTTCCATATCGGGCCAAGGGTAAATCATCTCCCTTACCATACTTGGTCAAAGGTCACATATTATAATAGGTAAAAATAAAATTCCAAGTGTACCAATCTTGGTGAAAATCAAATCAACTTTCAAATGAGAAAAACAGAAAAACAATTCCCACCCCAATAAATTGGGTTGTCCCTCATGCATGGGGTTGTAGGCACCCAAACACGAGTTCTAAACATAGTTTCAACAACATCCTAATATTCAGTCTACCATAGCCCAAATAGTATGACTAAACAGAAAAAGAAAATCATTTCGTAGAATTAGTAACTTTTTTACAATGCTAATAATTCCCAATCAAGAACTGATCTAATATTAATTGTATTTCCCTAACCCATTTATCCACTCGAATAGTGCTTTAGGTTGAGTGCCACAAGCCTTAGGCACTCCTCCATGTACACCAAAGGCTTTTGAATAGCAATGAGTGTGCTGGGTGATAATGGGGAAAAAATACCCTCTGGTGATTATAATATAATGGTTTAAGTAAAAAAATATAATATGTAGTGGAAAGGAAAGAATAAATGATACTAGAACAATAACCCACCCATGGCAAAAGCACAAACAATAACATGCAATAACAGAAGAATAATCAACAATAGAAGAGGAATAAAAAAACAAACATACCATTTGAATCTAATCATGTATATAAAAAAAATCATACATATAAATAAGAAGAAACGAAAAAAATGGTTGACCATAATAAATTTGTATATATAAGCATGTTGGTACAAAAGTAGAACAAAAGAAAAACTCCAACTGATGCAGGATCCTCAAGGTCCCTTACAATCCATCCCTTGCTAAACAACCCAACACTATGGTCCATATTCAGATCCCGAACCCTTACTAGATAAAACATCCCTAAAATCTAAATGTGTCCTGAAGGGTTATTGTATCTTGTGAGAAAGAATCTCAGTAGGACACCACCAACATGTTCCTATCATACATTTGTGATTAAGTAGGTTCATAGTAAAAAGGTAAATAAAACAAATCATACACATTTTAGAAATAAACGTCTTACCTTGAGATCAATATCCACATGGAATATTTTACGTGATTTAGACATCACTAGAAATCTATAAAGGAGAATATCCTTAGCATAAATCCCAATGGATCCCCTCATGTATACCAATCTAGATGAACCCTCAGGTTCCACCTCTAAATTTTACGTGGAACATCGATCCCTCAATCATGTAACTGATATCCCAAAGGAATTCCCATACAATAATATCAGGGTTGTATATATCTCAGCTCAAAAAAAACCCTATAGAACCTTGACCTCATGTTTGAGGAAAAAAATATCTTTCCTCCAATTAATATCACAGTCGGCTCAACAACTGATGTCTTAAGGAATGGAGATGTTCATCCTCCTAAGAATGAACTGACCCAACGACCTCAAGTATGATGAGCCTCAACCCCCAAATGATTTCCTCAACACTTTAAATCGATGGATCCTCACCATCCTCATGGATTTCTATTGAAATCAAATCCATCCAATTCTCTATAATGCATCTAAAATAGGCCTCTACCCATAAGAGCTTTAAAAACCACCACATCATCTGAGTCCTATTGTGTGCACACGACTCCAAATGAAATAATCTCCAACATTGCTGAGAAGAGATCAAAAAATAAGAACCTAATCCACACAAATCTAGAACCTTTTTCCCCTATGACTGTCTGTCTCCATCTAATGGTCATCACTATATCATGTCACACGATCCCTGGCCGTAACCTACTAACCTTGTCTCCTCAATTGAAGATTATGTCACCCAACCCGTGATCAACATCACTCAAAAAATATATATATCAGGTCATTCCCATCTCAACGATGACATCACCTCAAATGAGATATCCAATATTATCTCTATCCTTAGGATGAGCCCTTCATATTCCCATGAAACTCAGCAATGCATAACAACATCATAATACAATTTATATTAATATAAATAACACACCTGACCGAACTTCCCAAGTGGTCTCAAGACCCATACCCAGCTTGGTCATGGAAGAAAATTCTTGGGCATGCCTATAGGCATCCCATATTTTCGCACAATTATTTTAAAGGCAAGTAATTACTTCATTTGTGTCTCACTCAATGAACCCAATGGCATGCTCAAAGTCACACCCCTAAAACAACTTATAAATCACCAAGAAAGAAGAGAAACACTTAACGCATGTTGGTAGGTGTCCACTCATCTTATCATTTCCTCTAACTTGGACCAATTTGGAAGAAATTAGTGTTTTAGATTAATTCCCTAATAGAGGGTAAAATGAATCGTACAGATTTAGATTTTCATATGGAGAGATCAAACAAGAAAATATGTATGAGAATTCAATGTCTTATGAATACAAATTCAATGATATTGATGAATTAAGAAAATATGTTTAGATGAATAGTGTGTCTCAATATCAAGGGGAGGAAGAAAAATACAAGCCCCATGTGCTATGTGTGACCAAAGGAGGAAGAAGGAGGAGAAATTGGTTTAATATGAGGGGAAATTGGTAATTTACCACTTTAAAAGTGACCCCATGGTTTTCCCACATGGTTTTTAAAATAATGTGGAAACATTGTAGATCCTACTACTTAAGATCCAAGCCCTACATGGTTAGCTTTCATAGTTTGGAAAAACTGTGTTGAGCCGATGCGTAGCCATTGGTTAAGTGGAACTGAGTGTGTGGCTTGGAAAAAGTTTTCCTAAACCATGCATATACCATATGGACCCCTCTTCAAAAAACTATAGATGTTCACAAAAGGTCATACAACCCTCCATCACAGTTTTCCAAACTATTCTTAGTGCATATTGAGGGTGCACAATATCAACTAGGAGGACACATGATTTGTCCACACTGCATGACTCAATCTATCCACCCCATAGAGTTTGGTTTTTAGCCTCTGCTACACCTAAAACCTAATTAAAACTATGAGACACTTACCAAGTATTAATACTTATATAATAATAAGGTCTTGGGTTAATTAAACTCTCAGAATTAAGTTCTAATAAATGATAAAAGAGTTTGTGTACCCACCAATCTCTGAAAACTTAATATGGGTGAGAAATTCAACCCACTCAAAAAACCTAAGATGTTATAGAATGAATTTAAATGTGAGAGATGAAAACTAAAGGGAATTGTTTTTCATATATTAGACATGATAAAATTCCATTTTTGAAAATATTTTATAATTTTTCTCACTTTTTATTAATGTGTGGGTTTTTATTCAGATATTTGATGATTACCTGTGAGTGAAATGTTTAAGTATAGGGGACTGATGAAACTCATATTTTGATAAATTATATTATGTAATTCAATTTTTTAATCTAATTAACAGCATAATTTAAGAATAATTATCAAAATTTTAGGTTTTATTAATAATTTGCGCTTAATTGTAAAAGAGGCCTAATTTTGGAATTTAAATATTTTAATATCAAATTGGTATTTCTACCATAACCTATTATACCATAATACAAATTGTAAAATAATTTTTTTTTATAATATACATGATGAGATATATTTCGTTTAACTAAATCCAAAGATGAATCTATCACTACATATCCCAAAAGGAGCATGCACTTCAATCCTTGGAATCTATGTCCAGATTGAAATTTTTTTGAATATGGGACCATAAATCACAAATAGAATGGTCAAATGAGATGAATTTTACATTAATTTCTGTAATATGATGGTTAAAATGTTACTTGACTGTTCCCACTCTCTATTCGATCATCTTAAATTCCATAAATACATGTGAATTTATAAATTTGTAATTAGAATAGTATCATGTCCAAAAAATATGTCATGATTGATCATGTCATAATATAATATCCAATTATCCAAATAAAATCAAATGTTTGGTGTGAATATGTTTGAAAAATGTGGAACAACATTCTAGTTTACCACTTTCCCATATTTGACCATTTATTATGCCTCAACAATTGATAACATTCAAAGTACAGAATTAGAACCAAAATCTTTCACTCCCCTCCCTATAATGTTTTTCTCTCAGTCCATTTCAAAGTCTTAGAAACATTAGTTAGCCATTTTTTTGTTATACAGGTGTTATACTAAGGTAATAGTGATATCATTTCAGTTTTCTTCCTCATTTCCCATTCTCTTTTCATTTTCTACCTTGTTTTCCCCCATCACGATCCTTCAAATATATATGAAAATATTGAACTTACTCTCAGTATTGTTTGAAGGGGGAGTGATGATGTTTTGAGTTATTATTTATTCAATTCTTTATCTTTATTTTTTTATGAATTTGAGTACTGATTAAAATGTTTAGGTTAAAGGTTCATCCCACTATTTGTACTATTTATTTCTTTTTCCCATTGAATTTTTATTCCTTACCTTCATATTTATAATACTACACATAGGGTGGAGTAGAATTGTGGTGATTATGTGAGGTATTATTGTCCCTCATGTTTACAGTCAGTGTGGGATAATAACGATTCAATGTGAGTGTTTTTGTAACATCCTAACATAGGGTCTACACACTGATGCAGTGAGCCAGTTCGCTATGTGACCTCAAACGTGCCTCCCTGTACGCTAGAGGCTGCCGACTAGCAGTGAGGATCTAGTAAGTCATTCATTGGGAGACTACACCCTCTTTTTTTCTTTTATCATATTAATACATCAAAATAAATAAAAAAATAGTAGAAATGTATAATCATAAACAATACCAATATCTCATGATAGCCAAAGAATGAAGTACAATGTTTAAACTGAACAATAAATATGTCATGTTGATGTACATGCCAAGTGTTTATATAAAACTCAAAATTAATGAAACTAATGACACCCAAGTGGGTCCTGAACCATGTTTGGTTCCATCATCCATGATCCACCCCAACTCATCTATCTAAAATACGGAATTCTCCCTTGACTTGGCATGTAATAATGAAGTCTATTTTGGTACTGATCAAGCATCTCGAGTAGGGTGTGAGAACAAATCAGTAGGAAAACAAAAACGGTGTCTTATACAATTCCAGAAAACAATAGTATAAGTAATTAAAATAATAATATGTATAAATCATAAATAAATAGTTTATCAAAATTTTTTAATATTCTATATTTAAGCGCATAAAACCCCAAGTTCCTATAGACACCTGAGCCTCAATACCAGCTTCAGCTCATGCTGAAATATGAACTATCTATGAGGGATACCACATTTCTGAATTACCATGTTACCATTCTTATTTCACAAATTAATGACCATGTTACCATTCATTAAATCATACAATTTAATGACCAAGTTACCACTCTTTATTTCACACTAATGAATGACCATGTTAATATTCAACAACACATAATTAAATCAATAATTAATTATCTACACCAAGGAAATTACTAATTGAATAATTAGTTAAACACAAAAATTACATTAGTTAACTAATCCCAATAATAAAAGTAATATATTCAACAATTAATTAATCAAATCCATTTCCATAGTTAATTAAAAAATTAGCTAATCACATCAACTAATCTAGTTAATTCAACAATTAACTACTCACATTAATAACTCTAGTTAGTAAATTAATTAAATAATCACATGAATAACTCTAGATTATTAAATTACTAAATAATCTCATCAATAATATTAATTAATTCAATAATTAATTAATCACATCAAATACACTAATTAATTCAACAATTAATTAATCAATTCAATCCTATTAGTAAATTATACAATTAACTAAAAAAACAATTAATCTAGTTGATTAAACAATTAACTAATTAAAATAATAAGTATAGTTATTTATTCCATTACCTAACCACATAAAATACATTAATTAATTAAAAAATTAATTAATTACACCATTCCCTTCAATTAATTCACTAATTAATTATTTACGTCAATCCCATTAATTAATTACACAATTAAATAATCACTCCCATCAATCCCATTATTTAATTTAACCATTAAATAATAAAATTAATTCCCTTAATTAATTCATAAATCAATTAATCCCATGAATCTCATTAATTAATTCTACAATTAATTATTCATCAAAAACTCATTACTAATTCAAAAATTATTTTATCATAGAATTACCATTAATTGATTCCCCAATTAATTAAGCATGTAAATTACATTAATTAATTCATCTATTAATTAGTCAATATCCACATATCCTTATCCATAATTAATTAAACAATTAATTATTCAAATAACAATCTAAGTACCTCATAATAAATTCTACAATTAATAATATTAATTCATATACCATGAAATGTCCTAATTAATTTGTTATTTAATTATCTCAACTCATATATCTACTTATCTCATAATTAATCTATAATTAATCATTTCAACTCATATATTTATATATCATATAATTAAATTACCATAAATTATATCAAATCATATATCTAGATATCACATAATGAATACATCAATTAATTATCTTAAACCAATTATCTTAATATATTGCAATTAATCTCCAGATTAATTATCTAAATCATATATCCCTTAATCTCATAATTGACCCTCCAATTAATTATCTAAATGTGTAGCACCTAAAAATAATAATTAATTAACCAATTAACTATCTAAATGGGTATCCCTTTATTCTCATAATCAAATCTAGAATTTGTCATATATATCAACAGTAATCCAATTCAATCAATTAGCCGTTATCTAAATCACAAATCCTTAAAAAAAATTTAGGCGTAATGCTTTGGTCAAAGACCAGAGTACAATTTATTGATAAACAAAAAAGGATTACAAGAGGCCAAAAGATGGGATTTTTTTACAATATCTATCAAAAAGGTATAGTAAGTCATAAGGAATAGAGTCCATCCAAGTCATGCTCTGATGAACTCCTTTGTTGGAAAGAGTATCAGCAACAACATTCGCTTCTCGATAGGCATGAGTAGCTATATAGTACATCCCATGGAGCAAATTCAGACAATTCATCCAACGTGTGGTAAGTGTCCAGGCCAGATGGATGTTGCCATTCCAGATGGCATGAATGATAGTGGTTGAATCACTTTCTATCCAGATCTTTATCCTACCTCTTTGAAGCGCAAAATCAACAGCATGAATGACCCCCAGCATTTCCGCCTCCAGAGAAGAAGAGTGACCACATCCAATATAGAAGTAGCCCTGACACTGCCCAGCTGAGTCTCTGAAGATGGCACCACAACTGGCAGGTCCTGGTTTGCCTTTGGAGGTGCCATCGACATTCACTTTAGTCCATCCTGGCATTGGAGATTGCAGAACACTTCAAATGAGTGTTTGGGCTTTGGGTAGATGCCAGGAAAACGGAGCTGTCGAAGAATCACAAAGTCACCAACTGAGTTGTTACAACAGTCTTTTTGTATTGAGGCAGCTTCATGAACCGCAAGAAGAATCCGAGATTTCCCTGCATTTAGATTGAGAGGGTGATTATTGTGAATGAGAGCATTTCTAACATACTAGATCTCATGTAGAAGCTCTGCCACTGCTGTCAGGAAAAGATTTTTTATCTGCAGAGAAATATCATATCTAATACAATTTTTTAATAACAAGGAAATTGAGTCAGTAAAAAACCATCTGTAATTAAATAAATCAGAAATATAATTCCACAGAGCAGAGGCCGTCGCGCAAGATATAAAAAGATGATTGGCATCCTCCCTATGCTGATTACACAGGAGACACTTAAAAAAGAGTTGAAAACCAAAAGTTTGAAGACAAGTTTCTGTTGGTAATCTATTATGGGCAATGCGCCAAATAAGGCTGAGCCTAGAAGGGTTAATCCAGGGTTTGTTAAAATGATTCACCCATAGAAAACTAGAGTGATTATCTGAGAAATTATGCTTATAATAATTTTTTGAATCTAGGATTCCATTGGTAGAAGGCTCCCAAACAAGGAAATCACCATCAGGAGAAAAAAGATGATTGTCAATAATTTGCGCAATATTTTTAGGGAGATCATGATGGGGAGATTGTAAGACCTCCTTTATAGTCTGATTAGTATATTTAGGAGGATTATTAGAGGGTAACAAGGATATCAGAGGGGTACCACACCAATTGTCACACCAAAAATTTATGGAAGAATCAGCACTGACTATCCATCTAGAATTTTGCATGATCCTATGATAAGAGTCCCGGATAGAGGGCTAGATGGATGAGCTGATGAAATTAAAATTACCTTTTAAAATCTTAAAGAGGAATCTATGGTTCATGAATTCAGTAGCCTTAGAAGTGGAATTAATAATGTGCCAAGTGAGGCGGGCCTGAAGAGCATCATTGAACAATTTTAAATTTTTTATGCCAATACCACCATTAGCAATGGGTTTACATCAAGATTTCCATGTTATTGTAACAAGCTTCTTTTCAAAAATGCTTCTAGACCAAATGAAGTTTTTAATATAAGTATTAATTTTTTTTAACATGCTGACGGACCATTTATAAAACATAAAGTAATAGACCATTTTAGAAACAATGGTCGATTTAACCAAAAAAATTCTCCCAGCCATGGAGAGGGTTTTCCCTTTCCACCTAGCGAGTTGATTTGTGATTTGATCAATGATGTTAGCAAAATAGTTTGCTTTGGGCCAACCCCAAAATACCGGAACACCCAAATAATTGAAAGGTAAAAAACCCTCTTTAATACACAGATAAGTGGTGATATTAGATTTCCTTCTTACAGGAAATTTTTTTCCAAAAAAGATATACGATTTGTTCTAAGAAATTGCTTTCCCAGAGATTTGTTCATAGTGAGAAATCGCTTGCTTGAGAACATGAATATTTTTTTGATCCCCTTTTATGAATAAAATAATATCATCAGCATATAACAAATCCTTAAAAATCATACTTAATCCTAAAATTAATTATCTAATTGATCAGACCCAAATTAAAATAATTAGTTTCACAATTTATTATTTCAATGGACAACACCTTAATCCTTTTATTAACTCCCCAATTAATCATCAATTTCAACAATAATCTAATTAAATTAATTTTCATTATCTAAATCACAGCTCCAAAATCTCATAATTAATACATTAATTAATTACATAATTAGAAATCCCCCAAATCTCATAATTAATTCCCAAATTAATTATCAAAATGAACATCCCCATATTCTCATAATCAACTCCCTATTTAGTCACAAATTTCCACAATTTATCTAATTAATCAATTAGTGACTATATAAATCCCAAATCTTTTAATATCATAATTGATCCTCCCATTAATTAACTAATTCAGTAGAACCTAATTACCATAATTAATTTCCCAATTAATTATGTAAATGTAAAACATCTTAATTTCATGATTAACTTCCCAATTAATCAACTATTTCAAAAATAGTCCAATTAAATCAATTTTCCATTATCTAAACAACAACACCCAAATCCCACAATTAAATCATCAATTAATTATTTGACTGGAAAAAACATAAATCTCATTATTAATTTTCAAAATAATTATCAAAACTAGAGGCCCCTTAGTCTCATAATCAACTCCCAAATTAGTCATAAATTTCAATAATTTATCCAATTAATCAATTGGTCATTATTTAAATCACAAATCCTTAAATCTCATAATTAACCATCCCATTAATTATCTAATTGAGTAGCCCGTAATTTTTATAATTAATTTTCCAATAAAATATTTAAATGGAAATAACCTTAATCCCATGATTAACTCTGCAATTAATCATCAATTTCAACAATAATCCAATTAAATCAATTGAGCATTATCTAAATCACAATTTAAAAATATCACAGTTAATTAAAAAATTAATTATCTAATTGGATAGCCCCTAAAACTCATAATTAAATCCCAAATTAATTATGAAAAATATCAGCCCCTTCTTCCAATGATTAAATCCCCAATTAATCATCACTTTTAACAATAGACCAATTAATTAATTGGCTACCTTAATTAACCCAATTTAGGAATTAAAATTGCTAAAAACTTCTAGAAATTATAAAATTTCATACACTTAATAAAAATAATGAATATTGGAAAAGAATATTAGACCACCTACCTCAATTTTCCATAGACTAATTTACCAACAGAAATCCCCAAAAGTTGAGCGGTACAACAATGTAGATTTAGATCTGAATCTCAAAACCCTACAAATCAATATTCAATAATATCATGATATTTCATGATTAGATATATATCTACTATCATAGATCAAGATATCAACAAATATACATATATCAATCTAATACATAATATTACATCATTAATAGAATTTGGAATAGTTGGAGTAAGAATGAGGAAAGAATGAGAGAAGAAATCACTTATCGGGAGAGAAGCAATCTTCAATCTGGGTTTCGATTTGCAAAGAATGAAGGTTGGGATGGCCTAAAATCTATCCATAGAGCTCAAAAAATGTTAATGTGTACCTAGGGATAAATTTGGGTCAATTTGGGTTAATTAGGGGGTTCAATAAATTTTAGAATTAATTTTCAAACTTAATTAATTCCAATGCATAGTTTCTTATAGAGGTTCACACTATTTACACTATCTCCTCACATTTTTTTAAAACTTCTCCCAAACACTACTTAAACTAAAAAAAATGAAAACTACTCAACATAAGTTAAAAGAGTACCTATAAATGAGTTCGATATGTCTCCATAAAAGTTTGGGTTCTTGTAATCATTCCACCTTATAACAGCTCGTCCTCGAGCTGCACTCCCAAGCTTCCCAAAGATTCCAATTCAAAAAGATAATAACATTGATCCCTCACATCCATTTATCTCTCCCAATATTAATTTTACATAAATCCATTTTCCACAATATGTGGACTAACAACACAATATTTACATGAAACACTTTCTTATTGAGATGCAACACAAGTATAAGATGCTCCCCAAGGACTTATCAGTCTCAAGATCATCTTCACCAACATTCCTAACATGTTTCCCAATTTAATGCGCCCAACAACCAAAAAAAACCATCCAATTGTCACTCAGTGTTAACATCAAAGACTTTCAAGAAATAACGTACATCCATCACCTCTATGGATCACTAGGCACTTCCCCAAGGAATTTAAACATGCTCCTAAAATTCCCCTTATTAGAATTATGATGCCACCACTTCTAACCCATTGTTTTTCTCAACACACACACTACTGAAACAAATATCCCCACAATAGGGGATTTGTTAACACTAATTTTTCAAGAAACTCAACCACTATGGCACATAGACCACATTATCCATCAACCGCTAGTCCCTCATAAGAACCTCATCTGTAAACATCCGATGACATAACCCACACCATGCAGCTCCACACACATACCAGTTCATATAAAAAACCTCCAAGGGTCCCCTTTGAAAAAAGACACAATTATATATCTAGGAGTAAAGCTAGAGTTTTCTTGGTGTACCCGAGATGATGTCAAGGTAAGGGATACGATCAACACTAATTAAAAGTGCACTATGAATTCATCAATGAATACCACCGCCAATATTCTATAACTAATGTTACCTCCAATTTCAAAAACACTTTAACCTTTCTAATGGGGGTTCCCTACCTACCAATATCTCACCACACTATCTAAAACTAAATATTCCCCCACATAAATCCCAATTATGTTCTCAAACTTGGATATTTTCACTACTCAATCCACCCACATCAAGGGTCAATTAAAAAAATAAAGGATTATCATTTTACCAAATTAACTCAATTATCAAAAGTGATTTACAAAAAAACATAACAAGACTTTCCACATTTTTTTATGAAACATGGTCAAAGCCAAGTCACTACCACAACCATTAAACATCCTACACCTAGGTCCTAGTTAACAAGGGTAAACACATTATAATTATTCAACATTATCAGTTAGAAACCCATTTATTATCATCTTGCTTCATTTTGAAATCATTCTAAATTTAATGTTAGGTACGATTTTCAGTTCAATATCTGATAAAACACATTTTCATTGAATGTTTTATTGATAATAAATGATATAATTTCCTCACATTTTTTGAATTGTGAGAAAGAAATGTTAATTGGTAATACAAAACAACATGAGATTAAATTGTAGAGTTCAAATATAATCTATAAACTCAATACATCCTCATTTATAGAATATATATGTTCTATAATTTACCAATGACAATAATCAAGTATTGGAATGAATATTAACACATGGTGCTAAGATTTCATGTTTTGAAGCTAGCATAGGGTTCAATTAATTTCATAATTATGGTTAATTTAACACCCATCGGGTTAGAGGGTTAGAAAATTATGGGATGAAAATTAAGTAGATTTTAATTTAAATGATAATGATTAATAAGTAATTGAAGAGGTAGAGTCATATTAGTTACGTTTTTTAAAATAATTTTCTAAAAAAATATTATAGTTGTGTTTTATTAATCAAATTTCATTTCAAAAACAAGAACAAAAAAATAAAATCTTCTTCCAGCAAATATATTCTTATTATTTTATAAATATGACCCCATAATTCTAATTTTGTTTATTCCCTTTTATGTTATTTTCAAAATACCTTTTAATAAGTTTTTAAATTACTTTCCCCTTTGAGAGACAGCCTTGGCCATCCAATCTACTACACCTATTTACCCAAATATCACACTTCGTTTGAGAGTGCCCATGACAACGTCTTTTAAATTGGTTCCATTTACAGGGAGGCAATTATTTTAGTCATATAATTGGAGTTATTTTTTTACTTTTATTTTATCCTTTTGTTATATCTTCTTTCCTCTTTCTTCTTTATTCTTTCCCCATTCTCAAATTTTGTTGTTTATTTCATTTAATTTTATTCCTCTATATTTTATTCTTTATGAGACCATAAATAGAATCATATTATCATGATATTACAGTTTACTCTTTTTAATATCTATGATTTATGATGTTATCCCATATTAAGGATCTATTTTATCTAGACCCCAAGATTTAACGCAGCCTTAGGGCTAAATCTGACAATCTCGGTCTATAGGAAGTGTCAACATTTACCCTATTAGGGAATTACTCCACTATAAGAAAATTGAAATTGGAAAGACTTATGGATACAACATAAACCAAGAACCAATGTAGGAAAAAATAAAAATGAACTTAATAGAACCATTCTAGAATTGGCTGCACCTGACATTAACTATCAACCAAATTGTATTTCATACCCAAACCTCAAATCAGACTTTTAATTGAAATCTGGGTTAATTACCCTACTTCTAATGTTTTACGGTTTATTTGGTGAGTATACAAACAAAAATTATAAATAATTCAATGTGGTTTGATCAACCATAAAACCAAGAAATGTATCTGAAGATCAAATAAATCTAAGAGCATTCCCATTCTCACTTGATGGAACTACAAAAGTCTAAATGTATTACTTACAACCAGAAGATGTAACTTATTGGAATAATTTGAAATGTCATTTCTTGAAGTGATTTTTCTCAGAATAAAGAACCACTTTCATTCTTAAATATATCTCAATAATAAAACAAACCCAATGGAAGTCAATGTATGAGTACATGGGGTAATTCAAGAATTTGTACGCCAGTTTCCCACATCACCAAATCCATGAGAAACTACTCATCCAGTACTTCTATGAAGGGATCACAACTATGGAGAGAAGTATGGGGGATGTTTTGGTTGTAGGAAAATTGTTTGAAAAAACACCAATAGATTCACTTTCATTGATTGACAAGATAGCACAAAACTCCCACCAATTTGGTGATCGAGTTACACCACATGTTAGAGGAGTACATCTGGTAAGTCCATATTCTCTTGAAAGTGATTTAATTAATAACTAGTTGGAATAATTTACAACTATGGCGATATATATTTCTTTATCACAAAATACATTCCAAACCTCTCCTACCAGGCCTTGTAGCATTTTTACTGAAATAGACCACACAATTGATTGTTTCCTCCAATAACAAGAGACATAGGATTGCGTGACATTATTACCTGGTTTACCATATCCATAGAAACAACAACCACATTCCCATAACAAGTATGAATATTTTTCCCCAACATACATCCAAGGTTGTAAGGATCAATCAGACAAGAGGTATGGATTTGGACAAAAACAAAGGCTCCCATTTCAACAAAATTTCTAGCATCCTCCACCTTACCAACATGGTTTCCAACAACCACAAAGAAGATTTGAATCACAAACATCAAGAAGTCAAAAAAGGTAATTTTCAAACAAAATTAGATTCTAATACTAATGATCTTTTGAAAAAAATTGTTCTTAGTCAATATAATGAGCTGAAGATTCAAGGTTCATAGGTGAGGGAGTTGAAGACTCAAATGAGCCACGTTGACACCGCCCTCCATGAATTGGAAAGTAAGAACTTTGAAAATATTCCTTCCTAACCCACTAAAAATCCCAAGGGAAATTTCAGTCCCATCACATTGAGAAGTAGGAAGAAAACATATGATACATCTATACCTATCATTCAACCAAGATTCACCTCATCTCCAGAGAAGCCCCATTCAAGAACAACTGATGAGAAGACCAAGGATATATAAAAAGTTAAGAAAAATATTGATGATGTTACTCCTAAACCCCTTCCATTCCCAAAAAGAGTTGTACAAACCAAGAAGATGGATGAAGAGATGATGCAAAAAAAGAGGTTTTGGATACATTCATGTTTTTAGAGATAAATATACCCCTTATTGAATCCATTAAGAAAATATCAAGGTATAAGAAATTCTTAAAATAAATTTATACCAATCGAAGAGGTATCAAGGGAAATGAGAGGATCAATCTTGGAAGGAATGTTTCATGACACATTAAATCAACTCATGTAATTCCAAAAAAGTGAAATGATCTAGGTAAATTCATCATCCCATTCACTATAAGGGAGTTTCACTTTTCTAATTCTCTTTGTGATTTGGGAGCTTCAATAAATATGATGTCTCACTCTATATTCTATTTTTTATAGGTTTGTGAGTTGAAGCTAATGAGGGTGGTGACACAATTTTCAAATAGAGCTGCATCATATCCAATGGGAGTCCTTGACGGTGTTGTTGTTCGAGTAAGAGACATGATTTTCCTAGAATATTTCAACATTCTTAACATGGAGTATGTTTAGGAAACTTCTCATGATCCCATTATCTTAGGTAGGACATTCCCTAAAACTATAAAAAACAACCATAAATTTCCATTAGGGTACACTTTCTATGTATTTTGGAGATGCAGTTTTGACATTTAATTTTATGGACTCCATGAAGTACCCCTCATTGGACCATTATTCTTTTATTATCTCTCATTTTGACCTACTAAATAAATACTCCATGGAATTTTATTATCCTACGATTAGGGCGATTTTGAGTATGGGTTCTAATTTGATGTCTAAGATCACTTACACACCTATTTATAGTGCAAAAAACTAAATTAGATTTGAATTTTAAATGGATTCATATTCTGATTTGGTCATGGTAATTTTGATTGTGACATGAATATTGTGTATGCTGATTGATTTGATAAACTATTCTCTGATTTTGATGATGTCTATTCTGGTAATGATCTTCATTGTTCACATATTTCATCTTTTTTAATGTCTCCATCCATACATGACCCCCAATAATGGAACTCAAGCCATTTCTACCAAATCTAAAATAATCATACTTTTTTAGTGTTGAGAGATTACATGTTATAATTACTAACAATATCCCTTTTCAACATGAAGGAAAAACTTTTTAATCTTTTGAGGTAGAACAGTAGAGAAATAAGGTGGAACACGGCTGACATATCAGGTATCAACCCCACCATTTTTATGCATAGGATTATTTTGGAGGATGGGGCTAAACTTGTCAGATAACCACAAAGGATACTAAATTCCAACTCTTCTGGAAGTTGTTAAAAATGAAGTTGAAAAATTACTCAAGGCAAGTATAATTTATCCCATTTCATATTTCTAGTGGTGATTCCTTTCTAGGTTGTGCCTAAGAAAAGTGGTGTTACTATTATTAGTAATTATAGATTGTAGTTAGTTATAATGAGGGTGAAAAATAGTTGGAATGTGTGTATTGATTATAGGAAACTAAATAAATCCACTCGTAAGGACCATTTACTCCTCCCATTTATTGATCAAACTCTTGAGAGACTAGATAGAAATATGGATTATTGTTTCTTGGATGGATTTTATAGATATTTTTTGGTTCTTATAGCCCTATATGATCCAGAGAACACAATATTCAATTGTCTATTCAGCAAAGTTTCCTACCTGAGGACACCATTTAGACTTTTCAACTCCCTAGGTACCTTCTAGAGATGCATGAGGTATATTTTTATTGATTTTCTTATGACCTTCATGAAATTATTAGTGGATTATTTTATTGTGTATGGGTTTTCATTTGATGATTGTATCTCTAGTTTGGGTAAGGTGTTGAATCGTTGTATTGAGAACAATCTGGTCTTGATCTTTGAAAAGTTTCATTTCATGGTAGAGAATTAGATTGTCATAGGGAATATAGTGTCAAAACATGGGAAAGATTTTGATAGATATAAGGTAGATATTATTTCATCCTTACCCTATCCTTCATGTGTGAATGATCTTATATATTTCATATGTCATACATGATTTTATCGGTGCTTCATCAAATTTTTTAAAAAGATTGCTCTTCCTATTTCACAATTACTTCAAAAGGATTTTGATTTTGTGTTTTATGATTCTTAAAATACTTCCTTTGATGAGCTAAAATAGTTCCTAACCACTCAAATGATCATACAACCCCCACAATGGGACATTCCTTTTGATCTGATGTGTGACACTTTAAACTTCATAGTTGGAGAGGTCTTATCACATAGGGTGGAGGGATGTTCACATGTGATTGAATATTCTTAAAGGACATTTGATCCAGACCAATAAAACTACACAAACATGAAAAAAGAAATTTCTTTCTGTCATATATTCTTTAGATAAATTCTATTCATATTTATTGGGCTCTAAAGTATTTTTTTACCATGCATCACTGAGGTACTTATTGAAGAATCCAGATGCATAGCCTAGACTTATCCGATGGATGATCCTTCTTAATAAATTAAATGATGAGATAAAGTAAAATAATGGGGTAGAGAACTTGGTGGCGGACCACATGAGTAGGATTACTCACACATTAGAGTCTGACACATTAGACTGGGTACCACTTCAGGACACTTTCCTTGATGAGCATATTTATTCCATCTCAGGTATGCATCATTGGTATGTTTATTTAGTTAGATACCTTTTTGTCTCTAAAATTCTAAAAAAATTAAAGAAACATCAAGTCCAAAATTTAAAGAGTGAGTCAAGATTTTATGTTTGGGATAATCCATACCCCTGGCCCATGTGTAGTGATCAAGTTATTATGAGGTGTGTTCTTGATCATGATTTTGAGTTTGTTCTACATTTCTTCCATACAATTTCATGTGGAGAACACATTAGTCCAAAATAAATAGCTATGAATGTATTAGACTCTAGATAATTTTAGCATAGCATATTTCATTATTCTCATGTGTTTGTAAATCATTTTCACATTTCCAACATACTGGGAACATTTTTAGAAGACATGAGATTCCCTAACAAACCATATTATTCTATGAGATTTTTTATGTATGGGGAATTGATTTTATGGGTCCTTTTTCTAGTTAATTTAATTTTTTGTATATCTTGGTTGTTTTTGATTATATGAGTATATGGGTGGAGGCTAAGGCCACCAAGACAAATGATTCTCATGTTGTAGTGAAATTTTTCAAGAAATAGATTTTCTTGCAGGTTTGGAGCACTAAATGCCATCACTAGTTACTAGGGAACACACTTTTGTAATCATAATTTGTATTTCATACTTCATAAGTATCAGGTGAAACACAAAACATCAACATTATACCACCCCCAAACAAATGGCCAGGCCAAGGATTCAAATCGAGAATTGATTTTTTTTATAAAACACTGTATCCAAATATGAAGTATTGAAGTATGTTCTTGGATTACGCATTATGGGATTATAGTACAACATGCAAGAACCACATTGGAATTTCTCCATTTTATATTGATTTTGGGAAGTCTGGTCATCTCCTCATGGAAGTCAAGTATTAGACATATTGGGCTATAAAGAAATGCAACATGGATTTGGCCAAAGTTGGAATTAAAGAGGTTGAAGAGATTATATTATCATCATAAGATAACTTAAGGCTCTACAAGGAAAAATAAAAGGAATTTAATGATCGAATGGCCCAAAAGGGGGTTTCATGTAGGAGATAAAGTCCTACTCTATATTTCATGACTGAAGCTGATACTGGGTAAGTTGTGTTCCAGATGGTTAGGTCCTTATTTTGTGTCTAATGTTTTCCCCTATGGTTCGGTGGAGATCACAAAAGAGGATAAATGAAGGATCTATACATTCAATAGGATGTTTTTGATGAAATACATTGAGAGACTTCTTACCAAAGTAGTTGATTTCATCACACTACATGACCCCATAATTTCTTGAAAATATCAGGTTGTTCCTAACCCTTTTACTTTATTACTACCTTTCCTATTTAAAATTATACATTTCATGTGGACATATCATCTCATAGGTTCACATTTAAGACAATGATATATTTTAATTGTGGGGGAGGGGACAACATTTTTGGGGAGATATTTAGGATTTTCATTTGTGTGTTTTGTGGGTGTTTTGTGTTGATTTCTAGGTAAGACTTTTCAAAAACAAAAAAAAAACATATCATGTACCATGCTAATTTAGATATGGAATATATGGAAAATGAATGTTTTCAAAACTCATTGGTGTTATGATAAGAATGATCAAGATTTCATCATAAAATGTTTTTTTAAAAAAATTAAGTAGTTAATGATATGATTCATTTTATCATAATATATCATTTTAGATGTTGACACAATTCTTTGGGATTTTTTTTCATGGTAAATTGTTTCATTTATTTCCCCACACATCTTTTCACACAATCAGGACTTGTGTGTTTCTCTTACCCAATTGAATGTGTATTCAGGGTAAGTTATTATTTTAAACTTATAATATAGTCTTTCCATAAGTTTGTTTCCATTAAAATCATTTCCATCACTGTACTAGATTGACCTATATGTGTGAAACTAATATATGGATATTGTATGCCCTCAAAAAAACAATAAATAAAGAAGAGAGTGATGAAATGTATCAAATGTGGGGATATTTAGGTCGAGAGATCCTGGTTTGACTTCTGAGAATGCATAAATGATTGGTCTTTTGAATTTGATTGAAAAGGATATTGAACAGGTTCGATAGAATATAATCAAGTAAGATGAAAAGTTTTTATTGACCTGAATATACTGGATCAAGGGTGGAGAGACAATCTTGAAATGATTGACACACACAAACATGGGTAATTAGTGGCATGATAGACCCGTTACTTTTTTTAGCATTAATTAGTGTTACTAATCACCCTAGTTTTGGTTTTGACACAATTTATGACATAATGAATTTAAAATTTATTGATATTAACTCTAGATGGGATTATTACTTTAACCATATTTCCACTATGGATTGAGAAATATAAATATTCATATCTTGTCATAATTTTATGGATTACATGATATGAGGTTTTTCCCAAGAGTGAAAAAGGGAAAGTATGGGGGAGTTGATAAAAAACATTTTTTTTGGATATTTAATTGATACTAAATGATATAATTTCCTCACATTGTGGTAAATGTGTTCATTTGTGGAATATTTGGGATTAGATCATTTATTTGCAAATTTGATGAAAATTATAGTTTTACCCTTTTAAACTTCACTGTAGTATTTTAGACATAAATATTTTAATTTTACTTATTTAAACAAAAATGTTTTTAAAAATGTCCCCCACTTAAGGGTATAAAACTTTTATTCATGGAAATGTAGTTAAATGGTGCATTTGGTTAGACTAAATGGGCCATTAAATCAAATGTGTGATGGAGATGGAATATTGGTCCTTACTTTAGTATTTAGGCCATAAATTATTCATCTATGATTGGATTGGGCACACATTTGGAGAAAGGATTTAGGAACCATTTTGACAGTAATAATACTTTAATAAAAACATCATTTTCATGAGTTTTGGTGGTCAAATAGGCGGTTCAAGTGGGATTAATATATTTGGATGAATTTCCCCATTCATACTTGAAACTTCTTAAAACCTAGCCTCCCATCCACTCTATAAATTTATGTTTTTCACATTTGGAGGGGTTAGTATGTGAATTAGGAGATTGGGAGAAAAGAATAAGTTTTTTGATACCATTTGAATTAATAATTGGAGGAGGAAAGCTAACAAGATATGATATCCTCCAAAAAACTCTTTTTTTCATATTATTAGTCGTAATGTTGTAATCCTTTCAATAAAATCTTAGTTTATATTCAATATTTTCTGTTATTTTAGATTTTATTCTTCTCTTAATCTTCATATTTGGTCTAGAAATCTACAATAGAAATGTGATTGGGTTATACCCTTTCAACAACTTTTTTCAAATGTGAAATGTTTCTTCAATGAATACACCACCCATAGAAGAGTAATTACTATTAGTAATATATCTAACTCTAATCACATTCACTTAATTATGTTGAATCAATGAGATACTGTATTTCACATATGATGATTTTTTAATTGTGTTTTTAAATTAAAATAAACTGTGAAATAAATTGAACAATTTAAACAAAAATTGTGAGCCCGAGAATTGTGTGAATTGTGGGAGCACGACCTTATTCGGTAATACAAAACCACACGGAATTAAATAATAGAGTTAAAATATAATCTCTAAACTCAATTCATCCTAGTTTCCATAATAGATATGTTCCCTAATTTACGACTAGCCATAAGCTATTATGGGAATGAGAATCAATGTAGGGTGCTATGATTGCATGTTCCGAAGCTAGCCTAGAGTTCAATTCATTTCATAATTGTGGTTAAGTTAAGTCTCATAGGGTTAGAGGTTTAGAAAATTGGGGGATAATAATTAAGTGGATTTTAATTTAAATTATAATTATTAATAAATAAATGAATATGTTGAGTCATATCGGTTACATTTTTTAAATAGTTTTCTAAAAAACTATTATCACTATGTTTTACTAAAAAAATTCATTTTAAAAACAAGAAAAAAATACAATCTTCTTCTAGAAAACTTATTCATATTATTTTATAAACAAAAAACCCCCCAATCCTTCTAAGTTTGTTTCTTACCTTTTATTTTATTTTCAAAATAGATTTAAGAAGTTTTTAAATTACTTCCTTCTTTGAGAGATGACCTTGGTCTGCCAGTATAATGAACCTAAGTATTCAGAAATAACACCTCATTTGAGAGCGCCAATGATAGTGCCTTTCAATATCACAAGAAAGGAAAAATAGTTCAATTTCAACAAATTACCCTTTACCCATTTTCCCATGCATGACTAAAATTATGCATGTTCAGAAAGTAATATTTATTTTCTAGAATGATGCATGCAGACTCAAAACTCATTATATTCATAGGAATTAGTCAATCCCAACATATCTCATAAACAAAACCACATCACAAAATAAGTGTTTCACCCAAGGTAAAATAATATTCAACTGTAACGGAAAACATTAGTAATAAAAATCCCACCCTGTGTAATTGGGTTCTCCCCTGTACATGGGGTAGCTAATCCCATTCATCAGCTCATAAACAAGCCCCGACCCTTCCTATTCTACAATCTACCTTCCCAAATAATAATAAAAAATAAGAAGAAAAGAAAAAAAACCATGATACCAATTTGTAATGTCTTGGATCAGGTGCCACACACTGATTCCCATATCTGGTTCTCCACATGACCTCAAGCACGCCTCCCCATATGCTAGAGGTTGTCGACTAGCAATGAGGGTCGGGTAAGTCATTCACGGGGTTCCTATACCCTCTTTTTTCTTTTGTCAGAGTAATACACAAAAATATATAAATAAACAATACCAAAAACATATAAACACAAACAATACTAACATCTCATGATAGATAAAGCATGAAGTATAATGTTTAAACTGAAAAATAAATATTTCATGATGATGTACATGCCAAGTGTTAATATGAAACTCAAAATTAAAGACACCGATGACACCCAAGTAGGTACCTATAATCATTTAATTCCCTCATCCATTATCGACCCCATCTCAACCATCTAACATATGGACTTCTCCCTTGACCTTGATTGCACTAATAAAGTCTATTCGGGTACCGATCAGATAGCCCGAGTAGGGTGTGTGAACAACTCAGTACGCCACAACCAATAGTGTCTAATACAATTCCAGTCAACAATAGTGTATGTAATTGTAATAAGAATATGTATAATGTATAAATTATCAGTTTATCACATTATTAAATATTCTCTATTTAAGCACATAAAACCCCGGGTTTTTGTAGACACCCCAGCCTCAATACCTACTTTGGCCCATTCCATAATTTGAAAAATACTCGAGGGATACCACGTGTCTGAATTACCATGTTCCCATTCTTATTTTACAAATGAATGACCATGTTACCATACATTAAATCACACAATTGAATGACCATGTTACCACTCTTTATTTCACACTAATGAGTGACCTTGTTAATATTCAACAACATATAATTAATTAAACAATTAATTATCTACAACAATGATATTACTAATTTCAAAATTATTTAAACACAATAATTACATTATTAATCTCAAAAATTAACTAATCACAAAAATAACATTAATCAATTCAAAAATTAATTAATCATTTCAATTTCACTAGTTAATTCAACAATTAACTAATCAAATCAACTACTCTGGTTAATTAAACAATTAACTACACACATCAATAAATCTAGTTAATTAATAGATTAACTAATCACATAAATAACTATAGATAATTCAACAATTAAATAATATAATCTATAATATTAATTAATTTGAAAATTAATTAACCACATCAAATACATTAATTAATTCAACAATTAATTAATCAATTAAATCCTATTAGTCAATTCACCAATTAACTAAACAGAACAATTAATCTAGTTAATTAAACAATTAACTAATTAAAACAATAACTATAGTTAATTATTACATTAAAAACCCACATCAAATACATTAATTAATTCAAAAATTAGTTAATCACACTATTCTCTTCAATTAATTCACCAATTAATTGTTCTCATCAATCCCATTAATTAATTCCACAATTAATTAATCACTCCCATCAATCCCATTATTTAATTTAACCATTAAATAATAAAATTAATTCCCTTAATTAATTCATCAATTAATTAATCCAATTAATGTCATTAATTAATTCTATAATTAATCAATCATCTCAATCTCACTACTAATTCCACGATTAGTTTATCAAAAAATAATCCTTAATGAATTCCCTAATTAATTATGATTGTCAATTACATTAATTAATGCATCAATTAATCATTCAATAACCACATCACATTATCTATAATTAATTCAAAAACTTATTATTAAAATAATAAACTAAGTATCTCATAATTAATTCTACAATTAATAATCTCATTTCGTATACTATGACATGCCATAATTAATTCGTCAATTAATTATCTCAACTCATATATCTACTCATCTCATAATTAATATATCATTAATCATATCAACTAATATATATAGATATATTATAATTACCATACCATTAATTATATCAACTCATATATGTAGACATCACATAATGAATTCATCAATTGATTATCTTAAACTAATTTTCTCAATATCTCACAATTACTCCCCTGTTTAATTATTTAAATCACATATCCCTTAATATAATAACTAATACTAAAATTAATTGTATAAATGGGAAGAACCTAAACCTCATAATTAATTCCCCAATTAACTATCTAAATGGGCATCCCCTTAGTCTTCTAATCAACTCTCCAATTTGTCATATATTTCAACAATAATCCAATTCAATCAATTAGTCATTAACTAAATAGAAAATCCTTAAATCTCAAAATTATTATCCCTATTAATTATATAATTTATAATCCCCTAATTCCCATAATTAATTTCCCAATTAATTATGTAAATGGTCATCTCCTTAATCCCAGAGTTAACTCACCAATTAATCTTCAATTTCAAAAATAATCCAATTAAATCATTTTTCCATTTTATAAATCACTACTCCAAAATCTCACAATTAATTCATCAATTAATTATATAATTTGATATCCCCTAAATCTCATAATTAATTCCCAAATTAATTTTCAAAATTATCATCCCCTTAGTCTCATAATCAACTCCCCAGTTTGTCATAAATCTCAACAATTTATCTAATTAATCAATTTGTCATTATCTATACCACAAATCCTTAAATCTCATAATTAACACTCCCATTAATTATCTAATTGAGAAAACCATAATTCTCATTATTAATTAACAAATTAATTATGTGAATTTACAACACATTAATTCCATGATTAACTCCCCAATTAATCATTAATTTCAATAATAATCTAATTAAATCAATTTTCCATTATCTAAATCACAACTACCAAATCTCACAATTAATTAATCAATCAATTATCTAATTTAACAGACCATAAATATCATAATTCATTCCCAAATAAATTATCAAAATGATCATCCCGTTATTCTCATAATAAATTCCCTAATTATTCATAAATTTCAAAAATTTATTATATTAATCTAATGGTCAATATCTAAATCACAAATCCTTAAATATTATAATTAATCCCCTCATTAATTATCGAATTGAGAATCCACTAATTCTGATAATTAATTTCCCAATTAATTATGTAAATGTAAATAACCTTAATCCCAGGATTAACTACACAATTAATCATTAATTTTAACAATAATACAATAAAATCAATTGTCCATTATCTAAATTGAAGTTCTCAAATGTCAGAATTAATCAGTCAATTAATTATATAATTGGACACACCATAAAACTAATAATTAATTCCCAAATTAATTATCAAAAATATCATACTCTTATTCTAATGATTTAATCCGCAATTAATCATCAATTTTGATAATAAAATAATTAATCAATTTCCCACATTAATTAACCCAATTGAGGAATTGAAATTGCTAAAGAATGATATAAATTATACAATTTCCTACAATTAATCAAAATCATAAATAAAATAAAATAATATAAGAACATCTACCTCAATTTTTTACAAACTAATCGCCCAGATGAAATCCCCAAAATTTGAGCGTCAAAACAATGTAGATTTAGATCCGAATCTCAAAACCCTAAAAATCAAGATTCAAGCAAATAAAGATCATGAAAGATTAGATCATGATCTAAAATCATAGATAAATATCTCACAAAATAGAAATATATCAATATAATTTATAGGATTACATCATTAAAATAAAGTGTAATGGATGGAGGAAGAACGGGGGATGAATAAGAGAATAAGTCACTTACTGGGAGAGAAGATATCTTCGATCCAGGCTTTGATTTATAAGGAATAAAGGTTTGGATGGAATAAACTATATATAGAGAGCTTAAAAATATGAAAGGGGACCAACATACAAATTTGGATCGATTTGGGGTTAATTAGTGGGGTTCAAGAAATTTTATAACAAATTTTTGGACTTAATTAATTCTCACGCATAGTTTCTGGCATAGGGGAAAACTGTCTACACCATATCTTCCCTTTTTTTTTAAAAAACTCTCCCAAAAACTCTCAAAACTAAAAAAAATTGAAAATTACTCAACATAAGTTGAAATAGTACCTCTAAATTAGTTCGATATTTCTTTATAAGAGTTTGTATTCTTAAAGTGTTAACTATTAGTGTTGATCTCACCATTGATTAGTATATTAAGAATTAATATTTTAAAGAACAATGATAGACATCATCCTAAACTCCTTAGAATAATAAATTATTTATTCGTTAAAATCATCTATGTGTCTTATTTTCTTTGTGGTTTTAATTTTAATATATTTTAATAATATTCATTTTAAAACCCCCATTATATTAATATATCCTTTTTAATATATTTTTATTTTATAAACATTGAAAATAGAAAATTATTGTTGTGTGGGAAGCCTCCTTGAGATATCGACCCAAGGGCGGACACTATATTTAAATATTATGTAATTTTTTTATTGGTGATGTATTTGAGAAAAATACCTCTTATAATTAGTTATTCTTAAGTGTTTTTAAAATATAAAATGTATTATATAAAAGGAAATATTCACTTTATCATTATTTCATGTTGGCTGTATAATTGTTTATATTGGTGTAAATTTCATGAATTTTAATGATAATTGACCTCTAAAATTTTGAATTTGAGTTATCCCTAACATATTTTTTCATGGATAATTATAGGTTAAAATGAATTATTAAGGATGAAATGAGTATGATTATTATATGAGATAAAAAATATTCTCATGAGGCCCAAAACTTATTTCTGTGTGTTATATGACCCACTTAGTATAACACATAGAGTATCATACACTATGTATTTGGTATATTCAGGGTGCATTAATCATATAGAAGTCCCTACTACATGATATTAGTGAGATAACTTTCTTGAGAACCTTCATATGTTGATAAATTTATTATGAAAGCCTGTAAGATACGGTTATCAAAGGGTGGTTGGGTATGTTTCTAATAATGTCATCAGTTGGAGCTTAATAAAGATATGATTTATCTTCTCGTTGGACAAGTATGAAATTTTTCTTTAATTGAGATAGAATAGAGAGTTAAATTAATACCTATATAGTACATATGATATTATTATCTATTTGGATGTGGGGAATGTGATATAATCATCCTTAAAAAATGAATTATGTGTGATGCATTCATCAGCTAGGTCAGTCTATACTCAAATAATTAGAACTTATGATTTGGATATATGGGACTGAAAAAATATATGTTTCATATTCACTCTATGTCTTTGAAAAAGGGAATGTATGATAATACATGATATATGTGATACATCTTGCGGAAACATGTATAAAGATATATGTTTTATGGAGATCATGTCAGATCCATTGTATATTTAGTAGCATTTATTATTTTCTATAGGCTACTCTCTGCATAAATTTATGTATACAATGATTCATATTTGTTTTCAAGATTATAAATTTTTGTGGGGTCACACTTTTTGGTTGATTAAATAAGTATTGAGTTTGACTTAGAGATCTTCTATAAATGTGTTTTCAAGTTAATCCAAAAGAGTTTGGGAAGGGTATTCAAATGGTATTTCATATGATGTGATACATGGTGAATGAAATTGTTTAGAAAGATATAAAGAAGAAATTTGGATATGATTTCACATGTTATAAAATATTTTATAATATAAAGTGAAATGGAAAAAAAAAATTATGATTTAGTGTAAGTGGGGAATTTTATAAAATATATTCCAAAAAACAATCATATTATATTATTGGAGGAATCACAAAAATCCATTTAATCCATAGACAACATGTGATACATAACTAAGTCATTTAAATTGATTATTAGTATGTAGTAGGGGTAATAAAATTGTATTTATGATACTATCTGTATATAATTATTGGGTATGATTGGGAAAAAATTGTAAGGAATATTATTATGATATTTCACTTGTAAATCCCTAGCTAGTAGCCACTCACTGGTGACCCAATTTATGTTCCATAATACCTCAGACATGCCTCTATAAATTCTTTATGATGTTGGAGAGGGTTTAAAATAAGAAGTAGTGAGTTAATGATCTCGATTGTTAGTAATAAAATTGGGGAAAAATAATCATACAATATCAATCCCAAATAACTATATACTGATAAATCAATAAAAAAGAATTATACCATAATAAAATTTATCATGCCGAATAATATAGTCATATATCATAACTAAACATCCCTGGAATGATAATAGTACAAAATAAATTCAAGAAATAAAAAATATACAATGGAATCTACTACCACCCCCAACCATTACCTCATCCCAATCTCCAATGCCCATCAAGATTATCTAACCTGATCCTCAACACAACCTTTCCTCAAATTGAAAATATACATAATGCTCTACATTTTCACCAAAGTTTCCATGTAAGGTGTGATAAATATTTTTCAGTGGAGTCTCACCATGTTTCCCTAGTATACTACATCACATATGTTTATACATGATGAAAATAAATAACTCAAATAAAAATTTTCACACATGTATTTATGTATTTAGGTTTTAAATAAGACAACATAACTCCATGTGTACCAAATCATCATGTTATAGAACATCCATCACAACACCTGGAAATACCTTATTTGGATTAATGCTTAAAATTCAGTCACCTTTTGATGCTACTTAAAACTCAAACCATACCAAAATATATAGGGTTGTGCATCACTAATTCCTCGAACACTACTAGAAGGTGTTGGGTAGGGTCTTGTTTCTAGGAACTGAATTCCTTTCCTCACTTATACCAGTCCTATAAAATCTTTATCACTCAAGGTGAGGACAATGTATAATATTGGACACTACCCTCTCACTTAGTGTGGGACCCATAAAAGGGACCTAGAATAAACCATATCTCTCAAGGGGTATTATCCTCAAAAATCAAAACCAACCCTTGTTACTCAAGTAGGTCACAGATCAAATCCACCCCCATTAGCAACATAGTTTTTGGGAAATTCCTAACTAATTAATGATTTAAGAAGCACCAATTCAAACTTGATGAGGATCAATACCACCCTATCTATTTCTTCAAGGATATCTCTCTCCCAATATTTTCTACTATATTCCATGAAACATGCATTTAATAAATAAATCATATGTAAATAAGAATAATGTTTTATTATATAGACCACCTACCTCCAAAATAGAGTTACCACTCCATTAATTATTTTTTCTCCCTTATCCATGATCGCTGATGCCTCATCCAATATTGTACCACCACCTAAGCTGTTATGTCATTCCAAAACATCAAAATAGTAAATTATAAAAATGTATAATTAATTAATAAATTTAATAAAAAGAGTCTTATTCCCTGAAAAACTCACCAAGAATCACTACATCATCAAAAATACATGAAACCTAATGTGTTCATACTTTTGGGAAATATTATTTCCAAGACACATTAAATCCCCATTACTGTTTACTAATTCCACCATGCATTTATGAGAGCATCATTAAATTCCTAACTAAAATCACACTAAAATTATAGTGATGCAATGAGTGATAAGAATAAAAGAAGAAGAGGATTATTGTAATCGGAATGACTACCGAATATCCACTAAGATCACCCCACTCCATGGGTTATCGAAAGAAGGAAGTGGGGGAGGAGAGTAAGCTAAATAAGCCACCTCCTAACACACACAGTCCCCAAAAACCTGAGGGGTCCAAATGGATTACTTTTTTAACTTCTTTAAAAAAACCATTCCCTTGGTCATGACACAACCATGGTGTTATGGAACAAACCCTCCTTCATAATGTGAAGTCAGGGAATAACCTCCATGGGTTCTATCATGATCACTGCTAGGGAAAATCCTCCCCATTCTATCCTCATCATGAAACAATTTCCATTAGGCATTGAGTCCATCCACCTAGAAAACCTATATCTTATAATTACCCTTGTGGGTTGTGGTGAGATGGATCATGGTTAAATAACTCTTCCATCAGGCCATCCCTATCCCAACATAACCCACACTCATAATGATGCAACATTCTAGCTAATAAAAAAAATTCATATACAGTAACACGTGATCACTAACGCAACACTCACCTGAGCACATGATGAACCTCTCAAGACTTGACCCATGTCACAAACATCTCAAAGATATGTTTTAATTCTTGGATTCTTGATCTAAATACCAGTTCATGAAACTTCCCTAGATCCAAGACCATAGGTTTAAATTTATTCAAAATTTCAACAACCCCTGATGCCACAGTACATTAAAAATTCTCCACCATAGTGTTTCACATCATCAGGAATCTATGGGGTCCTCTATACATTACTCCCAACATACCATAGTCATTAATTTACCACTAACCCACCATGTTCTTCCCTAGAACGTTGAATGAGATTCTGCTATGAAACTCCAAACATCAAGGCATACTATTCACTAAGGAAAAATAAACCTGATCATTACCATTTCCACCAATAAGATGGTGCTGACCCATGCCCATATATATATATATACAATCAAAATATCATAAAAATTTCATCCCCAATCTTAGGTTATCCCCTCAATAAGACTACACTCATAGTTGTTGATTCTTATCCATGGTTATCGACCTACACAAATTCAATTCTAGTAGTCCCATGACACGCTCTACATGAGTAACACCTCGCCACATAAAATTCCACAAAAATAACTAGTTCGTCTTCCTTTGTTAAATTATACTTAAAACACTTAGATGCACCCACAGTTTCACTATTACCTCACATGATCATGATTTCGTAACTCCTAGTGGAATTTTATAATCATGCAAACACCCAAACTAATGTATATGACTGAAACATAGTGTAATTTGATAGTTAGACTACAATCCACTCACACTTTCTATCATTATCCTAACCCAAGAACTAGTGCACCATTGATCCGACCCACTCTCAGATAACATGCAAAATATCTTGCGCATAATGCCAATACTATAACTTCATCCAACCCCATATTAAAAAACCGAATATATTGTTTACTAATAAACTAGACCAAATTGTATCTACCCACATTATAGCATCTTGGTGTAATTTTGACCATTATATAACTCGTTTCAATATATCCATGACCCTTCTGAGATGAGGATGTTACCTCGAGAACCGATTCGATTCTCCCCACTATGTTAGTATCCTAATCATCACCCACATGGAATAAAAACACATTATAGAAATACAATATTATATTTGTTACTAAATATAATAATTGGACATTGTTATCTAGATCACAATCAAGTGATAATTAAAAACATTGATACCCCCATTCCCAGATCACCAAGAACGTTATCCTCATTTCTCACAAAAATTAATTTACAATAAGGGTTAGTGCCTCCAATATCCAATGGTGCACTCCCCACCATAAGGATTCATTTACACTGCTCCTCAATAACTAATATAAATGGGTCCCAACACTACATATGTGTCTCTCTTCATGATTCATGCTCTCCCGTCCTGTTAGCCCTAGACACCATCCATCCATGATATCCCAATCCTATCTCATTGGGACATATACCATTCTCACTATGACCCCATGCCATTATTCCCGTGGGTACCTCACTGAACAATTTATCCTTGAACCACACATAGATTCTCACCAATACCTAAACAAATGATTACCATGCAAAACTTATGGGAATTAGGGGGTCATCCTTTGATCCCATGGAGTAAAAAGAAACAAAAAACATATCCCGATTTATCCTCGATAGAATAAATAATTCTTGGATAATGAAGAAAACTAAAAAATAGACACCCATGCAGTGGACTCAATATTATTATTAGATGAATTATGGTTTGATTATTATAATGGGAGAAACAAACATTTATTTCTTAACTTCATAGATGAACCACTATCTGAAGGATCCATGATCATATCATGAGTATTATTTCATATTGAGAGGGGTTCTAATACCTTTTCTATATATGATGAATAAAGATATAGGGAGAATGATTTTTTAGAAAACAATTATTCAAATAGATTGTCACTATACCTTCATACATGTTTTTAATTCATACCCATACCAATTTTATAACACTATTTATATAAAAAATGTCTTACATTACTCCATGAATGAAAAACACATTAGTTGTGTTGGGTTCCACCCTTAATTTAATTATCAATTATGAGTTTTTTTATCTCTTTAAAAGAATGCATTAATATCAATTAATCAATTCATAATTAGTTATAAACTTATGGAAACTATATTGGAGGGAGGTTTTAGGTGCATGAAGTCATCCTGCTTTACATTTGGTTTAATGTAATATTCAACCCAGTTTTAAAGATTTTATTTCAAAAATTTATGATTAAGTCATATGTATCATATAAATTTGTTTTAACTGATTATCCAATAATATTACACTTTCACATAAATCCCATAAGGACTTAATTCATAACATCACAACTCTTTGTGAATCTATCCAAAAATCCTTTTGGATGCAGTTTCATCAATCAATCTATCAATTTTTGAACAAAAGATTTTTCTAAAACATAATAATTCTCTTAAAGCCTAATTATGTGACATTTTGTTCCATTTTATCTTTAAAATAAAAAAATAAATCAATTTTTTGAAAAAATAAGCAAAGAGTGGCCTCTAGAAAAACATCAATGTTACTCCAAATTTAAAGGGTCTAGTGTGATCTTCATCAGACAAAATAATATATTTATATGATCATGTCCACCACAATAAGTTTCATATAAATCATATTTATAAAAATATAATCCATTTTTATTTAACATTTAGCGAACACTAGACATGAAATAAAGTCAATCTAGTATAGGCCATCTCATCTATTCTTAATTTTCTGAAAAATACTAACCACGTCAATGAATACATCACATGTAATTCATATAATAGATGTATTTATCATATGTCCTTCATACAAGGAGTTGAACACGTCATATGTGACTCAACTAAGAATGTACACGTGTTTACTTATCCTAATTCAATCAAGGTTAAGATTTATTTAATCATCATACATGTGGAAGAAACCCATTCTGGTTATACTCTAATTGATAACATGATGAGAAACATACAAAACCACCACATGATTAGATAATTTATAATGGATTACATAAAATATTTATCAATGATTTAGGGTTATTTTGTTAGGTGTCTTTATGACCTCACGTAAGTAGGATTGATAATAAGCATGCACCAAAAACTATATTCATGATTTTATGTCATTTTATAAGTGATACTGTATGAGGTAAATACTTGTAATAAGTTTCTACTTATTACCTCATGAAACTATTCTTCATATCTAATATATAACACTTCTTAATGAGTAAGAGATTATATTCCTTCTAATATTAACATACCATCATATTCAATTATATTCCATGATGAATATCAATTAGTGGAAACTAAATGTCATACTTTTAGGGGATAATTATCATTTCACATCAGAAAAATATATATATTATGTGAAAGAATGATAAATTAGATATTATTTTGTGTATAACATGATTCATTTTATATTCATAAAGCTCTTTCAAGAATACTTAACAAAACTATACATAAGTACTTTTCTATCGTATTATATATGATAAACATTCAAATCATCCTTATGCTTACTACACTTTTAGGGGTCTTATTAACTCATTACATAATATATATTTCATGCCATATATTTATGTGAACAACTGATAAAACTCTCCCAGTAAACTCATTGTTGAGTAACATATATGAGAAAATATAGTTTTGATAATTATGAGATTTAGGAATCATATTCCTTAATTTTTAACCCCTTGAATATATTGAAACTATTAAAATACACAAAATCAAATGTTATGATGTTACCTTCTCGTTATCAACTTAGAATTATTTCTAATTTTAACATCATGATCCTTATAACCATTATTACACCAAAAATATTTCTTGAAATAATGTAGCAATTTTCATTATTATTTACTATTATATTCTAAACTTCATTATGATAAACTGAAAATCACTAAAAATGGAAAAATCTTTTAGGATATAGTTATATTTAATTTCTCATAGAAAATAAATGTAACTATTTAAAATTTTCATTCTTATAAAATTTCATAAAATATCTAGGATATCAATCGATAAAACACATTTATTTTAGACAGTATAATAATATATTTGTTAAATTTGAACTTCATAAGTTTAACCATACTTCCAATAGCCTCTTAAACACTATATTATTTTTAGAACATCATAATTATAAAAAAACGTTTTTAGGAAACAAATATTATTTTTGTAGTATAGGAATATTAAACAATAATTTTTTTTACATATCATATATTAAAATCTATGTGTTTAGATCATTTTCATGAAGAGAATATTATTATTTAAAATATTTCATTGAAAATTGAAGAGGTAACACATTCCCTAATATTTTAACAAATATATAGATAATTAATTTACCTTTGGAAAAATATTTTTATCCTTGTCTCCTTTTAAAAAAATGCAGTAGAATCTAATAAATAATAAACCATGTGTTTAAAATCAATTATCCCATTTTATTCATAACAACTATTTGTTAACAAACAACTTATGTTATCTTATAAAATAAATAAGTTGAAGATATATATCCTTTTAAGATCCATATGAGCATGATAAATTATTTATATTCTTATATTTGATGTAATAACTCCTTGCTTCATATTTGAACACAAACTATAACATATATCAAACTGTCCCTCAATTTTTAACAACTGTGTATTTATAATACTTGAAATGGATAAAGTTTGTATCACATACCCTTTAAGAACAATGTATTAAATAACAATACAACAATATATAACATGAACATTACATAAATTATTACAAACCTCTTTAGGTATCATATACTATCCAATATTTTAGAATAATCATAATTCTTCATTGATAAAACATTAGGTTTCAATGAAGTTAACATACTACTTAAAAAAACTTCATCTGAATTTCCAACAAATTTATCCTCTTTCTTAGATAAAAATTCCTAATTAATAAATTCTAAACACTTGAGAATATCGTGTAAAATTTTCTTTAATTTTTTCATCTTGTCCAGGAAGTTCGGTAGATGAAAATAAAGTGAATTCCTTAACCAGAATAATCCTTACAAAAAATCCACAATCTCACCATATTGTTAAAATTTCCCATCATATTGCATGTATGAGTGGAGGAAAACATTACATTGGTAATATTAAATATAATTCCTCTTAAACCACCATTCTATACTTATCTCGACCATATAGATTCACCTTTTTAAAAATCAACATTTTTTTAATCAGAAAAGTTTTCTCTAATACATAGGATTTAATTTACTTAAGAATTTTTCTTAAGTTACCAGTCTTGAGAGTATATTAAATTAACCCTATCCTTTTAAAGGGTAAATATTAATGTTAAAGTTTTATTATGATGATTATATTTATCTAAAATAGAAGTTTTTATCAGATAACTATCACTTTTTACATCTATTCATCAAGGAATATTAATGAAATTACTCTCACTAAAAATGATAACCACATACATCATTTCCATTTACTAATCCAAGATATATATTTCCCTAACCAATGATTATACTATTTTATTACTCTGACTATTTAGTTATTTATATATTGAATCATTATAATCCTACCGAATCTAAATTCTCTTATTTAAAAAAACACTTTGAGGTTAGTGGGAACCCATTTCAAATAGTAAAGAAAATAATAAAACATTGGATGTCAAGAAGAATCAAGATTCAATTCGAGATAAAGATATCGGTACTTCCATAATAGGTTCTTAATATCAAGATATGGATATATATAGAGGTTGAACTGAATAATGGAGGACATGACATCTAAAACAACATAGAATTCATCATAGGAAAGAACAATAGGTTTTATTTGTAAAAAAGGATTCAAGTTGTAGTTAATCCCATGCATCTAGTTCTGTAGAGAGACCTTGGGGAAAATTATTCACATTTGTGTAAGCTTTAAGATTATACATTAGAGATAAATTAAAAAGGATTTTATTTTCCTTCTACACTTTTAATTAATATCTTGATTATTTCCCAGAATAACCATATACTCATATCATCCTTTCAAGGAAATGAGAGAAAAAGAAAAAACCTAAATGTAATTTTTCTTCTATGTCTCCAACATCAATTCTAGAATTTAGAACCATTGGATTTAATTAACGGGTATTTTATTATTCTAATATTATTTTATAATGGCAATACTCACATAACATGTCCATATGATTCCTATAGAGTTGAGGCATAATATTTTCTACTCCCATAGAAATATTATCCACAAAATCTCAAGAGAAAATAATCTTACCTTATAACCAAGTCTGTATTATTTTCTAAATGTTTTATTAGTTCTTACGAAATATATTTTTCTTCCCTATGAAAATGGAATAATCTTAATCATAATATTTATAATTTGTGTATAGTGTATAGGTTAACTCTTTACCTAATCCATCATATGGGTAAACCCAAATCCATTCATCCTCTATTATTCCTAAGGTTTGTTGATCCCAAGGGTTGTTTCAGTGTTTTTGAATACATTGGGATATTTTGAGACCTAAAGTTCCCTTCAAAACATGGAAGTTATATAGAGATTTGTTTTTGGAGAATTATAACGAAGATTTGATGGTTTCATTCCTTTTTCACCCGAATAATCATGTTCATTCTTGCATGATATTAATGTGAGGTAAAGATAATTGGACGTTTTGAAGTATTTTAATATGTCTAGATGTGTCTTAGAATGAGTTAGAGGAAAACTATAATTTGGAGTTAAATATTAAAAAATGTGCAAGTATATATTTTATGTAAGGGGATTCCACATAAGAAGATCCAATACTATGTTTGAAAATCAATGTAAATGGAAATCCACATCTAAGATCAGGGTAAATGGATCCATCGTCACATATTTGGATTGATGTAAGAGAATTTTTACCACTCAAGGGGATCCAACATCATGTATACAGATTGATGTAATGGAACTCACACCACATAAGGGGATCCATTCCATGAATGAAGATTATTTTAAAGGTGTTAGTTAGTGTATTTAGATTTACATAAGAGTAATTCTATAATTAATGGGATTCACATCATGTATTGTGATCCAAAATTTAATATCCATGTATGGATAATCATTTTCTTATGTTTTATATGAATAGTTTTGAAAATATTAAAATAATTATTTTGAAGAAAAAAATAATTCCAAACAATTCCCAATATATTCATTCATGTTTTAAACATCACACAATAGTATTTCTGATTTAATAAAAGGAACAAAAATTTTACCACTAAGAATAAAGAGTTTCTATAAAAGAAAAAATAATTAATTACTAATGTAACTACTTGGTCACACTACAACCAGTTGTGTGACTCTATGGTGACATGGAGAAAAGTGTGAAATGAAGAATAAAATGTTGGGAGAAGAAGAAGAGGTTGAAAAATAGCTGGAGAATGTTTTTCATTTAAATTTTAATTTCAAATTAAAATTAGAATGTTTTTTACTACTTGTGTGTGATAAATCTAAAATTTATCATGCATGTAAAAGTCTGTAAGTAAAAGTAGAGACAACTATAGTAATATTTATATAGAATATTTTTCAAAGAAAAAAGAAAAATAATATTTTTTTCATTTCACATAGAGAAAGTAGGGAACCTACAATATTACAAGTTGTAGGAGAAAAATATAAGAAACACTAATAAAACACTTTGGAATATTAGTTATGTTAAAGTCTTTCTTATTGTTAAAAAAAATCTTTTATCACTGTAATAGTTTGAGAAACACTGATATACAATTGGGAGGAATGTAAAAATAGTAAAAATATATTACATACACTTTTATTACTATATTTTGACACTAGTGGGTTGTATTTTCTTGGTGAAATTTGGATCATTCCAAATATTAGCCATTCATTTTGATATGCAAACCTCATAAATTTTTTGTTCCTTTCTATATTTTCCTAAGAGTGAGAGATGAAAATTAGATTGCACATCCTAATAGGTTTACAAGGATATTTCATAAGAAATATAAAAAGGAATTTATTATCATTAATTAACCCCCCCCCCCCCCACACACACACACCTATTAGTGATTTCATTGGTTATAAGGTTCATTTCAAGTGGTATCGAAGTTATGGATCCTTCATTTGTGGTATACTATTTAGAGTTTAGTGTATTGTATTTTTTTATATAGTTAGAGAGTTTTTTCAATGATTTCTATTTCTAAAATATATAATTTAAACTCAATGAATATCAAGGTGATTTTTACTTTTTATGGGAAAGGTTATCATATTTTTATGGAAAACTTTATATCATATAATTTATCTATCATCTATGATGTGTTGGATGTTTCAACTGATAGATTCATCCCTCACATTGAATGTTCTACCATGAAAACAAAAGATAATAAGAATCTAGAGAATTATTTATGTGTTATAAATGTTATTTGAGCTTACATTTTAGAGAGTAAATTTAAGAAAGTAAAAGGAATAAAATTGGTAAATGTTATATAGGAAAAGCTTCAGAACATCAATGAAGGTTAACCCACAATCATGTAGGTTAATATACAGATATGATAGTTGAATTATTAATACCACTTGATTAATGATAATGAAGTTATGGATATATTCTTTTTAAGGGTTAATGAGATTGTTAAAATGAAAATTTCTTTGGTGAGAACTTAGATTCTGTAGTGGTATAAAATATATTTTGCATCCTACTTGAAAAGTTTGATAAAAAGTCTTAATTTTTTAAAATAAAGATATTGAAAAACTTCTTATATATGACTTGTGAAACATTTGAGTTTCCTATTAAATGAGAAAAGACAATGTTTTATAGAATATTATTAATGATGAAAAGTAAATTTATTTTATGTCCTCTAAACAATCTAAGTATAAAAAATATGTCTTGAGAAGTCAAAGATGGATATTCAGATTCACATTTAAATGTGAATATGAGGTTTGATAAAATAATTTCTCTTATAACGATAAATATAATAAGGGGAAATGGAAATTATATGGGAAATATTATACTAATTTTTTTAAGGGTGGATCAATTTGAATTTTTTTAATATAAATCCATATTTAAAATAAGATAAATCCATTGAAGAGGAAGAAGAAATCCAAGAATAAATCTAAATAACAAGGTAAAAAATACAATAAATTCAAATTTTTCTTATATAAGGAAGGAAAATAATCTTATAATTTTAAAAAAAAAATCTTTCCCAAGTTTGAATATAGTGAAATTAGTGACGAATATTAGAAAGTTGGTACTTATAGGGATTTTTTTGAGAACTTCTAATTAATAAAGAGAATAAGGAAAAATTTTCTAGTGATGAAATGAGAAAACCTAAAAATGAAAATAAAGAAACTCAAATGGAATAAATATTGAAGATAAAATTAAAGAAGTGTATTTAATAGATAAAAACCCTAGATTAGGATATCAAAATTCAAAATAAAAGAAACCCATCTTCTTGAATCAAGAATTCCATAAAGGAAAATTTATTAATTGTATTAAATAGAGATTGGATAAGGGAAACAATGAAATAAATAATTCTAAATACAGCTTACAAAAATCTATTTTAGTTGTTATAGAGTATTTAAAGAAGAACGATGCATCTACATACAAAAAAAATCTCTCATTAAGAGTGATTTTTTTTAACTTTTTTGGTGAAAATGTTGAGAAGAAGAAAATAGGCGGGAAGACTAAGTTTTGGGGAAAACAAGTGAATATTATAAAAATAGAAATTCTAGGAACTTTAATATGAAGTCAAAAACTTCTAAAAATATGAATTAAAATGAGCTAAAAATAAGGCTGAATTTTAAAATAATTTTTTGGAGTTTATAATAATTTTGGTTCATGATACGAATCCAAGTCTGCGGACTTAAATAAGGTTATAAGGAAGGTATCAAAATTTTTACAATAAGTTAATTACAATGGAAATTATTCTTTCTATGGGTTATATTGGTACTGTAGAGGCTTCTGTTATATGAAAAAAATTATTTATTTAATTACCAATATCATAATGAGAATAAGAGATTTGGAAGGAATTGTTTGAAGTGGATAAAAACTCTCAAAAAAATAATTCTCATGAGTGGAATTCGAATTTTTAACCAAAAACATAGATCATATATAAAGTTCATAAAGAAGTATGTGGAAGAATTTTATAGCTCAATCAAAATGAAAATAAGTTCTTCATAATTTTACCAGTATGTCAAAATATGAGTTAAAATACTCAACATCCTCAGAAGAATAAGACAAAATGTAAGGAGAATGCCTTTTTTGTGGAAGTGGAACATAAAAAAACAAATGTGGATAATCCATTGATCCCATATAGTGGATTTTCCTCTCACATGAAAGGAGAATTAAAATTTTTAATAAATTGTTATAATTGAAAAGAGGGATTATTGACCTTTTTATATGATGGGTTTCCCAAAATTGACATTTTTTGGACTAGCTTTGGTTAGGAAATATCAATCGAAATCCAAGTACATTTTATTTATTGATGGAGTAAACACAATATACAAATTTTTTCTTAGTTATGTGATAAATTAAAATAAGTGATATTTCAAATTTTTGTATTTTTTTTAATATCTTAGAAGATAGGATAATTTTAACAAAAGGTATACAGAAAATGGGTAATTTATTAGGTTGGTGACATTTAAAATCTCTGTTATTCAAGTGTAAAATATGGAATTGATGACTTATTCATATAGATCAAAGAAAAATGAGAAATCCTAACCAAGGAAAAAAATTTCTTGATGTTACAATGTTAAAAGGAGATAGGAATTTGATATTCTCAACATACCAAAATGGGAAGATTTTTAATTCTTACCACAATAAGGTTAAAATTTAGTCAACTCACCCATTATAGCTCATTCATTTAGATATTTATGGGACTACGAGAAAATAATAAAAAATATAGATATGTATTTTATGTCCATTATTAATGACTTTACTCATATTAATTGTATTATGTTTATGAAATTTAAATCATAGGCTCTAAGAATATTTAAGAATTTTAGAAGAAGTGTGGAAAAGGTGTGAGGTTTTTATTTAATGAACACCCAAACATATAAAAGTGTTGAATATAAAAGTGGAACAATTTTTTTTATCTTGAGAATCACGGTATTAACCATTAACTCAGTACACCATACACGCCATAATAGAATTTCCAATCTAAACATAAGAGTAATATTTTGGTAGATATGGGTGAGACTATATTGATAGATCATGAAACATATTGATATTATTAGAGAAAAATAATTGGTGTAATGGTTCATATTTAAATAATTTTTTTTTTAATATTCAAATTTATCACCATCTGATATATATTTCAAAAAATTCATTGAGATGAAATAATATAATAGTTTTTAGAGTCCATTATGTGATCCAAATTAAGGGAAAAATATATTAGGATGTTTGAGTAGAAATTTGTTGACGGGATCCTCCTTGGTTATACTAAAAAACTAAGAGGATGTCAATGTTGTAAAAAAGTGATAGGTAATATTTTTGAAACTACTAATGTGAAGGATCTAAAACATATAAGAGGATTCACATGAATAATAATGTTTTATAAATCACAATGAAAATATTTGTGTAAAACAACCTAAATAAATTTATAAAAAATGATGAGTGTTTAGAAGATGTTTCAAATGTACAAGTAGATTATTTAATTTTATATGACTAGTAAAAACATAATTAATTCATCTAAGGCTAAATTGATCAGAGGATGTCCAAAACATTTTTGTAAATCAAGGACAAAAAGTTCAGACCCAGATAACTTTGATGAAAACAATACACACCGCACTATTTTCATAGTTTGAACTAAAGTATATTGAATAATATTTATAGAATAAGGAGTGGGTAGATGCTATAAATAAATATTTTGACTAGATATAGTAGAATGGAGTATTGGTTCTGGTACCAAAGATGAAAAAACAATTTTTTGAACTAAATATTTATTTTGAGATAAGTTAAATTTAAAGGGTGAATTTGTGATAAAATAATCAAGATGTATATATAAAGGGTATTCTCATGTGGAAGAAATTGATTTTTATTAGACCTTTTCATGGGTGGGAAATCTAGAAACCATAAGTATATTTCTATTTTTTCTTCCAAAGTTTAATAAATATATTTTAAATGGTTTTCATGTTTTTATTCCACAATAGTGACTTAGAAGAAAAGTTTTATATTGAAAAACCTAATGGATTATTGACTGGTAATGAATATAATTATGTTTTTAGCTTAAAAAAGGATTTATATGTGTTGAAGCAAGGCCCAAGAGATTGGTATTTAAAGATAGATTCATAATTGAAGAATTTGAAGATAAAATAGGGAATATTGGATAGAAAAATTTACATTAAAAATGAAAAATATGGATCTCTCATTATAATTGTTTATCTATATGTTATTATATTTACTATAAGTTAAGGATAAGTTTATGAATAATTTTATTTAGTGATGAAGAAGCTATTATAAATTTCCATGCATGGTGAGATGATATATTTACTAGGTTTATAAATATTTCATGATAACAATAATTTTATCATTTCTAAATAAAATTATACTCAGAAGATTGAAAATAATATTATATTAGAAAATTCAAAGTTGGTTTCCATTCCCATTTCAGTAGGGAGTAATTTTTTTAATTATTTGAAAGGAAAATATGTGTATCTAAGAGAATTTGGGAAGGTTATTTAGATTTTTCTATACATGATATATTTGTGACCGAATATAGTTAGTTTCATTAAAAAAATTAGGGTATAAAAATGCCTCAAAAGTGTATCATTTAAGTGATAGAAAGAGGATTCTTAGGTATATCCAAGGTAAAAAAAGTTTTGGTTTAAAATATAGTAGTAAATAGACTATTAATTGGTTAATCTACACATATTCTTATTGGGAATTTTGTATTGATGATATAAGATCTAAATCTGGAAGAGTTTTCTACCTTAGAATGTGGTGTGTTTTTTGGCTCATAAATAAGAAAAATTATGTAACTTTAAGTACTACAAAAAAAGTATGTGTTTTTAACTCAAGATATAACTCAACATATGTGGATGAGAACTCAGTTAGAAGATATAAATCAGGGTTAAAGTTTTTTCTGCTCATGGGTTGCGACAATCATATTGATATCAATATTTTAATAAATCTAGTCCAACATTCAAGATAAAACCACATTGATAGAAAATATCACTTTATCAAAGAGCTTATGGAAGGGAATATAATGAAGATAGAATTTCTACCTACAAAGAAGAAAGTGGATGATATTTTCACTAAAACATTTCCAAAGGATTATTTTTATATTTTGTGCATGATTGTGGTAGTTTAGCCTCATTCCTCTCAAGGCTTAGGTATGGTGATTCCATCCCATATCTCATCATTTTCTTTAGATTATTGTTGTCTAAGGGGGATAAAAATTTGGAAACATATATCTTACACTATGTTTACCTCTTCATGTGATGTCAAAGGGTGATCAATATAATGTGATCTAAGATCAAATATCCATATTGACATAAGTGGATTAACACCGTGTAAGGGGATCTAAAATTACATATGTGGATTGATTTAATGGGATTCACACTATTTAAGGGGATACATTCCATGTATATAGATAATTTTAATTGTGGTTCCTAACATATTCAGATCCATGTGGGGTCGAATATCAAAGTAAGTGGTTTCACATCATGTATTGGGATACAAAATTTGATATACATATAATGATAATTATTTTCTTATATAATCCTTGAATTTTTATAAAATTATTGAATAATTATTTCAAAGAAATAAATAATTATATAAAATAAAAAATATATTCATTAATGTTTTAAACATCCCAAAAATGGTATTTTTTATTCAACTAATGGAAAAAAGGATCAAACTAATAGGAAAGAGTATTTATAAAGGATGAAAAAGTAGCAACTAATATAACTGCTTGGTCATGGTGCAATTATTGTTGCAACTATACAGTAACCTGGAGAGAAGTATGAAATGAAAAATAAAAGGTGAGAAGAATAATAAGATGTTCCAAAATAGTTGTAGGAATTAATTTTTTTTAATTTTATTTTTTTAAAAACAAATTCACAAATATTTTTACTATTTATTATTTTCTATAAAAAATAAATTATACCGTACATTAAAAGGTACATGACTAGAAGAAGAGACTTCCCTTTTCTAATGTTATTAAGAATATTTTTTATAGACATAATTAGTAAAAGCGGTTGTACAATTTTTACACAGAAAAAGGAAGGAACATGTGCCAATACAACTTTATGTTGAATAAGAGAATCAACACTACAACAACACATTGGAAGTACAGTTCATTCAAAGAATTTCCAATTATTAAAAAGAAAATCATGCATCATTATATTAGTATTGGAAGAACTCAAACACATTTGGGTGAAGTGTTGCACAAGTACAAGAATATACCTTTCTTATTTTCTATTAAACAATGATACTAGTGGGTGGTATGGTATCGGTGAAATATGGATCATGCCAAGAAATTTCCTTTAATTTTGTAAAATGAACCTTGAAAACTGTTTTTCCCTTTCTATGTGCTATTAAGTGTGTGAGATTGTATTTAGATTACAGATCATAACATGTGGTGGCGGTTTTTTTTAAATAAATATAAAATGGAATTTATTTCAACTAATTCATTTGAATATAAGTAATTACAATGATCCTAACGGTATTTTAAAATGTCTCCCAGCTATGAGAAACACAAAGAAATTGCCAAGAACATGTTAATAAAGGACAATATTGGGGTGCCCATATTTGGAATGACTTCCCAAGGATGTTACAATTTCACCTATCACATTGTTCCCATATACAAGATAATCTAGGGGAACTAGGATTTGGCATGACCTACCCAGTTAGATGTTCAAGGTCTTTACAAGTGTCACTTTTAAGGAAATCTCACACTTAACATTTAATTATTGTTTAATTAAAATCCTCTCTGATTTAATATATGTATTATGCATATTTAATTAATAACTATTGAATCCTCTTATGTATTTACCTTCTCATATTTTAGTACTTTTTGTGTGCATTTTTATAACAATTTATTTTTGGAATCCCAAATCCATGCACCAAATTAATGTGTTCGTACCACATAAATTTTCAACCTTTTACATAGCTCGCAAAATTTTTTTTATTTTCAAAAAAGAAAATACAAGTATACTCGTGCATATTCAAATTAATTATATGTATAATATACAAGAAACTATTTATATAAAGTAATAGAATTATATGATATTGAAAATATCTATATGATTAATCCCATAGAGAGATATAGCCAACCCCTCAACTTTTGATAATAATGCATAAGCCTCTAACCTTGTGGGTAGTCTGGCCCCATGTGCCTCTCCCTAGGGAGACATTACTGAAGATATAATTCAATTCATGATATATCTAACACCACATATGCAAAAACTATACTTAACAACTATTATTAAGAACTAAATTCAGAAAACAAATTGAGTTCAGATTAAATGAAAAATTAAACCTTTGATAACGTACCTATAATGTAATGAAAAGATCTATCTTTTGAAAGAAAATTACAAAACAAAATTTTACATATACAATAATAACATTTCATAAAAAAATTATTAAACACAAATATTAAAATAATTAAACAAAAAAATAAATGTTTTATCTGTTTTATATAAATTATAATATAAATGTGATCATTTTTTCATATTTCTCATTATATGGATTTTACATTAAATATATGATGAAAATGAAATATTAAAATTTTATAATAGAATTTATATTTTGTAAAAATTTATATAATCTAAATATCATATACATAAAATTATTTAAATATGGATCAAATCAATCACAAATACACATTTCTATGTGGTTTAAATAATTTCCGAAATAAGGCCATAATTTAAATAATGAAATCTAAGTAATTAAGAACGTTAAATATTTTTAAATATGAATAATTTTTTATATGTAATTATTTTCTAATTTATAAACACTTTATAAATGACACTTATAATTTTAATACAAACACTTTTTATTTAAACTATAAGTCATGGAATAAGAGTTTCACCAATTTAATATACATCATATGTGTATTAAATACATAAATATTACATTCCATGAAATATTCATGGTCTTATGTTTTATTCTTATATACATGTTTAACAATCTATAAGTATAAACTTTTTTATTAATCAACACACAATATTGAAATTATATAAACAGTTTACATAAAATAATAAATAAATTGTTTAAAATTATAATTAAATATGAATTTTCATATCTAGAATAGGCTTATAAAACAAATTTTATTAATCCTAACTCTTATCATTGATAACTAATTAGTAAACTATAAGGATGTTAAAATAATAAAACACATTAATTAACATGGGAAATAAATGTTAATATTTTTATATTTAATATTGGAATGAAAATCCAATTTTATAATTCCTAATACATATATTTTTTAAAATGCTAAAAAAATTAATCATATTCAATTAAATATAAAAATTAGTTCCACCTTTTTAAAATAAAAACCAATTTTACTTTATTTCTAAAAATATATGTCCAATGCTTAACTGGCCTCACCAGAGTATCCAGCTACCACATAGAAAACATCTATTCTCTAGGGCAGGTCAACCATGAGTGGGAGAGGGTATACAGGCTGTGTGGGGAGACACAAAAACAAGAAGTATTGAAATTTTATAGGTCATAGCCACAGTGTGGGGAGGCACTATAGATTTATAAAATGGGGAAGTTCCAAATTATTTTAATGGCCACTACATCACTCTTGGGGTAATGAGGAAGTGCATTCCGAAGGTAATGTTTTATGCGAGAAATGTTTGGTAGGTCACTATTCATCCATGTACATACTTCATGCACATGTCATGCATCAAGCACATGTTGAATGTGAATGTAATTTTCAATATGATAACAGTCCTTTAGAAAGACTCACATGACACTTAATTCAATCATAACATCACATTAACACACAATGTAATGCTAGGTACAGAAAATTTATGCTCTATTTTATGTGACTTGTGATGAAAGTAGTGTTATAAAATAACTTTTTCATTTTTTTCTCTCCTAATCACATCAATATATTAATTTAATTACATATACGGAATAATAGGAACATTTATCATGTTATCATATAATGTAATTCCATACTAGTAATGATTCGTAATAAGTGTTCTTTGAAAACTTGTAAAAGAAAAACATTGATTTATTGAAGACGAAGGGTCAGATACCACTGATGGGTATTGAGGGATCATTAAATGATCCTAGTAAGTGGAATTAAATAAAAAACATATCTCAATATACGCTTGAAGGAATCAAAAGTTCATGAATAATGAACAACACTTAGAAACATAGCATGCCTAAAATGCTCATGCAGTGGCCTCCATCTTCATATTGGATGGTATAAAGTTTGATGATGATAATAAGAGGAACCAATGTATACTTCTTACCTATTTGATCCATTGTCCAAAGTTTACATGGTCATATCATGAGTAATATAATGCCTTGATATGGTTTTTAACACCTTCATTATATGAAATTAATGAATTAACTAGTAGAATAGATTTTTAGAAAACATTGAATGAAACTGATGGTCACGATCACCTCTTATGAATTCTTGATTTACACCCATTTCAACAAGTGAACTCTATTTATATAAGTGTTTTCCAATGATCCTCTATGAAGGAAGAAAGTGTGAGGCATATTGACTTCTCCCCTTGAGTTACATATCATTGATGAGTATATTAAAAATCATTCAAATAATGTATTAAAATATATGAATCCATTAATAATGGATTAAAAACTAAAATAAACCAAATGGGAGGGAGGGGGAAGGTGCATGCACAAAGCCTTCATTAATGTTTGGGAAATGTAATCTTAGGATCAGTCTTAAGGATTCATTAAAACCAATATTTCCTTAAGTAATATATACTATATAAAAAATGTTTTAAGTGCATATCCAAAAATTAACCATACACACCAACCCTCATGCATCAATGATCTTCCTAAAAATACATTACAATGCTCACTATACTGTTCAAGGTGGATTAAACCCCCATGATCCCTCACATAGGTTATTGACAATATCCTACTCATCCTCATCCAAACACAATGATCATATGCACCTATATATACCAATCTCACTATTTGAATAATGTTCCCATGAGTCACATCCCATAGAAATCAAGATCACGTTCCTAACCCACTAACCATGATCCTCTTGTACATCAATATCATCCAAAAATACTTACTTATATAATTCATATAAATGATAACCACACAATCACCAACCATCATAATGTCCTTCCAAAACCATAATAAATTACCCATTTTCCAACTATACCACTAAAAGTGTATCCATAATCCATAGGTCTGGACATCTAAGTAAATTTAAAAATTCACCTGAACATGATAGAAAAATAAAAAGGCATTATATACACCTTTCTATAAGTATATCGGGGGAATCTAAAAAACTAGTTGATTTGGTTAAGTGGAATGCCACCAATAATCTGTATAGGAAAACACAATATATGTTTTTATTTAAACACTAACTAAACCCAAACACAATCACTCTAAAAGGGTCTCTCATAAAGGATTGTAATTCCTATAATAACCCATAAAGTTTCACTATAAATCCTTTACACAAAGGGACTAAATATCTTCCACTATATATATAAGGAACTAACATTAAACAGTACATAATATTAAGTCTTAATTTTTGAATTAATTATCTTAAATTTTAGGATCTTTTCAAGTTTAGAGTCTTATATAATTGGTTCCTAACTCATAAATAAAAAACATATAATAAAAAGTGGGAACTTTTTATAAATATCCATTTTTTCTATAATATAAACTTTTAATATAAAGCATGAATTATTTTCATGGAAAATATTTTTGACTTTAAACTTGACTTCTTCATTTCCATTACCCATCCTTAAATCCTATAAAAAGAATTTTAGAAACATGGGATAAATTAAAAAATCTCATTAATATACATAAAAAAGAAGAAATCCATTAGTCTAGTGAAAAACATAAAAATCCATGAAAAACGTTTTATTAAAAACACAACTTTTTACCCAAAAATTGAGTTATCATATTTTAAAATGATAATTTATATTACCTTTTGAAAAGATTTTATTTCCATGAAAACTCATTACTAGGCATAGAGAATTCATGTTGGTACATTGGGAAATCAACTCATTGAACCCTTATAGAACCTTTAACAAAACATTACAAATTAAAATAACTATAAGGCCAACTTCCAATATAATTATCTGAAGAAAATAATAATTACTCAATTCATTAGCGTGCTATTTGGGAACACTCATCATATAATATATAACAAGATTTTACGATTTTATATAGGTGCACCCATCATATATAATTTCCAAGAACCACAACATGGATAAAAAATTATGCTTTCACTTTTTCATCTTAAAATATTTGAAAAATATTTTAAACTAGTATTTAAATAACTTTTGGATATCAAAATACCATTTTAATTTAAAAAACCATTTTCAATACCAAAATATCTAATATAAAGGGGAATATGATTTCTCATTAAAGAAAAAATGAAAGATTTAAAAGTAATCCAGAAATCAAATAAAAACCATAGTGGAATAAAAATACATTTCCACCATGTACATTAATAATAGAACATTCATTTTTTTCATTTGTCCAAACATTCCATATAAAACACGTAAAAATATTACTTTTGATCAAATTTTAAAATAGAGAAAAAATATACTTAAAATGTAATTTATAAATACTTTATTTATATATAAAGAATATCATAAAATAATTTTAAAAACATGGACATGTGGAAAAAATAGTTTTTGGGAAAACAATAAAAGAATTTTTTTTAACGAAAATTCCCTTATCACTTTAGAAATAATTGACTCATAATCCCCATGAAAAATTAAAATTAAAAATAAATAAATACCATTTTAAAAGATAAATTCATTATAATACATGTAAAAGGGGCTGCATATTCATCTCAAAAAATATTATAGGTGTATAACATCAAAATATTCCTCAATAAAAGGAAATTGTGACTAAGTCCATTAACTTGAGTCCAATTTGTCATGCGTGTCTTTATCATTCTGAATAATAAGCTTAGTTTAATTATTTAATTTTTTGGGAATCTTTTTGATGTTTATTATTACTTTTATTTCACTAATTTTTATGTAATATACCACTACTTAATCAATAAATTTTACATTGGATTTTTTTACCATATTTAGCTTATGTGTCAAAAATGACTTTGGTAGGTTGAATATGATCAAATAGGTAATTATTTAAAAATATCAAAAATAATAATATTAAAATATAAATCATAATTATACAAAAATAATACTGTTTAGATCAATAATGAATGATTTTTTGAGAAATTAAGTACATTGAAATCATAGAGATGGTAGGTCGAACGTGTGCATGAGTAGTGTTCCCATTTTTCAATGATCATCATGGAAAAGAGGTAAGTAATAATTTATCTTCCCTGAATGATAATAATATCATATATACTATATTATTTCATTAAATATACTTATATATATCATCCATGTGGTGTGGTTATGGAAACGTATTCACAACGCTTCGTGAATGTGGTAGTTCACACGTTCATGAACGACGTTATCATTTCTCATTGAGTGTAAATGGTAAAAAATAAAGTGACATATTAACTTTTAATAATGATAAATATGTAATTAATATCATAATTATTAAATTTATATCACATATATTCATTATATTTACCATTATTACCATCCATGTAGAGCATTAGTGAAAACAAATCACATTGCATCGTGAGGCGGTAGTCCGCCGTACACAGGAACAATGCTATCGTATCCCTTGCGGAATGGAAATTAAAAAATATATATATTATAAAATGAATAAATGGGTATAATTATTATATAAATATCATATATACATTTTATATGCATCATTATACCCAACCGTGATTGGTGGTAATGGAAAAAACAAATTACATCGGTTTTCATGGCGGTCGTCCACCGTACACATGAATGATTATTACCTAACCCTTTTGATGGAAGAGGAGAATGATTTAGGTTATTAAAATAGAATAATAAAATCTAATTATATTTAATATAATTATTTTATTAAATAATAATAGTTTACGAATAATTTAATGGTTGGTGGAAGAAATAAAATAAAAATGCTCATTGAAGAATGTTACCTCTTTTACAGGTAACTTATTTTTCTTTTAAACAAAGGCCTTCCTTGGTTAAATTTATTCCCAAAATAAGGATTTTAGGATGATATTATAGAATTATAAAAGGTATTTTGTAATTTATTGTCTGAACCAATGTGTTTTGAAGGTGTTAAGAGAGGAGGATCGAGGGTGGACTTTTATAAGTGAGGTGAGTGGAACATGTGTAGTTTTGGAAAACAATGAATTCCACCCATATTTTTTCATTTCCCAAGGCTCAAATAATTTACTATTATAGATAATATAAGGGATATTTGTAAATATGACTATAAAATATATTTTTGAGAAGTTATTAGGTCATTCTAACCCATATGGTTTTAGTTTAACCCCCTGTAAATCCACATTTACCTTAAATGTGTTCATTAATTTTTAATATTTTCATGATTCATTTTGGGAAAAATTTTAATTTGACCTTATTAGAAAATATAAATTATGATTATTAAATTATTTAATCCATTTTCCCAAATTAAATTCACATAATAGAATAAAATTAATTAAAAAACCTACAAACTCAATGAGAAAGTGGGTTTTCAAGTAAAGTATTTTATGAGAAAAAGATGATTTTATAATAAATCTATGAAAAATATTAATCATTATATTTAAATAAATTAATATTTTATTATATATAGTATATAAAATATATCTAAAACCTTCCCCATTATTTACTCTTTTAATTAATTAAACTGAATAAACATTATGTATTTTAAATTAGTTTTTCTAAAAACCTTTTTAAACCCAAAAAAAATTATAAATAAAACCATTATAAATTTTATTAAAAAGGAATTAAGTTGATCAAATATAAAAATATAATAATTATTTTAAATGAAATAATATTCAAAACATATTGGTTTAACGCACCGAACTGGAAACCTAAATCCAATGCATTATTTTTATACATTATCATGATTACAGGGAATCGAATCCCAAAGTTTAGATCAGTTTAGTAGTCTTGGAATGCCATATTACACACATGATACCCATAATAAATTAAGAAATAGGAAATAAAAACATGATACATAATAAAAATAAATAAATAGAATCCTTGAATTATTATTCAAATATTTCTTCTTCATAATCTGGGGAAATGAAACATAATAAGGGTGATTTCAAATGCTTAGTAAGGGTAAGTAAAGGAAAAACAATAATTAATAAATAGGAATAAATTAACCTGTAATGGTAAATAAATTACATTAAAATAACTAGATAATGAAATATCAATATAGAAGGATAATAAATTGAAACTCATCTAAAACAAGAAACTAAAAATGAAATGTATTCGTAGATATGTCGATGCAAAATATCGTGGATGAATAATAACTAAATCAAAATGAGGGAAATTCTTAATTACTAGATGTTATGTTTCTTAGTTACATGGTAACCATACCGTTAAAACCTTTAACAATATGTTTTACAACATAAAGTGTAAAAAACATCTAATTTGGACAAATGACTAGTCTCATGAGACTATTGATGCATCGAGGGGCTATTTAAAACTGGTCCCCATCCATGCTGTACCAGTCCAAAGCATTCCTAAAATATCAAAAAATAATGTTCCTTATAAAATATAAATTTTGAATAAATAATATTTATATATAAATAATACCTCAAGTGATGCTAATTAACAATAAGGTTTTTTTAAATTAATTAATACAAATACCATTCAAAGGCCATAAAAACAATCTTGAGGGAAATGACATTTTAAATGTTCCAACGTGTCTCATACCGCATTGAAATTTTTAAATAATAATCCCCATGAAGTAATAATATTAAATGAAACTTATAATATCATTAGAGTAATTATATTCATGATATAAACTATTAAAATTTAGTAAATACACCAAATAAATACGAATTGGTGCATAATAACAAATAATCCTCAATAGAATGTAAATTGAGATGAAATCTATTACCTTAACCTTACTTTTTGTGTGTGGTATTTATCCTCCTACATACTGCTTTAAATATGTTACAAACTTATACCAAAACCATAATCATGTTTATAATATCATATATTAACTTATTTCAATATTTTATTACCCTTTTGTTAACACTTTCATTATTTTAGCTATTTCAGATGTTAATTTCCTAGTTTTGTCAAGTATATTTTGACTTGTTACTTGTTGTTACTATTTATTATATGATCATTTCATCATATATATAATTTAATCCCTGACTTAATTATATTATATATTCAGAAAATATGAATTTAAAATTGTCCATAATATTCAGAGATAATAAATGAAGTATGTCGTTCATGAAGATGGTAGGTCGTACATACGCATGAACACTACATTCATTTATTTGTTGTATTAATAAAATGGAAAATAAATGATACATATGTATATTATAATTCCCTTATCATATGTATGTTATATATGTTACATATTTTTATTAAAATCATTTTTAATACATTCCATGTATAGCGTGAATGAATCACATTGCTTCGAGGGGGTGATAGTCCACACTTCCTCGAACGATGTTATCGTATTAATGAAAAATAGGAAGTATTAATGGTATGTGTTATAAAAGTATTAAATAAGTATAAATACATAATAAATATCATATATAACATATATAAAAAAATTTACAACATAATGGCCACCATGATAGGTAGTATATGAAAAATGAAGAATCATTGTTTTGTGAGGTAGTAGTTTATCGTACAGAGACATATTATGTCCGTTACTCATTAGATGGAGGTGTGTGTAAGTGTAGGTCTAACCCATTACATAAAAAAAATTCGAGTATATTTATTATAATTTTTTTGTTACATTATCATGAAATAAAGACATTTGAGGGTGTGGATAACAGAAATAAAACTAGAGAACTTGATAGAAGGTGTTACCTCTTAATCAAGTAACTTCTTTTGTTTTGTACCAAAAGGCATCCTTGGAAGTATTTCTTAAAAAAGTGAGGATTTTAGGTCTAAAGGAGGGATTTTGGGAATACATTTGGGGAAAATATGTGCTAAAATTAAGTGTTTTTATAGGTTTTAGGAATAGGGAGAGGTTGTGGCCTTTTATAAGGAAGGAAAAAGACTCACTTTGTATTTTTTTAAAATAAGTTAGGTGTACCCTGGTTTTTACCTAAATATTTCTTAAAAACATAACCAAAATCAATAATTTAAGATTAATGGACTATTTATTTGCAGAAAATGGGTTTTGGACAAGTTTCTAGGTCATTTGGGCCCTTAAATTAAAGGTTTAGTCCTTTATTATGATTAATTTAACCTTAATAATTATAATTAATTTTAATTACTTTCACTAATATTTTTTGTCAAAAACAATGTTGGTATTTTTATAAATTATAAATATTGACGATTAAAAATTTTCAATCCATTTTCCAAAATTCCAATCACACAAGTGATATAAATTAATTAAAATTTAATCCCCCTGACGGGATGACAATGTGGGGGTTTAAGGTGAAAATGTCCAAAAGTTGGTTATATTTTTATAGTCAATTTCAAAATGAAATCGATTCCAATGATATATATATTATATTAATTGATAAAAATATTATATAATTAAACATTAAATCCAATTAAAAATATAATTTAACCTTATAAATAAATAACATGAAAAAGAAGTTTTGAACTAAAATTCAGTATTTTTAACTCTTCATTAAAAATTGATATGTTTCCAAAAAATATAAAAAATAATAAATAACCTAATTTTTATGTTTTATTTAAAATATAAATATTATTTGGAAATATTATATCAATTAATGTGTAAAAATAAATATTTAAAACTATTTCTCGATTAAAAGGTGGTAAAAATATAGGTTTTTAAGTGTAGTATTAGTTTTGTTCTTATCTTATGCTTATAAAATATATTGGATGAACTTAAAAAAAATATTAATTTAATATATGATATATATATTAATTTAATATCACCCACTAATTTTTATTAATTAAATATATTAGGGTATAAAAACATTGTGAAAATAATATTATTTTATTTTATATTCAATCGGTTTTCATATTCATTTGAAATTAAATTATAACCAATGAATTGATTTTAAATTTTTATAAACCATATATCTTTATAAATTAGTTTCCCTATTTCAAAACTTTTAATCTAATTTCTAGGTTATATCTTATTATATTTAATAACAAATTTTTATTTAATAAAACTTGGTCATGCGTGTAATATAAGATTTCAATGAAAGTTTCTCTTGCATTTAACGCAAGGAAAATCAATGATGCATTTATTTTGAGGATATATCATGTCTTGATTATATTTAAAATAGTAAATATTTAGTGGAGTCATGGCATATTATATTCCCTTATACTCTTGGTGATGCATGTCATCCACACTATCGAATACAAAGCTGTACATTATAATTTTAGGATGTTATAATTAGTATTTTTAAAATACATAAATTATTGAATAGAAAATTTTTTTTACAAGAAATGTATTTTCACTATTCAAAAAAATAAATATTTATTGAAAAATCCCAAAATTTCACCATAAGTAAATTTGGTATTCTAACTTCAGAAATGATGTCCGTATTTTCAAATTATAATTCAAAAATTTAGAAATTAAACTTTTAAATAAAACCTTATAAAAAGATATTCTAGTTAAAATAATTTTCTTTTTTTCATTTAAAAATTACATAATATTTTTATAACTAATATAAATATCTAATTAATATTAATAAATATTAAAATGATTCAGTTTATCACTACTTGGGTTGTTACATTCTTCCCCCTTTTAGAAATTTTATCCTTACAAATTCATTCAATTATTAAAAAAGTGGGTATATATTTCCCTCATAGAATCTTTATAATCCCTTGTTACCTTTGAAACTATATGTTTTCCATAAAACCTTAACATCATGAATCATTTTATTCCAGAGAAACATATCATATATGGTCAATAATATGAATAGGTTGTTCCTCATAAGAAATATTATATTTTAACTGAACTTATTTTAGGCTCAAAACATGAAATGAATCCAACACATATTTCCTTTACATTGATACCTGAAATACGTTGTGTACTAAAGATAAACATGGAGGTAAGGGAACTCAGTAGTTAGATGATCCAACTTTCTACAGGATTTCATATGATTCAATTAACCATGGAAATAGCTTCCCCTTCTTACCAAAACACATAACAGTTTTCTATAGATAACAATCAAGAAATACATGATCACTTACCGCAAAAGAAGTATCTTCCCTCCAATTATCCACATTACGTTTCTATCTAGTCTTAGATGTCCTTATATGTTACTAAATCAACTGCACCTTATTTATTGTTTCCTCTACCAACTTCGGTCCCATAAACATACTTTATCCTATATCATCCCAAAATTCTAGTTTCTCACACAAATTTCCATATAATGCCTCAAATGGGGTCATATATATGTATGAAGGAAAACTATTTTTATAATAAAACTCAACCAAAGAAATATGGTTATCCCAACTTCCCTAGTAATCCATTGAACAAGAACAAATCATATATTCCATGGTATGATTGGTTCACTCAGATTTTCCATCATATTGAGGATGAAAATATGTAATGACATTTATCTCAGTACCCATTTACTTATGAAGTCCATTCTAAAAATTAAATGTGAACCAAGGATAATGGTCTGATACAATAGAGAGAGACACTCCATATTACCTAACTGTCTTTTATATATATAGTCATGAAAGATTATTCTAAGTAAATTTTATCTTGAATGGGAAGGAAAAGTGTATATTTATTTTATTGATAAAAAATAAACCAAATCTCATTATTAACTCGATAAGTCTTTGGCAATCCCACCATCAAATCCATTGATATATTTTCCTATTTCCACTTCATCACTAGAAAAGGTTAAAACATTACCTTTGGAAAATTTTGTTCTCATTTAACCTAATGAAAAGGAAAACACTTCACAGTGAATTCAATAATATATCTTTTCATTCTATCCCACCAGTAATACTCCTAAATATCTCTCTGCATCTTTGTATTTCCCAGATGAATAGAAAACAAAGAACTAATAGCTTCACTTAATAACTCTTTCTTAAATTAGAAAAAAGTCTCACATATTTAATTTACAATCATAAAACACCTTCTTCATAAATATTAAAATCTTGAAACTTACCCTTGTTTATAGATTCTACCGTTTAATATAATATTTGATCCTACTTTTTAGGATTCTTAATTCTTTCTAAAAAAATTGACTGTACTGAAAACTGAAATGAAAAATAGAGGATGTCCTTGAATCCAAAAATTCTAGAGAAACAATTATCAATTCATTAACCCAAGTGCCATGTTCTAAATGTAACATGGTTAATGTATCATTTTTTATAACTCAAATAATTAGAAACTTTGTTTTATTTTCTAGGATGGAAATGAGCCATGTAATCATAATCCTTGATTAGTCTCGTCCATCTTATCTGTCTCATGCTTAAATTTTTTTGAGTGAATATATACTTCAATATTTTTGTATCCTTATATATTCATACATTACACTTTTCAAATGATGCCTCTAAATTTTTAAATTAAGAAACACAGTATCTAATTCTAGATCATAAGTAGGGTAATTTAACTTTTAAGGTTTCAACTACTGTTAAGCATAAGCAATTACCTAAATATTCTAAATGAGGACACAACTAAGCCCTTTAAAATAAGAATCTATATAGATGAAAATTTATCAATTTCTATAAGGTATGCCCAAAACTTGATCGTTCACCAACATTATTTTTAGTTCTTAAAAACAATCATCACATTATTTTGTCAATGTGAATTTAACTCATTTTTTAGTTCACTTATTCTGTAGGCTAGAAAACTAAGATTTTTTTTTACAAACCATCAGTTTTAACTCACTAATATATGAAAAATATGAATCTATATAATATTTATGGGTCATGTACATTCTTCGATAACTTTTTTTAGTAGGGTCAATAGTTCTTCCATCTTTAAAAACAGTATAACCAAGTAATGGAATTTGTTTCAACCAAAATTCACACTTGATAAATTTCCCATATTGATTTCTTTATTTAGTGTTTTTCAAAATAATCCTTAGGAGTATTTCATGTTCCTCATAGATTTTAGAATATACCAAAATTTCATCAATAAACACAACCACAAAATTTTCCAAGAACTCCTGAAAGACTCTATTCATAAGGTCTATAAACACAGATGGTGATTTGTAAAACCCAAAAGGCATAACTAAAAACTCATAGTTCTCATATCTAATCCAAAATAGAGTCTTCATAATTTAATAATCTTTCAAATTTAGTTGATGGAACCCAGACCTCAGTTCAACCTTTGAAAAAGAAGGTACTCCCATGAGCTGATAAAAAAATCATCGATATGAGTCAATGGAAACTTATTCTTAATAGTGACGATATTTAAAGCTTTTTAGTCAATTCAAAGTCTCATTAAACTAACTTTCTTTTAAAAAATATATATATGATCACCCCATGGTGAAGTGCTAGGATGAATGAATCCTTCCTCTAACAATTCCTATATTTTTTTCAATTCAAAATGTTCCGCTAGAGCCATTTGATAAGGGGGGTTAATATTAGGCTTAGGATCAGGTACTATGTCAATAGTAAACTCGACCTCCAAGTTAGGAATAAAATCAATAAAATAATCTTGAAAAAAATTCACGTATTCATTCACTATTGTCACATCACTCATTTTAATAATTTTATTCTTTTCGACAATGTGATCAAGGTAACTTTCACATCCATATTTAATAAATTTCTCATCTTCTTGGTAAATTATCAAAATCATGAAATCATTGAATAATTTGTTCTTGGAACTGCAATATATTTTAGCATGATAGACTAAAATCCAATCCGTACCCAAAATGATATCAAACTCCACTATCGCCAGTTCAACAAGATTTAAAATAAAGACTATACCATTGATAAAAATAGGAAGATTCTTATAAATATTGGTTTTCTTTATACTTACACATATGGTTTTCACTAAAATTAATATATTAATTTCATGAGGTGATATTTACAATTTACGTACAAATTTCATAGAAATAAAATAATAAAAATATATAGATCCAAACAAGGTATTTTCATAAATAAAATACACAAGAAACATACATTTCATCAATATATTTGAAGAACCAACATCAGCCGTAGTAGTAGAAAAATATTTTTACACACCCTTTTGCTTCTGATCTTGATGGTTTTAGCCATTATTACTAACTTCAGGCACATGATATCATAATGACCCAACTCATATAAACTAAAAAACATCACTGTTGGATGGAAATTTATTACCTCATTCTTTGATTATTTAATATTTTTTCATATCAATCACAATCCATATAGCCAAAATTTCCACATAGTTAACATTTCCTTAATTTTGTAATACATTCTCCAGGGTTTTTTTACTACACTTACCAGAATCTGGGGACTTTATTTTATTACATCAAAATTTCTTTTTTTTAGGTTTCCCAATATCCTGTCATCCTGGCCACATCTTAATTTCATCACAACAAGGCACAAAAGTTTCATAAAAATCTAGGTCAACTTTTTTGGCACAAAGAACAAATCTCTCATATATTTTAAATTATCATGCAGTAAAATCTCTTCTTAGACTTGGTTTCAATCCATAGTAAAATCTATTAATTTTACTATCAATGTCCTGAACAAAATTTGGTATGTACCTATATAGTCTTGTAAAATTAACTTCATAAGTGGCCACAAAATCATTATTTTTTACCTCAATTCCTTGAATTATTTTTCCATATGGATCCAAAAAAACTTAGTAAAATATTTCTCAAGGAAAATTTCTTTTAGTTTTTTCTATTACATAGCATCAAGATCATATTTCTCTCTAGTATTTTTAACCAAAGATCATTGTCCATCAACTTTGCCTTCAAATGATAAATGGAAAGAGTTTTCTTTTGATGTTCACGAAATTGCGTGACTAGAAATAATAATTGATCCATATTTCGGATCCCCTGGGTTAGATGATCTATTGAATGATGGGGGATGTTTCCTCCTAAAATTCATCATAATAGACATGTTTATTCATGGTAAATCAGGTTCCACTATAGCTTTGAAACCACTATAATTTATAGCTTTTGTCAAGCCAATGAGCCCATACCCAAGTGGTAAGGGATCCTAATTGGCATCCAAGATCCCCAGGTTCAAAACCGGGTGGAGGCGAATTCCCGGGTACTATAGCAGTACTTTAGCAGTCACTATAGTAGTACTGTAGTAGATACTATTCGGTACTGTAGCAGCCAGGACTATTCACCCGATTTGGGCCTTCGGGCCACAGGTTTGGGCCTACGGGTCTCAAGGGACTTCAGGTCATCAAAGGCCTTCGGGCCACAGGGCCTTCAAGCCACAAAGACCATGGAGTAGCCCAGTTCACACAAAATAGGCCCGAGAAGAGGATCAGAGCAACAGAGTAGCAGCCAGCTGATGTAGAGCCAATTGGATTGGACGAATGAGAGGGTATGGCAGCCTCCATCAGGACCAGGCACCGTGCAACTTTTTACGGGGCAATGCTAGCCAATCAGCAATTCAAGGTGGGGAGCTAGGTGATCAATGACGCAAAATCTGGGGAGGGGACAGTTCAAGTGGGATGGGCCTACAGGTCATGTATTGGGCATGGTATGCCTCTGGGCCTTCGGGTCATGTATTGTGAGTTAGTCAATCCTTGTGACTTGGGCCTACGGGTCATGTTCGAGTTCCCCTTCAACCCTTAAAATGGTGATTATCCATAATAAAATAAAAAATAAGCCCATCGAGCAATTCGGGCTATAACTTGTGTAAAATTCTCCATCATTGTAAAAAAACTATTTTGTTTTAATTCCAACCATCTCAGCGTGTTGATTTCAAAGGATATTTTCCTCTCAGTTCATTCCCATTTCATCTTCCTTGTTTCCTCTATGGGAGCTCCTTTTAAATAGACATAGTTCAGATAAAGAAACATGGTAATCTTAAAATTATTTATCATTTAAACTTATCCATAAGGTACAAAATTTCAAGGGATTGTTATTAAAATTTTCTTAACCTCTAAATTTATCTAAATTGACATTTGATTCCAACTATAAGGAACTATCCATAAACATTACATAATCATGGGTTTTAAGTCATGAATTCATTATATTACATTTGAGGATATTTTCAAGTTTAGAGTATTATATAATTATTTAATAACTTATAAATAATATAACAATATAATAAAAAGTGGATACTTCTAATCAGTATTCATTTTTACCATAATTTAAAACTTTTAATATAAAGCATGAATTATTTTCATTGAAATCTTCATGAATTTCAACCTGACTTCTTTCTTTCCCTTACCCATCCAAAAATCTTCTGAAAAAACATTTAAAAAATAAGTTATGATCACAAAAATCTCATTAAGTTACATAAAAAGAATAAAACCCTTAGTCTAGTGAAAAATATAAAAACCTATAAAAAAATATTTCTTAAAAAATAAATTTTTAAATAAAAAATGAATTATCATTCTGTTAAAAATACCATTTATATTACCATTTTAAAACAAATTATTTCCTTGAAAATTCATTATAAATCATATAAAATTCATGTAGGTACCTTGGGACATCATCTCATAGAACCCTTAAAGAAACCTTACAAAACCCATACAAATTGGAATAACCATACTTCCAACTTCAAAAATAATTCTCTGAAGAACATAATAATTACTCAATGAATAAGATGGATATTAGGGAACAATCGTCGTATAATCTATAATGGTATTACTAGATTCAATTTGGGTACACCCATCATATATAATGTCTAAGAACTACATCATGAATAAAACATTTTATTCGTTAACTTTTTCATCTTAAAACATTTCAGAAACTCATTTCAACACATATTCAAACCACTTTCAGATAACAAAATACTATATTCATTTAAAAACCCATTTGAATTCCAAAATACCCAATAAAATGAGAATAAGTTTTTTAATTGACGAGAACATGAAATATTTTGAAGGAATCTAAAAAATAAAATAATGTACACGGTGGTGGAAAAATTCACTGTCTCCATGTAAGTTAAGAATACAACATTCATTTTTTCATTTTTCAAAAAGTTGTATATAAAAAACAAAAAAAAGATAAATTTTTGAAACCTTTGAAAATAATTTAAAAAAGAAAAAAATGTACTTTATTAATATTTTATGTCCATATAAATTTTTTCTTAAAATCATTTTAAAATATGGACATGGAAAAGAAATAATTTGAAGGAAAACATTAAAAGATATCTTTTTTAAAGAAAAGTTTCTTATCACTTTGGAAATATTTGAATCATAATATCAATGAAATAATGACATTTAAAAATCTATAAATAAATTGATAATAGAGAAATTCAATATATAACTTGTAAAAGTGGTTCCATATACACCTTTTAAAAGAGTATAACTTTATAACATCAAAATATGACTCAATTAAAGGAAATTGAGACAAAGTCCCTTACCTTATGTCTGACTTGTCAAATGTGTATTTATCTTCTGGGATAATAAAATTATGTAAATTATTTAATTAATATAGAAAATTTTCAACATTATTGTTAATTTTATTTCACTTATTACCATGTTATATACAATTACATAATCAATTAAGTCTACATAAGACGTTTTGACCATATTCAGCTTATGTGTCAAATATGAATTTGGTAGGTTGACTATGGTCCAATAGGTAATTATTTAAACATCTCAAAAATAATAATCATGAAATATTTATCATATTTATACATCAATTATACTTTTAATACCAATCATGAATATTTTTTTTGGGAAATGAATTACGTAACAATAATGAAAAGCACGGGTCATACATACGCATGAGTAACATTTCAATTTTTAAATGATAATTATAGAAAATAGGTAAGTAATATTTTATTTTTCCAGTAGTGTCCTGTGTTTTTGGACTGGATGAAATTATAAAGGGATTTCATTTTTTTAGTGGATGGTCCATTTTGTAAACTGATATTTGAAATGGAATTCCATGAGTTTGAACACACAAACACATTGTTTTTAGACTTAGTTGGAGGCATGCTGGGTTTCATGGGTGTCCCGATGAGTTTTTGGATCACTTAACTAGATATATCATGTTCAGAGAAGGCTTAAAAGGGCACACAGTTTGTCTAAAACCATGCAATACATCAGTAGGAATTTTGTGTCCTACTTAGTGGGTTTCTGGGTATTGTGTGGTTTGTTCTAACTATGTGAACTAAGCCAAATGGTTTTTCTTATTTATAAATATCTTAAATATAGTTAAACAATATAGTTTTATAATATCTTCTCATACCATTTTCATGGAACATGCATCCCCTGACCATAAGTAGTAGCTCTTGCATGGTTGGTGCATGGTTTGTCTAACCATGCAGGAAAACTATGCACCTCATTAAAGGATGTGAAATTAATCTTTTTACCCTATTTTATTTTAAAAACAACCTCCTCATATCTTCTCCCATGCATGTATCCTCTCCCCTTCACTAGAGAAACCTTTTGGCCTCCACCTATGTATGAAGATATCTCCCTCCTTCAGTGTATGAATTGATCATTGTCAGGCACATTAAATCTGTGACAATAAGCTCTTTAATTTTAATGCTTCTGTTATTCATTTATCATCCCTCCTTATGCACTATTTTGGTGTGACCTAATTCTCTCTATTTTCAGGGTGTTCTTCTTTTTCTTCTATTTTTATCAAACCAGAACATTTTAAGCCACAATATTGGATGTGTGGGTTGTTCATGGTATATGGTAGGTGGTATAGCTTCTTTCCCTTAATTTTCATTGAATTTATATGGTGTGTCTTTGTGTGGCACGCCAGAACCATCTAGTGGTGCCTCTTAAATTCTGATTTTGTTAAATTAAAAGGTTTCCTATTATTGTAATGAAACTACCTAGTGGAGAATAAACTAGTTGGTTGATCGGCTCGTCTTAAGAAACTTAATTGGGTGTTTCTGCCTTCTAAAACCATAAAGACCCTAACTTAAAATTGATAAACCACCTCAGATGTTTCGGTTTCTCTTTAAATAAATGGTTTTAATGAGAAATACATAAGGAACCTAAATTTCTATGTGTTATAACCCTTTGTATTAGACTTATGTTCCAAGATTTAAGATGTAAATGTAACAAATCATGACTTATTCATAACTATTTATACTTTATGATTTTTTCTTAGTGACTTGGGCTCATCAACTCATGCCATAATTTTTGTATTTGATAAAATTATTGGCCAGCTTGATCATCTTGATTTATATAAAAATTCCTTGTCTATAATATATCATCTTAGTTTCTATGCATTACATTCTTATGGTTCAGAAGCTAACACAAGTCCTAACTTAAGGCCAAAATAGATGAACTTGTCGTGCTTTGTATTAGAACTGCTCAATGCGCTAGGAGCGAAACTTGGATTTTCATGTATGGTCTATCTAGGTGGCTTATTATACTCAATAGTGACATCAGTTACCTAGGGGAGAAAAAATGGATGGGAAAGTTGGAAATATGGTTATTCCATACCTTGGGTGATACTCGATCCCATGCGTGAGATACCTAGGATGAGCTCAGAGGTTATTCTTACACCATGCTGAGGGTGATATGAGGGATTCCTTTAGGGAACCTTAGAATTTTTTTATGGTTCTCCATTAACATGCTTGGAATTTATATACTGGATTTGATGGATTGATTTGTTGATTTATTTTGTGTTACATTCTTATTAAATTTGGATCATGCTTAAATGGTGTCCTAGGGAATCATCCTCCAATCTAAATCACACACATGGGGTCATTCCATACTTTATTCCTTATTCATTGTGGCCCAAGTGTACAAATTATCACTTTTGTAAAGGTCCCCTTAGCTCAGACATCCGGCTTAGGCTGCAGATGATAGTAGCAGTCAGGTATCTAGGTGGAACCTAGACCGCCGTGTTTTATTTATTTATTTCATTAAAATTATTATTATAGAAACACTCCTTGTTTCATACGGCATTAATTGGATTGATCTAGTCACCATTTGCGATGTCTATTTGAGTATATATCGCACCATTCTTGGTCCGCCATTGCCCTGATGTACCCTATAATACCGATTGTTCGTAGGACTATATATTATTGCTTGTACAGTTCATTGTACTAAGGAGTTAGGAGAACAGGACTGAGTAGATACTTAGGATTATCAGGGAGTTATCCTTTGGTATCATTTTTATTTTATTTCATTTTACCACCATTGTACCATCTTCTTGTACTTGTAGAATCATCTGGACATCTATGCATATCTGTACATTATTGGATGTGGCCATTTTTACTTAGTTCTTGTATTTAAATTTTGTTTCTCTGTCTTTCATTTAGTTATACTGCTTCCTCTACTATCTAATGTTTATTCATTATTACACTGATGTGCTACTCTGGTAAAGAGGGTATGTTATCCCCACCGTACTTCCATTAGACCCTCACTACTAGTCAATATCATTTGGCATATGGGAAGTCACACTTGAGGGCATGTGGCAACCGTTCTAGCTATAGGTTTAGTCGTTAGTCAGACTGAGACGTTAAAAAGTGGCATCAAAGCTTCTTTTCCCTTGTATTACTATTTTAGGGATAGTATACAAGAGACTACGAATGTTTCAGTGCTTAGTAAATGGTCGTTCTTGGGAGTGATCAACCTATGTGCAGGGAAAATTCCAAGTGTCCATGGATGGGATTGTTGTTCATGTCATTTTCTATTATATATGATTATGATTTAACCTTGAGTGATTAGATTAATTTCTACTGGTTACTAATTTATGGAATATACCCTTATCCTGGTATAGAAAAGATATAGCATTACATGCATCATTATAGACCCATATGAATTCACAATCCATACATATTCTATGACATGTATATTTCATTTCTATGCGGTTTGAAGTTTGTTGATGTGCCTAGCATGTTTTATTATCAACCCTTTTTTGTATGACATGTTATATTCATGAGTAATATGATTATCTTTTACCTTCTTAGGTATATCTTTTTCATTTTTGTTGTAAAAAAATGATTTGTGATTTATCCAATGCACTTACCTATACAACATATTTCGGTAATTTATTTAACATATTTTTCATTTATTCCTTGCTTGGGTGTTTTCCCTTCTTAAGTAGTACTTTCCATGCTTAATTATCTTACTTGTTCTTATTTATCCTATCTACCTATACATACTGCTATGTTTATTATTCCTAGTGATTTATTTAGTATTCTAAACTACTTACCATGTTTAAAAGAATAATTATTATTCCTGAACACATGTCATGATTCTAAGATTATTCATCATGTTTAATCTTATTTCATTCTTTTGATAGCATGCCCATTAAAATTTTAATGTAAAGAAGAGTTAAATAAAATTCCAACATCAATCTAAGGGGTGTTTTCTTACATATATTTATGGTTTCATTCAATTTGACAAACCAATCATGACATGTTTTATCCATGAACCATTGCATTTTGTGGATAAACATTAGTGTTTGTAATTAAATGGGATCCATTTTGAAATTTATAAAGTGTATCAGAACCCTATAAATTTGGAAAATGGCAAACCACATAATTAAAGTATTGTTGATTCACTTTATATACTCAAAGACTACTGTATAAAAGTTAAAGTTGTTAAGTTTTTCTTCTTATCCTAAATAAATCAGTTGCAGTTAAATGGAAGATTTCTTGCAATCTGTAAAGTGTATGGGATATTTATAATTGAGAAGTGGTAACCTATATAACCGAACCAGATTTTATCAGCCTGGTATATTTACAGACTGTTGAATAAATATAAAAGTTGTTCGACTTTATTTATCAAAAAATTAAATTAAATTGTCCTATTTTATAAGGGAGTGCACCTACAATACTCAAATATGATGACCCTTATATCTAAATTCCTAAATTCCCAATTATAAAAAAGTAGGTTAGTTGGGGAATGTTTCTTGTGAATTAAACCCAAAAGGATTTCTTTTAATCTTAACTCTTAAAATCTTTAGGTTGTTTCATGATGGACCCATAATGGTTTAATGGGCCCCTAGTAGGTTTCCTATAATTTATCTTTTCTAACTTATTACATAACCCCATGGGGTATGTTTATTTTATATATCAGTGTTCATTTAAAGAATCCACAACCATTTATATGGTTTTTCGTATTGACGTATGGTGGCATCCTAGTTGACCAATTCCCACCTTGATTAATAAAATACACTTAACTTATTTTGAGTTGTACTTATATCAGGAATTAGTTAATTACAATTCCAATTGTGAAAGCTTATGACTAAAGGAAAAAAGTTAAAAAAATGGGGGTATATGATAAATGACCTAAATATGATGGGATTTCAGTTAAATAATTAATGTTTAAAAGGAAGTTTAATATAACATATAAGTATTTCCTTGAATACTTAGCTAAATAAAGTACCATATTACTTTCCCTTATACCTAGTATTAGTTTTTATTTGAAACCAAATATTTAACTGTTTAAATAATTAAATGATAATTGGTTTAATACCTCAAAATGAAACCTTGGGTGGTTCTCTTAGCTTTCACCCTCATGTAAGGGTATATTTAATTCTTTCCTAAGGTTTCCTTAAGTAGCTGACTTGGAACGGGAATGTGAGTGTTACCTATAGGCATATCCCCTTATCTATTGAACCTAAAGGGTAGTCTCTTAAGCCTAGTGACCTTTCATGGGTATTACCCCTTTTGGGGTTGACTCTTTACACTTTGGTAAGGGTCTATCCAACTATTGGTAGTGCCCTTATATCCTTTAAATCCTTGATAAATGCTGTAATATTTTTGATGCATGATGTTATTTGAGAGTCGTCTATCCCTATTAGAACTCCAAGTAAATTCCTCTTAGGTTTAATATGTGGTCATTTAGTTTTCTAACCCATCTTGCAGCCATGGGAATCTCTATATGCTCGGTTTTAGTAGGATAGATATGATAAGGTCATGGTCAGCCTCTTAGTAGGTCGTGTGACCCTTCTTTTCTATCCTCTGTAGAGTTGGAAAACATGGGAGGTCATTGGACAATTTTATAGTCATATAGGCTAGTGTGACTCCCTACTGTTTCTTTTATGTGGACTATTAGATACTAGAATGCATAGGACTGATAATATAGTAGATAATATCAAGGATGTTCTATTTTTCGGTGAAACCTTGGGGTAGTATGTGTTGGTACATGTGGTACCTGAGATGTTAGTAAATTGTACTGTGAACCCTTTATGTTTAGTGGAATTTATTTAAGACTAGAGCTATGACACATCAATCATAGGTCATCTCCAGAGTAGAGTGACCTATGAATTAGAGGAAATCAAACTCACCCCAATTATGGGGATGATGTTTTAAATAAGATAAGGTGTTTGGGAACCCTTTTCAGTTGTGATATAGTGAATGTGGACATAACTATGGGGGAGTGTCACAAGTACGTCTAAAGTGAGTATAGACTAAAGTTCTTGTATACGGATAATATATCTCATCATATGGTTTGACACTTGTTAAAAGTATTTTGGTCACGTCTAGGACCGGGGGTTAGTGGTTGATGGAAGGTACACCATATAATGAGTTCCCTTCTCCAATATATTCAGTTACTAGGACACTCCTAAGGTGGGTATCATCATGTCGGAAGTGTCGCAGCATGTCCTCCATGTAGAGGGAAAGCTCCATAGGCCAAATGCTGAAGGTGATGGTGATGTGATCATGTCATGGGTTAGATGATACTGGGTAGGCCTTGTATTGATGTTCAGTTTGAAAAAATGAGTGTTGGATCGAGATTCTATGACTTATGTATTTTATCGTTAAGGTGATTCTTGTAGGTCCATTAGGAATTCAGAAACACAATACGATTTTTTGAACAGATATTCCTGACCTGAATAGGTTGGTTATTTATATTATTGTTTTCCCTAAGGAATATTGGGAAAAAAAATTTAAGCTGGGTAGATTATAGGATCTCTTATGTTTGGAGCATATTAAATTTCAAATGGATTGATTGTTTTCATTTGGTATGTAGTATGTTTTGTAAACTGAGCTTTGGAATGAAATTTTGTGATTTACACCACTTAAACAAGTGGTTTTTAGACTTAGTTATAGACCCTATGGGTGTCACAAGTGACCCGAAGAGTATCGGGAGAGTCTTACCCAATATCTCAAGTTTGGGGAAGGATGATAGAGGTGTATGGTTTATCTGAAAGTGTGTGACCCTTTTGTAGAATCTATGTAGCCTGATCAATAGTGATAAGGGTGTTACATATTTTGGTTCAACCGTGCCCACCAAGACTCATGTCCATGTGTCTTGCTGTAGGTCTTTAACAATGTCAAACTGCATGATTTTTTTGTGGTTTCCTAAACCATATGCCTGAACCATGTGACCCATATCCTTAAGAAGTGTCTCTTTCACAATTGGCACATGATTTGTAAAAACTGTGCACAAAAAACATGTACCTCATTAAAGAGTATGGAATTAATATTTTCCTTTGTTTTCATTAATCTTACTTTTCCTATTTATTTTGATACACGTGTATCCTCTCCCCTCTACTCGATTCCTATTTTGGCCTCCTCCTAAGTATGGATCCATCTCCCCCATTCAGTTCATAATCGAGTGTCATCAAGTGTGTTGGCTTTACAATGGTAAGCTACATAATCCCCATTGTTCTATTCTTCAATTATCATCTTTCCGTTTTGATATTTTTATGTGGCCTAATTCACCCTATTTTTATGGATTTGGTACATTTTTTTAATTTCTCTCAAACTAATCCATTTCAGGACTTGATATTAGATGTGTGGGTTTTCCAGAGTAAATGGTAGGTGGTCTAGCTTGCTTCCATTACGTTTTTTGTGTTGATATGGTGTGCCACTATACCTCATGTAATACCCTTTCTAAAACACCTATTAAATTCTAATTTTGTTAAATGGAAAAGTTTTATATACTTGGTATGATCCTACCTAGTGGTGAATTAACCCATAGGTTGATCACCTTGTCTTGAGCCACTCTAAGGGGATTTCTTACCTTCTAGAACCATAAATCTATTGACTTGACATTGGTCAACAACATTAGGGGTGTGAGTTGCTCTTGATCTAGATTTTTTTAATGATAAATAGTTAAGGAACCTGAATGGAAATTTGTTAGGCCCCTTTGGTTATACCCTAGGCTTCATGCTTTTATTTGTAAATTTCATGCATCATGCCTTATACCTCACTACTTATATATTATGATTTTTTCTTATTTCCTTGGGCTTATCACCTCATTCCACATTTTTTTCTTGGATAAAAGTATTGGCTAGCTTTCTCATCTAGATATATATTAAAATTCCTTTTTATGTTATGTGATCTTGGTTGTTATGCCTTAATTTCTTATAGTTCAAGATTGATCATGGGTCCCAACTTAAAAATTACATGGATGGACTCTCAGTGCTTGGTAGTGGAACTACTAGATTCATCGGGATAAACACTTAGCTTTCTAGGTATGGGGACTTCGGTCGGTTTATTGTACACATGATTGAAATGGGTTCCCTTATGGAGCAACCATGGATAAGATCATTGGAAAGATGTTTATACCATGCCTTGGTTGATACTCGGTCCCCTGTGGTATTGGGTATTATAGAGGGTCCTATAGAGACCCTAGGGACTCCTTTATGGATCACTTAGGATGGTCTCAAGATGCCAATAATTTATTTAACATATTATTTGCTTCATTTATTTTTTTCTTAATTATGATTAAATTATGAGTATATTTTACTATTTTCTTAGGGACTCATACTCCAATCCAAATCACTAACTTTGTGTTGGTCCATATTGGATTCCTTATTCATTCAGACCCATGTATACACCTTATAACATTTGTATAGGTCCACTTGGTTCAGAGACCTAGATTAGGCTGAAGGAGGTAGTGGCGATTGGGTATCCAGGTGGAACTCGGACCATCATGTTTTATTTATTTATTTACTTTAATTTATTATTATATCCACATTGTTTATTTTATATCCCACAAACTGGATAGATCTATACACTATTGGTTGTGTAATACTATGTATATCCCACACCCTTCTTAGGTGGTCATTGCACTGGGGTACCCAAGTAGACCTATTGTTTTCATATCTATGGATTATTGATTGTGGTGTGCATTGTGCCTCGTATTTAAGAGAACATGACTGAGTAGATACTTATAATTCTCAGGTAGTTAAAATTTTGGATCATTTTTATATTATTACATTGTAATTCTAGTTATAAATTCTTTTTGTACTTTTAGAACAATCTGGACAAGCATGCGTAGTTGTACATTATTGGTTGTGGCCATTTTTACTCAATTATTATATTTTTATTCCATTGATCTATCTTTATTTTAGTTACATTTATTCAAATTTTGTGTATTATTTATTCATTATAACACTGATTTTATACTCTATTAAAGTGGGTATAGTATCTCCACCATAAGACCATTAGAACCTCACTTCTAGTCAGCAACCTCTAGCATACGGGGAGGCGCTCTTGAGGCCATGTGCCGACTGGTTTGGCTACTAGTTTAGTGGTCAATCAAGCCAGGATGTTACATTTATTGAATGATAATAATATCATAATTATTAAATTTATATAAAATACATTCATTGTAGTTACCATTATTAACTTTTATGTAAATTGTTATTGAAAACGAATCACATCACTTCACTTGGAGGTAGTCTTCCATACACATGATCGACAATATCGTATCCCCAACAGAATGGAGAGTAAAAAGGTATATTTGATATAATGAATCAATAGGTATAATTATATTATGAATAAAATATATATACTTTATATTTATCATCATACCCAACCGTGAGTTATGGTAATAGAAAAATTAATGGCATCGATTTGTAAGGCGGTAGACCACCATACACACAAATAATGATTGTGTAACCCATTAAATGTAATAGGGGAAGAATTTAGGTTATTAAATCAACATAATAATATATAATTATATTTTATATACATATATTATTTTATAAACATTTTTTAATAAGAATTTAAGGGGTTGGAGAATAAATAAAATTTAAATGCTCGTTGAAGAACATTACCTCTTCTTCGGGTAACTTCTTTTGGCTTTCACCAAAGACCTTACATGGTTGGATTTATGCTAATACTAAGGATTATAGGATAATAGGATGGAATTATAGATTTTAATTAGGTTGTTATTTTTCAAACCAATGGGTTTTGAAGGTGTGAAAATAGGAGGAGAGGGGGTGGCCATTTATAAGTGAGGTTAGTGGCACACTTGAAATTTTTGAAAAGAATAAATTTCAACCACGTTGTTTCATGTAAAATGGACCATTATCGATAATATAAGGTATAAGGTTGAAAAATTTCTATAAAATATATTTTATTAAAAAATTTAGGTCACTTTAACTATTATCTTTTTAGTTTTACCCTTGGAAAATCCATTTTTACCTTAACTGTGATGATTAATTTTAACATATTTCACTATTCATTTTGGTAAAGAATTAAGTTGTAATTTTTAGAAAATATAAATTATTATAATTCAGAATATTTTATATATTTTACCAAATTCAATTCATATAATTTGAAAATTTTAATTTAAAACAAAACCCATCGATGCTATGAAAAAGCAGGTTTTCAAACAGAGTATTTTTGAGAAAATGTTGACTTTATATTAACGATATGGATAATAATAATCCTTATATAAAATAAATTAACATTTAATGATATATAATATATATATTTAATTTAAAACATTTCCCATTATGGAGTATTTTAATTTATTAAAATGGATTAATGGTATGCATTATAAAAATAGTTTTTAGAAAAACATACTTCTAAACTGAAAAACAAACTTGTAATAAAAAAAATATAAATTGGATTAAAAATTAATTAATAGTATTATATAAAAATAAAGAATACTTATGTTACTTTAAATAATATTAAAAACCTATATGGATGTGTAAAATACTTAAATTATTTATGATAAATGACTTTTTTACAAAAATCAATATTTTTTACTATTCACTGAAAAATCAATATTTTTCAAAAGATACAAAAAATTCACCATAGGTAATTTTTTATATTATGAATTAAAAAATTATATCCATATTTTCAATTTCTAATTCTAAAATTTATAAATTAAACCTTTAAATAAAACCATGTAGGAAGATATTTTAGCTAAAACTATTTCCTTTTTATTTTAAAAATTATTTAATATTTTTATAACTAATATAACTATACAATTAATAATAATAAAAAATAAAATGGTTTATTCTATCATTACCTAAGTTTTTACAAGATAAATAATCACTATAAGATCCACATGACCAATCATCAATGAAAATATTTTGGTTCAGCTAAATAGAATACCACCCATCAGTTATATGGGGAAAACTCATATAATTTTTGTAATGTATCCTATTTTATGTGTATTATTATTAAATATTTTATGGAATTATTATGAGACCATGATTTTTTAAGGCATGTGATTCTGAGGCCCCGGGTTCCCAGAATAAATTTTTGAAATAATTTAAGCATTTTAATGACACGCGCGAGCGGTTTTCATGAAAAAGTGGAATAAATTTTAAATGGATGCCCAGATTAGAAATCTGAGGGAACCATTGCATTCAGAGCAATGACTTTACTTTATTCTAGTCCAAACATCGACCGGTGCATGTCAAGAGGAGAAGTTAGTTTTTGGACATTTTAAAGAAAATAAAATAATATAAAATATTTTATTTTAAACGTTTACATAACGCAAAGATGAGTGCCTTTAAATAAGTTGTTAAGGGAATATCTAGGGTTAGCCACATAACCATGAATTTTTATAGAGGCATGGAGAGGATACCCCTTGGAGAAACCTCTCGACAGTGAATGGCAGCAGATTGATCGATCGACGCGCATCAGATTTTACGAAACATCACCATCAAACATGACAGAGTGATCATTCTTTAGAAAAATTGAGGTAGGGGCTGTTATTTCGATTCTTCTTTCATTGTTCTTTTATTTGAAATGACGGACATAGATCAACACACGAATAGGTTGACTTCCGGATCATTCGTTCTTGTAGGAGGGTTTTTATCGGGTTTATTATTTTACGGGAATTGATCCTTGTTTAACATGATTTAATTTTATTTTCCCTGTTTTATCCTTCTAACGGGAATAGATCAACACCATGACGAATGACGATGGAGATTTGTTCATCAAATTCACAGTGTAGATTTATTATTCCCCTTTTTACCCTACATTCTGTAGGATCGAAATAACGATGTAGATGCTCAATATACAAGTGGGGGGTGAATTGTATACTTTAAAAATTCCTTTGGAACCTTTAATGTTGGTTATGGATAACTATGTTTTCCTTAGACAAGGAAAATCTAGGTTTAACAAAGTTAAACTAAGCAAATTCACAACACCTCTGATCACCAACTGGAGAATTAAAACCAAGGTTTACAATATAAGATTCTACCTTAAGGCGTATATAATCTAAACTAATCAGAGTACAAGTTTAAGTAAATACAAGAAGGTTATACTTTCCTTACAATACAGTATGCAGCGGAAACAATCAAGTAGTAAATACAAGTAACAAAAAATAACTCTTTTAACCCAAAGAGAAGGGTATCCAACAACATTGGATAAAGTTCTCTTGATTTATACTTTCAAGGAAGTCTGTCTTACCCACACCAGGGTAAGCCCTCGATACTAATATCAGAATCTCTATCTTGCTATCCCCGCAAGCCCTCATCATCAAGGTAGTTGGAACCTCTGTCTTCCTCGGCAAGGAGGCCCTCGAACTTCAAGGTATTAGACACCTCTGTCTTCCTATCCCTAGAATTCCTCGAATGTAATCACCAACATTCGGAGTCGCACAAAGAAATCTGAACAAGAGGATCAGTACGCACAAAGAATTAAAATCTTCTCACTCTAGAAATCACCTTAGCAATGTGTGTTCTCTAGATCGATCAACTTGTTGTTGAGATCTTTCAAATGAGCTCTTATTTATAGGAAAAATTTCAACGGTCGGCTCCCTCTTCCAACGGTCATATTTTCCATGAGATTCGGAGAGACCTGTATACGTGTAACTCAACTAACGGTTAATTAGAAACAGAATAGACGACATCGTTTTATAACAAACCATGTAAACTGAATGCACGACATCTTTTTGAAATGAAGAATATGTAATTAAAAGCTGATCAAGATTTCAGAGTGTAAGCAATTCAAAAGTTCAGAGTCTAACCAAAATGAAATCCGGAGTCAATGTTAAGAAATATTTGGATTCTGTTTTATAGGAATTCGGAGTCTAGTTTCACCAGAGATCGGAATTTGAACTTGCAGAGTTCGGAGTCGAACTACTTAAGAGTTCAGAGTCGAACTGCTTAAGAGCTTGGAGTCGAACTACTTAAGATTTCGGCGTCGAAATTCTTCAGAGTTCGGAGTTGAACTACATAAGAGTTCGGAGTCGAACTACTTGAGAGTTCGGAGTCAATCTTTTTCAGAGTTCGGAGTCAAACTACTTAAGAGTTTGGAGTCAAACTACTTGAGAGTTCGGAGTCGAACTTCTTCAGAGTTCAGAGTCGAACGACTTAAGAGTTCGGAGTTGAACTACTTAAGAGTTCTGAGTTGAACTACTTAAGAGTTCGGAGTCAAACTTCTTAAAAGTTTGGAGTCGAACTTCTTAAAAGTTCAGAGTCGAACTGCTTAAGAGTTCAGAGTCGAACTCATGAATGTTCTGAGTCCAGAATTCGGATTAGAACTACATTACAGATCACATCCGGAATTCGGATTCTAAAAACAGAATGCTCCAAATATTTTCCTTATATGGCTCCGGGATTTTGGGTATGAATCTAGTTGTTGTACTTAAGAAAATATGGCTATGTATAAGAAAATCTAGGTTAGGGTAAATTTCCTTAAAGAAGTAAATTTTCCTTATAGGGGTAAAAATAATATTTGCTTAAGTATAAGGTGTTTGTGATTTTCAAAACAATAAGGAATGGAAAAGTCATAAGGAAAACCTTAATGACTCAACAATCTCCCCCTTTTTGGAAAGAACAAACATCCTTTCGAAAAAACATATAAGGATTTTGAAAATTTTCATTAGACTTCGAAATTAAAAACTTATCTCCCTTTGATCATGGATAAAAGTGAATACAACTAAATCCCTCTTAGGAATTGAAACTCTAAGGAATGTATTCTGAGTTTCTGGGGTGGAGTTTTCATTATTGTAAGAATGAAAAACTTAGTAGTGGGAGACTCCCCCTTTCTTTAAGGATATTTCTCTTAGAAATATTTCCTTTCTCATCCTTAGGAGTAGTTCTTTTTCCTTCTCCCCCTTTGTGATTTTCAAAAAGAATTGAAGGAAATGGAAAACAAATTATGATACCTGAAACATTAGTATATAACAAGATACATCCAGCCAAATAATATTTCATTAGAGTTGGGAAAAATTTTACAAGGAAAGACAACTACAACAAAAGATCGTAGTGGGTTCATTTGTCTTCCTTTTCCTTCGGGATGAGCTTCTTTAAAAAGGTTTTGAGTTTCTTCAAGTCCCTTTGATCTTCCTCACCTTGCTTCTCCAAGGATTTTACCTTTTCTCTTGGATTTTTAGAGCTTCTTCTTGAGCCTCCAAGGCCTTTTTCTGCAACTTTATTAACTCATCTTGATGAACAACTCTTTTTTCAAGCTCAATCCAGAGATTTCTATCATTTATAAGATTTTGAGCTAGAGAATTTGCCTTGCCATTCAGTTCATTCACTTGTTGACTCTGGGCACTCTGCTCAATAATCAGCTCATCTTCAAGATTCTTAACCATTTTATCTTCTGTGTCAAAAGATTCTTTCATGTCATTCTGAAAATTATCAAACACATCCAAATCTTCTTCAACTCTCTTAGACCACTTTGTTACATTACTGCAAGACTTCCTATGTATATCATTGTCGATCAGAAAAATTTTCTGTTCAGCTTCCAAATTTACAAACTCTCCATGACCATGGATAAAGAATCTGATTTCTGATTCATACTTTGTTCCAGCATCTGGTATCTAGAATCTATTATTGGAAGAATCGGAATTGTTTCCACCAACTTCTTTAGAGATTGCACCAAAAAATCATGCCCATGAGATGATGATTCCGAATCAGAAATTTCTCTTTCAGATTGTTCTTCTTCAACTTGCACTACCTTCCTTCTAGAGGTACCACCAACCTCTTTCCTCCGGATGAGATCTTTTATAGGTGTCTCCATGAGAGCTTGATTCCCCTTATCAGGTTTCGGAATGGGTTCCACATTAGGAGATACTTCCTCAGATTCAGAAACCTGAATGATCTGGTCTTCATCTGGTTTCTGTTTTTCTTGACCTTCCTCAAGAAAATTCCTCTCATAGGATTCTTCTTCATCATACAACACATTTTCTTCTTCTTCTTCTTCTTGATGTTGCTTGCTAGATTCCTCATCTCCCTTACGTGGAGTAACTAACTTTGCGGATTCAGCCTTATCTTTTTAGTCTTGTACTTTATTTACTAGGGTATCCAAATCTTCACTTTCCTCTTCTTCTTCTTCTTCTTCTTGAACTTCTTCCTCTACTACTTCAGCAACTTCCTTCTCATCTTCTTCAAAAACTTATTTACCCTTGGATTTATCTGGAGTGACATAGTTCTTAGTTAGAGTTTCTGGTAAAGAAGGTTCAACACCAAAAGTTTCCAGAACGGGAAGCATTCCGGAAGCCAACTCTGTAGCTTTCAGCAAAGATTGAACCACTTCAGCTTCAGACATATTCTTTTTCATTTTCTTTTCCTTCGCTTGTCTCTCTAGCTCCTCATCAGCTTTTTCTTTTAAGGATTTGACTCAGCAGGGTCCAGTCCGAATTGAGGATCCCCTTCCTTCCTCATTTCTTTATCTTCCCTCCACTTGGCTGCTACTTCATCCATATATGTTTTCTGCTTCTTCGGATTTGGAGGTGCAGATTTAGTTTCCTTAGCTTGGGAAATTTCTTCATCAGCAACTACTTCCTTAACCTTTCTCTTCTTCCTTATCTTTTTGGATGGTTCCAGATTCTGTGATTCTTTCTGAGCTGCTTCAAACTCTTCCACACACAGAGGATAAAATTCTCTGTATTCAGTGGAAAAACCCATCTTCATCCTCTTGAGAGTATCATCACTAACTAGCATGAGTTAGAAATTCTGGATCTTCGATTTGTAGGCAACCTTGAAGGATTATAAGCACAGAACTATCATCTTAGATAGTAAGGCAGGGAACAAGATAATCTGAGCTCTTAGATTACCTTATTTGATGTTCTTGATCGTAACCAAGACATGCCTCATCAGATTTATCTTTCTTAGATTTACCATGAAATCTAAGACATAGATATCACTCTTCTTTAAATTCTCTTTATCACCTCTTCTTGGAACTAGAAAGCCTTGCACCCATAGCTAAAGGATTATATTGTTCAGAGTGAGATGAGCAATCTTAATTGTTGAATCATCCTTAAGCACAAGACACTTTAGTGCCTTCTCATTATTGAAACTCCCTTTCACATCGAGAAGTTTGTGAGAGCAGAATTCAGCTTCTCCATTATATGATAAACCAACCAGGCTCATGGCCTTGGTGTAAGAAAGCTTATAAGTCTTCCTATAAGACTTTAAAGAAAACCACTCTCTTCCATCTTCCATCTAGAAGGAAACAGACTCGTAAAACTCTATCAACAAATCAGTATAAACTGGATCCTGTTTATCTGACTTTTCTATGCAGACATCTTCCCATCCATTCAGTCTAATATTCTTTGAAATAAGGGAATCAAGCTTATAGAAATCTGGATGAACTAATCGTTCCCTGAAGACTAACCACTTTGAGATTGGTTTCACAGTTGACATATCTTGAGAAGTTGCTTCAACAGACATTCAGAGTGAAGTAATCTGAAATATTCGGATCGACTTTACAAAGTTCGGAACCGGCCTTAAGAAGAGAAGAAGGGCATCGAGACGCAAAAGCTTGGAAAAACCGATGTGGGACGTGTCTCAGGGTCCCCTTTATATAGGCAAAGAATGTGACCGTTGGTCTTCCAAAAGCCATCTTATGGTTGAAAAGGCATTGATCTGATCTGATGGTCGAGAACAATCCTACAAGGAAAACTTGACTCCGATATTTTGAGGTTTTTAAAGAAAACATTCGGATTTGAGGAAAAACTAGAATCTGATCTTTTAAAAACAAGGAAAATACCAGTAAGTAAAATTTTATTACAAAACTACAAGTAATAAAATCATATCTTACAGATTGACTAGAAATATTGTTCGTAATTGGTAATATTTTTCTTGAAGAAATAAATAAAAAAATGAAAGTTCCAGTACGAAAATCTCGTTACGAAAACTTCAGTATGAAACTCTCCATTCCGAAACTTATCAGTATGGAATTTTTATTCCGGAAGTTTTTAGTACAAATATTTCGATTCCGGAAGTTCTCATTCTAAGAATTTCAGTCCTTAAAATTTCTATTCCGATAATTCCCATTCTGGAAATTTTAGTTTCAGAAATTTCCATTCCAGAAGTTCAGTTCCGAAAAGTGTTAAAAAAAACTCACTATATACAAAATTTAGTTACACTAACAATCAAATGTACTCCCCCTATAAAGAGGAGTTTATTACTGTTAGAAAAATTGTTCAACAAGAAGTTAATGAAGAATTATTACCTTACATTTATCATTCCTAAATTTTGTTTAATGTATTCAAATCTATAAGAGGGTAATGATTTTGTGAAAATATCAGCAAGTTAATCTTGTGTTCTGATAAAATGAAGAATGATATCTCCTTTAAGTGTGTGATCATTAAGAAAGTGATGCCTAATATCTATGTGCTTTGCATGAGATTGATGTGTAGGGTTCTTACTTAGGGCAATGTCACTTGTGTTATCACACAATATTTGAGTCTGAGTAAAACTCAGGCCATAGTCTGTGAGTGTGTGTTGCATCCACAACACTTGAGCACAACAACTTCTAGCTGCTACATATTCAGCTTCAGCAGTGGAAAGTGCTACAGAATGTTGCTTTTTGCAGGACCAAGAAACTAACGAATCTCTTAAGAAATGAAAAGTTCTGGATGTACTTTTTGTATCCATTCTACATCCACCAAAGTCAACATTAGAAAATATTTTTAGAACAAAATCATTTCTAGAAGTATAAAATAATCCTGGATCCATGGTTCCCTTTAGGTAGAAAAAAATTCTTTTCACCGCCTTTAAGTGAGATTCCTTAGGATTGGATTGATATATTGCACATAAGCACACTGAAAACATTAAGTCTAGTCGACTATCTGTTAAGTAAAGTAGACTTCCTATCATACCTCTAAAAGACGTTTGATCTACTGGTTTCCCAGCTTCATCAAGATCTAAAGATTTTGAGGTACAAATGGGAGTACTTATACTCTTAGTGTTGTCATAACCATAATTTTTGAGAAGATCTTTAATATACTTATGTTGAGATATATAGATTCCTTCTGGTTTTTGAGAAATTTGAAAACCAAGGAAAAAAGTTAACTCACCCATCATACTCATTTCAAACTCAGATTTCATTAGACTTGGAAAAGAATTAGTTAAAGATTGCTGATTTGAACTAAATATGATGTCATCAACATAAATTTGAACAATCAAAACATTTTTCTTATCTTTATTTATAAAAAGGGTTGGATATGAATTTCCCTTAACATAGTTATTTTGAAGCAAAAATCCTGTGAGTCTATTATACCATGATCGTGGGGCTTTTTTAAGACCGTACAAAGCTTTGGTAAGTCTAAAAACATGATCAGGATGTTTTGTAACTTCAAAACCAGGAGGTTGTTCAACAAAAACTTCCTCCTGAACATAACCGTTAAGAAAAGAACATTTTACATCCATTTGAAAAAGTTTATAATTGAATAATGCTGCAAATTCAAGTAGAATATGAATAGATTCAAGTCTAGATACTAGAGCATAGGTTTCTTTATAGTCTATTCCCTCCTTCTGATTATAGCCTTTAGCAATGAGTCTAGCTTTATTTCATACTATGACTCCATTTTCATCACATTTGTTTCTGAAAACCCATTTTACTCCAATAACAGAAGTTTCCTTAGGTCTTTCAACCAAGGTCTATACTTTATTCCTCTCAAATTCATTTAGTTCATCTTAAATGGCTTTGATCCAATCATAATCATCTAAAGTTGCATCATTGCTTTTTGGTTCTAATTGGGAAAGAAATGCTAGATGTTCTACTTCATTTCTTAAGGAATTTATAGTCCTTACAGGTTGATTTACATCACCAATGATACTATCACAGGGATGATTCTTAAGAAACACCTAATTTGGGTTTTGTAAAACCTTTTCATCAATATAGGGTAGAAAGTCTTCTGGGGTAAATATTTCAGAAGTATCTTCTTGAAAATTTTCCTTATCAGAAGGATATTCTATCAAGGGTTGACAATCAGTTTTTGAAAACACATACGAGGATGTAGGTTGGGATAGTTTAAAAACAAAAGCATCAGACTCATCAAATTTTACATGCACTATTTCTTCAATAGAACAAGTATTTTTATTAAAAACTCTATAAGCCTCAGAAGTTGTGGAATAACCTAAGAAAATTCCTTCATTGTGTTTTGGTGTGAATTTATGTAAGTTATATTTAGTATTCAGAATGAATACTTTGCAACCAAAAACCTTGAAGTTGTAAATTCATGGTTTTCTACCATTCCATAACTCATAAAGAGTTTTATTAAGAAAAGGTCTAATCAAAACTCGATTTATAGTATAACAAGCAGTACTTACAGCTTCAGCCCAGAAATTTCTAGCTATAGAATATTCACTCAACATGGTTCTAGTTATCTCTTTAATAATTCTATTTCTTATTTTAACTACACCATTTTGTTGAGGAGTTTTAGGTGTGGAAAAATTGTAAGTAATACCTATCCTACTACAAAAAGTTTCGAAATCAGAATTTTGAAATTCTCCTCCATGATCACTATTAATAGTTTTCAGTGGAAGATTTTTCTCATTTTTAACTTGTTCTATAAAACTTTTGAAATTAGTAAAAGCTTCAAACTTCTTTGCTAGAAAATAGATCCAAGTAAATCTGGTGTAATCATCAACTAGAACAAACACATAGTATTTGCCTCCAATACTTCCAGTTTGTGTTGGACTGAAAAGATCCTTGTGCACTAACTGTAATGCATCAGTCGTTGAGACATCACCAATTGATTTAAAACTATATTTATGTTACTTTCCATATTGACAAGGATCACAAACTTTGGAAGAATCAAATTTAAGCTCCGGTAGATCGTTAACTAGTTTCTTCTTAGAGAGTTTACATAATTTTATAAGGTTATAGTGTCCTAGTCTTCTATGCCATAGCTTGGAATGATCTTCCATTGCACTTAGGCAAGGTAAATCTTGGCTCCTTAGGTCTTCTATGTTCAAAGTGTAAACATTCTCTTGCCTATTGGCTGAGAGAATAAATTCATCCTTGTAATTGTGTACTAAGCACTTATCATTTCTAAAATTCACACGGTACCCTTAATTACATAACTGACTTGTGCTAATGAGGTTGTTCTTAAGACCCTTAACAAATAAAACATTTGAAATCAAAGTTTTACCTAGAAGAACAATATTACCAATACCAACAATTTCTCCCTATGCATTATCTCCGAAAGTTACCTTTCCTCCTTTCGTTTTGATAATCTTTTCAAAATATATTTTGTTACCAGTCATGTGTCAGAAACATCCACTATCCATGTACCATGTATTGTTGTTGGTACTTCCTCTATCTTCCTGAAAACAAGAAAATAATTAGACTTTCGGAATCCAAACTTGCTTGGATCCGGGATTTCCAGACAACAAAATTTTAGGAACCCACACTTTCTTACAAAAATAGGCTTTATGAAAACCTAGAGATTGGGTTTTATTTAAAAAACAATTATTTGCCCAGTGACTACCACATTGACACTTGGTACAAAATGGGTAACTTTGTGGAACAAAGTAGTTGTTACTGAAAATTGGTTTTTCATGGGTATAACCAAATCCAGATTTGTTTCTTAAAGGTCGTATTTGAGAATACATTTTATCAAAATTTTCTTTACCATGGGTAAAGGTTGACAAACACTTCTTTAAGGAAAAAATTTTGGACTTGAGTTTGATAACCAAGTTTTTATCTTCAAAATCATTAGATTTATAACTAGAGCTAGGCTCGAAACCACTTTTCTTAGAAATTACTTTTTCTAACTCTTTAGAAAGTTTGTTCCTCTCAAAACTTTCTTTCTCAAGATTTTTTGAAATACTTATAAAATCAGGATTTTTCTTATCAAGATCTTTAGAAAGATCTGATATCTCTTTTGTAAGAATATAATTCCTAGATTTTGCCTTATCAAGTTTCTTATTGAGTTTAGAGTTCTCAATATCAAGAATTTCAACAAACCTAGAAACTTCTTCATAGGTAGGTGAAGTATTTTCTTCATCAGAAGAGGATTATTCATCTGAGGAGTTATAATACTTACTATCAATAGAATTTAAAGATAAATTGGTCAATGATTCAACATTTCGTAACTTATCCAAAAAGAAATGATTGTCAATAGGTAATCTGGCTATAAGACCAAGATTCTTCTTACCTGAAGATTCATAATTAGAATATTCATCTGAAGAGTCACCACCACTGGCACTCCATGTGTCATTTGCTTTCAAAACTTTCTTAGCTTTGGTTTTGTAATACTTTTTCCTGCTCCTTTCAGAATTCATTTCTTTACTTTCCTTATTTTTGAGTAGACGGAAATCTGGTCTAATATGTCCAGCTCTCTTGCATTCGTAACAAGTAACATCTCCATATTTCCTTTCTTTCCTTTCCTTTTTATTATACTTGGATTGGAAATTTCTCTGGCCGGCTAACTTGTTCATCATTCGAGCAAGATTTTCTAACTCATTTTCTGAGACTTCACTTTCACTAGAATCTGATTGAATAACCACCATCTTAGACTTGGATCTAGTTACTCTCTCAGGAGTCTTAGCTTTCATATGATTTGATGTTGTTGTGAAAGAAATAGTACCATTCCCATTCTTCTTTTTGATGTTGTCATCATCTCTGTTCATTCTGGTTTCATGTTGTAGAAGAGTTTCGAATAGCTAATCAAGAGAAATTTGAGTGACCTTCTTGTTCTCATCTATAGCTGTTCTCTTTGATTCCCACTCATTGGGAATAATATCAATTATCTTATCTACAAGGGATTCATCATCTAACCCTTTTTCTCCCACAGACTGCAAGCTGTTGACTATAGTCATAAACCTCTGTTGAACTTTGCAGATTGGTTCTCCATACGGAAAATTGAATCCATGGTATTCAGCTCTAAGCATAGCTCTCCTAGTTTAAATCACTTTAGAAGTGACGAAGTGTGTAACTTCTAACTTCTTCCAGATACAATTAGCTACTTCACAAGAAGAAATTTTGATATATATATTTCTAGTCATTGAACATAGTAAAGTATTGCGTACCTTATAATTGAGTTGATACTCTTTCTTTTCCTGGTTAGTGAATGTTCTAACTTCCTTATCAGGTATTTTAGAGTCACCAGTAAGAATAACGAAATTTTCCACTCCAGTGTTGATAACAAAAGTCCTCCTTCGATCTCTCCAGTACTCATAGTCATTACCATAAAATATTGGTGGTCTTATAGGATTTAGATTTTCAATAGAACCAACATTGATTCCTCCCATTCTAAAACAACTTGGGCAACCAAACTAGTTAGTAGAAAAAGTTCGTAACCACAAAGTTCGGAATGAAAAAGTTTGGAATGATAAAGTTTGGAATGATATAGTTCGGATTGATAAAGTTCGGAATGATAAAGTTCGGAATGAAAATGAGAAAGAAAAACTTATATGTGAGTACGAGTATTTCAGAGACCTCCTCTGATTCCAATTGTAGGATCAAAATAAGTATGTAAATTCTCAATATACAAAAGGGGGGGGGGTTAATTGTATACTTTAAAAATTCCTTTGGAACCTTTAAAGTTGGTTATGGATAACAATGTTTTCCTTAGACAAGGAAAATCTAGGTTTAACAAAGTTAAACTAAGAAAATTCACCAGACCTCTGATCACCAACTGGAGAATTGGAACCAAGGTTTACAATATAATATTCTACCTTAAAGCGTATAAAATCTAAACTAATCAGAGTACAAGTGTAAAGAAATACAAGAAGGTTATAATTTCCTTACAATACAATATGCAGCAGAAAAAAACAAGTAGTTAATACAAGTAGAAAACAATAACTCTTTCAACCCAAAGAGAAGGTTATCCAACAACCTTGGATAATGGTCTCTTGATTTATACTTTCAAGCAAGTCTGTCTTACCCACACCAGGGTAAGCCCTCGATAATAACATCGGAATCTCCGTCTTGCTATCCCCACAAGCCCTCAACTTCAAGGTAGTTGGAACCTCTGTCTTCCTCAGAAAGGAAGCCCTCAAACTTCAAGGTAGTCGGCACCTCTATCTTCCTATCCCTGGAAGTCCTCGAATGTAATCACCAACATTCGGAGTCACACAAAGTAGTCTGAACAAGCGGTTCAGTATGCACAAGGCATGAAAATCTTTTCTTTCTAGAAATCACCGTAACAGTGTGTGTTCTCTAGATTGATCAACTTGTTGTTGAGCTCTTTCAAATGAGATCCTATTTATAGTCAAACTTTCAATGGTCGGCTTCCTCTTCCAATGGTCATATTTTCCCTGAGATTTGAAGAGACCTGTACACGTGTAACTCAACCAACAGTTAACTAGAAACAGAATAGATGACATTGTTTTATAACAAACCATGTATAACTGAATGCACGACATAGTTTTGAAATGAAGCATATATAAGTAAAATCTAATCAATATTTCGGAGTGTAAGAAATTCAAAAGTTGAGAGTCTAACCAAAATGAAATTTGGAGTCTATGTTAAGAAATATTTGGATTTTGTTTTATTGGAATTCGGAGTCTGGTTTCAACAGAGATCAGAATCTGAACTTGAAGAGTTCGGAGTCGAACTACTTAAGAGTAAGGAGTCGAAATGCTTAAGAGTTCGGAGTCGAACTCTTTAAGAGTTCAAAGTCAAACTTCTTCATAGTTCGGAGTTGAACTACTTAAGAGTTAGGAGTCGAAATACTTGAGAGTTCATAGTCGAACTTCTTCAGAGTTCGGAGTCGAACTACTTAAGAGTTCAGAGTCAAACTACTTGAGAGTTTGGAGTCTAACTTCTTCAGAGTTCGGAGTCAAACTACTTAAGAGTTCAGAGTCAAACTTCTTAAAAGTTCGGAGTCGAAATGCTTAAGAGTCCGGAGTCGAACTCCTTAAGAGTTCGGAGTCTAACTTCTTAAAAGTTCGGAGTCGAACTTATTAAAAGTTCAGAGTCGAACTCCTTAAGAGTTCGGAGTTGAACTCATGAAAGTTCAGAGTCCAGAATTCGGATTAGAACTACATTACAGATCACATCCAGAATTCGGATCCTAAAAACAGAATGCTCCAAATCTTTTCATTATATGGCTCTGGGATTTTGGCTTTGAATCTAGTTGTTGTACTTAAGAAAATATGGCTATGTATAAGAAAATCTAGTTTAGGGTAAATTTCCTTAAAGAAGTAAATTTTCCTTATGGGGGTAAAAATAATATTTTTTTAAGTACATGGTGTTTGTTATTTTCAAAAGAAGAAGTAATGGAAAAGTCATAAGGAATACCTTATTGACTCAACACATTCATCGCATTCATCACGGGGATATAAATGAAGGATAATTTCATGTCTTTTTCGCAATACAGCGATCCAAAATTGTATATCCGACATTGTGATGACCTAACAGAGGTAAGAATATGACGATGGTGGATGAATCGACGTGGTTCTGGAGAAATATTCATTCAAAAGTTCTTTGTGTGGGTGGATCAATAAATTTTTTCAAAGATTATTGGAGGGAAGAAACAAATGGAAATGGTCTTACAGTGTTTGGGAAAACTCAAACCTAGAGTTTCGAAGCGATCAGATGGTCGGGTCGAAGATCGGAGGAGCACCCGAGGCGCGATGAAAAAGAACAACTATTAGGGAAAATCATGATAAACATGGTGTGTATCATGAAGAAAATTCCATGTGGGACTGGAATGGTGGTGGCTAGGGTTTTCGTGCTACACACAGTGTTGAACATGACATGCTTCCAGAAGGACAAGGTGTGTGGGCCCTACCTAGTGGTGGTTGGGGTTTCAGGTGAGAGGAAGCACTAACACAGCTTGTGACCATTGTCACATGGCGTTTAGGTCCTTACACAGACTCGGTGTATATCATGGGAGTTACACTGAAATAGGGTGGAGAACATGGCATGTACTCTACCACACGACTAGACCTGGCTGGATAAGCGGACCATCTCGTGTACCAGTACATGGTCTAGGATACACTGGTTGAAGCCATGTATGGGAACATGACCAGCGTACATGGAACAGACTCTAGATACTCAGACATGGTGTGGGATCCTTCCAACACACTGTGTATATACATTTTTACACATCATGTTCTCTATACTCGGTTTGTTGTATATGAGTAGTACCCAGAGACAAGGGACATGCCGTGTGATTCCTTCTACATGCCATATACTGACTTATATATGGATTGATTTACTTGTCCTCTGTTCCTTGGACAAGTTCTATTTGGGTTAGTTTCCCCTTTGGTCGTTCCCCTAAAGGGTAGGTATTATTTTTATCCACAGGAGTATGATTCCTTCAGCATTACTTTCTTGATAGAGTCGGAATACCTCTGAGAGCCCGGGAGCGAGATCCTATACCCATTCTTGACCCTCGTTAGAGTCAGGTATTGACATGAATAGTCCTATAGTCTGTCAATCCTATACTTAGCAGGTGAATTTAGATGATTCATGGTATCTTCCAGGTCCCTGGTAGTGATCCTTATCCTAGTATCGTGATCTTTTCCCACTCAGGAGTGTGTTCTCCCAGAATGAGTGTATCTATTCTCTCTTTAGATATATCAATGCATCTTTCACTCTCATGGATTTTTCCAGAAAAAAAATACTTCTCGAACGGCCATCATAATATCTCTCAAACTCATGGAGTGAGTTCTCCCGAACGAGTGCTTCGTGGAATATTTTAACTGAATCCATAGCATGTGTATGGGGTTGTTGTAGACTACCAGTCTAGGTATTGAGTATATATGGATGAGTTTCACTTTATATATGTTCTGTAGACATATACTGTGTAGAGAAGACTGTACCTTTACATTGTTTATTTCTTTGTGGTTTTTTAGGTCCCCTACTGAGTATTGTTATACTCACCCCTGCACGGGCTTTTCCCACACGTGTCATTTCTTGGGCAGATGAGTGACATTTTGATAGAGTCTTGGGTGGACCAGGATCAGACTAATATTTTTGAGTTCCTTGCAGGCCGAGGTGTTCCTACAGCTATGAGAAGTTGTCCCAGTACCTACTTTCTCACATACAGGGTGAAATTCTAGTTTGTAGACTCTTTCTTTTGGTGGGCTTGTATTCTGGCCTAGTTTACTTTTTTTTCACTTTACTTTTCATTATACTCTGTTGGTTGGGTTTAGTTATATGCATGCATTTCGTTCCTTATTGGTTTTTACTTTTCATCATTTGCGGGCTTGGATATGTTTATGTGTGTACAATTACATATAAAATTTCTCCCATGTTAGTGATATGCCTACATGGTGCTAGTCACCATCCCCTGGCCTATTGAAGGTAAGCTTGGGGAGTCGCGATGCGGGCCCCAATGGGATGGGTTGGGAATTTGTTTTTTATACCTTAAAAAACCGAACCTCCTTTCATCAATGATATAAATATCATAAAATTATACGAAAGTCAAGTAAATACTATATACTATATATAATTCCTGAAAATATTTATCGTTCCAATGATCTAATATCCAAACTAGTAAAATAAAAATCTATTGTAAACAGATAATATTTAATAAACATCTCAACCATAACAATAAAAACCAATAACAACAATCTTATACCCCTTATAACCTGTACTTCCTACTGAAAAGGTTTTTATGACACACCAGTTTAAGGTAAATCACAATTTATGACACATACTTGTTACATATCTATCATATTTTAAATTGGAAATATTAATAAATAAATGTTTTAATACCACTTTGTAATGCCCTCAACAAAAGCCACTCAACAATGCCCCGTCCAAGGATCTAAAAGACAATAGATGCTCCTCCCTATATGCTTGATGCTACCAACTAGTACTAAATGACTAAAATAAGAATTATAGATACAATTAAATTTAATTAATTTAAGAACATAGTTTAAAAATAACAAAAAAATATCCATCTCAATCATCATTGTATTTAGAAATTGATAAATAAGTATTATACTATAACAAAATTTCTCATCTGAAAGCATACAGTTGTAAATCAAAACTGATTTCCCACTGGTGATATAAAAAAATAAATAAATAAAATAATGGATTTAATTTCATCCCCATGCCTCACCATATTCCATTCTCTATTACACGTCGAGCTATCCTTAATAGATCTACTACAAATTTTATTCTTAACCTAAAATAAAAAATAATAGTCTATACACACACCATAGTACATGTACAAGGTATGAGAAATACATCTCATTTGGGTCTCAATAATTTATGTTACTATTTTCCATTTGATATGTGTATACATAAGGATAATATTTTTTTAAAAATAAAATTCTAACACAAGTGAATTAGATATAATGTGTTAACAAGCCCACTATAGCTTCATGCATGTTAGAATTTCACTTGTAAACTAGGTCACCAAAAAACCAACAATACCTACATTGACTATATGCTAAAATATTTTTACCCCATGTTAATTATTTTAAACCTATCCCATACCCAAAGACTTAGGGTAGGGCTTCACCAATTCATGGACCACTACTTAAAGGTGCATGGTAGGGTCTTATGTCCAAGTCTATAATCCACCTCTGCTCACAAGGAAATAATTCTAGAACCTTCTCACTCAAAGTGAGACCAACATCTAATATCAACCAATACCATCTCATTTGGGGTGGGAAAAATTATCATGTAGCTAGACAAATCCCTCTCTCTTATAGAGGATGATCATCATAAATATTTACTGATCCCTCTCACTTAGGGAGGATTCACCTCACATCCACCACCCTCTCACTTAGGGCAAGGTCACAACCTAGAAACTCCCATCTCTATGTGTGGGTCTTACAAGAATAGGTGGGAATATACTATTGGTCCCTTATCAAGGGGAATACCCATATAGGGTAAATCAAGGTAATACAAATTTGAAATTTTATCCCTTGATTTTGATCTTGTTCTTTCAATGTGGGGAAAACTTCTATCTCTCCCTTACTTATTCTTTATGAGAGACAAATGTAGTAAAGAGAACACGGGATTTTAAAAGGGTCACCCAAATTACGATGGTCTAAGTAGCATACAAAGGAATTGTGTCTATGAACATGTAACAATAGAACACATTGATTCTATTTATTTTTATAGATTAGTCACACTAACTATCTCACTCCCTATCCAAAGGAGCTAATAAATGACTCTCAAGATTTTTTTAAAAATAGTCTCACTTATCCTTCCATGATATCCTTATTATTCATAAGAAATTTGTTGGAAATTAAACTTTGAATAGCATATCAATTATAAAAAAACTGATGAATTTCTATAAAGGTAGATATCTTGAAATTTCTTCCTTATCTCACCCTTTTAACTTTCTAAAATACCTCGAGATTACTTCTTCTACTCTTCATTTCTATTTTCTACACCACAAATCCACACTAAAATTAGGGGATTAAAAGGACATTTAAGTTACTTGAATCCCCTAAAATCTTGAGCCTAAAACTATCTATTTAAATTTAGAAGTTGTAAGAAACTATCTGACTACAAAATGGTCATACATATTATGGCAAAGACACCTTATTCTAAATATACACCATGTCATATCTTGGTTTCCTACATTAAAAAAATGGATTAACGAAATTAGGCGAGTGTGGTCTAGTTCTCTATAGTGTGTCTTATTCTTGAGTGGATTCACACTTTTTGACATTAAAATTCTCAACAACTCTCCCAAGACTATATCATGATATCCACTAACTTCTTAACCCTTTGATCTAAATATGGTATAATCCATTTTCTATAACGTGGACATTTATAATCTTGAAAAAAAACTAGAACATTCACGTTTCCAAAAACACACCCTTTATATTGTGAGAAGATTATGTGGTGTGTACAACATTTCTTCAATATCCATATTGTGTAACATATTCTCCATGTAATGAACATTTTTTAAATTCTATTTACAGAAAAAATCAGATGATCACTCATGCACCATGGTCCCTTTCACTATAACATAATGTAAAAAATAAATGAACATTATATAATCATCCTTTACAGTATATCACTTTGTATAAAAAAGTAAAATATATTTTGTAGACAAATATTAAAATAGTATAAAAAACATTATAGATTTTAGTAATCAATAATAATATTATAATTATTTTGTATTCATAATAAAACTCTTTAAATTCAACACTTGTAAGTAATTGCTAAAGAACAAAATCAAATAAAACTATCAAAGGGATTGTTTCAACAATCTCCCCCTTTGGGTCTATTGACCATTCCAATGAAAAAACTAACTCAAATGACTTCCCAATTCGTAGTAGTCTTGGATTATCTTTATTTATTAGAGTGCATCAATGATTAATCAATAATTTATTTTGCTCATGTGAGACAATCTCTGTGTGGGACACAAAAGTTAGATGATAGAATCCTCATGATAAAAACTCATTGAACTTCATGTAGTCTTCTCTATTGAATTATATAATTACACTAACTTCTACATAAAATATTCTAAAAAACACTCTCCCTCTTAGTGTAACTCCCCTTATGTAAATAGAGATAATACACAACACAATTATCTCCCTCTAAGAAATATAATTACTTTCTCCCCCATTTTCAATGATCCCAAAGAGTGCTTACTTGATCATTCATAGAAGAGAGTTATAAATAAAATATAGAGTGAAATCATAACTTACTTAATAATAATTTTTTATGGGGGGAAGTGAGAGTCTTAATCTATAACACCATCAAGAGATATGGTTTTGGTTGGACTCCTATTGACAACTTGGGTCATTAAAAAATCACCTTGGGTGGATCCTTTTTCATGAGCTCAATCACTTGATTTTTAATATGAACAAACTCCATTTTCAAAACCTTTTCCACAAATTTATCTTTTATGAAATGGTATTTGATCTCAATGTAATTTTTACTTGAGTGATTAATGACATTTTTTCTAATATTTATTTAACTTTAGATAGCACACATGATTATAATAGGAGATACCACATCAAATCCGATTTCTTCAATCTTTTTTCAAATCTATATCAATTGAGTATAACACTGAGTCACTACAATATACCTCACCACTTCAGTGATTAATGATATTAAATATTTCCCTTTAATTTTTGAATAAACTCATCATCTACCAAGACAAAACACATATCATAAAGTATATTTGAGTTTATCAACTAATCCTTTCAAATCTGTATTATAAAATCCCAATAGTAGTTTTTGGGAATTTCTATAATGAAAAAACCCCAAAATCCATTTTTTTGATATATCTAAGAATTCACCTCATATATTTCTTATGAAGTTATTTTAGATAAATTTAATTATTGTAAAATTAAGATAGGGAAAACATAAAATTTATTTGAGTGGTTTTCAAGAAGAGAAAACAACCAATAATCTACTAATAGAGAAAAATATCAACCTCTTTACCTTCACCATATTTTGAAAATTTCATCCAGGTCTATGTCTCATTATGAATGATTTTATATTCATCCATTTGGAAATATTTCAAAACATTTTTGCACATTTTTTTTTGAAATTAAGGTCTCTTCCTTTGAGTCACCTACAAACCAAGAAAAACTTAAAGTTCATCAATTAGTGACATTTTTTATTCTAAAAATTGTTTCCATTGGGTGTCATCCTAGATTCCAAAGATAATTTTTTCAATATATATGAGTACCAAAATTTTCTTTCCTTAATTTTTTTGACGTATATATTATAATCATCCTATCCTCTATGAAAACCATGTTTCATCAAACATTGGTCAAGTCAAGAGTACAATGCCCTTGGATCTTTCCTTAAACCTAGTAAATCTTTCTTGAACTGAAACATTTTTCTTATATCTTAATGAATGAGAAATCCATATAGTTTTTTAATGTTGAATTTCCCTTTAAGTAATCCATTTAATAATTCTAATTTGACATCCATTTGATATAATTTAATCCTCCTTTTTTACACCCTTAGATAAAAATGACTAAATAGTATCTAAATGATCCATCAGATTAAGTGTCTCATCTATGTCGATTACTTTAATCTAAGGATACCCCTTATACACTAGTAATTCATTATTACTTTTCACGTAATCATATTTATTAATTTTGATTCCGAAAACTCATTTTTTTCTAATCAAGTTATTATTTCTTTCCTCAAAATAATTTCACAAGTATTTTTCTATTCAATTTGGTTAAGATCATTGTTAATAAATTTGAACCAAATATCATCCTTGGTTGATTCATCATTAAATTTTTATTCCAATTAAAAGATTAAATAATAATTTTGTAGTGACTCCATCTTTATTGTTTGAACCAGGTACGTCTAAAAACCAATAATATTATTTTTTAGTGGTTTCCACATTGCTCGATTGTTTACTAGAGTCTGTTAGCACCACTGTGTTTCTCTCTCCTTCAGATCTATCATAATAGTTCACTTTATGCATTTCAAATAACTCTAAACTAGACACATATTCATCACTTTCCATATCAAAAATTGGGCTGATTATGCGCAAATTATTATTTCCTATAATTATAATTTTCTCATCTAATTTTTGGATTTTTCTCATTTTCAATTATGGAAACAAAACTTCTATCAATTATTTTACCAAAAAATTATTATAGAACTTATATTCCATACACTTGGATGAATATTCAAGAAATATACCTTTATCTCTATGTTCTTCAGACTTCTTATTATTTTATTTATTAATAATAAAAACTTACTTAAAAACACATGAAAATACATGAATGTGGGTTTCTTTGCACACCAATTTTTATATAGATACCTTTTTGTATCAATAAATAATAGTTCTCAGTTAGATATATTTACCAACATAAGGATAAATTATTTCCAACATGAATCCAATAAGTATTTTTATATTATTTGGGTTTGAAGAATATTGTTGATTATGCTATTTAGCCTTTCAACCACTCCATTATGATAGAGAGCTCACACGAATACCATTTTATGTCGAATCCCGTGATTTTCTAAGAATTATTCTCCATAGGTATTTTAAAATTATGTATGATTATTGGTTTTTAAATTTTAAATTTTTACACCTTTCATCATTCCATCTTCTCTTTGGTATTGAGTGATACATTTTAAATCCTCTATTTTTGTGAGTAACCACCATTAAGAAAACCATCCTACTAAAATCATCAACAAAAAAATATTTTTTTTTCCATATAAGAATTTAGGATTCATTGGGCCACAAACATATTAATGAACGACCTTTAGAAGCCTTGATGATTCATTATTCTTGGGATAGTATGTCTTCTGAACAAGCTTCCATTTTTAACAAGAATCTCATGTATATGTATTTGCACATGTGATCGTAATAAAATCATGAGTTCTATCATTATTTTCTAGACTTTACAAGTATTTTTTACTCAAATAGATAAGTCAACAGTTTTATCTTCCTTTGAAAATATAAACAAATTTTCCTAACTAATAAAATAAATTTTTTCCTTTGGTCAATGTTCTTCAAAGAACAACTATAATATCCCTAAAAATGGAAATATAATCTATCTTTCCAAATTTCACAGGTTTCCTTGGGTCACATAACTAATTCAAACTTAATATATTATAGATAAGGATTTCAACCAAGAGTATGTCAATATTCTTAAGAGCCTTTAAACCAACCATGTATCACCCAAATATGATAATTTAATGTCTTTATTTATTACTAAATAAAACACACCCATTTTTATTTTACTTGATATCGATAATAAGATATTCATTTCTGGTTATTTGTGTGGTACATCCACTAACCAAAACCCATAAACCAGACCTATTTGTTTATCTTAAGTAAATCTCATTAATTTTTTCCTTTTAATTTCATATTTTCTTTACCCATGACCATTGGTGATAATCTACTGATTATAGAAAAATATTTCTCTACTTCTAGCTCCATGGTAATCTCTTAATTTCAAAAAAGTGAAAATCTATTAAAATTTTCAAGCCTGTTTTAGGTTAATTCTGATTGTTTCCTATCACTTATTTATATCTCATAAGGAACCTTATATTATAACATTGAAGATCAATTTTCAACCTTATTCTCATATCATTCAAACCAAAAACATTACCCATAAAAATCATAATAAATTTTCATATATCTATTTGCCTATTCTGGATTTGTTTCCTCTTTGAAAAACTTATTTAAAATAGAGAAAAATATTAAGGTTACGATTTACCACAATAAGAACATATAATTTTTTACGTCAAACTTCTACCTTTTTTTATTTGATGGGAGGTTATTTGAGATTCATAAAAGTACATATTCATTTAGTTTTTTTATGCATACAACCTATGTAAATACCCCAATTCCAATATCCCAGAGTCAGTGGTTACTTTATTACATTGATACTAGGTACTTGAAATCACATCCCAAATGACCAAATATTTATATATTCTTAGTAAACTAGATAAAAATTTAAAAATAAAATTAAATTTTAGACATAAAATAAAAAAAATTATTTTCTTTGAGAACACCATTATTCCCCTTAGCGTATCCCTTCATATAAATCATAATAAACTTCTTGGAAACTGAGGGAAAAAATGAAACATAAGAAATGGATGATATCAGTTTCCCAATAAAGGTATGTATATATCATAAGATATAATAATTAAGAAATAAAAATAAATTCAAGTTTAATAACTGAAAAACATTCCATTTAATCAATAACTTGAGCAGAATATTTCCAGAATAAAATTTGATCAAATAATGCCATATAAATAATCACATAATCTAGGAAACATAACCATGGATATTATACTAATAAGATACTCACATGGAAAATAAATAACTAGTATCATAATGATGGAATTCATAATATCAGGCATCTGAAACATATTTTCTATGCTTCACACCAAGAATCTAACAACATAAAGGCTTCGGGCCAAGAATCTTATAAATGGGTAAGTTGTTGGAAAAAACCTAGTCTGGATTGTCTCATGAAACCTACTAATGAATCAAGGGGATATATAGGTCCCTAACCATCACAAAAAATTTCCAATACATTACTCACATGAATAAATAATAAAAATGAATCAACATTTCTTAACAATATCAATAACAGTCTGTTTTGGAAGAACAAGTCAAATAGAATATCAATACTTCCCCAGTCAAATTGTTCAAAAATAATACAAATAAATATGATAAATGGTATCAACAGAGTTAATTATCAATATAATATTAAACAATGTAATTTTTTATATATGATAATACTTTTAAGATATTATTTTAATATTTATTGAGGAAAAATACACTTTACTTTGAAAATAATTTTTTAAAATCTAAAAACTGCACATGTAATAATGAAATAATTTTCATTGAAAATGACATTATAAAATTGTAAAGAAATATTTGAATCATTAAGGATTCATGATGGTGGAAAATTGTTTTGTGTTGAATAAGTTAAAAACATTCTATTTACACTTTTTAAAGAAAATTCATAAAATACCTTGTTTGTGAAAATGATAGGAAGATTCCTTTTCATTTTTTTTATAAAAAGTCAAAAGAGGGTAAAATGAATTTAAAAAATAATTGATTAATAGTAAAAACATTTTTAAAACATTTTATAAATCATGGTAAAGGAAAATAAATATTCCTCAACATAGACATAAACTTAAGCAATCTCGAATAATGATCGGACTGTGAAATAAACTATTACCACTTTGCAATATGTTGAATCGTATTCCCCATGAAATAAATAAAATAAAATGAATCTTTAGATACCATGAATATAAATATATTAATTATATAATATATAAAAGGTAATAATATACACCACACAAAAGGAATAATTGGTCAATATGTCATATGTCTCACTGAAGTAAAAACGTGATGGGAAACCCTCACCCCGTGCTTTCTTTTAGATGAATGTGATTTAACCTAACGTAAAATGGTTTAAATAATTTTATTAATTTATACTAGAATTATATTCATATTTATTATATTATATATTATCCTCTTCTACCCATTTTTAATAATAATTCATTATTACCCTTGCTTCGGGTGTTAAATGATTCATTTTCATGTGCATGTTTTTTCATATAAGTCTCAATTCTTGTGAATTGGATATAGTTCCATCATTTACATAATAAAGGTCATATATACCATATTTATTAATTATATAAATTTTTATAATCATTATTTAATGGGTAAAATGGAAAACGAATCGCATCACATCGTGGAGACGGTTGATCGTACGTATGCACGAGTGGTGATGTCATTCCTCTAATGGTAAAAGGGTAAGGAAGTGTATAGTATATTAAATTTTCAAGAATAAATATCATGTAATTATTATCATATATATCCATTATTTCCATAATTATACCCATATAATTAAATTTTTGATCAAAAAAAATTGCACCATGAAGTGGAGATGGTAAGTCATACGTACGTATGCGCGGTGCGTTTGTTTTCCATAGGATGGATAAAAGGTAGAATATGGATATAAAATAATCATAATATAATATAATCATATATATTATAATGGATTTATTATTTTAGGATTTAAAAAACACATGAAAGAGAATTATAAGAAGAAATTAACTGGAATGAGTTGGTAAAAATGATTACCTATTCTTCAGCGGACTTCCCTTATATATCTTATTAAATGATCTAGGTTTGGTCTTTTTGGAATAAAAATGCATCCAAAACATTAATAAATATGTTTATAATATAAATGTTTAGGTTTTGTTTAGTGATATAAGGTTGAATGTGGCGTGAACAAATGATGGAAGGGTTCACTTTTATAATTGACGTGAGGGGTACTTTTGGAAACTCTAAAAATATTAAATTAATATAAATTAATTTTAAATTCCCAATGGATAAAAAAGGAAAAATTTTAAATATAAGATGATTATGGGTTGAAATCCTCTATTAAAATAATTTTTATACAGAATTTTATTATATTCATACTGTTATCATTTGGGTTTAACACTAATTTAACCCCTTTAACTCTTATAGGGACAACATGGATTTTTACACTTTGAGGGTTAATATAGTCAATATAAAATGAAAAATGACCCATAAATGGATCATTTATGAAATTTTAAACCTTATCCAAATATTTTTTATAAATTTAATATTTTCAATAATTGTATATCATTTAATAAAATATTATTTATTTTAAAATATCTTTAATGTTAATTTTGACACTATCCATTACTTTGACTTTTAAAAATATCAATACAATAAGATATCTTATAAAAAAATTAATACCTTATTAAATTGATAATTTTCTCTATAAAATTTTTTGATGAAATTAATTATGTAAAATAATATTTATTATAAAATTCATAATAGCAATTATTGGATATTTCTATTAATAAAGAATTATTACAACACAATTGGGCAAGTATTTAAGGTAATTATTTGTACAATAAAAATTAAAAAAATTAATATGGTGAATATAATTTTTCTATATTGAAAAATAAAATTTATAGTATAATATAACTTCTAGATAAAACCATTTTAAGAATGTTATAGTTATTAAAAATATGAATGTCACATCTTTGACATTTCTTTAAAGAAAATATTATAAATATCATAACCTCATAGAAATGGCCATAAATAGTAATATAACTGAACCATAATTTATTATGTAATAAATTAGATCATCTAATAATATTTTTTAATGTGTTAGAATTATTTTCTTCTCCTTATCATTTTTAATCCTAAATTACCCAATTTCCCCTTTATTGTGGTAATAAAAATTACCAAGGTTACTATTCATATTGTAAAAAAGATACATATGTTTACTAAATTATTACCTTATAAATACAAACATGAAAAAAAAATTCAAAAATTTAAATCACATAATTTTCCAAATTTAATTTAATACTAACCCCATAAAATGCAAAGAAAAATAGTTTTATTAAAAAAATGCATTTTTAAGAGAAAAAATGTAATTATATGAAAATAAGGTATCATAATGATTAAAATGAAATTAATTATTTTAATTAAAACTAAATATTAATTATTTTACTTTTAAATAAACTTAAAATATAACTTTTAAATAGTTGGAACAAAAATACAGATTTCAATAACAAAACTTTGTTTTTCACTATTCACTAGAAACTAAATATTTACTAAAAAATAAAAAAAACCCCAATGATAATATAGAATTATGAATTTTAAAAATTAAGTTTATTTTTAAAAATATAATTTATAAAACTGTCCAAATTTATTTTTCAAACAAGAGTGCAATTAAAAGGCGGAAAAACTGCCTTTAGAAAAATATAACTTTTTATGTATAAAATTGAATTTCTTCTTAAATTATGCCTATAAAATCTATTGGATGAAAGTAGAAAGAATTTATTGAATATATATTATATAAATTTAATTAATATAATTAAATAAAAGTTATTAATTACTACATTAACAAGGAGCTGAACAATTATATATTTTATAATGTGGTTAATGCGATTTATTCTTTCCAATTTAATAGCTATGTTGTAATGATCACATAATAATATTTCATTGTTCATTAACATTGGGTGTTTCATGAAATATAATTTATAGAAGTGTTTAAAATTCATACTATCATACTAAAAAATCTTGGGGTGTTACATTCTCTCTTCCTTCAAAAAATTTCATCCTCACAATTTCAAATTGCACTTCGAAAATCAAAGGTTGACACTTGAAAATTCCATGGTAGGAAACCCAAATCATAAATATGGTGAATAAAATAAAATATTAATAATAGGGAGAGGTAAATGAATATTTCAAAATAAAATTAGGTTATCAAATAGGATAACAGTAGTGGGAAGTGAAAACATAGACATGAAAGAGACATCTAAATATCAATTTATGATAGAGAGCGATAAAGAATACGGTCATTAAAAAGTTAACTATCACAAAACCATAAATCTACGATTGGTTAAATTACCATTTATTTATTATAAATAAAATAAAATGGATAAATTTTTTTCTCCAAAATAGTTTTCATAGAGTTTATGGATTCTTTTACTATTCATATGTAGACTTGAGAAAAAAAATATACTTGATTTCTTTCCTTTCCATATGAAAAATTTCATAATTTGGTTGCGATTTTATCTATTTACACTTAATTTATTACATCATGAAATGGATATTAAAGAAAAAATCATACGTAAATAACATTTAATGAATCATTATATTTTAAATTAATTCATTCACCCTCTAAATATTTATAAAAAACAAAATGGTTAGCACATGTTATTCAATGTGATAAATAATAATTTAAAATAAAATAATAATACCCTTAGTTCAACATGATCCATTACATAAATATTTAATATTAAGACTCATCTAAAATATGTCTGTCCAAATTCAAAGGCAAGAATTTAGAAGGAAGATCACTAAATTTCAAAAATTAACTTAACATTATATTTCCCCAAAAAACATAATTTTAATTTAAATGTCACTTATGAATACCTTGATAACCTTAAAACCTTAATGAAAACAAGAATTCTTCCAAACCATAGTACATTATTTCTATCCTTATATATCTCATGATTATTCTAACAATAATATCATTGATAAAATAATTATACAATATAATTCTTAAATCCAAAAACACAAATACTTTAATAACTCCACAATGACTGTAGTAATAGCATAATATTTACCTTAATCTATTTTCATCTATTGAGGTATATTTCCTTTAAAATTGGGGCATTCATTTTCATAGTTTCCCATTTCCTTGTAGTGGAAGCATTTCATAAGGTAAAATTATTTCTTCTCTATGAAATCACGAGAATGGTTTCCTTTTTCCCTACACATGAAACAAACCCAATTTTACTTTTAAGCATATACCTTGGTGTTACCTTCCACAACTATCACATGATGGAAACCCTTCTTTCCTTTCATCCCTTCATCTTTATCTTTCTCTATCTTGATAGCACATGAGACTATATCTTCATATGATGAGAATTTATGGGAGATTAGTTCCCTTCAGAGGAATAGATTTAACCCATAAAATAAATGACCAATCTAACTCATTGTGTTATGTATGTAGTCCAAAAAATATATTTCTAATTTTGTGATGTTGGCTTCATAATTTTAAAAATTCTCTAACACATTTTATCTTGGAATCAATAATTTTCCCTCCATATCTTCTAGCAGTTCATAAGGTAAATATCTTTCTATGAAAACATACTTAAAATAATTTCATTACATGGTTTATATTTCCTGATTATCCTTAATGTTTTAAATTTATGACCACAATTGATCCGCATATCCAGAGATATGAAAACCCTTCATGAAAAACAAATCCCTTTAATTACTTCGCAAAGCAATAAATGTATTTTATAGGGAACATATCCATTGCTCGACAAAAAATGGATTTGTTGTCCCAATGAAAGATTGAGGTTTTCTTCACATGAAGTGGTATAAAATTGTTACACTGAGTTGTACACCAGGATCCTTCAAGTGACTATAGTTATTTCTCATAACTTGAGTCATTTTTTCCAATATAGTTATAATTTTTTCAGATCCAACTTCATTATCTTTCCTAGGAGTAAAATCCCTACATGCATTGATATGGTTTTCATTCCTTCCGCTAGGTTACATTTATAAAAAAGGCATACCCTATAGTAGATCATAACATTATGAAACATAATGCATAAACTTAGAACTGGTGAATCACAAAACCAAAAATTGTAAATTTAGGAATAAGTGATATATAAATAATAATCATAGTTTATTTGTTTATATTTCCAAATTATATCATAGGGATTTTTTCTCTAATATATGTATTCCTAAATCTATTTCCTAAGGTTTATACTAAACTTTCTTTAATACCAACTGTAAATACCCCAACCCCGGTATCCTAGAGTCAGTGGTTAATTTTTTACATTGGTACTAGGTACAAATGATCACATCCCAAAGGGGAAAATAGTTTAGTGATCTTGGATAAACTAGATACATATTTTAAATTAAAATTATATTTTATACATAAAACATAAAAGTTATTTTCTTTAAGAGAACCATTATTCCCCAATGTGTAATGCTATATATCATCAATAATAAACTTCTTGGAAACCCAGGGAAAAATAAAACAAAATAATGGGGTGAGATCAGATGATCAGTAAGGGTATGTATATATCAGAAGAAATAATAAATAATAAATAAAAATTATGGAAAGGTATATAAATTAAACACATTCCATTTAAACAATAAATAGTGCATAATATGGATAAAATAAAATATGAGCAAATATTTCCATATAAATAATCACATCAACTATGAAAATTAACCATGTATATTATAATAATCGAATAATAATATGAAAAATAAATAAAAAATATCATATTGATAAAATTCATAATACTATATATCTTAAACATACTTTTGAGGCATCACACAATAAATCTAATAACATCAAGGCTTCCAGCCAAGAATCTTATAAATGAGAAAGGAATTTTCCAAAACATAGTTCATATTGTATCATGAGACCTACTAATTTATAGAGGGGATATAGTGGTCCCCTTCTGTCACATAATAAGTCCAATTTATTCCTCACATGAAGAAAAAATAAAATTAAGTCAATATTTCTTAACAAAATCATTAACTATATGTATTGTAAGAACGAGTCATACTGTATATCAATACATACCTAGTAAAAATAATCATAAACCATCTAAAGAAATATGATAAATGGTATTGATAGATTACTTTCTCAAAATAAGATTCAACAAATGATGTTGATATAGATGATAATACCTTAAAATAATAATTAGAATATTTCTTGAGTAAAACTACACATTGGTATTGAATATAATTTTTTAAAATATATTTTTTTATGTAACAAATTAATCATTTAATTTTAGAAAAACCTTATAAACTTTTATATAAATATTTAAATCAATAATTTTCCATGATTTTGGAAAATTCCATTCATTCCATATAATTTGAAAAATCATTCATTTTTGACTTTTATAGGAAGAGTCAAAAAGTGACTTATTTTGGAAAACAATAGGAATGTTACTTTTTGAACATTTTCTAAAAAGTAAAAAAGGGGTAATAACTACTCTAAAATATAATTTTATAATATTAAAAATATTTTTGAAAAACTTTTAGAAAAAATTGGAAAGGAAAATAATTATTCCTCAATAACGACTCAGTCTTAAAAAAATATCAAATAATGATGAGATTGTGATATAAACAATTTCCACTTTCTAAAAGGTTGAAAAATAATCCTCATAAATGAAATAAATTCAAGTGAAACTATATATACTATTAAAACAAATATATTTTTCATATAATATTTTAAAGGGATGAATATTCACCAAAAAAACGAATAAATTGTGAATATAACATATGTCTCACGAAAGTAAAAATGAGATGAGAAAACCTTACCTTGAAATTTCTATTAGTTTAAATTTATTTAACCTTTTTATAATGGTTTAAATCATGTTATTAATTTATACTAGAACCATATTCATATCTATGATATCATATTTGATCATTTTATACTCATTTGTTAATAATATTTCGTTATTACCCTTGTTTTGAGTGTTAAATGCTTCATTTTTTTATGCATGTTTTGTTATGTAAGTCTTGACTCTTTTTCATAGGATATCATTCCAAAATATAGAAAATTAATTTAATATATTCCATGTATATTCATTGTATACATTTTTTTAATCATTCTTGAATGGTGAAAATGTAAAATGAATTGCATTGCATCATAGAGATAGTAGGCCGTATGTACGCACGAGCGACGGTATTGTTCCCTTAATGGTGAATGGGTAAAGAATTTTATGGTATATTAATTTTCTTTTCATAATAAATATCATTTCATAATTATCATATATATCCATTATTTCTACCATTATACCCATCCAAGTAAAGTGGTGATGGAAAAAAATCACACCATAGTGTATAGACAGTAAGTCATACGTACGCACGCATGGTGCTTTCATTTTTAATAGGATGGATAAAAGGTGAGATATGGTTGTCCCATAGTCATAATAACATCTCAAGATACATATTATACTAGATTAATTAATTTATAATGTAAAAACACATGAAAAGGATGTCTAAGAAGAAATGAACTTGAATGAGTTAGTAAAAATGATTACCTCTTCTTCAGAGGACTTCTTTTAGATATCTTCTTAAAGGATATAGGGTTCCTATTTTTGGAATAAAATAATAACCATAACTTTTCTAAGTATGTTTATAATATAAATTGGTAGGTTTTGGTCTATCTATATGGATCAAATGGGTGTGAAGAAGTGAAACAGGATGTAACCTTTTATAATTGAGGTGAGGAGAACTTTTGGAAACATTCAGAATATTAAATTAATATAAAATAATTTTGAATTAAAATGGATGAAAATATATTTATTTAATTTATACAATGATTATGGGTTTAAATACTTATATACAATAATTTTTAGAAATGTTTAGGTCACATTATTTCCCTTATCTTTTGGTTTTAACCCTTATTTAACCCTTTTACCTCTCACCGTGACAACATGGATTAGTACTATTAGATGGTTAATATAGTTACTATAAAATAAAAAAACCATAAATAGACCATTGAATTAATTTGAAACTTTATCCCAATATTTTTTTTAATTTATTATTTTTTGTAATTTTATATCATTTAATAAAATATTATTTATTTTAAAATATCATTAATTTAAATTTTGGCAGTATTCATTACTTTGACTTTTAAAAATATCAATAAAATTAGCTATCATAAAAAAAATATTTTAATACTTCCCCCACATAAAAAGGTAATATTTAAAATTATTGGATGAACATAAATATCTCAAATTATATTTATTTTAATATTTTTAAAATCATTTATTTGATATTTTCATTAATAAAATTATCATTACATCACTATTGTGAAAGCATTTAAAGTAATTATTTATTGACATAAAATTAAAAATAAATACCAATGATGAATATAATTCCTTTATATTTCAAAATAATATTTATAGTTGAAAATATATTCTGAATAACACCATATTAAAAATCTTATATTTATTCAAAATATGAATGTGACATCTTTGACTTTTCTTTAAATAAAATATTATAAATATCGTACCCTCATCCATGTGGCCATAAATAGTCATATAACCAAAAAGTAATTTCTTATAAATTAAATAGGATCATACAATAATATTTTGGAAAGTGTTAGGGTCATTTTCTAGTCCTTACCATTTTATTTTTAACATAAATTACTCAATTTACCCTTTTACTGTGGCTAAAAATTACCAATGTTACTATTCATATTTTCCAAAAATAAAAGGAATATATTTAATAAATTTAAAAATTATAAATAAAAATATTACATAAATTTTCAAAAACTCAAAATAAATAAGTTTCAAATTTTAATTTAAAATTAATCCCACAAAATGGAAAGAAATATAGTTTTATTGAAAAATATGTTTTTAAGCCCAAAAATATACTTATAACAAAATAAGGTATAAATATTATTTAAATTAAATTAATTAGATTATTAATAAATAAATACTACATATTTTACTTTAAAATCATCATAAATTTGAAATTTGAAATGGTTGGAATAAAAATACAGTTTTCAATAAAAATCTGTATTTTCACTATTCACTAGAAAATATATATTTTTTGAAAAATACTGAAAAATCATCCTAAGATAATTTTTACATCACAATTTCAAAATTAAGTTTATTTTTTAAAATATAATTTATAAAATTTTCAAATTTTAGTTTTAAAATAAGTGCTCTTTTAAAATAATTCAAAACTACTTTTAGAATAATATAGTTTTTTATGTGTAAAAATGGATTTGTTCTTATATTATGCCTTTAAAATATATTGGATGAAAGTGAAGAAAAATAATTTAATATATAATATATACATTTCATTTCATTTATATCTTTCATTGATATTAATTAATTACTACATTAACTATGAGTTGGACAATTATATATTTCATAATGTGGTTAATATAATTCATTCCCACCAATTCAATGGCTAGGTTATAATGATCACATTATAATATTTCATTGTTTGTATAAGTTGGGTGTTTAATGAAAGGTAATCTATTGGGGTGGTTAAATTTAAATATTCACATACCATAAAATCTTGGGGTGTTACATTATCCCCTCCTTCAATAAATTGCTTCCCCGCAGTTTTAAATTTCACTTTGAAAATAAAAGGTTGATACTTAAAAATTCCTTTATGGGAAACCCAAATTGTAAATAGGTTAAATAAATCATACTATTAAAAAGTGTGAAAGGTAAATTTGAATTTCATCACAAAATTAGGCTATTGAATATGATAACATTAGTGTTAAGTGAAAACCTAGTCATGAAAGATAAATATAACTATCAAGTTTTGATGGAGAGTGATAGAGAACATTGTCATTGGAAAGTTAATTGTAAAAAACCCCAAATCTGTGATTAGTTAAAAGATCATTGAATTCTCAGAAATAAAAGTAAATAGATAACGTTATTGTTCAAAAATATGTTATCTAAAGTTGAGGGATTCTTTTAATTTTCATATAAGCACTTGATAAAATAAACTTACTTGATTGATTTCCATGTCATAAGAAAAATATCATCATTTAGTTGTGATTTGATCTATTTCCAATTAATTTATAACACTGAGAAATGGATATTCAAGAATACATTTTCATACCTAAAGAAACATTTAACAAATTATAAGGTCCTAAAGTCATTCCTCCATCCTATGAATATTTATCAAAAGAAAAATGGTTATCACATGTCATCTAATATGATAAATCATAATTTAAACTCAAACAATAATATCCAATGTTCAAAATAATCCATTCTATAAATATTTAATCTTAATAGTCATCCAAAATATGTCTGTCCAAACTCAAATGCTATACATTTCAAAGGAAGATCACTAAATTTCCAAAATTAACTTATCATTAGATTTCCCCAAACAACATAATGTAAATATTTTTGTCACATATACATTCCTTGATCATCTTAAAACCAAAATGAAAACATGCATGATTCTAGAACCTTAAATAATAACCACTATAGTACAATCCTTATATATCTCATTTTTCTTATAACTAGAATTTTATTGGAAAAATAATTTTACAACATAATTCTTGATTCCAAAAACACAAATAGTTTAATTATTCCACATCAACTATAATAACAACATAATCTTGAACTTGATATATTTTATTCTTATGAGGTATATTTCCTTGATGCATTTTGCATTCATTTTCTTAGTGCCTCATATCCTTATAGTGAGATCATCTCACATTGGAATTTTTTTCATTTACCTACAATCACGATCATGGTTCCCTTATTCCCCACATTTGAAACAAACTACTTTTCCTTTTAAGCATATACATTGTTATTTCTTTCCACAAGCATCACATGTTGTAAAATATTTCTTTACCTATTCCCTTTATTCATATCTTGATCCATCATTATATTCTTCTCCTAATTTACCTGAATTCATAAGACTTAGAAAATTATTTCTATGTCTTGGTTTCATATGATAATATCTCTTTATGTGATGAGAAATTATGGGATACCATTTCCCTTCAGAGTAATGGATTTAACCCATCAAATAAATGATCAATATTACTCTTTGGGTTACATATGTAGTCCACAACAATCCTTTTTAATATTTTAATGTTGGATTCATGCTTAGAAACATTCTATTCCTCTTTTTTGTGTCAAACATAATAATTTTATCTCCATATATACTCATAGTTCATGAGTGAAATATTATTCTAAGAAAATTTCCTAAAAATCCTTACATTCTATGTTTTATATTTCCTCATCGTCCTTAGTGTTTTGAAAAAATGGATACCATTGATCTGCATCTCTAGAGAGATGATAAACTATCTTGACAACCTTCTCCCTTTCATCACTTCCCAAAGTGAGAAATATATTTTCTAAAGAACTTACTCATTTCTCTAATACAAATATATTTTGTTTGACACATCATGTTTTAATCATGTTTTAATGATTACAAATTCTATACATTCTATAAATCTTGTTAATCCTCTTTAATCTATCTCAAATCATGTGTACAGGTGGTTGGTTTCTTTATGCTTTAAATAAACCTAACCAAGTTCTTAATTGCTATAAATTAAGTATGATTACTGTAAACTATATTTACCTTTGATCTATAATTATTTCTTTGATGAATGATTAAGTTTAATTATTTCTATGAATATCACTACTGAAGTCTACATACAAATATCTAGCTAAGTCTGAGAAACCATGAGTCTGCCACCAATTCTGTTTTTCTAGCAAAGGACTCAGACACTGTGACTTAGACAACATGACCAGACACTGTGTCCTAGACACGGTGACCCAGAAATTGTGACCAGACACCATGACCCAGACACTGTGACCCAGACACCATGACCATACACTGTGACCTAGACACCTTGACCCAGACACCGTGGCCAGACACCGTGACCCAGACACTATGACCAGACACTGTGACCCAGACACCGTGACCAGACATCGTGACCCAGACATCGTGACTAGACACCCTTACCCAGACACTATGACTAGACACTTAAACCAGTTTTAGATCTGTTGATGTATGTGAAACCAGTTCTTTGATGAGACATCGTTTGAAGTTTGACAATGGACCAGAAATCTCTTGAGTCAATAAGTTTTTCCTTATTACTTTTCCATTCCTTCTTGTTTTAAAAATCACAAACATCTTATACTTAATAAAATCTATATTTTACTTCTCTAAGGGAAATTTCCTTCCATAGGGAAATTTACCCTAACCTAGATTTCCTTATACCTATCAATTTTTTTCTTAAGTACAAACATCGGATTCATACCTAAAACCTCGGAATCATATAATACTTATATATGAATCATTTTGTTTTAGGATCTGAATTCTGTATACGAACTCCAATAAAGTTCCACTACGAATTCTGGATACAAACTATAATGATGTTCCACTCCAAATTCTGGATACGAACTTTAATGAAGCTCCACTCCGAATTCTGGACTCCGAACTTCTATGAGTTTGACTCCGAAATTCTATGAGTTCGACTCCGAAATTCTACTAGTATGACTCCAAACTTATAGGAGTTCGACTCCGAACTTCTATGATTTCGACTCTAAACTTTTACTAGTTCGACTTTGAACTTCTACAAGTTCGACTCCAAACTCTGTAAGTTCAGAGTCTAAATTATCGTAAAACTGGACTCTGGATCTCCTTACAAATTCAGAATCCGAATTTCTACAGAATTCAGGTTCCAAATTTCTATTAAAATAGAATCCAAATATCTCTTTATTATAGACTCCAAATTCCATTTTGGTTAGACTCTGAACTTTTATTTTCTTACATTCCGAACTTCATTTTTTCTTATACTTATAATTGTTTCATTACAAAATGATGTTGTGCTTTCAGCTACACATGTTTTTTTATAAAATGATGTCGTCCATTCTGTCTCTAACTAACCGTTGGTTGAGTAACATGTGTACAGGTCCTTCCAAAATTTAATGAAAATATGCCCGTTGGAGGAGGGAGCTAACCATTGCTATTGATCCTACAAATAGGAGCTCATTTGAAAGAGCTCAATAACAATTTGATCACTCTAGAGACCACACGCTGTCAAGGTGATTTCTAGAGAGATAAGATTTTCATGCCTTGTGCGCACTGAACTGCTCGTTCAGATTGCTTTGTGCGACTCCGAATGTTGGTAGTTACATTTGAGGGATTTCGGGGATAGGAAGACAGAGGTTCCGACTACCTTGAAGTTTGAGGTCTTCCTTGCTAAGGAAGACAGAGGTGCCGACTACCTTGAAGTTCGAGGGCTTCCCTACTGAGGAAGACAGAGGTTCCAACTACCTTGAAGTTGAGGGATTACGGGGATATCAATATAGAGATTCCGATCTTCATATCAAGGGCTTACCTGGGTGTTGGTAAGATATACTTTCTTGAAAGTATAAATCAAGGGACCTTTATCCAAGGTTGTTGGATACCCTTCTCTTTGGGTTAAAAGATTTATATCTTGTAACTTGTTTTTGTTACAAGTTTTTCTTTTCCGCTACATTTTGTATGTTTAGGAAAGTATAAACATCTTATACTTCCTTAAACTTGTGTACTCTGATTCACTTAGATTATATATTTTTTAAGGTAGAATCTCAAATTGTAAACTTTGGTAAAGTTTCATTTTCCGGATCCATATTTCCGGAACCGGTTTTTCGGAATCACTTTCCATATTTGAGAAAGTGTATAGAGCTAGAAGTTTTTAACTTCATACTTTGTCCCAATCATTCAATTGGTGTTAGATGTCTTGTGAATTTTCTTAGATTAACTTTTTTAAACATAGATCTTTCCTTGTTTAAGGAAATTTTTAAAGTGTACAATTCACCCCCCCCCCCTCTTGTATATTGAGCATCTACATCATTATTTCGATCCTACAATTGGTATCAAAGGAGGTATCTGAAATATTTATACTCACATATAAGTTTTTATTTCTCAGTTTTTCATTGTTCTATATTTTTATTACTTAGTTCCTTGAATCCGAACTTTTTTTATTAACAAGTTTTTGCATAGAATGTTTTTTTTAAGATGGCAGGAATCAATGTTGGTTCCATCGAAAACCTAAATCCTACAAGACCACCAATTTTTTATGGGAATGATTAAGAGTATTGGAGAGGTCAAATGAAGACTTTCTTTATCAATACTAGAGTATAAAATTTTTTTATGCTTATTGGAGGTTATCAAATTCTTGACAAGGAAGTTAGTGCTTTAACAAACCAAGAGAAGCATGATTATCAATTAAACTATAAGGTACGTGATACTCTACTATGTTAAATGACTAGGAATATATATAACAAAATTTCTTCTTGTGAAATAGCTAACTATATATGGGAGAAACTTGAAGTTACACATTTTGGTACATCTAAAGTGATTGAGACTAGAAGATCCATGCATAGAGCTGAGTATCATGGTTTTAACTTTCCTTATGGAGAACCCATTTGTAAGGTGCAACAAATATTTATGACTATCGTGAAAAGATTACAATCTATGGGAGAGAAAGGTCTGGATGATGAATCTCTTGTTGACAAGATCATTGATATTATGCCCAATGAGTGGGAATCAAAGATAACAGCTATTGATGAGAACATGAAGGTTACTCAAATTTCCTTAGATGAGAAGTTTGGAACTCTTCTTCAACATGAAACAAGGATGAAGAGAGATGCTGACAACATCAAAAAGAAGAATGGGAATGGTACTGTTGCTTTTACCACAACATCAAATCACATTAAAGATAACACTCCTGAGAGAGTAACTAGATCCAAGTCTAAGAAGGTTACTATCCAATCCGAATCTAGTGAGAGTGAAGTCTCAGAAAATGAGTTATCCAATCTTTCTCAAAGAATGAACAAGATAGCTGGTCAAATAAATTTACAATCCAAGTATAATAAGAAATAAAGGAAAAATAAAAAAGATTCAGAGGTCACATGCTATGAATGCAAGAGAAGTGGACACATAAGACCTGATTTCCCTATTCTTAAAAATAGAGAATGAAAAGAGAGGCATTCTGAAAGGAACAGGAAGAAGTTTTACAAAGATAAATCTATGAAAAGTATGAAAGATAATACTACTTGGAGTGCTAGCTATGTAGACTCTTCAGAAAGTGAATCTTTATAATATGATTCATCAGCTCAGAAGAATATGGGATTCATTGCTAATACTTCTTTTTCACAAACATGTCTTATGGCCAAGGTATGCTCTACCGAGTCTTTAACAAATTTATCTCTTGATAAAAATTATTATTCCTAAAATAGTACTTCTAATGAAGATAATTCATCCTCAGAAAATGAAGAACCTTCATATAAAGAAGTATCTATATTTTCCAAGTTACTTGAAGAAAAGAATTGTAAAATTTCTAAGAAATTAGACAAGGCAAATACTAGGGAATAAATTCTTACAAAATAGATTTTAGATCTTTCTACAAATCTTAGAGATAAAGAAGATCTTTTAGAAAAACTTTCTAAAGTCCTTGAGAAAGAAAATTCGGATAAATAATAACTTTCTAAAGATCTTAAGAATGCTATTTTAGAGATGAAAATTTTTGAGGAAAAATCTAACTCTAAGGAAATGATTCCTAAGGATAGGAATTTAGTCATTAAACTGAAATCCGAAATATTTTCTCTTAAGAAGCTTCTTGAAAAATTTACTTCTGGGTAGGGAAATTTTGAAAAGATGCATTCTCAAATTAAACCTCAAGGAAATACTACTAGAGTAGGTTATACTCACCAAAAACTAGTTTTCAAAAACAACTATTTTGTTCCTTCTAGAGACCCTTTTTTCACTAAGTGTCAAAGTGGTGGGCATTAGAAGAAAAATTGTTCTTTGAATAGAGTTCAATCTCTTGGGATTCATAAAGCATATTTTTATAAACAAATGTGGATACCCAAAATTTTGTTCTCTAACAATTTCGGATCCAATCAAGTCTGGATTCTGAAAACCTAACTTGTTTCTTATTTTCAGGAAAATAGGGAAAGTACCAACAACAATACTTGGTACATTGATATTGGATGTTCCCGGAATATGATTGGTAACAAAATCTATTTCGAAAAGATTATCATGACGAAAGGAGGAAAAGTAACTTTAAGAGATAATGCTAAGGGAGAAATTGTTGGTATAGGTAATATTGTTCTTCTTGGTAATACTTTGATTTCAAATATTCTATTTGTTAAAGGTCTTAAGCACAACCTCTTTAACATAAGTCAATTATGTGATGAAGGATACCGTGTGAATTTTAGGAATGATAAGTGCTTAGTACACAATTCCAAGGAAGAGTTTGTTCTTTCTACCCATAGGCAAGAGAATGGTTACACTTTGAACTCAGAAGACCTTAGGAGCCAAGACATACCTTGCCTTAGTGCAATGGATGATCATTCTTGGTTTTGGAATAGAAGGTTAGGACACTGTAACCTTAGGAACTTATGCAAACTTTCTAAGAAAGGTTTAGTTAAGGATCTACCGGAGTTTATATTTGATTATTCAAAAGCTTGTGACCCCTGTCAATATGGAAATCACCATAAATCTTGTTTTAAATCAATTGGTGAAGTCTCAACAACTGATGCACTGCAGTTGGTGCACATGGACCTTTTTGGTCCAACACAAACATCAATCATTGGGGGAAAGTATTATGTATTTGTCTTAGTTTATGATTACACTAGGTTTACATGGGTCTATTTTCTAGAAAAGAAGTCTGATGCTTTTTCTTATTACAAAATTTTTCGAGCCCAAGTTAAAAATGAGAAAAACCTTCCACTGAAAACCATTCATAGTGATCATGGAGGAGAATTTCAAAATTCTGATTTTGAAACTTTTTGTAGTAGAAAAGGTATTACTCACAACTTTTCAGCACCTAGAACTCCTCAACAAAATGGTGTAGCTGAAAGAAGAAATATAATTCTTCAAGAGATAACTAGAACCATATTGAGTGAATATTCTATAGCTAGACATTTTTGGGTTGAAGCTGTAAGTAATGCTTGTTATACTATAAATCGAGTTTTGATTAGACCTTTTCTTAATAAAACTCATTATGAGTTATAGAATGGTAGAAATCCTAGACATTCCTACTTCAAGGTTTTTGGTTGCAAGTATTCATCCTGAATACTAAAGATAATCTACACAAATTCGCACCAAAATATGATGAAGGAATTTTCTTAGGATACTCCAAAACTTTTAAGTCTTATAGAGTTTTCAATAAAAACACTTGTACTATTGAGGAAACAGTACATGTAAAATTTGATGAGTCTGATCCTTTTGTTTTTAAACTATCCCAACCTACATCCTCATATGTGTTTTCCAAAACTGATTATCAACCTTTTTTAGAAGATCCTTCTGATAATGAAAATATTCGAGAAAATAACTCTGAAACATTTAACCGAGAATACTTTCTACCCTGTGTTGATGAACGAGTTTTACAAAACCCAAGTCAGGTGTTTCTTAAGAATCATCCCAGTGATAGTATCATTGGTGATGTGAATCAACCTGTAAGGACTAGAATTTCCTTAAGAAATGAAGTAGAACATCTAGAATTTCTTTCCCAATTAGAACAAAAAAGCACTGATGACGATTTAGGTGATGATGATTGGATCAAAGCCATGCAAGATGAGCTAAATGAATTCGAAAGGAATAAATTCTGGACCTTGGTTGAAAGACCTAAAGAAACTTCTGTTATTGGAGTAAAATGGTCATTTAGAAATAAGTGTGATAAAAATTGAATCATAATAAGAAATAAATCTATATTAGTTGCTAAAGGATATAATCATAATGAGTGAATAGACTATGAATAAACCTATACTTCAGTATCTAGACTTGAATATATTCGTATCTTACTTTCCTTTGCAGCATTCTTCAATTTCAAACTTTTTCAAATGGATGTGAAATGTGATTTCCTTAATGGTTATGTTCAAGAGGAAGTTTTTGTTGAACAACCTCTTGGATTTGATGATAAAAAACATCCTAATCTTGTTTTTAGACTTACCAAAGATTTTTATGGCCTTAAACAAGCCCCACGAGCTTGGTATGATAGACTTACAGGATTTTTGCTTCAAAATAACTATGTTAAGGGAAATGCAGATCCAACCCTTTTTATAAAAAAAGATAAGAAAAATGTTTTGATTGTTCAAATTTATGTTGATGACATTATATTTGGTTCAACTCACATATCATTAACTGATTCTTTTTCGGATCTAATGAAATCTGAGTTTGAAATGATTATGATGGGTGAGTTAACATTTTTCCTTGGTTTTCAAATTTCTCAAAAACTAGAAGGAATCTACATATCCCAACATAAGTATATTAAATATCTTCTTAAAAAGTATGGGTATGACAAAAATAAGAGTATAAGTACTCCTATTGGAACCTCAAACACACTTGATCTTGATGAAGCTGAGAAACCAGTCGATCAAACATCTTTTAGAGGTATGATAGGAAGTATACTTTACATGACAGCTAGTCTACCAGACATTATGTTTTCAATATACTTATGTGAAAGACATCAATCCAATCCTAAGTAATCTCATTTAAAGGCAGTGAAAATAATTTTTTGTTACTTAAAGGGAACCATGGATCTAGGATTATTTTATACTTCTGGAAATGATTTTGTTTTAAAAAACATTTCAGATGCTGACTTTGGTGGATGTAGAATGGATAGAAAGAGTACATATGGTACTTTTCATTTATTAGGAGATTCATTAGTTTCTTGTTCATGCAAGAAGCAACATTCTGTAGCACTTTCCGCTGCTGAAGCTGAATATGTAGCAGTTGGAAGTTGTTGTGCTCAAGTGTTGTGGATGCAACACACACTCACATATTATGGCTTGAGTTTTACTAAGACTCAAATTTTTGTGATAACACAAGTGCCATTTCCCTTAGTAAAAACCATTAACATCAATCCCATGCAAATCACATAGATATTAGGCATCACTTTCTTAGGGATCACATAAAAAAAGGAGATATCATTCTTCAGTTTATCAGAACTCAAGATCAACTTGCTGATATTTTCACAAAATCTTAACCTTCCGATAGATTTGAATACATTAAACAGAAGTTAGGAATGATAACCTTAAGGTAATATTTCTTCATTAACTTCCTGTTAAAACAATCTCCTTACTGTAATAAACTCTTTTTCATAGGGGGGTACATTTGTTTGTTAGCTTTTCAAATTTTTCATAAGGAGTTTTTCAAATTTTTCGTAATAATATTTTCATAATTTTCATAATTAAATTTTCATAATGAAATTTTCGTACTGATAATTTTCATAATGAAATTTTCGTACTGAGAATTTTTTTAATGAGAATTTTCGTAATGAGAATTTTCATAATGAGAATTTTCATAATGAGAATTTTCGTAATGGGAATTTTCGTACTCATTTTTTTTCGTAGTGAGTTTTCCGTAGTGAGTTTTTCGTAATGAGTTTTTCGTAGTCAAATTTTCTTCAAGAATAATATCACCTATTACGAATAAACTTCCTATCCAATCCGAAAGGTATGACTTCCTTACTTATGTTTTTGTAGTCATTTTTTAGTTGCTGGTAGATTCTTTTTCTTATAAAATTTCTCGGATTCGTTTCTTCTTAAATCCGAATGTTTTTGTTAAAACCTCAAAATATCGGATTCAAGATTTCCTTGCATATATGATTTCAACCGTCAGATTAGATCAGATAATTTCTCAACCGTTAGATTTCTTTTGGAAGCTCAAAGGTCAGCTCCATCACCTATATAAAGGGAAACCCCTTTTGTGTCCCACATCGATTTTAAACTCTCGCTTGCTGAAACTCTACCTCAGTTCTTAAAGGTCGTTCTGAATCTCTCAGAGCTCCTCCATTATGAATTTATGCAGAAGCTACTTCCCAAGATATGTCTACCACGAAGCCAATCTCAAAATGGTTAGTCTACAGGGAGAGGTTAGTCCATCCGGATTTCTTCAGTGATTATGATTGTCTAAGTTCAAAGAATATCAAACTCAATGGTTAGGATGATTTTTTGCGTATCGAATCCAGGAGGTTAGGATATTTTGTATACATATTTTCTTGTAGAGTTTTATGAGTCTGTTTCCTTCTATGAAGAAGATGGCATAGAAAAATTTTCTTCCAAGTCTAATGGGAAGACTTACAAGCTTTCTTACACCAAGGCTGCAAACTTGGTAGGCTTATCATATGATGGAGAAGTGGAATTTTGTTCACATAAGCTACCAGATGTGCAAGAAAGTTTCAACAAGGTGAAGTCAATGAAATGCCTTGGGCACAAAGATGATAAAACATCAAAGATTGCTCATCTCTCCACCACCAACTGGATTCTCCAGTTGTGGGTTCAGGGATTTTTCGCTTCAGGAAGAGGATATAAGGATAACATAAATAAGAGTGATATCTACATCTTAGATTTTTTGGTAAATCTAAGAAAGATCAATATGATGAGGCACGTTTTTATTACAGTTCAGAATATCAAAAATGAAAATTTGAAGGCTCAAATCATTATGTATCTCGCTATTATCTCCAAGCTTATTATTCGTTTTCTTGATTCGTTCAAAGTTTCTTGCACCTCAAAGCCAAGAATTTGTAAGGTTATGCTGATAAGTGATGACACCTTAAAAAGGATGAAATATGGTTTTTCAAAAGAATCAAGTGAGTTCTACGATCTTCCAGAAGAGGAGGCAGAAGTCACTCTGAAAAATGTAGAGAAGGTTGATCCAGTAAAGAAGGTTTCTAAGAAAAGGAAATTGAAAGAAGTGGTTGGTGATGAAAATACTCCCAAAGATTAGGAAACCCAGTCCACACCTCCCAAGATGAAAAAATAGAAATCATATCCATATGAGGTGGCTACTAAGTGGGGGAAGATAAAGAGAAAAGAAAATAAGGGGATCCACAGTTTGGATTGGACCCTCTTGATGCTAAGGCCTTAAGAGAAAAAGCTGCTGATGAGTTACAGAAACAGGCCAAAGAGAATAAGATGAACAATAAGATATCTAAGGCTAAAATCGTTCAATACCTTTTGAAATCCACAGAGGTAGCCTCTGAAAATATTCCCATTCTGGAAACTTTTTATGTCCAACCATTACCAGAGACCCCTGGGAAGAAGTACTTTACTCTAGAAAAGTCCAAAGGGAAAGAGGTTCTTGAAGAAGTATAAAAAGGAGATGGTGAAGAAGTAGAAGAATAATTTGTTGAAGAAGAAGAAGAAGAAGTTGAAGAAGAAGGAAGTGATGATCTGGATGACTTGATTAAACAATTTGAGGATTATCAAGAAAAGGCCGAATCCTCAAATCTAGTCACTCCGGGAAAGGGATATGACAAAGATGGTAAAAGAGATGATGTAGAGGAAGAAGAAAAAGAAAATGATTTATATGAGGACGAATTCCATGAGAATTATTTTCTTGAAGAAGGAGTAGGGAAGGAGAAACCAGATGAAGATAAAATTGGTCAACTATCTAAAAGCGAAGAAGAGTCTCCTGATGAGGTAGTTTAGAAAGTTGATAAGGGGAAGGAAGTGCTTATGGACACCCCAAAAAAAAGATGTTATAAGAAAAAAGTATTTTGGTGGTTCATCTAGAAGAAAGATGGTGGAGATTAAAGAAGAACAATCCCCTAGAAAGTTATCGGATTCAGAGTCATCAGCAATGAGACGTGACTTTGTTGTTGGATCTTTAAAAAAGTTGGTGGAAACAATTCCAATCTTTCCCACCATAGACTCCAGATGCCATATGCTGCAACACAGTCTAAATCAGAAGTCATAATCCTTATCTATGGTGATGTATAATTGTGTGAAGATTTAGTATGATCATAGAAACTTCCTTATCAATTATGATGTTCACAAGAAATCATGCAGCAAAATCACTTTGTGGTCTAAGAAAGTTGATGATGACTTGACTGAGTTTGATTGTTTTTAGAATGAAGTTAAAGATGGTTTTGACATTGAGGACTCCAATATTAAGAATCTTCAGGATAATCTAACCACTGAGAAAAATTCTCGGAATCAATAGGTCAGAGATTTGAATGGAAAGCTTAACTCGGTTGCTCAGAACTGGAACGGGGAAAGAGATTTCCAGATTGAGTTTCAAGAGAAGATGCAAAAGCAAGATGAGTTACTGAAGATGCAGGAAGAGGCCATGAAGGCTCAGGCAGAATCCTTGAAAGCTCAAGATGAAAGGATAAAAGCTATGGAGAAGCATGCTGAGGAGGATTAGAAAGACTTGAATAATCTGAAGACTTTGTTAAAAAAGTTAATTCCCATGTAAAAGGAGGACAAATAGACAAATACGATTTTTTGTTACAATACTTTTTATTGTAAAAATTCATTCAACCCTAATGAAATTTTTGGTTGGTTGTATCTCATATTGTTATGTATTAATATTTCATGTACCAAATTTCTTTTCCATTCCCATAAATTCTTTTTGAAAATCACAAAGGGGGAGAATGAAAAAAGATCTACTCAAAAGAGGGAGTAGGAAAAATTTCTAAGTCAAGAACTATCCTTAAGTAAGGGGGAGTTCCTCATTACGAAATTTTTCATTTCAAATGATAATGAAAACTCCACTTTGGAAATTCAGAATACAATCTTTTGAGTTCCTAAGCCTAAGGGGGAGTTAGTTGTATTCATCATCATCTATGAACAAAGGGAGATAAGTTTTAATTTCAATGTCTAATGAAATTTTTTCTAAAGTCCTTATGGTCCTTTTCGAAAGGTTGTTTGTGCTTTCTAGAAAGGGGGATATTGTTGAGTCAATAAGGTTTTTCTTATAACTTTTCCATTCCTTCTTGTTTTGAAAATCACAAACATCTTATACTTAAAGAAATATATATTTTACTTCTCTAAGGAAAATTTCCTTCTTTAAGGAAATTTACCCTAACCTAGATTTTCTTATACATATCAATATTTTTCTTAAGTATAAAAATTGGATTCATACCTAAAACCTCGGAATCATATAATACTTAGATATGAAGCATTCTGTTTTAGGATTCGAATTCTGGATACGAACTCCAATAAAGTTCCACTCCAAATTATGGATATGAACTCTAATGAATTTCCACTCCGAATTCTGGATACGAACTCTAATGAAGCTCCACTCCGAATTTTGGATACAAACTCTCACAAAGTTTAACTCCGAATTCTGGACTCCGAACATCTATGAGTTTGACTATGAACTTCTATGAGTTCGAATCCGAACATCTACTAGTTAAACTTTGAACTTATATGATTTTGACTCTGAAATTCTATGAGTTTGACTCCAAACTTTTACTAGTTAGAATCCAAACTTCTACAAGTTCAACTCTGAACTCTATAAGTCAGAGTCTGAATTCTTGTAAAAACAGTCTCCGAATCTCCTTAGAAATTCAGACTCCGGATTTCTACATAATTCAGGTTCTGAATTTCTATTAAAATAGAGTCCAAATATCTCTTTATTATAGATTCTGAATTCCATTTTGGTTAGACTCCGAACTATTATTTTCTTACATTCTGAACTTCAGTTTTTCTTATACTTATACTTGTTTCATTACAAAATGATGTCATGCTTTCAGTTACACAATTTTTGTTATAAAACGATATCATCCATTCTATTTGTAAATAATCGTTGGTTGAGTAACACATGTACATGTCCCTCTGAAATTTAAGGAAAATATTATTGTTGGAGGAGGGAGATGAATTTTGCTACTGAGCCAATAAATATTAGCTCATTTGAAAGAGCTCAATAACAAGTTGATCACTCTAGAGACCACACACTGTCAAGGTGATTTATTGAGAGAGAATATTTTCATGCCTTGTGCATACTGAACTGCTTGTTCAGATTGCTTTGTGTGACTTCGAATGTTGGTGATTACATTTGAGGGCTTCCGGGGATAGGAAGACAGAGGTGCTGACTACCTTGAAGTTCGAGGGATTCCTTTCTAAGGAAGACAGAGGTGCCGAATACCTTGAAGTTATAGGGCTTCCTTGCCGAGGAAGACAGAGGTTCCAACTACCTTGATGTTGAGGGCTTGTGGGGATAGAAAGACATAGATTATGATCTTCATATTGAGGGCTTACCCGGGTGTGGGTAAGACATACTTTCATGAAAGTATAAATAAATGGACCTTTATCCAAGGTTTTTGGATACCCATCTCTTTAGGTTAAAAGATTTATATCTTGTTACTTGTTTTTGTTTCAAGTTTATCTTTTCCACTGCATCATGTAGGTTTAAGAAAGTTTAAAAATCTTATAATTCCTTACACTTGTGTACTCTGATTCAGTTAGATTCTATACGCTTTAAGGTATAATCTTACATCATAAACTTTGGTTAAGTTTCATTTTCCGGATCCAAATTTCTGGAACCGGTTTTTCGGAATCACTTTCCAGATTTAAGCAAGTGTATAGAGGTAGAAGATTGTAACTTCATACTTTGTCCCACTCTTTCAATTGGTTTTAGAGGTGTTGTGAATTTTCTTAGTTTAACTTTGTTAAACCTAGATCTTTCCTTATTTAAGGAAATTTTTAATGTTTACAATTCACCCCCCTTTTGTATATTGAGCATCTACATCATTATTTCAATCATACAACATCGTGATCCTAACACCGCATCTATGCAACCAATTCCTAGTCTCAATACAACTATTCCATCATAATTGTCTCACCACTCAAAGGAAAAGAAGAAGACACCATTTCTTGGAGGCACCATTTCCAAGTGACACTATTTCTAGAAAAATTGTGACACTATTCTTTAATCTATTTTTCCCTTTTCAATTTAATTTATAACAGTCATATTTGAGTATTTTAAATGCACTAACATAATTAATATTTATTTTTAGACATGTAACCTGACAGTACGAGGTACGAGGTTCATAATACATGCATCATGTCGTCTCCAACACATGCACTCCAAGAACAAAAAAGTGAAGTGTGGCCTATAAACAAAGAGGCACTATAATGAAGAAGCACTATCATTATTGAGAAAAGAACCAAAACATGAAACTCAATGCATCTAAAAAACACACAAATAATTCACGAATCCAAAAGATGAGATACCATAGATCTGTTCCAAGAACATATTTTCACTATCAACTCCCTTAAGAACACGAGCCAGATCCAACTGACTTGTGATACTTTGTTTCTCACAAGAGGACTTGATTCCTGTATATTCTTCATCCGAGAAGTCCAGAGCTGCATATACTAACACTCAGAGCACTTCTAATCTCATCTCATCATTTTTTCTCTATTGTGTATTGTTTTTAGCATTCGACCACTGTGTGTGTGTTTCTATATAAAAACACACATTTTCTTCTACATTAAACATGAGGATACAAGATATCATTCATCTAAAATCTTTTTACACTTGTTCACTCCCATAGATAAGTATGGAATAGGTCCCTATGCAAACTATTACTTTATCCCCACGAAGAACTGTGGAAGAGGTTGTGTGACCTGGACAGTCTTGTGCACTGTTTTTACCCCAATCCAGGGTGTGGATAAAGTTTTTAAATATAAACTAATTGGTTGCGGGTGATCATCATGTGGAGTGGATTGAGTCTCAGCTTGAGACTGAACCACTTATTTTATATCTGTTTTGTTTTTTGATTTATTTTTTCCTATTTTACTATATAATTTAGAAATAATTAAATTCACTTTGATAGTTAATCTTGGAAAGAAGTTTTAAATGTTTCTTCATTATTATAATCTCTTTAAAATTAATGTTAATAACTGATATTAAGATTATTTAGAATTCATCAGTCTTCAAAAAAGTTATTTAAACAGTCCAACTTTTCTAACTATAGTACTTTCATTAACTGGGATGTATTTATTTTTTATTGGAGAACCTTTTAAGAATAATTATCAAACAGAAATTTTTATAGATAATGAAGTCACCCCCCTCTTGAGTACTATACTCTGAACAACATTTCGTATCAAATGAGTTTTTTATTCCTTATTAAAACTCTATTTTTGACCTTATTCAACTGTGATTTTAGTTGTACTTTAAAGAACTATAAATTTCAGTAAATTCTTAATTTATAGCTCTTTCAAAGTATTTCTTTGTTATGGATAATAGATTAGAAGGTGATTCAACAAACAGACCACCATTCTTTAATGGAACCAATTATGTCTAATGGGAAATTAAAATGAAAATTCATTAAGAAAGTATGGGTTCTGAAATTTGGTCTTCAATTATAGATGATTATAAGATTAATGATACTAATAGAATCACTTGGGATGACCCAACCAAGACTTCCTACAATATAAATTGAAAATCCATGAATGATTTATATTTCTCTTTAGGTGATAACGAATTTACCAGAATTTTTGAACGTAAAACTACCCATGAAATTTGGGATACTTTGTCTTTTTCAAATGAAGGAACTTCTAGTTTGAAAGAAATGATACTTAATACTTATACCGTTAAATATGATAACTTTAAAATGAAACATGATGAGCCTATTTTAGGTATGTATCTCAGGTTCAACAAAATTGTCAACATAATTATTTCTCTAGGAAGAGAAGTTATTGCCACAGAACAAATTATGAGGATTCTCAGATGCCTACCTGATAGATGGAGAGGAACCTTTGTCTCTATTAGAGAGTCATGAGACATCATAAAATTACCTATAAAAGAACTCATTGGGAAAATAATGATTTATGAAGAGGATCTGAAAGTCAACAAGGAAGAGGAGGATGAACCCAAAAGAAAATCTATTTCATTTAAGACCACCACCTCTAAACAAAAAGAGAAAGAGAAAATGGAAGTCTCTATAGAATGTTTTAGTAGTGAACAATCATCACCTGACAGCGATGAGGAGATGGGTCAATTGTCTAGAAGGTTTAAGAGATTTTACAAGAAGAATAAAGTTTTTAGAAAGCCTAACTTCAAGGGAATATATGATAAAAAAGGAAGCTGGATGAAAGATTGGAAAAGAAGTGACAAGTCTGATGAGATATTATGCTATGAATGGAAGAGAAAGGGACATGTAAAGGCTGATTTTCTTAAGATAAAGAACAAAAAGAAATATTAGGACAGAGATAAAAAGTATAAAAAGGAAATGAAAGCCAGGTGGAGTGCTTCTGAGGATAGTTCAAGTGACTCAGAATCTTTACATGATGAACAGGCTAACAAAGCCAATATGTGTTTTATGAAAAACACATCTGAGGTAACACTGGAATCTCTTATACACAATTCCTATTATTCTGAAGATGATAGTGACTCTGAAAATATGTCTAATGAAGAAATGTTTGAGTACTATAATATGGTTGAAGAGACATGTAATGAACTACAATATAAATACAAATCTTTGAAGAAATAACATCCTCTTACCTCAACCGTTAAATCTGAACATACTGTAAAAAGAGAGAAAAATGCTCAATTAGTAAATAAAAACAATGAACTAAAGCTATATAATGAGCAATTGAAATTGGATATTGAAAGGTTTACTAATGGTAAATATACTTTGGTACAAATTCGAGGTAAACATATTTCTCCTAAATATACTACTGGTATTTCCTATCAACCTGGTAAAAGAAATTTTGGAAGGAAAAATTTTGATTCTAAATCTAGGACATACATCTTTACATCTAGTTCTGGAAAGCATTCAGCTAGTTCAAATTGTGATACACTCTCTAATATTTAAAACTTTTCTAGACCAAATAGAGTTTATTTTTCAAGAACTTTACATAATTCTTGAAGGAAAACTGTGAGGCATATGTGGGTTTCTAATGCACTAGTCACTAATATTACTGGACCCAAACAAATATGGGTACCAAAATCTGTTTTTATTTCACTATTTTTTCAGAAATTTTCTTAAAGAGATCTTGTAAAAGCTTATGGTACTTGGACAATGGGTGTTCAAGACACATGATAAGAGACTATTCATGCTTTAATAACTTAATAAAAATTGATGGTGGACATGTCACCTTTGGTGACAATGCCAACGGAAAGATCATTGGCCTTGGCCAAATCGGTAACTCTAACTCAACTTTAATTTCTAAAGAACATTTTTTGATGGATTGAAATATAATCTGATTTTTATTTCACAATAATGTGATGATGGATTTCATGATAAATTTGAAAATGATTCTTGCAATTTTTTCAATTCTAAAAATTAATTTGTGTTTTTTTCATTAATAAATGAAAATGTATACTCTGTTAACATAGATCCTTTAGTTTCTCAAAATAATTCATGCTTAAGTTTATTTCACAAAGATTCGTGGCTTTGGCATAAGAGAATAGGAAAATGTAATATTCACTATCTTAGAAAGTTAACTAGAAAAATATTAGTCAAAGATCAACCCAAACTTGAGTTTCCAAATGATTAAGTGTGTAATCCTTATCAAAAGGGAACGAAACAAAAAATTTCATTCAATATAAATAAAGAAGTGTCAACTTCTCAACCTATCAAATTGGTTCACATGGATTTTTTTGGACCATCTAGAGTTTCTAGTTTAAATGGAAAGCACTATGTTTATGTTCTGGTAGATGACTTTTCTAGATATACATGGACTTTCTTTTTTGTCTCACAAAATTGAAGCCTGCTCTCATTTTACTAAATATGCCAAAACTATAGAAAATCTTACTAGACTTAGAATTAAATCCTTAAGAAGTGATCATGGCTGTGAGTTTGAAAATCAAGAGTTTGAATCTTTCTATTCCCAAAATGGCTATAGTCATAATTTCTCTACCCCTAGAACACCTCAATGGAATGGAGTTGTAGAAAGATGAAATAGAACCTTGCAAGAAATTACTAGAACCATGATTAGTTAATATGACTTACATATTTATTTTTGGGTTGAAGTTGTAAATACTACATGCTATATTATTAATAGATTTCTAATTAGACCTATTCTTAAAAGAACTCCATATGAGTTATAGAACAGTAGAAAACCCAAAGTAATCTGCTTTAATGTTTTTTGTTGCAAAGTCTTTATCTTTAATACTAAGGACAATCTTGAAAAAATTTCATCCAAGAGTGATGAAGTAATATTTCTAGGATATTGAATCTCTAGTAAAGCCTATAGAGTGTTTAACAAAAGAACTAAATGTGTGGAAGAATCTGTCCATGTAAAATTTGATAAACAGATCCACATGAGCCTAAGACCACTCTAGAGAACCTTGAGGATGATGCGTCAAGTCTGGATATTAATTAAAAAACATCTAACCATCCTGTAAAGGAATCTGTGAAAACTTCCAGTTCTGGAAATTCTATAGATTCAAGTCACAATGAACCCGAACCTATTGAAGAACCTGATATTAGTAGTCCTTCTTTTTCTAGAGTGGTTAGCACTCTTAAGAACCATCCTTTAGATGCAGTTCTAGGATATTTAGATAAAAGAACTCAAACTAGAGATTCTCTTATAATTCAGGTAGAACATTGAGTCTTATTGTCACAACTTGAACCTAAAAACATTAATGATACTATCAATGATGAATTTTTGGCGATGGTTATGCAAGAAGTGCTTAATCAGTTTGAAAGGAACAAATTTTGCAAACTTGTTGACATACCTAAAGACAAATTTACCATACGCAGTTAGTGGGTGTTTAGAAATAAGGTATATGAAGCTAGTAACATCGATAGAAATAAGGCTAGATTGGTTTCACAATTCTTTAGTTAAGAAGGAGGAATTGGCTATGAAAAAACCTTTGCACCAGTATCTAGACTTGAAGACATCATAATTCTGATTGCTTATGTTGCACATCTGAATTTAAAACATTATCAAATGGATGTTAAGAGTGAATTCCTAAATGGGTATATAGTTGAGGATGTCTTTGTTGAGAAACCCCATGGTTTTATAAATCCTCATTTTCAAAATCATATTTTTAAATTATCAAAATATTTATTTGGTTTAAAACAAGATCCAAGAGCTTGGTATTATAGATTATGTACTTTTCTTATTTCCAAATATTTTACAAAAGAAATATTAGATCCCACACTTTTTATAAAACAAATTTCCAATAATGATTTAGTCGTTCAAATTTATGTAGATGAAATTATCTTTGGATCTTCCAAAAATTATTTATGTATTAAATTTTCTAAAATGAAGAAAAATGAATTTGAAATGAGTTTAATGGGTGAACTAAAATTCGTTCTTGAATTTAAAATCTTTAAAAATAATGATGGAATTATTTTAAATCAAACAAAATATACTAAAGATCTTATAAAACGTTTTGGACTGGATAGCACTAAAAGTAGTGACACTCCAATGATTACTACTTGTAAGTTGGATCTTGATGAAGATGTAAAATATGTTGATCAAATCACTTACAAGGGATTGATTGGAAGCCTACTCTACTGAACTACTATCCAAAATGACATTATTTTTAGTGTATGTATGTGTGATCATTTTCAAGAAAACCCTAAGGAATATCATTTAAATGTTGTTAAGATAATTTTCAAATACCTCAAGCATACACCCAATCTAGGACTATAATATACTAGAGGAAAATCATTTGAGTTAGTTAGCTATTCTGATGCTGAATTCAGTGGTTGTAAGTTAGATAGAAAAAAACACCTCTGGAACTTGTCATTTTTTAAACAAGTCACTAGTATCATGGTATAGTAAGAAACAAAACTCTGTTTCATTATCTACAGCTGAAGCAGAATACGTAGCTACTAGTAGTTGTTGTTCACAAATTTTGTGGATAAAACACACATTACTAGATTATGGATATCAATTCAAACATGTACCTATAAATTTTAAATATACAAGTGCTATTAACATTTCAAAAAAATCTTGTTTCACACTTTAGGACAAAAAATATTTATGTAAGACATCACTTTTCGAGAGATCATTATCAAAAAGGTGATATCACTTTGGAATTCTTTGGAACATAATATCAGCTCACTGATATATTCACCAAACCATTAAATTATAAAAGAATAGATTACATTATACATGAGTTGGGAATGATAAATCTTAAGTAGTAAGGGTACTATTTCATAGCTTATTGTTTCACTGTTTACGGTTTCACAAGTCACTCTCATACGATTACTATCTAAATATAATAGTTCTATAGTTTTAATGTCTTAAAAGTTTCTGCTTCAAACAATACGGTCGCACAGTTTTGAAGTCACACAGTTACAGTCTCACCATGAAAACCGGTTATGGCCTCACCGTGAAAGATAGTTCCGGTCTCATAGTAAATTTTTGTTACAGTATCACCATAAATATGATTTATTGTTTTATTTAAATATTATAACCCTTATCATGGTAATTAATTATTTTATTCTTTTACTTTCCTGTGTTTTTGATTTTGCGATGCTTGATATCTTAAAATGATAAAAACAAAAGAAGTTTCACTCCTTTATTCACCCAAGCTCTATTCGCTCAAACTGTAACCCATCCTTCAACCTTTATATCTCTCTAAAACCTTCTTTGAATTCCTTGAATGAAATTCCTATCATCATCAAATCTGGAGAAGTAAAGATCAAAGAAGAAGATGAAAATAGCAACGAAGTTAGTGCCCAAAGGTCCTTTGAATCTGAACCTGGTGAACATAATAGTGGTACCTGAAAAGGAAATTTTCCCTAAGTGGATTCTATCAAGTATTTCTTTAGTACTAAAAGTACAAAAAGGGAAAGGATGGATGAATGGTTTTACAAAGGAGAATAGGCCGATTTACCCAAATCTAGTTGCACTATTTTATCATTTCGTTCAATTCTCTTTTGAAATAGAAGATGGTTTTGTTCCAAGAAGTTGGATCAATGGGAAAAGATGTACCTTTTCTTTAAGATTGTGGATGGCATGCCTAAGGATACCTCATGAGGGTATTTTTGAGGACTACCATAGAGGTACTCCACCTCCATGTGAGATCATTTTTTTGGATGAAGCCTTGGGAAGATTAACTAGGATTGAAAAAAAGAAAAGAGTTATTGCTTCTGAGCTAGATGGGGAAATCAGACTTTTGTTTGACTTTGTTCTTTATCTGATTATCCCCAAAAAAGAGACTTTTCTACAGTAAAGTATCAGGATGTATTTTTGATACATCTTATGAATAATGGATGCAAGATCAACATATGTAGGTATGTTATACTCCATATGTGTGAGTTGATAAAGACAAACACTATGTTCTACTCAAGGTTAATCTCAGCTATTCTTCATGAAAAAGGTTGGTTGGACCAGATAAAGAAGTAATTAAGGATTATGAATTTTGTATTTCAAAAGTTACAGTCAAGAGAATGAAAATCAGTTAGAATCCATGGAGAAAATCATGGGTGGAGTATAATGAGAGGTTCTATGAAAAGTTTAACCCTCTTGATCATTCTTCAAGACCTAAGGACATTTCTAATCCTGGTTTAGAACCATATGAAATCGTTGACTATCCTATTGAGGAAGAAGAAGAAGATGTTGTTTCACCTATAGTGAAAACTGTCATGGATGAGAAAGACAATGAAACTATTCTCCAAGACATAACAACCTTCTTCTAAAGAAGAATCTTTTTATAATTAAAGGTAAAAGGTTATTCTGGAAGAACATTTAGAGGAAGATCTTTCTCTTAAGAAAGAAGCTGCTATTGAGGAACTTCTAGAGGAACAATATGTTCTTGAGTTTATCCCATCTATTGAAGAGATAATGGATAAAGCGTTTTAGTTGTCTAGAAAATAAATGGGTGGGGCTATTAGGGATGAAATCTTGGAAATAAATCAAGGATCAAAATCTCTTAGTCCTGAGAAAGATGAAAATGTTGAGGGGGAGAAGCACCTGAATCTGGAAACTGTTGATATGTCTAATCCAGTTGATCCAAGCTCTGTGGATACATGGTATAAATTATCTAGTTATTGTGATTTGAATGATTTCCAAGAATCCTCAGTTAAAGGTATAGATCTGTCTACTATATTTCAATTGAAATCAGTCTCTGATATTGTCTCTACAAAGGAACTTGAGCCTGTCATAGCTCCTATTCACAAACCTTCACAATAACCTTCCACCTTGGTTAGTAAAGATTATTTGAAAGCCTTTGGAGCTATCCAATTGGATAGGGTTGAAAAGATCTTGAACACTCATCCTACTCCTGTGACCAAAAAGAGTGAAGGAGATGATGACCTGTTGTTAGGGAAGATTATTTGAAAAATTAATCCAAAAATGCGTCATGAAATTCAAGAAGTCAAAGTTGAGAACAGACAACTCAGTGATGAAGTGACGTCTCTCAGAGGTATGGTTGAAGATATAAAAAGAGTGCTGAAATAAAGACCCGAACCTGTTGTTTGTCCTATTGGGGATGTTAGTGTTCAGATTCCCTATGAAGTATCCTCCCTGATTCAACCTTACCTAACTCCTTTAGATGACAAGGGGGATGAAGAAACAAGAAAATAGTTCTAGAGATGCCTGAGCTTGTTATTAGTCTTAACAAGTTTTCTGATGAGTATAAGGGTTGTCTTCAGAATGTTCAAAATCAACTGAAGTCCCTTACTTCAGCTGTTATAGATTCTAGTGACTCTATATAGTTTGATCAACCCTCCTTGGACAATGATCTACTCAGAACAGTTGTTAAAGAAGAACTTCAATCAGTGCTCAGTGGATTTGACAAAGAGTCTATATCTATGGTTGTCAAGAACAGTGACAAAGTTCTTTATATGATTAAAAATCTTTCCAATATTTCTAATGATTCTCAATATGAAATTACTATGAATGTATATTTCTACTTTAATAGGATATTCTCTACGCATGATATAAAAAACCATTTAAAATACCCTGAGGAGAATCTGAAAATCCCTCCTTTCACTCAAGATTTCAAAAGTCAAGTCCAAAAGATGAAGGATTTCACTCCCTCATTGGATAAGTTCATGAAGAAAAATGATGTATTTGAGAAATAAATGCGGTATGGTGGTGATATTATTGCTGACTTCATCAAGATTTTGAGGCCTTATCTACATGTACAGAGCACTACTATTATGGCTCCTACAGCTGCAACCTTATGACCTGGTTTTCCTTATGCCTCATTTCCTACCTTTTCGTCTACTTATATTTCTATCTCTCAGGCTCTGAGTCAGATCAGACCTATTATCCTTGATCAAAATTTTCTTCAGTCATCCACTAAACCTTCTCTGGCCCCTTCTATTTTTGAAGGACACCCTCTACCTTATTTGTTAGTTGGTTCACTTCCTTCATCAACTTCTACCTCTACTCCTGTGGCTTCTAGTGATGCTAATGCCAAGGGCAAAGAGAATACAACCAATGATGAAGAAAAGTTACTCCTATATTTTGTTAGGGATATTGTTGAATTTTTGTTTCCTACTTTTTATAATGACAAATTTTTTCAATATAATGCATTATGCACTCTACTTATATATTCTCTTCTTTAATCGTGTATTCTTTTTGATAATCCCAAAAGGGGGAGAGACATGCACTCTAAATTTACACTAAAGGAGAGAGACATTCACTATGAATAGATATCTCACTCATATGATTTGTGATCATCAAAAAGGGGGATATTGTTGGACTCCACATGTGTTAATCATGTTTTAATGATAAAAAATCTTATACATTCTATAATGCCTTTTAATCCTATTTAATCTGTTGCAAATCATATGCTCAGATAGTTGGTTTCTTTATGCTTTAAATAAACTATCCAAGATCTAAATTGATATAAATTAAGTTTTATTATTGTAAAATATATTTACATTTGGTCTATAATGATTTATTTGATGAATGATTAAGTATAATTAATTCTGGGGATATCACTACTCAAGTCTATATATAGATATCTTTCTATGTATGAGAAACTGTGAGTCTTCCACTGGTTCTATTTTTCTGGAAAAGGACTCAGACATCGTGACCCAAACACCATGACCATACACCGTGAACTAGACACCGTGACCTAGAAACCGTGACCAGACACCATGACGCAGATACCGTGACCCAGACACCGTGACCAGACACCGTGACCCAGATATCGTGACCAGACATTGTGACCCACACCATGACCTAGACATCGTGACCTAGACACCTTGATGAGAAACCGTGACAAGACATTGAAACCTATTTCAGATCTGTTGAATTATGTAACAAATGTTCCTTGCTGAGACACTATTTGATGTTTGGAAAAGGACCAGACACTGTGACCCTAACACTTCATCCATGCTACAAGTTCCTGATCTCTATAAAACTATGTCATTATAACTGTCTCACCACTCAAAGTCAAAGAAGAAGTCATTGTTTCATGGAGACATTGTTTCCAGACAGGCTGTGACATTGTTCTTTAATCCTAATTTTGTTTTCAATTTAATTTCTAATAGTCATATTTGAGTCTTTTAAATTCACTGACATAATTAATATTTATTTATAGACATTTCACCTAATATTATGAGGTATGAGGTGCAGAATACATGCATCATGTCAGCTCCAACACATGCACTCCAAGAATAAAAAGAGAAGTGTGGCCCAGAAACAAAGAGGAGTGATAATGAAGAAGCACAAGCATTCTTGGGAAAACAACCGAAACATGAAACTCAATACATCTGAAGAACACACAAAGCATTCATGAATCCAAAATTTGAGATACCATAGATCAGAGTCAAGAACATCTTCACACTATCAACTCCATGAGGAACACGAGCCAGATCCAATTGACTTGATATACTCTATTTCTCACAAAAGGACTTGATTCCTACATCTGCTTCATCCTTGAAGTCCATATTTTCATAGAATAACACTCTGAGCACTTATAATATTATCTAATAATTTTATCTCTATTGTGTATTATTTTTATCTTTTGATCAGGGTGTGTGTGTCTATATAAAAAAACACATTATCTCCTACATTAAATGGTAGGATACAAGATATCCTTCCTCTCACATCTTTTTACACTTATTTACTCTCACAGATATGTGTGGAAGTGGTATTTTTGTGACCTATTACCTTATCCCCACAAAGAACTGTGGAATAGGTCATGTGACCTGGAAATTCATGTGCACTATTTTTTACCCTGATCCAAGGTGTGGATCATGTTTATTAATATAAACTTCTTGCTGGCAGGAGATCACCAAGTGGAGTGGATTAGGTCTCATCTTGAGACTCAACTGCTTATTTTATATCCATTTTGTTGTATGATTTAGTTTTCCCTATTTTACTGTATAATTCAGAAATCAGTAAATTTACTTTGATAGTTAATCTTGGAAAGAAGTTATAATTGTTTTGGCTTATTAGAATAGCTTTAAAAGTAGTGTTAATAACTGATATTAAGATTACTAAGAATTAATCAATCTTCTAAGAAGTTAATTAAAAATTCAAACTTTCATAACTGTATTACTTTGATCAACTAGGTTGTATTTATTTTTTATTTGGGATCCTTTTAAGAAAACATTTCAAACAGAATTTTTTTATAGATACTCAATTCACCCCCTTCTTGAGTACTCTACTCTGACTAATATATTTATCGCCCCATTGAGAGAAAGAGGTTGTTTTCACATGAAGTGGTCTAACATTGTTACACCACGATGTATATTAGGCTTCTCCATGTAAGTAAGGTTATTTATCATAAACTGAATCAGTTGTCCCAATATAGTTATAATATTTTTCACTCCATCATCATTATCATGTATAGGAGGACAATCCCTACATGCATTGATACAGTTTTCATTCCTTATACTAGGTTCCATTTCTAAAAAAATAGAATATACTATATGAGTTCATAAAATTATGAGACATATTATACAAACTCATAACTAGTGAATCACATAACCTAAATTGAAAATTTAGGTATATCTAATCTATGAATCATAAGATTAGTTTATTTGAATATATTTTGAATTTTTTTTATAAGCCTTAATTCTCTAATCTATGATTTCTTAGATCTAGTACCCAAGGTTTCTACTAAACTTTCTTTGATGCTAATTGTAAAAAACCCAAACCAAGTATTCTAGAGTCGACGTTTATCTTGTAACATTAGTACTAGGTATAAGAGATTCAATCACAAATGACTGAATAGTTTATTAGTGTGGGTAAACAAGATACATATTTTAAATTAAAATAAAAATTTTGACATAAATTACAAAAAATGTTTTCTATGAGAATACCATTATTCATCTTATCATAATCCTACATATCAATCAAAATAATCTTCTTTAATAATTAAATAAAAATAAAACATAAGAAAGGGGTGATCATAGATACTCGATAAGGGTATGTATATAGAATAAGCTATAAAAAATAAGAAATAAAAAATTATGGCCAGTTAAATAACTGAAACACATTCAATTTAATCAATAACTTGATCATAATATGTCTCGAATAAAATATGACAAAATAATGACATATAAATAATCACATGAGCTAGGAAACATAACCAAGGATATTATACTAATCAAATAATCACATGTAAAATCAATAAATAGTTTCATAATTATGTATTTCATAATATAGAACATATGAAACATACTGTCAGGGCTTCATGCCAATAATCTAACAACATCAAGGTTTTGTACTAAGAATCTTATAAATAGGTAAGTCCATGGCCAAAAACCATTTTAGATTGTCTCATGAGACCTACTGATGCATCAAGGGGATATATAGAGAATAAAACATCACTTATTTAGTCTAATAAAATCCTTAAAAAAAATAACACAACTAAATCCACATTTCTTAAACAAATCAATAACTACATGTATTGGAAGAACTAATCATAAGAAATACCAATACATCCCCAATAAAACTGATCATAAACCATAACAATAAATATTATGAATCATATCAATATATTACATTCTAAATATAAATTCAGTAAAGTATTTTTACATAGATTAAAGATATTATTGGAATATTTCATGATGAAAAAAACCATTTTGGTTTGAAAATATTTTTTTAAAATATAGAAACTACACAAATAAAAGAGAAATAATTTTCATTGAAAATAACCTTAAAAACTTATAAATAAATATTTATGTAATTAAGTATTTATGATAGTGGGAAATTATTTTCATACTGTATAAGTTAAAAAAATTGTCATTTTACACTTTTTTAAGAAAAGTCTTACAGAACCTTATTTTCAAAAACGACATGAAGATTCATTTTAATTTTTTTAAAAAAAGTAAAAAAAGGGTTAAAAATAGATTAAAAAATAATTGTATAACAGTAACAACATTTTTTAAAACCTTTTATAAAATATGGGAATGGAAAATAAATATTCCTCAGTAGATACTTAATATTAAACAACCTCAAATAATGTTGAGATTGTGAGATAAACCATTACCACTTTGTAATTGGTGGAATCATATGCCACATGAAAGAGATAACTTCAAATGAAACTTTAGATACCACTAAGACAAATATATTCATGATATAATATATAAAATGGAATAAAATACTCTACACAAAATGAATAATTGGTGAATATTACATATGTCTCCCAGAAGTAAAAATGAGATGAGAAATTATTACCTAGTACTTTACTTTAGTTGAACATGATTAACCTCATGTATAATGGTTTAAAGAATGTTATTAATTTATAATTAAACTATATTAAAATTTATGATAACATATATGATCCTCTTATTCTCATTTTTTAAGAATATTTCGTTATTACCCTTATTTCAGGTGTTAAATGCTTCATTTTCCAATGCATATTTTGTTATGTAAGAACCAGTTCTTGTGAAAAGGATATAGTACCATAAAGTATATAATTAATTGCATATATACCATATTTATTCATTATATAAATTTTTATAAACATTAATGACTATTGAAAATGTAAAATTGATCGCATCGCATCATGGAGATGGTAGGGTGTACGTACACATGAGCGACGATATCATTCCCTTAGCGGTAAAAGGGTTAGGAATTTGATGGTATATTAATTTTTCATGAATCAATATCATGTAATAATTATCATATATATCCATTATTTCCACCATTATAAAAATTTAAGTCAATTGGTGCTAAAAAACAAATTATACCACAACATGGAGACGATAAGTTGTACGTACGCATGCATGGTGCATTTATTTTTCATAAGATGGATAAAAGGTAGAATATAGTTTCCCTATAATCACAATAAAATAACAGAATATATATAATAATTGAGTTATTATTTTATAATGGAAACAATACATGAAAAGGATTTATAAGGATAAATGAAGTTGAATGAGTTGTTAAAATGATTACCTCTTCTTCAGAGTACTTTCTTTAGATCTCTTATTAAAGGTTATAGGGTTTGGTACATTGGACTACCAAGACCTCAATAACTTGTCTAAGGATGTTTAAAATAGAAATTTTCAGAGTTTTTGTGATCAATAAGGCTCAATGTGGTGTGAATAAGTGAAGTAGGAGGTTCCCTTTTATAATTGAGGTGAGGGGCACTTTTTGAAGTCTCAAAATATAAAACCAATACAAATTATATTTAAATTAAAAATGGCTAAAAATGATTTATTTATAATATAAGATGATTATAGGTCTAAATAATGTAATCCAATAATTATTAGATAATTTTCGGCCACATTCTTACACTTATCTTTTGATTTTAACCCTTATTTAACCCCTTTAACTCTTACACTGAAAACATGGATGTTTACTCTTTGAGGGTTAATTTAGTTACTATAAAATGACAAACGACCCATAAAAAGATTATTGATGACATTTTAAAACTTATACCAATAATTTGATGAATTTAATATTTTTAATTATTTTATATCATTTAATAAAATGTTATTTACTTTTAAATTTCATAATGTCAATTTTGACACTATTCATTACTTGGACTATTAAAATGTCAATAAAACAAGTTATCTTCAAAAAAACTATTTTAATACTTCTATAACATGTCAATGTCATATAAAAAATTGGTTTATTACATTAATTATTGAAAATTATATTTATTTTTATATTTTTAATATCATTTATTTCATATTTCCACTGATAACATAATTACTGCATCACTGTTGTGAAAGCATTGAAGGAAGTTATTTCTTCACTAAAAATTAAAAGTAAATTACTATGATTAATATAATTTATTTATATTTTCAAATACTATTTATAGTAAATGATTAATTATAGATAATACAAAATAAAAATTTTGTAGTTATTAAAAACTGAATGTGATATCTTTGACTTTTCGTTAAATAAAATATTATTAATATTATATACTCATTGAAATTACCATAAATAGTCATATAACAAAATCTTAATATATTATAGAATAAATGATATTATAAAATAATATTATGGAAAGTTTTTGGGTCATTTTCTATTCCTTATCATTTTAATTTTAACCTAAATTACCGAATTTACCTTCTATCGTGGTAATAAAAAATACTGAGGTAACTATTTATATTGTACAAAAATAAAAGGGGAATATTTAATAAATTTTATACTTATGGATCAAAATATTAAAAAAAATTAAAAATTAAAAACAGATAATTTTCATAATTTAATTTGAAATTAATCCCATAAAACACTAAGAAAAATAGTTTTATTGAAAAATGAATTTTTAATCCGCAGAATGTACTTAAACCAAAATAAGGTATAAGGATGGTTAAAATGAAATTAAATATATAATTTATATCTAAATATTATGTGTTTTACTCTTAAATCAATATAAAATATAAGTTTTAAATGGTTGAAATAAAAATTTAGTTTTCAATAAAAAACAGAATATTTCACTATTCACTAGACAATAGATGTTTTCTAAAAAATACCAAAAATTCACCCTAATATAATTTTGAAATTAATATTTTAAAAATAATGTTTATTTTTTCATATATAATTTATAAAATTGTAAAAAATAAGTTTTAAAACAAGATATTTATAAAAAACAGAAAAACGTTATTTGGAAGAATATTGCTTTCTATGCATAAAATTAGATTTGTTATTATCTTATGTAAATAAAATATATTGTATTGATATAAAAAATATGATTTAATATAAAATATATAAATTTATTTTATATCATTCACTAATAGTAATTAATTACTAATCTAACAATGAGTTTGAAAATTATATATTTTATAATTTGGTTAATATTATTCATTCTTGCCAATTTAATGACAAGGTTATAATGATCACATAATAATATTTCATTGTTCGTTTAATTTGGGTGTTACATGAAATGTAAGTAATCAAAGTGACTAAATTTTATAAGTGAAATACCATAAAATCTTGGGGTGTTATAACCAATCATCAATCATGGTTTTATTTTATTTTGTTATTATACTCCTCTATAGTTTTTTTATGTTTTTGAAGCACTTAACTTGAGGAATTGAAATTCATTATTCAAAAGAAATATTTTAGGATTCCTTTTTTTCTAATATGATTGAACTCCATACTAGGAGTGATGATTTTTTTCTAATATTTACACTTATGAGACCACATAATGACTTCTCCATCAAGATATTTATTTATTTTCACTCTATCTTCAAGATTTTTGTATAGTCCATCAATTATATGGGTTTGTTATTCAATTTTTATCTTCATATCAACTTCTTTTTTCTATATTTTTAGAAATTACAGACCTGGTTTTTTCAATTTCCACTTTCAATTTTGACTTCCCCTCTTTTTATTGTTGCATACAAATCATAGATTCATGAACAAGTGTATTTTCCTTTTGAGTTTCATCCCTCTATACATCATGTTATTCAAGGGATTATTTATGTTTTACCTAAGGATTTTCTATTACCTTAACTTTATCATTTTTAGCATCAATATCATTATCTTGTGGTATATCAATGATAACTGCTAAATCATCTTCATTAAGATCTTTTCAGTCTTTAACTTTGTCCACTTCTGACTCATTTAAACAACCAAATTCATGAGATAACTTGTTCATTCTTATAAAAAAACGTCCAATATGGTTTTCTCCATCATTTTCACCATCAAAAGGTTTATTCACATAATCATAATCTTTTTTATCTTGGAAATTCCAAAATCACTTCTCCATTTTATTCTATACTTTACCACATGATAAAAAAATTACAAACATTCCTTTGAATTTTAATTTTCTTTTTTTAGGTTAAAGAAGAAAAAATTCATCCCTTCATCAACCTCATATTCACCAGATCTAATTTAACAAAAAATTTCTTCTTATCATTTAAAGATACTTTTTATGAGTTCACATTTAACCAGTTTTGATTTTCATTGTTTCTAATTTCTTATGTGACAATAGTAATATTTAATTTTTCAATAGAAACATACGACTAATATTTTTCATCAATCATGGATACCTTCACATTGAAATAAAAATTTTGTCTCCTAAAAATTCTTTTCACACTTTTAAAATATTCAATATTTTCTCTAATTCCTAACATATATTAAACAATATCATTTAAGTGATCAAAAAATGAATCAAATTTTTTGGTTGGACTCATCATAAAATATTTATACTTATTTCATAGAACTTATATCTTCTCTACTAAAACTTTAGAATCACCTTCAAGGATATTAAAAATATTTTCACAAATATTACGATATGGTTTTTCAAAAAATTAATTTAGTGTAGATATGGTGGTCTAGAGATCTCCCATAGCATTGATTCATTTATCATCGACATATAATTTCTTATGCTTAAATTATAATAAAGCTCTATATTCTATGCTAGCTAAAACTAGATGACTAGTTGATGGGTAAACTTACATCCCCAAAGACCTATATTAGTGTCGTATCATTCTCTTCTATAACTAAAAAATCATACCTTTAAAAATATAAATTCCTTTGTGATTAAAATATGATTTTTTCAAGGATTTTATGTAGAGAGAGAGTACATGACTCCAAAACCTACTCTGATACCAATTATTGGTTCCATATCAAAGATAATACCCGTATATGGGGGTGAATTAAATTGATACAAATTTAAAACTTTATCCCTTGATTTAAACATTATTTTTTTTGTGAGGAACACTTCTGCCCCCCCCCCCCCATTTGATTTTTATGATTGATGAATGTAGAAAATAAGAAAATATATTTTAATTAGTTCACCAAAACTAGGCTAGTATCAAGAGAATGTATATAAAATTTTCATATGCATGTGTAACAATAGATAATATAGATTATTCTTGTTTTTAAATAATATATTGGTCACACTAAACCACTAGATCACTATCCACCCAAGATAATAAAAGACTCATAACCTTTATTCATAGTTAGGGCTCGCTTCTCCTTCCATAAAATCCTTCTTATTCATAAAAAATATAGCGACTCGTGGACATGACCATCTAATTACATTAAATAAAGAAAATATTTCATTAAAATACATTCCAAAGACCTTTTAGTTTTTATAGTTTTAGAGACTTATGAAAAATATTAACTAAGAAAACTCATGTCTTTTTCAAAAAAGGGATATTTGTTCACCCATATAAGAAACTAATTAATATATAAAGAGTATTATACTTCTCCAAACAATTCTACACATAATATACTCTTCTAGAAATTTCATAAGTTTCTTACCTTGACTACCTAGGTAAATGGAAACCTAAGAATAGGGTGAGCTTGGATTCTCGGTAAGTATAAACATAAGTGATAAAAATCAAAGTTCATAAGTGAATATAATATGAGCATATGGTTTTATAAAGATATATAATAAAGTTATACCAAATAAATAAAATATTATAAATCATGGAATTACATAATAATACATTATTAAAATGTTGTATATCATAAAAATAAGGCATACATGATAATTATGGAACATTCATAATCATAGAAATAATATCATAGTGTACCAGGTATCACAAATTATTTACCATAGTAGATCAGGCCTTACTCACCTATTTCTCATAGATTATCAGACATAAACAATTCTTTCCCTTTTTTTATTGAGCATCACTACTCATTTCATGATTATATCAGGAGATATAAAGCTTTTCCCAACACATTAGAGGTCTATATAGTACCCACCCATCTCTTAAATATTAAAAATACACTTATGTTTCGTAAGAAAACATCTAACCATAAAATCATTGAAACCCAGGAATAATAATGGGTTTAATAAAACATTACAATGAAAATCATTCAATTTTTATAGCATAAAGAACCCATGGAAATAAAATGGGTTTCATTCAACACATCATAAATAACCCATGGAAATAAAATGAGTTAAATATCATTTTTAAATTGATTCAAGTAATAAAATATTTCTAAATTCTATCAATAGTAATAACATAATTAGCCCATGTAAAATAAATGGGTATCCAATGACATAAAGTAACATTTTTGGTAAATACCATTCAATTAAGATAATAAATCATATGGTTTTTACATTGTATAGATAAAGGGTATGTTGTTAATATAACAATATTTTCCTATCAATTAATGGTTGTAATATGGATGAGGCCATTTAATCAATTGAATAACAAATAAGGTATTCAAAAAGGAAATGCAATTGAAGAAAAATTATGATTATACACTGAAAAAAGATAGGAATGGCAAAAGAAATTTTGGATTATTTCTTCAAAACCTAAGGGCACTACATAATTCATACAAATAAAAAATTTGGTTGTTTTCATTTGAAAAACATTCTTTTTCATTCATAAGATATGTTAAAAGACAATTAAATAGAAAAAATATAAATTGTAGGGGTTTTGGAAAAATAAATTTGGGGACAATAAATATCATTGATCTTATAAAATAGCGTTAAAATTAATATTTTATAAAAATAGTAGAATAACTATTTCTTTTATAGAACATTAAAACAGAAAACAAAATTTCATATAAAACAACGAAGGTGGGGAAAATATGTACTCACATGGAAAGTGTTAAAAGATATTTTTAGATGATGATGAAAACATATTCGTAAAATGGAAAAGTTAAAGGTCACTTTAAAAATTTATTTTAAAAAATGAGAATTAAAAATGTTGGAAAACATTTAACTTTGATAAATATAGTTTAATTAACTATTCCTTGAAAATTTGTAATGATTATCAAAGAAATTTGGGGTGAAAGATAAAAAATTTGATTCTAAAAAGATGGAAATCCCATTTTTAAAAATATTTTGTAATGCATTTTTCTGAAAACCCACATCATAAACAGAGTATTAAATTTTACTTTTAAAAATAGGTAGAGATATATCCTAACCAGTCCTAAGGGGGAATGTGTCGTAACTTGCCAAGCCTTCCATCAATAGGCCAGGGGATGGTGACTATTACCGAGTTGGAATATCACTAACATGGTAGGCATTTCCTATGTACATTTATGCAAACACCCATCTCCAAGCCCACTAAAATAATGAAATGTAAAAAATACTAAGTAAACAATGTAAGCATACCACTATATCTCAACCAATAGAGTATGATAGTAAAGTAAAGAATGTAAAGTAAACTGGTCTAGAATACAAACCCACCAAAAAGTGTTTGTAATCTACAAGTCCAACCTATAAGTAAAATGTACTAGGACTGCTGCCTATAGCTGTAAGAACACCTCATCCAGCCTGATATCACAAAACTCCAACCGATCTTGTTCCACTAAGGACTTCTTCAAAAGTTCACTTGTCAACACAAGACAAGACACGTGCGGGAAAACCCCATATAGGTTTGATTATAACAATACTCAACAGGGCACCCCGAAACCACACAGAAATATAACAAAGGAAAGTATAGTCATCTCTACACATGTATATTTCTATATCACATATAATAATATATAGATATATTCAATCCAAGACAAACATTCTAGGGTTCAGTTGTGACTACTGTATACCAACACTAGGGATTCAACTCGAAGATTCTACAAAGTACTCATTTGGGAGAACACACTCCTGAGTCTGGTAGCACTGATGATGTCCGTCAGATAAGTATCGTTTGTTACGAACCATCATTAGAGAGATACGCTGACAGATATGAAGAGAGATACAATAAATATAAGTGGATCATAGCTAGGGACATGGGGTGCAACCAAAAACTTAATATGGATTCGCCCACTAAGTGAAGGATTTATGCATGGTAAATTTGGTCACATCAATATCGAAGACTCTACCTAGTGCAGAAATAATGAATAGAGGATCCCGCTTCGGGCCTCTTGGGGGATTCTATAACTCTATCTAGAAAATCATGCAAAAGGGATCATAGTCCTATGAGTCGGCAATGATTCATACCTACCTTAGAGAAAACGATAAAGGGAACAAACCCAAATGAAACATGTCCAAGATAAAAAGGATGAGAAAATCAATCCATGTATAAAGGGGTACATGGCCTGTAATAGGGTCACGCATTGGGCCCCTTAACCCTGGGTACTGCCTATTTACAACTTCTTATGTCTTTTAAACAAGTCAGGTATAATATGGGTACATGGATTGTAGAAGGAGTCGCACATTGTGTCCTTTCATCCGGGGACCGCCCGTGTGCTAGTATATGGTGCCAACACAAGTAACCTTGTCTGTGTACCTGTATATGTGGTAACCCTTATATCCATTTCAAAACATACCATGTTGTAGAGTACACACTATGTAGGAAACATGTGTACTCCACCTCGTGTCCTTTTACATTCTATGTACACACCGAGTGGTCCATCGATTAACACACAACGTGTAGACGGGGCTACATGCCGTTTGTTCTAGATTTTCCAAAAATCCATCTTCTTCCACCCACTCATTGTGGATGATCACTGAGTTCAGTTCTAGTGCTCAAATCACCTCATAAATCATGATAAAGGTTCATCTCACCACCCTAACACCCAAATGAGGGGTTTCAGTCCTTCAATCAGCTCATAAAACTGATTAAATCAAATCTGACGCATTTCTCTTAAATAATGATTTCTCCCAAATCACATTGATTCATCTATCTATATATCTACAAATCCTCTATTAGGTTGTCTTGGCATTGGATCTTCAATTTTTTTTCGTTTCACCTAGAAAAAAATGTGCAAGGATCATTCGTTCAAAAATTTTTGAAGAAAGAAGAACTCCTAGGACAATCGGGGGAGGGAAAATGTACAATTTTTTTTATGAGGAATGAACCTTAAACATTGTTCATTCTAGCCTTGATCTATTCCTGTAATAATGATCAATAATCAGAATAATAATATCTATAATCAAACCATGTAAATCCCACAAAGTATAACTCATCCCAAAAGGAATGATTGAACCACAAATCAACATGTTCATTAGTTGGTCTGCCTTCGTCATTGCATTCAATAATTGGGAAGGAAATCTGAAATAACATATCTTACCTAAATATTGGATCCCTCACTATTAAATATTGACTTCCACTAGTGATATCTTTCAATAATGACATTTTTCAATCTTTGATCCATAGTTCCGTCATCGCCCACTGATAGAAATCTTATGGGTTTCTTCTATAGAGCCTCTAGGGAATTCTAGGTTTATGAGCCAAACCCTAGATCTATTCCTAAAGGTTTAATAAAAATAAAAACCATCGATGTGTCATTTCATTAATGAAATCAAAAAATATAAAACAAATTCTCAATTTATTTTATTCATTAAAAAGGATTGTGAATACTTTTCACAGTTGACCCACATTAGCCAGTGTTGGTTCATGCCTAGGGTAATGCTGCTGCTCTGAATGTAAGGGTTTCCCTCAATTTATGATCTAAGAACCCATTTATAATTTATTACACCTTTTTAGGAAAACTCTGTGTATGTGCTATTTAATATTTTAATATTTTTCAAAGAAAGTTTTGGACACACTGTGCTTCAAAATCGCATGTCGTCTCAGTTCTTGGTCTCTAAATTAATCTATATAATATTTAAAAATAATACACAGAAAATCTAGGACATTACATTCTCCCCACCTTGGGTCTTTACATACCTAAAAATCCAAAATAAAAGCTTCTTGAAAATATGTAGGTACTGTGCACAAATCTGATCCTCTCACTTCCATTTTCTCTTATAGATATTCTCAGGCTTCTAATGGAAAAGTACCAAATTGATCTCTCATGCTCAAAAGATCCACTCCTACCATTCCTCGATCTCAACCATGTACTCAGTAAAAGTCTCTCTATCCTCGATGTCTAGATCTCCCTAGTTGATGACGTGTGATGGGTCATGCATGTACCTCCTTATTTACGACACGTGGAAGACGTCATATACCCAGTCAAACTATAAGGGTAGAGATAAGTGGTACACCACCTCTCTAACTCTATATAGTATTTGAAAAGGGATGATAAACCTTGACGATAACTTGTCACCCCATCCAAATCTATATAATCCACATTGAGGTGAAACCCATAGGAACATGTGGTCTCCCTTTTCGAACTCCAAAATCCTTCTTCACCTGTCATCATAAGACTTTTGACAGCTTTGTATAGTCTTCATCCACTCCTTGATGGTCTATAACTTCTCTATAGTAGTTATCACCAACTCTAGGCCGATGAGTGCTGACTATCCTTGGTCAGTCTAGAAAATTGGTGACCTATAGGGTCTCCCGTATAAAGTCTCAAATGGTGTCACACTAATGGTGAAATGGTAAGTATGGTTCTATGAGAACTCCATCATTGGTAGGTGATCCTCCCAACTACGACCAAATTCTAACATGAAATATGATTAGATTTTATCTAGAACAAAAATAGTCTACTACATTTGGTCATATTTATGTGGCTGAAACACTATGTTCAAGCGCAACTAGGTCCCAAACACCTCTAAAAATTCCTTCCACAACCGGAATGTAAAATGAGCATCATGATTTGAAACTATCGCTAATGGGACTCCATAGAGTCAATCTATCTTTTGCATATAGAGGCATCTCAAGATCTCTGATGAACTCTACTCTTGGATAGCTAGGAAGTGGGCCAACTTGTTGAGTCGATCAATGATCACCCACATGGCGTCTTGTTCCCAGGATGTACACAATAACCATGTCATGAATTCCATCGACATTCCATCCCACTTTCTTTCTAGAACCTCAACGGGTTGATCTAAACCCATTGGAACCCAGTGCTTAGCCTCCACTTTCTGATAAGTAAGGCATTGAGAAAAGAACTCTACAACACTCTTCTTCATCCTAGGCCACCAAAACTCATGTCGGAGGTCATGGTATATCTTTTCCACACCACTATGTACTACCAAATGGGATGTATGAAACTCCCACAAAACCTCCACCTCCAATGCCACTGGTATTGTTTTTTGTCCTATGTGATAATGACGTACTCCTTACATTGTGAATATTCATCAGGTGCATGCCCTGTGGATATTTAAGCATGTAGGGTCTCGCAGTAAGTATCCCCAAGATGTGTCTCCCAAACTTGTTATTAGAGTGGAGGGGAAACAACCATCGATGAGAGGTAAGATGCTCCATCTTCATTCACAAAGGATAACTATAATGAGTCCAACAGATTTGATGCCTCATTCATAAACTACAAACTAGAACCTCTATAGAGAGAATCTGCCACCATGTTCCCCTTCCCAGGAGTCTAGATAATCTCAAAGTTATAGTCCTGGAGGAACTATATCCATCCACTCTATCTCAAGATTTGATCCTTCTAAGATAATATATACATGTGACTCTTGTGATCAAATTATTTGATAAACCACTATCCCATCAGGTAGTGTCTCTACATCATCAATGTGAAGAATACCACTACCAAATCAAGATCATGGGTCATGTAGTTATGCTCATGTGGTCTGAACTGGTGTGAAACATAGGCAATCACCACTCAAATATGCATCAGGACACAACCAATCCTGGTTCCTGATGCATCATAGAACACTACATACTTGAAACCCTTCTCCGAAAAACTCAATATTGGAGCGGTCGTCAAACTCTACCTCAACTGTTGAAAATCCTGCTAGCACTTCTCTGTCCACATGAAAGGCTACCCCTTTCAGGTCAAAGTTTTCATAAGAGCTGATATCTTAGAGAAATCAGGAATGAATCTTTTATAGTATTCTATTATCCCAATGAAGCTTTGCATCTCCATCACATTCTTAGGTGGTGCCTATTCTAAATATACCTCAACCTTGGTCGGGTCCACTTCCACTCCATCTGCTGAGATAACATGTCACAAAAAGTGGACCGCTTGAATCCAAAACTAGAACATTGAGAGTTTTCCATAAATTTTATTCTCTCGAAGTACATCTATAACCATCCTTAAGTGTCTCTCATGCTCCTCCTCAGACGCCGAGTACATAAGGATATCATAGATGAAGACAACCATGAACCAGTCCAATTAAGGTTGAATTATTTGGTTCACGATTACCATAAACACTTTTGGGAAATTCTTCATGCCAAAGGGAATTACCAAGTACTCAAAGTGACTATAACGACATCTAAAATCCATTATCGCTATATCCTTATCCCGTAATTGAAATTGGTGTAGATATCAGTGTCATCCCAAGGTGTAAATCAATGGATAAGTTTATCTTCTGGTGGGGAGGTAATCATGGAACATCTTCAGGAAGCAGGTCTTTATTCTCGGCCACCACTACTATAAACTGAAAGCTCAGAACATATGTTTCACTAAGGGTCATGGTAACCAACTAATGAGTAATCTGATCCACCCTCCTAAGCATGAGTCCATCCAGTGCTGCATGGGTTCCCTTTTCACTAATAAAAGAAAAAATCATTCCATCATTGTGAAAACACAACACCATTTTCCTAAAACAATCAATCTGGGGATGGACTATGGATAACCAATCCATACCAAGAATGACTTCAGAAGGCCTCGACACTGCCACCAAGGGGTTCTAACTAAAACTCTCACCTCCAAGGGTTAGGTCACACTGTCAAAATTGACGTGTGATCATTGAGTATTGCCTAGTAGGTGACTCAAAGTGTAAGGATCAATTCAATGGTTCAACCAGAATCTCAAGGTCTCGAACAATATATGTGGTGAGAAATGAATTATTAGAACCTCTGTCTATCAGTACTACTGCTAAAGTAAAAAAGACATAGATCATACTCGGATCATTCCTGGAGACCATGGGTCATATGTCTCAACTATACGCAGTTGTCCCATCCCTTTTCCTCTAGCTCTCTAAGCCTGGTGTGGACCTCTTAGGGGTGGTGGTGGTAATAAGTCAAAACGTCAACCACCTCGTTCTACTCTCCCAGCTCCTCTTACATGTTTTCCACCCTACGGATCTACGTGCACATGTTGTTGTCTCTACCTTGGTGGTATATCCACGGTATCCCTATTAGCAGCATGAAAATTTTTAAAATATTTAGCGATATATCCCCTACTGTCATATGAAGAGAATCGCCGCTCCCTAGGCGGATTGGACCCACCCTCTTATCCTTGAACTAAAAAAACTCTATCCTGGGACCTCTTCCGAAAATTTCTCCCATTTCCAAGTCCCTAGGACTAATGTTGGATCCCTACTACTGAGGTTTCTGCTCCTGCTCCACCACTGCTGACTATCACTGGTTGTATATGCTTGTCCAAGGAGCTTTAAACCACCAAATCTCACTCAAACACCCCAATATAAGTCATAATGCATTAAGGGATAATGTTGACTTGGATGATCTTTGAAGACCTATCTCTAAGGTTCGATCTCTGAAGTACTAATCTCTAACCATATCCATCGAGTACGTAGAAATCTTGGTGAACTGTGATGAATAATCATCCACCATAATGCTACCCTAATGGAGCTAAAGAAGCTCATGTTTTCACATTTCTCTTAGTGTAACTGGTGAGAACACCTCTCTAAATAGGTGCTAAAACTCTATCCAGGAGTGGGACACCTCATTTTGAGTTTAGGTGGCCAAAATACACCATCTCCCTATGGATCCGTATAGATGGATCACTGTCAGAACCACTATCTGATCTTCTTGTGTACAGACTAGGTGGAAAACTCAAGTCACAGCCTCAAGCCAGTCCTCAACTACCTGAGGGTCGGGCTCACATCAGAACCTGAGGGGTCTCTTTCTCTAAAACTCACAGAGAATTCTTATCATGCTATCCTCATCTCTTGGTACTACAGGTACCATATGATACTCAATAGGTGGTGGTATAGCTGGGGCACCACCTAGAGGTGATGTCAAGGGAACCAGACCCTATATCAAAGCCTTGTCACTGAGGGGGTAATTATCATGATCAAGATATAAAATCCTAGATGGTATTATTCATAGATTCGTCCTATAAGAAAACAAAATATATAACGGTCAATGAGTATATCTAGAGAGATGTCTAAAGAAGGACATAGAAACCACAACCCATTCCTATATGATGCATGTACCATTATTTTTCATCAAACCAGTGTTCTCATGTACAAAGTTGAAAATTAGGTTATCAGAGTCCCTGTGTATGAATACGTTGGCTATCTACACCAACACTGGAGTCCCTGGCCTAAAAGTCGAACTTAATATAGATTACACTATTTCCCCAAACCAATGTCATAGACCCTCGGTCCTAATGTAGAACAAACCACCTCTAATAACACTCTTTCATGACCCGTCCCAGGGGGTATGTCATGACTCTCCAAGCCCAACTCCAATAGGCCAGGGGCTGGTGACTAGCACTGAGTAGTCATATCACTAACATGAGAGGCATTTCCTATGTATCTGCATGTACACACCCATATCCAAGCCCACAAAATGCTGAAATGTAAAATCCAGTAAGTAAACAATGCATTCATACCATTGTATCCCGACCAAAAAAGTATGATAGGAAAGTAAATAAAGTAAAGTAAAATAGAATAGAATACAATCCCACCAAAAAGACACTATAAACCCCAAGTCCAACCTGTAAACAAAAGGTACTCGGACTGCGGCCTATAGCCATCGGAAGACATTGGCCTGACTGATCTCACAAAAATCAGTCTGGTCCTAGTCTGCCTAGTACTTCCACTACCACAAAATTGGGTTTCTTCAACACCACCCTTTATCAACGCTAAAAAAAGCACTGATAAGCGCTGTTAAAAGTGACCCTTTATCAGTTATTTTTTTAGTGTTGATAAAGGGGACCCATTCATTAGTGCTTTTTTTTATAGTGATGATAAAGGGGTGGATTTATCAGCGCTTTTTCCTTGCACTGATAAAGTGTATATTTCAAAAAAACTCATGAAAAATAATATATTGATATATAAGTATATTCATATTGATATAAAAATAATGCATATTTTTTTAATATGTTTTATATAAGTATAAATAGACTATTACATTTAATATATAAAAAATTTAGTAAAAAATGGATTCAAAATATTTTAAAAAATATTATTAGTTAATTATTTGCTAATTATCATTGACTAATAATCATTTAATAACAATTTTAAGACAAAAAAATAACAAAAATAATAAAAGATCTAAAATAAGTTGAAAATATAAGTCAAACTCCAAACGGCCATAACTTTTGATCCGAATGTCCATTTGAGATCTACAACATATCAAATAGAATCATGTGATGAGCTCTACGTGATATGACCCAAGGGAACCTTCTATCACATTTTTCGAGGCCAAAAATGCTCAAAAGGCCTCTAAAACTGTTTTTTTTAGTCCAGATACCCAAATTTTTTAACATTCGATGGAATTTCAGCCTCGTTTCAAGGGGTCTTTTTGAACTTTTTCACTGGGTAATGAATTTTTTCCTAGGGGTTACATTTATATTGATATTATGGATTTGAAAGATTATCATTTTTTACAATGTAATGTTACTTATAATCAATTATATAACAATATATACATATTTTATATATATTCACCAATAAAAATTTAATTTTATAAATAATTAATTAATCATATTTACATATAAAGTATATTTCTCAATATATAAGTCTTATCTAAATAGAAAACTAATATCCATTTTATTTAAAATATAAATATATTAATATTTATATACCTATATGATCTGTTTGTGTGTGTGTGTGTGTGTATTTACATGCATCTATATTGAAAAACTGATATGTAATATCTATATATTTTAAACACATGTATATACATATTAATGTATAATATTTTTAAATATATATAAATATGTATAATTATACTTATAAATACACATATAATATATGTGTGTGTGTCTATTGTATATATGTATTTATTTATTTATAAACACACACAAAAAAGCATATTTTATAAATATATTTAAAACTGATCTTATAAATATATATTAATATATTATTAAATATATTAATATATAAATATAAATATATATATGTGGATATATATATATGTGGATATATATATATATATGTGGATATATATATATATATATATATACGAATACATATATATTAATATAACTATATATATATTAATAATAATATAACTAAATATATATATTAATATAACTAAATATATATATAAATTAATATAAATATATATTAATATACAAGTAAATTTAACTAAATATATATAAATAAATAGATATATTAATAAATAAAGAGAAAAAAATATGGTGGAGTGGTAAAGGCTTAGGCGCGTAGGCAATAGGTCCAGAGTTCGAATCCAGGGGGAGGCAAGTTGCGTGCGCATGTGCAGAATAATGGCTAGTGTTGTTAATGGGGCTGGGGGCACTGTTAAAGTCTGTGGTGGCGTGTCAGGGGAATGATGGCTAGGGTGGGGTTAGGGCGCTATTAAAGGGGGGATGGGGGTGCTGTTACAACCCCTTCCCAAATTTTAGATATATGTTTTTATTTTTTTATTTTTTTAAACTTTTATCAGCCCTAGAAAAAAGCACTGATAAAGGACCTTTTTATCAGTTCTTTTTTTAGCACTGATAAAAGGGGCATTTATCAACGCTTTTCCAAGCACTGATAAAAGGGGCCCCCTATCTTTTCCTCGATTAAAAGCACTTTCCTAGCACAGTTAATGCCCTTTTTAGCACTGATAAAGGCCATATTTAAAGTAGTATTCATCAAATGGTCTCTCTTCTGCACAAGACACAACACGTGTAGGAAAATCCCATGCATGGGTGAGTATGACAATACTCAGTAGGACACCTTGAAACCATAAAGAAATATAGAAAATGTAATTATAGTCATCTCTGCTCCAGTATATTTCTATAAAAAAATATAAGAATATCTAAATATCCTCAATACATGATACACAGTCTAGAGTTAATTCATCACTACTGAATACCAACACTAGGGATTCATCTCAAACATTCCATGAAGCACTCTTCTGATAGAATACACTCCTAAGTCTGATAGCATTGATGATGTTCATTGGAGAATTATTGTTCTTTGAGAACCATCATGAGAGAGATACGCTGATAGATATGAAGAGATATACAATACACAGATGAGGATCATAGCCAGGTCCATGGGGTGATTCCAACAACTCAATCTAGATTAACCCTCAAAGTAGAAGATCAACACCATGTAAAGTTGTTTACATCGGTACTGAACACTCTACCTAGGGAACGAAGAACGAATATAGGATCTCGCTCTAGGACTCTCGTGGGATTCTACAACTCTATCTAGAAAGACATTTTGAAAGGATCAAATTCTTATGAGTAGGAAATGATTTATACCTACCTTTAAAGAATACGAAGAAGGGAACGAACCCTAATTAAACTTTTCCAAGATAAGGAGGAAAAGAAATTCAAGCCATGTAGAAAGGGGTACACAACCTGTATTAGGGTCACACGTAGTGTTCCTTGACCCTAGGTATTGCCTGTGTAAAATGGTCTGTATCTTTGGAAAATTTCATGTAGAAGATGGAAACATGGCATGTATAAGGAGTCACATTCCATTTCCTTCCATCTGAGGTCCACTAGGGTTCTCTAGACGTGTTCTAGTACATGGTGTTAACCTGTGTAACCTTTATTTTGTACCAATACATGGGGTAGCATGTGTATATTGTTAAGTCTATGTCGTGTGGTGGAGCACATGCCTTGTAGAAAACCCATGTACTCCATCCTATGTCTGTGTACTTTCCATGCACACGCCGAGTGTTCCAATAATTAACACATGCCATGTAGACGGGGCAACACACTGTGTGTTCTGGAGTTTTTTTCTTCATAAAGTCATCTTATTCCTCCCACTCACCTCAACCAATTATCAGGTTCCGCTCTGGTGCTCGGTTCACCTTGAAACTCAATATCGAGGTTTGTCTCACCACCCTAATACCCAAACGAGGAGTTTCAATCCTTCAATAGTCTCGAAAAGCTAATTAAATCAAATATGATGCATTTTTTTCAAAGAATGATTTCTCCCAAATCACTTCAATTCATCTATCATATCTATTGTCGCACCTCTATTAGGTTGTCCCATTGTTAGACCTTCAGTTTTGGATCATTTCACCAAGAAAAGAAGTCTCAATGATCATTCATTCAAAAAAATGTTGAAGAACAATGAATGCATTAGACAATTTGGGAGGGAAATGAATAAAGAAAAATATGAGGGACGAACCTCAACCATTGTTCATTTTCGCCTCGATACATTCCCTTAATAACAGTCAAAAATAAAAACAATAATATCTACAATCATGCCCGGAAAATCCTACAAAGTATTACCCATCCTGAATGGAACGATCGAACCACAAATCAAAATTTTCATTGGTTGGTCACTGTTCATTGTTAAATTCAAGAACAGGGAAGTAAATTAGAAATAATGCATCCTACCTTGGAATCAGATCACCTTTTTTGAAGATCAATTTCTATTAGTGATATCATTAAATAACAACATTCGTCGATCTTCGATCCACAGTTTTGTCATTGCCCGTTGAGAGAAATATTCAGGGTTAACTCTCCAGAGCCTCTAAGGAATTACAGGGTTATGAGCCTAACCTTATATCCATTCCTAAAGGTTTAATTAAAAGAAAAATCATCACTTCTTCACTTCTTTGATGAAACTGAAAAAATCTATCAATTTATTTTATTCATTAAAATTGCATGTGACTATATTTCATAGTTGACCTATGGCAGAAAATGTTAGGTCATGTCTAGAGTAAAGATATTTCTCTAAACATAATGGTTCCCTCAGATTTATTATTTGGGTATCCATTTAGATGTTATTACACTTTTTTAGGAAAACTTAGGTGAATTCTATTGAATATTTTAAAAAAATTCAAACAATTGTTCTGGGCACATCGAGCCTCAAAATCACATTCCATCTCAGTACCTAGTCTCTAAATTAATCTATATAATATTTAAAAATAATACATGAAAAATCTATGATATTAAAAGAGAATTATGATAATCATAGAAGTCAATCTATATTAGTTTCCCAAAAAATATAGGATAATATTTGTGAGAAGGAAAATATTGACATTGAAGAAAATATTTATTTGTAATAATGCGAGTTATTATTACTGACATTATACTTTTATTTTAAAAAACATATTACCAAAGAAGTGGTTATTTATGAAGATAATTAATTTCCCTAGAGAAAAAGGTGATTCCCTATTAAATAGTAGGAATTTTATGGTCAAATAAAACTTGAAAAGTATCTTTAATTAAGAAATACTATGACCTAATGAATTGGAAATTTAGTTAATAGAACTCTTATAGAATTGGTAACATAAGAATAAAATGAAAATGAAGGGTAGATCATGAAATGGACATTAAAATATCATGAACTGGAATATATTTTCATGAGAAAAATTAATTGACTATTGAATTTGTAAAGACCTGGAATTTCCATATAATTTTTTTAAATTAATTTAGGATTATTACGAGTATTTGAAAATTGAAGGCATGTGATTCCGAGGCCCAGAGAGCCTAGAATAAATTATTGACCTTTTTTTAAGGTACATTTAGTAAACATGTGAGTGACGATTTCTGTCTTTTGAAATGGTACTTGGATTAAAAATATAAGGGCAATATTTAATTTTCAGTGCTGGGATTCGATTAAGGGAAACAGAACTTTTTTTCTGAAAATGTCAGAAAAAAAGTTAATTTTTGGAATTTACATAAAAAATAATAAAATAACTAAAGGTTACATTATTTTCTTTTTTCAACCATTGAAAGAAGATGGCGAGACTACTGGGTTGTCACGTCATTTAATGTCTGGTTACACTTGGTTGTGTAACCTCACCATCGTGAGATTAATGGTTTCATTAATTAAAATCATTAATGAAACACATTAATTGTGTGACAAGTTAAACTCCCCATTCTAATATTTAATCAAAGCTTGGGTATGGATTTTGGGAGAGCTGTGAGAGGAGGCTCTGATGAAATGCTGGAGAATTTCAACTTCAACAAAGAATGGTGATCGTGTGATGGACGTTGGAGGAAACGACGGTCGATGAAGAACTTCGATGAACACCTTCAAACACAAACTCTTATTCCTTGTCTGCAGTGCCTTCCAATTAATCAAAGTAGGGTGTTTTTTTGTTTAACTAAGATTTCTTCATTCTTGAATTTTTTCCCAGTTTATAATGCTAACGTGGAGGGTGCGGGCTGAACAAAAAAGGCCCAGACCCTCCGCTGATCTCAGTATTGGTTTCATTCTTCGTGGGATACTGGAAAATATGGAAGCAAGGTGAAACCGAGGGCCATGCAGTGTGGGCGTCATACTGGGAGGCCCGTAGGAATAGACAAAAAATAAATAAGACCATCGAAGCTTCATAAGTGGCAAGAAGAAGATTCACCAGCATGGAGGCACTGGGGACCGGAGGAGGCGACGGATGACAACTACAGACTGCGAGAATGTGGCAGCCCCCGAACGATTCATGGTAGACAAAGGCGATGGATAGCCAGAACCGGCCATGTTGGAGGTGGGTAGTGAGCCTAGGAGGAGGTTCGCGGCTTCAAGCCACGACGGAGGGCAGCCCTACAGTCTAAAAGTTTCACAGGTGACCAGTCCATCAGACTATCCGGGTTGGGGGACAACAACTGGTGCCGCTTCTTTGAAGACCCGAACAACCGAGCGATTCAGGAGGGGAGCAGAAGCTCGCACCCAGCCAGTGGGCCGGGTGGTTTTACATCCCAGTGGTCCACACCCAACAAGGTGGGCGGGGCTGGTCCTGCGGCCCGATGAGCTACGCCCATGGCCAGCGGGCCGAGCCTTTGGCCAGCGGGCCAAGACCAGGTGAACCGGGTCGGATTGGACTCAGACCCACATACAAGCCTAGTTTTGATTAAAGGGTTATATCTCCTAAACTGGATGTTTGTTTGACGAACCGTAGTTGGAACAAGAACCCTTAGGATGAAGTTGTCCTTTTGATATACTCCACTTGGGTTTTGAAGAATGTTGGAGTATGTCTGGGTTGGATCGGACATGAATCCAATAGGGCCCCCACCACTAAAATTCCGATAACTTACAGATCGATGGTCTGATTGATGCGTCGTCTGTTGCGTTGGAACCCTGATAAAATGGTGGTTCATTGGGTTACTTATTTTTGGTACATCATAGAAGTTGAAATACAACTGATGGATTGAGTATTGGATCCTCCAGAATTAAGCATACCAAGTGTGGGAATCCAGTGGATGGTTGTGACGTGAAGAAAGACTAGCAATCATGTATAGGTCATCACCTAGCGATCCTCCATGGGTTAGCACCTAAGGATCCTCCGAAGGTCAGAACCTAGAGATCCTATGTGGTACATCACCTAGCAATCCTCTATGGTTTATACCCTATCAATACTATGTGAGTCTGCACCTAGAGATCCTCTATGGGTCAGTACCTAGGAATCCTTCGTGGGTCAGCACAGAGTGATCCTTCGTGGGTCAGCACCTAGCGATCTTGTGTGGATCATCACCAAGAGATCATGTGTGGGTCAGCACCTAGTGATCCTCTGTGGGTCAGCTCCTAGAGACCTTGAGTGGTTCAGTAAAAAAAGACTCTCGACAAAATAAGATGATCTATATTTATGCCTAATCATCCTTATTCTTGTTCTTTAAGTTGTATACCTAGATTAATCTGAGTCTTTCCTTGTGTTTTTTATTGATATAATGCTTTGTTTTTTTCTTTTGTGGAATTCTGAGATACCTTTGGGGGTCTTAGAGTCCCTACTGAGTATTGTTAAACTCACCCCTACACGGGCTTCACCTGAACCATGTTGAGTCTTGTGTAGACGACAAGCAACTTTAACTGAGACTCAGGGAGTGAGGAATTGACTGTGTGTGGAGGTGACCGGTTGATGTGGAGAGCCGCAATGATGAGATATACATACCCTTCAGGTAGGATCCTTGGTGGGAGACCTCAGGAGCTATTTTTCCTTTTACCTATGCATCCATTTCAGTTGCGCTTGTATTCTTCCCCCTTTTACTTTCAATACTTACTTTTATAGTCAGTTGAAGTTTTTAGTTGTGGTTATAACATTCTTCTTATATTGTGTTATACTTGTGCGCAGTGTTACCTATCTGTGTGTGTATAGGTTTTGAGTAAATTCCATCCCGTTATAGGTATATGCCTTTCCGGTGCTAGTCTCCAACTCCTGGCCTATGCAAGGCGGTCTAGGGGAAGTCACGGCACGGGCCTCGGGGGATGGGTCGTGACAAAGTGGTATAAAACGAGTTGATTCTACTAGAAGAATTAAGAGTTTATGTTTTCAATGGAGCAATAATGTTAAGTGTCTTGAGTTTGGGTTTCTTTTTAAGGATTCTAGTGTTTTTGTGGTGACTAACGTATCCATAAACCAGGACCCTAAATTCTGATTTCTAACACGGTACATGAAAACACTAGTTGCATGTGTTTTGAAAATGTTGTTTTCTTTTTGATCTCTTTGAGTCAGATCACCAGGTATAACTTATTGACCGTGACACACTTGTTTCTTTTAGGATGTCACTGCGTAGACAGCTATCTAGGATTCTAGTGATAAATCAGGATGATGGCCCACCGAGCGATGAGGCATTGGTGTAAGGCCCTCTTACGGTGATAACACTTTCAGGTGGTGTATCGGTGGCACCACCACCCGTAGGGAAGCAGTTTCCACCAACCACCTTACCAGACCATGCACACTGACTGAGAATGTTGCACGAGTTTCAGAGACAGAGGCCTTTGATGTTTCGAGTTGAGACAAACCTGCAGGCAGCTGATGAATGGTTGGATATTATGGCATGTGTTTTTTGTTTAGTCGAGACACCAGCAGACCAAATGGTGTTCCTAGAAGCTAGCCTCTTTTAGGGAACAACATGAAGATGCTGGATCTTGATGCTCCATACACATGAGAAGGAGAAACTCTCCTGGTTGAACTTTGAGGGACTCTTCAGGGTAGAGTTCATACAAGCGACACTACGCTCCTTGAATATCCAGGAGCTACTGCACTTACAGTAGGGCATACTGACAGTAGCCCAGTACTCTACGATATTCACTAACCTCACTCGGAACTCCACCAACATGGTATGAGATAATTTCTTTAGGGATCAGACCTTAGAGTAGGGTCTTTGACAAAATATCAGAGCGTCGATGATATCAATCAATATCCTAACATAGGATGGAGTGCTTGAGAAAGCGCTATTGGTGGAGAGCTTCCTAGCTGATTAGGAACCGATGGTGAGAGACACCACCGGACAATAGGCAGTCGAGTCATCTGCAGCTGGTAGTAGGCAGATGACACAGATGTCCAAACAGGCTAGACCTTTTGGAGGGTGACCCCAGGATGTAGGTTCAGAAGTGCAGAGCTCACAGGATAGAGGAGGTAAGCATAGAAGTAGACTATGCTTCACATGCAGTGGGTAGGGTCACATGGCTCACAACTTCCCGACCTACCATACTGATTATCAGAAAACAATCTAGTGACCACCGAGGCACTGAATAAGGTTCGAGTGATGAGATCCATAGGGTGGTGGACATAGCAGAGGAGCAGGTTGTACAATAAGTGGTGGACTATAGTTTGAGGTTCTACCACCACCACCCCCAGGTGTTCCACTCTAACCATAGAGAGCAGGTGGATAGGGGTGATCTCAGCTTCAGGTGGCGGACGCCTATGACCACGGCTCTCCGAAGTTGATTCGAGGTATGATATATGACTACTCCACCCTAGCGGCAGTTCTTATAGAAACAAGTACCTGTCACTCTTTCATTTCCACATCTCTCATTCAGAGCTCAAAGATTCCAATGGTGTCTTTGGCTTGATCTTTACTTTTATAGACTTCTATGTGAGAGGATACGACGATTACGCACTGGTGCCAATAGTGTAAGCTTACTCTAGGAGGTTAGAGCTTCAGCTGTGATCTCCTAGTAGCAGCGTTGAAGCCTTATGATTTCATCTTGGGTATAGACTGGTTATCCACGATCCATGCTTAGATTTACTATTTTAGGTGCAAAGTGCAGTGTGTCTGTGAGGATGGGATCTGGTTTTCCTTCAACAGTGAGAATGAAACCTTTTAATCACCGGATGGACTTTCTCCGAGGAAGGTGCAACCGATCACTCATCAATTAGAAAGCCTCACCCTCATAGTAGTGGATGATAGGAGTCTAAGCAATCTTATTATAGTGTACCAGTATGATGATGTCTTCCCTGATGATGTTTTAGGACTACCTCCTCATAGAGTTGTAAACTTGTACATTGACCTGTACCCTGAGATGGCACTAATATCTTCACCCGCATATCGGATGTCTCCCATGGAGCTTCGAGAGTTGAGGGTATAGTTGGAATACTTTCAGAGGAAGGGGTTCATAAGGCCTAATATTTCTCCTTGGGAAGCCCCTATTTTGTTCCCCAAGAAGTAATATTAGAGTCTAAGGCTTTGTATAGACTATCGGCTCCTGAACCAAGTGACCATAAAAAAAACTTATCCTATGGTGAGGATTGATGACCTCTTAGACCATAAGAAGGGATCATGGTGGTTTTTGAAGAGAGACCTCATATCAGGCAATCATCAGCTTAGGGTACGAGATGAGGACATACCGAAGACAACCTTCAGATGTCGGTATGGCCATTACAAGTTATTGGTGATGAATTTCGGTGTTACCAATGCTCTGGAAGTTTTCATAGGACCCATGAATAAGAAAATCCAACCTTACCTCGATCACTTCATGGTAGTCTTCATTGACGATATACTGGTATACTCTACAACTGAGGAGGAGCACACCACGCATCTGCAGATAGTTATTGATACACTCCGAGAGAATGAGCTTTATAGAAAGCTCTTGAAGTGTGAGTTATGGATATGGGAATTATACTTCCTAGGGCATGTTATCTCATAGGATGGTGTTTCAGTGGATCTGGAAAAGATAGAGACAATGCCTGCTTGGGAGCCACCAAGGAGTGTGATCGAGGTGTGGAGTTTTCTGGGGCTGTTTGGGTACTACCAATGATTTGCACCAGACTTTCCCAGGGTAGTAGAATCCTTTTCTATTTTGATGAAGAAGGGACATCCTTTCTTGTGGATGAAGAGGTTCCCACAGAGCTTTCAAGAGATGAGGATGAGACTGATGAGTGCCCCCATCTTGAGTCTACCAGAAGAGGGCACTGGGTATGTATCCTACTGTGATGCATCAGGGACCGGACTAGGGTGTGTCTAGATGCAGGAGTGAGTGGTGATCGCCTATGTCACACGAGTGCTGAGGAAAAACATGCATGACTACACAACCCATGACCTAGAGTTAGCAGCAGTGGTCTGTGCACTGAAGATGTGGTGTCACTACTTTATGGGTGAACGATTTACTATTTACTCCGCTCAAAAGAGTTTCAGATGTATCCTCTCACTGAAGGACCTGAACCTAAGATAGTGACGATGGATGAAGTTCCTCCATTACTATGACTTCGATATATTCTACACTCCCAGAAAGGGGAACGTACTAGCAGACGCACTCAGCAAGAGGTCTGGTCCATAGTTGCTAAATGAGGCAATAGAACAGTTAGCCATGTTGAAGAAATCCTTCATGGGTAGTGTTGGAGAAGCTTACCTTTAGTCTATGACTATCACTCCCCCATTGCATCAGCAAGTTTGGGATGTATAGCTTGGGGACGTAGACTTTGATACCCAACGTGCACACATATACTTAGAAAAGTCTCTTGAATGGTTTTCTAAAGGTGGAGAGCACATCATCATTTTCAGAGGACGCCCCATGGTACCAGTGATGCTACAAGAGGAGGTGTTGAGGGAGTTCCATACATCCCCTTTGGCGGTACATTATGGATTGACGAAGACGTACCAGGTCCTCTGGCATTAGTACTGGTGGCCAGGAATGAAGAAAGTAGAGGCAGAGTTAGTTTCACGATGCCTCACTTGTCAGCAAGTGAAGGCTAAGAATCAGGTTTCAGAAAGATTTACATAGCCACTTGAGGTGTCGTAATGGAAGTGGGATGGTATCTTCACGGACTTCGTGATAGGACAACCATGTACTTCTAGGGGCCACGATTCCATCTAGGTGATCTTTGACTGACTCACCAAGTCGACCCAATTCCTACCCATTTAAGAGTATGGATCAGTAGAGGGCTTGGGATGAATCTACGTACGAGAGATTATGATGATTCATGGGGTTTGATCGACGATCATCTTAGATTGAAACGCTCGTTTTACATCCTGGTTGTGGAAGGGATTACATGAGGTGTTTTGGACTCAGCTACTCTTCAGCACTGCCTTTCATCCTCAAGAAGATGGTCAAATAAAGGAGACTATACAGACACTCAAGGACATACTTTGTGCTTGCGTCCTTGATTTTGGCCACAGTTGAGAGGACCACATGTCACAAGTTGAGTTAATATACAAAAACAGTTATCACTCCACTATCGGCATGGCCCCATTCGAGGATTTTTATGGGTGACCATGCAGATCACCTCTATGTTGGACAGACCCAAGGGAGTAAACACTTATGGGTCCATAGTTGGTACGGGCTACCACTGAGAAGGTGCAGATCATCTAGGAGTATATGAAGACTGCAAAGAGCTAGCAGAAGTCTTATGTCGACAGGAGATGGAGACCCTTGGAGTTCGAGGAGGGAGACCATATCTTCCTATGGGTCTCACCCCAACAAGGATTGCGGAGATTTGGAGGAGGTGACAAGCTATCTATGAGGTTCATCAAACCTTTCCAGATTCTCAACAGAGTGGGAGAGGGGGCGTACCATCTAGATCTTACCCCACAGATGCACCAGGTGCATAATTATTTCCATGTGTCGTGATTGAGGAGGTACGTGCATGATCCATCATACGTTATTGATTGGGGCGAGCTGGACATTGACTATGGGGAGATGTTTAAAGAGTTCCCAGTGGAGATAGAGGATCGACAGGTCTAGGTCATTCATGGGAGGTCGATTACTCTAGTGTGATTTCAGTGGTAGCATGGGAACTTTCAGGAGAGCACACGGGATCAGGAGGCTCAAATATGTGTGCAATACCTCCATTTGTTTCTTTAATTTTTTTGCGGATTTCGAGGACATAAATCCCTATGGTAGGGAGTATTTAAAGACCCAGAATTTACCTATAATTTTTTTAAAATTATTTGAGATTATTATAAGTCTGCAAAAAATTGACGGCACGTGATTCCGAGGCCCGGAGAGCCGGGAAAAAAAATTTGAACTTTTTTTATAGTACGTTTAGTAGAAGTGTGAGTAGCGATTTCTATCTTTTGAACCAGTGCTCAAAATAAAAAATTTAGGGAACCTTTGAATTCGGAGCACTGGGATTCTCTTAAGGGAAGCTTAAATTTGTTCGGAAGGTCAAATTAAAATTTTAATTTTTGGACTTTTACAAAAAAATAATAATAAAATAACTAAATATTATTTTGTTTTGTTTTTTAAACCATTGAGAAATTGTGACAGGACCGATGGGTTGTTAGGTCATTTAATGACCTGTTACACTTTGTTGTGTAACTGCACCATCGGGAGATTTGTGGATTCATTAATTAAATTCATTAATGAACCACATTAATTGTGCGGCATGTTAAACTCCCTTTTCTCCTATTTAATCAAATACTGGGCATGGGTTTTGGGAGAGCTACGAGAGGAGGCTATGAAAAAATGCAGGAGACTTTCTACTTCAACGAATAATGGTGATTGAGCGACGACTATAGGAGGAAGCGACGGGCGATGACTAATGTCGACGAACACCTTCAGACACAGACCCTTCTTCCTCGTATGTAGTGCATTCCAATGAATTAAAGTTGATGTATTCATTGTTTAACTAAGATTTTTTCTTTCTTGAATTTATTCCCAGGTTATAATTCTAATGAGGAGGGCGCGGGCCGAACAAATAAGGCCCAGACCCTCTGTTTATCTCTGTATTGGTTCAGCTCTTCTTGGGCGACCAAAAAATATAGAGGCAAGGTGAAATCGGGGGTTGTGCAGTGTAGGCACCGTCCTTGGAGGACCATAGGTGCAGACATGAAAGAAATTAGACCACCAGAGCTTCATCGGTGGCCTGTGGAAGCATTTCTGGCATGGAGGCACTGGTGACCAGAGGAGGTGGTGGCTGATAACTGTCGAGCCTAAGAAGGTGGCGGCGCTTGAAGACGATGGTCGTCCAGCACCGACCGCATAGGATTTGGGCAGCACATTGCACTGGCATGCCACGGAGGAGGGTCATGGCTTCGAGCCGTGGTAGAGGGTGGACCCACGGTCCCTAGGTTCTGCAGGTGACCTGTCCAACGGATCAACCATGTGGATCTATGCCAATTGGTGTCACTGCTTTGAAGACCCGATTGGCCGAGTCATTCAGAAGGGGAGTGGAACCCCACCCCCGGCCAGTGCACCGGGCGGTTATGTAGTCTGGAAGCTCATTCCTAGGAGGGTGGGCCAGGCTGGTCTTGCAAACCAACGGCCAATCCCAGGGCCCAGTGGGTCAGGTCGGGTTGGTCCGACCGGGTCGGACTAGACTCAAACCCACTTAAGATCCAGTTTCGATTAAAGAGCTATATCTCATAAACTGGATGTTTGTTTGATGAACCTTCTGAAGAAACCAAACCCTTAGGATGAGGTAGTCCTTTTGGGATACTCTACTTGGGTTTTGGAGAAAGCTAGATTCTGGCCGGGTTTGATCGGACTCAAATCCAACCAGGCCCCCGGTACTAAAATGCTTATAACTTACAGACCGGGTGTCCGATTGACGCTCTGTCTGTTGTGTTGGAACCCTTATGGTATGGTGGTTCATCAGGTTACTTATTTGTGGGAATTTGTGGAGGTTGAAATATGTCCAATGGATTGAGGAGAAGATCCTCCAGAATTAAGTGTACCAAGTGTGGGAATCCAGTGGTTGGCTATGACGTGAAGAAATACTAGTGATCTTGTGTGGGTCAGCACCTAGACATCCTCCGTGGGTTAGCAAATAATGATCCTATGTGGTTCAACACCTAGAGATGTTGTGTAGGTGAGCACCTAGCGATCCTATGTGGGTTAGCATCTAGAGATCCTGTTTGGGTTAGTACCTAGTTGTCCTCCGTGGGTCAGTACCTTGTGATCCCGTGTGGGTCAGCACCTAGTGATCCTGTGTGGGTCATCACCTAGTGATCCCTTGTTGGTCAACACTTAACAACCTTGAGCGGTTCAGAAACAAAAGAGTCTTGACAGAATAAGATGATCTAGCTTTATGACTAATCATTTTTATTCTTGTTCTTTATGTTGTATATCGGGATTGAGCTGAGTCATTCCTTGTTCTTTGTGATTGAGATCATGCTTTGTGGTTTTTCCTTTGTGGAATTATGATAGACCATAGAGGGTCTCAAGGTCCCTACTGAGTATTGTTATACTCACCCCTACTTGGGATTCACCCGCACCTTGTTGTGTCTTGTGTAAATGACAAACATCTTTGACTGAGACTCGGATAGCTAGGACATGGTAGTGTACAGAGGTGACAGGTTTATGTGGAGAGCCGCAATGATGAGTTTTACCTACCCTTCAGGTAGGATTCTTGGCGGGCGACCTCATGAGCTGTTTTTCCTTTAATATGTACTTCCATTTCATTTGGCCTTGTATTCAGGACCCTTTTACTTTCAGTACTTTCTTTTACACTCTGTTGAGGTTTTTAGTTGTGGTTATACCTTTCTTCTTCTGTTATGTTATTATTATGTGCAGTGTGCCCTATCTGTGAGTGTACAGGTTTTGAGGAAATGCCTTCTCTTTAGGTATATTCTTTCCAGTGCTAGTTGATAACCATTGGCATATAGAAGGCATTCTTGGGGTAGTCACGACATGGGCCTTGGGGAACAGGTCATGACAACATATAAAAAAATTATGGGTAACAATATCAAATGTGTCCCATAGAGTTGAAAATTATACAAAGAAACCCTTAACTTGTTTCCTCTCTTAGTCCAATAAAATTTAAGATCCTATATAAAAAACCTAAATATGTTAATCAACTATTTCATAACGGTTTTCAAATATATAATATTTTATAAACGTCATTTATAATTATTATCTACATGTATATAATATAGTTATTATCTATTATCAATATAGAATGTGAGTAATCTTGATAATTTTGAAAATATTTGGTAATCAAGGTGTTTTTACTAATTATTCTCACAAATTTTATCATTATCATATCATAAAAGGTATTTTAATTTATAATTTATAATTATTTATAATGTTGTAATTTATTTTCATACATATTTTAATTATTAATCATGATGATGAATTCAATGATGAGCATGTTTTGATAATTTATAATGAATGGATGGTGTTGTATTAATTAATGAGTAAGATGTTTATACTACCAATAAAGAATGAAAAAATAATTATTTACTAATTAATATACAATATTATGTTTCAAAATATAGATTTTATATAAATTTATAGTATTGTTAATTTAATTGGTTAAGCCAGCCCAACAATAACAAGAAAAAATATGTGTGTGAGTATAGTGAAGGAAGAGATTATTTTTTTATAATATCATTATCAAATGGTGGTGAATCATTATTGGGATAACTTATAAGAATAATTTAATTGAAAAATAAGTTTTCACTTATAAATAAATATTTTTTTCCACTAGTATGTTAGTTTTAGGCTGGTAGCTTTTCAATTATTGATAATCTCTAATATTAATATTAGAATTCCTCATTAATATTTAAAGAATATAAATAATTAAATAAATAACATATATATTCAATAAATATGTTTTTATAACAAACCTTGAAATATGGTGATGAAAAATGAAATGTATCATTTATGGAGGAGGTAGTCTGCACACGAGCATGAGAAATGTTTTCATTTTTTTGAATGAATGGGAGGGGATAGATATTGGTTATACCATCAATATAATAAAATTTCAGTATATTAATTATTCTGATTTCATTATATAAATATGGTGATAATTGTTTGGATGAGGTTCGATGTGATGGATAAGGAAAAAATTAAAAGGGTAAGTAATACTTACATTGATGATTTGGATCTTCTCTTAAAGTATCATTTGAAAATGAAGGACTTGAGGAACATTAAAGTGGTTAGGGGATACCAAACGTGTGTAGGGACACTAGAAGAATTAAATTGGGAATATTTTCATGTGATTTTCAAACTAAAAGTGTGACTTTTTCTGTGAGTTAATGAGCTCCTCTTATATGTGAAAACAAGATGAATATTTGGAAAATAAAGTCAGGTAAGAGGTAAGTATGAAATTCCATGAGATTCAAGTGAGTTTTTGGGTAAATGTTGGTGAGACATGTTTATATGAATTTAAAACCCATCAATGTTATTCTATAATTTCTATGTTTCAAATTGACTTAGTAAAAATCGAGCCGCATTATATTTCCCATTTAAACACTTATTAATCTTGATTAAATTTGAATCACAATTATTAATTTATCATTACAAATATATGATAAATATTATTACCAAATTTTGATTTGATAATTCCAAATTTTGACTCCATTTAATCTAATTCAATTTATAAATGTTAGAAAATTAACTGCAACATTAAAACATATAATGGGTTGGGAAATTGATTTTTTAGAAAAGATGTTGTTTTAATAATTATGTTTTCTTAATATTATTGAAAATTAGTTTCCAATTAAATGACTGTTTAATTTATATATATATATATATATTAACATTAATTTAAAATATATCCATTTAATTTTTAAAATTAGTCAATATTTAAAAAATGTATCATTCTTAGAAAAATAATTTTTTTGTTGTGGTAATTAATATTTACCATGTTAACATTATTTTATGCATAAAAATGAAATTAATATTGTTACATAATATTAAAACACTGATATAAAATGTGAAAATTATTTCATTAAATTAAATTTATAAATTTTAGAAAATTTAATTTTAACATTACCACACATAACGCATAAAAACCATTTTTAGAATAGGTTTGTTTCTAATCATCAAATTTATGTATAGTAAAAATGAATCAATTCCATTAACATTCATAATATAATTGTGTTTATTATAAAAAAATAATATTTATGTGGATTCCAGATCAAGTCAAAACATAATATTACCATTAAAAGGTTTAATTAAATAAGAAGACTGAAAATAATTTTTAAACTAGAATAAAATGATACTTATCTTATAAATATTGAACATAAGTTTTATAAGGTAAATATGTAATTTTAAAATACATATTTTTACTCATAAAATAAATATTTAATCAATTGAAATGTATTAGAAACTTATATGTCCTTCTCACATATTAATAATTTCATAAGATTTCCATTTTTTGTAAAAACAATAATTTCAACTATTCTATTAAAAATCAATTACTATTGAAAAATACCAAAATTCATATTATGCTATTTTTTATATTCTAAATTCAAAAATAAAGTTTAATTAAAAAATTTCAAGTTCTAAACATTATAAATTTGTCTTTTAAATAAAAATAAACTATATAAAGAAAAACAGATTTTATTGGTAAATTCCCTTTTAAAACATTAGGTGTTCCGAATCCTATTTTTTATGATTTTTTAATTGATTATTATATTTTTATTTACTAGATGTTTTATTATTCTAAAATTTTCTTATTAACATTAATCTAATATGGGGTGCCTCATTTTAATTTGGGTTTTCATGTGAAGAAAGATATCAAACACAATATTTCTTTAAGGAAAATACATAGTGAGATCTCAAGTCATTATATTATACACCCCCCCCATAAATAAATTAAATCCTCACAATTTTAAATATTACCCATTGATAAAATTAGGTGAGTTAATTCTTAACATATTCATCATTTGGGATATACCATATAAAATGACATCTACCTTAATCTCTTAGGATATATCAAGTAACTTATCCTTCCTAAAACAACATTAATCATTCTTAAAATCATATGTTCAAATATTTATGTATCCTAATCATATAGTTCACACAATATACCTAAAACTATTTAAATATCCAAGTCATTAAACCAATAAATAATAATAAATTTCTCCAAAAATAACTCTATCTCTAATACTTAAATGTTATTAACCACTAGATCATAAAGTCACATACCAGTTAATATATATTTATTTATTTAATAATTCTAAAAATGAGATAAACATCACAAAAAAATATCATACATCAGTTTCTCATTAAATAAATAATCAATTATTTGGTTATCAATACTATTTAACTCACTTTTATTAAAAATCATTTAGCCTTTGAAACCTAATAGTTTTGTATACCTCATTCATGTGTTTTTCAATAGTTATCCCAGAAAATATAACATTTCCATAAAATCAATTTTATAGTGTATTGATACTATTTAATATATGTTTCCAAACCATTAAAGTTGAACTAATGAAGAAAAATCCTTAGATGTCTCACAAAATCCACATAAGAATTATAATACTCCATAAAATCACTCATAAATAACATTCACTAGTGAAAATAACTAAAAGTATCTTGAATTCATTTCAATTAAGATATAACCATCCCTATATTAGACCATACTGGGACACTCACCTTTTCTATCATAATAGTAATATACTAATATTCTTAACCATTTATGTATTCCACCTTATTTAGTTATATAGATTGGTATTTTCAAGATACATACCTTTATTATCTTAATTTTTGTGATCTTGTATTAACAAAATACTAAAACCAAAATGATTAGGTTAATATCAAATAGAATCATAGAAAATGATCAAATTAATATGAATTATTAGTCCTATGATTTCTTCTCCAATGAAACCAGCATTTCTACTTATGATACTTTATTTTCAACTATATGACCCTTGGATCATCCTATAAATCTCTTGGTTATTCTTATACAACTTTAATTTGTGTTATTTCATACTTATTATCACAATACATTGAAGTTATTAGGATATAAATTCTCTATAATTTCTTATAAGTAGAATGTGATTAACCAATGAATATCCACTAAGAGTGTTTTATCGGTTGTGTTGTCTTGGGCCCACTCATTGTGAACCAAAGTGAAGATCTAATCAATTCTCAAATATCATTTTTCATGATGATTACCCCTAGGTGAATCTATGCCACAATTTCATCCAGTTTCCAATATCTTGACATGGATCAATTTTATTGGAGAATCACACATTCTTTACCTTATTAGTACAACAGAATGTTTTCCTATACTTATAAGTATCCATTAGACTTATACCTGGGATTTTCACTAAATTTATCTTGTCCTAATTTCTAAAATATTTAATATTATCTCAACTAAAAAAAGGGTTTTTTTTTTGAAATTAGGATAAACCAGGACTCATCAAAACTTTGATAACATTCCTTACTCCCAAATTATCCTCAATGAAGAACATCATAAAATAAAAAGATATCTAAACTCTGGTCTAATATCAATGATAAAAACCCCCAAATGTGACCATATGATTACATAAAATAACGAAAATATTTCATTAAAATACAATCCCAAGAAATTTTAGTTTTACGGTTTTAGAGAATTTAGAAAAAAAACATTAAGTAATAAAACTAAAATATTTTTAAAATAATGGAAATTTTATCAACTATACAAGAAACTATTTTATACATAATAAGTATACAATATCTCCCACTAATTATAAACAAAATATGTTCTTATAGACATTTATTACTTTTATTATCTTCATAAATTGGGAAAATGTAAGCATAATAAATGGGTGAACTCATATTATTAGAAGGGGTAAACATAAGTGATAAAAATAAAAGATTATAAGTGGGAATAAGATGATCATATGTTAATTATCATGATACAAAATAAATTTATACCCAATTAAGAATATATTATAAATCATATAATAACCAAATAATATTTCATTAAAATGTTACAAATAATAAAAATAATTAATACTTTGGAATTATGGCACATATTTAAGAATAAAAATCACAACACAATCGATCAAGTATCACAACCTATTTCCCATATTGTATCAGGATTCACTCACCTGTTTTCCTTGGTAGAACAGACTTCACTCACCTATTTCTCAAAGTGGATCATGAATAACAACCAGTTTCACTTTTTTGATCAAGATTCACTACTCATTTCACCATTATCTCATGAGATTTGAAGCTTTAACCAATACATTGGAGGGATATATAGGGATCACTCATCACTTAAAAATGAATTATACACATGTGTCTCATAAGAAAACATATAACCATCATATTATTTAAACTAAAGAATCAGAATGGGTTTTGTAAAACTTTTTAATGAAATTCATTCACTTTTTTATTTTATAAAGATCCCATGGAAAGAAAATGGGTTTCATTCAAAATATAATAAAGAACCAATGGAAATAAAATTAATTACATATCCTTTTAAAATGAATTAATATTAGTAAATCATTAAAAGTTTCATTAATAATCACAATATGATAAACCCATAAAAAATAAATGGGTATCCAATGATATCAAGTAACTTTTTAAGTAAATACTATTCAATCGAGATAATAAATAATATAGTATTTTAACTATATAGATAATGGTTATATGTACAATACAACAATTTTATCCAATAAATAAATTTGTGGAATCTAGGAAAAAACCCTTAAATCAAATTAATAAAAATAGGTTATTCACATTGGAAATACATTTGAAGGAAAATTATGGGTATACATAAAATGGTTAGGAAAGACAATGGTAGTGATGGATCATATCTTCCAAAGCGATGGACACTACACAATGCATCTAGATAAATAACATGGATTATTACATTGAGAAAAAATCCTCAATCATGCATAAGATATGTTAAAGTACAATTACTTATATTAAAATTACTTTTAAAGAGTATTTTGGAAAATCATTTAGTAATTAAGAAATATCATTGATCATTTGAAATTATTTTAAAAGAAATAGTTTATAAATAAAATAGAACAATAATTTCATTTATAAAAAAAGAAAGCATAAAAAATAAATTTTTATATAAAATGATAAAGATGAAAAAAAATATCTTTTCCCATGGAAAGTGTCGAAAGATATTTTTAGAAGACATTTTCAACTTTTTCCTAAATTGATAGATTTATGGGTCACTTTAAAACATTATTTTGAGAAAGGTAAAGTGAAAATGTTTGAAAATATTTACCATTAAAAATTTACATTAATAAATGAGTTTTTGAAAATTTATATTTATTATCAAATAAATATGTGTTGGAATATGAAACATTTAATTTTGAAATGATTTAATGGACCTTTTTTAAATATTTTGAAATACTTTGATTTGAAAACCCACATCATAAAAAGAGTATTAAATTATAATTTTATAAAATTTAAATATAATTATAATAATAATATAAGATAATTCATGTTATATTTCTTATAAATAGAGTATAACATTGGTGGGAAGTAAAATATGAACATTTAAAAAAGACTCATATGTAAGAATGGTAGTTATTCTTACCAATGTTATGCTTTTATTTTGGAAAAAAGTTTATCAAATGAGTTTTTATTGATGATAATAAGTAATTTAACTAGAGAAAAAGTATAATAACATATAAAATAGGGTAATGGTAAGATCAAATAAATATTTAAAAGTTTCATCAAGCAAAAAATCCTATTGCCTAAAGAATCAAAAATTGAGTCAAAGAAACTCTTAAATAATTTTTAATATAAGAATAAATATATAATGGGACTAAGGTCATGAAATGGATATTAAAATATCATGAAAGAAAATATATTTTCATATTTTAATTAAATTTTGTAGTGAATACTCCATATAAAATAAATTATGGTGCACAATATCAAACATATCCCCTGGAGTTGAAAATGAGACAAAAAACCCTTACTCCACCCCCCTTAGTGGAATGCAAAATAAGATACTAGAAAAAAGTAAATAAATATCTTGATCACAAATTTCCTAAATTTTTTCACATAAAATAGCCATTATAAAATTCATTTATAATTATTCTTTGCATGTATATTTTTTTAGTTATTATCTATTTTCAATATTAGGTGTGAGTAATCTTCATAGTTTTGAACTAGTTTTGTAACCACAATGTTTTTATTAATTATTATCCCAAATTTAATCATTCATGGATCATAAATGTTACTATAATTTATTATTTTTAATAAACTATTATTTTATAATTCTATTTCATACGTATTTTAGTTATTATTCATGACAAAGAAGTTGGTGATGATCTTGTTTTGGTAATTTATAATGAACATGTGGTGTTATCTAAATTAATGAGATAAATTTTTATATTATAATTAATTAAATAAAAATTATTATTTATTAATTAATATACAATATTAATTTTATAAATACATATTTTTTAGAAATTTATAATATTGTTAATGTATGTGGTTAAACCAACCCAAGAAGAACATATTATAATTTATGTGTGAGTATGATTGCGGAATAGATTCTTTTGTTATAATATTATTATAAGAAGTTAAATTATTTTCATGATATTATGGTGATGAATCCAAATTGTTATTATTTATAAGATTAAGTTAATTGAAGAATAATTTATCACTTATTAATAAACATATTTTTTCTTGGTTTGTTTGTTTTGGGCAGTTAGTTTTTCAATGAATTATTATTTCTAATATTTAGTATGTAATTCCTAATTTTAATTTATATAATATAAATCATGATATAAATAACATATATATTCACTAACCCAACTTCTAAAACCAACCTTTAAAGGTGGTGATAAAAAACGATACATGTAGTTCATAGTGGCGATAGTCCACACATGCGCATGAGCAATATTTTCATTTCTTGATTGAATGAAACGGGAATAGATAATGGTTATAACATAAATAAAATTTAATTTAATTATTTTATTTATAATGATTTAATTATATAAATGTAGTTAGAATGATTTAGATGAGGGTTCATGGTAAGGCTAATGAAATAAATTAAAGGGCAAAGTTAATGTTACATTGAGAATTCGGATCTTCTATTGAAGTATCCATTGGAAATGAAGGACTCAGGGAACTTTTTTTAGGATACGAGATAAAAAAATATAGAATCCATAATAAGTAATTTGGGTATATTTTTATTTTAATTTATAACTATAGGTATGCATTGTGGTGGGAGGAAGTGATCTCCTTTTATAGTTGAAAAAGAGGGACAAATCATTGGGAAAGAATGTTATGTGAGGAGAAAGAATGAAATTTCATGAGAGTTAGGTGATCTAGGAGTGGAAGTATTGGTGAGAAATTTATATTATAATTTCTAACCAGAAAAAGGTATTATGGAAGGTTTATGTGACAAATTTATTTAGTAAAATTTAGACCACATTTGATTACCCAATTTAACACTTGTTAATCTTGATTAAATATTAATCTATGTTATTATTTTGTCATGAAAAATATAACATAGATCTTATTAAAAAATTATTATGGGATTTATTGGAATTTATAATCATTTTAATAAAATAAAATTTATAAATACGTGAAAATTAACTTTATAATTAAAACATATCTTTTGTTGAAAACTGTTTTTTAGAAACAAATATTGTTTTAATCATTATTTATTCTTAATTTTATTAACACTTTATTAACAATTAAATGATTATATAATAATTTTTTATTTTTATTAGATTAATAATTTAAAATTTATCCATCAAAATTAAAAAAACAGACAAAATTTAGAAAAGTATAATTCTTTGAGAATTAATTATTTTACCCCGATAACTAATATTTACCTTTGTAACTTAATTTTATGACTAAAAATGAAATTTGTATTATTATATAATATGATAATTTTGATCTAAAATATGTAAATAATTTAATCAATTGAAATTTCTAGAGACTAGAAAATGTAATTTCAATATTACCGTGCATAATGCATAAAACCCATTTTCAGAAAAGTGTTTTTTTAACTTAAAATTTATGTGTAGTATAAATTTATCAATGTCATTAAATTCAAGATATGAATTTTAATTTATTATAGAAAAAATTATAGATATGTGGATTATAAATAAAACCAAAACTTAATATTATCATTAAAACTTTAATTAAAATAAAAGACTAAAAATAGTTTTTAAATTAGAATAAAATGTTACTTATGTTCTAAAATGTGGGAAATCGGTTTTCTAAGTTCAAAATAATATTTGAAAATACATAGATTTATTCCATAAATAATTTTTTAATCAATTTAAATGTTTAATAATCTTCTATATCTTTCTCAAATATTCATAATGTCCTTAGATTTTCAATTTTGGTAAAAACAATAATTTTCACTATTCACTAAATAAACAATTATTTTAAAAACCCAAAAAATTATCTTAAGATAATTTGTAAATGAAAAAAACAAAAATGAAATTAATTTTATAGATTTAAAATTCTAAAATTTATAAATTTATCTTTTTGACGAAAATAAAATATATAATGAAAAACTTCTTTTATTGAAAAAATCTTTATTAAGACATTATGGTTCTTAATCTTAATTTTTATGAATTCCTTATTGATTTGAATATTTTTATTTACTACATGTTTTATTATACTTAAATTTTCATAATAATATTCATTTAATATGTTTTGAATCATTTGATTTCGAAGTTGTGTGTGAAAAAATCTATCAAAGATAATTCATTTTTATGGAAAATACATATTGAAACCACGAGTTATTATAAGAAATGTGAAAATACACCTTGAATGGTGTGTCAATTATAGTTATCCTGATAAGTTTTCAATAAGATAGGGCTCCTATAATATCTTCTTTCTCTCACCCTTTCAACTTTCTTGCATACCTCAAAATCCCTTCTCCTACATTTTTTTCATTTCCTTCACTAAAACTCTACACTCAAACCAGGTGATTAAAAACACATTTAAGCCACTTTAAGAACCTTAAATTCTTAACATAATACACCATATTCAAATTTATAGGTTTTTAGAACTTTTCTGGTTGTGGTGTGGTCATACGTACTATGGATTATACGCCTTCCTCAAAATCATCACAATAATGTAACCTATTTTACTACGCTATAGAAAAGGGATCAACCAAATTATAATGGTGTGGTTTTCTTCTGTATGGCATGCCTTACTATTGACTATATGTGTAGTTTTACATAGAAAACTTCTCTATAACTCACCCATAATCACAACATTATATCCTCTAACACTACTGAAAAACTAGGTTTTTCCACCTTTAGGGCTTTAACAACATTAACTAAAAGTGTAGTTAAGCACCCACTGCTAGAAATTAAAGCCATAGACACTGACCTATAGCCATATTTTTATTAGTTTTTGGCTATACAAATCTAATTTCCATGGTTTAATTAATCCATCGTCGCTATACCACGCCCATCAATTATTTGGTATCAGGCTCGTCCTCCCCGATTCGCTACTCACCCCACACCGCTCTCCCTGACGACTTCTCCCCCCAACGAATTATCCTCTCGAACCTTTCCTCACCACAACACCCTCCTTTCCGACAACTTATCCTCCCCGATGACTTCTACTCCTCGACCTCTCCTCACTGTGGTGCCCTCCTCCTCGACAAAATTTCCTTCTCGACCTCTCCTCTCTGACCACTCCTCACTACGACACCCTCCTCTATGATGAACTCTTTTACCGTGACACCCTCTTCCCCAATGACCTATATCATAGTGGAACCATCCTCCTCGAAGAGCTCTATCATCGCGGCGCCCTCCTCTCCGACGACCTATCACTGTGGTACCCTCCTTTTGGAAGCTTCCAATCGACGCTGGTATTCTATAACACATTATTTCATCAATGTTCTGATTTTATGGTTGTACGTTGATTTGAATTTCATGTGATAGTTATTTAGATCTCTCTTCCTCTTGAATATACATAATATTGGGTCCATAAAATCCATCTATGAATGATTTAGATCTACCCACTCAAGGACTGGATTCCTCTTGGGATGAATTAATTATCACCTCTCATATAAGGATTAATTCTAAGAAGAAAAGGAATTGATTAAGTTAGGGATTATTGATAGAATAATATCCTTGGAATACAATCATGTAGAGGCATAGGGTATATCAAAATATGGATTTTATCATGTTTTTTATATTTTTATCCATCATGATAATGATTGGGTTATCTCACATGAAATAATAGTAATTGAAAAAACAATAGAAGGTATTAATGATAGTCATGATCCTTGAGGGTTAAATAATCTGATTTTATGTGACATGGGTTATCCAAATGAGTGGAATCTTATATTGATGATTGATAAGTCCCATATTGTTATTTTAATTCACTTGATGGTGTATATAGTCCATCCCCATGATGTAACACTTAATTGGGAAACCACATCTATGTCGCTTAATATTGATTCACTTCAAATAATCTATTTCAATTTCATATTCATTGCATCTATTCTTAGTGGAAATAGCATAAAATCAATTATTTGGTGGGTAGGATATATCCATGAAATTTAAATGCTACTTAGTTGAGGCCTTCCATGTCATGAAATATCAAAATATTTTATGGATCTCTAACTTATTTAATATACCTCTTAAACCATGTGAACATGAATTCATCATGTACTTTAGTGAGAAACATATTTTGGTTGGATATAATATCATTATGATCATCTTTGTTTGTTTCATGATATATTTTATCTACATGGATAATTATAATAAAATTAAATTATGAAATGTTAATAATTGTAATCAAATCTTCTTCACTATTATAGGGGTATTCATTTCCATAAAATTGGAAAAAACAACTATCATTGATATTTTCATTCTTGGTAGTCCATTTTAGATTATTATCACTATGAGTTTCCTCTCTCTCTCTCTCAAATGATCCATCAAAAGAGGTTTTTTATAGTTAAATGTGAGTGAATTTTCAAAGGATTGCATTAAAATAGATCCCAATTGGGGAGGATGATCATAAGGTGGATGGAGCCAAGATAATTCTTCCTATAAAGTCCCTCCAAACCAAGATATGGCCAAATACCTTTAAGGTTATGGGTGTAATAATTATCCTATCTATATGGTATGAGGTTACTATACCACCATTATTACTATCTTTGACGATGAAATGGTTGTAATAATATCCCTGTAATTAATGGGTGGGGTTTCTCCTATAATACTACAGAGTTAGTTTCTTCCTCAATATTAATTTTTGTTCGGGATTCAACTAGGTAATGAGTTTGGTGTAATACATTTTTTTTGGGTGAATAGTTCACATGAGTAGGGGATTCCTTATGGTGGCATATTTTGTTTTCCCTAAATTGGAGGCATGTTTAACCTTATTGGAATCTCAATTCATGAATCTATTAATAAATTTTCCTATCAAGTATTTTATTTCTATGATTTAGGAATCCTGTTATTTTTTCAAATAGACCAACTTGAATATATGGAGCTAGGCCCTGAGACCTATTAGGGTCGTGAGGTGTGTTGGAAGAAGGGTAGGGGTGCAGGGGGAGGGGGTTGTCCTAGAGGGGGGTTTCTGGGGTGGGGGTCGGGGTGGCAGTGTGCATGGGGTGTGGCGGTGCAGGGTGAGGGGGTGTCCAGATGGGGTAGTGTGCAGGGAGGGGGCAGGGGGTGCAAGGGGAGAGGGTTGTCTAGGAGGGGGTGGGAGTTGGGGGAATTTTATAGGGAGTAGGAGGTGTGGGGGTGCAGGGGGAGGGGTAGGGGGTGCAGGGGGAGGGGGATATCAAGGAGGGGGTGTTCGGAGTGGGGGTTGGGGGGGGCAGTATTCATGGAGGGTGTCTAGGGACAGTGTGCAGGGAGGGGGTAGGGGTTGCAAGGGGAGGGCACTGTCCAGGAGGGGGTGGTTTGGGGGTAGTGTGTAGGGAGTAGGTGGTGTGGGGGTGTAGGGGGAAGGGGACAGGGGGTGCAAGGGGAGGGGGTTGTCCAGGAGGGGGTGTCTGGGTGGGGGTTGGGGGGAAGTGTGCAGGGGGTGTGGGGGGAGGGTAGGGGGAAGGGGGTGTGGGGGTGCAAGGGGGTGTCCTGGGGGGCAGTGTGCAAGGAGGGGGAAGGGGGTGTAGGGGGAGGGGACTGTCCAGGAGGGGGGAGGTGGGGGCGAGCAGGGGGTGGGGGGTGCAGGGGGTGGGGGTGTGGGGGTCCAGGGTGGAGGGGTGTCTAGGAGGGAAGAGTGTCCGAGGGGGGGGGGGGTAGTGTGCAGGGAGGGGGTGAAAGTGGATGGAGGGATATCCATGAGGGTAGGTTAAGGGGTATGGGGGATTAGTGTGCAGGGGGGCAGGGAGGAGGACAATGTGTGTGGGGGTGTAGGGGGAGGGGGTGTCCAGGGGGGTCGAGGGGCTCTCCAGGAGGGAGGGGGTGTCCGAGGGGGTGTCCAAGAGGAAGGGGGTATGGGTTTCTAGGATGGGGGGTGTCCATCAGAGAATTCTGTAAAAAAATAGTTCATTGTTCAAACATCTAGGTTTTAATGTGGGTGTTCGAGGTACACCAAAATAATCTTATGTGGTCATAGAAAGGTGTGAATATTCATGAATTTTTATAATTTGAAACATTAATGAATTCCCTTAACCATAATATTTGTTATGATTTTTTTATTAACATGTTATTTAGGGTTACTTATTATATTTTTAAAAAATACATAAAATGTTATGTCATTTTCTAGATTATTTATTTAATGTATATTTATATGCCTCAGAGTGGATAGATTTTGGATGTACAATATTGATTGGATCACTAATGAATTTCAGAAGGAATTATGATATTTCTTGGACTTTGTATTCACTAATTATTCAGATGTTGGTTTGATTTGATGCCTGTGTTTTGATTGTGTTGGAAGACCATGCTTAACTCATGAGGAAGTGAGTTATCATATCACTAAACAAGGTTCCAAAAAAATTATCATGTGTGGTATCACAATATAGAAAAATCACAAGTGGTGAATGACATTCATTCAGAGGAAAGTATTGGTATGAAAAATATGATTTCTGAATGGTTTCCTTTTGTTTCTGAAGCCATATCCTCATGTAGACCAGTGTAAGATAAAATGAATAATGGAATATTGTTTTCTTCTATTAATCAGGATGTTGAAGTTGAGAGTGTTTGGAATCTGATGGAAGATGAAAATACCCCGGTATATCAGGCATGTTAAAAAACGAGAAAACATGAGTTTTTAATGTGATTATATCATGGAAAAACAATGTATGGATTTAGTAATATTGTGGTTAACTATCTCCTTACATTTATTACGTATTTACTACCTGATGATTCATGTATTTAAGAAGATGATTACATGGCATCAATGTTAGTTGACAAATTTGGATTTTCATCTATTAAGATTTATTCTTATCCCAAATATTATTGTCTATTATGGAAGGAAAATATAGAGTTAAGTTAGTGAAAAATACATGGCACATCAAGGTGGAAGACTAATAAAGATTGAATGCAATCTCGCATACCAGAGAAAGTGATGTGGCACTTCCCTTTAATTCCTAAGCATCAAAAACATTTTATGTCAGAAAAAATTTGAAAGAATATGATATGGAATGAAGATGAAATAAATAAAGATAATGATGAAATACATCATCCTACAGATGGGTTGATTTGGAAGAAATTTGATAGGTTACATCCTGATTTTGTACTTGACCCACGAAATTTTAGATTGGGATTATCCTGTGATGTTTTCAACCCATTTATCCAAATTTATATTGCACATAGTACTTGACATGTTTTCATTTACATTTATAACTTTCCATCATGGATGTGTATGAAGAATCCATTTATTATCATGAGTATATTGATATCTGGAACCAGGGATCCTGGAAATTATATTGATATATACTTGCATCCATTAATAGATGTGTTAATGGAGCTTTGGATTGTTGGTGCACAGGCGTATGATTCATTCAGGAAGGAGTAATTTATGTATCATACAACTTTATTATGGATGGTAAATGATTTCCCTACCTACAGAATGATTTTTGGTTAGAGTAATAAAGGATAATTATCCTACCCTATATGTATGAAAAATAAACGTTATCAAAGATTAATGTTTCGACGAACTTTTAGCTTCATAAGGCATCGACAATTTCTACCGATGGATCATTCATACAGGAAAAATTGTAGACAGTTCGATAATGTTGTCGAGACAGATGAGACACTTCAACGAATGTTAGGGAATGATATTGTTAAAGAACTTGATGATTTGAATTATATTCTCGGAAAAATTCAATCAAAAATCAGAAAGTGAAAACATGTTAATTTGAATTCCAATAACAATTGGAGAAAGAAAAATATTTTCTTTGAGTTTTTGTATTGGTCATCAAATTTATTGTGCCATTGGTTAGATGAAATTCATATTGAGAAAAAAAATTAGATGTTACTTTCTTCTATTTTAAATGTCAACAGAAAAACATAAGACAGTTTGTGGTCTCGTCGTGATTTGATGGATTAGGGTATAAGAGAAAAACTTTATCCTATGATAATTGGTCAAAATAAGTGGAAAGTCCATATTTCCGATTATTCGATGAAAAATATAGAGAAGAAACAATTTCTTTATGTCTTAGAAAGTTTTAAGGTTCCAGATGGTTATTCAAGTAATATTTCGAAAATGGTGAATATACAAGATGTGAAACTAAAATCTCTTAAAACCCATGATTACCATGTCATGTTATATTAGTTGATTCCTATTTCTGTTCGATATTTACATTCACATAATTTTAGAGTAGTTGTGATTAAGTTATTTAATTTTTATAGAGACCTTTGTTCCAAAAGACTGATCAGAAGTGTCGTTCATAAATTGCAGAGAGATGCACTGATTATTCTTTAATACTTGGAGAAAATTTTCCCACCATAATTTTTCATATGTATGTAACATATGACTGTGCATCTTCCCATAAAAGTTCTTTTTTGTGGTCCTTTTTTGAGTCGGTGGATGTATCCTATAAAAAGAATGATGTTTACATTAAAATCTTATGTAATAAATAAATATCACCCAAAGTCCCTAATGTAAAATGTTATTTAGCACAAGAATGCATGGATTTCGGTTCATCATACATGGAGAATATCACTATGAGGTCTAATCGACTAATTAGAAATGAATAAGAGCAATATGATCGCATTGAGCCTTCATTTCCTTCACTGCCCAAAATAGGGGGGATATATGGATCATACTCGTTGTGTACTTTAAGCAGGAAAGAGTGGGAAATGGCTCATCATATAGTATTATTCAACTGTGGTGTTATTGATTATTATATCAAATAAGTAAACTAATAAATATTATTATTTTTCATTATGTTATTCCTACATATCTTCTAACATTTTAAGCTTTCATATTTATAGAGAACATTTATAAATTATAAAAAATAGACATCGCTCCATATCTATTAAGAGGAAGGAGCTATTACACTGAAAATAATTTTTTGATTGGTTAAAGTCAAAGGTAATAGATTTTTTTCCTTCTCATAACATAATCACATGTCCCTATTTAATATTCAATGTTGTTATCTTTTCGGTTTTAACTCTTCCAATGAATGATGTATCAGATGAAGAAAGAGCATTGTCCTTTGGTCAAAACAATGTGGAATGTGATTGTAATGTAATGGTTTTCAATGAATTTAAATTTTTTATACATAATTGTGCCAAAAATGTAAACACATTCCCTACCCCCTGCACAACCCCTTCCTCCTTGACACCCCCACCCCTGGACTGCACCCCATCTCCCTCCCCCCTTGCACATCCCCCCTTGAACACCCCACCCCCCCCTCCACCCCACCCTATATAGTCTCTGGTGACTCATGCTGTAGTGCTATATTACTAAGGATTTTATTGGATTGTTCTTGTTTAAGGTAGAAACATTCAAAATTCCATGACCAAACATAATCAGGTGTTTTATCTCCCACATCAACCACCCTTTCTATGTATTACAGACATGTAGGATGAAAATGATTGTATAGACAACAAAAAGTGCATTTTTTCTCGGGTCCAGACATCTGTGGATGAGAGAGTGATGATAGAGACCTCCATTTTCCATAAATAAACCATTTTATAGTGGAATACCATTAATCAAGATAGAAGATGGGATGGTCTTTCATAGGAAACATTCATGGAGGTTTTCTATGAAAAATAAATTACTAACATGATGAAGTTGGACTATTACCATGTGTTTATAGAGATACAGAAGACCCTTAGAAATGTCTTTGTGTAATTTTATTTTTCTAAAGAGCTGGTATGATTTTCCCAATTTTTGGTTGAAATCAAGGCCCAAAAGGCTCGTATGTCGTAGATATTCCACCATCCGGATATCAAACTATAGGTAAGGATATTTGATATGACATCATACCCAAATTTTTTGTGAAGAATTTATAATCAAGAAGGGTATATATATAAAGATAATTAGAATGATTAATTCAACTCTATATAAGACCCATGACTAAGATTTCTATCATTATAATGGGAGACACTTCCAGTTTTAAGAAGTGTAAAGATCATCAGAATTATCAGAAAAGATACTATATGGGTCAAAGTAAGAGTTCTTCAGTGTACTCTATTATATTTGATCCAACCAATAGATTCAGTTATGTGAAAAGTTGGTATTTTATCCATTCTTACAAGAATACTCCAATGGAATTACATTGATGTTGTCAGTCAAGACATATATGATGTTATTTTTTTAGGGAATGAAAAAATTGATATGGGAAATTAGTTAAAGTTGAGTGTGGAGATCCTTAAAAAACAATGTAGACTCCCAATTCATTGATGTCTTATAGAAAACCAAGTGAATCTGAGTAAGGCCTAGATTATATAGTGGATAAAGGCCAGGATAATAAAAAAGATGAATTATATATTATTCAGTTCATTATCTAATAAATTGTACACTATCTACCACTTTTCTAGATACATTCATTTCTTATCCTCGTACACTTTTTATACAATTATATTATATCCATTTTCAATTCATATTTAACCAATTTCATTAAACAATATTTATATTTTCAAATAAATAAATATGATGAAGGTATGTATATAATGTATCATCTGTTATAAACAAAATATAAAGGTACATGATTCAAAAGTGCATACTTGGGGACTAACTGTAGAACCATGATATAGACCAATGTCCAGAAGATCGAATATTTCACACTCGAGAGTAAACTTGAAATCATCAATTCTTCAAGTATGGTGTATGCCAAGTAAATTTGATTAAAAACACAAAAAATGGTTACTAATATCTTCAAAAAAAAATGGTACAAAATAACCATTATGTCCTGAATTTTATATTCACATCAATCCCGGTTGCAATTCGTGGGAGCAAATCAGTTTCATTAGTTATGTTTTCATGTTGGTTGTCAGCATAGCATGCATCACTATCTTGCATACTAGTACAAGTCGTCAAACTCAAAATATGATCTTTGAAACTAGCTCCGCAGCATGAGTCACCAGAGACTATACTAGGGGTAGGGGGTAGGGGTGGGGTGTGTAGGGGCAAGGGGGTGTGCAAGGGAGAGGGATAAGGGGTGATGTCTAGGGGTGGGAGGGGGTGTTAAAGGGGTCAGGGGCTGTGTAGGGTGGGAGTGTTCAGGGGGGAAAGGGGGTGTGTAGGGGGTAGGGGAGGGAGAGGGGTGTTGTACCGGGGGTGGGAGGGGGGGCGTGTAAGGGGGCATGGGTGCATGGGGGCAGGGGTTGTTCAGTGGGGGGTGGGGGGGTAGGGGGTGTGTAGGGGGAAGGGGGGCAGGGGGAGGGGGCTGTTGTCCAGGGGGTAGGAGGGGGTGAGTGGGGTGTGAATTAGTGGTTTCTTTTTTAACAATTCCTTTTATTTCAAATTCAAACTCTCCAACTTGTTAAGACTACACACCTAATGAAGACTTAATCCACTATAGGATAATATTTAATCTTCCACAATAAAATGCATGCAAGAGGTGGCCATAATTTTCTTCAATATATGAATTTCACAATATCCAATCTGTTCTTCAAGATTCATCAAATCAATTTAATTAGGTACACTTCATGCATGAGATTCATGGAATCCAAAAAATTAACATAATTGTTTATATATAATATTACTTTATGCATTATTTAATAACTAATTTTAGGTATGTTAATTATGATTGCATGAATTTATGGGTAGAATGAAACCTTTTTATTTCTCTCTTATTTGTTGTATTATGAAAAGTGCATGATAGGATATGTCTGTGGATGTCTAGGGGGTGTCTAGGGGGTTTCCATGGGGTCCAGGGGGGTCCAGGGGCTGTCTAAGGGGGGATGGGGTGTCCAGGGGGTATCTAGGGGGAGGGGTGTCTTGGGGGTGTCCAGGGGGTGTAGAGTTGGCCTGGTCTTGCGTAGGGTGAAAATATTGTTGTTTATAAATTTTAATTACTTTCATGGGATTTGTGATAGGAAATGTTCTACTAGTGAGAAAAAAAATGAATTTGAACTCTGACACGTTGGAGGTGTCACAGGTAAAATTTCTCTCCCTGGTTGTAGAATGCATAATCGATTCAAACAGTAATGTCAAAGTAATTTCCCTGTTTTTGGATTCCTGATGGCTTTTCCTTTTCGATCATCTATTGATTTTGAGTACTTGTATTGGTATGTTGGATAGGGATGAATTCTATGTAGGGAACCAGAAACAACACATATCCAATGATTATGCATGCGAGCATATATGTAAGGATCCTCTTGTTTGTGGCTTGACTCCTTTGAGGTAAAGTCCCTCTCCTAGCCTCTATAATTCAAGAATTTTTTAAATTTCATTTAGTTTCCTTCTTAATTCTTCTTTCTTATATTTAATTTCAATTCTTAATCAGGTGTTAGTTAAAATAATTGTTTCGTTTGATAAACAAGTCATGGTTTTGTAATAAAACCCCTCAATGGAGGTGTGCTATCTGGGAAAACTAACAGTGGTAGTTTATGCTTATATATATTGCTTGACATTATTGCATTTATGTTTTCCATTTTAATCTTTACCCATTATTCTCTTATTTGATGTACCACGAGCATCTCCAAAGATTTTTTTTGACTCACAGGGGTGTGCGCAGGGGGAAGGCTGTGTGCAAGGTGGGGTGGGGGTGTGCTGGGGGGTCTGTCCAGGGAGGGGGGGGTCTGTCCAGGAGGGGGGTGTCTGTCCAGGGGGTGGCTACTACAAGGGGGGTAACAATAGGGGTGGGGGGCTATCCAAGGGGTGTACAAAGAGGGTTCAAGGGGGTTGTCCAGGTGGGGTGAAAGGGGGTTGTCTAGAGGGGGTAGGGGGTGCAGTGGGGCTGTCCAGGGGGTGCTAGGGGGCTGTCCGAGGGGGGTGCAGGGGGGTAGGGGTGTGAATTAGTGTTTTATTTTATAGGAATTCCTTTTCTTTCAAATTAAACCTTTCAAACGTGTTAATACTATACACCTAATTAAGCCTTAATCCACCATAGGATAATATTTGATCTTCCTCCATGAGTCTGTAGGTTCATATTTGATCATGTACACATAAAGTATCTTAGAAAATAATTGAAGATGAATATATACCTTGATCGATTAATTTTGATAACATGTAATGACCAATTTCTATAGTGAAATAATTCTCAGGCTACAATTCCTTCTATCTATTGTAACGACCTCAATAAAATTCATGCAAGAGGTGCACATAATGTTCTTAAATATTTTATTTAATATAAGACTTTCAAAATATAAAATCACTTCTTAAAGAATCATCAAATCAATTTAATTAGGCACACTTCATGCATGGGATGCATGGAATCCAATACATTAACATAATTTTTTATATATTATATTACATTATGTTTTATTTAATAACTTATTTTTGGTACGTCAGTTATTCTTGCATGAATATATGGGGAGCATGAAAACTTTATATTTATCTCTTATTTGTTATATTATGAAAATTTCATGATCTAAGAAAGGTTATGTGATATATTCACTATATTTGAGTGACCCATATGTGGATCACCAAATTTTTTTTCATAACCAAAAAGATTATTTGTTAGATATCAATAATTGCCTGTGGGTAGTTGTCTCAATGTCTTCATAAGAACATGATTTCTTGTGTGTATGATTTTGTATGATAGGCTATGTATGTGGATAGGGATGTGTGCTATGAATAGAATCGGAAACAAAACATAGCCCATGCTTATTCATGTGAGCATATATATAAGGATCCTCTTATGTGTGGCTTGAATCCTTTGAGGTAGAGTCCCTTTCATATCCTCTTTATTTCAAAAATTTTTAAAATTGCATTTAGCTACCTTCTTGATTCTGCTTGTTTATATTAAAATTAAATTCTTGATCAAGTGTTAGTTAAAATAATTGTTTTGTCTGATAAACAAGTCATGGTTTTGTAATAAAACCCCTCCAACAAAGGTGGGCTATCTATGAAAACTCATAGTGGTAGTTTATATTTATATAATTTGTTTGACATTATTGAATTTAATGTTTTCGATTTTAATCCTTACCTATTATTCTCTCAGTTGATACACCACGAGAATCTCAAAATATTTTTTTGACTCATTGGGGTGTGTGTAGAGGGCAGGGGGTGTGCAAGGTGGGGTGGGGATGTTTTTTGGGGGGGGGGTCTGTCCAGGAGGGGTGGGGGTGTTTGTCCAATAGGGGGGTGGCTACTGCAGGGGGGGCTACTACAGGGGTGGGGGAAAGGGGTTGTCTAGGGGAGTTCAAGGGGGTGAAAGGGGGCTCTCTAGGGGGTGAAAGGGGGATGTCCAGGGGGAATGGGGGTGCAGGGGGCTGTCCAGGGGGTGCAAGGGCTATCCAAGGGGGTGCAGGGGGGTTGTCCAGGGGGTGCAAGGGCCATCCAGGGGGAGTGAAAGGGGTCTGTCCAGGGTGGTGCAAGGGCTGCCCAGGGGGTACAAGTGCTGTCCAGGGGGGTGCAAGGGGGTTGTCCAGGGGGTGCAAGGGGGCATGGGGGTGTAAGGGGGTTGTCCAGGGGGGTGCAAGGGGGTTGTCTAGGGGGTGCAGGGGGAAAGGGGTGTGAATTAGTGGTTTCTTTTTTAGCAATTCCCTTTCTTTCAAATTAAAAATCTCCAAACTTTTAAGACAACACACTTAATGAAGGATTAATACACCATAGGATAATATTTAATCTTTCTCCATGATCTTGTAGGTTCAGATTTGATTGCGTACACTTAAAGTATCTTAGAAATTATTTGAAGATTTCTATATACCTTAATCAATTAATTTTGAAAACATGTAATGACCAATTTCCTTAGTGAAACAATTCTTGGGATACGATTCCTTCTATCTAATGTAATAAACTCAATAAAATTCATGCAATAGGTGCACATAATGTTCTTCAATATTTTATTTAATATAGGACTTTCAAAATATTGAATCGCTTCTTCAAGAATCATCAAATCAATTTAATTAGGTACACTTCATGCATGGGATTCCTGGAATACAAAACATTAACACAATTGTTTATAAATTATATTACTTTATGTGTTATTTAATAACTTGTTTTAGGTATATCAATTATGATTGCAGGAATTTATGTGTAGCATGAGACTTTTGTCTTTCTCTCTTATTTGTTGTATTATGAAAAGTGCATGATCTGAGTAAGGTTATGTGATATATTCACCATATTTGAGTAACCCATATGCGGATCACCAAATGTTTTTTCATAACCAAAAATATTCTTTGTTAGATATCAAGAGTTGTCTTTGGGTAGTTGTCTCAATGTCTTCATAAGAATAGGATTTCTTGTGTGTATGCTTTCGCATGATAGGGGGTTGTCCAGGGGGTGCAAGGGGGGTTGTCCAGGGGGGTTCAAGGGCTATCTAGGGGGTGCAGGGGGGCTGCCTAGGGGGCATGGGGGTGTAGGGGGTGTCTTGGGGGTGTAAGGGGGGGTTGTCCAGGGGGGTGCAAGGGCTGTCCAAGGTGGTGCAAGGGGGCTTTCCAGGGGGCCATGGGGGTGCGGGGGGGGGGGGTGTTCAAGGGGGTGCCAAGGGGCTATCTAGGGGAGGTTCAAGGGCTGTCCAAGAGGCTACTAGGGGGCTTTCCAGGGGCTATTAGGTGCAAGGTGGTTGTCTAGGGGGTGCAAGGGGAAAGTCCAGGGGTGTTCACAGGGGTGCAAGGGGGTTGTCCAGGGGGGTGCAAGGTGGTTGTCCAGGGGGGCATGAGGGTGTAGTGAGGCTGTCCACGGGGGTGCAAGGGGGTTGTCCAGGGGGTATGGGGATGAAGGGGGGTTATTCAAGGGGGTTTTGTGGGGTTTTTTATAAAAAGTGAATCCCTATAGCCATGGTTTAAAATCGTGGCTAAAGATATATAGCCATGGTTCAAAACCGTGGCTATAGGACTTATGTGGCTTAACTGTTCTTCCATAGTTTGGAAGCGTGGAAAAAACCCTATAGCCACATTTTTAAACTGTGGAAATAGAGATATAGCCTTGGTTCAAACTAGGGCTATAGGGTTTTAGCCACAGTTTTAAACCATGGCTATAGGTATTTCCCTATAGCCACGCCAATACCAGCCCCGAACCATTGAACTGTGGCTATAACCTATAGCCATGGTTTGAAACTATGGCTATAGCCTAAATTTCCAGTAATGAACCCCATTTTTAACACTATAAAAAACACTCTTAAAGGGGGTCCTTTATGAGTATTTGTAAAAAATCACCCATAATAGCCACCCTTTATCAGTTCTTTTTTAAAAGTGCGAATAAAGGCCCGCCCTTTATCAACTCTTTTTTTGTTATCACTGAAAAATGGAATATTTAATAAACAAAATATATTTCATTTAAAATAATATATTAATATATAAATATATTTATATTGGTAGAAATATAATATATATTTTTTAAAAATGTTTTAGATAAGGATAAATATGCATTTACACTTAATATATAAGAAATATAGTGAAAATGGATTATAAAATAACTAAAAAATATTATTAATTAATAATTTGATTATTGTTATTGATTAATAGTCATTTAATAATAGTTTGATGAAATAAAAATTAAATGAATTAATGAATGATCTAAGATAATTTAAAAACATTAATCGAATATCAAATGGCTATAAATTTTCACCCAGATGTTTGTTTGGGCTCTACGACCTATCAAATTTAATCCTACAATGATATCAACACTATAGTGACTAGGGAAACCCCAAGTTTAATTTTTATAGTCCAAAAAGGTTGATGATCCCATAAAAATTAATTTTTTCGTCAGGGTATCCCAATTTTTTTACATTCAATGGAATTTAGGCCTCATTTAAGGGGTTATTATAGTATTTTTCAGTGGGAAATAAATTTATTCTTAGGTATTACACTCATATTGATATTACGGTTTTGAATTTTTATCATTTTTCACAATTTTTTTATTTATAATTAAATAATTCTAATGACCCAGGATTGACGTACATGGACATTACATTTATTTTGCGCAATACATAATACATTACAAAATTATATTCCAAAAGACCGTATTAGTTTAGTGTATTTGGAAACTTTGAACATAATATTCTAACTTGGTGAAAAATCTTCAACGTCTCCCATAAATATCTTCCCCTTTTTTTTCCTACCTAAAACATTTCTTTATATACTAGGTAAAAGAAAACATAAAAAGGGTGAGATCAAATTCTCAGTAAGGTTAATCATGGAGAACATAAAACAAACCATAAACATAAGAATGTAAAAACATGAACATAAAGTCTAAACATAAAAATATCGAGTAATGAAATAAATCTTGGAAGTACATAAGACATAGATCATAATGGAACATTAACCATGATAAAATAGTATTATCATAAAACATGGAATTTTGGAAAATAAATAAGCACATAATATGATTTCCATAGTATCCAAGGCATTGCTGCCAAGACCATCATATTGGACCAAGTCAATTACTGAACCGAGTTTACTTATGGTTCCATCCATGTATTACTGAACCATATTTACATAACATTCCCCCCTGTATTACTGAACCATATTTACTTTCCATTCTAGTCATGTCTATCTCATGAGATATAAGTCTTTACCCAATGCATTGGAGGGATATATAGTTCCCACACATCTCATAATGAAATAATTCTTACATGTTCCACAAAAAACATAAATCATTCATCATAGCATAACCCAATAAATAAAATGGGTTTCTTAAACATCATTACATCATAACATAATCCATATAAGATAAATAGATTTCATAAAAATAATTCCATCATAAACACAATCAATTAAAAGTAATAATAGGGATAGAAACATAACCCCATGCAATCTTAGATGGAATATAATATTGATAAAACAATTGATATTAATTCTGGAGGAAAATATCCTTTCTTCTTCAAAAACATTGTTTATTATCAAAATGTTGTGAAATTTTAAAACAAAATAATTTAGTTGAAAATAAACATGAAATATAGTAGAGTAATATTCATGGAAATAAATAATAACAAATATGTAAATATTTTTTCATGCATTATAAGTTAAAAATTCATTCTTCTCGTACTCTTTCTAGAAAAGTCAAAAAGTACATCGTATAGAAAATGAAAGAAATATTCCTTCCATATAATTTAATAAAAATTCATTAATAGGTAAAATTGACTTTAAAAAATAGTATAATAATTGAAATAATATTATATATTTAGTAAACATGTATTTGGATGATAAATATTCCTTAGTAAATACTTACGTATAAACAATCTCAGAAAATAATGAGATTGTGAAATTATCCATTAAATTAGGTTCGATATTCTTAGTATATATCTGAAACTCTTTTATAGTGGGTTAAAATATATTATTAACTTGTAAAAAACCATAACAATATTTACTATATCATATATGATTCAATTATTACTTTATATTACTCGATCACTTATTAATTTCATGTTAAAACAACATTTTGGGTAATAATGGTTTTATTTATCGTACATGTTTTGTCTTTTTATTCTTGATAATATTAAAAATATCATGATTTAATTACTTATAAAATGTAAAAAATGATCTATATATTATATATATTGAGTATATATATATATATAATATATAGATAAATGACATGGAATACACCATTCATTGAGATGGTAGGCTATACATAGGCATGAACGTTGTTTCTGTTTCCTTATTGAATTGAATAAAAGTAAGTAAATGAAATATACATATATAAATAAATCCAGTAGAATTATTATGCCATTTATTTCATTCTTATTTATTATATATACTTTAGAATCATCATTGAATGGTTAATGTAGAGAACGAATCACATCGAGTCATGGAGATAGTAGGCCCTACATACGCACGAGTGATGATATCATTCACTTAATGGTTAAATTCTATATAATTGGAATGTATATTAATTATACAGAATAATTATCATGTTATATTCATTATTTAAATCCATTATACTCATAATTATACCCATCCAAATTTAGTATTTTTGTATAACAAATTACACTGTGATGTGGAGACAGCAATCCATACGTACGCACGCATGGTGATATTGTTATTCATAGGATAGATAAAAGGATGTATAAGGTTGTACCATAATTATAATAACATATTATCATGTAGAAGATACTGTATTTATTAATTTTTTTATGAAAATAATAAAATAAGAGGATGTAGAAGAAGAAAATAATTTTGAAAGTGGTGATAAAGCAAATACCTATTTTCCGAGTATCTTCTTTTGATTTTCACAAAAGGTCTCACTACGAAGACGTTATACCCCAAGTGTGGCCTATAGGAGGAATAGAGGGATTTTGGGAGATTTTATAGTAGAGTTTAGAAAATCCAAAGGGATTTAAATATACGGCCCCGACCTTAAGCATTACTTAATATTAAATTAAATTAATAATTCACATTGAGGATCTTTTCAGGTTTAGAGTTTTAGAGAATTAGTACATAACTATTACATCTCAAAAGTTTTCAAAGTAGACACTACTACATAGTTTCCATTTTTTTTTACAAAACATGAACTCTTGAAAAAGAAGAGTCATGTCTAGTTCCAAGATTAAGATAACATGACTTTTCCTTCATCCCATCCTTGACACTATTCCACATTATGTCCTATGAAGAACATTTCAAAAAAACTTGGGAAGAGCATAAAAATATTAGTAAGGGATACACAAAGAAGGAAAATTGTTAGTTTTTCAAAACCACAAGTAAACCATGAATAATTTACCAAAGTAATGCTTTTCACCTTTATGAAGTAGTAAAAACTCTTCACTGAATAAAAGATCATTACTTACCCTTTTGTAACCAAAATATTACCATAAAACCCATATAAAGAACACATAACATATAAAGGTAACTTGGGACATAAACATACATAAATGTAATAACCATATGGTCGACTTCCACACATATCACTAAATGGAATAGCCATACAACCGACCTCCATACCCAATGCATTGGAGATTATAACGTAACCGCCCATCCTGGTATTCACGGCACCACCTGTCATATGGTTTATCACATAACCACCCGTCAAATGTCCAATTACCATTATAAAATCATAAGACATAAAACAAATTAATGGAAAGAAAACATTTCCACATTTCAATCACAATATATAACATAAATATATTGACATAAAAAATCCATTATAAAACCCATTTTCAATACCAAAATACATAAAAGAGTATATGGTATTTATTTCATTTTAAAAACATTACAGCTTGTTGAGGAAGCCAAAGACCAAATAATACTAGCGGCGGAAGAAAAGGTGGTTGTCACCGCGTACGTTAAAAGAAACATTCCTTTTTGTTATTTAGTAAAACGCTTCGTAGAAAAAGATTTCTTTTGTATAAAATTAAAAGTCAGAGGGGTTTATACACCATATAAAATAAAGTTGTGTATAAAAAAAGTATGCCTCAATGAAAGGATATTGAGACGAAGTCCCTTACCTCGTGTCCGACGTGACTCGATTGATCTTTAATCTTCTGAATAATAAACTAAAGTTAATTTCTAGTTTCTTAAGAACCTTTTTCAACTTTATTATTCCTTTTATATAACTTATTTCCATGTTATAAACATTATGTAATCATTTAAGTTAATAATGTTTGTTTTGTCGATATTTGGTACTTAAGTCAAAAATGGACTTCTTAAAATTACATGTTGTTCATGTGGTCAAAGGTTAATTATATCCAGAATGATATTCATGATTTGGATATCATATATATCCAACACAAACATGTATTTATAATATTATATAACATTTAGAGGTAAGAAATGAAATGCACCGTTCATGGAGACGGTAAGTCGTACGTACACATGAACGCTACTTTCATTTCTATTTCATATTTAATGGAGTGAAATAATAATGATATAAAGGTATATTATAATTCCAGTATAATATCATATATAATATCATTAACTTCATCCTTTATACGTTCCACATATGGCATTAACGAATCAAATCACTTTGAGGGAGAGGTAGTCTGCACTTCCTAAAATGAAATTATCGTGTTTACCCTTAATGGAAACCATAAAGGTATGCCATAAATGAAAAATAAAGAAGCATAAACATAATATATATCATATATAAATATAGTTACATCTTAATGGCCACCATTAAAGGTGTTAAAATAAGATTGAACAATCATCGTTTCGTGAGGCAGAAATTCGCCAACCACAGAAACAGTATGTTATTTAACCATTAGACGGAGGTGTGTGTAAGTGTAGCTCGAATCCTTCCCATAAAAACATCCTAGTATATAGGAGATACTGGTGTTGTTAAAAAATAATGTAATAAAAAGAGTTTAGGGGGTTGTAGAAGCAAAATAAAACAAAAGGACATAAGAGAAGGCATTACCTTTAAATCGGGTAACTCCTCTTGGTTTGAACCAAAAGGGTTTCTTGAGGAGCTTCCTGCCTAAGGTAAGGCTTCTATGATGAGTATAGGGATGTGGAGAGATAAAATGAGCAGAGATTGGTCGATCCAAAGGGTTTATAGGTGTGGGTGAGGTGGTAGAGGTAGGAGCATTTTATAAGAGGAGAGGAGGGGCACTCTTGGAAAGTCAAGAAAAGATACTTTATTATAAAATGATTTTTGAATAATAAAGGTCCCTAAATTATATATTTCTAGGATAAGGTGATAAGGGTTCTAAATCCACCCATCCAATAGGTTTTTGGACAAGTGTAAGTCTTATATTTTACATTATCTTTTCATTTTATTTAAATCGTTAATTAATGAGGTAATCGCTGCATCATCATGGTGTCATAAATAATTTAATTTATTTAATGTCTACAAATTATAAAAAAAATATCATGATGTAGGAAATATTTTTAGATTTCTAATGAATATTTATAGTAAAAAATATGACTTGTATAACCCCATGTGAAAATTGTTTTAGTAAAACAATTCATGTTTGTGACATTTTTATTTTAACTTTAAATAAAAAGTTATTAATGTCATTTTCTTACCCAAGTGGCTCCATGGGGTCCCCAAGTTGACCCATGGATTTGTTTGGTCGGCCATGACACATAAAATAAGGGTAAGACATGTGTCAAGGTAATTTCATATTATTATAACATTATTTTTACCTTAAGTTACACTAATTATCTTTAATCGCGATTAATAAAACTTAAAAGTAACTATTCACCAAAAAATTATTTTAATCCCATTGATCCACATTTTACTTTATAATGACAACCATGTATGTCAGATTTTTTAAATTAAAATCACGGAGGTGGTAAAGTATCATTTAAATGAAAAATCAGTTTTTTAACTACCACATAGTGGTTTCACTATTCATAAAAAAATTGAAGTTTTTCAGAAAAATACAAAAAATTCACCCTAAGATATATTTAATATTCCGAATTCAAAAATGATGGCTATTTTAAAAAATTCAAAAAATATAATTTTCATTAATTAATTTAATAATTAATTCTCATTTTCAAAACAAATAGCGTGTCTTTATGAAACAATATATATCAAATGATTGACACTAGTTTAAGTCCAATTTCAAAGTGAAATTAATACCAATGAACATCATTGGATTAAATGGTAAAAATATATTCTAATTGCACTTTAAAACTAATTCAAAATATAATCTAATTGTATAAATAAATTAGATTAAAAAATGTTTTGAATTAAAATACAACATTTTTCACTATTCATTAAAAAATGAACTTTATCGGAAAAATACCAAAAATGTACACAAAGTAAATTTTGATTTCCCAATTCTAAAGAAGAATTTTATTTGGTCCAATAAAATTTATAATAGTGACCAAAACTATATTTAAAGAGGGTTCGCTATCAAAAGCCGATAATTCGACCATTTAGTGAATATTAGTGTATCTATGCCTAAACTTGAATTATTTTCTAATTTTATGCCTTTATCTTTTATTGGATAAATGTAAAACATTTAACAAACATATATAATCATATTTTAGTTATTTCTATTTACTCCCTCTAATACAACGGCTACGTGTTAACTACCATTTGAAATAATATTATTATATTACTAGTGTGCAACGTAAGATTTCAAAGAAACTCGTTGTTGCGTATCGGGTACGCTATTGAACATAGTAGCACCTTTAAAGTAAAATTAATATTTAATTAAAAAATATTAATAAATATGAAAATTTATTTATTATTTATTTACCTGGGATCTTACATCCTTTCCCCCTTTTGGGAATTGCGTTCTCGCAATTTTATTCACTTATCAAAATAAGTGGGGGTATTTATCCCTCATAGCATTTTTAGATTCCCACATTGTCTCTTAAACCATATGGTTTTTCCACAAAACCTTTACCTAGTGAATTACCTTATTCCGCAACACTTTCTCTCTATGGTCAAGAATCTAGACTGGTTGTTCTTTATAAGAGAAATTCTCTTCCAACTGACCTACCTCTGGGCTCAAAACATGAGATGGATCTGGCATATACTTTCTCAACATCGAAACACGAAAAACATTGTATACCTGAGATAAACTCATAGGTAAACCCACTCGGTAAGAAAATGATCCAACTCTCTCCAGAATTTTATATGGTCCAATGAACCTTGGACTCAACTTTCCTTTCTTACCAAATCACATCACACTTTTCCATGGTGAAACTTTGAGAAAAACATGATCACCTACCTCAAAAGATAGATCCTTCCTCCGGTAATCCGCATAACTTTTCTGCCTACTCTGAGCTCTTCTCATGTGTTTCTGTATCATCTGAACTTTTTCTGTCAACTCTTCTAACAATTCTGGTCCCATCAACTTCCTTTCACCTACTTCATCCCAAAAAGCTGGAGTTCGACACCGCTTCCAATATAATGCCTCAAACGGAGCCATCTGTATACTGGAATGAAATCTTTTATGATAATAAAACTCAACCAAGGAAAGATGTTGGTCCCAACTTCCCTGATAATCCATCAAGAAAGCACGTATCATATCCTCAAAAGTCTGAATTGTTCGTTCTGATTGCCCATCTGATTGAGGATGAAAAGCTGTACTAAAATTTAATTCAGTACCTAATGACTTTTGAAGACCCTTCCAAAAGTTATAAGTAAACCTGGGATCACGATCAGATACAATGGATAGGGTAACTCCATGAAACTTGATTATCTCTTTAACATACAACCAAGCAAGTTGATCTAGATACAAAGTATCTCGAATAGGAAAAAAATGAGCAGATTTAGTCAATCGATCAACAATAACCCATATTTGATTATTACCTCAATATGTCTTTGGTAATCCCACAACAAAGTCCATGGATATATTTTACCATTTCCACTCTGGCACCGATAAAGGCTGAAACATCCCTTTCAGTAACTACCACTCTACTTTAACCTATTGAAAAGTCAAACACTTCATAGTAAAATCAGCAATATCTCTTTTCATTCCATCCCACCAGTAATACTCCCGTAGATCACTGTACATCTTAGTACTACCAGGATGAACTGAAAACGGGGAACTATGAGCCTCACATAAGAACTCATTCTTCAACTTTGAATCAGAAGGCACACATAATCTCTTCCCAAACTCAAAACACAATCATTATCAATGTTAAATTCAGGTAACTTACCCTTCTGAACCAGCTCTACCTTTTTCTACAACCCACTGTCTTTCTTCTATGCTTGATTAATTCTGTCTGATAGAGATGATATCACTGACACCTGAAACAAAACAGAATAACTTCATTCACCAACAACTTCTATGGAAAATTTCATAAAATAAAAAAACCAAAGGATCTTGTTCCAAACGTAGCATGGTTAATGAAGCATTAATTTTTCGACTCAAAGCATCAGCCACTTTATTTTCTTTTCTCGGATGGTAATGAATTGTACAATCATAATCCTTGATTAATTCAAGCCATCTCCTATGTCTCATGTTCAATTCTTTCTGAGTGAATATATACATTAAACATTTGTGATCAGTATATATTTCACACTTTACTCCATACAAATGATCCCTCCAAATTTTTAGAGTAAAAACAACAGCAACTAATTCCAAATAATGTGTAGGGTAATTTACCTCATGAATTTTCAACTGACATGAATCATAAGAAATTACCTGATCATTCTGCATAAGGACACAACCAATTCCCTTGAACGAAGCATCACTGTAGATAACAAACTCACCATTCCTAGAAGGAAGTTCCAAAACTGGAGCATTCACCAATCTTCTGTTCAACTCCTGAAAACAATCATCAAATTTTTTTTTCCAGATAAACATAACACCATTCCGAGTTAGCTTAGTTATTAGACTAGATAATAGTGAAAAATTTTCAAAAAAACTTTAGTAGTAACCTTCCAAACAAAGAAAACTACAGATCTCGGTTACATTTTTGGGTCTTTTCCATTCTTCAACAACTTTTGTTTTAGCAGGATCAACAGTTATTCCATTTTTTAAAACAATGTGACCAAGGAAATAAATTTGTTGTAACCAAAACTCACACTTTCTGAATTTTCCATATGGTTTCGTTTCTTTTAAGGTTTTCAAGATAACCCTTAAATGAATTTCATGATCCTCTTTACTTATAGAAAACACAAAAATATCATCAATGAAAACAACCACAAACTTATCCAAGAACTCATGGAAAATTCTATTCATAAGGTCCATGAATACAGCAGGTGTATTGGTTAACCCAAAAGGCATAACTACAAATTCATAATGGCCATATCTAGTACAAAACTCAGTCTTCGGAACGTCTGTTTCTTTTACTTTCAACTGATGGTACCCCGACCTCAAGTCAATCTTCGGAAAATACTGAGCTCCCTAGAGCTGATCAAACAAATCATCAATATGAGGAAAAGGATACTTGTTCTTAACAGTGATGTTATTCAAGGCTCTATAATCAATACAAAGTATCATTAAACCATATTTCTTTTTAACAAACAAGAGAGGATCACCCCATGGTGATGTGCTAGGTTGAATGAAAACTTTATCTAATAAATCATGCAATTGATTATTTAACTCTGAAAGTTCAACATGAGCCATTCGATAAGGGGGTTTTGAAATTGGCTTAGAATGTGGAACTAAGTCAATAGTAAATTCAACTTCCCGATCATGAATAATATTAGGAAACTCATCAGGAAAAACATCAAGATACTCATTTACCACTGGCACATCATTAATCTGAATAGTTCCTTTATTTTCATAAATATGTGGAAGGTAACATTCATTTCTACCTTTTACTAGTTTCTCAACTTCCTGGTATGTTATCAAAAGCAAGGGTTCATTATTATAAACAAACTGAAAATATTTCTGAAAAGAAACCATTTTAGCTCTGCAGTCAATCTTAGCATGATAAAAAGAAATCTAATCCATGCCCAAAATAATATCAAACTCTACTAGAGGAAAAACAATAAGGTTTGCAGGTAGATTCTTTCCGCACACAAGGATAAGAAGGTTCTTATAATTTTCTTTTGTCTCAACATTTCCTCTAGGTGTTTTTACCATAAGTTGAGGATTCATATCTTGAGATGGAATTCCGAATTTACTAGAAAATTTCTCAGAAATAAAAGAATGTGTAGACCTTGAATAAAACAACACATTGGCATAATCTGAACAAACAAACAGTGTACCTGATACTACTTCATTCGATGAACCAACATCTGTTGAAGTAGTTGCAAAGGATTTCACCACCCCTTTATTCTTTTAGTCTGGCTGCTTTCCCTTAGTTGAGTTCTTCGTTAGACACTCATTTTCATAATGACCCATTTCATTACACTTAAAACATCTTACCGCTAGATTTTCATTGTCTGCTTGATCATCTTCCTTACAGTTACGAGCAATATGACCAGACTTACCACACCAAAATCACTTTCCAGACATGGATAAACATTCTCCAGGATGCATTTTACCACACTTATCATAGGATGGATATTTGGTTTTCTTACCTCCTTGTTTATTTGATGAATTCTTCCCCTTTTACTACCAACTAGACCTCTTATTCTGTTTTTTGTCAAATAACACATGATCATCGGAAAACTCAATTTCCACCTTCTCCGCACATTGAACAAGTTTTTCATAACTTTTGAAATCACGAGAAGCTAAAGCCCATCGATACATTGGATTTAACCCTGAGTAAAAATGGTTTATTTTAATATCAAGATCTCGTATGAAATTTGGAGCATACCTTGCCAGTCGAGTGAACTTTGCCTCATAAGCAGCCACTGAGTTATCCTCTTGCCTCAATTTTAGGGATTTTTTTCCATCATAAGACGAACCACCTTAGGAAAATATTTCTCAAGAAACATTCCTTTGAATTCGTCCCAGTGAAGATCATCAATCTCATCACTATCCCTAATATTTTTCATCATCGAACACCACTGATCAGCTTAACCTTCAAAATGGTAAACAGCAAGACTAACCATTTGATGTTCTGAACACCCCATGACATCAAAAATCTTCTCCAGTTCTTTAATCCACTATTCTGCTAGCACATGGTCAGATTATCCTCTGAAGGATGGGGGATGTTGCCTCATTAAATGTTCCACCACTAATATGTTCCTCTGCGGTTGATCTGGATGATCTCATGCATGGATACCACCACCATTTATAGCCTGAGTCAACTATGCCATCACTGCAACAAACTGTTTAGTTCTGATTTCAACCTTCTCAGGTTTCTGATTTGGAAGGTTGTCTTCCTCCTGCTGACTTCCCAACATAGTTTCCCTGTTTCCTCTGTGGAAAACCATTCAGAACACATAAATATCTTAGTCGAAGAAACATGGTAATCTTTAAATGCTATATCATTTCAATCATACCATAAATTAATTTAGGGACACAAAATTTAACAAATTTTGTAACTCCTAAAGTTTTCTAAACCGACCTCTGATACCAACTATAAGGCCCTGACCTTAAACATTACTTAATATTGAATTAAATGAATAATTCACATTGAGAATCTTTTCAGGTTTACAGTTTTAGAGAATTAGGACATAACTATTACATCTCAAAAGTTTACAAAGTAGACACTTCTACATAGTTTCAATTTTTTTACAAAACATGAACTCTTGAAAAAAAAGAGTCATGTCTAGTTCTATGTTTAAGATAGCATGAATTTTCATTGATCCCATCCTTGACCCTATTTCTCATTATGTCCTGTGAAAAAAATTTCAAAAAAAACTTGGGATGAGCATAAAAAGCTCCAGTAAGGGATATACACAGAAGGAAAACTTTTAGTTTTTTAAAACAACAAGTAAACCATGAATACTTTGTCAAATAAATACTTTTCACCTTTATGAAGTAGTAAAAACTCTTCACTAAATAAAATATCATTACTTACCCTTTTGTAACCAAAATATTACCATAAAACCCATATAAAGAACACATAACATATAAAGGTAACTTGGGACATAAACATACTTAAATGGAATAACCATACGGTCGACTTCCACACATATCACTAAATGGAATAGCCATACAGCTGACTTCCATACCCAATGCATTGGAGGTTATAACGTAACAACCCGTCCTGGTTTTCATGGCACCACCGATCATATGGTTTATCACGTAACCACCCATCAAATGTCCAAGTACCATTATAAAATCATAAGACATAAAACAAATATAATGGAAAGAAAACATTTCCACATTTCGATCAAAATATATCACTTAAATATATTGACATAACAAATCCATTATAAAAACCATTTTCAATACCAAAATACATAAAAGAGTATATGGTATTTATTTCATTTTAAAAACATTATGTCTTGTTGAGGAAGCCAAAGACCAAATAATACTCGCGGCGGCAGAAAAGGTCGTTGTCACCGCGTACGTTAAAAGAAACATTCCTTTTTTTTCATTTAGTAAAACGATTCATAGAAAAAGATTCCTTTTGTATAAAATTAAAAGTCAAAGGGGTTTATACACCGTATAAAATAAAGTTGTGTATAAAACAAAGTATGCCTCAATGAAAGGAGATTGAGACGAAGTCCCTTACCTTGTGTCCGATGTGACTTGATTGCTCTTTAATCTCCTGAATAATAAACTAAAGATAATTTATACTTTATTAAGAACCATTTTAATGTTTATTATTCCTTTTATATAACTTATTTTCATGTTATAAACATTATGTAATCATTTAAGTTAATGAAGTTCATTTTGTCAATATTTGGTACTTAAGTCAAAAATGGACTTCTTACAATTACATGTTGTTCATGTGGTCAAAGGTTCATTATATCCAGATTGATATTCATGATTTTTATATCATATATATCATATATATCCAGAATATACATGTATTTATAATAGTATATAACATTTATAGGTAAGAAATGAAATGCACCGTTCATGGAGACGGTAAGCCGTACGTACGCATGAACGCTAATTTCATTTCTATTTCATATTTAATGGAGTGAAATAATAATTATATAAAGGTATATTATAATTAAAATATAATATCATATATAATATCATTAACTTAATCCTTTATACATCCCACATATGGCATTAACGAATCAAATCACTTTGAGGGGGCAGTAGTTCGCACTTCCTAAAATGAAATTATCGTGTTTACCCATAATGGAAACCATAAAGGTATGCCATAAAGGAAAAATATAGAAGCATAAGGAAAACATAAAAATAATATATATCATATATAAATAGAGTGACATATTAATGGCCACCATGAAAGGTGTTAAAAGAATATTGAATAATCATCATTTCATGAGGCAAAAATTCGCCAACCACAGAAACAGTATGTTCTTTAACCATTAGACGGAGGTGTGTGTACGTGTAGCTCAAATCCTTATCATAACAACATTCTAGTATATTTTATAAACTAGTTTTGTTACAAAAAAAGGAATAAAAAGAGTTTATGGGGCTGTAGAAGCAAAATAAAACAAAAGGACATAAGAGAAGGCATTACCTTTAAATCGGGTAACTCCTCTTAGTTTGAAATATAAGGGTTTCTTGAAGAGCTTCCTGCCTAAGGTAATGCTTCTAGGATTAGGAGAGGGATGTGGAGAGATAAAATGAGTAGATCGTGGTCGAGCCAAAGGCTTGAGAGGTGTTGGTGAGGTGGTAGAGGTGGGGGCCTTTTATTAGAGGAGAGGAGGGGCACTCTTCGAAAGTCAAGAAAAGATACATTATTATAAAATTATTTTCGAATAATAAAGGTCACAAAATTATATATTTCTAGTATAAGGTGACATGGGTTCGAAATACACCCATCAAATAGGTTTTTTACAAGTGTAAGTCTTATATTTTACATTATCTTTCCATTTTATTTAAATCGTTAATTAATGAGGTAATCACTACATCATCATGGTGTCATAAATAATTTAATTTATTTAATGTATTAAAATTATAAAAAAATTATAATGATGTATGAAATCTTTTTATCTTTCTAATTAATATTTATAGTAAAAAATATGACTTGTATAACCCCATATAAAAATTGTTTTAGTAAAACAATACATGTTTGTGACATTTTTATTTTAACTTGAAATAAAAAGTTATTAATGTCATTTTATTACGCAAGTGTCTCCATGGGGTCCCCAAGTTGTCCCATGGATTTTTTTGGTCGGCCATGACACATAAAATAATGGTAGGACATGTTTCAAGGTAATTTCATATTATTATAACATTATTTTTACCTTAAGTTACACTAATTACCTTTAATCGCGATTAATAAAACTTAAAAGTAACTATTCACCAAAAAATTATTTTAATCCCATTGAACCACATTTTATTTCCTAATAATAACCTTTTATGTTTTATTTTTGAAATTCAAATCACAGATGTGGTAAAGTTTCATTTAAACGAAAAATAAGTTTTTTAACTACCACTTAGTGGTTTCACTATTCATCAAAAAATTGAAGTTTTTCAGAAAAATACCCAAAATTCACCCTAAGCTATATTTCATATTCCAAAATCAAAAATGATGTCTATTTTACAAAATTAAAAATATATAAGTTGCATTAATTAATTTAATAATTAATTCATGTTGTCAAAACAAATAGCGTGTTTTTATGAAACAATATATATCAAAAGATTGACACTAGTTTATGTCCAATTTCAAAGTGAAATAAATTCCAATGATTACCATTGGATTAAATGGTAAAAATATATTATAATTTTAATTTAAAACCAATAAAAAATATAATCTAATAATATAAATAAATTAGATTAAAAATAGGTTTTGAATTAAAATACAACATTTTTCACTATTCATTAAAAATGAACTTTATCGGAAAAATACCAAAAAATTACACAAAGTTAATTTTGATGTCCCGATTCTAAAAAAGAATTTTATTTGTTCCAATGATATGTATAAGAGTGACCAAAACTATATTTAAAGAGGGTTCTCCATCAAAAGCCGATAAGTTGACCTTTTAGTGAATATTAGAGTATCTATGCCTAAAATTGAATTCTTTTCTTATTTTAAGCCTTTATCTTTTATTGGATAAATGTAAAAACATTTAACAAACATATATAATCATATTTAAGTTATTTCTATTCATTCCAACCAATACAACGGCTCTGTGTTAACTACCATTTAAAATAATATTATTATATTACTAGTGTGCGACGTAAGATTTCAAAGAAACTCGTTGTTGCGTATCGGGTACACTATCGAACATAGAAACCCCTTTAAAGTAAAATTAATATTTAATTCGAAAATATTAATAAATATAAAAATGTATTTATTCTTTATTTACCTGGGATGTTACATTAAAGGTGTGAGTAAGTCGGTAGAGGTGGTGGCCTTTTATAAAAGAGAGGAGGGCTATTTTAGGAAAGTCTTGAAATATTAATTTATTATAAATTTATTTTCAGATTATAATGGTCCAAAACTCATTTATTTAGAATATAATATGGTAATGGGTCAAAATAAACTCAACCAATAAAATTTTGACATGTTTTGATTTTATTTTAAACCTTATGATTTTGATTTATCCTTATTTAACCTATTTAATTTTAATTATGGTAATAATATTATATATTTAAATAGTTATATATATTTAACTTTGTGTTGAAAACTATTCATAATTGGATAATTTTTTACATTTTGGACCTTTTCTAATTTTTAAGTATTCTTTTGAGTTTTAAAGAATTTAATAATATGTTATTTTTATAAAATATCAATAGTTTAAATTTTGACACTATTCATTTATTTGAATTTAAATACAATCCAAACAGAAGATAAATTTGAGCCAAAATCTTTAATACACTAATAACAAGTCATAATAACAATGAAAATTCTTGGATAATATTAATTAGTTAATATTATATTTATTTTAATATTTATAGAACCATTTATTTGATATTTCTATCAATAACATAATTTCTATATCATTATTGTGTTATCATTAATGGTAATTATTTAATATATAAAAAATTATAAATAAAATCAGATGATTTATATAATTTCATTATATTTTTGTAGACTATTTATGTTTGAATTTTTATCATTTTATCACTATATTAAAAATATTATACTTATAAGAGAAAATTGAGTGACATGTTGTCATTTTCTTTTGTTTTAATTATAATTACATCACTTTCATATAAAAAAGTCCATTAAATTAATAAATTACAACTCTTATGTGATATTGGTAGACTTTAAATCATCCAATATGTTTTTGAAAGGTTTTAGGGTAATTTTATTATTTTATCATATTTTTTGTTACCCTGATTTACCTGATTTACCTTTAACTGTGGTAAATAAAAATTATCATAGTTACTATTCATAATATCTAAAAAAATAAAAGTAACCTATTAAAATATTTTGAACCCAATGATTCTGAATATGTAATCCATTAATAAAAATTAAAAACATTTAAGTTTCATTAATTAATATAAAATTAATTCTTATTGTCAAAACCAGAAAGCGGGTTTTTAATAAGTAAAAACTATCCAAAGATTGTCATGTGTTTATTGCCAATATAAATGTGAAATTATTCCCAATGACCAAAATTGTATTAAATGATAAAAACATAATCCAATTAAAAATTAAAATCAATTAAAAAGATAATATAACTAAATAAATAAATTAGTTGAAAAGACAGTCTTGAATTAAAATGCACTATTTTTCACTATTTATTAAAATATGAATTTTATCGGAAAAATATTAAAAATTCAACCAAATTAAATTTGTATTTCTCTATTAAAAATATGAAATTTATTATGTCAAATAGAATATATAAAAGTATTAAAATATATATTTAAAATTGGTGCACCAGCAAAAGGTGGAAAAACAATATTTTTTTGAAAAATACTTTTATCCGAAAAATTGAATTTGTCCTTATATCATGTTATAGAAAATACATAAGATGAATTTTAATGTTATATAAAATTTAATATCTGGTTAATAATATTCATAATTACTAGTTTATATCCCCTTAAATAATAATATTTTAATAATATATTGTTCTTCAGTGAAACTCGATATTGCGTAGAATACAAGCTATCGAGGAAGGTTGCTCTTGCGTGTAATACAAGACAATTCAGTGTTGCATTTAGTGAATGATTCCTTTAGTGTTTCCTATATAGAAATATAATCTTGGTGTTGAGTACAACACAAGACATAAATCAAATTAAAAATAATATATCTCATAAAATCACGGGGTGTTACATTCCACCTCCTTAAAATGAATTTCACCCTCGAAATTAATTTGGGTTATAAAAGGATTACTACTTGAAAATTTCATTAATAGAAACCCACATTGTAAAAAGAAATGCTAAAACTTATTTTTAAAAAAAGGAATGTTAGAAATATAGTGGTTACCCAAAGTAACTCAGCACTGGGTTTCCATGTAAGAGAATATGTGTTGGAAGTGAAAACGTTAATATAGAAGAGAAAATATAACTATTATGTTCTGATGGATTGTGATAGAGAAAATGGTTTGGGGAAAGTTAAGAACCAGAAAGCCATAAATCTATGATGATTTATGGGACCATCTGATTCATTGGATAAGAATTTACTAGGATAACCTTTTTGGTTTCAAGATCCTTTTCCAAAATTTGATGAATTTCACATGAGAATAAATACTTACTTGATTTTGGAACAATCTCACCATTTTTTTCTCCTTGAAAAATATACACTTCATATCTTATTTAAATAAATGAAGTTGAATTTTTCATTCTTGAAGTTTTAGAAGACCATGTGATAGAATGATAGGTCATTCCATCTGTCTTAACAAAAAGGTTAGCACAGGTAATCAAATATGCATAAGTCCACCTATAGTGAGATAACAAATTAATATAACAAACATCAAATGGAATATAACTTATACTATCCATAACTGGATAACATTAAAATCCTTTAAAAAATAAAATATAAAACTTTATAAAAAGGTTAACTAAATCGACATAGAATTTATCTCCCATATCTCATAAGGTAGTTATTTGTTGTCACATTCCAAACAAGCAAATACCTAAATAATGTATTCTCTTGAACCATGATAAATACATGAATTTACATATAACCTTAGTAAAAGAATAAATTTTTTCATAATTAACCCTTTATATACACCAAAAATACTATAAATTATATATACTCAAACCATGATATCACTTTGTCCTTATATCATTTGTGTGGTCATTAGTAATATCAAGCATCTCATTATCTCTTTATCCCTTCATTATGTCCATATCATGTTATTTCAAAAAATATCTCAATCTATTTTCTTGGTTACCAATACCATATACATATGTAAAACCACAATGGACCAATAAAAAAAATATTTCAATATTTCATAATACTATAAAACAAATTATACAACACTATTTTGGAATCCCGTTACATAAACACATAATCATTACACCACTTTGTTGTCATACTCAGCATCACCAATAGTGATCACATGGGATTTGCCTTTTTATTTAGCCTTAAGAGGTTTTTGGCATTGATAATCATTCATAACCCTTGTATTAGATCATTGGTTATCATAACGACCCATTTTCTTACACTTGTATCATTGAAGAGTGGGTGGTGCATTCTCAATAGCTTTTTCTCTATTTACATTATTCGGATCTTTTTTTCCATTACTTCAGCACTCAATTACTCAATGACCTTATTTTACACACTTAAAAAACATTTTATAGTACCTTTAAGACAATCTCCACCATGCTTCTTTCAACACTTTGAGCATAAGGAAACATTCATCTTCTTTTCACTATTGTTTTGAGATTTCCCTTGAACTCCATCTTTTATTTCTTTTCAAAACCATGAGATTGATATGTAACACCAACTTACAGTTATTCCTTGATAGCACAACACATAATATATTCATATCTAAATAAGTATCTTATATCTAATTCTCTTTTAAGACAATGTTTTAATCCACTAAAGAATCAGTCAAATTTACTTTTAGGTCAAAATGATAAAGCTAGAAGCATACCTTTCAAGTCTTGTAAAATTTTCCTCGTATGTATAAATAGATTCATTATCCTTTTTCTTAATCTTAAGAAACTTTTTTTATATTTTTTTAAGAGTAAAATGGAATTAATTAATGTAAAATAAGTTCTTGAACTCATCCCATTCAATGGATTAAATTTAATCTTACTTCGATGTATTCCTGATTAGAGTCCACCACTGGTCTGCTTCACCTTCTAAATGATAAACTTCCAAAATGACTCTTTCATGTTCCAAAAAATAGAGGATGGAAAATATCTTTTCAATGTTAACTATACATTTTTTGTAAAAAAGTAGATCAGAAGACCCACTAAAAGAATTTGGATGTTTCCTCATGAAAGATTCAACAAAATGTTGTTCCTTTCTCTGCTTATTTGGAAGTCTAGAATGATTCATAGCTTGTGTATGTATAACAATTATATTTTCCATTCCATTTCCTATAACATTTGTTTTTTCAAGAGGAAAATATTTTAATTTCCTAGTTCATGGATCATTAACACAGCTCCATTAGGTTCTATCCATCGTCTAAACCCAAAAAAGAATAGTGTGAGAGGCAAAACTCATACTAGGAAAAAAAACGTCATCAAGGGGGAGTGCTTTCAATCTCTAATATCTTAGGTTTAATACTAGGTTATTCATGATCATTAACATAATTCTAGGACAATAACATATATTTATACTTACCCATATATTCATACCTAGACATACCATAGAAATATCTCTAGGTATCTCACTAAAGTATTCACATCTATGTTTCCAAAGGTTAACTAAACCTTCACTCTGATGCCGACTCTAAAGACACAATCTTGACGTACATGGACATTACATTTATTTTTGGTAATACTTTATACATTACCAAAATATACTCCAAATACCATATTAGTTTAGTGTCTTTGGTAACATGAAATAAAATCTTCTAACTTGGTAAAAAATCTTCAACATCTCCCATAAATATCTTCCCCTTTTGTTTTCTAACCTAAAACCTTTCTTTATATCTTAGGGAAAAGAAAACATAAAAAGGGTGATCTAAAATTATCATTAAGGTTGAACATGTAGAACATAAAAAAAATCATAAACATAATAATGTAAAAACATGAAAATAATGTTTAAACATAAAAATCTTAAGTCATGAAATAAATCATGGAAGTATGTAAGGAATATATCATAAAGGAACATTAACCATGATAAAATATCATTGGCATAAAACATAGAATTGTGTCAAACAAATAATCATAGAATATAATTTCTATAGTAGTTAAGGAATTTCTTCTAAGACCATCACAGTGGACAAAGTCCATTACTGAACCGGGTTTACTTTCCATTCCAGCCATGTATCACTAAACCAGATTTACTTATTGTTCCAGCCCTGTATTTATGAACCAAATTTACTTTTCATTCTAGTCATGTCTATATCATGAGATATAAATCTTTACCCAATAAATTTTAGGGATATATATGTCCCACCCATCTCAAAATGAAATCATTCTTAAATGTGTCATAAAGAAACACAAATCATTTATCATGGAATATCCCAAGAAAAAAATTGGTTTCTTATACATCATTTTATCATAACATAATCCATATAAGATAAATGGATTTCATAAAAACAATTACATAAAAAACAAAATCAAATCATAGTAATAATAGGGATAGAAACATAACTCTATGTCATCTTATATGGAAAATAATTTCCATAAAACACTTGAGCTTAATTTCTGAGGAAAATATCCTTTCTTCTTCAAAAACATTTTCTATTCTCAAAATGCCATGAAATTTTAAAAGAAAATAATTTAGTTGAAAATAAACTTGAAATATTATAGATTAATCTTCATGTAAATAAGGAATTATGAAGATATAAATATTCATTCATTTCATATAAGTTAAAAAAAACATTCTTCTCATACTCTTGCAGGAAAAGTCAAAAAGTACATCATATGGAAAACAAAAGAAAGATTCCTACCATACCATTTAAAAAAATTCACTAAAGGGTAAAATCAACTTTAAAAATAGTATAATAATAGAAATAATATTATATATTTAGGAAACATGCATTTTAATGATAAATATACCGTAGTAAAAACTTATGTATAAACAATCTCGGAAAATAATGAGATTGTGAAATCTTCCCTTACCTTAGGTCTGATATGCTTTGTATGTATATGAAAATCTTGTATAGTGAGTTTAAACATATTATTAACTTTTAAAAGAACCATACTAATATTTATGATATCACATACGATTCACTTATGACTTTATATTATCCATTCACTTACCAATTCCATGTTAAAGAAATGTTTTGGATAATAATCGTTTTATTTATCATACATGTTTTGACTTGTTATTATTGATATTATTACTTAGATCATGATTTAATTACATATAGAATTTAAACATGATTTATATATCATATATATTTAGAATATAAATATATATAATAGATAGATAAATGATATGGAATACACCGTTCATGGAGACGGTAGGTCGTACGTACGCATGAACATTGTTTCCATTTCCTTATTGAATTGAATGGAAGAAAGTAAATGACATATACATATATTTATAAATCCAGTAGAATTATTATTTCATATATTTAATTCTTATTTATTATATATACGTTATAATAATTCTTTAATGGTTCATGTGGATAATGAATCTCATCGCATCATAGAGACGGTAGGCCTTACGCACGCACGATCGACGATATCATTCACTTAATGGTTAAATGGTATGAAATTGGATGGTATATTAATTATAAATAATAATTATCATGATATATTAATTATTTAAATCCATTATACACATCATTATACACATCCAAATTAACTATTGTTGAATAAAAAATTACACCACGGTGTGAAGACAATAAGGGTACGTACGCACACATAGTGATATTGTTATTCATAGGATGAATAAAAAGATGTATAAGGTTGTAACACAATTACAATAATATCTCATCATGTATAATATATTGGATTTATTACTTTATTATGAGAACAACATAATAATATGAAGTAGAAGAAGAAAATAATTTTGAAATAGGTGATAAAACAAATACATCTTTTTCGAGTATCTTCTTTTGATTTGCACAAAAGGTCTCGATAGGATGGATTTATGCCCAAAGTGTGGCCTCTAGAAGGAAGTGATGGTTGTTTGGAGTTTATTTTAGTAGATTTTGGATGATCCAAATATCTTGAAATGTGTGAGTAATTGGGTATAGGTGGTGACATTTTATAAGAGGGGGGAGGGGAATTTTAGGAAAGTCTTGAAATATTAATTTATTATAAATTTATCTTTAGTTTATAATGGTCCTTAACTCATTTATTTCAAATATAAGATGAGTATAGGTCACAATAATCTTTACCAATAAAATTTATACATGTTTTGATTTTATTTTAAACCTTATCATTTTGATTTATCCTTATTTAATCTATTTAATTTTAATTATTGTAATAATATTCTAAATATTTTTATGGTTATAAATATTTACCTCTGTGTTTCAAATATTCCATAATTGGGTAATTTTTGTAATTTTATAAATTATAATTTTTAATTTTTAATTTTAAAATATTTTTTTGATTTTTAATTAATTTAAAAATATTTTGTTTTTATAAAATATCAATAGTGTCAATTATGACACTATTCATTTATTTGACATTAAAAAATATCTACATAGAAGTTAAATTAGAATAAAAATGTCTAATACAATCCCAAAATGACACAGTCACCTATAAAATTTGAGGATCACATTAATTAGTTCATATGATATTTATTTTAATATTTTTAAACCATTTATTTGATATTTCTATTAATATAATAATTTATACATCACTATTGTGTCATCATTAATGGAAATTATTTGATCTCTAAAAATTAAAAATAAATTCACATGATTTATATAATTTCATTATATTTGTGGAGACAATTTATTTTTGAAGTTTTATCTTTTGTATCACTATATTACAATTATTATACTTATAAAAGAAAAGAGAGTGACATGTTGTCACTTTCTTTTGTTTTAATTACAATTACATCACTTTCATGGTAAAAAGACCATTAAATGAATCAATTATGACCCTTAGGTGATTTTGTTTGCTTTAATTCATCCAATAAGGCTTTGTCAGGTGTTAGGGTAATTTTATTATGTTTTTCATATTGGTCGTTACCCTAATTTACCTGATTTACCTTTAACTATGATAAATAAAAATCATCATAGTTACTATTCATAATATCCAAAAAAAATAAAAGTAACCTATTAACATATTTTGGAATCACTTATTCCAAATATGGAATCCATTTTTCAAAATTCAAAACATGGATGTTTCGTTAATTAATTTAAAATTAATCCATGTTGTCAAAACTAGAAAGCGAGGTTTAAGAAGTAAAAACTATCAACAGACTAACATGTGTTTATGTCCAATTTAAAGGTGAAATTATTTTCAATGACCAACATTGGATTAAATTATAAAAAAAATAATCTAATTAAACTTTAAAACTAATTAAAAAGATAATCTAATAACATAAATAAATTAGATGAAAAGGCAGTTTTGAATTAAAATGCATTATTTTTCACTATTTATTAAAATATGAAATTTATTAGAAAAATAAAAAAAAATTAAGCAAAAGTAAATTTTGATTACTTTATTTCCAAGAAGATATTTATTTTGTCAAATATAATATATAAAAGTGAAAAAATATAGACTTAAAATTTGTGTGCCATCAAAAGGAGGAAAAAACTGAATTTTGTTTTTTGAAAAATACTTCTTTTATCCAAAAAATCGAATTTGTCCTTATATCATGTTCTAGAAAATACATAAGATGAATGTTAATGTTATATAAAATTCAAAATGTGGTTAATAATATTCCTAATATCTAGTTTATATCCTCTTAAATAATAATATTTAATAATATATCGTTGTTTAGTGAAACTTGGTATTGCGTGCAACGCAAGCTATCGGGAAAGGTTTCTCTTACATGTAATTCAAGACAAGTCTGTGTTGAGTTTAGTGAAATTTTCTTTTGGTTTTGTGTACAGAGCAATATAATATGGGTGTAGCATACAACATAAGACATCAATGAAATTAAAAAGAATCAATCTCATAAAATCTCGTGGTGTTACAACAATTTTATATTTTATTGTATTTAATTATAATAAATCACTTTTATAAATACATATATCAACATATTTATGTAGAAATTTATTTTTAAATATATAAACTAAATATTTATTATTTATTTTATTTAATTTAAAAAATTACCCATTTTATTTTCCTTATAAAAATTCACAAATATGTATATATATACCTATAAAAGTAATGTTTATATATAAACATGTTTGTGTCAATAAAAATATATATTTATATGTATATATTCTAATATATGTAAATAAATACATATTTTAAAAATGTATTTAAAATAATATCTCCTTGTTTTTTACATTATAAATATATATATATATATAATGTTTATATATACATATGTGTGTATTAATAAATGGATATATATTAATATTATATTCTAGTTTATTTAAATTAGTATAATATATAATATATTTAAATAATTATAAGTGTATATATATCATACAGACATATATTTTATAAAGGCATTTACAAATAATTATATAAATATATGAATAAAAAATATATATGTAAATATATATATATATATATAAACCAAAATATAATTAAATAGAAAACAAAATGACATGGTGAAGTGGTAATGGTGTTCCATCTTCAAATGAGACGTGTAGGGTTTGAATCCATACATGCATAGGAGGATTGAAATTTGAAAATCACTATTAAAGGGGTCATTGAGTGAAAAGAACTGATAAAGGGGGGAGGAGTACTGTTTAAGGGGTCATGGAAGCTCTGAAAAAGGGGTTGGGATCATAGAGGTCCAAAAAAATATAATTTTACCCCCTTTAACAATGCTTTTTGGGAGCATTGTTAATGTATTCCCTTTAACATCACTTGTGTAGATAGTGATTTATAAGCATTGTTAAAGACCCTTTACAAGCACTGTTAAAACCCAGTTTTGTAGTGGTGTAAATTCTTGAATCACTGAAGTAGTTTTAGTGTAATCTATTTGCTACATTATGAAAATGTTTAGTCTTGAAAAACACCAAAACATTATGGCCTTAAAAAATACACCCTCTGCATCGCAAGAATAATTTTCATCATGGACAACATATATTCAACATCCCTATATCATAGATTTCTCTCTCTGACCTGAACATCCAGAAAACTCTAGTAATATCAAAAATCAGTTGAAAACCCCTACGTCATAGTACCTTTATATATGAAGTGAAGAAATAATGATGTAACCTTATACAACCATCTATAAAAGAATAACCCCTTATACTATGATATAAAATTTATTTCACATAAAAAAATCCTCAAGGATAAATAAAACTTGTGGATTAAATGAATCCACAAAAATCCTCCAAGCATCACCACTGCATAACAAAACTCTTCAACTTCAACACTTTGATGTAATTATTAACATACACAATCAATGAAAACCACCAAAGCTATTTTTTACCACAAATACCCTCTCACTAAGGGAATTCCTTGCTAATACCCTCTCACTCTAGGAAAGGTAATACATCCTAACCACTTCTCACTAACTTATGATAGGGCCTACCACATCATCCATCACCCACTCACTTAGAACAATGGAATAACTGGAATATACATGAAATGGAAAATATGGAATATGTCCCATCCATGAGATCTTTGACACATCACTTGGCTGATAGTCACATGATACCTATCCCCACACCTTAGTGTACCCCATATTCCATCGAAAACCTAGGGATAAGATCCCCAAGAACATTTCAGTCACACAATCACACATATTGTATTCTTATGGCATTCTCATCTTTATTTTCAAGGCATGCACTAGGGTCCTCTATACCCATCATGTTCTCAACTCATAGGCACCCAGATGTACTTTTCATCCCACTATGACTCATCATCCTGTAGGCTTCCTCTTACCCTGCACTCGATTGGAAGGTCAACACACATTAAAATACCACTCATAGATCAAGTCCTCTAATCAAGGATTCCCCCAATATATCTCAACGTAAAAATCTTAAAAACATGATGTCAATTTTCCATTAATTCCTACGACCCCCACCTAAGTCTCATCTCATATCTCCCTTAAGAGAGCTATAAACCCATCACATTTAGAAAAAACATATTTTTTACCCATCATCTCATACCGTATGAGTCCTCCAATACATGACACTTATTAAGGTTCTCATCTACCATTGAGAGGGTTTCACTCATCATTAGTGAGATGCATGGAAGTATCACCCATAATCACTTGGTATAAGCCTATCATACCTACCTTTATACCCCAATAAAACCAACCTAGGATACTTAATCCTTATTCAAAATATTGATACAACCATGAGGTCTCTCTTCAAATCAACTAGAACCTTTTCCCTTTGTGACATAGTCACATAGAGATAAAAAATTACCCAAAATGATAGGGAGAATTTCTTCTGACCTGATAAGTCTCAATACCAACCTATCACTTTCTCTAGGGTTATCTCAATATCTATACCTTATAGCCAATTTCATGAAACATGCATACATGTAAGAAATAATGCAAAAATAAGCATATAGTTTTTTATTATTTTTACCACATGCCTCTAAAATAGAGTTTCCACCAAAGCAACAATTCCCTCACCACTGGTCAAGCACGTTCATGCATCATCCAAGAATTTCCCCCAACCTTAGATACAATATCATGATAGAACATTAAAATAATTATTTATAAAAATTTATGATTAATTATTTAATTTAATCAAAGGAAGTATATTCACCAAAAACTCACTGGATATTATGGTTTTAGGTTATAGGTGTAGTACAAGTGCTTGTATGGCATGGATAGCTCAAATTTTTAGCCTTAATTTATGATTAATCATTACTATAAATGATATATAATTTCATGAATAGGGGATTTAAATCAAAAATTACATGACTTGTTAAATTCCTAGAAACAGAAGAGAAGAATCATCACATGTAATTTATAATTAATTTTTATGAAGATCTATAATAATGTGAACTTTTAATTATTTCTTCATTAATGATCTAGTTAAATTGATATTTTTGTACCATAATTTCACTATGAGATAAAAGTAGATAATCCCCTTAGAAGTGATCTATGAACACACCACAATCTTTGAACGTCATCGGAGAATCGTCGTGTGCTAGCATGGTCAATCCCGATTGCTTGTATCGTTTGCGGTTGTTCATAGAAAAATTATCTTAGAAGAATTATTAATGTTATCCCAATGTATTAAGAGAATAGTATAGAATATCACTCAATATCTATCTCTGAGGATTGATATATCTCAACTCTATCTTTTATATAGAACATGAGTGATTATAGAAAGTGATATAATTATATATTTATTATGGAAAATTTGGGATAATTATTTGCACATAGGACCCTTTCCAATTATTTAATTCTTATTTGCCCCCATTTACAAAAATAATAATTAAAATATAATTATTATTCACTTGAAATGAGAAATACTTAAGAAAATATAAATAAATATTATTTACATCACTTCCAATCAGACCACTAATCTCGGCCTCCATATCATCCTCGTCATTTACCGAAACATGAATAATGAATATTTATTGAATAAATAAATATCACTATATTTTTTCATTGATAAATATAATAAATATTATATTCATCTAACCTTTAAAATAAATATTTATTATTACTTAACTCGCTTATTTTTTTTGAATAACTCATTCTTAAATCTTAGAAATCAAAAATACCTAAATAATTATTAAACATCAAAACATAAATTATAATTTTTTATATCTTGTTAAATTCAACACTGAATGTAACTATGATTGTGGATACACTTAGTGTGTAACCCGCTAGGAATATTTCTTAGGGAATCAGGAAGAATCTCCAAAAGTCTAAGGTTAGAATATAAAAACACGCCAAGGCACCCATAGAGAAATAATTTAATGTCATAATGACATAAAACCTCCTGTGAATTCTTACTATGTAATATAATCCCTTTTATCACAACATCTCTAATCAATAAAATTGCATAATTGTGTTATCAACCTAGTTTCTTGATGTCTCTTCCTTTGAATTTCCAGAAATAAATTTACCCATACAACATCATGGCCATGGATTTATCTACGTAGTTCCATTCCCATAAAATGTCCAAAGATATCAACTTCTATGAAGGGATATGAGGGATAATTCCTTTCTTTCATTATTTATAAAACCCTAATATTTTACTCTAGGTATTTTTTTAAATAAATTTAATCTCTTTGATTGCTTATGTTGCATAGAACACCAAACTTAAATGAAGTCCAAAATATTATTATTTTTAAAAACCCATAATAAACAAGTTGTTAAATAGGTGGGTGTGAATAATATTAACTATATTATGAAATAAATTTTATTTTTATATTCAATACAAATTTAATTATGATTTTTAAAGAAACACATAATTTTCAGTAAACTCGTTTCATTCTTCAAGTATATTTTTTCTTCAAAAGGGGTTTTTATTATTTTATATGAGAAAATAAATATAATTATTTTTTGAAATTTTTATAAAATATATTTTTAAAAATAAAATTTATTTTTAGACACAACATATGAAAATTAGTTTAGGGTGTTCTTTTTTCAATTTTCTAAAAAAGTTGATTTTTTCATTGAAAAGTTAAAATACAGTTTCTATAAAATACCATAACTCTTATGAAATAATTATTATATGACCATGATTTCAAATTTATCAAATATTATTCTTGATAAAAACATATTTTTGGAATCACATATTAATAATAATCCTCATAAGGTAGGAAATCCTACTAATAAAAGATTTTATTAATAATAAAGGAAACAAAAGAGGAGTTATAAGGGGGGATTATAAAGACGCGTGTACACAACACCACGTGCATCAGCCTCTACCAACTCACTAAAAAATTCTTTGTCACAAAGGACCACATATAAATGGCCTCTTCAATAGCTCTCTTTGGAAATAGAATCATCTACATAATTTTACTCTCTATAAACAGGTATCACAATAATATAGAGCTAGTCCAAAAGTCTAAGATAGTAAATCTAGGATGATAACATATTCCATGGTAAATTTCATGAGTGACTTCTAATAATTTTAATCATCATAGTTGAGTCAGATTCAATCCATAGATCCTTCCATCCATGATAAACAGCAGACATGAAAGCTTTAACCATGGCCTATAACTCATCTTCATTCACAATGACACTCTCAATGAAGTGACAAAATAAGACTTTAATTAAGCCCCTATGATTTTGGAAGATACCACTATAGCCCAAGGGTCCTAGTGCACCTGATGTCTCCCCATAAACATTGATTTTTAGCCACTGAGAGATCATAGCTATCCACCTTATGGACTTAGCCATTAAAGGCTTTCTGAACCTTCCAGAAAACCCAAGGGTTCACAGAATCAACATATCTAAAATGTCATTGCGTATAACACTTGTCTGGATCTTCTTAGTAGTCATAACACCATGATTCACCACTCAGATTCTATTATAAATTGTAATGGATTGATTCTCAAAATACAGTGAATTCCTGGCCCTCTATATGAATGATATCAACATTTCTACTATAGAAAGCGGAAGATTCTACACCTATGAGAGCTATTCAAGGTTTAGAAATTCATATGACAACTAAAGATTTCCATCACATATTTCCACAATCTGCATGAAAAACTACATGAAGCAAAGAGGTGATCAAAAGATTTATCCATAGTAAGACACAAGTAATATGCAGGGGATAAACCGATCTTTTCTCATTGAAGCATCCTTTGCTAGGGCAACCTATATTTCCATATCCTCCACAGAATCAAGATGTGAGTGGGTGGAATAACACCAGTTTTGAAAGGTAACTACTAAGAGGGAACCCCCAAAGATCCATCACACATATATCTATAATAATCCGTGGAGATAAACACTAAATTCAAGCTGGGAAACTAGATAATATTTTCCATATCAGTGTAGTCATAGTAGTCCACCTCCAATTTTATATGAACTAGAATAAACCCATAAGCAGGATCATTAGTGTAAATTTTATCAATAGACACATTTTTCATTGAGAGAGGAAAATCCAAATCATAAAAAATTGCCTTTGATAACCACATAATCCTCCAGCAGTTAAGGGAGGATTCCCTATAAAACATCCATTTTGAGGACTATAAAATTACTCTATAGGAATAATTTATGGAGTTCCAAATTGAGGATGGGATATATAGAGTGTACCCATTAAGTAGTTTATTCCCAAATTTGTTTCACAAGAATTCTAGTGAAAAATAATTTGATTGCAAGAGAGTCCAAGTGATTTTTTTAATTAAGGACTCATTTAAGAGACTAATGTCTTATGTAATGGAATAATACATAAGTTTTTACTTTTATAAACACGTTCTTATCCATTTTTGAAACCATGATTTTATCCACAAAAAACTACTTTTAAGAGTTATAAGAATTACATATTTAGAATTTATTTTTAAAACTTATATAAATTTAATCATATAAAATGTATTCTATATTTTTAATCAGGTTTTCTAAATTATTTTATAAGTTAATTTTAATTTTTAGGAACAAAAAAGTTACTACGGTAAAATAAGATTTACCGCAGTATAGGTAAAATAATATAGCGGATTAAAGTTAAAATCAAAAAGCATAAAATATCTAAAAAATAAACAATCTAATGGGTGTTTGATTTTTTTTCTCAACCTTAACCAGTATTTACAAAATTAATTATCAAAAAAATTATTTTTAATTATTTCCACCTAAATTTGGTTGTCTTTAAATAAAAAATAATCAGTATTTAATCACATAATCCCACCCCTCCTCAAGTATAAATACCACCCCTCACCACCCTCTTCTCCTAAAAATACATAAAGTTATTAAAATATATTCCAAACCATATACTACCCAATCTCCCCATATCCAAGTTCTTCTAGTCTCACCCAAAGACTAATTCCAAGTTCCTTAAAGGGTCCTTCTAGGAGGTGATACACAATAGGTAACTTTCTCAAACAACCTCCCTTAATTTCATTTATTTTTCTACCTTCTCTTCACATCATTCACCCATAAAATCATAATAAATCCATTATAATATATATATATATATAATGTCAAATTATATTTATAATGTAATATATTCTATACACACCTTTTCTTATCTCCTTTTATTCAAAGAAACAAAACCATTATTCAAATTATGGTAGTTAACTGTTTCTCTGAATAATGATTTTTTCGTTTTACATTACCACCTTTAAGGATGGTCATAAAGGTATTATTATGGTTAAATAAGATTTTAATAGGTATATTATAACCTATTTCATGTTCTATAACTTATATATAGAAACAATATAAATTAAAATGAATCTAGTTTGTGATGGTCGGAAAAAACCACCAAAATAAACTAAACATTTATCATTAACATTTTATCAAATGAATCATCCTCATTCCAGAAATAAAAATGATGTAAGGGACCATTTAAAATAATTTAATTTCATTAATAATATTTCATTTAAATTATAGATTCATATTTCCATTTGACATCAGAATCCATAATTATAAAAAAAATGAACCAACCATGAAATGAGCACACTCAAAACAATGAAAATAATGAAATATTATTAATGAATGGGTGATAATATGATATAAAATTATCATATAAGGTAATATAAATATTATTAAGGTTATATAATTAATTAATAAATTTTTTTAAACCTTTATACGTTATATTAAATTATGAAAAACTAAAGGGAAGCGTGAGGTAAGGGTTTCTCGACTCGCATTTACTTATGTGAGATATATGCCCTATTCACAAATTATTTCTTATGTGTGTTGTATATTGTAACACCCCAAGATTCTATGGTACGCTTCTCTTTGAATAATGCGATAGCGTGTGTTGTACGCAACACCGAGTTCTAACACACCTTAACCAATCAAACTAGCCGTTATGAATAGTAATACCTACTTTTTGAAATTATATATATTTTATATTTCAAAATGTACTTCATTTTTGGATTCGGAATATCGAATTTAGCCTAAGGTGAAATTTTGGTACATTTCGGATAACTTTCATATTTTGATGAATAGTGAAAATTACTAAATTTTAATTAAAAACAACTTTTTTAATCAAAATAATTAATAGCGATAAATTATGAATTTGAGTGGTTTTAAAGTATATTTAGAATATATTTTTACCATTTAATATAATGTTGGTCATTGGACATAATTTTACAATTAAACCGAACATAAACAAGTGTCAATCTTTTGATAGTTATTATCTCTTAAAAACACGCTTTTTGTTTTGACAGCGGGAACTTATTTTAAATTAATTTCTGCTAGTTTTGTGTTTTGAATTTAGGAAAATGAATTCCATATTTGGAATCAGGATGTTAAAATTGTGTAAATAGTTAACTTTTATTTTTAGACATTTTGAATAATTACTGCGGTAAATATTTTATTTACCATGGTTAAGGGTAAATCCGGTAAATAAGGGTTAACAAATAATATTATAATAATACTAAATTACCCTAAAACGTGTCTTAACCCTATTGGTTGATACATGGTCGACCATGGACATCTTTGGGTCGATTTTGGGACCCCATGGATCCACTTGTAAGTGATAATGACACTTTATTTTAATTAAGTTAAAATGAATACAAAAATGACACAAGCATATATCTTTTAGGAAAACAATTGTTACATAGGGTTATATATGTTGAATTTTAGATTATAAATATTCATTAGAAAGATAAGAAGATTTAATACATAATGATATTTTATTTATAATTTTAAGACATTAAATAATTAATTTTATTTATGACACAATGATGATGCAGTAATTACTATAATAGTGAAAAATTAGAATAATTGATATTATAAATACCCAAATAAATATAATATGAAACTTTTAATGAATTAAACTAATTTTCTAGGATAATATTATATATTAGGATTTCTTTAATTGACTTTGTTCTAAGTAATCAATCTGTTATGAGTTTCACAAAAATCAACTATTGAATAGTGTCAAAATTGACATAAAAGAGTTCTTAAAACAAATATTATATTATTAATTGATATTAAATTCCTAAAAATCTAAGGTTCGGCCAAGACACTTATATCATGATAGTTTAATCATTAATGGACCACTTGGGGGTCTATTGGATGTATGTAGTAAGGTTATTAACCATATTATATAAAAATACAAAGAGACATTGTAAAAGTGAAACTAATTAACTTAGAGTTAATACTTAAAGATAAGGTTAATATAAGTACCCAAACCTGTCTAAATTCTATTGGTTGAGTTGTTTTCGACCCATACCCACCTTAACCTTTGAATAATCAACTTTGGATGTATTAGAAACCGAATATGAATTTATTATAAATTAATATTTCTAGCTTTTCCAAAGGTGCCCCTCACCCCTCTTATAAAAGGGCACTCCTCCTTCTCATTTCTTCCCACCTTCAAAGCCTTTTGGTTCAGCCAAACTCTGCCCAGATACTCTCCCAACTTCCCTCACTACAACCTAGGGGACTTAGTTTGATCATAAATCCAACCAAAGGAGCCCTTTTGATCAAATCAAAAAGAAGAACCCGAAGAAGAGGTAATGATTTCACCACCCTTTTCTAAGTTCATTTCTTCTTCCACTTCTTCTTACTTTGTTGTTACCATTCTAAAATAATAAATCCAGTATCATATATATACTGTGATGTTATTATAAATATGGTACAACCATATTCAGTATTCTATCCACCCTTTGAATAACATGTCACCATACGTGCGTACGTACGGCTTACCGTCTCCACGTCGTGGTGTAATTGTTATTCAATATAATATTATTTGGATGGGTATAATAATGATGTGTAACTCATGTAAATAATAAATATAACATGTTAAGGATTCTTTATATATGATATACCATCCATTTATATATTATTTTAATATCAAAAGAATGATATTGTCGCTCGTGCGTACATACGGACTACCGTCTCCACGAACGCGATGAGATTCATTCTCCATCGTATCCATTCAAGTATAATTATCATTTGATGACTTAATAAATGATGTTTATGGACTTGATATCATTATGGATATGAATAATATAAAACCTATCCTTTACAAACATGTCTTACGTAACAAAACATATAAAAGAAAACAAGTAAGTTAACACCTGAAACAACGATAATACTAAGATATTATTATCAAATCATTATTAAAAGATCATATATGATATCATATTAATGTATATGATTATTGTATAATTTAATAACAATTATTTCACCATTATACAGGAGGTTAACCTACCCCAACCAAGGAAAAGTACAAGGTAAGTGTTATTTCACAATCTCTTCATTATCCGAGGTTGTTTATACGTAATAATCTACTGGGATCTCGTTATCATCCACATCCATGTTTCTTCAAAATGTATTTCAAAACATTTTTAATATTTAAAAGAATATGGGTTAAAGTCATTTATACCCTTGTTTGACTTTTTATAAGAGGTTTATAAGGGAATCTTTCCGTCGTTTTCCAAACAAGGTGCTTTTTAACCTTTTCGACAGAATTAAGATAAGAATGTTTTTTTTAAACTTATACGGCGGGTGCGGTTATTTTCCGCCGTTATAAAATATTCAAAGCTTTCCTTACAAGATTATAAGAATATTTTCAAAGAAAATGTTTTATTTTATATGAATCTTAAATGATTTCAAAATAAAAGGAGATATTTCCTTAAAAAGAATTTTGATTTCATCTATGTCAACATCCTTTGATGGATTTTAAGATTATTTGAAGTTGATTTATTATGATACAAAACTTCTATATTGTATTGAAGGTTTTGTGATATGTTTGACTTTAGATGTGCTATTTTTAAACCATTCATAGTTTATGGTGAAATTATTGACATTTCGTATTCTAGTTTTAATACGAATGTTTATGTTATGTTTAAACCTTTTCATATGGGAATGCATTGGACTTAATATGTGACGGGTGGAGCCCTCTATAGCTCCTCGATGCATCGGTAGGTCTCATGAGACAATCTAGTGTCTTGGCACAAGGCCTTGGGAAAATCTTATTTGTAGTCTTGGAACGAGGCCTTGGCTATGTGGTTATGATAGTCTGGCATTATGAATTCCAACATTATGAAAGTGGTTATTGATTTTTGCATGTGATTATTCGATTAGTATAATATCCATGTGAATAAGTAAATGGCATTATTTCATTTTATTTATGCCGTACCATGTTGAAAGTTCATGTTTTAAAGGCTTTTTTTTATTTATACATTGCCTTAAATGTTTATTCTTAATTATGAAAGTTTCCGCTATATTGTTATCCTTACTGGGCATTTGAGCTCACCCCTTTTCTATGTTTTATTTTTCCCAGGAAGTGAAGAAGTAAATTATGAATGACCTGCAGGGATATTATGTGGGGATATGAGTGTGGATTATGGAGACATTATGTTGTTGTAGTAGTTTTTCATTTTATGATGTATAGTAAAACTTATGAATATATCTAGTGTTTCCAAGGCTACTAAACCAATCGGTCTTTCGAGATTTGATCTTTCTTGTGATCATACCAATGTTATGTAATAATGCACCGACTCTGGGTAACTGGGGTCGGGGCGTTACAGTTGGTATCAGAGGAAGTTTAGTACAAACCTTGGAATATAGATTTAGATAAACTCTGATTAGAGCACTAGACCTAAGATGAACTTTGAGGATTAGTGTAGAAGAACTTCCTAGAATTTTGGTATTGTAGGGATTTTGTGAGTTTTCCGAGCAATACATCCCTGTATGGAAACGAGCAGGTAGAGGCGGCTCTGGCACAGATGTACCAAGGGGTAAAACCCGAAAACACCGCTTTGAGATAGACTCGAACGGGAACTGGTGCACGACAACGGGCCTTGCTGCACTCTTGGTTACGACACTCCCGGGGGATATGCTTTGGATAATTCTCATTTTCTTTACAAACCATTATGAAGGGTTTATGAGTATATACATCCTCAAAGGAGACATTTTTATGATTATGGATTATATCCATAAATAGTTCAATTTATGTTAAGTGTTTTATAAGTATGGGATTATATATTTTGATTCATAAACTGATCTAGTTTATGCCATTGTTTAGAAATGGCGCCTAGTGGAAGAAATGGAAACCGTATCAATGCACGCACTCCATGTAGGGATTTCCCTCCTACTCAAGATAATTATAGTGGAGCTGGTGATGAAACTGGAGCTGATCAGCTAATCACCATACTGGGACAACTTACTCAGGTTATGAATAATAACCTTACCCATATGGAGAACCCTGATCCGCAGCGTGGAGGATCAATGTTAGATCGATTCATGAGGCAAAAACCACCAACGTTCAATGGGAATACAAATCCCTTAGTAGCCGAGCAGTGGATAAATTCCCTAGAGAAAATATTTCAGGATTTGGGGAGCAGTGAAAGGGAAAAAGTTATCATGGCAGTTTACTGCCTCACTGGAGATGCTGATCAATGGTGGTCATTGATTCAAAACATGAAGGAAGATGATGAAGTATCAAATATGGAATGGAGGGAGTTCAAAGATCTGTTTTTAGAAAAATACTTTCCTCGCGACCATCGAGCAGATATGGAAAGACAATTTCTGAGTCTGAGACAAAAGTAGGATGAGAATGTCACAAAGTATGAGGCTAACTTTACAAGGTTAGCGAGGTATGCTGGAGATTATATTCGCAACCCAAGAAGTAATATTGATCATTTCTTTGATGGGTTAAAACTATTTCTCCATCGAGCGTTAGTCTCACAATCCTTTTCATCGTACGAAGACATTGTCTCATGTGCTATCAAGACCGAAAAGGAATTCTCTAAGTCTTATGACTTTAAAGCAAAGAAAGAGAAGAAGAGGCCTGCTGATCAATCTGGTAATGGAAATAAGGGGAAGAAAGGAAAGGTTGAATATCCATCATGTGGTAAATGTGGGAAGAAACACCCCGGTGCTTGCTTGAAGGGAATGGGAGTCTGTTACAAGTGTGGTGAAAAAGGCCACCAAGCTCGTGATTGCAAAGGGAAGAAGGAAGCCACCAACGTTCAGTGCTATAATTGCAGGGAGATGGGACATTATGCGAATGAATGTCCTAAGCGTCAGGAGAACTTACCTCAGAAAAGGCCAAGGGATCAAGGCCAAGCTTATGCTATCACTACTGCAGAGGTAGAAGCTCCAAAAGACGTGGTGGCAGGTAATTTAATGGTTTCCTCAAGTTTAGAAAATGCCTTATTTGACTCTGGATCGTCGTATTGTTTCATATCTTCCCAGTTTGCTAAGAAAATTAGATATTTCCAATTTGATTTAATAAGGGAGTTGTCAGTTAAAACTCATAAGGGAAGTATCATTGCAACAAAGTTTTTTGAATCAGTCCCCATTAGAGCACATAAATTTTCTTTATCTGCTGATCTCATCGTCATACCTATGATTGAGTTTGATATAATCCTCGGTATGGACTGGCTTTTGGACTATGATGCGAAGATTTATTGTAAGAAGAAAGAGGTTACGATTCTTTATGATAATGATAAGGAACACATTATTTTTAGAGCAGAATCGTCACCACCAAATTCTTATTTAGATCCACCCCCAGTAGCTCAACTTAATTCAATTATTGGGGAGGAAGAGAATGAAATAACTGTCGGTGAGGAAAGGAATGTTCAAATAGAGGATGTACCTGTTGTGAAAGAATTTTTAGATGTATTTCCGGAAGATTTACCTGGACATCCTCCAGAACGAGAAGTTGAGTTTTCCATTGATTTGATTCCTGGATCAAGGCCTATATCGAAGACCCCTTATAGAATGGCCACTGTAGAGTTAGTCGAACTAAAGAAACAACTAGAGGAATTGAGTAATAAGGGATTTATTCGCCCTAGTGTTTCTCTATGGGGAGCCCCTGTTCTTTTTGTTAAAAAGAAAGATGGATCTATGAGGTTATGTATCGACTACAGGGAGATCAATGCTATAACAATAAAGAAAAAGTATCCCCTACCTCGCATTGATGATTTATTTGACCAACTGCATGGAGCTCAATACTTTTCAAAGATTGACCTTCGATCTGGATACCATCAGTTGTGTGTGAAGAAGGAAGACATTCTGAAGACATCATTTCGAACCAGGTACGGGCATTACGAGTTTACTGTAATGCCGTTTGGATTGACTAATGCACCATCTGTATTCATGGATCTGATGAATAGAGTTTTCAAGGAGTATCTCGATGAATTTGTGGTGGTATTTATTGATGATATCTTGGTATACTCCAAAACCTACGAAGATCATGAAAATCACTTACGCATTATCTTGAAGACTCTGAGGAGGCATGAATTATATGGGAAGTTTAGCAAGTGTGAATTCTAGCTTCAGGATATTTCTTTTCTTGGCCATATTGTCTCTAAAGATGGAATCTCTGTTGATCCTTCTAAGACCAAGGCAATCCAAGAATGGCCAGCACCTACGAGTATAACTGAGGTACGTAGTTTTATTGGTTTGGAAGGTTATTATCGACGTTTCGTCTAGAATTTTTCCCGATTGGCTAACCCATTAACGAAGCTCACACGAAAACGGGTTAAATTTGTTTGGACAAAAGAGTGTGAAGAATGTTTCGAAGAACTGAAGAGAAGATTATTCAATGCTCCTATATTGACTCTACCATCGGGGAATGATGGGTTCGTTATTTATAGTGATGCATCAAAGAAAGGACTTGGTTGTGTCCTTATGTAGAATGATAGAGTTATTGCCTATGCATCACGACAGTTGAAAATTCATTAACAAAACTATCCTACTCATGATCTTGAGTTAGCAGCTGTGATCTTTGCTTTGAAGATATAGAGACACAACCTCTATGGTGAAAAATGTGAGATTTATACTGATCACAAGAGTTTGAAGTATATTTTCTCACAAAAAGAACTCAACATGAGGCAAAGGAGATGGCTTGAATTACTCAAGGATTATGATTGCACGATACACTACCACCCGGGGAAAGCAAACAAGGTGGAAGATGCTTTGAGCAGAAAAGACCATGGAGTTTTGAACATGATGAGAATTGAAAGGGATCCAATTTTCATGGATCTAGTGAAGATGGACATGGGAATAACCAGGGAAGGTGAAACATCAATGCTTTTTCAAATGGTTGCCAAACCATCTTTACAAGAAAGGATTAAGAGTTCTCAGACTGATGATGAAGAATTTCAGAAGAAGATTAAAGCTGTGAATGATGGGAGATTGAGAGACTTTGTGTATGAAGATGGAATTTTGAAATTCGGGAAGAGACTTTGTGTTCCCGATTTACCTGGTCTGAAAAGGGAATTGCTGGAAGATGCTCATAGTTCCAATTTCTCTATACATCCTGGGAGCACCAAAATGTATAGAGATTTGAAGGAACATTTTTGGTGGGACAACATGAAGAGGGAGATTGCTGATTTTGTGTCAAGATGTATGGTTTGTCAACAAGTGAAAGCTGGAAGGCAACAGCCTGGAGGATTCATGCAACCTCTTCCCATACCGGAGTGGAAATGGGACAATATTACGATGGACTTTGTCATGGGGCTACCAAAGACTCCTAGAAGGAATGATGAAATATGGGTTATTGTTGATCTTCTTACCAAGTCAGCACATTTTCTTGCTATAAGAGAAGATCTACCCCTGGAACGTCTAGCAATACTATATATTAATGAAGTTGTGAGACTTCATGGAGTACCCTTATCAATTGTTTCTGATCGTGATCCCCGTTTTACTTCAAGATTTTGGAAAAGTCTTCAGAAATCCCTGGATACTGAACTTCATTTGAGCACTGCTTACCACCCTCAGACAGATGGACAATCAGAACGGACTATTCAGACCTTAGAAGACATGTTGAGATCTTGCTCACTTGACTTTCAGGGTATGTGGGATCAATATTTACCACTGGTAGAATTTTCCTATAACAATAGCTTCCATTCGAGTATTCAGATGGCACCATATGAAGCGTTATATGGAAAGAGATGTCGTACACCAACCTGTTGGGATGACGTTGGTGAGAGAAAACTTGTAGGCCCAGAACTGGTGGAGGAAACGGTGGAAAAGGTGAAAGTAATCCAAAATCACATCAAAGCAGCTCAAAGTAGGCAGAAGAGCTATGCCGATAATTGAAGGAAGGATTTGGAATTTCAAGTCAGTGATCATGTTTTCCTAAAGGTATCTCCGTGGAAGGGAGTCATACGTTTTGGTAAGAAAGGTAAATTGTGTCCCAGGTACATCGGACCTTTCGAAATTCTATAAAGAATTGGGGTTGTAGCTTACCGATTGGCAATGCCGCCAAGTCTCTCCAAAGTTCATGATGTGTTCCACGTATCTCTGTTGAGGAAATACATTCCTGATCCAACGCATGTACTCACCTATGAGGAATTAGAACTGGAACCCGATCTTTCCTATTGTGAAGAGCCCGTCAGGATTCTTGATACGAGAGAACAAGTACTGAGAAACCAGACGACACCTCTGGTAAAAGTTTTGTGGAGAAACCATAAGATGGAAGAGGCAATGTGGGAACCCGAGGAACTTATGATGAAGAACCACCCGAGTCTTTTCATGCGATAGTATTCTAGAAATTTCGAGGACGAAATTATTTGAAGGAGGGGATAATGTAACACCCCAAGCTTCTACGGTACGCTTCTCTTTGAATAATGCGATAGCGTGTGTTGTACGCAACACCGAGTTCTAACGCACCTTAACCAATCAAACTAGCCGTTATGAATAGTAATACCTACTTTTTGAAATTATATATATTTTATATTTCAAAATGGACTTCATTTTTGGATTCTGAATATCGAATTTAGCCTAAGGTGAAATTTTGGTACATTTCGGATAACTTTCATATTTTGATGAATAGTGAAAATTATTAAATTTTAATTAAAAACAAATTTTTTAATCAAAATAATTAATAGTGATAAATTATGAATTTGAGTGATTTTAAAGTATATTTAGAATATATTTTTACCATTTAATATAATGTTGGTCATTGGACATAATTTTAAAATTAAACCGAACATAAACAAGTGTCAATCTTTTGATAGTTATTATCTCTTAAAAACACGCTTTTTGTTTTGACAGCGGTAATTAATTTTAAATTAATTTCTGCCAGTTCTGTGTTTTGAATTTAGGAAAATGGATTCCATATTTGGAATCAGTATGTTCAAATTGTGTAAATAGGTAACTTTTATTTTTAGACATTTTGAATAATTACTGCGGTAAATATTTTATTTACCATGGTTAAGGGTAAATCCGGTAAATAAGGGTTAAAAAATAATATTATAATATTACTAAATTACCCTAAAACGTGACTTAACCCTATTTTTTGATACATGGTCTACCATGGACATCTTTGGGTCGATTTTGGGACCCCATGGATCCACTTGTAAGTGATAATGACACTTTATTTTAATTAAGTTAAAATGAATACAAAAATGACACAAGCATATATCTTTTAGCAAAACAATTGTTACATAGGGTTATATATGTTGGATTTTAGATTATAAATATTAATTAGAAAGATAAGAGGATTTAATACATAATGATTTTTTATTTATAATTTTAAGACATTAAATAATTAATTTTATTTATGACACAATGATGATGTAGTAATTACTATAATAGTGAAAAATTAAAATAATTGATATTATAAATACCCAAATAAATATATTATGAAACTTTTAATGAATTAAACTAATTTTCTAGGATACTATGATATATTAGGATTGATTTAATTGACTTTCTTCGAAGTAATCAATCTGTTATGAGTTTCACAAAAATCAACTATTGAATAGTGTCAAAATTGACATAAAAGAGTTCTTAAAAAAAATATTATATTATTAATTGATATTAAATTCCTAAAAATCTAAGGTTTGGCCAAGACACTTATATTATGATAGGTGAATCATTAATGGACCACTTTGGGGTCTCTTGGATGTATGTAGTAAGTTTATTAACCATATTATATAAAAATACAAAGAGACATTGTAAAAGTGAAACTAATTAACTTAGAGTTAATACTTAAAGATAAGGTTAATATAAGTACCCAAACCTGTCTAAATTCTATTGGTTGAGTTGTTTTCGACCCATACCCACCTTAACCTTTGAATAATAAACTTTTGATCCATTAGAAACCGAATATGAATTTATTATAAATTAATATTTCTAGCTTTTCCAAAGGTGCCCCTCACCCCTCTTATAAAAGGGCACTCCTCCTTCTCATTTCTTCACACCTTCAAAGCCTTTTGGTTCGGCCAAAATCTGCCCAAATACTCTCCCAACTTCCCTCACTACAACCTAGGTGCCTTAGTTTGATCAGAAAGCCAACCTAAGGAGCCCTTTTGATCAAATCAAAAAGAAGAACCCGAAGAAGAGGTAATGATTTCACCACCCTTTTCTAAGTTCATTTCTTCTTCCACTTCTTCTTCCTTTGTTGTTACCATTCTAAAATAATAAATCCATTATCATATATATACTGTTATGTTATTATAAATATGGTACAACCATATTCAGTATTCTATCCACCCTTTGAATAACATGTCACCATACGTGCGTACGTACGGCTTACCGTCTCCACGTCGTGGTGTAATTGTTATTCAATATAATATTATTTGGATGGGTATAATAATGATGTGTAACTCATGTAAATAATAAATAAAACATGTTAAAGATTCTGTATATATGATATACCATCCATTTATATATTATTTTAATATCAAAAGAATGATATTGTCGCTCGTGCGTACGTACGGACTACCGTCTCCACGAACGCGATGAGATTCATTATCCATCATATCCATTCAAGTATAACTTTTATTTGATGATTTAAAAAATGATGTTTAAGGACTTGATATCATTCTGGATATGAATAATATAAAACCTATCCTTTACAAACATGTCTTACGTAACAAAACATATAAAAGAAAACAAGTAAGTTAACACCTGAAACAACGATAATACTAAGATATTATTATCAAATCAATATTAAAAGATCATATATGATATCATATTAATGTATATGATTATTTTATAATTTAATAAAAATTATTTAACCATTATACAGGAGGTTAACCTACCCCAACCAAGGAAAAGTACAAGGTAAGGGTTATTTCACAATCTCTTCATTATCCGAGGTTGTTTATACGTAATAATCTACTGGGATCTCGTTATCATCCACATCCATGTTTCTTCAAAATGTATTTCAAAACATTTTTAATATTTAAAAGAATATGGGTTAAAGTCATTTATACCCTTGTTTGACTTTTTATAAGAGTTTTATAAGGGAATCTTTCCGTCGTTTTCAAAACAACGTGCTTTTTAACCTTTTCGACAGAATTAAGATAAGAATGTTTTTTTTAAACTTATACGGCGGGTGCGGTTATTTTCCGCCGTTATAAAATATTCAAAGCTTTCCTTATAATATTATAAGAATATTTTCAAAGAAAATGTTTTATTTTATATGGATCTTAAATGATTTCAAAATAAAAGGAGATATTTCCTTAAAATGAATTTTGATTTCATCTATGTCAACATCCTTTGATGGATTTTAAGATTATTTGAAGTTGATTTATTATGATACAAAACTTCTATATTGTATTGAAGGTTTTGTGATATGTTTGACTCTGGATGTGCTATTTTTATACCATTCATAGTTTATGGTGAAATTATTGACATTTCGTATGCTAGTTTTAATACGAATGTTTATGTTATGTTTAAACCTTTTCATATGGGAATGCATTGTACTTAATATGTGACGGGTGGAGCCCGCTATAGCTCCTCGATGCATCGGTAGGTCTCATGAGACAAACTAGTGTCTTGGCACAAGGCCTTGGAAAAATATTATTTGTAGTCTTGGCATGAGGCCTTGGCTATCTTGTTATGATAGTCTGGCATTATGCATTCCAACATTATGAAAGTGGTTATTGATTTTTTCATGTGATTGTTCGATTAGTAGAATATCCATGTGAATAAGTAAATGGAATTATTTCATTTTATTTATGTCGTACCATGTTGAAAGTTCATGTTTGAAAGGATTTTGTTTTAGTTATACATTGCCTTAAATGTTTATTCTTAATTATGAAAGTTTCCGCTATATTGTTATCCTTACTGGGAATTTGAGCTCACCCCTTTTCTATGTCTTATTTTTCCTAGGAAGAGAAGAATTAAATTATGAATGACCTGCAGGGATATTATGTGGGGATATGAGTGTGGATTATGGAGACATTATGTTGTTGTAGTAGTTTTTCATTTTATGATGTAATGTAAAACTTATGAATATATCTAGTGTTTCCAAGGCTACTAAACCAATCGGTCTTTCGAGATTTGATCTTTCTTGTGATCATGCCAATGTTATGTAATAATGCACCGACTCTGGGTAACTGGGGTCGGGGCGTTACATATATTGTACCCATTAATATATCATATCATGTATTTAAATATATTATTATTATTAAATGTTTTATTTGATAATTATTACTTTTATGGGGTATACAATTCGATTGATTATAAAGTGGTAAGGAATTTCTTAACTTAATTTCCATTCATTAGGTTAAACTTATACTTCATTTATTATGCCATGTTAATATTATGTGTGATATGACTTTTGATAATATTATGTTTTATTTCCTCATTTTCTATCTTAATTTATAGCTAATACACATAATCAACTCATTTGATTAGTGCACACTTCAATGATATGATATTTGTAAGGGATTTTCATTTATAAGTTATCTTTTTGAAGTTTCCTTTAAAACTATTTTTTTACTTCCATAATCATGTTTTCAAAGATTATTTCCAAAACACTTTTTAATATTCTATTATTATTGTCTAATTTAGTTTTTACTCATGTTTTAAATTTAAAAAATTGGTTTAAAATGATTTTTTTGTTATTTTCTCAATGAGGTTCTTTGTGACTTTTCTGACAAAAATATAGAAGAAATGTTTTTCTAACATATAAGAAATGATATGATTTTCCCACTTTCATTAATACTTGATTATTTGATGTTTAATTTAAAATTTTACAAGGTTATTTTCATAGAAAAAAAATTTACTTTATAATTACACGACTCTTTAAAAAGAAATGATTTAAAAATGGAAATGTTATATTTTATAAGAATTATTTCAAGTGATATTTCAGAATTATTTTCAATACAAGATAACATTATTTGATGTTACGTATTATTTTTCTACTTATATTATTAAAGGATATTATCCTTATTATTTTTTTGGTTGTTTTATGTTTATGATTGAATGATATTTTTGAAACCTGTTTCTTTTCCATGGGTTAATCTATGATGAAATGTTTATGAAACCAAATTTATTTTCATGGGTTATGATATGATTTATGTTTTTCTGGAACACATATATATGGTTTCAATTATGTGACATTTGGGTCCTATATATCCCTCTAATTCATTGGGTAATAATATTATATCTCCTGAGATAGATTAGGATGGAATGGGGAGTGGACTGGATTTAGTAAGATAGGACTGGAATGGGAAGTGAAACCGGTATATATATGTGATTGGTCAGACCTATATCTCCCTATAATGCATTGGGTAATGATATTATATATCACGAGATGCATATTAATATAATGGGGAGTGCACTCAAATCAGTAAGACATGAGTATAATGGGAAGTGAAACTGATTTAGAAATGGACTTTATCTCCTATGATAATCTTAGGAGTGAACCTTTACTAATATAATGGTTTATAGAGTGAACCCATTCAATTAGAAGGAAATTTATTCCACCACGGATGGTTTTTTGTCCTTCCCAAGAGGTGTATACTCCCATAGATTTCCCTTATATGTTTTAAAAATGATCCTTGACTACTAAGGGAATGATTTTCTAGGCATATGTGTATGCCATAATTCCATTCCTTGTGTTATGATTTCATAGATTACGTTCGTTAATTATTTAATGATTAATTTCTCATGAACTTATAATATTTTTTCCATGAATCAATATTATTATCTTTTATATGAATGGAATAATTTTCAAATGATACATTCATGTTCTTATTCCCTTATGCTTATATTATGATTGATATCTCCCTTCTTTAACATTACTAAGTATCTAAGCTCACCCTTTTCTCATGATTATTTTCCATAGGTTATGAATAAAGGTTTAAAGTATGATATGTATAATTAGGGTTAAACATGGAGAAATTTTGGGAGATGATATAGATTTTATGGACCAAATATTTATTTTTCAATGATATATAAGAGTTTATCCTATTTCACTAAAACTATAAACCTAAAAGGTATTTGGGTTTATTAGTCATCGAATATTTATTTTTGACACTGTAATACATGTTGGAAAAATTTAATTTATCAATATCAAAACCATAAATTTAATTTTTATCTTTTTATCACCAAATTTGGAATTATGAATCTCGAGCTGTTAGATTATCCATTATATCAATATCACTCTTGACACAGCTAATGTATTCTACTTCACGATGAGAATATTTCATCATAGTTTTTATAAATACATCAAATTATTTGACTTATGACATTCATAAATTATAATATGTAATTCTAAGGATCAATATATACGTTCAAAGATAGGAAAAACCAATGATACATATAAATGTTGATTTCCTACTAGCAGTTCTCGTTCATATAATCTCATGCTCTGGAAATTAGCAATGGAACACATAATGATAGATTAAATCAAAGTAATATAAGTATCCACCCTTGATATCCTATATCATTGGTGTCCTATCAAATTAAATCATCTAGAAATATAAAATATATTCTAGAATACTATTATGGAACTTCTAGGTTCTCATCATAGTGTGGAACAACAATGACCTTTCAGTTAGACATATATTATTATGAAATTATCACATATTATGTCATGAAGATAAAAAATCATTATATGATAAGAAAATTCACTAATACAATGAATACTTGGAATCATCAAGTACTTAGGAGTTGGTACTCAGGAACCAAATTAAATAGACTCCCATTTGTACTGGAGAGAACAGTTAAAAACCTTCAGTACACTAGCTCCAACATAATACTAATTCCTTTTCTAATATAGATATTTCATCAAGGGTCCCACTATGTTTTCATCTTTGGATACTCTTCTCATTTCAACTTTACCTCATTGAGAAAAATCCCTCAAGAAATTAAACTTCTTAAGTATATTATTTTTCCTTTATGTGACCTTGGCTCTTTGAAAAGAGAAATTGTTTTAGTGTTATCATATAAATTTTTATAGGGTCTTGACTATTATGAACCATGTAAAGATCTTGGATAATGTTTAAAATCTAAACTAATTCATTTTCTCTATCAAAAGATGATGTATACTTAGAATCCACTATAAAATTGGTAAAAACTAGCTGCTTTGAACTCTTTTAGTTCATAGCTCCTTTATTTAGAGTGAAGTCATTTCTTAAATATCACTTCAGATCATTCAGATCTATCTGATATCTAGAATCTGTATAATCCCTAATGAATATATTTTTATATCCTCCATACACAACAAAAATACCCTTAGTTCACCAACGATGGTAAAGTATAACCTTAATTACAGTCCAATGATGTTCACCTAGATCATATTGATATCTTCCAACCATGCTCAAAATCATAGAAGAATCAAGACTCATACATATAATAACATACATGATAGATCCTATCATAGAATCCAATAGTACATTACTAATTCTCTCTCTTTCCTTTTATTCTTGAGGACACATCTTATTAAAAATATGTATACCATGTGATGTTGGAATCAATACCATCATGGATTGTTCCATACTAAACTTATTCAGTATCCGGTAAATGTATATACTTCGACTTAGTCCAAGAAGCCTATTTAATCTATCATACATGATCTTGATCCCTAGAATGTAGGGTACTTAACCTCAGTCCTTCATGTATAATCACTTTCCCATCCATGTCTTAACCTATTTTAAGTATGGTATCTCATTTCCAATTAGTAATGTGTCATCGACATCTATTACTGTGAAAATGAGCATACTCTCACTAAATGTCTTATAAATAAAAGGACCACATTCATTATTAATGAAACTAAATTATTTTATAGCTTTATCAAACCAAGTGTTCCATAATCAAGAAGCTTCCTTGAACCCATAAATTATTCTATGAAACTTGTATACCTTTTTTGGAATTTCATGGAGTCACAAACCCTTATAGATTTTTCACATACACATCTTCCTAAAAGTTCCCATTAAGGATATTAGTTTTTATATCCATCTTCCAAATCTCATCATCATTTAAGGATTCAGTAGAAAATCGAATTCTGATGGACTTAAACATGGAAAATGGAGAAAATTTTCATCATAACATTGTCAAAAACCATTATCCACTACTTGTGCTTTATATATACTAACATGGACTTCCATGAATACATTTATCTTGAATACCATTTCCACCCATTGGGTTTAACAGCAACTGTAAGATCAATCAAAACCCAAAATTAGATCTAATACATAGAATACATATTAGGATTCATGTCTTCTTTCCATCTTATAGCTTCTAATCTCTCTATTTTCTTTTTATGGATAAAGGGTAATTATTTTAAAACAATAATGAGTCTCAATATTCAATAACTAGAAAACTGTGTAGTAATAGTTTTATAACAACTCTTATTCTTCTATACACTACTTTTGTTTTAGTAAGTAAATCGTCCAAAAATAAACTATGTAATTTTATCATGTACTAACTATTGTATATCTTTAGAATAAAATTCATCGAACTCAATATTTATCTCATTATACTTGTTAATGATGATCTCAAACTTAGGTAATAATTATTTCCTAGAAACTATAACCTTTTTATCTAAGGGATTATATAGGAAATATACTATCATTTCCTTGGCGTAACCTATAACAATGCACTTATTTATTCAGGTTGATGACTTGTTTCTTGTGTTATCCTTAACAAACACCCTGCACCCCTATGCATGAATATGTGATAAAACATGTTTATATCAATTATATAACTTAATGGGAATATAATTTTCCACTATAGTTAGTACTTGGTTTAGTATGCATGCTTTTATGTGTAATTCATCTACCCAAAAGGATAATAGAAGGCTTGTATGACTCATCATCAACCTTACCATGTATAGTAAGGTAAAGTTCTTTATTTCACAAACACTATTCCACTATAGTGTATAAAGAGGATTTATTTGAGATAAAATATTATAATCCTATAAAAAATTGATTAACTCTTGGTTAAGATATTCACCACCTTGATCTGATCAAATTTTCTTTACCATTATACTAATATTATTTTCAACATCATTATTGAAATGGTTGAACTACATAAAAGATATAAAATTATACCAATTAAAGTATATGTAATCATACCTACTCAAGTCAACAATAAAATTAATATATTATGAGAATCTTCCTCAAGATTCTAAGTGAAACAGAATACACACATCAGTGTTTACCAATTCTAGAAGCAATGTGTACCTTTCACCTTGACCAAAAAATGGTTCTATGGTCATATTTACTTATAATAAATAACAAAATCATTCAACGATTATAATATAAAAATAGTTTAATTAACCATATTGATAGTGATTTATAAAATGTTTCTAGTTTACATGACCAATATGGTGATTCCATAACTGGGAGTGAAATGAATAATGTAAAGTTAATTTTTTATTTATTTATAATATTTTTTCCTAATTTAATAAATAAATACCATTTTCAACTATGTAATACCATAATATTTTCTATCTTTATAGAATTATCAACTCTTATTTCTGAAACTAAAAATAAATCCATCCATGTATAAACAAGAAGTAGAGATAATTTTTATAGTAACACTAGTCTCATAATAATAGTTTTTTAAAACCAAAATAAGCCATTTTGTAATTGTGAGATGCTATTATGCAATGGATAGAATATCTAACTTCACACCATTGGTAGCCTATAGATCCACTTCACCTATGATAACCTTATTAAATTTACCTGGATCCTATATTTGGGTACAAATGAAAGAACCAATTGTAGTATCTAATACCCAACTTATACCTATGGAAATATTTTACTCAATAATTAATGTACTTGAATCTTCCCCTTACTTCTTTGGATGGGTGTAGTTACTCTTCTAATGGCCTTGTTTGAAATATGAAAAAACATACCATATTTCTCTCTTTTGCTTCTTCCTAGATCTTCTTCTTCATGGACGGGCGATTCTCTAGATCCTTAGAATTAGAATGATTATTTGGGTCCTTTTACTTGTTAATAATCTTATAATTCACCATAAAAACTATGGTTTAATCACACACCATGTCTTTATCAACTTGGTAATAAGGGAAAGAAGTTTTGAAAGAGTTTTATCATTATTTCTCGAATTATAATACAAAATGAAATAAGATAAGTTTTTGGTTAGTGATGAAAGAGTAAGATATATGTTCAAATAATTAGGGATATTAAAACTTAAGATGTATAATCATTCTATCTATCTAATAATCTTGGCAACATGAGGCCCAACTAGAACCGAATCTCCATGCTTGCATGTGAATAATGTATTGGAGATATCAAATCTCTCTGGTATCATCTTATCCTAAAAAATATAACAATGTTGAAAAATGATTTTATGTGCATCCATATCCTAATATTTATTTAAATGCTCTCTTTAAATTGAGGATTTCAGGAAACATTATTCATCCATTGTGTATTACACATGTTTCTGGTAGAGAAATACTTCTTCCTCACTAGCCTCTTTTGTTAGTGACTTTGTATGTAAGGTTTATAGCATGTATATTTCTATTCCTGGAATATTATAATGCATAAGAACCTATACCCTTCATAGAAATTCATGCTAGTGAGAATTTTTTTCTTATCTAGTATGGATTTCATTGATATTATCATATTTATGTGGTTTTCCATTTTTATAAAAATTAAAAGTGGATTATTAGTACTTCCTTGAATACCAAATCAGATTAATAAATTTAAATTTCAAATTTTATTAATCGCTCACTATATTATCGAAACCTTAATATACAACCATTAGTTTTGGAATATCTTGTCTCGTAGATATTCTGGTGGCAAGGAACCATATTCCCCTTCTCATAACCCAGACTAGGGCCTAAAAAATTATTTTAAGGGTTTTAGGTGGGTTTAGATTTCCAACTGCATTAACTTGTATATACTTGATATTTTAAGTGGAATACTCAATCTTGAAATACTTGATAAATATTTAATAAAGCCTTTCCCCTTAGTTACATGATATTCTTATTCGATAGTCAACCCTTGATGTAAACCAAGATAAATCAACCCAAAACATCATGCTAAATGTTCCAAGATAATTGATAGCTCCTTAACATCGGCTGGTCAATCACTTTGAATTATGATTTTGACTCTAACTCAAGTAATGGAAGGCTATAATAACTTAATATGTTAGTTGAGGTATTTTTATCCTTATGTGTAAAAACCAAATTTTATCTTATCACATTGCTTATTAATATGAAGTGTATTTTGGTTAAGTGATCTAACATTTCTAATAAATTTTATGCATAATCTAGTTTTATTTTATTCTATCTTGCATGCTTTTTAATTCATTTATTAATTTATCACATCACATACACAAGCATAAATAATCAACCAAGAAATAGATAGAAATAAAATATAAGTAGGATGATCATGGGATTCTCTAATGGTTAGTTTATCTAGTTGATGAAAAAATAAACCTCAACCCTTGGGAAAATACCATGAACCATAGCTTGGTTCATGTTATAGAATTAAACCTTGTCTCTTATGTATTAGCACGATTGGTTTCTCCTCAGTTCAGGGACTCAAAGTTCCTCCACCCACCTATGATATCCATCCTTGCATAATATTTTAATCACACACATGTGAGGGGATCCAATGGATTGGAAAAGGAATGTTTACAGTGAATAAATTGTTGGCATGCAGGCCCTTAAATAAAAAGGGGGAGGGTATGACATGAAAGGCATCATTTAAATTTAACACCAACAAATTAAAACAAAACCAATCATATCCATAGGTCTAGTACAATCTCATGATTTTCCACGTAGCATGAACAAGCATGCATTTTCAATTTATCCATCAATTACTTCTATTTTTTCTTTAATTAAGAAAAAAATGCCCCAAATTAATCTAATTAATTCAATTTATCTTTATACAATATGATCTTCATTAAAAAAAATTCATTTATAAATTTAAACAAATTAAATAAATTCGTTTTATTTAAAATTAATAGAGTACACATGTGTACTTGAAGGAAATATCGTGTACTCATCCAAACTACCCAAAATTATCCATGTTCTTGTGAATTCCCTTGGAATCCAACACACATTGCAGTACTGGTAATTTCATTGTGTGTATTGTCATGCAAATGGATTTATCAAACACATGTGAATTATTCTATATGTGATTATCTTGATGTGCACGTGATACACTATAATCAAATACAATACATAACATATAGTTTAGAAATTAACATGGAAATTAATTCAATATATAATTAATAATACTGTGATATGGTTTTCACTATTAAAAATAGATTCATGTGACACACATGAATATGTTTAATTACATAATTAATTCTTCTTTACATGTTAAATAAATAAAATTGTTTTCATCAGACTACATGGCATATACTGCATTACTGAGAATGTAGTCTCTTCTACCTATGTCTATGACACACGCCTAAGGATTAGGTATGTTTCACATTACAAATATGTATGAGGTACACAATTTTTTATTCTTATTATGTAATATATGGCCTCAAAGCATCATGATTTCACCATCCCCATGTCATATAGTGGATACACGATATTCTTGGACCCCTGTGTATCTCCATCGTGAAGACACAAAGACTATACATTATGAATGCATTTTATAGAGCATGTGGTTATTCAAACTATATGACATCCTACCTAGATCTATGAGTTGATCCACTTTTATTGGATCACTGATCCAATTTTATTGGGCTTATATGATATCAAGGTGAGATATAGAAAAGATACACTAGTACATTGCCAATATATAATGGTACACACCATGTACTCTTACGTCATCTAGATAGAACCTTTTCTATATCCATATATGATTTTCATATGTATCTTCATTTTAAAATAACCATTTTATTAAATGTGTGAACCAGAATAAATAAATGGAATATTAAATGATGTTCATATTCTAATAAGAAATGGATCTAAATTAAAAAAATAAATTTCAAATGAAAACCATTAAATAAACAATTAATAATTATTTATAAATTACCTATGTGACCACTATGATACTACTAGTAAGTTCTTGTCATAGAGGAATAACCTATATGGCATGACCAACTTGGAATTTTAGTCTTAATTTATGTGTAATCATTCTTGTAAATGATGAATGATTTCAGGAACAATTGATTCAAATCTCATATTACTTGACTTGTTAAAATTCTTGAACTTAAAGGGGAGTATCATCACATGTAATTTATAATTAATTTATAAGAAGATCTATAATTACCTGAACTTGTAATTATTTATTTTTTTGATGATCTAGTTTGCTCAATCTTCTCATATCATCATTTCACTAGAAGAACCAAGTGTATAATCACTCGAACAATGATTTACGTGATCACCACAATCTCTGAACATCATTGTAGAATCCTTGGGTGCTAGCATGGATGATCTTAATAACCATAAACATTTGTGGTTGATCATAGAGTAATTCACTTAGAAAAATTCTTGATGTTCTCTCAATGTATTGAGAGAAGGGGACGAGAGGAGAGTACTAAATATCTCTATCAAGGTTTTGAGAGAGGTCTACTCTATCCATTGTTCACAACAAGAGTGATTATGGAAATTAATATAATTAGATATTTATTATGGAATGTTTAGAGTTAGAAATGTTGTACCTCTCGTACCCCTCGTGGTTTAATTTTCATGATCACAATCACCCTCCTTTTTATCTAATCATGTTTTAAGTGTTTTTGGATGATAGGCTTAAATTCAGGGTGCCAAGGAATTGGGACAAGAAGGCCAAGAAGGAAAAAAGCCAAAATGGACTGAAATTCAGTCCACCGGCCAACCGGTGGCTTCACCACCGGCCAGCCGATGGCACCCAGACAGAAGTGGTAGCCACTGCCTCAGCACCGGCCAACCGGTGGCCTCAGCACCGGCCAGCCGGTGGCACCCAGCCCAAACAGTGGAAGCTACTGCCTCAGCACCGGCCAACCGGTGGCCTCAGCACCGGCCAACCGGTGGAGCCTGAGCCCGAAGGCCTCTCCATTTTGCACACACCGGCCAACCGGTGGCTCTGTACCGGTCAGCCGGTGGAGCCAGTCAAACTAGCCGTTGGGCTTTTGACCAGCCTGTCCACTTGCCTTCCAACGGCTCCGAAAGCCTCTCCAACGGCTCCAAAGCTCCAACGGCCATATAAGGGTTCCCCCTCTATAAATAAAGTACCTTGATCCCCTGGAAGCCTAAGGAACAACGTCGGAACAATTGTGAAGCCAACGGACACATTTCTCATCATTTAGCGAACCTCCGGCGGACTTCCTCCAAGGAACCCCAATCGCTCCAACTCAATTCCACATCCAAGGAGCATCACCAAAGAAGCTTGGGAGTGTACGTCTTCAACTCCAATCATCCATTGGCGCCCAAGGATTCTCCAAATACGGTTTTTATTGTTTTATTTATTTTGAGCATCAAATTGGGTTTGTGCCTACAAACCCCATCTCTTTCTCTCATCCTCTCTCTTGGGTTTTCACATCACCTTTAAGGTGTGAAGAGGTTGGTCAAGCCTTACCTTTTAAAAGGCTTGAGACATAGGTGAGCTAGCCTTCACCTGTAAGAAGGCTAGTGGGTTCTTGCTCAACCATTGAAAGCAAGTGGGTTCTTGCATAACCATTAAAAGCAAGCTGTAATAGGTGAGCTAGCCTTCACCTGTAAAAAGGCTAGTGGGTTTCTTGCTACAACCATTGAAAAGAAAGCGGTAGTAAATCTCTCAACGGTTGAGTTGGGAGCGGAGACGTAGGACGGGTTTTAGGCCGAACTCCGTTATCAATTCTTGTGTCTTGCCTCTTTATTTCCGCTGCACTTTCAAATTTGATTTTAAATTGTTAATCATTTTTTAAAAGGCAATTCACCCCCCCTCTTGCCATCACTCCCTTTCTTTCTCCGCCTAACAATTGGTATCAGAGGCAAAATTTGAGTAATACCTTCACCGGTTTCAAATTCAAGATCTTTTTTTGATGGCTTCAACCTCTTTCGCCCCCGAAGGATTTTCTTTGGGTCGTGCTCCATTTTTTGATGGAACCGACTATAATTATTGGAAAACCCGCATGACTACTTTTCTTAGAAGCATTGGATATCCCATTTATAAAATTGTCATGCAAGGTTACACTCTCTCTAATCCCGATGAATCCAAATGGACTCAAGTCGACATTAAAAATTTCGAGCTTGATGGAAAAGCCATGAACGATCTCCATTGCGGCCTTGATCGTAATGAGTTCAATCGAGTTTCCACATGCACCTCATCACACGAAATCTGGAAACTTTTGGAGGTTACCCATGAGGGGACCAACAAAGTCAAGGACACTCGATTGGACATGTATCGTCAATATTTTGAGTCTTTTTCAATGCATCCATCAGAAAATATTACTGAAATGTTTACGCGTTTTACTGATGTTTGCAATGGGAGAAAGTCCCTTGGCGATGATTTTTCTGCAGAAACGATGGTCAGAAAGATCCTATGGATCCTACCAAGCTCATGGGCTCCAAAGGTAACGGCAATCCAAGAAGCGAAGGACATCAAAAACATGCCGGTCGAAGAGCTCATCGGATCCCTCATGACCTATGAGATCACCATGAGGAGGCAAGCTGAAAAGGAAGGAAAACCGATCAAAGTTCCAAAGAACATCGCCTTCAAGATACAAAAAGAAGAAATCTCCTCCTCCTCATCTTCTTCCTCTTCAAGCGGCGATTCCGAAATGGAGAATCTCGCCCGCAAGATGCACAAATTCATGAAGAAGCACAAGAAGAAGAAATCCTGCAAGGCTCAACCCAACGAAAAATCCGAGCCCAAGGTAAAATGTTACGGGTGTGGCGAGAAAGGCCATTACAAGACCGATTGCCCACTCAACAAGAAAAAGGCCAAGCAAAAGGAAAAGAAGAAGGCTTTCAAAGCGTCTACATGGAGTGATAGCTCCACATCCTCCTCCTCCTCCTCAAGCGACAACGGTAACAAATGCCTAATGGCATTCCATGAGGTAACTTCTTCCGACTCGTCATCCTCTTGTTCTTAAAATTCAAATTCTTTCAATCACATGTCTTATGAGGATCTCCAACATGCGAGAGATCAATTGGAGGAAGGTTTTCACGAACTTTCTTCCAAATTTGTTTCATTAAAAAAGAATTTCAAAAAACTCTCTTCCGAAAAAGAACAACTTCTCAAAGAGAAGGAAGAGTTGACCCTCAAAATCCAAAACCTTCCCGATGTTGAATCATTGGAATCAACTATCAAATATTTAAGGGAATCCCTTGCCAAGTTCACCCAAGGGGAACAAAATTTGACCAAACTCCTAGGTTCCCAACGTGTATCTAGAACCACCGAAGGGCTTGGCTATTCCAAGCAAGCTTCCTCTTCCCATGCTCCCACTATTTTTGTAAGGGGGATCTCCCAATTTAAATTTTGTAATTATTGTAAAAAACCCGGGCACTTAATCTATGAGTGCAATTGTAAAAATGCCCGGTATGGCCGCCCCAAAAGTATTTCCTTTAATAATGAATTTTATAAGAGAAGACCCGCCACTAGACAAGTATGGATTGAAAAATCCCTCTTAGCGAGTCTCACCGGACCGAAATTTGTCTCGGTTTCAAAAACCTCTCCCCGATGATTTGTTGTTTTTATTTAGGGGGAGGTAGGATCGTTTAAGCCCTTTTGATTTCAATTTCAAAATTTTCGATTCAAACTTTCAATTTCATCACTTGGTATCAAATTTTTCATTCAAAAACTTTCAATTCAAAATTCTCATTTCAAAATTCTTGATTCAAAACTTTCAATTCAAATTTCAAAAATTTCAATTGGTTTAAAATCTCCATCTTGTTTTTCAACTTTTCCCTCAATCAAGTTTTATGCCCCGTGCTATTTTGATAATCACAAAGGGGGAGAAATTCTTGGTTGATTGGGGGAGAAATCCTTTAAAGCATGCTTTTCATTTCATTTTCTACATTGTTTGTTTTGGTAATTGTGATCATCAAAATAGGGGGAGATTGTTGTACCTCTTGTACCCCACGTGGTTTAATTTTCATGATCACAATCACCCTCCTTTTTATCTAATCATGTTTTAAGTGTTTTTGGATGATAGGCTTAAATTCAGGGTGCCAAGGAATTGGGCCAAGAAGGCCAAGAAGGCAAAAATCAAAAATGGACTGAAATTCAGTCCACCGGCCAACCGGTGGCTTCACCACCGGCTCGCCGATGGCACCCAGACAGAAGGGGTAGCCACTGACTCAGCACCGGCCAACCGGTGGCCTCAGCACCGGCCAGCCGGTGGCACCCAGCCCAAACAGTGGAAGCTACTGCCTCAGCACCGGCCAACCGGTGGCCTCAGCACCGGCCAACCGGTGGAGCCTGAGCCCGAAGGCCTCTCCATTTTGCACACACCGGCCAACCGGTGGCTCTGTACCGGTCAGCCGGTGGAGCCAGTCAAACTAGCCGTTAGGCTTTTGACCAGCCTGTCCACTTGCCTTCCAACGGCTCCGAAAGCCTCTCCAACGGCTCCAAAGGCCTCCAACAGCCATATGAGGGTTCCCCCTCTATAAATAAAGGACCTTGATCCCCCAGAAGCCTAAGGAACAATGTCAGAACAATTCTGAAGCCAACAGACACATTTCTCATCATTTGGCGAACCTCCGGCGGACTTCCTCCAAGGAACCCCAATCGCTCCAACTCAATTCCACATCCAAGGAGCATCACCAAAGAATCTTGGGAGTGCACGTCTTCAACTCCAATCATCCATTGGCGCCCAAGGCTTCTCCAAATACGGTTTTTATTGTTTTATTTATTTTGATCAACAAATTGGGTTTGTGCCTACAAACCCCATCTCTTTCTCTCATCCTCTCTCTTGGGTTTTCACATCACCTTTAAGGTGTGAACAGGTTGGTCAAGCCTTACCTTTTAAAAGGCTTGAGACATAGGTGAGCTAGCCTTCACCTGTAAGAAGGCTAGTGGGTTCTTGCTCAACCATTGAAAGCAAGTGGGTTCTTGCATAACCATTAAAAGAAAGCTGTAATAGGTGAGCTAGCCTTCACCTGTAAAAAGGCTAGTGGGTTTCTTGCTACAACCATTGAAAAGAAAGCAGTAGTAAATCTCTCAACGGTTGAGTTGGGAGCGGAGACGTAGGCCGGGTTTTAGGCCGAACTCCGTTATCAATTCTTGTGTCTTGCCTCTTTATTTCCGCTGCACTTTCAACTTTGATTTTAAATTGTTAATCATTTTATAAAAGGCAATTCACCCCCCCTCTTGCCATCACTCCCTTTCTTTCTCCGCCTAACAAGAAATTGGCACATAGGACCCCTTAAAATTCAATAATTCTTAGTTGAACCCATGTATAATAATAATAATATTATTATTATTATTCAATTGACATGTGGAATAATTAATAATATATAAATAAATATTCTTTACATCACTTCTTACCGAACCATTAAGCTTGGTCTGCAAATCCTCCTCGACATTTATTGGGCCTTGAATAATGACTATATTTTAGGAAAAAAATTCCACTACATTATTAATTAATAAATATAAGTAATACTATATCTGGTTATCCTTGAAAATAAATTTTTATTATTATTATTTAACTCACTTATTCTTTCAAATAAATAATGATTAAATCTTAGTGATCAACCAGTATTGAAAAATTATTCAACCAAAAAAGTAGAGATAATATTTATTCTAACTTGTAAAATTCACCACTTAATTTAACTGAGATTCTGTATAAACTTGGTGTTTCATATTCTATGCCTCTTTCTCTAGGGAATTAGGAAAATACACCTAAATTACAAGCTTATTATCCAACAACACGCCAAGAAAACCATGGAGACAAAATTTAATGACATAATGACATAAAACCTCTTATGAATGATTATTATGTAATATAATAACTTTTTCATGAAACCTCTAATCAATTAAGTTGTACATTGGTGTCATCAACCTATGTTCGTGATGTCTCTTTCTTTGAATTCTAGAAATGAATTGGCCCACATAACATTGTGGCCATAGATTTATACATGTTGTTCCATTCTAATAAAAGGGAATGAGATATCAACTTCTGTCAAGGGACAAAAGGAATAAATATTTTCTTTCATTATCCATTATTTCAATATCACCCATGACTCAACCAATGTAACATACTTTATCACAGGCATATGTAATTTCAGTTTGCATCAATATATAAAAGTACATGAATTATGGTATTAATTAATGATAATATTACATTATAAGGATTAATACACACATCCATATATAGGAACATCCAATGAAACATAAAAAAGTTCATTTCCTACTAGCTGGTCTCATTCTCATAATCTCTTTTTTTAGAAATTACTAAAGTAACACACCATGGGAGGGTGCCACAAAGTCATATGAGTCTACATCCCTAATATCTTGCATCGTTTGTGTCATGTGAAATGATATCATCTGACTATAGAAAATATATTCAAGAATATTATTGTGGTACCTCTAGGTTCTCATTATAAAAAGAATCTTTTATAACCATTTAGTGTTCCATATATTATTTGGAAATTATATCACATAATATGTTATCTAGAGGAAAAATCATGATATGATAAAAAAATCACTAATGAAATGAATACATATAATAATCAAGTACTTATAATTTGGTTCTTGGGTACAAAATCTAGTAGTGTTATCACCGAAACAGCACAAAACCTCATGAATTAATCATCATGGGACCTCCTATCACTAAGATATAATAAATCCCCACCATTCATGGCCAATTCCACCATGCCCAAGTTTAATATTCATTGAAACACTAGAGGAAATTGCACTAAAATCATATGGATAAAATAATATATGATAATAGAATAAGGATATTAATATTCTACCCAAAATCAATACTAAATCACCAGTAAGATCTCACAATGCCATAAGAGTTAATGGGAGGAATGTAGGGAGAAAGGTTGGCCAAATAAACCTCTTAGAAATACCCCTTATCCCCAAAACCTGAGGAGTTTGATAGGTAAATTTTTAGTCTTCCACTCTTTAGAAAAACAACTTATGCCTCAGTCGAGGTATGACCACAATGTCATATTGTGAGGCATATTCATGGTGTGATCCCTAATGTATTGGAATATATATTAATGAATTATTTCATATATTGGATAAGATATTCACTTATGCGTGATAAAGCATGAATTAATAAAAGTTATTGAGGAGTGTCTTCAAGTATGTATAAATAAAATTTTCATATGATGGTAGTGGTGTGTGTATTCACACTTTCTTGATGTTTATCTGACACTACTTAGAACCCAAGGCTCTCCTCATTGTCCTTCTGAACACTGTCAGGTTCTAGTATATCATGGAGTCGAGATAGATCCCATTGAAACATATGATGATTTAGAAAACCATGTATATATCATGAAGAGAGGAATCTTTTGATTTCACTTTAGTGATATTCTTAAAACTAATAGAATGAGGTAAATAGTTGTAGCTACGGTGTATGAAAATCATTTATAGTATTATTTATTTCTAGTTTTTTATATTTTATATTTCTAAGATAAATGATCATAGGATTAGTATTTTTATTGATTTCACACATTATAATAAGTATTATTATAATCCTATGAATCCCATAAGATAATTCCTCTATATCTTTAATGAAAATAATTCTTTTTGTGGCATCAAATCATTTATTAGGTAATTTTACTCATGCATAATTAACATGATGAATAGGCTATCACCATGTAATGTTTCATGAGGAAACATCCAAATATGTTTTTGAATCATCACTATATATATCACAAACCTTTCTATACTATTGGGTAGTGTTAGTATATTTTTAGCGAGTCACCTATTTTTAAGACCCATGAAGGTTTCTTCACATTCATTTATTGAGAGAAACTTTACACCCTTTCATTTTTACTTGGTTAGTGGGTTTGAAAATCATAATAAATTACTCAAAAGGTATCAATAGTATCCATCCAATCCAATAAAACTATAAAACTCTGTTATATATGTTTTTATAGGGCATTATTCAATAACTTATTCCTTTTAAGGGTCCACATATATAACCTCCCTCATTATTTCATAACCCAAGAATGATACTTTTTATAGACAAAATTTACACTATAAATTTAGCATATAGTTTCTACCTTTTTAAAATCTTCAACACCATCCAAAAATTCTCATTATTCTCTTTCGTTCTCTTTGAATATATAATAATATCATATATACAGACTATGGAAAATTGATCAAGGTAATATTTAAAGACTCTATTAATAAATTCTTTTAAAGTTATAACTATAAATTTATAATGTCCAGATCTTACAAAAAAATTAGTTTTGGTTATATCCTCTATTTTCACCCTTAATTAATGATATCCCAACTGAAGCTATATCTTTGATAAGTATTGATACCTTCAAATTTAATCAAAAATATCATCAATATGTGGTGTAGGATACGTTTTAAAAATCATGATCTTATTTTTTTGAAGATAATCAATGAAAATATTCATTGATCCATCCTTATTCTTAACAAAGAGAACTAGTTCACCCCATTGTAAATCACTAAGGCATATAAAACTGTTATCCAAATTCTCTTGGAGTTAATTTTTCAATTACATTAATTCAATTAGGTATATTCTTTGAGGATTATGTTTTATTACCATAGAACCAGGTTTGAGTTCTATTTAATACTCAACATCACATTCTCGATGAAGTATTTGTAACTCTTTGGGAAATACATTAACATATTTCTCCACAATTGGAATATCATTGATATTGATTTTCTCCGCAACCATTTGGGTTAAATATTCTTCATTATTAAATATCAAGACCTATGCAAGGTATGTAACTTCAATAAGTAGTTTATAGTCAACCTTTCATTAATATATAGAAATTAGATGATTTAGCATATGGAATGTTATTTCCTTATTCTATAAATTGATATGGGAACTAGTAAGATATGGATAATCACTACCCAAAATCTCATAGAAGTTGACCAAATTGAGAATAACAAAATTTGAAGGATTAAAATATCCAAAAACCTAACTTATAGAAGATTTGTATACCTATGAATCAATCATCCCTCTACTAGTATTTTTAATTGATAGTTAAATAATTAAACATTGGGAAAAAAATTTCTAGATATAAAAGAGTGTTTAGAAATAGAATTAAGTAATAAATTTTTATTTATTAAGTGGATGATGAGTGAACCTTTCACCACTTCATTTTAATAACCTGATTTATCCATTGTGATTTTATAATATTTTCCTTCATCCCTTGGATTCAAGGGTTTTTTATATCTATTATCATCATTAACCCATGTAATGGTTCATTGGTTGGCATATTGTCAAATTTATTTATAATTATAACACTGGAATGTGGGTGGTGTATTAGGATGAGATTTATTTTCATCCATTTGATTGATTGTATTATTTATATCTCTTCAACATTCATATTCTTGACGACCTTGTTTCACACACTTGATGCATTTGCCTATTCTTTAAGGAAATTAACCCCATGTTTCATCCCACATTTTTAGCATGTAAGAAGATGAATATTATTTCCCTCATGGGTTTTATCATTTGAGTTTCCATGAAACTCAATTTTTCTCTTCTTGTCCCCAAAACCCTAAGAATAATGGGAGTATCTAGTTTCCATTTAAACCTTGAGAGCACATAAAACTATTTCTACATAGTTACTAATGTTCCTTATAGATAATGATTTTTAAAGACTTAGTTTTAAGCCACAAAAGTAAAGATTGATTTTTATTTTAGGGATAATGATAAAACCTAAATAATACATTTAAATTATTTTAATGTTTTCTTCATATGTACCAATGTAATAGTATTCATTATCCTTAATCTCAAGAAATTATCTCTTTATTTCAATGAAAATGGTTTGGGGAAAATATTTGTTAAAAATATTTTCCTAAACTCCTCCAATTCCATGGTATAAATATCTTCCTTTTACATCATGTTCTTAATGAAATTACAAAATTAATGAGATTTATGTTTTCGACTATATATTACTAAAACAAAATTTTCATTCTCTAAGAATTATTTAATAAATAATATATTTTCTATCATATTGATCCACTATACGGAAATTAAAAGATCATAAGACTCACTAAAGGAAAGTAATCAATTCTGCATGGAGGAATCAAAGGATATGATTCAATTGCTTGAATAATTTAGGAGTTAAACATTGTTCATGAGATTTCTCATATCTTTAGTGATTTGGGTGGACATTGACCTAACATTTTCCACTCCACCTCCCATCCTATTCTGTTTCTCATTGGTACAATCATTTCATTATGTTTTCACAATTTCTAGACATTGGCTAAAATAAAAAATATTGGTGTGAATATTAAATAATAATACCCATAGCTAAAAATCATATAAAATTAAATCATGAGATTTCATAAATTATAAAACCCTCTTTTCAACCAATGAATTTTCATGATTAACTTATGAAACTCTTGGTTTATCCTAAAACACTTTTAGTTCTACATAGGCTTCTTTAGATTTAAACCACTTATTCTTTAAATTTGAATCCTTAAAATTAACTAAATCCATATTTTATACCAACTAATATGACCCAACTACAACATATGTACATAATACATCATTAAAAATGAATATCCATTACATATCATAATAAAACACACTATATAATATATATATTTAGTTTCTTTATATATTATATAAATAAATGAATTATTAAAAAACCCAATAATAATTTATCCATAATTACACTATACATGACCCCCTGGGATACATATCATATATTATAATCTTCTTTATGACATAGGGAATGAAATCCTAAGGGGTGAGATCATATTCTTAGTAGGGGTAAACATAAGTCATATCAATCAAGCATAGGTGAAAATAAAGAAAAGAATAAGTGATCATCATATTAATGTATTATAATGTGATCATAATAAAGGTATATAATCCTGATATAAGGAATAATACCCAATAAAAAATAGATTATAAAACTTGAATCATGGTATAAATCTTCTAGCATACCAAAATAATAAAGCATCAAAATGTTATAACATGAGAAAATTATCATAAGTCACAGAATCATAACATAAAAATGTTGCATAGCATAGAAATTTGGCACATACATAATCACATAAAATCATTTCTTACGTCGATTCTCACTATAAATACCATCATCAGATAGTTTATAAAGTACCATAACATAGTGTATTGGTTTTATTTCCCATTCACATAAACGTAGTGGATTTAGTTCACTCCCTAGTCCCTTATATATCATATCATATGGTATAAACCATTATATAATTCATTGGGGGAATATATAATTTTTTCCCACCCATCAAAAAATGATAAAAAATTCATATGTGTACCATATAAACAAGAAAAATTTAATAAATCCATTATAGCCTAATTAACATATTAGAATAAAATTAGTTTCATAGAAATTTACAAAATGCATAGATATAAGTTTTTTATAGATAAAAAAGTGGATATTATCATCAAAATATTTCCCTAATTAGTATTGATAATTTTTAAATGATTGTAATAGGATATTGAAGAAACCCCTTTAGATTGTGATAAAAAAGGGATTAAAGTTTAAAAAGTAAGAGTAATTTTCATTTCAACCCTTTTTCTATTAAAAATAGTGATTTGTAGAACATAGTTTAAAAATGGGAAGGATAAAAACATTTTAAAACATAATTTACTTTAATAGAATGAGAAGGGGTATCTTCTTAAATGATATATAATAAAGGGATGGAAGAAAGTAACAATGTGAAAATAATTAAAGAAGGGGGTTTAAAATAATATATTCAGAATTTAGTAAAAAATAAAATGTCAATCAGAAGTGACCATAATAAATAATTAAATTAGTGATATGTAAGACCATAAAATAATATGAAAACATTTACTTAGAGGAGATAGATTACTGACTAAAAATAATTTATGGTTCGACTCCACTTATAATCATCATTTGTATTGAATTATAAACCAAAAGGGTGGAAAATAGTAAGAAGAAATATAAACCCTATTAAAATAATATATAATTAAAATAAATTTAGATTTATGGAGAAAATATATATTATTTCCCCCAATATAAATTTATACATAGACAATCTCAATTTCAGAGTTGGATTTTCATAGAAACCCTTACCATTTCTGCTGACTCCCATGAAACCACTTTAACCTCACGTACAATAAACATAATCAAATTAATAACTTATTTAAAAAACCTTATTCACATCTATTACCTTTTATTATATTAAATTATATTAATTTATTATTTATATATTATCTATTTATATTTTTTTACATCATGAGATGGTAGTAATTTTTATGGTGTCAAACAAGTACAAGTGTGGCGATGTCGATAATTATTATTTAATAACAAGTTAATAATTCCTATATTAGTCATGATAGAATAGTTTTATTATTATAATTATTTATACAGTCCCATTTTCATTTTATATATGATATATATGGTTTTTAATAATGTAATTTATGGGGTGCATGTTTCATATAATTTTATGGATAACAACGAGTTATTTATAATGATCAAACATTTTTTAATCACCCTTATAGAAACATATTTATAACATAAGTTACTTTTTAATATCATATATTAATTTTATTAATTAATTTACACTTATTCATGATGAAAATGATGGTCTTGGTATAACAACGTACAAATAAAGTGGTTAAAACTACCTAAATAAGAACATGTTACACTAATGAATGAGTAAGATTATAAAGTTATCTAATAGTGATAAAATTTTCATAGAATTATAATTATGTTAATATAATATCATTATAGTGGATAATAGGATATATTAATATCTTATATGAAAAAATAATTGAAAAATATCAAAAAAACTAAATAATTTGGTCCCCACTGGGTTAAATACACTAAGAGGGGGGGTGAATCAGGGTAAGATAGATTAAAATAATTTCCTATTTTGATATTTTTTTATTGTTAGAAAATTATTTTATATATTATTATTATATAAATATATGAATTTAAATGAAAACATGTAAGATACCTAGAAACATTACTTGTTTCAACCTAACAGTGCTAATATAAGGAGCATACAATAGCAATGTGCCATTGTACCAGAACCAAAAAATTCACAAATATTTCAATGTTAAAAGTAGAAACCATGTACCTCTTTATTTATAACCATTCACAATATTCTATTATAAAAATAAGTCCTTAATACTTAAGAATAATTTTCTAATGATATAAATCATCATTGATTAGGTTAACACTAAATATAGTCTAAAATAAAGATTTTATTTCATCTAATTGAGTAGTTAAAATTTACCAATGAAATTATAGGTAGTTACCTTATGGTTTTTGAAATGTTTAATTTTAAAAATATTTCTGGACACTTACAAATTTTCATGAAAATAAACACTTTTACAAAACTATTCCCTTTTAAGAAACTCCCAAACCTTCAAAAAACTCTAAAATTTTCTTGAAATCCACTTGATCATGAAGGTAAAAGTTCTTTTTTCATGTGACTAATTATCATGTAAATGATTCTATTGAAGAAATATATTCATTTAAGTATTACATGATAATAAATCTATTAGATTATCTTAGTATTTATCTATTTAAATGAGGGGTAGTGGCCTATCTATAGGCATGACCAACATTTGGTGAAACTTTTCCCCCTCTATTGACCTTTCATGAAACTTTTTGTGCCTGAAAAACATGTCACATCTAATGTATCTTTTATTGGGAACAACTCTCTATCTTCATGAAACATTACATTTATATATACAAGGTTTTTGAAACTATGATTTTTTTGAATTTTCCAAACTTTAATGAAACTATTACAATTTATGAATTTGAATGAGGCGGCCATGAATCACCACTTTGGTAAAACTTTTCACATGTTCTCTTAAATTTTCACTTATAAAAAAAATTCATTTTCTATGAAACTTCTCCCTTTTCTCCAAAACACTATTTGGGATTTATCGCAAATTTATCACCCAAAAATATGGAAAAATGGAAAAAATCACCATCTTTCACACTCCTCTAGCACCCTCTCTTTATAATATTCTACTCTCTATATCTTTTTCAGCATTCTTTGTAAATGAATATTTTTTAACAAACACAACTACCCAAAAACCTCAAAATAATAATAGGGGGATTTTTTGGAAAAAAATCTCCCAATTTTGGATTCTTGACAATTCATTAAACCTTAATACCACAATACAGTTTATGTTTACAAAAACATTGTGAAACTTTTTCCTAAACCACCATTTTCATTTTTAAACTCTGGTTAGCGATCAAAATATTTCATCATGAATTCATAGGTTATACTTTCATGATATGTATTCATTGAAAGAACATATTTAGAAACATAAAAATGTTAATATTCCCCTTGAATCATTATACACCTTAATTAAACATAGATATACTCATACCCCTTTAACAACATTATTATCCTCTGTATTAGGTTTGATAAAATTTTTCCCATTTCATGGATTATATTTTCCACCTTTTTCAATAAAAGAAAAGGTTACTCCTTTGTGATCTATAATAGATAAAATAATATTTAATAGCACATGGGGAAATTTCTAACTTACCTCAAGGATTAGGTAGGTTCCACATCCACACTTCTTTAAGTGTGAGTTATCAACTTGACTTTGATATATATTGTATTCCTTTCAGGCACTTCATTAGGTATCTCCTTTATCAAGATATCTAGAACATGAAGTTTTGTTGTAAAATACTATAACATCACAAGACCATGCTATACTTTCTCATTTATAAAGAAAAACATGATTTCAATGTTCCTCATTATTGAGTTATTAATTGTATATATTTCATATATTATTATAACTAAAATTATCACAATTGATTTAGATTATATACATTATTTCAACTCCCATATATTCAAGTAACTTCTTCACCCATAGTAACTATGTTCATGTTTGATTGGACATAATATATTTATCTTCTTTAATTCTTAGTGAAATAAAATATTGTTTCTTCCTAAGATAGTAAATTCACAAACCACCAAGATAAAATTAACCACAAGATGTATACTTTCTATAATATGATAAACCAGACCAATTTGATCCTTTATATCCTAATAACTCATGTTGAGATGATTTTTTGTATATAAAACCAAAATCCATCTTGGATTTGTCATACCATAGTATTCGTTTCATTGAAATCAAATGTAATTATTTGGTATTGATTCGATCTAATGTCTCCTAGAATTTAGTAGATACAATATCAATTAATTTCTATGTTATGTTTAACAAGCTCCCAATAGTCTACTTATATTATAGGACATTGACATCTTGTACATCAACATTCCTTGAAAATTTCATTCAATTGGTGAATAGTGTTTTCATTGCTATGGAATCCTTCCTTCAAAATCTTCTTAAAACCTCCTTGTAAAATTTAGATTTAGTGATGAATGCATCATTCCCTCTTTGTAACACCTGTAGACTTAGGGAAAATTCCATTTCTCTGATCGTCGACTTTTCAAAATCACACTTAATCAGTTTTTCAAAAAAAACCCATTGTTCTTAGTCCAATCCACTATATATTATAGCATAAACATACACTAGAACCATTATCCTTTGATAACTCTAATTATTTATATAAATATTTTAATCAAACCCACCATGTTGGAAACCAAAATTCTTTAAGTATTGACCCAGACCTTAATATAACACTCTTTGTGCTTGTATTTATCTAAAACAATTTTTTCTTGTATTTTTGGATAATAAAACCATTCATAAATTAAATGTATACTTATTTGAGAACTCCATTTAGAAATAATGAATTTACATATATCTAGTAAACATTTAATTTCCTTTAAATAGTTATGGCTATGATGACTAGAATTGTATCCAATCTTGTTATGGGTGAATGTTTTTCGTATACATAAATTCCCTCAAACTGAGTGTTTCCCTTAAAAACCAATCATGTTTTATTTAAAATCACCTTTCCATCTCCATTCAATTTTTTATATAAAACTTATTTGGTCTTAATGAATTCTTATATTCCTACCTTGAAAAAATCTCCCAATAATGATTGTTTTATTTGGTCAATATCTACATTCATCGCCTAGACCTAATTTTAATCCCATGCGGCTTCATCAGAACACTTAGACTCTACCTAATAAAATAAATATTTATGTCATAGATACATTATTCCAGTAACCTACAATGGGCCAATATAATTATCAAGGATATTTTTATCATCAATTCCAACCCTATGTTTTAGATTCTATAAATATACAAGTCTAACTTCTTCTTGATCATCATCAATATCTTCTCCTGAATCTTCCTCAAACCATTGTGGTCCCCATAATCTTCTAAACTCTTTATTCCTTTCATCTTCTCGGTATTTTTCTATAGACTCTTATCATTCACCACTATAGTGAAATAATCAATTTTAACATCATTTCCTAGATAATTATTATAGAATTTATATGATTTTATATTTCTTGATTATCTATGTAAAATTACTTTGTCTCAATGAGACTCAAACATTGTGTTTTTCTCTATATTGATAATGAAACACTTACCTATGAGGATTTGAAAGTACTTCAACATCATCTTCATTCCATACCACAACTCATATAGATTATTTTATTCCCCTAGACATAACAAATATCAATTTAAAATATTAAACAATTTCAATCCTTCTTCTTTCTAAAACTTCTCAAGATGATATTTCTTGATAAATTTTGTTTGTTGATGTTGTCTTTTAACTAATTTTACCTCTCATCCATGCCATTTTATTGAGTATTTCTCACTACTGAGTCTTGGTGGCTTATCTCAATCTTCTTAAAATGATCCTCCACCTATATATTTGTAAACTTTATGTCATTATCATTCTATAATTTCAAAATATTTCTCTCAATTATCTTTTTAGACAACCTCCAAAAATGATTAATGAAATGAAACACCCTGGACTTGTGATTTATGATCATTATCCATGTTATCATTATATAATTATCATTAAAAATAACATTATATCTCTTCATATTAATGTCTCTTGGTGATATGGGTCAACATAAATCAAAATGGATCAATTAAAACACTATAATTGAATTTTATTCCTTTCATTTGCATGTATTTAGAGTGATATTCCTTTTTGTAAAATTATTCATGTGTGTGTAAGATCACATGATAGCTTAAATAGATCTCAATATCTATCAGTATTCACTAGATTTACCAAGTATTATGGGATTAGATTCCAAATTATCTAATGACTTAATATATTTTTTTCTTCCTTGGAAATGAAACATATATATTTTTCTATAATAATAAGTTAGAGAGTCACCTTTGTGTGCTTACATAGCATAAAAAGTACACCATCATTTCCCTTAATGATACACTTATTCTTGGTAAATTTTACTACATGCCTCAAGCCACACTATCAACCAACCCTAAATAAGTTATGTATGAGACCATCAACAACCAGTACATCTACAAATCACATATCTTTGTCCTTAAATTTGGATTTTCTGAATCTAATAATCTTTAGGCCTTCATCATTTCCCAATATAATAAAAAATTCCTTGTTTTATGTGATACCTATGAAAATATTCCTATTTCCTATATTATGGAAAGTGAATCCACTCTCAATGATCTATACAAAAGTATTACCTAATTATTTTAGGAAAATTTATATAATTACTTCCTTCTCAGTTCTTTAATTTTTTTTATCCATGTCCTTGAATTTACACATGGTGTTCATTGAAATGATTTACCTTCTTTACAATAATATGAACCAAATCTATCATACAGATATATAGATAAATTTTCCATTTATATCCCATTTTATGATTCCCTAAGCCATGGTGTTTAACCACTTTTGACTTCATAGGCATATTCCAATACATTGTTGATGAAAAGTTCCTAGCCATATGTCCAAATCCTTTATAATAGAAACAATAACCATCAAAATCGTACCTAGAATATTGTACTTTTCCTGGATTACTCTATTACTCTTATGACCTTTGATGAATCTTGGTTATGGAACATATATTTTTAGAATGTACCATTTATCCAAAACAATAAAAACTAATATAAGGATCATTATGGTGTGTCTCTACAATAAAATCAGTAATCTCGTGAGTTATATGTGTACTTTGATTCTGATTTATACCCAAATTGACCATCAACTTCGGAGTGGGTGTTTGATTCATGGTATCTATAATCACAAATTTTTGTTTTTAATCAACACCTAAACAATATTTTTTATTATGGTGCATGATTTTATTTAATAAACACTTCATTACTGGTTTTTCTTGACCTTTAAACTCAACATTCAAATTTTTCATCGCTGTTATAATCTAGCTTCTTAATTTCATATCAATATAAAATATTCTCTTATAATCTTCAACATTCATCATAGACTAAAAACCTCATATTCAAGGTTTCGATATTTTTAACTTAGACTTTTACTATATTAGTCGAACCATTGATAACTCTAGCCTATTCTTTAATTTTTCTCTTATACTCAACAACAATATTCGGAATTTCCAGATTTTCGGATTTAAACTTTTCAATATCTACCTTAAAATTGGAATTCATCTTCTCTTGAACCTATATATTGAGTTTTTCATCATTCACTAATCTATTGGATTTATTTATTTTGAATCTGCAAACATATATATCTTGAAGATCAGCCTCTAACTCAACTTTGATATAAACTCACCCTTCCGTATTCCTGAATCAACATCACATTAATATGTTGTCTAGGGACTATCTATAACTTCCATTTAATTATCTACATTGTAGTATTTGAAATCTTAAATTTCTTCTATATTGGGTTATATTGAACTATTTTTCTCTTTTGAATTTAGATTATTCTTTTTTTTAGTTTCACTTAATGATTCTTCCACCTTTCACATTAGTTGAAGACTTCTTCATGGGAACTTCATCAACCTATACATCATATTGAAACTTATTGGGACACTTTTTTACAAGGTTTCCAACCATTCCACATCAAAAGAAGATTAGTAGAAGTTTCCCTTCAAAAATTCATTTTCCTGATTAAAGAATTGAGATAAGGAATGACATGAATTCATATACCTATAATTATCCCTAGTCATCCTCCATAGAAATATTCTTCAATGATCTGAATTCCACTTCCTATGAATTCCCATTTCCCATAGAACCATTATCATAATTTATCATTTAATATTTGAAAGGAATATTTTTTAATGTATCCAACATCAACAGCTTTGAATCATTATACTCAAGGACAAATACTTTCAAATTTGACCAGGGTGGAAACCTCCTCTGTATGTACTTGAAATTATTTACATCATATAGGATTTCTTTGAGACAACATATATCCTCCGTAATGAAATTCACCAAAATGAATAATTCATCAACAGATTCATTTGTTTTCATCCTCAATTCTTCATACTTATTCCATAGAACCCATAATTTATCTTCCCAAACTTTTGATTTGACTTCATATATTTTAGTTAGGTTTTCCCACATGGAATGTTAGGATTTATACAATATCACTTTTTTGTATATTGTGTTGGATGAAGATCCTCTTAAAAGCATTAATTAATCTAGCATCTAGTTCCTTATGATTTACTTCGGGTAAATCCCCACTATCCATACTGACTAAAATCCCACACATAGTAGTTTTATATTTATTAATGACTAAAGATTGTAAGTAGTGTTTTATTTGATTATTCCATAGAAAAAATTTGTTTAATTTAATGACCTAAACCGATTTATGATTTAATTCTACCATATTTTCTATAGAGAGAAAATGAATTATAATAACAATTATCTCTTATATGAATTGTTTCCCCCACTAGGTTTAATACCCTGATATGGGGGCTAAGTTAGTCAATGATTGATTAACCCCCCCCCCCCCATTTGATCTTCCCCCTCTCTTCTTCTAATAAATATATATAATCATAAGTAAAATAATGAAAGAGATGCCAAAATTATACTTGGTTTACCCTAACCAAGCTAATATAAGGAACATACCAAGCCAACGTACCAATGTATTAGAATCACTAAGAGAACTATTGTAACAATGTTCATAGTGGACTCACCATCCCTTGTAGTTTACAATTATTCACCCCACCTTGTTTACAATCATTAACCCTTGATAATTTACTTCTCAACCTTCTGAAAAGAACTCACTACTCCTTCAAAATAATCCTATGATGGCCTAATTTTTCATTGATTTCATTTACATAAAAACCCATTTGACATTAATCTATTATTTCATCCAAATGATAAATTAAAATTTACCATAAAAATTATGTGAAATTCCCTTATGTTTCACATAACTTTTACTTTCACACATACTTTGTGAAAATCTTACATAGATTTTAAATTTTCATGTAAATATACACTTTTATAAAAATATTTTCTGTCATGAAACTCCCAAACTTTTGTGAAGCTCTTGAACATTCATTAAAAACACTTTTCAATGAACATAAAAGTTTCTTTATTCTTACAATTTACGTTTTAATAAATTATCTTTTATAAGAAGTATGTTAAACTAAGTCTTAAGTGTAATGACCAGATATTTTAATATATTTTTCCTCTAATTTAGTCAAATATGTTTGATAGCTTTCTCTAAACACATCACAAAAATAAAACAAAACTACAGTATATATATATATATATATATATTAAATGTGTATGCTAAAACTACATGTTGAATTAGTTGGTATGAATAAAAGTAACAGAGGTTTGAAATATATTAATATATTTATATATATATTATTTAATATAAATTTACTTATTTCATTATTCTATTTAAGAATATATCTTTTTATGAATTATAATTTTTATTAAAAAAACTAATTACATTATTGTTATATGATGGTTTTAGGAAAATATAATATTAATTTATTAATTCAAGATTTATTAGTGTTCTATAAATATTATGAATAAGAATAACTACAATTTTAAAAATTTATTTTTCTATAAAAATAGTTTCCCATTATATTTTATGATTTCAAAAGTTAAAATAGAAAATTCTAGAAATAGAATTGTAAAACTAAACTTAATTTTTTTGATTTATAATTTCAATATTACTTTAAAATGAGTTTTTGGGATTTAAAAAAAAATATTTCTTTAGGCGAAGAGTGAAAAATATCATTTTTGAAAATAAAATAATGTTTATGAAATTATTAGTATATATGTATGAATTTAAAATTTATAAAACCATTTTATAAGACCAAATATGTATTTTATTAGTGAGTAAAATTTAAAAAAAAATATTTAAAAACCCATGTTTTAATTGATATAATCTAAGTTTTATTTTTTTTAAAGTGTTTTTAATACATTATACATTTAGTATTTTAAAATTATTTTTTACCACTTTTAGAAATTGATTCAAATAAAATTGATTCAAATAAAAATTATTTAATAAGGTCCAACATATTTTTGGTAAAAAATTATAATTTACCTTAGGTAAAAACAAGTTATCGTGGAAAAATCTAAAATAGTAAAAGTGAAAAATATAATGGTAATGAGTAGAAAAAAATGTTTAAAAACTGTGTAGCAATGGGTGGTTGTGGCCAATATTAACCTTACCTATTTCCATCACCATTATTTATAATTTTTTATCCACTTTACATGAGATTGAATTCCCATTATTAAGAAGTTTTGGGTATTTACAAAAATGTTATCCTTTTTCACTTATATAAGGGAAATCTGATCCTCACTTCCCCTCACACCACAACCCCTTAGTTTGTAGAAAAATATAAAAAAATGTCGTATATATTGTTATCCAATTTTAAGAGGTTTTTTGTTAAAGGAAAAACCCTCAAGATATTATCCCCCTTCACAGAGGAGATAATCCTAGCAGTGGGGTATAAATTTTTATCCACACCTTCCTCATTTCTATTTCTTTATGTGCAATTGTTCTTCATAAATTCCAATAAAACCATATTAAAATGATAACATAATTATATTTAGTATTCCATTTTATTATTACAATTGTGGTTTAATAATTCACCATATTTCCCTTTTCCATTATGAAAAATGAAAATGTGAATCGGGTGTATGTGTGGACTGTCATCTCCACAAAGTAACATGTTCATTTTCTTTTAATACCTTTCATGTATATATTTATGAACAGATTTAAAGGATATATATGATTCTTATATAATATTTTTATCTATATTTAGATAAAATTAATTACTTATTAAATATAAGAATAATAGACAATCATCCTCAAATTAACCATCTTAAAAGAAGCACGATACGAGGAAAATGATTTTTTCTTCGTTAGTAATAACTTTATATAAATTATTATTTCCTTATATATATTTAAAATATTTTTATATCACACCTATAAAAACAAAATAAGATAAAAATTCTACTAGTATACTTATATTTCTACTAGCCACCTCATAATCATCTATTAATCATGGTATGTTCATGTTTGGGTTGGATTAAGCACCTACTTGAACAATGTTATGAATTTATATCATGGATGACTATAGGAACTTAAATGTTGGAATAATAAGATATAAATAATTAAATTGTGAATTTATTTTGGTCTTTTAATAGAAAAATTTATTTTTTAATTGTTACATTGACATTAAACTCATCAATTAAGATATCACTTTTTGTTTGTTAAAAAACATTGAAACATGCTTATCGCTGATTTTACCTTCATGGAACGTAACCAAAACTATCATGGAATGAAATTATAAATTTATAAAATGAAATTAAATCATCAATTATAGTATCTTTAATGGTCTATTAATGATTAAATTTGGGATAATAATAAATAATGACATTACTATTCTGAAACTAGTTCCAAACGATCATGATTACTCACACCCGATATATAAAAAAGGTAAAAAAATAGTAGTATACATATAAAGAATAAAACTAAATTAAGGGTATAAATTTTATATTTATAAATAAGGTTATAAAATAATTTATTAAAGTGTTTTTTTATACAGGGGTTAGAGTATGTTCAAGTAAATCATGATAAAAGGTAGGGGTTTCTGTCTCAATAACCCTTCATTGATGCATGTTTTGATATTACACATATATATTATTTTGTAGGGTGTAAATATTTACCGTTGACTTTTAATATCTTATTTTTTGTATATGAAACTTAAATTTTTTTTCTCTTATTTTCCTTGGACTATAATTGATATCTTCCCTAAACTATAAGGGGTTTTTCATATCCCGGTCTACATTCTTGAGTTATAATGTTTTCCCTTGAGCTTCATCTTTAATTTCATATATAATTTCATATTTCTATCTATAGAAATTATTTTTGATTAAAATATTCATCATTTATGAATTGTCATCCTTCCTATAAATTTAACTATGTTATGAATAATTCTCATCCCCTTAAATAATATTTTATCTTCATGTACATGTTTTCTTTGTTACCGCTAATGTTTTCCCATAATATTTGTAATACCAAAAATGTTTTATTTATTATTTAATTCATGATTATACTTATATCATTTAAAAAGGGACTTTTTATTGGTTATTTTGATGTGGGTTTTTAATTATGATATTTTTGATAACATTAAAAAATTTCCCCCCATTTCATAATCAAGGGATTTTTCATCCACTCCACACCTCCTCAAGAAAAAACTTTTTTTAGGGATCTATTATTGATGCACATTTTTTAAAAAATTAAATGTTTTAAAAATATTTTACATAACCTTTTTCAAAGTTACTTTTCAAAAAATATCCATATGTGTATCTCTTATAAAAACATTAAAAATTATTTATAAAAAAATATTCTATGTTTTAGCTCTCATTTTCCTTATCATATTAAAAATGATTTACCCAAATTGGATTTATGTTTCATAATTTACACTCTAATTGAAATTTCAAAATTTTTTATTTTCGTAATTAATCTCATTATACCATAAGAATCCAATTCTTGATCTCCCTATTTTTAGAATTATTCAAGTTATATAATAATAAGGGTGTTTTCATCTACGTCCACATCCTATAATCAATCATATTATAATTTTTGAAGATTCCATCCAATTTATTTATATGGATGTATTGTGATCAAGTTTTATTAAAATAATCATGTAACGCGTTTCTTTTTTAAGGTAATAATGATTTAATGAAATTATGAATGTTTTCCTATGTGGAAGACATATGCATGTACATAATATGATGTGATGGGTGGGACTATAATTATATATTAATCCAATGAATTGGGTGAAGATTTATATCTCAAGAGATTTTATGTATGGGGTTAGGTAGTGAACCTAATCTAATACAGGACTTTTTCAAGTCTGATGGTATTAGGAGTGAACCATGACTTATGCTCATAATTTAATGTATTATTTAGTAGCCATAAAATTTGGATACCACTATCCTTTGATATTATTTTATCTATGACAAAGTAGTATGATCTGATTTTTGGATTATGATTGATGATTTATTGGCTATGAATTCTATATTTTAAGTACATGTTCCTTACTTACATTCTCATGCCCATATGTTTATCTTATTCTCACTTATGATCTTTAATTTTTTATCACTCATACTTACTCTTACTGAGTGTTTGGGTTCACCCATTCTTATGTTTCCATTTCCCAAAGTAAATAAAGAATGTAGTATGTGTGGTATTTCTAGAATATTTTCTTGCATATAAATTTTTTTGGAGATATTGAAGACTTGTTATAGATTAAGGAGTCTCTTATATAGTGGTGGAAATTCATATTATTCAAAAAATACATGGGCTTTGTTAGTTAATGTTTTTATTAATTATCTAAAACTCTAAACCTGAAATATCCTTGGTATGTATTATAATGAAATATTTTCTTTAGGTTATTTAATTAGATGGTCATGTTTGCGATCTACTAAAGTTAGTATTAGAGAAATGTTTATATTAATTTATAGATTTGGGTGATATCAGTAAAGGAAAAATTAGGAGTTACAAATATCATCAAAGGTTAATGATTTAATGTTGGTTATAATTTCATAGGTATAGAATTCCCTTCAGGTTAGTTGCGGTAATATTTTTTGGATTGGGGTAAGTGAACTTTAGTGAAACCCCTAGAGATAAGTCATGGTATAAGATAACATCATAAAATTTTGGTAAATTAGAGATTGTGTGGTTTTCGTGACAATGACATCCATTTCTAGATTCTCCACAAGGATACAGGCTCTAGAAAAGATATACCTAGAGGAAATAACTAAAAAAAGGTGTGTTGGGTATTAACTCAATCATCACATGGAACATGAAAAGGAGGCTTAAATACACACCTCATTTAACACTCTCTAGGGATATTATTTGGTTAATAAAATTATATTTATAATCCATTATAAAGGATTTAATATGTTAAGGAATTAGGATAAAAAATTATAATATAAACTAAAATAAATAAAACTATATTTGAACAAGAGTCATTTAGGTTGAACTAAAAGTTGATGTAATAATTTAAAAAATTAAGGCTTTGAGGTTGAATTTATCATGAAATTATATTAATATATTCATCTCATAGTTTTCATTATTCATCAATCATGATTAAATTTTTTTTTATTTTAGTAGTGGATTTAAATAGAAAGAAACATGGGTATGAGGGACAATGGGGAAATTGTCTCACTCAACAACCCATCAGAATTGGAGCTAGATTGGAAAAAACTGTGATTATTCCAAACCAACTATCATGAAATATAAATAATAATGTAAAAAAATTAAAATTTACAAACACACCAAATAAGAAAAGGATTAAGTCTCATTTAAGTTTATGTCAAAAGGAAAATGAAGGGATAAAGATTCAATTCCATACATGTCAAAAATGTTGAAAGAAGAAAGGGAAAAATTTCCTTATTGGGATGGGTATATGTTAAAATTGTGGAGATTAGGACCACTAAAATAAAAAGTTTAAGGAAAATAGATAAGCTAAAAAATTCATTTAGTCATTTATAAGGAAATTAGACATTATGAAAATCAATGCCACGGTCCAAGGGCTAATGAAGAATAAAGGCACTAAAAACTTGTTAGACCATGGGAACTTGTAAAATCCTATGAAAAAACTTCTATTGAAGTATAAAGTTATTTTTTACTCTAGATTTTTGTATCTCTTAGGTCATATAATTTTTAACCTATTAGATATTGAATTATAAATAAAAACATTATGTGTTATAATTTTTATATCTATAGAATAAGGATCTTATTTAAGGTTTGTGGAAGTTACTTCTTATGGATTTATCTCTTCTTCACGTATTAGAATTCTATTAGGAATGTACTATCTCTTTTTACAAATGGATCATATCAAATTTCATATTGGAAAATCTCACTTAATATTCTATATTAATCTATGAAAAATTACAAATGTATGGTTAATTAAGATCTCCCTATGTAAATTACTCCCATAGTATGAGTTTTAAAATTACGAGGAATCGGTTTATTTAAGAGGGAGAATGTAATGGAAAAATAATTTAAAATATGTCTTCCTCTAATTAAGTAAAATATGTTGGATAACTTATTTCATGCACAAAACTGAACTAAAACAAAATTGATGTAAATATATATATATATATATTTATAAATTTTAAATATAGTTGCTAAAACTTTATGTTTAATTAGTAGGTATAAATAGGAGTAACTGAATTATGAAATATATTAATATATTTTTATATATTTTTTGTTATTTTAAACAAATTCACTTAATTCAATATAATGTTTTAGAATCTATATTTTTGTTTATTGTACTTTTTATTAAATTAAACTAAATATATTATTATTATATAATAATTTAAATAAAATCTAATTTTAATTTTAAATTCTAACTTTATTAGTGATTAATATATATTAAGAATAAGAATAATTTTTATTTCAAAATTTTATTTTCCTATAAACCTAATATCTCAATATATTTTATGATTTTAAAAGTTAAAATATAAAATTCTAGAAATTTTATTTTGAAAAAATTAACTTCATTTTTATATTTATAATTTGAATATTATTTTAAGATTTTTTTTTGGGATTTTTCTAAAAAGATATATTTTTAGGTTAAGAGTTAAAAATATAATTTTTTTCAAATAACATAGAGTGTATTAATTTATTAGTATATAAGTACAAAATATAAATTCATGAAACATTTTTATAGGACAAAATATATATTTTATAATTTAATTTATAATTTTAAAAAATTTTATTTCAATTTACAAACCCATATTTGACATTTTATAACATAAGTTGCATTTTTCAAAAAAACAATTAATAGATTATACATTTAGTATTTTAAAATTTATTTTTATCACTTTTAGAAATTGAATCAAATAAAATGGATTTAAAATTATTAATTATTAGTTTTAAATTATGTTATAAGGGATATTTTTTATTTTTCATAAATGATAAGTTACCTAAGGTAAAAAGTAGTTACCATGGTAAAACCCAAATTGTTATAAGTGAAAATTCTATTGATAATAATTTGAAAAAATGTTTAAAAACATTGTTTTAATGGATGTTTGAGGCCAAGATCAACCTTTTCTATTTTTCTCTATATTATTTCTCAATATTTGATCCACTTTCCTTGAGATTGAATTTCAATTATTGAAAATATTTGGGTATTTTCAAAAATGTCATCCATTTTCACATATAAAAGGGGAACTCCTTTCCTCACATCCCCTCACACAAAAAAATATTTGTTTCTCCCAAAATATAACCAAACATAATATAAATATTCTTATACATCTTTAGAGTTTTTTATCCTCAAAAACCATCCATCAAGGGATTAACCCCTTCAAAAAGAGATAATACAAGAAGTGAGATAAAAATTTCTAACTAGAGATTCCTCATTTCTATATCTTTATGTGCACATATTCTTCCTCAAATACCATTAAAAAATATTAAAATGATAAAATATATTTCATTAGTATACTTTTTTTCTATAATTATGGTACAATCACTAACCACCTTTCCCTTTTTCCATTAAAAAAAATGAAAACGTGAATCAAGCGTACGTGCGAACTTCCACCTCTATGAAGTAAAGTTTTCATTTTTCTTCATCGAAATTAATGGTTGAATTTATGAATGTGTTTAAAGGATAAATATTATGTTTTATAATTTATCTAGTTTCTATTAGGAAAAATTAAACAAACAATTATAGATATTATTAATAAACAACGATCATTAAATTAACTGTCATAAAACAAGCACCCTAAGATGAAAGCGGCCTCTCTATTCTACATAATGGCCACATATAAATTATATTATCATTATACTTAATTAAACTATTTATATATAAAACTTATATAAAATAAATAAGATCATCAATTTACTGTTATATTAATATTTCAACTAACCAACTCATAATCATACATTAATCATGGTATGTTCATGATTGGGTAGCTTTAACCACCTACTTGAACAATACTATGAATTTATATCATGGATGAATAATATTACTTAACTAATAATATGATATAATGATTTTATTTTAATTTTATAATGATAACACTGATATTAAACTCATAAATTAATTTATCAATGTTTGTTTGTTAAACTCACAAAAACATGCTCGTCGTCGATTTCACCTTTAGGAAGCATAACTGAAACTCTCATGGAATGAAATTTTATCTGAATAAATATGTTTAAATCATGAATTATATTAAATTTAATGATTTATTAATTATTAAATTTGTGAGATGAAAAAATAATGACACCGTTATTATGAAACTAGTTCAAAACATTCATGATTACTCACACCTGGTAGTGAGAATTGTCAAAAAACTAAATTTTATACATATAGAAAATAAATAAAAAAGAGTATAAATTTTTTTAGTTATAAATAAGTTTTTGAAACAAGTGACTAAAAAAATTGTGATTTTTATATAGGAGTTTATAGTTTATTCAAGGAAATCAAGATAATATGTTGGGGTTTCTGTCTCAATCATCCTTCATTGAGCATGTTTTGAAATTATATAAGAATATTATTTTGTATTTTGTAACTAATAACCCTTAAAATTTAGTATATTAAATTATTTTTGATATTAGAAACATAAATTTCATTCATTATCTTCTTTTATTTCGACTAAGATAGATATATTCCCTAAAATATAAGGGTTTTTTTTCACAACTCAATCTACTTTCTTGAGTTATAATGTTTTCTCTTGAGCTTAATTTATTATTTCATATGGTATTACATATTTATATATTGGGAAATTATTTTTGATTAAAATCATTCATAATGATGAATTCCCTTATAGAAAATTAAACTATGTTTGGAATAATTATCATCCTCTTAAATGCTGTTTTATCATCCATTTCCATGATTTAATCTTCCTTATAATGTTTTAACTTAATATTTTGAATACCAAGAATGATTTTTTCTTAATTCATTCATATCTATATTTATCCCATTTAAAAAAGGAAATTTTGATTGGTTATTACAATGTGGTTTTTTAATAAATGTATTTTCTATAATATTAAAAATATTGTCCGCCCTTTTCATAATTATTTTATTTTACTTCAACTCCACACCTCATCGAGATAAAAATTTATCCATTATTGGTGACTATTTTAAAAAAGTGTTTAAAATATTTTATTTCACCTTTTCAAAAATCACTTTTGAAAGCAACCCATAAGCTCGTCTTCTACCAAAACATTAAAACTGATTTACAAAAAAACTCTTTTATGTTTTAACTTCTATTTTCCTTTTCACATTCAAAATGGAATTAACCTAATTGGATTTATTATTTTTTGATTGACCCTCAAATTTTAATTTATCTATTTTTAATTTTTGGAATTAATCTTTTGATATAATATGACTTTAATTATTTATCTCTTCATTCATGGAATCGTTCAATTTATCTAATAATAAGGGTGTTTTCATCATATTTAACATCCTATAAGAATTCGTATGATATGTTATGAAGATACCATACAAATTATATCTTTGTATAGATTATGATCATGTTTTATGAAAATAATTAGGAAAATCATTTATTTCATGGGTTAAAAATGGTTTGATGATATTATGAATATTTTCCTATACAGAATATACATAATATTATGTGATGATTTGTCCCAGAATTATATAGGCCTCTAATGCATTGAGTAAATCTATAGAAATAGACTAGAATTGGTGGAAGTCGACCATAGGAAATTTTTAAATAATAAGAGATATAGAGTCAAGCATATAAGGGGTTGTTACAGAAACGAGTGTGCATCACACCACATCTATCTACCTCCACCGTTGGGGTATAGTAGTCAGGGGCCGTGAAAGACCACATCATATCAAATTCAATGAGTTCCCTTTTCTCCAAGGCATGTTGCACCTAATAGGCCTCCCAATAGACATTTGAAATAACTATATGAATTTGAGTGAGATTGTTGATAATGTCAACCCACTGAAATAACACACGCCAAGGTACATTACGTGTCCTTGTTCTCAAATCATGAACTATACTCTAAGAATTAGATTCTATCCATATCCATTTCCAATTTAATTGGACAACATACCTGACAACATAGATCATTGCCTAGATTTCACCTTCGAAGGTATTGCCAACTCTAATGAAGTGATAGAAAGATCCCTTTACAAAACCCACGGTAGGTGTGGAACAATCCCCCATAGCCCAAAAAACCTGGTTCCCCAGATGAAGATCCATCAACATTCACCTTGAGGCAAGGAAGAATAGGTGGTATTGATCAAATATGCTTAAGCATACAAGGTTAGCTTGGCAGACCCGAAACTCCAAGAATTCTTAGAGTTTTTAAATCAGAAATAGTATTAGACATAGAACCATCTTGTAAAAGTGAAGTAGCATACAATTTCCTATGAATGGACACCATTCCTTTCTAGATAACATTGTGTGCACGACCAAACAGAGAAACATTTCTGGCTTCCGAAAGGGATAAAATGACTGCAGTAATAGAAATAAGTAAAAAAAATTGAATATTATCACTATAGTGAGCTTGAGATAGCCTGGATAGCTGGTCAATAAGAATGGTGCATGTTTCAAAATCCATCATGAACCGAGAGCTCATATAGGACCAAATTCGGTTTTCCTAATCACATTCTAAGAATACGTGTTCTATGGAATCCTCAACATAACTGTACAGGGAACATATAAAACCCATATGAATTCTAGATTATTTGAGTTGATTAGATGTGGGAATTCTATTTTTTATATTCTACATATTTAAAAGAATTTATAAGGCCTGATATAGATGGCTCTGAAATTCATGATCCAAGAAGGTGGGTGAACAAGGCCCCCACATAGAAGCCTATAAAAGTCCCTGCAATTAAACTGTTCACTTCTATTATGGATACAAACAAAAGGGTCATAGTCTATAAAAGAATAGCTATTAATTTCAGTCACCACATGAGTAGGAATGATAGAGTCGGGTGAGTGCATCTGTGATAGAAAGACAGAAATGGACAGAGGGGCTACTTTAGGTAGAACATTCAGATCATTCAAGGGTTGTTTATGCCATTTTTTCTCTAACAATTAAAAGTGGAGTCCCTACATACCATACATTTTTTATTCTATATGATCATTATATATGAATGTTTGAGATATTCCCAAACCAATGAGGCGAGGTAGTGTTTGTAACCATTGAGTAGCCTCTTTGTAAGTCTATTCGAAAGGAAGTCATCATTATCTTAGGATTGAACCTTGACTTATGCTTATGATGTCATGTATTGTATATTGGTCCTAATATATTTATTCCACGATCCTTTGATATCTGATTCTTAATGCTAAAGCCTCATGTTATGATTCTTGGTTTATGATCCATGATTTATTAGGTATGAATTCTGTTGGATCGGGTTATACCAAATATACACAAGAGGGGGTTAATTGTGTGTATTACAGTTTATTCACAAGATCATGATATGTCATTTTAACTTTATCAGATTGATTAATAAGTGGAAAATAAATAGAAAAGGATGCATGGTGTATAGTGTTTCAGGGAATAGAAGTAACCTAGTTCACTCCACCAATGCTCTACTCCATGAGCTTGGTGATTTTCACTATCTGGTCCACTTATCAACAGATCGTTTCACAATTGAGTGTAGGCAGTTGACACCTTTACAATTTTAAGGTATAACAGGGCCTTGTGGTTCATACATAGAATCGAAGACACATCTTAGTATGATAATCTGATCACTTAAAGTAAAAGAGTATTTGTTCTTTCAAATACTTTTCAGTTGTTCTTTATAATTTCAACATCATGCAATTGACAGTCGATGGATCATCCATTTTCAGAAATGGTGTTCTTCAAGTAAGAGTAGTTATGATTCAATCTTGTTGCATTAGATATTGAAATATAATTCAAAAGTTTAACAATAGTTGATTCACAAAATATCTTCGATGTAGAATCGATGAATCTTCATTCATGTTTCTTCATCTTCAGAAAACAGAGCTCTGTCGCTCTTTGTAACAGAAGATATGTAAGTCTCAATTGTCTCTGTAAATTGTAGTAGTGAAAAACTCAAGAGATTTGTATATATTTTTCTTCTTTTTTATGATTCACCTCTATATTTGTAATAAAAAATAATATAGTTATATCAATAATAAAGACGAGCATTCTCATTTTAAATTTGGATCCAAGAAAGTCGCCTTTAAAATAGCGATATTCAAATATTTGAATAATAGAGCAGTCGTAACTCCCCAGAAAATTCTCCCTGAAAAGCTCCTCTTAAATTGATCCTTTGAATCATAAATAAATGGCTTTGAATCAGTCAAAGACACGCTTTAGATTTGAGATTTTAATCTGTCTTGAAATCCGATTGATAATCTGTATAAAGACTTTTTCTTTAATAAAGTTACAATTAAAATCTCTGATGCCAAACGTAGGGTTAAACTACATAGCATAAATTCTCTGAATATAAGGTTCATAATGTAAGTTTTATTAGAAAAGTAAGGTTGATCATCAATACTTTTCTCTTCAAGTCTCAAATGAAGATATATAAACAATGCTTTTAACAGATTTTAAACGAAAGGTAACTGATCCAACGTAATGTTGTTTACAAAAGTAAGGTTCATAAACCATACTTTTGAGAAACAAACATAACATTCTAAATTAACATAGGATTATTCTTCTATACATTTTGATATTCCTAATGTAAGGTTCTTTCCAAATGTAGGGTTATTCTTCCATACTTTTCTGATAATGTATGGTTACTTAACCAAACTTTTCTGATAACCCATAAGTGACAGTTCTCATCCTTACACTATGCTCCTCAATGTAGGGTATGAACAATGTTTCCAGAACACACTAAAGTGATTTCCGAACTCATTGAGTATGAACAGTGCTTCCAGAACATGCTAAAGTGATTTCCAAACACGTTGACAAATATTCCACATGGATTAAAATTCTTAAATATTATTTCAAAATAGATAAACAAATAATATTAATTTATTGAAATATACTCAAAGTAAAATCTTTAGAATAAAAAATAACGATATTTGTGAACATCAAAATCATCATAAAAAAGAGAGAGTATTGTTGAAAACAACACTTTCTCAAAAAAGTATATCTTCTTTCATGATCCTTACTTAAATTCTCATACTACATATTAATATTATGCTCACTTATAATATTTGATTTTTTATCACTCATGATTAACTTTTTGAGATTTTGAACTCACCACTTCTTCTATTTCCATTTCCCTAGGTAAATAAGGAAAGAAGAATCTGTGGTATGTTTATAAGATTATCTTGTGTAGAAAATTTATAGTAGATTTTTAAGACTTGTTTTGGATTAATCAGTCACTTATACAGTGGAAAAAAAATTTGTTAGTTGAAGAAGACATGGTTTTTTTTCTAAAAATCTAGTCCTAAAAGATCTTGGGTATGTATTGTAATGAAATATTGTATTTATGTTGTGTAATATGATGGTTATGTTTTTGGGATTCTACATGACATGAAGATAAGGCCATTGAATTCCTTAATTTTTTTCTCTCATCAAATATTTCATTAGAGGCTTATTTATTAGTATGACTAGAATTTCATGAAACTTTTTCCCCATATCCTACCTTTCAAGAAATATTATTTTCCCAAAAAAAACCTCATATTCATCATCACTTTTCATGAATAACTCGTCGTCTTCAAAAAAACTGTCCATTTGTATATACCAAGTTCACACAACTTTAATTTCTATGAATTTACCAAAAATTCACAAAACTATTTCTTTTGATGAATTTGAATTAGGTGACCTTGAATCACCACTTTTGTGAGACATTTCACATATTCGTGCAAATTTTCACTTGATAAAAATATTTCTTATTCCATGAAACTTCTTCCATTTATCTAGAGTAACCTTTGACCTTCCCCCTAAATTTCTCACCCAAATATTTGGAAAATAATAGGAAACAATTCCATCTTCCGCGTTCATCTAGTGCATTCTCTTCAGGATTTTCTTGACTCTAGATCTTTTTCAACATTATTTTTTAATAACCACACAAAAAAAATTCATCTAAATTTACCAACAAACACAGAAACCAAAAAACCTTAAAACTCCAATGGGAGGGATTTTTTCTCAATGGATACTTATATGGTATCATTACTTCTCATAACTGGTTCCTTCAAAATTGAGGTTTTAGTCCCCCTTATTGGAACCAAAATAAACCAAATGTGTAATTAGACGTTATGGGAAGTAGTTTTAGAAAGGATTCAAGAGAAAACTAAATAAAAAAATTACTTTAGTGTAGGAAGAAGAATTATCCTTTTATAATTGAAATTTATGACATTTTATTGGAAACTACAGTTATGTGAAGGGTAAAGATGGAATCACATGGGAGTTAAGTGATTTAGGTAAATAAATGTTTGTAAGAGTTGTATAACTGAATAAAATACCTAACCTATAACTTATATAATATTTAATTATCAAATTAATAACTCAAAATTCGAGTCATGTTAATTTACCTTTTTTACCTCTTTTTATTACATTTGTTTATTTACCATAGGACTTATTTTTTCACTAAAAAATATAACATAACCCTCTTACGTAATTCCTATGTGATAATTCCGAATTTTGAAATCATTTAATCTAACTCAAATTCTAATTATGAGAAACATAACATTTAAATGATAAAATAAGATATATAAAAAAATTAATTGAAAATTTAAACAAAATATTAAGTGTTCTTATTCTTATTAAATATTAATTAATAATTATCACATCGAAGAAAAAATAATTATTTTTGTATAAATTTATAATTTCATTAAATCCATTTCTTAAAAGTGATCAATTTAATATATACAAATAAAAATATAAAATATTTTGAAAAACTATTTTAAGAAATATCCCTTTTTAACAATAAATGGTTTTAATCATTTTTATTTATTTACTAACTAGTCATTAAATTTTATCAATCCATTGGTATTATGATCATTTACATAATTTTATAAATATATTTAATTAAAATCATTCTTAAAATGTGATAGAAAATATATAATGTATATAAATACATATTTTTTTAGAAATTAAAATATTTTTACCAATCCATTATTATTATTCAATAATTAATTATTATAAATGAATTATATTATTTTAAATATTTTACTATCATTAAAATTTGAAAATTAATCTTTTAGGATATGTGTATATCAAATGACCATATAACAAACAACTATATATCCAACAACCATATAACCAACCACCATATTAAGTTCATATAGATAGCTTTACATACTAATCTAAAATTATTCATCACATTCCTTAATTTATGTATTGATATCTTAATCGTATTTTTAATAAATTTGATTCTTTTAGTAGTTATCATTAGTGGTTTGATCATTATAAAAAATCGGGATGATAGGATTTTCAACCTTATATTATTTTTATTTATATGTGGTTTCATTAATTTTTTCATTTTCATAATTTTGTTTAATTTAATTATCTTGTATTATATTTAAGTTTTTATGGTAATATTCTTCCATAATGAAATAAAGAACTGTTCATTTTAGTTCAATGTTGCATATGAAAAAAATCCATTTTACATGTTAAAGAAATTAAAATGTTTGGTGTTAAAAAAACCATTTCCCTAAATGGGTCATGCATGACTCTTTAGGATAAGAGACAGTTTTATAAAAATAAATTGATAAATAAATCCAAAAATTAATTGCCCTTGGTTATTCTTAAATCTACACCATTATTCTCTGTAAATGATGGAAGAAATGTGATTGAATCCTCACACACATTAGAAAATTTAGAAATTTATAGTCTATTTTAATCAAATTTAGTATATTTTAGTTAAAGAGGTAAACCCCACATATATTAAGGGTATAACATAAGACTATAAATTTAATCAATTATTTAGGATACACAAAACAACCAACATTAAAAAAATGAACAAAATATTCTTAAGTGAACTCTATATGAAAAAGGATCTAATATAGGTAAAATGTCAAGGTGAATCTCAAACTTAAATTTATTTCAAGATTTGAAATTAACCATTAACCTAAAATCATGATATTTATAATTAAATATTTAAATATATAGTATTTTCCTTTCTCTAATACACACACAATCACCCAAGAAAAATATAACCCTTAGAGTGGTGTTTAATTATAATTATAATTTCATGAATTATAAACCTTAATGAACAGGATAATGATATTAGTAATCATGGTATTTCATATTTATGATCATGTTTTTGTTCCCTCTCCCTAATCCTTTTGTTCCATAAACTCAAAGAGACTAAAATATGTAATTTTATTATCATTATAATCCATTAAAAATAATAAAATGGATCTCTATTAAATAATAATGGTCATTCTAAAAAAATATCATCTATATAATATAAAACCTATAAAAAGAAATAAAATCACCATAAATATATATATAGGAAAAGGAAAGAAAAGTTAATAAAAAATAAAAATAGATCCACATACTCAGAAATATCTGATGATGATTCCTTGATCTAGAACATTTTTCCCGAGAAATATTTCTTTTTCATTAAAATCAATACATATAAAAACTTGGCTGATCTACTAGGTTTTTAAATAGATTTAAGACCATTTAACCTTTATATATGGCCCTTGAACCTTTAAAAATTATGATAAATATGATCATTTACTCTATCTATATTTAAAAATGTTTTAAATGTGAAATTTGTTATGTTTTCTTTTAACAATGCTTCATTTATGGATGGGGAGGAATATGAACTATTTAAATCACAATTTTTCAAAAAACATGAATAAAATCATTCATATATACTTGATATTAAAACTAAAAAAACATATTTTTTGTGGATTGACACAAATTTCAATATCATTCTTCCCTGCAAAATAATCTATTTTTCTCTAAATTCTTCCAAAACATGAAATAAATCATAGAACCAAAAATATTTGATGAAGGTTCCAAGAGGAATGTTTTAAATAGATAAAAAACACACATCATGTGGTAATATGTCATTCTAAAATGAAAATTAAACAAAATATTTCACACAAAATGAGTTTATATCAAATCATCTTATATAAAAAACATTATAGAAATATCAAAGTTTGTCTTTTATTATAATATAAAAGTACACCTTTGTTTTAGTAGGTGAAAATATATATTGTATATCCATGTACTATTTTACATTAATTGATGCATCATTTTACATATGAAGATATCCAATATAGTGAAGAATAATAGGGTTATTTTATAGAATTGTGAATGATTGATTTTATTGAAAAGATAATAAATATTATTACTCTGATGCATAACTTAGAATGAAAAATGAGTCACAATATTTTAAATAACATGTCAGAATACTAAATTAATCTAAAATAATTATTTATATTAATAATAAGTGAACTGAAAAATAAAAAAAAATATAAATATAGAAAAAAGTATTTCTTAATGATTTTAATAAATAAAACATATAAATCACGACCCTATGAAATTTGAAATTGAAAAACAAATGTGTAAATCTAAGTTGCGATATGTAATTTTCATAAGAAAAATTAGATCATCAGGGGTAATGTTAGATCAAGAACTACAATTTTATTGTAAAAAATATTATCAACTTCAAAAGGATTTTTAATTAAAGAATAATATATTTAGACTTTTGTATTGATTAGAAGTTTTTATATTATTATTTTATCTATCTAATGAAAAAAATAGACTAAAATATTATTATGGAATCTCAAGTGAGGCCCAAAATACCATATGTTTTAAAATTGAAATCTATAATCTTATTATAGTGCATTTTAGTGAATTTTCTAAAGTTTTAAATTGTCTAAAGGATTGATTCAAACATTATAATTGTTGAAAGAAATTTATACCATTCACTTAATTTTCTATTATAAAAAACTCACCCAATTATGAGTTATATATTTTACAATTTATCAAAAATATAGTGAAGTATGTGATATGAAAATCTAAAAATAAATAAATCTCACCTATAAATATAATACATCTCATCCTATGATATATATATATCTTTTATAATGGTAATTGTAATGGAATATGTATCATTTATAGTGATTATGGTGTTGATAAGGCCCTAGGTGGAAATTTTGTGTCATTAAAGAGTAATTCATTTCAAATTATCAACAACAACTGAAGGGATATTTTTTATTGGAGGATTAAATATAGAAATATGAGGTTTAGGGATAAAATTAGAGGTTTCCTTAGGTATGGATTGAGTTTTGAACTATGATTCAAGAGTTCAGGATAAGTTTGGGAAGATATCTACTTTAAAAAATTTATATATATTATATTGGGTACATGGTGATCCAAGCTAGGGACTAGGTACACAAGTGGTGCCACCAGATACCCAGTATCCCTCCAGGTGGTGTTCAGTAGGTGTAATGAAATAACTCAGGCTCTCAATGACTAGAAACCCAACTGGGATCACCATAATGCCCGAGGGTAATTCCCAATCCCCATGGGCCAGCAACTAGTGCCTAAAAATCACATGAAACACCTTTGGGAATAGTTTCACCTTTAAATTAGATTAAAAATGGGGGTAAATTTGAAAAAAAATCATGGACTATCCTTATATTGTACTTCCATGTAGCATCAAACATATATAAAACCAAAATAAATGAACATACTAAATAGTAAATAACCAAAAACACCGATCTGACCCATTTTCATAAATACAAAACATCATAAATGAGAAAAATTATAGAGTAGGTATAACTACATACAAAAAAACCTAAAAATAGCTCTAAATATGGTCATCTTGACTAATAAAACAATAACTAAAAATAAAAAAAACTCAACAAACATGATCCAATATTGAAAAAAAACTACCATAAAACCTATAGTTTCTCACCTCCTCCCAAATCACTAAATGTTGGAATGAATAAATAAAACCTAAATCCAAAAAAAACCTAGAACTTTCACAATATTGGTGTGAGCTAAATATTCCAGTAGGTCACTACCCACAGTGAAAATAAGAATTATTTCATAAGGCGAGTCATAAATGGTAGTTTGAAAATATAATTAGAAAGTATGATTTTAAAACATAAACTCATGGCAAAAAACTCAAGATCATAATCTCTTTATAAATCCTTCCATTTTTTTCTTAACATTAAAAAACATACATACATTAAAAAATCACAAGATTATTCCATTTTAGAACCAAAAGACCTATTTGAAGATCCACTTTAAAAACCCAACACAAGAGTCTAAAAATTAAAAATGTGGTTTTCTAAATATCTTTGAAACCCCTGTACAAGGAAACAACCTTGAACTTGATGGGTCAATCACACCCACAAAAAAATATCCATAATTCTAAAGATAGAAAATGAAGATAAACATGATAAAGGTGGCACAAAAATATAAGCATTGTAATGATACAATCAATTACAAGATAGGAATCCTCTGTATAAACCACCAATCGTGGATCAAATGTGTCATGAGATCTACCCTAGTAAACTAACATTAAATGCATCTATCTTCATTAATTTATTATGGAAAACTACTATCATATATTGAGTCTAAAAAATAATCCATCCAAATACCCCACATAATCCTCATTCCAAGGTTACACATCCATTACATAAACTCAGACATTGCCTAAGATAGGAGCAACAAGCATCATATTGTAATAACAAACCACTCAAGTAGAAAACAATAACCTAAGGGAAATCAAGAGGGTATCATAGGAATGGAAAAACACTAAATATAAAGTATCAAATGGGCCTTTATCATGAAACATGGTTTTTAATTCCAATACCTTTTATTTCAAAAAATACCATTTCAAACATCCTTTATAAAATATTTAAAACTGCATATTACATTTACATTTTGAATCCACACTTTAGAAATAATAATACATATTTACCTCTTTGAAATCCAAAACACGGCCAAAGGCCTTCTATTTCCATCCAACACACTTTAACATGTCATTGTCACTCTTTGGAAACCAAAACAAAGAACACAATCTGACCCACTTCATAAAAACTATTTAAAAATGCATAATATACATTTAAAAAATAATTAACAAATAAAAACATTATATTTCAAAGAGGAAAAATGGAATTCGAAGGAAAAAACTTTTATACCAAGTTTAAAATTAATAGAAATTATTTAGAAGCATCACATGGATGTCATATATATTCATAATTTCCATAAAAATGGATTTAGAATTATCAATAATACTTTGAATTACAAAATCAAATAATTGAATAGAAACACCTACTTGGAATAAATAGAAACCAAGATGAAATGTGATCCTTTGACAAAAACAAAGAAAATATGCAAGATGACCACATATACAAGCCAAAAATTACCAAAACTCTATATTATAACCATCTGTAACCCAATACCTTGATTACATAATGAACTAGAGTTTCAAGTGAAAGATGAAACCAATGAATGATTGAAGAATAATATAGGATAAATGACGGAATATATACCTTGGAATGACTTGAAAACCACCAAGAATAGACCACAAATCAAAAGGAAATGAGGATGGAACTCATCCTTGGGATCCCAAGGGTCATATAATGTATATGGGGGAATAAAGGGGTGATCCCCCTCTTAATTTGAAGAGGGAAAATATAAAATCACACTTTAATTGATTTTGGTAAGGACACACTATTTTTTCAAACCGCTCACAAACCTTGCGAAGGGCACTACCTAGGCCAAAACTTCTTGCAAAGTTTCTGGTAAGCTCCATAGAACCTCACTATCTTAATAAAAGAATCATACTCATGAGAATCATATAGTTACCCCTAATCATGACAGTAAACCATGAAAGAACCATATATCCTTTGAAACTCCAAAATTATGATCCAAAAAAACACTGAAACACAAATATATCCAATATAATATAAAATAATAAAAATTAAACACTATAGTGACATGTGGGTGTCACAACTCTCACCACCATACCACTTTATTCCCCCAAAAAATTTGTGGTTTAAAAATAGAAGGAACAACAAAAAATAAAAAACTTTATAAGGTGTTTTAACCGAATCCAAACTCGAAATAAAGTGAATAATACCCTAAAAATAAATAATAATCTAGTCATCCACAAATATTCTAAAATATCTCCAAGAGAAACTGAAGCATAAACCTCAAGAATAAAGTCCTAATAAGTACTGGATTCCTAACATGGTATCCCCACCATTTAGAATTCCTTAAACATGGTGAAACCAAAACCACTAAGATATACATCCTTGAAATAGTTTAAAAACCATGAGAGAAAATAAATATTAAGACACAAACATTTATAAAGAAAAATGGGAAAAACAACCACAAATAGCCTCAAATAAAATATATTGAATTTAGCCTTGGGAAATAACACACATTGATAACCTAGGGTAATAAGCTGAATCACCCTCGCATGGTGAATCCATAACAGTCCAAGACAAACAATATCTAGTTCATAATCTCAACTGGTAAATCATCAACCCTAGTTTTCTAATTATGCACCAAAGGACACATCATGTCTAACCAGAAAGCAGTTAAGAAGCTCAACACCAACAGCCAATGAAATCTTCAACTCTCAAGATAGGTCCACCCAAATGATGAGGCATATCAAAACTATCTCTCATAACCATCCACAAAATAACAAGGAATTCCATGACTTGAAATTAAATCCATCCACAATAAATGTTCTATAAGAAACTATCCACTATATTCTAAAATAAATATAATGAAAGATTTCCAAAATATTTATAACTTACAACCAACAAATAATAGGTCTCAAAATATGCTTACAACCCCAAAAGAATAAAACATGATACCTCTATCAAAAACCTAGATTATTAAATATTTTGAGATGACCCAAATGGATAAAATTTAGTAAAACCTTTGGATATTTAAAATAGGGATACTTGTGGTGCTCTATATCCCCAAACTAGAAGAACACAAGAGAACTTTTCTTCCTTCTAGAATCACTAGAGTTCTGGGAAGGTCAACCCTCAAATGTTTGCAGTCCAAACACTGGATTATCCTGCTTCTTATCCACACCTACCAAGATACTCTCATTTCAATATTATGGAACTATGGAATCACATAGTACCAGTTTCCTAGATCGTTTAGCATGTACTTGAATGGATTCAATGATGAACACCTGAAAGGATGTCAAAATAGACATAAACATTGTTAAACAAAAATTTGAGAAAAGAACACATCCTAATAAACAATATATCTTAAAATAATTGAAAAATATATTTATATATAAGACATAAAACATTATTAAGTCTTCAATACACTCCGTTATTGATTAGTTACCCTGGTGAAGGATCACAAGCTCAATATCTCTCTCTTCTCTCGCAACCTCAGCATAAACCACTAGATAAAAATCATCCTAAAAAACTCCCAAGTGATGATTTTATATATTTTTGGATGTATTAAATACTCCCACCACACTAAAATAGTGATGAAAAGTAAGCTCAGTATAGACCTCGCCCTAGAACCTTCATTTGTCCCAAGATAATTAAGGATTACCTTAATCCTTTCCAACCACCTTACAATTTTTTTTGAAACTTGACCATCAAAAAGGAATGTATGTTATGATTCATGAATTTTTATATGAGGTTTGAGAGTAAATAAGTTTACAATTCCACTACTCTATTCTGATTTTATGTAGATTCTAGAACTGAAGGAACTCCTTCTAAGAGACATCTGGATTCACCAAGTGGATCATGCTCTGATACAACCCCTCTACTTATCCTTTTGACTATTCTAGAAGTAATAATATAAACAAGACAAGATATTTACAATATAAATTAATTACTCAAATATCTAATGATCCCATCATACAATAGAAATCAGACTAAAAATCCACTAAGGCAAGGCACATAAATTTCACACTAAGAAAAAAAAAATCTTTCAAAAATTACCAATTTCTCCCAATGGATTTTTTTAAATCACATTACACCAAGGAATATTATTAGGAAAATAGTCCAACCATTTTCAAAAATAGGGAAAACATGGTGGGATAAACATTATCAAAAAGGGCATATCACATAGCTTCTATTTTAAAATATAAAACTTCTTGAGGAAAACCTCTTTGAAACGAAATCAATTTTAAAATTATACATTGACATAAATCACCTTTGGGAATACCAATAAAGAAAAAATTTAAGTGCCTCATTTTTTACATTTAATATTTTACAAGTTCCATAATGGAAAAAATCACCTAATAAAACATTTCATAGAAACCAAGTAAATTTTCTCTTTTTTTCAACAACAATGAAAACCAAATTTTTAAATTAATCATTTCAAAAAATTACCCCATTTTCCCAAACAAATATTTAAAAAAATGTATCATTAAATAACCACCCAAACCATTAAACAAAATCCTCTAGAATCATATCAAAATAACACCAAAACCCTCCTTAATCCTTCTTCAACAAGTGAGAGTTTCTTTGGGAGAAATTAAAAATCAATTGGATTTAAAACAAATAAATCAAAGAAGAAATAGGGTTGTGCATGGTTTGGAAACACTGGATGTGAATACGTGTTCCAACCATTCCATAGGATCTTTAAGGTGGAAAGCCCAAACTGCGTGACCACTATACGGTTGGCCAAACCATATAAGAAAATTATTATACTCAAGGTCTCAAAATTTTTACCCTAAAACCGAGGAATGAATCCTAAAATCACTTATATACTCAAAGTGGATTAAGGAAACATCAATATTCAAAAACATCCATTGGTAAAAGATACAAAAAAACTAAAATTCATATTTTGAAACCCAAATTCCCATGGTATCTTGAGGCTCAAGAGGAGAAAGATCTCACTAGACTCTCCATGCCCTTACCTCTCAAGCAATGAAAACCTTAATCTTCTTTCTACCATGACATCCCCAAATAAAAATAGGAAAACTCAAAAATATTAGTGTCTCTCCAAATATTCTTAGGGTCTATTACTATTTTTTAATGAACCAACCTAGGATGTAATAAAATTAGAAGCCTCCCCAACCCACCACAAGGCTTGAAGGGAATTCCCGATCCCCATAGGCTAGACACTAATGCTTGGGAATCATATGAAACACCATTGGTAAATGTTTTACCCTAAAATAAAAGTAAAAATAGTGGCACATTTTCCATATCTATCATTGAACATCCTTATATTGGACATCCATGTCGAATAAAGAATATATAAAACCAAAATAAGTAAATGTTCCAAACTGTTCATAACTAATAACATTGATCTGACTCATTTACGTAAATTTAGAAGATCATCTATGAGTGAAATGAAATAGTAGGCATAACCAGATACAACAAAAATAACTAAAAGCGGCTATAAAGATGGTAATTTTAGCCAATACAACAACAAAAAATAAAATGAACTCAATAAACTCGATCCAAGCCTGAAAACCACCCCCGTTCAACCTCTGGTTTCTCAGCACCTCCCACTACACCCAACTCCATCCTCAAGAAAAAAAGTTGCATTTGAAAAAAAAACTATAACTTGAAAAATATATGTATGAACTAAACATCACAGTAGGTCACCACCCGTAGAGACTATTCACTTCTTTTCATAAGTAAATTTAAAAATTATAGTTTAATAGTATAATTATAAATTTTAATTTCAATCATAAACTCATGAGAAACCAAATAAATATAATAATTTATTTACAAAAAAAATCCATATTTTTTCTTAAAACTAAAAAACTCACTCACTTTGAAAAAAAACCACCGACCAAAGATATTTTGATACCAAAATACCCATTTTAAAATCTACCTTAAAAAACCAACACATTAGTCTTTAAATTCAAAACAAGTTTCCCAAACAACTTTGAAAACCCTTTTTAAGAAAACGACCATGAACACAATGGGTCAATCATGCCCACATTGCATGAACCAAAAGTCCATAGATAGAAACCGAAGATAAAAAAGATAATGGGGCCACAATAATACAATTAGAGGAATGATACAATCAAGCACAAGATAGGCATCCCCTATATAAACCACCAATAAAGGATCAAATGTTTCATGAGATATATACATAAAAAATAACATGATACTTGCCTAACTTCATTAATTTCCTATGTAGAAACTACTAATATATGTTGATTCCAAACCACAAGCCATCCAACTAGCCCACACAAAACTTATTGCAATTGAACACCCCAATTATCCCTAGTTCCTAGCATGACTATAGGAACACATGTAGTGTTTATAACAACTGGTGCAACATAATAATAGACTTACCACATAGTACCTAGGTTCATGTAACTAATAGAAAAGTGGAGGTTAGTGAATTCACAAGCCAAGATCAATACATGAGGCATATGAAATAACTCTCCCTCACCTATATTTTCTTCATAGGAAATGTAACCTTTTTAAAACATCATATATCCATGGAATAAACAAGATTATTCCCTAAGAAGGGATAAATAAGCGTCGCATAATGATAGAAACTCATGAAAGGGGGAAAATAACTAAGGGGTAATCAATAGGTTCTCACATGATTTGAACAACATATCATATAAAGTTCCAACTATGACTTTATCATAAAACATTTCATGGAATACTAAGCCCTTTTTATTTCAAAAAACACCACATAAGACTTCCTTTAGAAATTCATTAAAACAACACACACCCCTTACTTTTCGAAACTACCCTTTAGAAGAATAAGGGTCTTCCTCTTTCAAATCCAAAACAAGGAAAAAGGCCTTCCATTTCCATAAAAAATAATTTAAATAAACATTAATTAGTTTTCACAAGTGGAATGAAAATGCACTCATTAAAATAAACAATTTAAGTTCATAAAATAACCCCCTTTAAACCATTTGAGGTAAATTTCTCATTTGTAATAAAAAAACCCTATAAAACATTTTTTTTACCCTTTTAAAACCAAAATAAGAATAAAATCCAACCCACTTCATAAAAATCATTTAAAAATGGTTCATATAAATTTCAAGAATTATTGGTATATAAAAACATTCCATTTCAAAAATTAAAACATCGAATTCTAATAGAAACCCCTTTATGACAATATTAAACCATATAGAAATTATTTAGAAACATCGCATGGATATTACATATATTTATAATTTCAATAAATAAGGACTTATAAATATCAATCACACCTTGGGTTAAAAAATGAAACAGTTTAGTAGAAACTCCTACTTTGAAGAAAATTAAATCAAATTGAAACATGTTGCCTTCAACAGTGACCACCTGAATAAGAAAGAACACATATTCTACAATCCAAAAAAACCAAACACCTTGGTTAGAACCTTCCAAAACCCAATCTGTATATTATACAGTAAACTAGGTTTATGAAGAAAGATTAATCCAAGTAAATAATGAAGAATAATATAGAGGAAAGTAGGGGATATTTACCTTGGAACCACTTGAAACCCAGAATGAACAAGACAAAAACCGAAGGAGAATGAGGATGGAACTTCCCCTTGGGATCCTAAGGGTCAGCTGAAACATATTGGGGGATAAAGACATGAAATAATTTTTAATTTGAATAGATAAAAAGTTCAAATTACACTTTATGTGATTCTGGGGTGGCCCCATGGTTTAGCTGTATAGTTTTTAAAACTATGTTCCAACCATGCGTAGGCCACCGCCTAGGCCAAAACCACCATCACGGTTTTTGGGAATCTTTATATGGTTTGAAAAACTATGGGAAGACTATGAATAACCTCACTATATCCATGATATTTCCCTGTACATGGTCACTGCACAGTTATCCCTGATCGTGAAAGTAAACTGTGCAACACCTAGAAAGCCTCCAAAACTCTAAAATTCGTTCACAAAAATAACATGAATTCAAAAAACCAAAGTTAATATAAAATAATTAAAATTAAAAATTATAGTGACATGTGGGTGTCACAGTAGGCCCAAGATAATGTTTCATTTAATAAATGTCATTTTTTCATTTCACCACCTTTTAAGCCTCTTTGTACTATTTCTTAAATCCTTTCTTCTTACATCCAAGTTTGAGATACTCTCATGGATATACATTCCCATATTATTTCCCACATTATACTTCTTGGTCAAAGAGTTATTTTAAGTTGGTTTACATTATCAAATCCAAGGTTTCTCAGTCACCCAACCTTCCTCATCTCCTTTATCACTTATTTTCCAAGTTTCTCATCACTAAGGCTAGGGTTTGAGATTCAATTAAACAAACACAAGGTGTAATTAAATCAAATAATTGTATATTACTATATTTTTATCTTGAGGGGGATCGTTGATTTGTTTTCATTATTTTATCACTATTTTTTAGAATTTTTTGAGGTGAAGATTGTTTTAGGTTTTTCACAATTTTAAGCTGGATTTTAGGTATGATTATGTAACTTTAATTAGGTATTTTGGAAGCAATGATATTTGGTGGAATTAAACAGTTTATATATTTTTGCAATTAAGTTGAGTTATAATTTATTTATGGTAAATTTTTATCAAATTTGATTGTTTATGGATTCTTAAATACCCTTTGGTATGGATAAATGTATTCAATGTTTAAGGTAAGGGGTCTCAACTCTTTTATATAATTTTTAGGTTATTCATGGAATATTATTCTATTGACTTCCTAAAATAATAATCATGAATGAGTAATTTTTTATAGATTTATAAATTAAAGGGTTTTTAAATTTCATTTCCATACAGAACAATTAGAGTTCTCTAAATGATAGTTTTTTAGTAAAATATATTTTGGGTTAATTTGGTCTTCCCTGCAACCAATCATAAAATCTTGAATAGAAACTGTAATGACCCAATGTTTTTAATGGAAATTACTTTATTATAAATATTCCATAAGATCACATAATAATGAACTACTAAGTGATAAGTTACCTTTAAACATAAGATTTTCACTTATGTGTTTGTAATTTTGAAAATCTAACATACACGGTTGTGTTCAAGATGTTTTTTGGAGTCCGATAAGAAAAACATAATTTTTGGTTAATAGTAACCTACCCAAATAAATATTAACATAACCTTATGAATAGTGATATACCCTAATTAATATTAACCTCACCTATGGAGGTATAAAAATAATATTCAAGTTTGAAGTACAATATACCTATATTTTAGAATAAGTTAATGAGTGTTTTAAAACTGGTTTTTGATAATAAATTATGATTTTAATTAAATATTAAAATAATCATATTTTGAAAATTATTTTTGATAAATGGAATTAATTTTTGGATTCTACACGTCGAAAAATGTTTCGGGTGAATTTTTGAGATTTTTCTAAAATACTTGAATTTTTTATGAATAGTAAAATACGGTAATTTAACATATATATACATTATAAGCTAAATAGACTATTCCTAGAATCGTGGATGATGTCACCAAACATGGTTGGAATTCACATGACCCATTTACTATTCATGTTCATTGTATTATTACTATTCTTTTTCTTGTGAAGAAATAATAAATTAAGGATTACAATATCATGAAATCCCTCCTCTCCTCCACTATAAAAACCCCCATTCACTCCCTCTTATCTCCACTCCTCTCAATCTCCAAGACTTCAATAAATTCTAACCAAATATCTCCCCAAGGTCCTCCCCCACGTCCAAAAGCTCTCATCATTCCCAAAATACCAAAACCTCTCCCCTTAATAGGTTCTCAAAGCAGGAAGTCTCAAGAGGTGAATTCCTCTTCCCAAATTTCTTCTTTTCTTTTAAGTTATTTTATTTTTTATTTCTTTCCTCACCTCCCTTAACCATAATAGTATGATAAATCCAGTAACATAAATGTACTGTAATTTCTTCATTCTAGTGGTATATTTAATTATCTTCTCTCCTTTCCCCACCCTTTAATTTGAAAGAAATGAAAGCACCGTTTGAGATGTGCTAATTTAGCACATTCAAGGACAACGGTTTATCAATATCTATTATTATCTTAAATTATGGTCATGAAACCATTTTTGTTATGTCTAAAACAGATTATTATATATGTAATATATCCTATTTTTTTTCTTTAATCCTTTCGTACAAATGGAATTAAGTTATAAATCAAAACACATTCTTTGTAATCAAATCCACCGATCAATAAAAATGGTTATCACTATGGTTATATATATAATAATTATACTTCACTCTAAGTAACCTAATTAAAACTAAAACCATGTAATCCCCTGGATATGAACTAAATAATATAACTTAAAATCTGGACAACCACTTTCATCTTGCATATAATCCAAAATTGAATATAAGTGAACCGCTCTTTTAAAGCCAAGTAATCAAATGAGCCCGAACAATGAAATTGAACCTTATAACTAATCAAAAAAGATTTGAATGAACTAAAAGGGGTTATAATAAATCAATAACATATAGAATAGTTTCTGGACTTATTAATTAATAAATCCTAATTTGTTTATTCAGGTCCATAATAACAAGTGGAGAACACCAATGAATTTAAGGTAAGGGGTCCTCCCCTTTCACTCTTAATCAAGATTTCTCTCAATGATATGCCTTTTTTTGTAATACCAAGTGATGGGGTATGTTTATACACCTTACCCATACTTCCCTAATGTTTTATAAGTTATTATAATCCCCTTCTCTCTCTCATTAAGCCTTCTTGGGTACACCCGACACCATGCCGGTAAAATCGTAACGAATTCTACCCAAACTTTCTTCATTCTTTCGGGCTGCCTTATCATTCTTTCAAAATGGTTTTATCATATATATTTATGTTAATCCTATTAATTATGGATAGTTTTAAAATATCCTAATATCAACACCCTTTCATCACTTTATTTCGGTGATATACATGCTTTTGAAAGATTCCTTCCTTAGAACTTTCCGATAAGCAAACCTGTTTTAAGGGGACTTCCCAAATTTTTAACCAAATTTCATGTTCATTATATCCTCTATTTTAAGATACCATTGTCTTTATAAAATAAGTATTTTTATTATGAAAACCTTCTTGGTTCAATTCTGGTTTTATATAAAAGAATGTCCTCTTTTCTATCTGAAAATCTCTATAGTGTTTTCTTTGAAACCGCACAAAAATGTTTTAATGCTAATGTTCTAAAATACATTTCTAATATGCTATCACTTATGTTTGACACCACTTACCATGTTATATGACTATTTTACCCTATTAAAGTCCATATATTTTCTAATTATTTCCTTAAATGGACACTTTCATGATATGACCATTGTTTATGATTTATGTCATGATTGTGGTACCCAATTCTTTCCATGGGTACCCTTATGTTTTTGTATGGTTGATTATGTATGATTTTATATGTGGTAAGAATATTTATGTGGCAATAATATCCATGAAAATTTTGAGATGGGTGCATCCAGATAGCGCTCCAATTCATTGGGTAAGGTTAAGTATCATGAGATGCAATGTGAAACGGGATTGGCGGTTAGCCTTGACCCATACTAAAATGGGAAATGGGATTGGTGGTTAGCCTTGACCCATACTAAAGATATGATTTATGACTCTGCCACATTTCTATGATTCCATGTTTTTATGATCCCATGATTATATTTGAATGATTTTATAATTTTTATGTTTTGGATATCATTATGTCATGCCTCCTAACTCATGTGCTTGAGATGTATCCTTATGTTCATTCCTTTATTGGGCTTTTTAGCTCATCCCTTTGTTCATGTGTTCCCCAGGGTACCATATGCATATGAAAGAGCTCAAAGGAAGTTATAATATCTTTTTGAAGATTAAATAAAGAAGTTTTTTTAGCCCCATGTTTTTTGTTATATGTACCTAGTCTTCCCATACACTAGACGTAACGATCATTGACTTGTACTCTGATAATTAAATATGCTTGAAATAATGAAATGTTTTATGTAAAAGGCTCAGGTCTCTATAATTGGTATCAGAGCATGGTCTAGTTATTTTTAGAGATTAGGAATAGAGCACCTTAGTGATAACCTTAAGGATGATACTAAGTATAAGAAAATAGTCCTAAATTTTGGTGAATATAGAGTAAGTAGTTTATTAAGAAAATACATTCATGTCTGGATACAAGCAGGTAGAGGCGGCTCTGGCACAGATGTATCTAGTGGTAAAACCTGAAAACACCACTTTGTGATAGACTCAAACCGGAATGAGTGCAAGATAACAGGCCTTGTTTCACTCTTGGTTACGACACTCTCGAGGGATATGCTTTGGCAGATTCACGAGCTTAGTACAAACCATTATTAAGGGAAAAAATCCCATAAGAATATAAGTTAAGAAATAGATCGAGGATAACCTAGATATAAACCTAAAGAATCACAAGTTAGGATTTACTTATTCTTTATAAGTTTATCCTTTAATTTTCAAAGTTTCTTTTTTATGCTCAATAGCTAAGTATTCAAGACCTCTAATTATATGTTCTTTTTCTTAGTTAATGGGGGGAAATAGAAGAACACGTTCCAATAACCAATGTAATTGGAAATGTGATGATTTCCCTAATGACATGCCTAATGTGATGGAAGCGGGTGCTCAAAAATTCATGGCAGTACTTGCTCATCTAGCTCGAGTTATGAATAATAACATGAATCAAGTGGAACTTCCCCCTCCTCCAGGGAAAGAGAAAGTTGCCGTAGAATCCTTCATGTGGCAACGGCCTCCCATGTTTAGCGGGTCTTCAGATCCCCTCCTCGCAGAGCAATGGATTAACTCCATTGAAAAGATTTTCTCTATCCTCTAGTGCTCCGAAGAAGATAAAGTTGTACTGGAAGTCTATCATTTTGATGGGGAAGCTCATCAGTGGTGGAAACTGATCAAGAATACAAATTCCCAAGAGAAAATTTATTCCATAGATTGGGAGGAATTCAAGAGGATGTTTTTCAACAAATATTTTCCTTGAACCCTCCATCTCAAAAAGAAAGAGAGTTCCTTGTACTCAAGAAGAAGGAAGATGAGTTAATCAGGTTTTATGAAGAGAACATTACAGGGCTTGTAAGGTATGCCTATGGCTTTTTCATGAACACCGAAATCAAGGTGGATCGCTTATTTAGTGGAATAAAGACGAGTCTATGAAAAGTGTTGGCGATTCGAGACTTTGACGGCTATGAGGAAATTTTCAATTGTGTCATCATGGTTGAAATGGAGATTGGAGACTCTCAGTAGTCTCATGGTCCTAGTGACAAGAAGCAGAAAATGGAGAACAACATGGGTGGTTCATCAAACAAATCCCTTAATGGAAAGAAGCCTCACTTTCCCCTTTACAAGAATTGTGGGAAGAAGCATCGTGGTGACTGTCTCAAGGGAACCAGGAATTGCTTCAAATGCTTGAATTTTGGTCATCTGGCCAAGAACTACCGAAGGGATATGAAAAATCCCACTAATGTTGAAGAAGAAAGGAAGGTTCAGATCAACACTCAGCCTACAATGCAGTGTTATAACTGCAAAGAGCTTGGGAATTATGGGAACAATTTCCCTAAGCTGAGGGTTGTCGGAGGCAATCTGAAACAACCTCCAAAGAAACAAGGAAGGGCTTATGTTATCACTACTACTGAGGTGGAGCCAAAAAATGATGTTGTGATAGGTACTCTTGTTATTCATTCAAGAATAGCGAACATACTATTTGATTCTAGTTCTACGCATTCTTTCATATCATGAAAGTTTAGTATAACTATTCAAACACCACCTCAAAATTTGGAGTAAAATTTATCTGTGAGAACAAAAAATTGGGAAATTATTGAATCCATGGTTTATAACTCCTCCTCGGTTAATGTTTGTGGACTGAACCTCCCGGAAAATCTTGTTTTAATTCTTTTAGTGTAGTTCGACGCTATCTTGGGCATGGATTGCCTATCTTTGTAAAAGGCCAACATCAATTGTCGGGAAAGGGAGATCACTCTTCACATCCCGAAGCGTCCTCTGATTCTTTACAAGTGCAAGGAGGAAGATGAGACTCCTTTAGAATCTTCTTCTCAAGTTTGGATATTGCTTCCTTATGAGCATGTATACCTAGCTCAAATGATTGAGACAAAGTAGAAAATCATGCTTGAAGACATGCCCATCATGAGGGATTACACTGATGTATTCCCTGAAGAGTTTCATGGTCTTCCTCTTGATCAACATGTTGAGTTCTCAATTGAACTTATCCCTGGATCTCTGCCAATCTCAGAGACACCTTACAGAATGGCCACCGTAGAGCTGGAAGAGTTGAAGAAGCAGTTACAGGAGAATATGGAGAAGGGTTTTATACGCCCGAGTGCATCACCATGGGGTTCTCCAATCCTCTTCGTCAAGAATAAGGATGGATCAATGCGCCTCTGTAATGATTATCGTGATCTCAAAAAAATCACTATAAAGAACAAGTATCCCCTTCCATGAATAGATGACTTGTTCGATCAGCTTTGTGGGGCCAGTTATTTCTCTAAGGTGGACCTTCGGTCGGGATATCACCAACTAAAGGTGAGAAAGGAAGATATTCCCAAGACTTCCTTTCGAACGAGGTATGGAAACTATGAGTTCATATTGATGACCTTAGGACTCACTACTGCTCCAGAAATTTTCATGGATTTAATGAATAGAGTCTTTAGAGATTACCTCAACAAATTTGTGGTGGTCTTTATTAATGATATTCGGATATACTCCAAGAGCAAGGAGTAACATGAGGAGTATTTGGAAACTGTGTTAAAGACTTTGTGAAGGGATAAGTTGTATGAAAAGTATAGTAAATGTGAGTTCTGAATGGAGGAAGTGTCATTCTTGGGGCATGTTATCACAAGGAAAGGGATATTTGTGGACCCTTCTAAGACGAAGGCAATTGAAGAGTGGCCGAGGAAAACTTCTGTAACAGAGATCCACACCTTTTTAGGTCTAGTTGGGTATTATTTATGATTCGTGAAGAACTTTTCATGATTGTCAAACCCAATAACCAAGCTGACACAGAAGGGAGTAAAGTTCGTCTGGACACAGGAATGTGAAGACTGTTTCAAGGAGTTGAAAAAGATTCTTATCACTACACCGGTACTCACACTCCCTTCAAGTGGAGAACTCTTTGTGGTGTATAGTGATGCTTAAAAGAAAGGCTTATGTCGTGTGCTAATTCAAAATGATAATGTGATAGCCTATGCCTCAAGGAAGCTTAAAATCCATGAGCAAAACTATCCCACGCATGATCTAGAGTTGGTGGCTATGATCTTTGCATTGAAAATCTGGCGGCATTATCTCTATGGGAAAAAATGTGAGATATATACTGACCACAAGAGTCTCAAATATATATTCACATAGAAAGATATTAATATGCACCAACAAATATGGATAGATCTCATCAAGGATTATGACTACTCAATCAACTACCATCCCGGTAAGGAAAACAAGGTGGCAGATGCTCTAAGTAGAAAGGATCCTGCATCTTTATCAATGATGAGAATTGAAAGGGATCTGGTCTTCTTAGATTTTCAAAGGATAGACATGCGAATCATTAAGGGAGGAACATCATAAATCCTTTCTCAAATGTTTGCTCAACCATCCTTCTTTTAGAAAATAAAGGCTTCTCAAAGAAAGGATGTGGAAATTCATAAAAGGGTGGAAGATGTTAAAAATGGGAAATCCTATGATTTCAAAATTGATGAGGAAGGAGTTATAAGATTTGGGAGACGATTATGTGTACCATATGATCCACAGATAAAGAAGGAGCTATTGAATGATGCACATAGCTCGAACTTCTCTATCCATCCTGGGAGTGCTAAAATGTACCGTGATCTCCGAGAAAACTTCTGGTGGGATAACATGAAGAAGGATATTGCAGAATATATATCAAGGTGCTTGGTATGTCAAAAATTTAAAGCTGAGCGACAAAAGTCAAAAGGTATGATGCATTCATTGCCTATACCCATGTGGAAATGGGAAAATGTTACTATGGACTTTGTCATGGGTCTCCTAAAAACGTCGAAGGGAAATAATGCGATATGGGTTGTGGTTGACCGACTCACCAAGACATCCCATTTCATCACTATTCGGGAATATCTCTCACTTGACCAACTTGAAAAGTTATATGTGAAGGAAGTGGTGAGACTGCACGGTGTTCCACTCTCAGTTTTCTCTGACCGCGATCCAAGGTTCACATCTAAATTCTGGAGGAGTCTTCAACATTCTTTGAGTACTGAATTAAATTTCAGCATGGCCTATCACCCCCAAACTGATGGATAGTCTAAAAGAACTATTCAAATGCTTGAAGAAATGCTTAGAGCATGCTCTGTATAATTCAAAGGTAGTTGGGATCATCATCTCCCATTGTTTGAGTTCTCATACAATAATATTTTCCACTCGAGTATTCAGATGGCTCCATATGAAGCTCTATATGGAAAGTGATGTAGAACTCCAACCTGTTGGGATGAAGTTGGAGAAAGAAAGCTACATGGACATGATCTTGTTCAAGAGATGATAGAAGAGGTTCAAGTCATCCAGAAACACATAAAATCTGCTCAAAGTCGGCAAAAAAACTATACTGACAACCATCGAAGGGACTTGGAGTTTGACGTTGGAGATAAATTCTTCCTTCGAATATCTCCATGGAAGAGAGTCATTCAATTCGGGAAGAAAGGGAAGCTAAGACCAAGGTATATTTCCCCCTTTGAGATCCTTGACTGCATAGGATTCTTGGCCTATCATCTTTCACTTCCACTGAATATGGCTCGAGTTCATTATGTTTTCCACGTATAACTCTTGAGGAAGTACATACCTGATCCCTCACATGTACTAAACTTAGAGGTGGTGCAGCTGGAAGATGATCTCTCCTATGAGGAGAAGCCAATAAAGATTCTGGATAAGATAGATAAGGTTATACACAACAAGACAAACCATCTTTCCAAAGTGTTGTGGAGGAACCATAAGTTTGAGAAAGCAACATGGGAACTGGAGGAAGCAATGAAGGAAAAGTACTCACATCTGTTTTTGGCCTAGAATGTAAAATGAAATTTTGAGAGAGAAATTTCTTAATGGGGGAAGAATGTAACGAACCAATGTTTTTAATGGAAATTCCCTTCTTATAAATACTTCATAAGATCACATAATAATGAACTACGAAGTGATAAGTGACCTTTAAACAAAGGTTTGTCACTTCTGTGTTTGGAATTTTGAAAATCTGACATACACGGTTGTGTTCAAGATGTTTTTTGGAGTCCGATAAGAAAAACATAATTTTTGGAGAATAGTAACATACCCTAATGAATAGTAACATACCCTTATAAATAGTGATATACCATAATGAATAGTAACCTCAGCTATGGTGGTATAAAAATAATATTCAAGTTGGGAGTACAATATACCTATATTTTAGAATAAGTTAATGAGTGTTTTAAAACTGGTTTTTGATAATAAAGTATGATTTTAATTAAATATTAAAATAATCATATTTAGAAAATCATTTTTGATAAATGGACTTCATTTTTGGATTCTAAACGTCGATAAATGGTTAGGGTGAATTGTTGAGATTTTTCTAAAGTACTTGAATTTTTTATGAATAGTAAAATACGGTAATTTACCGTATATATACCTTATAAGCTAAATAAACTATTCCTAGCATCATGGATGATGTCACCACCCATGGTTCAAATTCACATGACCAATTTACTATTATTGGTCATGGAATACTTACTATTCTTTGTCTTGTGAAGAAATAATAAAATAAGGATTATAATATCATTAAATCCCTCCTATCCTCCACTATAAAACCCCCCTTCACTCCCTCTTCTCTCCACTCCTCTCAAGCTCCAAGACTTCTCTAAATTCTTCCCAAATTTATCCCCTAGGTCCTCCCCCATGTTCGAAAGCTATCATCCTCTTCAAAATATCAAAACCTCTCCCCATAAGAGGTTCTCAAAGGAGGAAGTCTCAAGAGGCAAGTTCCTCTTCCCAAATTTCTTCTTTTCTTTTAAGTTCTTTTCTTTTTTATTTCTTCCCTCACCTCCCTTCACCATAATACTATGATAAATCTAGTAACATACATGTACTGGAATTTTTTCATTCTATTGGTATATTTCAATATCTTCTCTCCTTTCCCCACCCTTTTATTTCAAATAAATGAAAGCACCGTTTGAGATGGGCTAATTTAGCACATTCAAGGACAACAGTTTATCAATTTCCATTATTGTCTTTAATTATGGTCATAAAACCATTTGTGTTATGGTTGAAACAGATTATTATATTTTTAATATATCCTATTTTTGGTTCTGTAATCATTTGGTACAAATGTAATTAATTTGTAAATCAAAACACATTCTTTGTAATCAAATCCACCTATCAACAAAACCAGTTATCACTATGGTTATATATATAATAATTCAACTTCACTCTAAGTAACGTAATTAAAACTAAAACAATGTAATACCCTGTATATGAACTAAATAATATAACTTCAAATCTGGACAACCACTTTCATCTTTCATATAATCCAAACTTGAATATAAGTGAACCGGTCTTTTAAAGCCAAGTAAACAAACGAGCCCGAACAATGAAATTGAACCTTATAACTAATTAAAAATGATTTGAATGAACTAAAAAGGGTTATAATAAAGAAATTACATATGGAAGAGGTTCTGAACATATTAATTAATAAATCCTAATTTTTTTTATTCGGGTCGTTAATAACAAGTGGAGAACACCAACGGATTTAAAGTAAGAAATCCTCTCCTTTCACTCTTAATCAAGATTGATCTCTATGATATGCCTTTTTTTGTAATAACAAGTGATGGGGTATGTTTATACACCTTCCCCATACTTCTATAATTTTTTATAAGTGATTATAAGCCCCTTCTCTCTCTCATAAATCTTTCTTGGGTACACCCGACACCATGCTGGTAAAATCGTAACGAATTCTACCCAAGCCTTCTTCGTTCTTTCGGGTTGCCTTATCTTTCTTTCAAAATGGTTTTATCATATCTATTTATGTGAATCATATGAATTATGGATAGTTGTAAAATATTCTAATATCAAGACCCTTTCATCACGTTCTTTCGGGGATATACACGTTTTTGAAATATTCCCTCCTTAGAACATTCTGATAAGCAAACCTGTTTTAAGGGGACTTCCCAAATTTTTACCCAAATTTTTTGTTCACTCTATCCTTTATTTTAAGATACCATTGTATTTATAAAATCAGTATTTTTTTATTAAAACCTTCTTGGTTAAATTCTGGTTTTATATGAAATATTTTCCTCTTTTCTATTTAAAAATTTCTATAGTGTTTTCTTTGAAACTGCACAAAAATGTTTTAATGCTAATGTTCTAAAATACATTTCTAATATGTTGTCACTTATGTTTGAAACCAATTACCATTTTATATACCTATTTTACCCTATAAACTTCCATGTATTTTCTAATTCTTTCCTTACATGGACACTTTCATGATACGCCCATTGGTTATGATTTATGTCATGATTGTGGTACCCAATTCTTTCCATGGGTACCCTTATGTTTTTGTATGGTTGATTATGTATGACTGTATATGTGGTAAGAATATTTATGTGGAAATAATATCCATGAAAATGTTCATATGGGTGCGCCCAAATAGTTCTCCAATGAATTGGGTAAGGTTAAGTCTCATGAGATGCGATGTGAAATGGGATTGGCGGTTAGCCTTGACCCATACTGAAATGGGAAACAGGATTGGCGGTTAGTCTTGACCCATACTAAAGATATGATTTATGATTCTGCCACATTTATATGATTCCATGTTTATATGATCCCATGATTATATTGAATGATTTTATAAGTTTCGTGCTTTGGATATCATTATGTCATGCCTCCTAACTCATGTTCTTGAGATGTATCCTTATGTTCATTCCTTTACTGGGATTTTTAGATCATCCTTTTGTTCATGTGTTCCCCAGGGTACCCTATGCATATGTAAGAGCTCAAAGGATGTTAGAAACTATTTATGGAGATTAAATAAAGAACTTTTTTATCCCCATCTTTGTTATATGTACCTAGTCTTCCAAGACACTAGACTTAACGATCCTTGGCTTGTACTCTGATGATTAACTATGCTTGAAATAATGAAATATTTTATATAAAAGGCTCAGGTCTCTATAGAAACTCTTTATTATTTATTTTAATATACCACTTGAGTTCTCTAGGTTCAATATATTTTTAATAGGTTAATTACATCATTTTTTATTCTATATAATCTTAATTATGTATGGGATTTTAGAACTGGATAAATATCATTATCTATGTTTCACTTGTGAATTATAATAAAATTTCTTACTTGCTATGTGAATAAATTAAGAATGTTATATTTATTTTATTTATTTTATTTCCAAGACTAAATAATAAAAAAGTGTGAATTAGAATTTTTAAGTATACCTTTACATAAATAATTGGAATATGACACTAAGGGGTGTCATTTCATCACACCATAACTTGACTAAGTTATAAGTAAATAACCCAAGATTAACTATGATTAAGAGATGAATCAGTGGTGACATGAATGTTGGTTTATTTAGTTGGAATGAAATGAAACTATGGCCTTTATACATGCTTATCCTTTACCACCAGAACCTTTTCTAAATAAACCATGGTTTTTTAGTATTAAATTATTTCTCTTACATAAATTGAAAAACTATTTTGATATGTTTTTATAATTAAACTCGCACATCAAATTTATAAAACCACTTCTAATTTAGGAATATAGAATTCATTACTCTTGATAAAGCATATATTTTAAATTAAAAGTTAGAAATTTATTTTAAGATTACTTTTTATTAATAAAGAAAAGTTAAAGGATGAAAGTTTTTCATAAATTTAGAGTGTCACCTCTATCAAATAAAATGTTTCATAAATACATTTTAAATGATAAAAGATTCTGTAAAAGGTAACCATACCTTTTGAATTGGATTATTAAATAAAATTATTGTGTTTTATATAAGTCTTATTTGGGTTATGATAAGTAATTACTGTTTATGACCAATACATTACATAATCTACTACATTGTTTAAATAAAGATTTTATCTATGAAATGATTGTATTCTATTATTCTTTATTAAGAACCCAATTAATATTTTAAAAAGTGTTTTATTTATAACCAACCATGAGTATGAAGCATCATAAGAAGGATGAGTATGTTTTTGAGTTGTCATAAATAGGCTTAAGATTATCGGAGCACTAGTAGAAATATAGAATTTACCAACGATTTTGAACCATTGTTATAGGCTGGAAAACCGTTGGTATAACTTATACCAATGGTTTTCCAAACTATCGACTAGTACTTCATTGAGATAGGCCTATCACAGAAGTTCTATTTAAACGGTTGGTACAGAACTCTATAAATGTTTGTATCCCAATGATTTTAAGAAAACCATTGATATATATTTATAACAATGGTTTATTAACCGTTGGTATGTATTTATACCAATAGTTTGTTAATAGTTGATATATAGTATATTTTTTCAATTTAACAAAGGTTTTAAAACCGTTGGAATATATATTTACCAACAATTCTAGTAAACTTTTGGTAAATCCATGCACTTCAACATTATACCAACAGTTTGAAACCGTTGGTATATAGTTTTTCTAGAATTTTGCACCATAGCCAGCCAGAATCCCCTCCATTTTACATACATTCATACAATACTTAAAAAAACACAAAAAAACACCTACAATTGTAGAAAAAAATAACAAACTCTTTCAAACATGGAATGTACCAGAACATAGTATTACCCATTTCAATCTTCGTATGAAAATCACTCTTCCAACTTACCCATTTCAATTTCTTTTGTGAAAACATCTCAAAATTTTGAATTTACATAAAATGATTGCAAATATTTTATCATCAAGTAGTCAATGGTGTGTTATATACTACACCTTGACATAGTTAAAACTTATTTGTTTTTAAAATGACATGAAAAATGTATATTTCTTGGGTAGAAACCCTCTTTTACTTCACATATGATAATTATACATACTTATTATGTTGCTATTATTGATTGATGAATT